>JAEIFJ010000610.1:0-2400000 GCA_018903435.1 Leucophenga varia
TGGGCTCTAATTGCCAGCCTGGTGCGAAGTGTAGCCTTCTTGGTTACCTTCATTTGAGTTGCCATATGACCTAAACATACTCTAACCGAGGAGAATATCTTTGGAGCGAGTGCTTTGGGCATCATTTTTGATTATTAACTCTGCCAAGGCATTGCACGGCCACTTTTTGTTCATGGTACGTTCCCTTCATTGGGCGTATAAATAAATGCCGAAACCCTCTCTCCGGAGTGTGGAAGGCCACTTTTAGATTATGATGCGACCCCCACAAAGGGCGCATGAATAAATGCCAGGGCCCCTCTCTCCGGAGCAGTGTAAGGCCTTCTTTTGTTTATGGTGCTGCCCTCACAAAGGGCGCACGAATAAATGCCAAAGCCCCTCCCTCCAATGATAGCCCCTGCCATCTAAAAGTATTCTTTGACTAACTAACTATGCATTAACAAATTAACTAACCAGGCAAAATATACACCAGCCAGCCACCCACAAATTGCAATATTGTATCAATAGTTAAGTTAGTCATAGTTCTAGTTATAAGCCAAAATTATACCAGATGTCAGGACCACACCAGGAGGAGGCGTGTTCCACTGATCTAGCGGCGATCCAGCAAAAGAGCAACATTGAAAACAACAACAATCAACACCAGCCGGCTCTTCAGTGAAACAGTGCCGCAGCCATAAACTCAAGCCAGGCGTATGGCACAGCGTCATCAACAACAGCATCCAGCGTGCCTGCGCATCAACTAGCTGATCTCCAACAGCAACAACAGCGATTACAACAGCAACCAACACCAGCTGGCACATCAGAGGGACGGAGCAGCAGCCATTTCTCGTCGTTTGCTGAGCGAACACTGCAATTTCATTGCGCGATATAAATTGATTGCGCCGTCTTGTATTGTACGACCAGGCTCGAGAAGATCCTCAACAGTCCCTATGTTTTGGAACTATGGACCTAGTGTCATACAGCCACTGACCCATCGATGCGTAGACGACCCAGCAAAAGCAGCAGCAACGATGACAACAACAACCAGCGCCAGCCAGCACGTCAGAGCAGCAGCCATACTACACCTCAGGCTGAGCAAGACTCTGGGCACAGCAACAACAACAGGGCAACAACAACAACAGCCAGCTTACATACAGCATGCCCTCCTCTTGTATGCAGCCAAAACCAGCCACCAAATCAGGGGACTAGCAGTTATCGCTGCTCGCAGTGACACTACGCCATCTATAATGAAATAAAAATCACAAGCCTGTACTAATACCAACTCATCTTTCTAGATCAGATGTCACACCAATGCGGCAATGATCTATTGAAAGCAGCAGCAGCGACGGCAAACCAACACCAGCCTCGCAGCAGAGGGAAGTACAGGCAGTCACTACCCCATCTAATACTGGAGCAAGACGCAGGACACAGCGTAAACAGCAGCAACAACATCCAGCGTGCTTGCGCTTCACACTAGCTGATCTCCAATGGACCCACTCACGTGATGACATCTGGCAGCAACAACAACAGCGATTTCAACAACAATCAGCACCAGCTAACTCACGAGAGGGACGGAGCAGCAGCCATTTCTCGTCGTTTGCCGAGCGAACATCGCAATATCCTTGGAGGATATATATTTGATGGCACTGTCTTGTATTGTACGACCAGGCTCGAGAAGATCCCCAACAGTCCCTATGTTTTGGAACTATGGACCTTGTGTCGTACAGCCATTGACCCATCGATGCGTAGGCGACCCAGCAAAAGCAACAGCAACGATGACAACAACAACCAGCACCAGCCAGCACATCAGAGCAGCAGCCACTCTCCACCCCAGGCTAGAGCAAGACTCGGGGCCAGCAGCAACAACAGGGCAGCAACAACAACAGCCAGCAGACATACAGTTTGCCCTCCTCATGTATGCAGCCAAAGCCAGCCAACAAATCAGGAGACTAGCAGTTATCGCTGCTCGCAGTGATACTGCGCCAACTATAATGAAATACAAATCACGAGCCTGTACTAATTCCAACCCATCTTTCTAGATCAGATGTCACGCAAATGCGGCAATGATCTATTGAAAGCAGCAGCAGCGACGGCAAATCAACACCAGCCTCGCATCAGAGGGAAGTACAGGCAGCCATTTCTCCAGCTGATACCTGAGCACGACGCAAGACACAGCGCCAACAACAACAACATCCAGCGTGCTTGCGCATCATACTAGCTGATCTCCAATGGACCCACTCATGTGATGACATCTAGCAGCAACAACAACAGCGATTTCAACAGCAACAACACCAGCTGGCACACGAGAGGGACGGAGCAGCAGCCATTTCTCGTCGCCCATTGCTAAGCGAGCAACGCAATATCCTTTGAGGATGACACCGTCTTGCTTTGTACGACCATATCCAAGAAGATCCCCAACATTCCTTATGTTTTGGAACTACGGACTATGTGTCGTGCAGCCATATGACCCATTGATGCGTTGACGATCCAGCCATAGCAACAGCAACGAAGACAACAACAACCAACGCCAGCCAGCACATCAGAGCAGCAGCCATATCTCGTCGTGGATTACTGAGCGAACAACACAATATCCATGCAGGATATATATATTGACGTCACCGTCTTGTATTGTGCGACCATGTCCGAAAAGATCCTCAACAGCCCCTATGTTTTGGAACTACGGAACATGTGTCGTACAGCCATTGACACATCGATGCGTAGACGACCCAGCAACAACAACAGAGATTCCAATATTATGTGGACGGATTTCAAGCAAATAAGCAATTACCAAAAGCACGATCGAAGTTAATGGAATCTTTGACCTTTTTTTTTTTTCTTTTCGAGATCCTATTGCATTAGAACAAGCCGTTTTTTAATCTCAAGCGTTTCTTCTGTATTCTTTTATAATTTTGTATGTATTTAAAGTAACAATACTTATCGATTATTCTCTTTTATTTTAACAGGAAGCCTCTGAGGCCTACTTGGTCGGTCTTTTCGAAGATACCAATTTGTGCGCCATTCATGCCAAGCGTGTGACTATTATGCCAAAGGACATTCAATTGGCCCGTCGCATTCGTGGTGAACGTGCTTAAGCTATTCAAGCTAGTACAATTTTTAATTATTTACTTCAATTAAAAACAAAAATAATAATCACAAAAACTGTAAAAGTTTTCATTACAATTACATTAAAAAAAAAAAAAAAAAGATAAAGCAAATAGCAGCAGCTATTATAGAATAACATATTTGAACAATTAATTTTCTGCTTACAACATTATCTTTTTTTTTTTTTACTGCATTAAACTTTTTTTTTAATTATTACAAACATATAATTCTATAAATATAATCAACAATTATGTAGTAGTAGCGACCCATATATGGGATATGACTGTCAGTTTAGAAGAAGAAAAAAATAACACCCAAAAAAAAAAAAAAACTAACTGACAAAAGATTAAATTTTGATCTTTTAAAAGTCATTAAAAATTTAATTTTCTCTTTATAATATTTTTTCATACATATAAATAATTTTCGTTTAGATATTTTCTTTTACTAAAATTTTATCTCTAAAAATAAGTTAATTTTTTGCATAACACAAAAAGTAGACAAGATTTCAAGGTATTTCAAATTTTACAGAATGGAGAAAACAAAAAAATACATAAACATAAAAATATATTACATTTTACAATTTTTATTATGTTCTACAATATAACATTTAAGTGAGTTTAGATGTAAAATCAATTTATCATTATTCTATGATATAAATATATAATCAACATACATAATATACCCATATAATATATACATATACGATTAATACTTAATTATAAAATAATGTTTAATGCTATCTGTAATCAATTATGGATAAACCCAATACCCCATACACGTACGCACTTAATGTGTGTATTTAATTTTAAGTAATCTTACGTGCAGATGCATTTTTAATAACAAAACAAAAAATGACATATATATATAAAATAATACAAACACATTTATTATTGCTATACAATTTAAAAAAAAAATGAATATTAACATAAATTACAAAATTATAATAAGAAAAAAATAATTTACAAACACATTTATTATTGCTATACACTTATAAAATTATAATAATTATAATAATATAAATCACAAAATTAAAAATAATAATAAAAAAGGTTTTTCCTTGGAAAAACTAAAAAAAAAAAAAATACCAATTTTTTTTTTCTTTTGTTTTATAATTATATAGTTATGACAGGCTCGAGCTCCGAATAAAAACGTCTCTCGGCGAGCACAACTTGGCTTTATATTATTATATATTAGGTTTTATTGTATACTTGCCGGAGTTGCCGGGCTTTCGGGCAAAAACATCCTTCCACTTCCATCTCTCGGCTTTCAATTTGAACGGCATCCAATTTCCTTGCTTTGAATCATTCCCAAGGCTTTTATTCTGGAGATTCTAAATTGAAAGTTTTATGGAATTAGTTCTTTATGAAATTTTAGTTTGCATTTTAAGGAAGGGTGTTAATTTGTTTACACGACACAGCGTTCTACAGCGTTGCAGCCGTACCGTACAGCGCTTCTTTTTCTACAATATTTGTATTTCATCTTCACATGACTCAAGTCACCTAACGCAATAAATGTGTTGTTGTCTTTAATAAAACAGATATTTTAAATAGAGACGTTAACTTCTGTAGAACCGAAGCTTAAATACCCATCACATACATGTACAAACATGGAGTGGCGTAAATAGTACTAGACTAGATAGTACTGTTTAGAGACTTTTTTGGGATTTGATCCTCATAAAATCTATAGTGCTTACATTAGAAATGTTTTTTACACAATTTGTGACGGGTATAAAAGAAAATTTACAATATCTTTTACAGTATCATTTTACAAAGTTTATTATGAACAATGTTATCGTATCTGTATGTTGCATTTTAAACTAATGGTTTCGTATTTCATTTTAATTGTTTAATCACATTTCGTAATTTGATTGTATACATATGTGTGTGACTAATAGCTTCATAACAAAAGTAAAAATCTTGCTGTTTTCTAAAAAAAAAAAAAAAAAATTATTAGAAAAAACAAATAAAATGTTAAAAAAAAAAACAAAACTTATTTTCAATACATACTCTACAAATCAGCAGTATCAGCAATGCTACTAGCATTAACAGGATCGGTAGCATCGGTAGCATCAATTCCAGTCTCATCAATATAAATCTGATTGATCTCTGGTGCTTCCGATGATGATGCTGCTGCTTCTGTTTCATAAATGAAACAATACAAATCATCGGTATCAGCAATGCTGCTAGCATTAACAGCATTGGTAGCATCGGTAGAATCAATTCCAGACTCATCAATATAAATCTGATTGATCTCTGGTGCTTCCGTTAATGATGCTGCTGCTTCTGCTGCTGTTTCATAAATGAAACAATCAATGACAATATGCCAATATCCATTCGATGATGGACTGATGGTCAATGTTCTGGTAAATTTATCCGGTTTTGGACGATCGCTCTGCTGCACAATGCCACCGACGGAAATCATAATCATACATTGCTGTGGCGTAGATGGAGTATATTGAAACATTGGACATATTTCCAACTTTAGAACAATGTGCTTGGTCGATGCTAGCTCATTGTAAAAAGTTTGTATGGCGATACGTCCTTTTGAATACAAACAATCCCACATAAGCAATGCCTGATCCGAGTAAAGAGTGTGCATTTGCTATAATTTGAATTTGAAGTTGAATAAATAGATCAATAAATTTTATATACATATGTATTAATTACTGCACTTACATTGCGTCTATAGTCAATCGCATCGTTGTACAACTCCACAAAATTACGACCAATTTCATTGTATGATTCGGTTTTTTCCGCCGAAAGAAGATTGTTGTTTGTATTATTTTCGGTATTAAAATTCATTGTGTGTGTGTTTTTTTTTTTAAATATATAAACGTTTTCTTTCTATTTTATTTTCACTAAAAGCAAAGCGTTTTGAAGTCAACTTTAAACGGCAATCGACCGAACAGTTTAAGTGCAACTGGCTATGCAAATTCTTGTTCCTTTTTCTTAGGAATAACAACAACAACATTCTTTGGCAACATTTGCATTATGCCGTTATAAACATGTTGAAGAACATGCTATCTTTCTATTTTATCTTTCTTTTAAATTATGATTAGAATCTTTTCAGTTTATTTATTTTAATAGAAAGTACTTATTTATTTATTTATTTATTTTATTTTAATGCTACAAAAATGTTTATTATAGACTTGTAAATGTTATATGAACGCCTCTAGTTGAAAAGTTTTGAGCAGCTAGAGGCGCAAGTGCCGTTATTTCAGTTAATTAAAAAAAAAAAGTTGTTTTTTTTCGGTTTTATTTAAATTGCCCAGAAAATAAACGCAACCATGCAACTAACAGCTGTTTACGCATAGACAAATCTAAAACGGTATAACTTTCATTCAAATAGAAATAACCGCACGCTTCTAACGGTTGGTCAAATTGTGCGTAGAAACGGTAAAATAACCGGTTTACAAAAAAATGAAAACAAATATATCACAAAATAAAAGTTAAAACGCGTCACTTCGTTCCCGCAACGCTACAAAGTAAAAAAGGATTTTTCGTCCGCGAAAACAATAACAAATTTTTGCAAGTAACAAAACGGTACGTTAAAAAATAAAAAGTTAATATAATTGTGAAATTCATAAAGAAACGCCTACTTTAATGTGTATTAATAAATAATAATGTGTGTTACGTTTTCGTGTAAATTTATTGCTTATGATAAAAAGTTTTGCTAGTTTTTTTTTTTCCTATAAAAATTTTCAAAATGGCGTCCATTAATGAAATGCAGCCTAAATAGTTTTTTTTTTTTTTTTAAGTTACATTTTGTTTTTGCCAATATTATTATTTTCTTTTTTTTTGTAGAAGAGTTTTCATTTTTTGTTTTTTTTTTTTTTTTATAATCATATTTTTTTATGCTGCAATTGGTGCTGTTTATATATACTTTTGGTGTCAATAAATTTATTATTGTTATTTTTTATTTTTTTAATTTTTTTTTTTTTTTTGTGCGCTTGCCTTATGCGCCGCATCAATGTGTGTATACGTGTTTTCAGTTTACACACATACAAACTTACGTTTACACTCAATGCTTTTCGCTCGCGCGCATTAAATTTCATCTATAGTCTATCTCTTTTTTTCTCTCGATTGGCGCGCAAAACAATTTGGCTTACATTTTGGAGCTACACTAACATGCCTATTTTTTTTTTCTCTAATGCAAGTAAATTTTTGTTGCATTTTCAGAAAATTATGAAATTGAAATTCTTTTCATATATATTTATAGATGATATATGTATATAGATATATTATATACATTAGTTTCAAATGAAAATGTGCAATTTTATTATAACTTTAACTTTATTAGTAATTTTCTAACGACGCAATTACTCCCCTCCCTCTAGCCGACCGGTTTTTTGTGCTTGTAGCATTTAGCTGTCCTGCTCACACACTCATTGATCTGTTTCTATGCACAAATTGTTTTTTTTTTGTTTTTCTTTTGCTTTGAAAACTATAAAAAAAAAAATAATAATAATTCTTGTGAAAAAATCTAGTTTTACTCAAGGTCACTAAAGCTTATTATTCCAAAAAAAAAAAAAAAAAAGGAATTCACTATGCTTTTTAACACTCATACATTGTCTCATTCCTTATTATACTTAAAGTACAGGCACTCCCCTATTTCTAGATTATTCTAGACTGCAGCATCAATTTTTCCCTTTACCAAAGAACATTTAAAGTTACATTTCATCAGTGAATATCGAAAGTCGTGTTTACCATTTTGTAGATTGTATCTTAAATTATTTATTATGCTATTTAATCTAGAAACTCTAAACAAATTCGGTGTACGCCAAACTTTGATTGAATTCAGCGTAAAGCATTTCAAACCTAGTCTTTTAATTGAAATTTCTATTTTTTTTTTCAGCATTTATAAACAACAACAAGAGAAATGGCTCGTACCAAGCAGACTGCTCGTAAATCAACTGGTGGAAAAGCTCCACGCAAGCAGCTCGCCACCAAGGCTGCACGTAAATCGGCACCATCAACTGGTGGCGTTAAGAAACCACATCGTTATCGTCCTGGTACCGTGGCTCTGCGTGAAATTCGTCGTTACCAGAAATCGACTGAGTTGCTCATCCGCAAGTTGCCATTCCAGCGCTTAGTGCGTGAAATCGCTCAAGATTTCAAGACCGATTTACGTTTCCAGTCGGCAGCTATTGGAGCTCTACAGGTAAGTGTTGTCTGCATTTAACTTATTTTATTATTATTATTATTTTTTTTTTTTTTGAAATGTAATAACAAATAATACTTTTTTTTTTTTATTTGCTAAACTAACAGGAAGCTTCTGAAGCCTACTTGGTCGGTCTTTTCGAAGATACCAATTTGTGCGCCATTCATGCCAAGCGTGTGACTATTATGCCAAAGGATATTCAATTGGCTCGTCGCATTCGTGGTGAACGTGCTTAAGCGATTCAAGCTACAACAACTTTATATCATTTTATTCATAATATAAAAACAACAAAATATGGAAATAATACAATTTCAACAAACTACAGAATAATGTTAAATGTTTGCCGTATACAACAAACGATGTTCATATGAATCGTTCCATTCGTCGCATTTGATATCGTTTTATGCATTCAACATTTGAAAACCAAACAACAACAAAATAATCACAACACAATTTCACACTTAAGAATAATGATAAATGTTTGCCGTATACAACATATATTAAAAAAATCTACGTAAAGAGAAAACAGAAAAAACAAATACAGAATAAAATGGTATATAAAGGTATATACGATTTTTAGTATATAAAAATATTTAAGCAATCAAATGCATTATTATTGATTTTTTTTTTTTTTTTTTAGTTTAGTTTCTTACTATTTTTTTATTTTTATTATTATATATATTTTTTTTTTTTAATAACCAATAATCACAATTCCTAAAATTAGTTATATAGAGTAAAGCCCGCAAATATTTGATATATTTGTGCCACTGGGAAACATTGACCGATCTCTCAATATGTCGCGGTGTACACGTTATGCGTTAGTTATGTCTTTTATGTTGATTTCTTACAAGGTTCATCTTGAAAAGATTGGTGTTCGTGACACCGTACGACCTATATTGCTGCTTTCCTATGTATAAATATAGCAAGCCAGCTGCTGTGTACGTGTTTAGGGTTATGGTATCTAGAATTACAAAAACATTTTCATATAGTTTTCGCTTCAATTTCTTTTCATGTTTATATCTATAAATAAGACTTTATTTTTTTTAAATACTTTTAAGATTTCAGAACTATATAAAACAAAATTTAAAAATAATGAAGCTCTTTTGACCATAAATCATATATATATATTCCTAACTAAAAATTTATTTAATTTGAAACTACTTTTTTTTTGTTTTATTTGTTTATAAGTAAAATGCTGTAAAATTATTTATAATAATTAAGCTATATACCAACTATATGCATACATACAAATATAAATAAAATTTAATTACACATAAATAATCTTTCAAAAAAAAAAGGAAAAAAAAAAACCAAATAACCAAACATCCATCATCTATAAAAATTAATATTCATATGTGTAATTTTAAATGCAAAAAAAACGAAGAAGAACAAAGTAGTCTCACCAATTTAGTTTGTTCAATGGCTGGTTTATACGATTATTTTTTTGAATGTTGTCTAAAGTTTTTCAGCCACTTTCTAGCAGTTGTCAAGTGAGCACATTCATTAAATTTGTGTACCCATTGAACAGACTAAAAAAAAAATCTTTAAATGGTAATACATTAAAAAGAAACTAAAATTAAGTAAAGAAAACATAATATTTAAAAAATAAAAAAAAGGTTTTTCTTAGAAAAGCCAAAAAAAAAAATTTTTTTTGTTTTTATTTAAAGACTAAGAAATAAGTTGTAGACATGGTTATATAAACGTTTTCTAATCTTGTCGTTTCGTATCAATGTTTGAAGCAATTTTAAAATGACTCAAGATCAGAATTTCATTAATTCCGAGCTGCAAACATTGTTACTTATTTTGTACTGCATGATAGAGAAGAGTACAGCAAATATATTTATCTTTTTTTTCTCTTTCTAACGATAAATAGTGAGTATGGCGAAATACGTTATGCTATACACATATTTCACCATGTTATGTAACAATTAAGTACAGTTGTGTACAGTCAATTTAAGGAAAATAAAGTACAGTTGTGCACAGTCAATTTAAGGAAAATATTTTTTATAACGTTCGTGTTTTTCGATGAAAACTAATTTTTCTTATACACATACATCTATGAAGTATTGTCGCTTTATTTGTATTATTAAAAAAAAATGGGCGTGGCACCGTCTTCCTATATATGCACAAGAAAGTCTTAGTTGAATGAAATTTGAGACAAAGTAACGCAGTTCCAACAACGACAACAATAAGCTTAAAATATTAACAAAGAATAGTTTTGACTAGCGGGCGATGCAATATTCGTCTAGATCGGCTAGTTTTTCGTATCATAGTTTTATTAAAATGATTTTTAAAGCTTAGCTATACAAATGTGTACAAAACAAGCTTATGCATAACATATTTACAGTATTGCTAGTGCAGATTATGAAAAGGTTATTTAAAATGCTGTAACCTCTAAATAAGATTCTAGAGTGAGAGAGAGAAAGAGAAAAAAGAATAGTCTGTGTGTGTGTGTGTGTGTATGCGAAAGATCAACTAAAACAAGTTAGAACGCTGCAATGGAATAAACTAGCTTCTAAATACCCTGTATGTTCAGTTTATGATTCAGAAGAAACTCCAAATTTCAAAGTTTGTACTTTACTATGGCAGATAGCAGGTTAAAAAATCGGATATGACTAAGCTATATGGATTGTGCTCTTACTTAATACTTAAAGCGATCTTGCTGCACATTGCATAATCTATGCAAAATTTAATATACACAAAAAATAACACGAATACACTACACGCTCTTGAGCAAGGTTATCTTCTAACAATAATAAAAAAAAAAAAAATGAAGTCTATAAAAGTGAATAACAATGTTGACAAACTTTATGCCACACTTATGTATGGCCAACGCTTTTGTAGCTTTGTAGTGTACAAACAAACAAAAACAAAAATAGAATAAACAATTTTGCAATTTAATTTAAATGTTAGTCAGATTGCAGAATTTCAGTAGAGCAGTACGTAAAAATTTCAAGTTGCATTATTAAAATGTGGGCAGATCTTAAGAATAAAGTTATACTTGTTACTGGTGCAGGCGGAGGTATTGTATTGATTCTCTTCACTCTTTCACTGTACTATATATTTATTTTATTCCAATACCAACACAATTTAGGCATTGGCAATACACTTTGTATACAGCTAGCTACAGCCGGCGCTAGAGTTATTGCCGTCGCTAGATCTATGGAACAATTGCAGCCGTTGATTACAAAATATAAAAATGTAGAACCATTGCTCGTCGATCTTAAGAATTGGCAAAATGTACGTGCCGTGCTCGCTAATGTACCGGAACTTGATGGTCTGGTAAATAATGCCGGCGTTGCTGTTATCAAACCATTCGATGAATTAAGCGAACAAGATTTTGATGCGTGCGTATAGGTTTTTGCTGTACTCTATATAAAATACTCTATATAAACTATTTTTTGTTTTCTTTCGCTATTTTTACAGCACTTTCGATGTAAACATTAAAGCGGTTTTCAATGTAACACAGGCGCTGTTACCAAAATTGAAAGAAAATTCAAGCATTGTAAATGTCTCATCGCTAGCTGCAACACGTTCCTTTGCGGGACATACCGCTTATAGCGCTACTAAAGCTGCTGTTGATTCATTAACGCGTTCGCTAGCACTGGAATTGGGACCACGTAAAATACGCGTAAACTCCGTCAATCCTACAGTAGTGCTGACCAAAATGGGTCGTGATAATTGGAGTGAACCATCTAAATCGGAACCGTTATTAGCGCATATACCGTTGCATCGCTTTTGTGAGGTACCCGAAGTAACCGACGCCATTGCCTATTTACTAAGTAACAAATCAAGCTTTGTCAATGGACATCATATTAATCTCGAAGGTGGCTATTCTGTCTCTTAATATTGTATATAAATTTGTATCTTTCTTTGTTTTTTTTTTTAAATTAATATTTTATTATTACATTCTGCGTACATTCTAATTATAATGTACACAACATTTTAAAATTAAAATCGTTACAAAGAAACTAAAAAAAAAAAAACGCACAAAACACAGCAACTATCTTCTTATTTTATGTTTTAAAAGCGATTAAAATCTACATATACACATCTATGCGTATGTATTTATGTATATATTTATGAATGTATCTGGGCATTTGCCTAGTTTGCCTTATTTTGCTGTTGATTTTGCAACTGTTGCTGTTTCTTTTCACGTTCGCGACGTCTCAGTTTTTTACGTCGACGATCTATAGTTGCCAGTTCTCCTTTAATCGTATTGTAAGTCTTGCGTAGATCTTGAATTTGTTTTAACAATATCGAAATGCACTGATCAGAGCTGAGTGCAGGATCTGTTTGTAATAAATCAAGAAAGTATTTTTTAATTAGTCTTGGCTGCATAAATAAATATTTAAAAAATATGTATGTAACTGCATAACACTTACCCAATTCCACAAGGAAATTATACGGACATGGACGTACACCGCTGCCGGTTATTGATTGTTGTTGTTGCTGCTGTAGATGCTGTTGTTGTTGCTGCAGCAATTGCTGTTGTCTAGCATTGATGCGTGGTGTTACCGTATCAGAATTATCATCAGTATCTGAACCAGCTGGAATTTTGTTATAGAAAATAAATTAATAAAAAAAAAAAAATCATCTAAAACGCCAGTCAACAGCTTACCTGTGTTCTTACGCGATGATGTCATTGGACGTCGACGCTTACTCTGGCTGGGATAATGCTGTTGTTGTTGTTGTTGCTGTTGTAGTTGTGTTGCCGTTAAGTGTTGCTGTTGTTGTGTTTGTTGTAATTCATTCAGTGCACCCAGTTCAGCCTGTTTACGTGTGCGTTTACGTTTCATAGGTGTTAGTTCATTCTCTACATCAATATGCTTCTTGAGATCCTCGCTACTTTCATCCTCCTGACTGGCCGAATCATTTGGCGAGCTATTTGGTGCTGATGCAGCATTTGTTACGCCAGTAACATTGTGTTTGAGATGCGTTAGACTGCCGCCACTAACACTGCCGCTGGCCGTGCCATTGCCGCTTTCCGTTGATGTGCTAGTCAATTCAATTTCATTGTTACCATGATGTTTGTCATGTGTCAATGTGCCAACATCAGCAGCAGTAAGAGTTGTGCTGCTACTGTTGCTATTAATGTTCGAATTTGAAACAACTATTTGTACATCTTCTTTGCCGCCAAATGCTGGCGCTGGACTGCCTGGTATAGTTTCTTCGCATAGCAAACTGATTGATTCATTATTGTGCGTATCTGCCGCAATGGTGCATAAAAGCGAGTTGGAATTGCTTGTGGTTACACATGTATTTGCAGCAATTGACAATGTACTGCTGCTGATCAATGCTGTGGCTGTTGGTGCTGGTGTTGCAACCGCAAGAGTAGCAGCTGCACTTGCCTGCGCCTTTTCGAGTATTTCGTTGCTATTGGTCGCAGCAAAAAGCGGCCTTTCCATGTAGTAACTTGTTTGCGCTGTATTTGATACAAGCACACCACCACTGCTATTGCTGCTGCTCGTAGATACCATGTTACCATTGCCAATTGTTGTTGTTGTTGCAGGAACAGAATTAGCAACACTACAACTCGGCTTATTGTAGCTTTTCATATTTACATTGATGCCGCCGCCGCTATTTATTCCGGTTCCGGTTTCTTGTACAAGCGATGTTGGTGTTGCAGCTATAGTTGATACTTTAGGACTAGATAGTTGCTGTTGTTGTTGCTGCTGTTGTTTATTAGACAGCGTATGTGAAGTTTGTGCATTGGCACAAACTGGAGACCTTGTATCTAATGGTGCACCCGAAGATTTGGGACTGTGTATCAATGCTGCAGCGGCAGCCTTTACGGCCGGCACTGCACTCGGCGCAACAACTACAGAAACGGGAATGTCAGGCACAACGATTGGCACTACAATTGATGATCCAATCGACTGATTCTTCGTTGGTACATTTGTTGAAAGCTTAACTGGTGTATTTGTTGTTGTTACTTGTTGTTCTGCAATATCGTTCTGTTGCTGTTGTTGCTTGTGTTCAATTGTCGTAAATTGTCCAGCATGTTGTACTGAAGTTGCAGCACTAGTAACCGCTCCACCTAGTTTACCAATAAAGTTTGTTGCGCTTGCTAAGCTGCTTTGACCGCCGCTTCCGCTGCTGAGAACAGTTTGTGTACGGTTAACAGCAGTGGCCACACCAACAACATTTGATGTTACTAATTTTAATGGTATTGGTGCCTGTATTCCAGCTGTCGCAGCACCAGTTACAAGCTTATTGCTTGTTGGTTCCAATTTCACTGGTGCTCCAATGCTGCCCGATGCTTCTGATGTTGGACTTTTTTGTACATCATTGGTAGTCTGTTCTTCTGAAACCTCAATAACTAAGCGCTGTTCAGAATCGGTGCTATCCATTGACTCTTCGGAGTAACTGGTCGGTGCCGCGGTAGAGGTGGGTGTATGTGTTGGCGTACTGGATGCCATCGAAAGACCTCCAACTGGTGTCTTCCGTTGTATGGCGCATTCCAATTTCTGTATGGTTTCACTGAGTTCGTTGTTCTTAACAGAAATCGATTCCAAAATAGATTTGGGTTCGGGGCTGTTAAGTGAGCTCAACGCGCTGCCACTACTGCTAACGCGCTTGCCACTTCCAGCGCATGTGGACACTGCTGAGCCGAGCATCTTGTCCAGACTATTGGGTGCATGCGTGTCGAGTAATGTTAGGCCAGTTGAAGTTGTGGGTAGTTCTGTTTGTATTTTAAGTGGTTCGGTCAACAGTTTACTTCTATTACTGGCATCGATAATTTGTTGCACAGTGGAAACGCCGCATGCAGACCCATCGGGCTTGCCAGCTGTAATAACGCTGCTGTCGTTAGTCGTTAGTTTGGCTTTTTCTTGTGCCGCATCCAATTTCGTTTGTGTTTGTTCCTTTGATTTGTTGTTTTCGACTTCCTCTTTCTTTTGACTTATTGCCTTTAGTACTTTGTCAGCTATGGACGATGGCTTCTGTTCATATTTGGTGGGATCGAGATCGAAACCTCCTGCAGATGCTGAGAGTAGTATCTTGACGTTCTCCAATTCGAATTTATTATCTTTCGATTCGCCAGAACTATAGCCAGAGCATTCGTTCGACGACAGTTCAAAGACATTGCTGAGATCTTTACGTGTTTCAATAAAGGGGCTACCTACGGTCACTGGCGGTTTTATGCTGGAATGTGGCGGTGTAACCACTTTTGGTGACACTAATAGCTTTGTGCTACTGACAGAGGCGTGCGGTGGCGTTGCACTGCATGTCGGAGAAGTAGGTTCAATGGTTTTTTGCGGTGAATGCGGTAGTTCCTTAGTTGTAACTGTCGAATGACTTACATTGGTCAATGCCGCCAATGGTGGCGGCGGTGGTGGTGGTAATGGAGCTGTTGGTGTAGTTTGAAGCGCATCCGTCAATGCACGAGTTGTTTCTTGTACTGTTTGTGCCAGCTCTTCATTTAGCGCGTTAATGTTAAGATTAAAACTGGGAGATTTACGAAGCACATCGAACGGTGTATAAATGTTGCTACTTGGTGCATCTGTCGACTTGGAAGTTTGATTACTGGCGCTATTGTTAATATTCGGAGAAGAAAAAAATAGATTCATGTTGCTGCCACCAGTTGTAATCTGACTTACAACACCTTTTTGTGGCACCGTATTAGCCGAAGTATGTTTAACTATGTTCGAAGTAGCAGCGCTAACGGTGGAAGACGTAGAACTGCTACTGATGTGTGCAGCGCTAGATGATGATGCAGGCTGATGTATTAGCTTAGCGTCGGCTAAAAGACTGCTCGGCCCAATCTTGACATCATCCAATTTGGCTATCTTTGGTTTATCAGAATATCCAACGTTCGATTCCTTAATAGGGGAACCACGCTTCTTACGATTAGTGGTACTTGCGGTTGGTGTTCCAACAACAGTGGTGATACCACTGCTTGTGACATTAGATACTGCCGTGGAAGCTGCTGATGTTGTCGTAGTAGTGGTGTGCTGTTGCTGCTGCTGCAATTGATGATGTTCATTGGTGTTTTGCTGCTGTGAAGCGCCAGCCTTGTGAATTGGCTTTCTTCCTGGACCAATTGGTGTGCTTAAAATATTAGTCACATTAGTTGCAGCAACGGTCACCGACGTTGTTGCAGTTATTACGGAAGTGCTTGCAGCAACCATTGGCGATTTTCGTATTTCGAACTCAAAGGGTTCAGTGTCCTTAAACTCATAGATGTCCGGTGACATTGGCTTAACAAGCGGTGGTGGCGCCTGACTTGTACCATACTTGGTATCTTTGTGGCCAATAGACGATGTTGCCACAACATTGTGATGTGTGCTGCTCGAGTTGGTAATGTTACCGCTAATTTCCAATTTGCTCATGTCGGGTAAAGATCTGGTGGAATTTGTAGTTGAAGAGGCCGAAACTGTCGATGCCGACGCAGAAGATGAACCTGCCGATGCCGTTGAACAAAACGATGACGAGGACGACGATGATGAGCTTGGTGAACAAGCTGCTGGAGGATCAACTTTTATAATAGCAGTTTCCTTGTGTACAGGTTCAATGAATTTCTTAGCTGTTTCAGAGTTCGATATTATTGTAGACTTCTTTAATATGTCAGGCTTTTTAGCAGAAATTTGTTGTTCCAATTTCTTGCCCACATTAAGTGGTTTTTCAACAATAACCGATGTAAATTTACTGACGTTTGCAGTGTTGGCGCTGGAAGCAGAAGTGTTGCCAAACCGCGCTGGTGCATTCAGTATCGATGACTTGATGTCACCTAATATCGATGACTTTGGTTTCTCCTCATCTTTAATTTCTTCTTTGATAAGCTTATTTGTTGATGAGAGCGTCGCTGTAATAACGCTCCGAACCAAAATGTCCGAATCCTGCTTAATGCTCGCAGCTGCAGGAGTTTCTTCTTTAATGATTGATGATGGCTTTAATTTTATATTATCTTGACGCTTTTCAATTATGCCGTCCTTTACAGTAAGATGGTCTAATATGCGCGCACTTGCTTTTGGTGTAATAACCGATGCAGTTGACTTTGGATATATCTTCTTGGGCATATTCTCAAGACCAGTCGTCTTATCAGATGACTGCGAATCATCATCGTTGAACGAATCTGTCTCTGATGAAATATCAGTGGATGAACTTTTGCAGACTCTTCTTTGGGCACAACCAACTTCGATTCTTTCTTTATATCTGTGCTCTCGGATGTAGAGCCACTGTTACCGCCGGATGTAGATTTAAAGTCGTACTCGCTTTTGATTGCGCTAGCCAGGTCTTTTTTGTTATCTTCAACAGCAGGTGGAGGACTTTTAAGTCCTGCAAAGCCCTTAAGTTCAGAACGTATTAGGTTTAGGTCATAGTCTTTACCCTTTGTGGCACCCACATTACTAATGGCTGTCGCATTATTGCTATTGGTGCCGCTTACGCTGGAAGAAATACGCAATGACGTATTTGGCTCACGTTGATTATCATCATCGTCCTCATCAGATTCGCTGGGACTATTAGCGCGTGATGCTGTAGCTCTAGCTTTTGACTGAGATTTGTTGGTGCTTATTGATTTGTACGATGTAGCTGCACCAACTACCGAAGTCGAGGATGTTGCCTCTTTCGATGCACGACTTGGTTTACGCACTGGCTCATCCGAATCTGTTTCTGACTCAGTAGCCATTGAGGCATCTGATACATTGGTAGATGTTCGCCGTAAATTACTGGTACTATTACTGAGTGCAGTACGTGTAGGACGTTTCTTAAGATTTGAAGCAGCCGGTGATTTGGTACGGCTTGAGTTCGATGCTACCGATGAGGGCGTTGTTGAACGTGGTGGCATTGAATCGCTGCGTCCACGGCCGCGTTTTGTAGCTGTCGGTGTCTTTGCACTGGATAAGCTATTGCCTAATATTACTGAAGATCCTGATGCTCCACTAGCAACCATGTTGCTACCACTGCCAATCATTACATTGTTACCAGAATTTGGTGTCAATGTTGTGCCAGTTAACGTTTTTATACTCATAGAACCATCTTTTAGGGAACGTTGCTCTACACCAGGTCCTGTTGAGCCGCCGATACCACCACTGCCACCAACTTGATTGCCAGCACTACTTGCATTGTTACTGTTGCTACCGTTTGCAGCACTACGACTCTTTTGTTTGCTGCCTTTAGTTATATTCTCAGCAATGCGCTCACGTGATACCCATTCATCGTACCGATTGTTCCAACCGGTATAGTGAACCAGATACATAGGTGTTAAACGTTGTACCGATATTTCTATAACTTTAGCTTCATATGTACTACCATGCGCCGTGGGTGATTTCTTTTCATGATAGTAGACTTTTAACTTATCACCGATCTCCACAACAAAATCACCAGTGTCAATTTTTTCAACCGTGACAACTTCATCCTTCTTTCGTTTGCCACGTTTTTCCTCGTTTTGTTGATTTTGTTTACGTTGATGTTTCTCCTTTTGTTAGGTGGTGGTGGTCCTAAAATAATAAAAATGTTCCTTATTAACTGGATTATATCAAATTGTATATTAGCATTAGTTACTTTTGAATTTTAAATATAAAAACACCCTGTTGCTGTTTTTTAAACATTTCTACATGCTGTCTCTGTCAAATAAACACCCTGTTACTTCAAGCAAACAGCAATCGGTCAGATAGTTTTCAAGTAACTAGCAAATATAAGTTACATTTTTCTCGGTTAAACAATAATACAAACAGCATACGTGTAGGGTATAAAATCAAGTCAGATGACGTAGTACAAAAAAAAAAAAGCTTAAGCAACAATAAAACATGTTAAACTTTCTCTCTCTATTTTTCTCACTCTCTTTGTATATATATTTTTTTTTCTACAACTATTTTACGAATTTGTTATTATTTTCTTATCTGCTTTGAAATATTTACTATAAAGAAATACATATACATATAGACATATGTTTATAAAATACACACACACACATACTGCAATCGCGCCGGCGTAATTTCTTTCGTTTATTCAGTTGTTGTTGTTGATATTCCTCTTCCATGTTTGCTGAGCTAATAGGCAAATTCATTGGCGCTTACTCTTTAACATTAAAATTCAAATACATATGTATGCTTGTGTCTGTATGTCGACCGCCGACTTTCAGTCAGTCAGTCGTTTTGTTTGGTCACGTTTTTTTTTTATTTTTTTTTTCTTGGCTTTTATTTTACACTACGCGTTTCAAGTGTTTACACACACATAAAAGTTGAGAACGACGAACGGCGAAAATAAGAAGAATAGAGTACATTTTGTTTGCTGCTGTAGTTTTGCTGAACGCTACAATTTGCAGACGAGCTTTTTTTTTTTTTGTTATAAAACAAAATAAACTGCAGGTGGGCGCAATATACATATAAAAAAATTATAAATGGAATAAGCAAAAAAAAAAAAAAAAAAACAATAAAATGGTAAGCGCACTTTGATGCGTATTTGGACAATACAAATAGTATTGTTCGTTCGTTCGTTCTCTATTATTTTTTTAAATGTTTGTGAGAGAATATGTGTGTGTGATTGTGTTTTAGTGAATGAGTAACAGAGAGAAAAATGAGATGTACTACCAAAAAAAAAAAACTTTGTCAATCCATGAACTTTGACAATCGTCGTCGTCGTTGGCAGTTAGTGATTCTCTAATTTTTTGTGTTTTAACGAAATATTTTTTTACACTAAAGTGCCATTGTATGTGATTATACCTATATATATATTTTTTAATGATAACGAAACAATCCTTCGCCACTGTTTATAAATACAACAAGTAAACCAATTCAGAAATTGTATAAATAAAAAAAATATTTTTTCGATCAGTTTATTCGGCATCAGTTATATTTGTTGTAAACTAGTTGAAACTGTATCTTTAATACCCAATGTCATATAAAAGTTCCAGCAGCTTACATCGTCAGCTATAAAGGTAATAAATATATATATGCTAAGCTAATCAACATAACAGTACTTTAGGGCCGACCCAAAATTTGGACTCTTCCTTGTATCGAAATCGGTTGTACTAAATAACAAAAAAAAATATAAATTTAAATCAAATAGGATGGAATGGGGCTGGAACCATTTTCTTCAGTTTAGAGAATGACCAACATGTTCCTACTCTGCCCTCAAGGAGTTTAGTTCGAACATTTGGAGACTTATCTTCCATTTAATGCGTTTCTAAAAGTGAATTACTGTATTTTAGGGACTTTATATTGAAAAAACTCTTTCAAGTACCATTCGAATACCTTCCGGTCTGGAACTTTACTCCAGCTCAGTTACAGAGTTCATAAGTATCTAAATGCTAAGTTGGTTGGCTCCATCTCCAATAGCAGGGATATAAAAATATTAAAGAAACAAATCTAAAATATTAGATTTTTTTGACGCTAAAGAGAAATATGCTACATTTCAAAATAAATTTTAAAAAAAAATCATTGTATATTATTGTAGCCAAGTGTTAATTCGTATGTTAAAAAAAAAAAAAAAAAAAAAAAATATGTGAGGAAAGCATAAAAAAAAAAAATTAAAAATGGAGATAACACTAAAGATCAACAGCTCAAAATTTCACCATGCATATTAGCTGATAACTTTTCAAATAAAATTGTATTGACTATGTAGTTAGCAAACGAACGATCGATCGATCGGGAGGTACGACAAAATATATTATTTTATATAATTTAAAAGACCACAAGCAAATAGGTAGTATAAAGTGGTTTTGTAAATTTAATTTAAATTTCAAATATATATATATACTATATATTGTTTATAGAAAATTCTTCTTGTTCTAGATCTCGCTTACAAAAATGAGTGTTTCTCTATTTAAAGCTGTACATGCTTTGCGTCAACGTACACCTAAATTCTTATTAAACAACTGCTACACTAGTCAGTTTTTAGTTAAAAATTTCGATTATGAAAAGAAAACAACGTGGCGACCAGTGCAACAACAAAGATTACTAAGTACTACAGCTAAAGAAGAGCACCAGCAAAAGCGTACATATAGTACAACAGTTTATACAGCGTTTGCCTTTGGTGGCATTGCAATTGGTTATGCATTTTTTGAATATTTGGATAAACAAAAGCAACAGCAACAACAACAAAAAGAACCAGTAGTACCAGTGAGCGTAGAATTAACTACTACAAAAAATGCATCAAACAATGACGACGTTGACGACAAAGAATTAACTGCTTCCCGCCTATTACATATCACGGTGCGTACTGACTTACCAACATTTAAAATGGACGATGTAAAAAAGCATGATACTCTAGCGAATGGTGTTTGGGTAACATATGGCATTGGTGTTTACGATATGACTGAATTTGTACCGAATCATCCTGGCGGTGATAAAATATTGCTTGGAGCCGGTAGCGCTATAGATCCCTTTTGGGAAATATATCAGCAACATAATACAACGGAAATTTTACAATTACTTGAAACGTTTCGCATTGGTAATATAGCACAAGAGGATAAAGCAACGGTTGATGACATGGGTTCACCATGGGCGCAAGAACCAAAACGACATCCTGTGCTTAAGGCAGCATCGGAGCGTCCTTTCAATGCTGAGCCACCAATATCATTATTAGCTGAAAAATTTCTAACACCGAATGAAGTTTTTTATGTGCGCAATCATTTACCAGTGCCCGTTATAGACGTTGACAGTTACGAACTTGATATTGAGATAGAAACAAAATTGGCTTGTGCAACAGAGGAATCGCGTACATTAAGTTTGGCGGATATCAAAGCACTGCCGAAACATTCCGTTACAGCAGCCGTAATGTGTGGCGGCAATAGACGTTCTGAGATGACTAAAATTAAATCGGTAAAAGGTGAGAGAATTTTAGTGCGTAATAGTCTTAGCAGAGCAGTAGTTTGACATAAAAAAATTATTTTCAATTTAGGTCTTTCTTGGGGCGCTGGTGCTGTGGGTAACGCTAAATGGTCTGGTGCACGTTTACGTGATGTACTACTGGCTATGGGCGTCAAATCACATGAAGGTTTACATGTTATATTTGAAGGCGCTGATCTGGATCCTACTTCAAATCCCTATGGTGCCTCTATACCCTTGACAAAAGCTATGGATGAACGTGGTGATGTTTTGTTGGTCTACGAAATGAATGATAAACCACTCGATCGTGATCATGGGTTTCCTATACGTGTCATTGTGCCAGGCACTGTGGGCGCACGCAATGTTAAATGGTTAACACGCATTGCCATTGCCGAGGTGGAATCAAGTTCACATTGGCAACAAAATGATTACAAGGGTTTTAGTCCAAGCACTGATTGGGATACTGTTGATTTTAGTTTGGCTCATGCTATACAGGCAATGCCTGTAACGTCAGCCATTTGTACACCAATGCCCGATGAGGAAGTTGTTGTGTCAAATGATGGTTTTATAAATGTTCGTGGTTACGCCTGGTCGGGTGGTGGTCGTCGCATTGTGCGTGTTGACTTGACCACTGATGGCGGTAAGACGTGGCATGTTGCCGATTTAGAACAGGAGGATTTACCAGATGGACGACATTATGGTTGGAGTTTGTGGTCAGCGCGTCTGCCCGTAGACAATAAAAAGACAAATGAAGTAGAAATTTGGTCGAAAGCTGTCGATTCAGCGTACAATGTACAACCGGAGACATTTGAGAATATTTGGAATTTACGTGGCGTACTGTCTAATGCATATCATCGTGTTAAAGTGCAATTAAAGTAAAATTTAAAAAAAAATGCTATGCAGACGTTTATGCAGACTGAATTAAATCTTAAGCGAAAATTTGTTTTTGTTTTGTAAACACTTACCGCTTGGTGAATTATCGCGATTATTTGTTGCTTGTTGTTCCGCAGCTTGTTTACTTGTACTTGCGGCTGTTGCTGCTGCTGTAGGTGTCTCTTTATCGTCGCTGTTACGTGCACTTGCTGTACTAGCTTTAATCTTTGATATTGGCACATCGGCTTCTTCTTTAGTTGCTGTCTTTTCTTCGAATTTCTCGACAAGACTCTTTACTTTACCACCAGCACCAGCAGCACCACTACCAGCAGCAGCAGATGTCTTACGCTTCTTAGTTGGTTCTACAATCGATTCATTTGTATTTTCAGATTCTTCAGTTATAGACTGTGTTGTTGTTGATGTTGTGGTTGTTGCTGTTGTCGTATTTTGTGCTGCAACTGTTGCTGCTGCTGTTGTTGTCGTCGGAGCAGAAATTACATTCACTTGATTGGCACCGCTAGCAACTGCTGTAGACGTTGCTGGAGCTGTTACGTTTACTGTGTTCGCTAGAGATGCCGCAACTGCTTTTGTTGCTGCAGCTGCTATTGCGGCAGTTGAACTATCGGCTGGTTTTGGTGACGCCACTGAATTTGCACGTACCAAACTGCGTCCTTTGCTTCGGCTCGTATTACGCGATACGGTTAGCATTGAGCAGCCAAGTTTACGATTGAAATCAACGTATGGTTGTAAAAATTTCTTATAGGCCTGCTTTACAAGATTCATAACGCTAACCGTACATGGTGTATAACTTAAACGTATGGCAACAGTTTTCCATTGATTTTGCGTTGTAACGCGATTGTAACCACCGCGTTTTTGCACAGCCCGAAATAGACGATAAAGATCTACGTCTCGACTCTGTATGGACGGCACTTTATTAAGTGGAGTGCCGCGATCATCCATATATTTATATAATTGTGCAACAAAACGATCCTTTTCCTCGTGAGCCTCATCATCCGATGATTCTGTATCAATTTCTGCATCTTCATCGCTAGACGAATTGCTTAGACCGAACAATGCATCACGATCCCAATGCGGTGGCAATACATCAGCGTCAAGATATTCAAGCGCTGCTTGTGTTGCAGCACCATCTTGTTTAGATGCTGCTTCACGCGTAAATTCAGTGGCCTCTTTTTTTGGGTACAGTATAGTAGCGGCCATCCTTAAAAGAGCGTACTAAATACTCATCCTTGACCCGAATGCGTACGGTAGCCTAAAATCAATAGAAGCAACATTTAAAGTATAAGGTTAATTAAATATAGAATATATAAATTATTCACCTGCGCAGTGGGTGCCACGACAAGCGCTGGGAACCACTTCTCTTTGTCCTTCTTTTTCGATTCGGTCTCTACGCATACCACTTTACCGATATGCTCCTCTTTCTCGTTGACCACCTCTTTAGTATCGCTATCATCGTCATCATCCGAACTATCCTCATTCGGTTGACCACGACGACGTCCACGTCGTCCACCGACAACGGGATTACCAAAATGTTCCGGATGCGTTAATGGCAACTGATCGAGTGTTTCGCTTTCATTAAAATGTCTACCACTTTTCAAGCACAAAGCTGTACGACGCAACGTTGTAATGTCTCCGTCATCAAAGACAACCGTATACTGTGAACAATCTTGAATTTTTGTTATTGTCGCCTCTACAATCTCCTTGCGATCTGGGTGACGCACATCTACAGTTGCACCGACGCGCAATTGTCCTGGTGCTGTAGTTTTAATAGCATCATCCGAAACAGTACCCGAACCCAGACCATGTTTGTAGGCCACCTTTACTTTAATATTCCGATCTACTTTGCTCACTTTTGCTTCGCAGAAAGCGCCCTTATACTTGGCACTAACTTCCGTGCCAACGGGCAATGACGGTGGATCGTCCATTTGCTGCAAGTAAAACGATGTTAATAAATAATAAAAAAAAAAGATGTAACAAAGTAAATGGCTATGCGGCGGCTGCTGCGTCGACAGACCGACCCACACACAACACAAACACATACAAACAAAATAATGTACTCGCAACAAAAAAAAGAAAAAAAAAACGTACCTGCATTTTCGGAACAAAATAGCGTTCGAAATTGGAATCACTTCTTTCGCCTGTAAACGCCACTTTTACTGCACAATTTGTTGCATTGTTTAAGTTATTAAAAGACAATTTTACAAACTAAAAACTAAATCCGCGCGCGTTTTTTCTGCTCGTTTACTTTTGCTTTTCTATTATACGCAGCAGCGTCACAAAGTCAATGTAACAAAAAAAAAAAAAAAAAAACTAATAATAAAAAAAAATAATTTAATTAAAAATAAATCCTTTGTCCTATGACAAGCAATATTTATTTTGCTAATTGCAAATCCAAACACTTTTTGTATTATTTATTCACACAAAAAAATAATAAAATTTTGCTGTAAAACAATTGCGACCAGTTTACCAGTTTGGTGGTGTATATGAGTGATGAGTGCGAATGAGAGAGGTTGGCTTGAAAATATAGCGAACGTATCTGCTCAATTCAAGCTGTACGGTGCTAAGTATGCAAGTAAGCGTAAACGTGACGCTAGATAATTATATCTAACTCTGTTCCACTTACGAGGCAGATAAAGGCGCAAGTAGAAATTTTTCACTTTACACTCCCCCCAACGCTCACGTTCCGTTCTGTGTGCTGTATTAACCGTTTCAGCCGCTGCGATTGCGATACAAAGTTGCTTTGAGGGCTGCAATACATGTTTTTGAAACGGTAATTTAGCTAAACGTTTTTTTTTTATTTTATATAAATATATTTTATATTATTTGATTTACTGATTGAATATATCACGTTTACATTTTTATTTATCGAATTCATTACAACTGGTGAAACCGCTTAACCGTTTTAGATTTGTCCATTGCTTTTGGCGCGTATTTCAAAACCAAAAAAAAAAAAAAAAAAAAAAAAAAAACATGTAGTTTAGAAACCTTTGAAAAAGTTGTCACGAAATTATTTTTCTATAGCTTTTCTAAATTTAGAGCATTATTTCTATAAGCAATAACCAATGTACCAGGAGCGCAAATATTATTAAACAAAAATGGTTTTCATCGATTTCCATCAAACGATTGACGTAATTATAATTGTCGTTTATCTCGAAAATATTATTAAACGTCGAATATCGATACGCGCTTCAAAAACTGTTATAAGCCTTTTAGTAGGGCGTATCAGAATAAAATTTGATTTACTCTTTGATATTAGAGCGCAAAGTACAAAATGCCTCTGCACGGATAATCGTTTATTTTTAATTGGCAAAAAACGCATTTTCCGAAAATGGCTTTTCCTGACAAATGAACCGTTATATTGTGCATATTCGAACGGTTGCACAAAAATCGTTAACGGCAATGCTAATCAAGCAACATTTCGACCACCAGAACCAGGCGAAGTGCTTAATACAAATCAAATCGACGAGGAAATTATAAATTCGGATAGTCCAAAGTATGAAGAGCCACCGTCCCCGGAATCACCAATTATAGTACGTCTTGTACGTAATCGACATTTGCGTAACTTAAGCCCTAGAATTGGCATGCGAAACGTATTAAGACACATTGAAGAGTATACGAGTGGGTCTCATGCGCGTTCAAATCAATCAAATCATAATCGAAATAATAACAATAATCGGAGATTTCCATCTAATCGTAACAACAATTTGGGGCGTTCAATGCATAAAACTCGCAATAGACGTCAATAGAATCAAAAGCTATTAAGCTGTTCTTCATTATCATATCAAGCCATTTCAATTACGAATAGTATTGTCAATTTGTGTAAAATGTTTAAAAAATAAAACGATCTCATTCAAATGAACACAACTTCTTGATGGCACCAATGATTTTTTTCATTTTTACACAAAGGCTTGTAAATTTTAGTTTGGGTTTTTGAATTCCTAAAATTTGCTCTTCAAGATGGAAATAAAAAATGTATATGTCCCAATGCTATACTGTTTAGTTTTGAGCTGTAGAATCAATCACTTAATAAGAACTTGTTTAATAAATATTTGTATTTTCTTACTTAAAAGTAATTGACACTCGCCGGGAGCTGCATTGGTGTTTCTATATTTATATAATTTCATGCATTGGATTCGAACCAACTTGGACGAGCATATTGTAGCATATTCCGAAGTCATCACTTGTATGACTCAAGTTCATAGTTGCAGCGTTTTCTTTCCCACTAATTGCTGGGTCAGCAGGTCGATGATGTCGACGATTAAATTACAGTTTTACTGCAAAACCAATCTTTAAATTTTTGTTCTCCTGTTTATTTTATACGCTTTACGATTATGAATAAAAAATTTTGAATGTAACACTTTTGAATATTTAGTACTTAATTATTATTAATTTTTTTTTTTCAAAATGATGAATTTATTGCGATTTTTTATCATCAGACAGTTTCGATTTACCGCCACCGCTCGCATGTTGCGTTGCTTCTTCTTTGAAGTGCAAAAACACAAAGGAGAACACAAAAACGCCAATCATCATAGAGAAGGCGCTAGTGTAATATGGAAAAGCGCTCGGTATGAAACGTTCATATTGCGTATGCTCCAACGGACGCACAGATACTTGTGTGGTACTGTACAAATGTGTATAACCAACGCGATCATAGTTAACCTTAAACTGATAGACGCCATAGACATCGGGTATCTTAAATTTGGCAACGTAGCTACCACTTTTTGATTGCTTAAGGAAAGTGCGCACAAACGGATCGATACGTACAAATTCCAATTGAATATCATCAGCTTTAAAGGGTTGCCATTTATCATTGACAAGTTCCTCAATGGCAATCGTATAAACAACGGGTTCCGTTATGGTATATGCCTGCTCTGGCGGTTGTTTTTCGCCAGCTTTATGATGATTAACCGAAGCAACACGCAAACGACCGCATTCACCGAAAACCCATTGACTAATAGCATTGGCAACAAAACGATTACCCGATTGTTTACTAAATGCACCGGATTGTGCATATTGTACGGCACTATTGAATGCCTCATCCGAGAAGAAGTGCAACGAACCGGAGAATACAACGCGTGCATTATTGCGGGCTTGTAGCGCTGCTATTAGTACAGTATTACGTCCAACTGCATGTGGATATTCGGAGATTGGTGATTCTGGATTATAGCTGTAAGCGCTACTCTCTGCCGTTAAAAGTTTCAATACAAGCGGATTTTCTTTGTCGGCAATTAAACCGGTACCACGATACAATAATGGTGGTGCATCAGCAGCGCGATTCTGTGCACCGACAATGGGTGCAGCATCAATTAGATTACTAGCAGCAGTTAGTATAGTTGTATGTTCGCCATTATCCGAAATATCGTAATGCAAATGATCGATAACCGCAGCATTCTCTTCGTCCACCTCGAAGCCACATTCTGAGGCGAATTCACGTAATGCATCACCAGATTTTTCACTGCCGGCAACTAAAACATTACCGCCATCATCGACGAATTGTGCCAATTTCTCGACGCTGATGTCGCCACCAAATTCCTCGACGCTGGGTGCAAAGACGATAACATTCTTGTACAAATATTCGCCGTAACGTGAAAGCAAGAGCGTTGCATCGTCGGCCAATTTAAAGCTGAGCTTAAAGCCGCGTTCTATATTAAAAAAATATACACAAATAAAAAAAACATAGAATTTTTTTTTTTTTTTTGGTACACGTCAGATAGAATAAAAAAAGCATGAAAATGAACAATCACCTTGCAATCCCTTAAAGAAAATCGAATGTGTTTCACGTATTGCTAAATTATCGAGTAACACCAAAGTATTGGCATCACTTTCCAGCACAGCAAAGCTGCTGTTTATAGCAACCGCACCGATCAAAAACAAAAACGCGTAAATTTTACACATTTTTCTTTATTTAATGTTTTTTCTTTCGTGTTTAATGCCGGCTTTCAATGCTGGTGCTGTCACTTCTTCCTCTTCTTTTTTTTTTTACGATTGACAAGTCAGCATGAAAAGCAGCGCTGCCCAACTAATAAAAAGTGTGCAGCGCACATTATGCATAAAAAGCAGGTTATACACTAAAAAAAAAAAATATTTTTTTAGACGTTAAATTTTAATATAGAGCTTATCTTTCTGACCTTTATGCGTGCGTCTAAAGTTCTTTAGTTGAAAATTTTGTGAAAGCAATAAAAATTTAAAATTTGGTTAGACAGATAACCTTTAAGTTTAACAATTTCAAATAGTACGAATTTACTATAATCGCAAAATAAAGTGATTACGAAAGCATGGCAGTATATGAAAATTGTTTATCTGAAAGCATTTTATTATTTTCACATTCGATCAAATTGTTCGAAAGTGAAGTTGGGAACATAATTTATAAAGTTGTAGTTATTTTTTTTTCGTATGTATATGTATCGATATAAACATTATATACATATATGTATGTATAAACACAGCTATCATTGGTCATTGTCATCGCTAAAACAACAAAAAAATAAATTAATAAATAAAACCAGCAACGCCATTGTTTAAAAGAGAATTCTGTAACAACAATAAATACCATTTCGATTGCAAGAGATCTCCATGACACCAACGTATATTGTCGTGAAAGGTGTAAGTGATATTTTACCGTTTTGTTTTTTGTTGTTTTTAAAAAGCGCCAACAGAACGAAACAGAACTGTTTTGCTGTTCGCCGATAAAAGTTGACATTAAAAAGTTAAATGCAAAAAATTTGTATAAATAAATTTAAAATAACAAAAAACAAAAACAAAATGCAATCCTCAATCGAAAATATGACATGGCAATACGTTTGCGAAAACTACAATGAAATTGGAACCAATTTCATGAATTTATTTTACGATTCGATTGATAATAATCGGCAAGTAAGTTGGGCCGCCAAGCCGGCAATTGTCAATCGGACACATTTATAATATATCAATATATATATATATATATATATATATATTTTAATTTATTTATTTTTTTTATTTATATATTTTGCAGCAACTTGGCAACTTGTATGCAGAAACCGCTTGGCTTTTATACGATTATTATCATGTCGAAGGACGCAACAATATACAAGATTTTTTTAATGAACTACAAACTTTGGAACATTCAATTATCGAAATGCAAGCTCATCCGGAATTGGAACAAGTCACGGCTGCAACACAAGAACTTACCGTTATGATTTTGATAAGTGGCATTCTCAAGCGAAACATTATGCCATATAGTCAACGTTATTCTCAGACAATGGCTATAACTCCATTTAATGATGTTTGGTATATAACATCGGATGTATTTTTTATTGCAAGAACCGCCGGAACATGGATATGCATGAAAATTTGTTTTTTCTAACTTAATATATTTTTTTGTTTTGGTTTTTTAATTTAAGCGAGAAGTGAGAAGAGACTTACAAAATATTAAAAAAGTTAAAAAAATTAAGAAAACAATATTATTCCTTCGGTAGCACCGAAGCATACGCTTTATACACGAAAAAAAAATGAAGAAAAATAACGGTAAAAATTGACATTACAGTGAAGTGTAAAAAAAATCTCTTAAAGACTTTTTTTTCCATAAATACATATGTAGTAACTTTTACAGTTAAAAAAATTATATAAAAAATTTTTAATAATTACAATTACAAAATAAACTAAAAAATTTATATTGCCTTTCACTTTAAAATATTGTGACAGAGAAAAATTCGAGGCAGAGGTAAAATTTTTTTATTCCAATTTAGTTTTTTTTTTTAGCAAGACTGCATAATAAATGTATAGAATACACTGTCGCTGGTCACTGATTGCAAAAGCTTGACGAAAAAAATGGAATTTCTGGGAGCATAACTAAATATCTAAAACAATTACTAAGGAATCGAATATGTCAAATTAGTAAACCGAAAACAATTTTATATTTCAATACTTTCCAGACAAAGTTTTTTGTTTTATTTTTGGAATTACAAAAGACAGACACCCACTCGCATGACACCGCCAATTCGAGCCAATTTTTTTTTTTTTTTATTGTTTTCTTTAACAAAAATATACAAAATTATTAGTTATCATCACAAAGCGATACAGATCAGATTTCAAAGTAATCTAGAGTGTGCACGCATTACTTAGGATTGTCGTTAAGTTTTTAGTTTTTTTTTTTTAAGTCAAATAATGCATAAAATTAACTTTAAACAAATAAAAATATTTATATGAATGAATGGATGGATGCATGGATGAATGTACTTTTGAAGAACCCTTGATTTGTTGTTGTTGTTCGTTAGAGAACAGTAGTTGTGTGGTTTAGATTACTAAGTAAACAAAAAAGTTTATACGAAGTAGTCGCGTAAATTAGACTACGAAATATCCTGTAAATAAAACTACAAAGTCGAAAATATGCGAATTGTAAGCTCTCATGAACATGTGTCCTTATTAAATCAGACTTAAAATCGTGTTTCTTCGTTGCTCTGCCATTAACAAAACAAATTTCAAACATCAGTTCAGATGCTGTAAAGCTACCTAATTTCTTTTTCATGAGCTCTCAGCTCAGTCGTAAAAATTTCAATTAATATAGTATTTAAATATTTAATTTCCGAATGAATATATTTTGTATTAAAATTATAGTTAAAATTTTGATCTAGTCACCAGCAAAAACTAATGAAAATAAAAAAACAGGGAAATCTCTTCCAACCCTATTTCAAACAAATCTCTTTAGGTTGGTTTTAAATCTCTCAAGATTTAGTTAGAAATTTAATAGAATTTTAGTACAATTCACCATTAAAAAATTATGTTTTAATGATATAACTTATATTAGCAGAAACTTTATTATTTCCGCTAAGTAAGAAAAAAAACGCTAAAAAAAGTGCTGCCAAGATTATGTCAAGATTTTTTTAACAAAACAAAAAGTAAAGTTGAGGAGTTATTTAATTTAATTCAAATACTTTTTGGAAATTATTATTTTTTTTAACAAAATTTAATTGTTTTTAACACTGCCGCACTTTGCGCCACAACATTAGAGCAGTGTTGTAAAACAGTACGTAAAGTATTTATTATTCGAAAAGATTTTCAGCGTAAATAATAATTGACGAAATTCATAATTCTGCGCAAGTATTTTGATTTGTGCGTGGCCAACTCGATCAAAAAAATAAAAACTGCAACGCTACAGCACAATATATAAATAACAAATACACCATATAGCACATCGACGGATAATACCAACGGTCTATATGCAATGCGACGTATATTTTTTGAACTTAACGGATCCAAATAGTACATCTCTAAGCGTCGTATAATGCCCGTTGAGCGCATTGCAATCAGTAAACTATCGAAACGATGCTGCAAATAGGAATGTTTTCGCATATAAATTGTTAACGATGCTGTAAGTAATGGCTCCGCCAATATATTAACTGGATGTTCTTTATTCTCTGGCCTTTGATTATATTTCAGCACGGTGGGCAAGAGTAACGGCACTACAAGATTCGGTTCTTCCATAAGCTGTAAACGTGGAAATATTTTCTCTAACAACATACGTTCCGAATCGGCAATAATTATACGGTTATTAGGTATTACCGAACGGAAGACCGGCTCTAATGCTGGTAACACATAATAAATATAATTACGACTTATAACCTCATCAATTGTTTTCAGCACATTACGCATGCGTCCATCCTGTAGCAAATGATAGAGTGCACCCGTATAGGCATTACGCAGCACCAACGTCAAAAGCAGCCAAACAATTAATAGGAAACGTGCAAAATTACGTGACGGCTGCGTAGTTGTACTCAATGGACCACCAAGTAATATATTCCAAAAATTCGTTAATGGCAAAAAATTTCTACGTCCAAAGCAAAAGTGTGCCAGCGCATGTGTACGTCTTATGCAGAGTATAATGCAAATACTCAACAGCAGACAGATGCAAAAACTGAACCAGAATATAATACGAAATGGTTTCAAAAGCCGTTCAAATGATGACATTGGTGTGCCACGTGGTACGCATAGAATTATTGGAAAACTCATATACGTAATGGTCGGCAACATGAAATCAACACGTGATTTGCTGTACATATAACAGACAAAAGTAACATTAGCATGTCCGGCAATAATCATTGCCGTTGCACCAGTTGCGCTGCCATTATCGTAAATCATACCACGATCATATAAATCCGTACCCATTAATTTAATGCTGAAATTCATGTGCTCCGAAAGCATTGTAAATATTTCACCTTCAATGCCGTACATACGAATGGGATTGCGTTCGTTATCAATTTGTTTAAACATCACATACGGATCATTTTCCCAGGTTACAGTCATCAATTCACAACCATGCATATTCGATAATTTATCCTTAAAGAAATCCCAGCCAACATAATTAATGTATTCTATCTGATCCGATGCTGCAGCAGCTGAATCTAATTGACGAAAACTGCCAATTAATTGTGGTAAGGCTGCATGGCAATTTCGAGCCGTAAATGGATAATAGGTATAAACGTACACAATATGATTCTCTAATATGACAAAAGCATTTATATTGAGAACATAAATTTCGAAAAGTCTCTCAAAGATGCGTTCAATTGTTTTCAGTTTAAGCAATTCATGTCCTGTGTATATTAGGCAATAATGTCCATAACGATGATATGCTTTCTTTGTGCTTTCTATATCGCTAGCAAGGCGTCTGAAATGAGTAAATACGTACATATTTTGAATTCAAATAAATACATAGTATGTACAAATATGTACATATGTATGTCATATACTTACTCATATGATTCCAGACTATCTACAAACCATAAAGCTGCATCACGTCGCATACTCATATTCTCCATAAAGACATTCGACTGTTGCTGCTCTTCTTGTATCTTCTTCTTTCGTTTATTATTATCGCTCTCCAATAGAAATTTAATGTTCATTGTTGTTGTTGTTGTTGCATTCATTTGTTGATCACGTTCAGCGATTGATCGCAATATTGCATTTATAATATCATTTTGATAATATAAATTATCATTTGTCTTCGCATATTGTGCTATGAACAAAGAACTCTCCGATAAATGTTCAATCATAGTATTATTTATGACCCAAAGAATGCCTAATACCAGCGAACTATTGTCAACATTTTTCGCAGCATAATTTGTTAAAATTAAATCATACGAATCGGACATGTCTTTTCTGTTTTTGTTTAAATCCAAACTAAATACATTTTTTTAACTTTTGTTCCGCATTGCAGTGCAGTTCAGCTCATTTAAGCATTGCGTGCAAATTGTTCTAGATAAATAATTAAGCGTTGAAAGAATCCCATTTATTTTATTTTTTGTTTGTTTGTTTTGTTAAATGCCTGCAATTTATTTAACTGAATAATCTATTTAAATATATTATTATGTATAAATGTAACATAGGTCAGTAATAGATTTATCCATTAATTTATTTTTTTATGTAATATCTATTTTAATGATAGGTTTGAAAATGGATTCGAAAGTGTCAGCAGCGGTGTACTGCGCTGAGCCAAACGTTTGCGGAACACTGCGAAGTTATTCGAAGAAAGAGGCAAATCTGCTGCAGCTTCAAATGAAAGATTGCTTGCTTTTGGCAGAACTATGGGCCAACCACACAAATGGGCTAGATGTAGACGGCTGTAGGAAATTTAAAAAGCAAAAAGCCATGGCATCTGTGGAACACCTCACATGCAGCAGTCCCAGCTATTGCTAAGACAAGATTCAAAGTCAGGCCAGCTCGAAATGTCTTCTGGTGTTTGCCACACACGCAACTGTATTAAAGAGAAGAACCAAGTTGGTCTCTGGGATCAGAACCAAGTTGGTCACTGGGATCACCCGAAATAAACTAACCTGGCACATATGTATGTATGTATGTTTGTATGCTTCTTATATAGAAACCCCAATATAGTATGTAAGCTTGGGTTCTTTCAGTCTATTGAACCACACCCAACCATTTCGCGAAATGTTATTTATTAAAATACGAATGTATGTAAGATTATATTTATTCGTTTTGATATCATAAAATATTTAGCGTATTGTATTAAGAAAAACACCAATTAATAATTAAATACGCTCAAAAATGTATGCCAACCAACGTACACGAAGGCTGATATATTCCAAAGTACAAATACACAGCGCCACGGCTTCCACTAGCAGCAAACAATTTAAGGCAGCCTTAATAAATTGCATCGACTCACTAAAATCGTCCACGTTTGTTTTTCCGCCAACGCCAGCACGTTGTGCTGTAGCAGTTGTAGGCGGCAGAGTTGCATAATCAAAACGTTTTGAAAATTTATTAAATAAACCAAATGAACGCATATTAATTAGTTGCACATTAATAGCGCTAACCAAATATGAATCTCGCGGAAAATACATACAAATCATATTCTCCACAATCATTTGCTGCATCATAACATAACGCTCACGTTTAGCGCGATTCTGGGTTATGTGATATGCCAAAAAAGCATTACTCGAAAAGGCGCCAATGCGCTGTCTAGGATCTGTATACAAAGCATCGAATACATCCATCGGTTGTCCCGGTACAATTTTAGTTATTCGATTTAATTGTGGCATTGGTTCCGTCATGCGATATGTCGCATGATCCGTGATAACGCTATAACCTTGTTTTATTAGTTGATCAATAGTGCGTGGCAATGGTTTCGCCGGTGTATTGTGTACAAATTCAAAAACGGAACTTTCATATGTGCTACGTAAGATAAAGAAACCAAATAATGCGCCACCATAAAATGGACGCAAGAGACTACGTTGTATATGCATTGCTTCATACTGTCCCCGACGACGACGATGACGTCGACGACTGCAGCAATAGTAAAATAATAATTGATGTAATTTACGTGAGAATAGCGTGACTAAAGCACAAATAGCAACCAGAAACCAAGTAGATATTGTATATGGAAAGAACATAACCTCATAGGCTGTATACGGATGCCCAGATTTTAGTATAATGGCATAAGTCATCTGAAAATATGGCTGTGTTGGCGCAAGGTAATGTGTACGCGCCGGAGTACATGCAGAACATCCGAGTGTTATATTAGCACGTCGCTCATATACCATACGATAAGCACCCGTCATGGTACCATTGAAATATATCTGTCCACCTAATAATTCCGGTGGTTCGTTCGGTTGTAATTGTAGCGTAAAATTTAATTTCTTTGCAATTGTCAGGAGTATCGTTGCATCTAAGCCATCAATATGTCCATCGTTCCCATTCAATTCTACGTAGGGTGGTATATGCCAGACAACAACGCTTAAATTACAACCATGAAATTGGCTTAATTTATCCGGATATAAAAAGTTAAAGTCAAGCGCCTGATGTGTACGATTAAATCGTTGCAAAAGAATCGGAACTGTAGATTCACAGCGCGTTGCTGTATACGGATAAAATGTATACAATTCAAGATCACAATCTCCGCCCATACCATCAGCATCGATCAGGATATCCACATTAATATTGTAATAATTGTGAAAAAAAATGTGCGAAGATCTTTGACATTAATTCAAGCAATTTTGCTTTGGGTGCAACACGTAGCAGCACAATGAAGAATCGTGTCTTGCGTGCAGCCGTACTACCAGAACTGAAATACGGAATATATATAATTTTTTTTTTTTTAAATATAAAAATTATTATATTAGGAAAAATTTCAAATTTCGGATAAAAACGTATAACATTTAAGAAAACTGAAAGAGTAAATGATCTGTTCAAGACTTTATATCACGCAGTGTGCACGCACATGCTGCAGCCTTGCAACGAGTGCTATAAAAATTTGAATACAATGCCCACCACTGCTTCATACTCACAGTATGCATTCTAGATCTTCTATAAAAGACAATTGCACTTGTACGCGCATCGCTAATATTGCATCTGTTAATTGTTGATGAATTATATTCGGCACCACAGCGCCGGGTCGATGTATTAGAAATTTACGTAGTACATCGTTAACCAAGAAACGACCGGTTTCACTTAAACAAGCGTAATTACTATTCAAATATATTGTTAAATTTTGCCGTGCAAATGGTGTCTCAAAAATGCTGTTCAACGTGTGTGCTATATAACTTGCCGGATTGCAAAGCGTCTCATCTTTTAAAATAAAATCCACTTTTGTGCTGCAGCACAATGGCGCCAATAAGACAACGATGGCAGCTAGGCACAAGATAACAACTACAAAAATTCGAATTCTATGAAAATGCATTTTTCTTGTAATTTATTTGAACCGATTGGCAATTGGCAATTGGCTCATCGTTTTATATATGCCCAAAAATTGGGTCATTGTTGCACTTCATATACACTCCAAAATATTCCCAAGTTTCGTTTGATTTAATACTATTGAATTTATTTGTAAATTAATTTTAAATTATACATTTATTGTGTGTACAAAAAAAAAACATTTGCAATTCTTGAGAGGATTCATTATTGTAGTGCGCATGGATTGACATAAAAATTTCAGTTCAATATATTCAAAACTAAAGGAATCAACGTTTTAGCTATGAAGACTTATGTATATTGGGTGCGGTGCACTGTGCAGGGGTTGAGAATGTTAGACATGTGCAGCTGGAGTTCGAGTTGGGAGAATAAGCAAATTTCCTATTTGTCAACATTTAATTTTATTTATTCGCTTTTGAATTTTATTGATTATTTTCGAATAACAACAATAAACAAAAATAAAGAAGAAAATTATAGGTATTCTGTAACATCAAATTATAAATTTACATCAATAAAATTACATGCATACATATAGTACAGTCTTCATCGGTGTATATACGTATGTATGTACCTACAATCAGTAAAATGCTGCATTCGAACCTTAAGGCTGTCGCCGCACACGGAATACACGAAAAATACGTGACGCAATGCGTCTCAAAGTGTTTAGGCAAACAAAAGTTGCATAGAAAATCAACTCGATTAGAAATACAAAAAAACTACAAATATTACCAATCAAGAGCAAACGAAATGCGCCATAAAGCTGTTGCAATTCCATCGGCTGTGGCTGTTCTTCGACCACTTCACGTTTAGCGTAAACGCTTGTGTCAATGTAAACCTGCTCCCATTTACCCATTAAACCCAAATTTCCATATTCCATGATTATACGATTGAAACGTTTCAGCATCGCTGAATTCTTACGCATGTAGATACTTAATTGCTGCGTAAAAACCTTTTCCGGCAGCAGATGAAACTCCGTTGCGGCGTGTATATGTTTTAGTTTATAATAGCCAAAATATTCATAGGCCGTAATCAAAGCCGTTTTTCTATTCAAAATATCATTGGCGGCTGCATCACTGCGTAACCATTCGAATGCCTCCAAGCTGCTATTCTTCAAGACGTGAGAACGATCGTTTATATGCAGCAAATGCCTAACGGCTTCATGTGTGCTTTCCGACATAACAAACGTATAATTCAATGCCAAAATATCGGCTATGCTCTTCGGTTGCGGTTGATTGATATCGTGACGTATAAAATGATAGATATAAGCCTGATAGGCGCTACGCAATACCAACGTTGTTGCCAGCCACAAGATCAACAGATAACGCGCAAAATTTCGTGTCGGCAATACAGACGCAACTGTGCCGCCAAGGCTAACAACGAACATATTATAAATTGGCGTTCGATTGCCGAAACCAAAGATGAAGTTACGTTGCGAAATTTTGAGAATGCAATTGATAATCAGACAGATCAGCGTACCGCATACATAGCAAAAGGCGAGTATAAACCAAATCTCGATGGCAAATGGAAAGAGTAACTTGATAAAAGGATTGTACGGTATATTTTTTGCAGCGGTTATAAGATGAAAACTGCTTAGGTAATACGGTGTAGTCTGTGCATAGGTATCATGTGTATTAAACGGTTTATAACGAAAACCGCCAATAGCAAAATCGTCACCCTTCAATTAAAACGGAATTTATTAAAATGTATTGTAACGTAACACTTCTGATTCTTGGAAGAAAAATCATTAAAAATCAATCATACCTTATGAAATTTGAAAGGTCCATGGTGCACCGTTTGTTCAATTTCCTCGTTTTCCACAAAAAAGCGTAACGAAAAATTTAAGCGAATCGCTAAGTATTCCAATAATTTACCTTCGATACCGCCGTAATAATCATTGTTCGAAAAATTGGCAACATCCATATATGGCATTACGTTCCAAGTGCTACAATATAAAGGACAACGAAATAAATTTGATAGTTTATCCGGAAAGAAACTATAGTCAACGCGTTGCCAATGCTGTTTAAGACGATTTTGTATGACAGGCCTAACGTCACGGCAACTTGTCTGAGTATAGGGATATACGCCAAAGAGCAATAGTTCATGTGGCAGCGCATATACAAGAACATTTGCATCCACAATGCCCATAAAATGATGAAGCGCAAATATCTTAAAGAGCTCATCGTAATAATGTGATACGAATGTATGTAGTACTATGATAAAGAAACCGCTGATGTGTAAATTAGCCTTTTTTAATATTTTCGTAAATAGCTCTGTTCCAGAGATGTTCCAAAAAGTAAAAAAAAAAACAACAAAAAAAACGAAAGATTAATTAAAACAAGCAAAAACGTTAACTTCGGTAGCACCGAAGCTCAAATACCCGCCACACGAAATTTTATTCATTTTCTTGAAAAAGAAAAATATGGAAGGTGAGTTTGTATGGGGTCTATATGTTATAGTGGCTCGATTCTCGTCACATCGGTAGTATATTTATAGGATAACAGTAGAAGTGATTTTACACAGATTGGAGTGAATATATCCATAAATAAGAACTTTTTTCATACAAAATCTGAAAAATGGGCGCTTGGTTTATATGGGGGCCATATCAAAAAATGGGCGTGGCACCTTTCTTTTGAAATTGGATGTCATTAGAAGTGCTTTTACGCAATTTGTAGTAAATACATTTACAAATAATAATAATTTTAATACAAAAAATCGAAAAAATGGTATGTTTGTATGGGGGCTATATCTACAAATGGGCGTGGCACCTTGGTTCTGACATACAAACTGCCTAGGAGCACAAAATGCTTAAGTTTAAAGTTTCAGGTCAATATCTTTGAAACTTTCCGAGAAAAACGCATTGCAACAGACAGACAGACAGACGGACAGACGGACATGGCTAAATCGATTCGTCTCGTCGAGCTGATCAATAATATATATACTTTATGGGGTTTCCGATGCCTTCTTTAATGCGTTACAAACTTTCCGACAAACTGATAATACCCTTCACACTATGTGTGCCGGGTATAAAAACAGTACGACATTTTAGAGGTTGACATTGAATTTAATGTGCACTCCATTTTGAAGTGCTGCAAAAAAATCTGCAAAAATAATTATTTTCCCCAAAAAAAAAAATTTTTTTTTTTTTTGCGATTTTAAGATATCAGTTTGTACTAGAGTTTTGTACTTCTATTAGGTAGGTATAAATATTCAAGTTTATATGATATATGAAAACTCCAATTGGAATCTTATCATTATCGTTATTTCGATAAGCAATTTGAAGAGTTGAAGTCAAAATGGAGTGCACATCTGGAGTCTATCTGAAAGGGAAAATTTTATAAAGTTTCCTCACCGCAACGCTTTGGAACAGTCCACCAAAAGTACACTGTAATGTCTTTCACTATCTCCGGGTAACGGATAACCAAAACGTCCTACACGCACCGTAATTGTTTCACTATATTCCGACTTTAAGCTTAAACGTCGTAGCGTCTCGTCTATAAGTTCACCGTAAAAGCCACGTTTCTTTTGACTCGGAGCTATTTGATTTAAGGCGTAAAAATTAAAAACACGTGTATGCCGTAATTGTATAAACGAATTATTTATCATATCGACAATACCAGCGGCAATGGTATTACGACTGCTAAGATCGACCAGTAACGGATGATTATTGGAATAGAGTGATTCCGCCGATATGCATAGTTGCCAATAGTATAGTATAAGGCAGAAGCAAAACTTGTTTAACGTAAACATTGTACGAGTACATAATCCGAAAGTTTTACAACTGATGTACTCTGATGGACACAAACAATGTCAGCTCGAAAACACAAATAATACGTTACGTGCATTTTGTGCATGACCGGAATTTAGGCTGGACAAAGCACATCGTAAATATATTTGAATGTAATGTAACATAACCTTTTAAAGGAAGGAAATTATCTCGATAACAACAAAAAATCTAAATGTGCTGAGTCACGTCATCCTAATGCGATGCAATCTAAAGCGGACGGACATGTGAAATAAAATGTAACTTTACGTATGAATGGATGGACGGACGGATGGCTTATAGTGGGCGGCGCAAATCTAATTTTTATTTATAAATTGTGTAACTGAATTAGTGAATGAAGTTTGAGCAGATTCCTGTACATTTTCGAGAATTTATCCGATGACACAAAAAAGGAAACAAACTATTCGCTTAATGCCGTTTATCGATTTAGTTATGTCCATCCGTTCATCTGTCTGTTCTGCTATGATCTCTGAAAATCTAGAACTTAAAGCTGTGAAGAAACATTTTGAAATGTTCTCGTTGATTAGAATTGATTTACTTAAGGGTAACGTTGGACTTTCTTTTAAAACTTGTTCAAACAAAATAGAAAAAAAAAAAGATTTCATTTTTTTTTTTTGATTAATGAAATAACTTTTTTGTTAAGTTTAATTACACCGAAAAGTTAAAGTAGCTACTTTATTTACTTTTATTTATTTTGTAGTATACAAGCGAAGAAAACGAAGTTTTCATATCTTTTTGTGCATAATTCCAAAAGAAAGACAAACAAGGACAAAGTAAACATGGCACACAACACAATAAAAATGCCATTCAGTTTAGTTAGGCCGATATAACCGTTTAACGATTTAAAATCCATTTGTACGTCACGTCGTCGAGGCACAATATTCGTAAAGCTCCAACGATGCCAGGCAACGGGCAAACCGGCCATATCCACACAACATAATATTTCATTAAATTTCTCAACCAGATACGAATGCTTTGGCATATAGATAGCGATCTGCTGTAGATTGACATCTTCGGGCAATATATGCAAATTGTTGTCCAATTCATTTAGACGCACATACATAAATGCAATATCCTTGGCGGTTAACGCGTATACCAGACGTTCCGGCAATTCTTGTTCGAACATTTTTAACAATTCCCATTCAATCGACGTATTCACAATGTTGTAGCGTAATTGTCCACTCACCAGATACGGTAGTTCGTGTAATAATTCATATGTGTACGGCGCCAATAGTGCCACATAATTTTCGGCCAATAACGTTTCAATGGATATTGGACCGACGCGAAACACCTGTGTTCGTATAAGATGAAAAAGTAATGCCTGATAGCAAACACGCAACGGTAGCGTACTCAGCAACCATTTCAAAAAGATTAAACGTTGTAAAAGTGTTTTAGGTAATTTAGACCACGGCACGGATATGCCCAATAATAGCACGGAGATTGGCATCACAAAGTGTTGACGCAACGACAGCGGCAGCAGCAACAAATGTTGTTCCATTAGTTGTAATATGCCATAAAGTACGGCTGCAGCGCAGAGTAAAAGCCAAACCGTTAAATCAAATGGAAATGTAAGTATTTCAAGTGAAGTATAGCCGTATAGCTTACGTGATACAATGGCGACCATTGGTGTATAGTAGTGGGTTATGGTGGCGGTCATCAGACTGCTGCGTGTGGCCGATTTGCGAAAGTAACCCAAACTGAAGTTAACAGGAGAATGTGATACTAGCTGGAAAAAAAAATTTTATTTATTTTTTTTCAACAAAATAAAAGAGAAAAATATATTTAAAATGCTTACCAATTCGTCGGGTGCTATTTGCGTCCTATCGCGTTGACCAATTATATCGTATATCCGATATTGAATCGTAAAATTTAATGTCGACGCCAAATGTTTCGCAAAATACAATTCAAATCCACCAACTTCTGTTAATTCTTGTACACCAGTCTCATCATTCGTTTTGTAACGGAGTTCCACAAATGGTGGCATCTGCCACGTTAATAAAGTTAACGGACAGCCATGCATATTTTGCAGCTTATCGGGAAACATATTTGCATTGGACATAACTTTACCATCGAATTGATTTATTAATACCGGATGCGCTTGGTGGCAACTCGTCTCGCTAAATGGAAAATATGTATAAACCAAGATCTCCGCATTGGCTGTCTGCACCATAACGTTACAGTGTATCCAGTAATTCGTAAGACAATAGTCCAGTATAAGCTGCAGCTCATTTGGTATCAGTGCATCCCATGTTTGCAGAAAAATGTAGTAGTATTCCAGACAATCCGATTGTGCATTATTAGCGACAATATTGGTGGCACTTTTAAATTGAATTAAACATTTTTTTTTTTTTTTTTGTTTTAGTAAAAACCAAATTTTATGTGTATGATTTAGCTTAGCAGTATGTATATATTTCAACGTTTATGTCTCCAACTCTTATAATCTTCGATATCAGACAGACAGACAGACGGACGGACATAATTATAAGGACTCGGCCTTTGTTGCTGATCAAAATCGATGTACATACATATACACTTCTTAAGAGTATACAGAGCACGATGGGAAGGAATGAGCCAATTAAATTTTTTTGGTTATTCTGGAGCCTTTCAAAATAGATAACTCCAGCTCAGAATTGCATTACTTTTTTTTTTTTTTTTTTTATTTGCGGATTTTACACACTTAAAAAATTAATTTTTACATTCTTCAGTAAAGAGTTCACATTTTTTTGGGTTTCTTACCGCAAAGCTTCATACGAATCCACCAGTAAAAGATTACAAAATTTTCTACCCGAAACAAATTGGGGTGTCTGAAAATTATGCCGTACCAGCTGCACCGCAGTCGTACCCCAGACATCATAGAGAACTTCCAGCATCGATAGAAACCAATCATGTGTATGTTGTGATATTGCCGCCAAAGTAACAACAATAGTGGTACTGATCTCGGCCAAGACATGCTTTATGACATAACGCAATGCATTCGCCACTAAAATATTAGTTGGTTCACTTTGTATACCAATCGAGCTACGCTCCAATTGCAGTTGCAGCAAAACGCTAACATTCATATTTTTCGAATTTTTTTTTTTTGGTTTTTTTTCGGACAACAAGTAAAAGTATAAAACAAAAACTAATCGAGTCATTAACGCAACAGGACGATGACGACGGCGATATGCGTCAAAAGTTACTGCTTCGACACGCCGCAGCAACAGAACAAATAAAAAAGTTAATTAAAAGTAAAAGAAAAGGAAAAGAAGCCTTGATTGACAGCTTAACAGATAGGCTAACACATAACTCTTGACAAGCGTACACAATAACTAATTAAATGCAAATAGTATAACAATAGCCGTAGGCCTTTATAGTCGTTGGACATGAATCTTACTGCATTGCTGAATTTTGAATCTCAGAAATATATTGGCGCACAGACACAATCCAATACAATAAATACATTCGTTGGCCATGCCTTACGTATGCTCATTGTCGATTTCTATCAGCGTATAGCGCCTGCATTTATCGTAATCATATCCTGCCGTCGTACTTCTCCATTGAATTTCTATCGGAATATAATGCAATTGCTTTACAATAGCGTTGATAATATGATTGTGCAGCTGGTCTATATGAACATAAGCATGCCGGAGACTATGCAACGCATTGGTGGTGCGCGTTTGCATAATATTTTGCTTGTGGATTCATTGGAGGCATTTCTGTAAGTTGCTTAAAAAAAATAAATAAATAAATAAAAGGATTATTATTTACTCTATTTTTGTCTTTGCAGTGACATCGAAATACACACCTACACCGAACACAACGATGCCAATGAATATTATTATATTTTTCTGCAACAGCGCGATGCAAAGATACCGCACGATATGCAAGCCATAATGGAATATTGTTGGCGACATCAGTTAATCAATTGCAATGTACAAATACAGCAAGGCGATGGCATTGTCACTATGCATACATACTTTCCATATACGGCAGAGCATTGTGCCGTAGTGTTACCCGTACAGATTAATCGTTTTCTAGGTGATCGTTGGCAGAATCGTATTTATTTTCCTTCCAAATTGCACAATTTTCATAGCTGTCCTCTAGTGGTTGCAGTGCGTAATGAATTGCCATTTTTGGAGGCAACCAAACATGTGACTGAATTGAATGCTGTCTATATGCTGCGTGGTCTTGAAGGAAGTTTACTGCAGGAATTATCAAAACGTTTAAATTTTACGCTTAAACTTTTAATACACAGCGATAGCAGTGAATTGGAATTACATAAATTGGTATGCATGTACATATGTATGTGTGGGTGTAAGGCATACTCAATGCCGGAAGCAGGTTAAGATGAATATTTAGCCACCGCCGCCAAATGTGCTTCTGTTCGTTATGTGCCTTTTCCCATGTGCCACATATTCACACTTTGCACTATGGCTAGCTCTGCAAAAATAGTAATTAAAAATTTTATTAAAAATTTTTTTTTTTTTACAGCTTTATGAACACGCTGTACACATGGCCATTGGATATATGCGCAAACGTGCGCAACATAATCAAAATCTAACAACTGTCTTTCCACATTATGCAAATATATTGATTAGCTGTATGCTCTTAAGTCAATATAATCTTACAAGCTTTCAAATGTTAAGCTTTCCATTTCAGCAGCTTGCCTGGCTTAGCATATTGGCCGCCGTAATTTGCATCTACATTTTGCTGCTGCATAATATTGGCTTGGTAGAACGGCAAAACCCGTTGGACTTTTCAAAAATTTGGCTTAACGTGTACGCAGTCACTTTGGGTTTACCAATTGAAACGCCACCAACGTCACGTACACGTCTATCACGTATGTTACTCTTCATCAGTTGGGTCACCGGTACGCTGCTCTTACGTACTATGTATACGGCTTTAATCTATTATTTGGTACGTCATCAGGTGCAACAACGTTTACCAAGCACAATTGACGAATTACTGCTACAGCGTCATTTCATTTCGATTGTAAATCGTATATCATTACCTGATCTGGAAATGGTACCATATTTTACGAAAATTAATAATATGTCAACACGTAGTCTTATCATTCTGAATAGTACAAATGAGCAAGATGTCGTGAAAAAATTGGAAACGTATAAACATTTAAAACTAGCCTACGGCATTGTTTCGCGTGATGTCCTAATGAATTATGTCTGGCAACAGCATAAACCCGGCATATTCTATATAATGCCCGAATATATTGTACAGCAACAGTTGGCCATTTATTTGCAAAAGCATTCATTTTTAGTTGGACAATTGGATGAGAATATAATGGCAATACAGGCAGTGGGTCTTATTAATTATTGGTCACATACGTTACTCAATGCAAAGTATTTTAGTAGCAGCACATTTAGGCAATCGGATAATGTATTTCGAGAAACGGAATTGTCCGGAATTTTTATAATCGTTGGAATAATGTATTTAATAGCGACAATAATCTTGTTTTGTGAAATGATTTTAAAGCGTTATACTTGAATGAATAAAGATTAATACATACATACATATGTATGTACTAAATTGCATTAAAGCAGTGTCTATCACTACCGCGACTGCAGATCTTGCCGGAAATACTGCATAAAAATCCAATAAACATTTTTGATACCACTCTCCGCCGTCCCAGAATTTGTATATTTCATAAAAGATCACTTTGGCGTTGTGCTTGGTTTCTATAGCAGCTCCTTGGGAACTGTATCAGAAAAGTAATAACTCAAAAATTTCTAGAAAAGCGGAAAATTTGATGGGTTGCTATTACCGGTAGTCTTTAGTATTCAGCTTTGTAGGTCGTTATGTACAGTATAGTTTTCGTTGGATTAAAATCGCAACGATTTGCTACAAATTTGATGGACAGACCCTAGTGTGCTTTATGTATATCAATTTTAGTCGGATATGATGCATGCGTACCTACATAAATCCAAGTGACTGCAAAAAAAAAAAAAAAGGCAAATTATTATTAAATTACATAATTAATTATATATTCCAAGATAACAAATACACTTTTTGCTTGACAACTAATTAGAGAATTTCAGTAGAAGAAAAAAAAATAAATGCATTACTGGTTCTCACAAGGCACATTATCATATCATAGAAAAAAAAAGGTCTCTTCTACAATTTCTGTATCAATATGGATGAAGCGCCACCGCCGCCATTACAAATCGAAGCACAACCGATTTCGCCAGTTTTTAGCGCATGTGAAAGATGTGTCACTAACCGTGCACCAGACATACCAATCGGATGTCCAATGGAAACAGCACCGCCATGTATATTAACCTTTGCATGATCCACATCTAATTTACGCATATTGGCAACGACGACCAATGAGAAAGCTTCATTGATTTCCCACATAGCAACATCATCTTTATGTACGCCAGCACGTTCCAATAATTTAGGCACTGCCAACGCTGGCGCAATTGGAAAATCAATTGGATCTGTTTCGGCATCCTGAAAACCAACAATGCGCGCCAGTGGCTTAACACCAGCACGTTGTGCCGCCTCTGCAGTCATTAAAACAACAGCAGCGCCACCATCATTTAGAGTTGATGCATTACCAGCAGTAACGGTGCCATTTTCACGTTGAAATACGGTGCTCAATTTACCGAATTTATCAAAATTAACACGCCTGTACTCCTCATCCTCAGTAATTATCACTTCAGGCTTGCGTTTCTGTTGTATTTTAACTGGCGTAATTTCAGCATCGAATACTTTGTTAGCCCATGCTTTGGCCGAACGTTGATATGATTCAATTGCAAATTTATCCTGATCTTCACGTGAGATATTCATTTTCTTTGCTGTATTCTCAGCACAATTACCCATATGGAATTTATTGTATACATCAAAAAGACCATCGAAAACAATGCCATCGGTTAGATTAACGCCGCCGTAGGGTGTAGCGCCACGTTTCATATAATATGGAACATTTGACATGGATTCCATGCCACCGGCAACAACTACATCAGCCTGTCCGAGCATCAAGGACTGTGCACCGAGCATTACGGATTTCATGCCAGACGAGCAGACTTTATTAACCGTTGTGCAGCAAACGCTTGTTGGTAAACCAGCAAAGATCGCTGCCTGACGTGCAGGTGCTTGACCCAAACCGGCAGAGACTACATTGCCCATATAGACCTCGTTAACATCACCTTTGCCAATGCCAGCACGTTCGACGGCTGCTTCGATGGCAACGGCACCCAATTGTGTTGCGCTGAGTGGTGCCAATTGGCTCTGGAAACTGCCAATAGGTGTACGTGCAGCGGATACAATAACAACATCGTGTATCTTAGCGCTATAGTTGCGAGCCTGGGCGCAAAGATTGCGTGAAGCTTTTAGAAGTGCAGACATATTGTGTGATGAGGTCAAAGGTCGTATTCTACAAGATTTACTTATTTATATAAATATATATGCAAATATGTATATAAAATCAACACACGCGAAAACCTGTTGCTCGTCAACCGTCGTCGGTTACGTTCAATCCGTGCAATAAAATCAAATCGGCTTGTTGCGTAAGTTACGCTGGCGCTTAATTCACAGCTGGCCGGCGACACACACACACATGCAAACAAATATTCGCAAATACAGCACACAGTGTTGGGAAATCATTGTGCTTTTACAACACTGCGCAATAAAAGTTTTATTTTGAAAAATTTATATTAAAATTTTTATTTTAAAAATACATTTTATTGGCACAAATATTAATTATTTAATTTTGTTGTATATATAACTAAATATGTATATAAAAAAAAAAAAAATAAATAACTCGCTTTATGGAACCGATCCGCATCACACTTTTCACACTTTTAGTGCCTTTCAAAGGGCTGACAAACGAAAACAAAAAAAACAAAAAAAAAAACTTATTTTAAATTAATATTTGTCCATTTGTTTGTACCGAAAAGGTTTGCTGCTGCTGTTGATGTCCCACAATTAGCGAACGACGCATACGATTTCTATGCAACGTATTACGTTCCCGCACCGATTGTCGAAATCTGTGACGTGCTGCACCACGGCGTTCCTGTTCAGCCGCTGCATTCATGGCGGCCAGCATATCAAAAGCAGCGCGTTTCTGTTCTTTAGTCCACATATTAGTTACCTCCGGTGGGCCGGTTGCTGATTTGTTAATTAGTATTGATGATGGTTTTTGTACCATAGCCAATGGCTGCCGTGGAGCTAACACTGCTGCCGCCGCTGGTTTAGTTGCAGTTTGTTGCTTCGCTGTTGAGTCCTTTAAGCGACTTAAGCCAAATATTGATAATATTGACTTACGACGTTGTGTTGCACCATTACTATCACCCGAATCATCGCTGCTACCTTTACTGGAAACGCTTGAAAGCAGCTTAGTATTGCCTACGCCTACGCCGCCGCCGCCCGGTGGAGGCATATTTTCAATGTCATAGTTAACAAGCTTTTGCGGTGAACGTTGAAATGTTACTTTTCGCAATGTTTGCGAAAATGGCTTAGCTGCAATTAAAGCAGCCAAATTCAGTTTGGCTACTGTGGGCGCCTGCAATAGTGAATCATTTGGCTCAATAGTACAATATGTATCATCGTGCTTTGTAGCTTTACGTGGCGGCACAGGTGGTGGTGGTGTCGTTGTTTCGACTGGCTTTGCAACACATTGTTGCAACACTTCAATCGCTTCGCTGGGCAACGGTAGTCGCGCACGTTCCAATGATTTTAATGTGCGTTCCTTTTCGAGTAAATTACGTTCGAGCTGTTGCAAACGTATTTCCTGTTCGTTAAGACGTTTCTCACGTTCATCCAACTCAAGTGCGCGTTGTCGCAGCAATGACTCCTGTAATCTGATGCCATGTAAACGCGTTTGCAGTGCATGATCAAAAATATCTTGTGTCAATACGCCCGGACTTATTTCTTGTGAAGGTTCCACTTTATTATTATTTATTGCATTTGTTGCACGTATGGTTTCATGCAATAGAGTAGTGTCTGCATCTTTGCTCGCGTATTCTTCACGGCATATGCTCTCGTATAGCGTCGGATCGGAATGTTGTAATTTGCCAGTGGACAACTTCGTTGGAAAAACGCGCCGCTTAGCCGAATAGAAAAGTTCGTTTCTTAGATCAGGCGTAAATACGCCACTAATGCTCAGTCTACGCTGTCCATAGCCTTCGTTGAAACTATATTGCTCCGTGTACATGGTACTCGATAGTTCACGCATTGGCGAACTATAAAACAATTTGCAACGTGCCTGTGACTCTGGCTCATTTGATTGCTGCTGCTGTTGCTGATCTTCCACATAAAAATTTCGCTCAGCAGGCAATAACGTTGGATATTCATTACCCAGATCGTTAATATTACGCACCAGTAATGGATGTCGCGTTACAACTTCAATGCCAGGCCTCTGGTCATTATCGACTTCAAGCATAAACGATATAATCTGTTGCAAATCGGCGCTATATACTTCAGGAATGCTGCTAAATTTACCATTCGATATATTCAATGAAAGCTGCTCGAACTCACGTCCCTTGAATGGTGTCCGCAATGCGCACAGCTCATAGATAAGGCAACCAACTGCCCAAACATCCGATTTACGATCATATTTAATGCCCTTCACAATCTCCGGACTCATATAGTACGGCGTACCAACAAATGTTGCAGCAAAACTCTCATCACGACGCAACATGCGCGCCAAACCAAAATCACCCAATTTAGCATTACCTTCGGCATCCAGAAAAATGTTGGCCGGTTTTATGTCCCTATGCAGTATGGTGCCTTCGCGTATTTTATTATGGCAAACCTGCAACGCTTTGCAAATCTGAAAGAGCACCCGCCAAATGTATTTCTCTTCGAAGCGACAACGTTTTGTGCGTGCCTTTCTTATTAGCTGCGCCAGATCACCACCCTCGCAGCACTCCATAACAATGTAAACCGATTTGGCTTCGTGATTGACCAAATGATGATAATATTGCACAATATTCGGATGCTGCAATTGACGCAGCACACTTATCTCCGAAACAAGCGATTCCTTCTGTGCATCGCTTAGCTCATCGTAATCCATGCCCTTCCAGGCATAGAGCTCGCCGTTGGATTTATCGCGCACCTTGTAGCATGTGCCAAATGCACCATTTCCAATAACCGAAAGTACTTCGTAATCCTGTAATGTTTTATCTGCAAATTTTCTGATGCTGCTGTTATCCATATCCATTGGTGATATCTCACCGGCATGGCGCTCTCTTTTCGTTTCAATGCTTTTATATAAAATATTAGCGCTCATTTTTTTTTTTTAATTTAATTTAAAACATTTACACACTGCGCAGCTGCACAGCGCAATACGGCAGTGAAATTTTACGTGCAAAAAAAAAAAAAAAAACAATTTGGATTGGAACCGTTTGATTTGAAAATCTAAAACTGACTAAAACATTGCAAACCTCGAAACTGGTTCCTCCGTATGCAGCGTTGCATATCACAGCGCAGCGTCGTCGTCGTCATCGTTGTCATCGCAGTCCTTCTCTACCTGCGCCAGTGTTGAAGTAAACAAGTGTACCTCTTTAAAATCTCGTCTCTCTCTCTCTCTCTTCCACTACCTCTATCTCTCTCACACCTTCATGCTTACACTTATATGCCGTTATATTGTGTGTAGGCTAGCATTGATTCGGGTTACAAACATTTTCGTAGAATCTGCTGCGCTTAGTTTTTTTTTTTGTTCTCACTTCACTTCTCTTCACTTTGCCTATGCCTTGCTGTGTAGCAGTTTAGTTTTAAAAACCAAAATCATGCCCACAACAACAACAACAACGACAACGGCTATAAGCATAACAACAATAATAAGAACAAGTAGAAACGCTATAATTAAGTTAGCCGACTACGAGATACCCTGTACTCATACATTCCGTTCGATATTTAAAGCTGTTCCGGAGGGTCATGCTTGAAACACTCTTTAAAGCGAATCAATTCAAAAAATAGAAATGATCCAAAACATTTTAATTTAGGCAGCAAGTTAACATAATAAAATATAAAATGCATATACCCTTCTATTTCTTAAGTATAGCGCACAATAACAACAACAACACCAACAACAAACATAACAGATATGAACGTGATTTTCGCGCAAAAAAAAAAAAAATGTTTTAAAGCCGTAATTATAACCATACAACTCCCGCTGCGTCTTTGACCATTTCTCCCATCAGGATCAAATTGCTGTGTACAAAATAGAAACCGTTGGAACTAAACAGAAATCTCTTTGCAGCAGCACGCCTTCTTCACATACAAAGATCTTTTCTATTATTCTTTTCTTTTTTTGCTTTATTTCTTTCTTCCTTAATTCTATTGTCAACGGTCAACGGCAGGATTTATGGCGTCGCGTCACCATAAAATAAATTTGTTTTTTTTTTTTTTTACTAATTTTTGTTATTTCAATTTTGCTTATTGTTACTGCTTTGCACATACAAGGACGTCTATAAAAATTTAAGAAGTTAAAAAAAAAATAAAAGTATTTCAAAAAGTTTGATTTTCATGAAAAATGAACAATGAAATAAAAAGAAGAAATTCTCGTGTATTAAAAATTTAAAAATCTGTTTAATCGATTAATAGTTTGTTTAATCGTGGCACCGACTTTTAAAATGTCAAAATGATCGTTTTAGACCGACCTTGCGTGTCTGCCATTCAATACGTTTATCTAATTCAATTTTCATCGGATTAACCAGGTTTGTCCCCTTTATATATTTTTTGTTTAGATGATCTCGTTGCTCTTTCTAAATTTAAAAGAAAAAAAAATATTTTTTTTTAAACTTTTGAATCCTACCTTCTTTTTATATATGCGCCGATCTAACGTTATAACTTACCTGTCAATGTATTGTGCATTAACATACCCAGTAGGGAAGTGTGAAAGGAGTTCTCTTTTTCTACAATAATACATTATTTTAAGCCTAAATGAAACGGGAATATTCCTATGGCGGAGAGATTAGAAACAACCTTACTTCGTGCTTCAAACGACAGCTGCCGAACGTATATATTCATAAATGGCCTCATTCTAAATGGCCTTACAAAATTAGACAAGAAGTGCTTCTTTCCCTACTGGGTACAAATATGGACATATACACACATATCCACATATTCTGTAAAAACAACGGAGATTAAAATTTGCATTTTCTATTTGACATTTTGCCGGGTGATCCGTTGTTGCGCATATTTCTCGCTAAGATTAAAAATTTTTTTTTTTTTTTAAACACCGCAAAGGATTTACGGATTTAGACGGATAAACCAAGTGTAGTGCACAGCTTTAAAGTGAATTTTATGGTCAGTTTTTTTTTTTTTTTTTTAAGAAACATTTAAATTCTAGCCGTTTCGGTATCAATTTGAAGTGACTTCATCGACTGCTCTTAAGTGTTTCTGTATAATTGAAAACACATGGTACACCCCATACATATTCTAACAAAATATTTCAATTATAGAAATATACAATTTCTTGTTTTATATTTTAAGCGTTCATAAATTTTATTAAAAAAAAAAAAAAATGAATGCATTAACATCTTTTTTTTTCTTATTCTTTTTACAGATCATTTGCACTGTTGCTCTTTTACAAGCCAGACACTACGTTGTTAGACAGAGAAAGATGATGATGGGTGATTATCAACTACGTCAAATACGTCCGGATGGACAATCAGATATAATAGCATTGGAAATACCAAGACGTTTTCGTAATAGAAGAAGTACAACAACATATATTATAATATGTATTATATTTCTATTAATGCTATTTGAAAGTTTTATGTGCTTATATTCAATGCGTTTACAATGGGCAGAAGATAATTATCAAAAAACAAAAATCATAAAATAAACAAACAATTAGACAAACAAAAACAAAAATAAAATAAAAAAAAGGAGAAACCCGAAAAAAAGAGACTATCAAGGCTTTCACACAAAATCTCTTTCGGTTGGTTTTGAAACTCTTCTAAAATTCAATGAGTGAGTATAATTCACAATCAGTTCAAATACTAAAAAAAAAAAAAAAAAAAATATAAACGTACTTGTTTAAACTAATTACGAATTATATTAATTATTTCATTGAATTTTAGAAGAGATTAAAAAGCAACCAAAAGAGACTTTGTGTGACACACCTGTATGCGAATGATAGTGAAATTGTTACCGAAAAAAATGATGTTCAAACAAAAAAATAAAACATAAAAGTAAGATTTTTTGTGTATTTGGAAGGAGCAGTTGTAATTAAAGAGTTTATTCAGCAACCACAACTAAAGTCTATGGCAAAACCTACATAACACCTTCGACTCTCTAAGATCAAAAAAAAAAAAATATGTATGTTTTATAACTTATGTTCTCAATTTAAAAAACGTGATTTAGACTAATTTAGTTATTTAAGAAAGAAAAAAATTGTAATGTGAAAAGAGATAGCAATGTATAAATATTATATTAAGTTAACTAATAAAAATAAATTCTATGTTTTCAAGATAAATTATGTAGTTTTTTTTTTTTGTTACTTGACCACGGATACTTTGTACTAATTACATATGGCTTTTGTCGAAATGCACTGGCAAAAGCCACAATGCGGTTTCTTGTTATTTTATATCCTTTTTTGCTTTCGTGCTCAGTCGTGCGAACTCGTTGCCTATAAACATTTTCTTGTTGTTAACCTCTTCTTTTCTTTCATTTTGTTCGGTCAATCCTGACACCTTTTACAGCGTGTTTTTGAATCGAGCCATACTACCTGTCATGCATGTTTATCTACAATATCTTATTTTTATTATTTATTTGAAGATTGAAACATAAAATGCATGTATGTACACAAACAAATCTTAATGCCGATGTAAAGTACATTAACAAAAAGATAAATTTCTATACAAGAATAACATAAACACATTTACCGTAGATCGTAGCATTAGATTGTACGTGCATACATATGTATGTATTTACTTAAACAATAAATCAGTAAAATGTTTTCAATAATCTCTTTCCTATTCTTAACACATTTGACGACCCTGAAAGATTTAAATGGTAATAAACCTTGCAACAATAATCATTATTATCGAATATGAAAAACTAATCCAAATATGTACCTACATCATGTGTTTAAGCGAAAAGATATAGCGACTATACACATTTCACCTCTTAAATAGATTTCTAAATCAAGGTTCTTACAAAACAAGGGTTTAATTTTGGTGTTTGTTATTTTCTATTTGATTTAGTTTTGCTGAGTTACTATTTTCTATTTGAAGGAGTTTATTTTTTCTTCATTTTTCTCTTTGCCAATTTGAAGTCAAGAAAAATATATATGTAAATTATACCTCATTTCGGTAGCACCAAAATGTAAATACCCTTCACACGTTTTGGATCTAAAATTTTTATTATAAAAATATTTTAAAAAATTTAAAGCATTGTCTGCGTATTATATTCTATCTCAATCAAATGCAGAAAAATTTTTAATACATATCTGCTATCTCGTTCGCATTCGTTTATATATTAAAAAATTAAAGTTAATACACTGAAAAGCGGACGGGCAGACAAGCAGATAGACATACGAGTTCATCAGACAGACAGATGGACATACGAGTACAACGGACATAATTTTTGAATATTTGTGTGCAGGATATGTAGAATATAGAAACGAAATCTTGCCGTAATCTTCAAATAGTTTCACATTGTATTAAAAGGAGAAAAAAAAAAAAAAAAAAAGCATAACTTGTAATCTATCGATTTATATTGTATGTATTTGCTAAAGCCTTAATTACCAGGATGGTGGCTTATCGCTGCCCTCGGGGCGTCCATAAAGCGCGCTCTTATCACGAAACAGTGTCATGCGTTCCGTTTCCTTTGTATCGAGAAAATGTCCAATGAAAAGACCAAGCATTGGCAATGCTGCCCAGAGTGCGCGTTTGTCGAATCCAACAACCATTTTGATAAACTTGTAGCAGCGTTCTTCGTTTTATTTTTTTATTTAGTTTTAGCTTTGCGCCTGCAACTTTGCGCGTTGTACCAATTCTTGTTGTTGTAATTTCCAGGTACGCGTATGCGACCAATCAGCGTAAATGGTGGCGACGGTAAACGTAGGAAAGAATATTACTGCTCCGTAACGCTTTGCCAGTTGTGCAATTGTGCTACTGGCCATGAAAAGCTGCGCTGTAAAAAAAAGAAATGATAATAATATTAATGATAATAAACTCAAAATGGGATAAGCGCAGAGCACAGAAGCAACGCATGCATTACGTAACGTACGACTTAATATTTAACAATTAAGACTGCTACAATATACATAGCACACTTATATAAACCTTTATAAATATTTTTAAATATGTGCGCGATATTAACTATAGTTTTTTTTTTTTGTTTTATTTATAATTTATTTTTGTTTGTTTCGAAAAAAAAAAACTTACAAGTTACTCGGTTACGTTTCTGTTTCGAGTCAGCTGTGCTGATTGACAATGTGTGACTGTCAAGACAAACAGGGTGACTCGCACAATACCAGGCACTGTCCTCACGTCCGGAAAAATCCTCAATGTCCTCACGGACCGATAACGCGCTAAATCGTACCGACAACACACTAAAAGCGGACCGTTTTCACTAAAAGCGAACCGATTTAAGTTATCTTGTAATTAATATAAATAACGTTCGATAAATCGGTCTTGATTTTAAAGAGTTGCCATATCATAAATAATGTCTGTACAGATACAAAACATTTCTATCAAAACGAATAATATAAAAAGAAGGGAAAAAACAAAAGAAACAAGTGCATAATTTGGCACTCTCTCGAGATGCGAAATAAACACACACACACACACAGTCACATAAAACTATTCTCGTCGCAGTATTCGAAATTGAATTTGTTTTGTTGTGAGACGACACGACACAGCAGCAGCAGAAGCTGAAGCAGCGTAGCTACTAAATAAATTGAAAAGTGCTTGGCCAGAGTTTGCGCAAAATCTAATATTTTCTGTTTTCATTCTTTTTGTTATGTCCAATTTTTTTATGGCGCAAAATGTATAAATTTATCAAAGATTTAAAGCAGAAAGCGCAGAAAAAAACTTTGAAAAATACAGTTTGAGTGAAAAAATCGAAGCAGTAAGGCCAAACAAGAATTAAAAATGCAAAAAATGTAAACGGAAGATAAACGAGAACAAAAAAAAAAAACAACAAAAAAAAAATTGCAGTGCTTGCATTAAAAATCATTAGAAAATAAAAAGCAGCAGGCTCTCCTCTCTCTCTTACCTTTCAATTTTTCAATTTGCTTTTGTTTTATTCAACTCTTACAACCGCGCGTAATGTAACGGGTAATAGCAAGAAAAAAAAAGCAACAATCGATTACATTAATAAAATGAGAAAAATAATTGCGTTAAATGCATGAAAATAAAACAACAACAAAACAAAACAATAAAAAAAAAAACAAATAGAAAAATAAACAATTCTTTGTGTTCCTCTTCTTCGTCGTGCTGCAAATTGCGTTTTTGCTTTTGCAAAAAGCAATTGTTGTTGTTGTTGTTTTTGTGGTAGTTAGTGCTGGTGGTGGAGGTGTTCTTGTGACGACGCGTATATAAGAGAATTAAGACGAGAGCGCGCAAACGAAAAATCAAATTAAAAAAAAAACAAAAACAAAAATAAACGAAAACAAAAACAAACAACGTCACATTTGTTATTGTTGTTGTAGGTAAAAGCAATAACAATAACAACGACCACAACAGCTGTGTGCAAAGAACGATAGCAGCTGAGCGTAAATAGCTTGCGCGAGTGTAAGCGAGAAGACAATAATGTGTGGAAACACACAACACAACAGTAGAGAATAGCAACATCAACAAACAGCAAAGGGACCGATGGACGTACGACCAGACAAGCAGACACAACGGCAAAGAGGCTGAAAGCTAAGCGAGCAAAAACGAGAAATTGGTCAAGGCAAAAAGCAAATAAACATATAAAAAAAAAAAGAAAAATAGCAACAACTTTGAGCTTGTCTTCAATTGACTTTTGCGTTTGATGTTTTTTTTTCTGTTTTTGGTTTTTTGTTTGTTTTGTTGTGTTGTGTTGAATCTTCTGTTAACCAAATAAAATTTTTTGTGCAGCGTAAAAAGCAGTTATAAAACAAGAATAATAGCAAAAATCTAAATTGGTAAGTTTTGCTATTTTGTATTTTTTTTTATAGAATATAATATTTTTATTTATTGAGTGCAGCATTTAGTAAAATGAAAAGAACAAAAGAAAAATGAAATAATTTGTTGACCCTTTACTCGTTGTTAATACAATTTGTTTAGTATTATTTTCTTTACATTTTTTTAACAAAGTGTTTTTTTTTTTTTTTTGCAAATACGTTAAAACTTTACCTTTCTCTTTTGCACTCACACACACACACACAGACACATGTATGTATACTCTACATACATATGTATATGCAACATATGTATATGCTTGAATGCACACTATAAATGCAAATCCAAACACACACACACACACCCCATATAAACATATGTTTATGCACTTACGTACATATGATGTGTGTATGTATATGTAGATTTGTTTGTACTGTTGCACTTTTTACTCCCTTTCTCAAATGCTTTGGCGCTCGTGTTTTTTTTAATAATAGGGTGTTCCAAAAACATTATTGAAATATTTTTGTTAACACATACAACATCTTAAAAAAAATGATAAATAAAAATTGAATACTTGAAATTATCGATATTTTAGCTCCCTTAAACATGTTTTTGCTTCGAAAGTGTGCCACATGTGGGCACCCCCCTAATTGTGTGCACCCCTACATATGTACTTATCTTTGGACCTCTAGTTATTGTATTTTTCAAACTCATACTTCTAACTACGCGCCATTTTGTAATATTTTTTTTCTTTCTGGTTCCTGCGCTTACTATACTTATACTAATTAAAAATCCGTCCTTTTTTATTTCAAATCAAAGGGAGAAATAAATCAACACCTAGCAGTCAGGTCCATTTTTTTTTTTTTGCAAAGGGGGACTTCACCGCAGACAATACTTTGCATATCCATTTAAAGCCATATAGTAGGTATACCAAAAATATTCAGATTGATTCATTTTAAAACCGCATTGTACGTACATATGTATGTATTTAAATATATAGAATGTATCTAGTAGTCATAATTCTTCGGATTTTTTTCTTTGTTTTGTATTGCTCAACAATTTTCATAGTGGCTTGTAATTTTTTGTTTGGTTTTGATACGTTTATCAGTTATAATAAAATAAAAAATAAACAAGCAAGCAATATATTTCCGACAAATTCGACTAAAAAGTACGCTTCATTCGTTTACGAAGATTTTATGCAAACTCATAATCCGTCTTCGACTATAACGCATATTTATTATGTACATTATTTCATCTTATTTCCCAGAGTACACAGAAATCTCTTTCTTTTCTAAATCGAATCATGAGTATCGAAAACTGATACAGAAATCAGTTTTTTTTTTTTTTTTTTTTGTGGTAAACAGAATTTACAGCAAATTTACATTGTAGGGTATAAAAACATCATCATTTTTTCTGTTATTAGTTGTTTTTGTTTTCGTGGCAGCGAAATGAGTTTGTTTTGTTGTTATTATTGCTTTATTACTTTTTCTTCATTTTCTAAAAAAAAAAAAACAACAAAAATTTTTCAGCCTCTTCAATAATTTTGTTTACCGTTAATCTTCAATCCTGAATACACACATATTATTTGATTTCCGCATATAAAATATTATAAAGGGTATTTCAATTAGCTGTGTGTTGATTTTTAAAAAAAAAATTCAAAAACTAAATGACTTTTTAAATTAAGAATATAAACTTGTTGAATTAATAGCACGCCTAGCATTTAAACAAAATTTTAAACTATTCCGACTTATCTTACTCTTACTACCCATATCTTCCATTAAAGATGACATTGCGGATAAGTAATATACACTCTAACCGAAAGTTACAGAGCAACCAGCAATTCTAGAGACTGAACTATGACTAGTAAAAAGTAGAAGAAGGCATGACATATGTATGTACCACTTAAAATATATGTACATATATTCTTGATAAGCATCGAGAATGGCTAGTTTTTCTGTTTCTAAGGTCGTCTAAAAAAAAAAAAAAAACAGTTTGAGGTAAAACAGGCACCGTTATTTTCCATCAAAATTTTTTACTTTTGTTAGTGAAAATCCCCTGTTAACACATTCTTAATAATAATTCGCTAATTTTAATAGTTGACGCTGAATGATACAATTCAATGTGAACGCATAAAGGTGATCATTGTATCTTGAGCTGTATCGAACGACTTCGTCAAAAACAGTTGTCATATCTAAGTCCTGAATCATAAACATGTGTGTTATGCACAAACTATGACTAGTATTTCTAATTCTAAAACCTTTGTACACATTCTATATTAGTTATTTTTTTAGTATACAGTTTCGTTGACTTTCATGGACTATCGACTTTTAAGAATCTACTATGAGTGGTGCACAACGACTATTCAAGACTATGTATTGATATATTAACTTTAACACGAAGTTTGTAACATGTTAAACGAGATGTGGCATAAGAAATGTATTCGATTTATCTATGATATTCTATCTGTTTGAACTGGGTAGAAACCAGCTTTATCCAAATGTTTAGAGTATTTTCCATTTTAAGTACATATGTACATTTGAATATTAGAGATTTCGATGAAGTGGATTGTTTCTGTTCTGATATGAGTAGTTTTATCAACACGGCGTTCATATATTGATTAGTATATGACAAACATATTTGAATATTTCCGAAAATCAAAAGTATCAAAGCCTTACTACGACGTTGAGAATAATTTAATTCACCATAGTGCAATGTTTATTGTGTAAGAGTATCCGAGGTTGTCTTGTATCGATACTTTTCAAATTTGAATATGTGCAAAATTATCGATGTCCCTGCTGCATTTGTGTGTAGGGTTTACAAAAAAGAGTGCTGCTATAAACTCTTTGTTGCTTTTTTTTTTTACATACATGTGTTTTTACATATGTATGTGTTTCTGGTTTATGTATTGCTTTTTGTTCTTGTAATAAATGCAAATCAGGAAGCTACATACAAACATACATATGTATATATGTATTCTCTTGCATTTCTTAATAATGTACAACTTGGCTATTTCTTTGTTAAAACAGATGCAGATGCATTGTACATAAACAGATACATATGTACATACATACATATATACATAAGTATGTACATACGTACTTGTTAAATGCAAAAAAAAAATCAACAATAATTTAACACTTCGATTCGATCTTCTCATTTTACGCTTTAAGCAGCAAAAGCAAAACAAAATTAACAGTAAATTCGCATGAATTTTTGACTAATTTACAACGTCGCAGTTTACTGCGCATTAACGCTTTTCGCTGCTACATTTATCATTTATTACGTTCGTACGATCGCATACTACCCTACCTCACCATTTTGCTGCTTCGTTTGTGCTACTTTATCACAACATTCACTTACACGTCGGGCGGGCGGGCGCAATCCTCATTTTATTTGTCAAACAGATTTATCAAAACTCTACGGAAAAAAAAAAACTTTTTGGCATGTGCATTGAACCTTTATTATTTTCATTACATTCACACACACACAAACACACTCATGCATACACATACTTACATACGTTGTGTATTCTCTATTAACTCTTTGTTGTTGCTTTTATTGTCTAGTGATACCAAAATAAAATAAAATAAAAGAAAAATAATTGAGTACAACTCACCTCCCGCATGCTTTTTTTTTTTTTTTTTTTTTTTTTACTTCCACTTGCCTTTTTCTATTTTTTTTTTTTTTTTTTTTTGTTTCTTCTAATCTTCATCACGCTTTGCACAACTCCAGCAAATTGCGTTTCTTCTATTTGGTTGCTTGCTACTATTGTTGTTGTTGGTGTTGTATTGTTTTTTCTTAATCTTCTTCGTAGTATTTTACCGCTCTCACTCTTGCTTATTAGCACATCAATGCGCGCACTCGCTTACTCATTCGTTCATTGCACTCTCTCAATTGTACGCTCTCGCTCATACTCGTCACATCGTACACAAAGACGTAGTCTGTTGTATTGGTAAAGGGTCATCAAACTGCTAAAAGTTACTCATAAGAATTTAACGTACTGCTTGCTTCTTTTATGGTTTTTATTGCTATTGATAAGTGTCACGAAAAGTTAAATTTTTAATTCATGTTAAATTTTGAGATTAAAATCTCAAAATTATATATATTTTTTTAATCACTACACTTATCAATTAATATATAAATATATTTATAATCTATTGTGTTTTGTTTGTTTTAGGCCAATTTTTCTCCCAAGTGTTGCAAAAATTAACTGGCAGTCTTTGCTTTATGTCATTAAATTTTTTTTTTTTTGTTTTATGCTTATATGAAATTGCACCACTTAATGGCACCATCAGTTCAGTTACTTGATCTCAATGTATATGTATATTTTTAAGCATTTTGGAATAGAACGCCAAACAAAAATGTCATATGGATAAAGGGCTTTAATATAGAAATGGGTTTAAAAATCGCTTCAGAAACAACTTGAAAATTGGTTCAACTTGAAACCATTCCAAAAAATTAAAAAAAATCGATCTAACATGAATATTCAATATTACATTTATTTTTTTTTTTTTGTTTTATTCAATTAAAAGTTATAGCCCTGTAAATTTATATAAAAAAATAGAGGGGGCTGGTTGATATAAGCTGTGAGCCACTGTATATAGTATACCTTAAAAAGAGTATTAGAGTATGTTAAAACAGCTGGTTTGTAGTTAAGCTTGCTAGTGATATGTACTCCTGTTTCTTCTACGCTTGTGTTTGTGCGTCTCTTTGTTGTGCTATGCTTGTTTGTGATTGTTTTTGTTTTTATATTTTTTATTTTGGTTTTTTGGTTTTTTTTTTTTTTTTTTTTTGGTTTTTTTTTCTTTCTTTGACTTTGATTCTTTTTAGTGTGCACGCTGTTGCTTTGCTTTATGTTGTTGTTGTTGCTGTTGCTCTTGTTGCTGTTGTTATTGCTGCAGTTCAATTCTTGTTGCTTCACATATTCATCGTCGTCTCGTCGTCGGTATTCATTCATTCAACGCGCGGTTCTTCATTTGTTAACTTGTGTAAAAATTTACTGTGCGTAAAGTTAAAAGTAAATTTTCTTAAAGTTAAAAAAGTGTTTGCAATAATTTATTAATAAGTCTAAAAAGTATTGCGTACTTTGAATTTCTTCAGTGCTATTTTCGAAAAAAAAAAAAAAAAAAAAAGTTAAGCAATCAAAAAAATTAAACAAATAAAAAAAGCTGTGAGTTTTGTTTGATTTTGATTTACAGTTTGTTTTTATTTGTTTGTGATTTGTTATTGTTGTTAGCGGTCTTTTTTTTTTTTTTTGCTTACGCTCTTTCTCTTTTTCTTTTAATATTACTCATTTTTTTTTTTTGTTTGTTAAGTTCATGACCTTCGCTTGCTGAAAATTAAATAATATTTTTTTTTTTTTGTTATTGTTTCGCTGGGCAATGAACAACATTTGTGTGTGTGTGTGTTTGTCTGTTGCTCCTTTAATTTGCATTTAATGTGATGTGTCAGCAGCAATAGCAGCATCAATGGTTTTCATAAATGGCCCAAAATGTCATTGACTATAAAATATTTTCCGCATTGCATTTGGTGTTGTGACAAAGCAGCAGCAGCAACTTCTTTGTCGTCTGGTCTGGTCTGCTCTGCTGTGTCTTCATCTTTGTCTCAAATTGTCAACGTTTTTTTTTTTTTTTTTTTTTTAATCCAATCTAATTGAAATGAGGAAGTGTTGCGGCAAATGACGACGATATCATTTTGTCGTTCGATGAACCTGAATTTCATCGTTAACCATTTAACTAAGTTAATGCGTCTGAGCGAGATAGAACGAGAGACGTTGAGCGTGAGCGCTAATAAGAATTTTAATTTCTTTGTTTTGTGGTGTTTCGAATCGGTTTTTCTTTCAATTTTAACAAGTTTTTTTGTGGTTGTTGTTATTTTTTATAATTTTTGAATCGTTATTAAGTGTTTTTGCGGGTGTTAATAGATTTGTTGTAAATTCTATTCTATACTTGCTGTCCAAAGATATGTAGGAGTACCTACAACTAGAATTCGATCCACATGTGAGATATTGACTTTTTTAAGCATTTAAGTAAAACAAATTATACAGATAATTTATTTGAACAAACAGATATATTTCGATTAGAGATTAGAGATTTAGTAGAATTAGAGATGGATGCGAAACGAAGTATTTGATTCCGATTCCGCCCATCCCGAAAATTGTCCCAAAGATCCCATGGGTCTCGATTTTTTATAAATATATTAAGTATGTGTTTACATTTATACCCTGTTGTTCAAAGGTAACAGGGTATATTAGGTTTGTGCAAATGTATGCAAAAGTTAGAGGAAAAGTACCCGAAAATTGTTATTTAAATCGTCCCGGGAAAAGATATCGGACAATTTTTTTTTTACTTTATGTTGAAAGTACTTATTTTACGGAATGTATATATTTATTCTTAATCAGCATTGGTAGCTAAATTGAAATATTCGTCTGTTCTTCTGCCATATGAAACTGACTATGCCGGAGACTATACGACATAAACTTAAAATTACAATATATTTCTGTGGAACCATTCGAACTAAGCTAATATAATTTTTTAAATTCTGATTTAGATCCTACACAAACTTACCCTAATTTTTTGATTTTCGTCTTTGTTATTTAACCTAAAAACGCTAATCACAAATCACAACAGACATTTATTTTACTTCAACATTTGAATGAATGCTCGCTTTTGGATCTAAAGTGATCTCGAAATTTAGAAACTTTTTATTGAACAAAACAAATCGGAATTTTAGTTACGGACCTCATAAATTTTAAATATTTTTTTTTTGTAAAACGATTTTCCCATTGCATCGTTAATTTATTTTTTGTTTGTATATACTATATAGTACGTACACTTCTCCATTATTGTTATTATTATTTTTAGTAATTAGTACATATGTATGTGTATACTCGTATTTAGACGTCTTACATCTTTTTAACTGTCTGTCCAGCTGTTCTGTATTCTAAATTAGCTAAACGCCAAATTATAATTATTTTTTTTTTTCCTTTTTTTTTTTTTTAGAGAAAATCTGTGAATTCATCATCATCATCATCAAATGCATGAATTATTAATGAGTGAATATTTTTTTATTCCTTTGTATGCCTCGTTTATTTTCTAAATTAGTCAAAATTATAAATATGCAATATTCTAATAGAAATAAATTGATTTTCATTGTGAATAAATCAAACAGAATCAAATCTACAGCTTAAACAAAAAGATTCATTTGTGTAAGATTAGGTACTGATAATTTTGTTGACAGTTTAAAAAAAAAAAAAAAAGAAGATTTTTTAGTCACACAAAATCTTTTTTTTCTAGCTCCATTTTTAACGCCAGTGAAATCCGATCGAACTTATACAAGACGTAAAACAGATTTTCTTTTTACCATAATCTTTAGCTAAAATATGAGAGATTTAAAACCAACTAAAATTGATTTTGTGTGACACTTCTGATTATGACACCTAACAGGTTTCCATCAAGAATTATTATTAAGGCTTTGAGGCTAATATTGTTGTATCATCAGCAAAAGTTGCAATTGTTAGGCATGTCTGCTGTAAAGATAGTGTACAGCAGTAGGCACAGAACACATCCCTGTGGAACTTCAGCTTAAATGGTTGTAATCAACGATTTTGAGTTGGGGATTTTCTCTGCCTGAGCTGAAAACCGATATTCCTGACCATCAATTTCTTTTTGCCGCAGGCATGAAACTTCAAAGCAGGTTCATCGAATTGTGTCTAAAATCCTAAAAGCGTTCGAAGAAAACAACAGGTTTTTAGATATCAAGCAAGCCTTCGATTGGGATGTCTCTACAAATTAAAGTCACTTCTATCAGTTCAATATTTATATTTCCTACGTTCATATCTTCTGGAGAGAAGCTTCTTCATCACTCTAAATAAATGAAACCTTTTTACACAATTATATTTTATTGGTTATTTTGTAAGGTATTTAATTTCTTATTTGTAGACATTTAATTGACAGAATTGTTGAAGAGAAATAACAAAAAAATAATAATAATAATGAAAATAATTATTACTCTTGTTGCTGCTATTTATTTATAAAACATTCTTATTGTTGTTGTTGTTGTTGTTGTGTCTGTCCGTCCGTCTGTAGTTTAGTCATTTCGTTCTGAAAATTTTCACAAGATGAGCTGAGTGAGTACAACAAAATTAATTTTTGATATTGTAAATCTTTTAGCACTTTTATAAAATTTTTTTTTTCGCATATATTGTGAAAATTGTTTACATATTTTGTATATCCGTTTAATCAATTCAGTATTTTTTTTTGTAGAACAACATGAGTTATTGAAGTGTTAATGGAGGTGATATTTATTAGTTTCCTGTTATCGATCATTTTCATAATTTATTTATTTATATTTAAGAAAAATAAAAATAGTCTATTAATATTGAAATATAACATTTTTTTAATAGGAACCTTAAGATACGCAACTGTGTACTGTTCGGACAAAATTATGTTTTAGACACCATGGTGGTTCTTATATTAATTTCATTTTACACAGAACCACTGACGTTGGTTTTTGGTATCAAGACACATATTCAGTTTAATTTTTTTTGTAAATGTAGCAAGTAAAGAGAATAATCCTAGCCCAGTTCCCATTACACGGGAACAACTTTAGGTACGGTCGGGAGGTCGGTCAAGTGTAGTAGTCAAATAATTTATATTTTCTAATGTTCAGCTGGTATTTTGCATTAAAAGGATAATCAAATTTTTAAACAGCTATATTCAGTTTGTCGGATAGTTTGTCACGCATTAAAGGAGGCATCGTAGACCCCATAAAGTATATATATTCTTGATCACGTCGACGAGACGAATCGATTAAGCCATGTTCGTCTGTATGTCCGTCTGTTTGTTGCTGCGCAAATTTTTCCCCTAATTTTTAAGACCGCGAATTTCTAAATTTTTAATAACATTTTTAATTTGTTTACTATTTAAAGATAAAATTTAATACAAATGCTGCATACGAAGATCTATCCACGTCAAATGATGTGTAACAGGTATATAAGCTTCGGTCCAACCGAAGTTAACTTTTTTTTCTTGTTTTTGTTTTTTTTTGTTTTTTTTAATTATATAAATTGTGGGGTTAGTTTATATTTAAAATTCTAATTGAACGCTTTGCTAAACGTTTATCGTTCTTGTTTTTTTTTTGTGTGCCTTTTTCATGTTGAATATGACAAAAGGTTTTGGTTGTTATTTACACATAGTGTGAACGGGTATTATCATTTTGTCAGAAAGTTTGAATGAAACATCTAAAATACTTTAAAGTAAATATTTTCTTGATCAGCTCAACGAGACAAATCGATCTTAACATGTCCGTCTGTTGCAAGTTGATTCATTCGCTCAGGTATGTTGAAATCAGAGTGCCACGCCCATTCTAAGATATAGCCCTCCTTCGAGCCCATTTTCGAGTTTTTTTAATTTACAAATTAAATAAAAAATAGTTCTAACACTTTAAAAATGTGTGAAGGGTGTAAAAGTTTCGATTTAACCGTTATTAAAATATTTCATTGTTTTTGTTTGATACAAACATTTTGACATAGAAACATACATATATATGCAATATAGAAGCTGATATGCATGTGTGTGTGTGTGTGTGTGTACATATGAATGTGCCTGTGCTTGTTATTATCGAATGTAATGCATTTAGTGTGCAAAGCGCATTATAAACGCGCATTCGTATTCGTATTTCTTGTATTTTAAAGAAGCACACAAGAAAAAAAAAATCAATACAAAAGTGTTTATCTACTTTAGATTTTTTTTTTTATTTTTGTAAACTCTTTAAATATGCAGTACAATTAGTCGTTTGCATATTAGTTTTTAAATCTTTAAAGAAAATATTGGTCGTAGTGACAACATCTCTTACAAAGTCAAAATATTGGAATCTTCAGATTTGAGCTGTCCCAGTTGAATATAGAATGATCTGTCTGTCTGTTTTTTTGCGTTTATAAAGTGCATGTTGCGAAGTTAAATCAGATGAGAACTCGTCTTGTTGCTAATGGTATTCCAATCTACCTAGTCGTCAAGCAATTCCACTCACTCTGCAGTTTCTTTTAAAAGTCGTAGCACCAAATTGAGCGATGGTCATCTTAATTATATCCTGTACCCATAGGGTAAAAGGATATATTACGTTTGTCAAATGTATATTACAGGCAGAACGGAGCATGATAGACCCTATAAAGTGTATGTATATATACATTCACTATAAGCATTGCAAGAAGAGTCGATATAGCGATGTCTGTCTGTCCTGCTGTCTGCCGTATGAGAGAGATTATCTCGGAGATTATAAGTGATGATAGAGCCGGCGCCAGCCATTCCAATAAAATATCCCAATTTTTTATAAGACTTGAAATTAGAAAAATATCCTAAAAAAGAAAAGTAATAGCCCCTATACACATTTACCTCATTTTTTTGAGTTTAAATATGTAAATCCAATACAACAAAGTATGGTACTAAGATAAGACTTAGCCAAAGGTACATAAAGTTTGGGTACAGGGTATTTTGCAGTCAAGCATACTTTACTTCAGCGTTCTTTCTTGTTTTATAAGAATATATACCAAATTTTGGTGTCTCTTAGTTTTAAGTTTTCATTCAAACACTTCCAAAAATTGTATTAGGTTGTTTAGTGTAGAAAGTTAAGAAGAAAAATTTGTTATAAGAGCTTAATAGTGCTTTTAGTTCGATGGCTAATATGCATATAGGAGCAGTATAAAAGGTAGCAGGACAGACGGACGTAGCAAGATTTACGAAGCTAAAATAACTTCTTAAAGCAATACCTGATCCCCGTAAAAGGCGGTTCTCTGACAAATGCCTTGTCCGCAGCTGGGTTTAGCTTAGTTTATTTATTTTTTTTGGTGTTTTAATAAAATTTTTACGTTACATACAACATTTACATTAAAAGTATTCTTTGTCTTTTTTTTTTTTTACTCAACAGGAAATTTGATAGGATATTTTTGTTTGTTTTTGTGAACATCTTTCCAACCGGAAAGTGACAAAAGCACGTTAATAGCAAATAATAAAAAATAAATAAAAGAATCGATTGAACAATTGAGAGAAGCAAGGAATACGATTAAATCAGCTGCAGCAGAAATAGCAACAGGAACAGGCTCATCATCATCATCTGTTGTAGACAAAGGCGATATATATTAAAAAAAAAAAAGAATATTCTTACAGTGCACAGCAGACAACTTGGTGGTGGTGTTGGTTTGTTGTAATTGTGCATTTCGTTTATGACTGTTCAATGACAAATAACGCAGCAGCAGCAGCAACAGCAGAAACAGCAACAACGACGACGACGATAACAATAGCAATAGTGGCGACGACGACGGCAACAACAACAACGACGACGGTTACAGTAATAAGCAACTCACAATCAGTCATATAGCAAGCAAGCGCTATAAGAGGAGAGATAAAAAAAAAAACAACAACAACAACATCAAACATTATTGGAAGGAGCAAAAGAAGTGCCAGAGGACGGTGTCTCGTTGTGTGTGTATATGGTAGACATTTACAATATATACATACTATATATATAGTATATATTGTAATATCAGCATAAATCATACTGCGAAACGCAAATATAGATACGACATACGACGACAACGACGATGAACCACATGCAGTGGCGACGACAACAACAACAACGATAAGTAAGCGAAATCTATAGCAACAGCAGCAGCAGCAACAGACAAAGAAATAATTGCAACAGTTACAGCCACAGCAACGGCGACAGAGACAGAGACAACAAAAAAGATTTTAACAAAGTAGCAGCGACGTCAATTCGACGACAACAGCAAAAAACAACAACAACAAAAATCAAGAACAACAACAGTTACAGCTATATAGTTTAGCTGCTGCAATACAACAACAACAACAACCACAGCAAAAAAAAAAAAAACAACTTTTAGCTTTAACTTTAGTATTGAATGCGTTAATGCAAGCAACAAAGTCGTCGCCAAGTCCTTTGTCTGTGTATTTATATTTAAAAAAAAATTAAAAAAAAAACAAATAGTCAGATTGCTATAAACTTTTGTTGTATACGTACATATTTATATGTGGCAACTAAACCACAACCAAGTCAGCCAGTAAAACGCTGCTAGACTGCAAACAACGATTGCATTTGAATTGGATCGTGAGCGAGTGAGCAAACGAACGAACGAACGCAAGCAAGCAAGCAAGCACGCACGAGCGTTGTTGTCTCGTCTTTGTCTGGGCCAGCAGCAGCAGCAGCAACAACTTAAAAAACAACAACAACAGCAACGTGCCATGTCTGCATTACTACTCTAATTGCGCGGCGTAAAAAAAAAAAAAAAAAACAACAACACGAATATAATTTTTTGCAACAGTTTTCGCCACGGCGCAGTAAGCAAGTTATCAACAACAACAACAACAACAAAAGCAAACAAACACAAACGTACAAGCGAACGAGCAACGTGTGGTGCACGTTAGTGTTATTGCTAGTTGTGCTGGAGAATTATATTAGAGTACGAAATATCCAAAATACTACTACGACGACAACAACAACGACGACGACGAAATATCGTAAAAGGTAACGGTTGTGTTGTTTGTTGTTGGTCTAGTCTTGGTGATTGGTGAAGGTGCTTTTTGGTTGGTGTCGGTGTCGGTGGACTCACTATCGTACATTGTTGTCAGTTTGCAGCTTTAAATATACATATTGTATAGTATATTTTTTTTTTATTATTATTATCGTTACGCTGCTTGCTGGTTGGTATGTATACGAGTATATATATATTTTTTTTTAATAACTTCAGAATCAGTTCATGGTATTTGTTGTTGTTGATATTATTCATATATATTGTTTTTATTTTTCTTTCAATTACAGTTGAGCAAAAGCATTCAACGTATGAGCAACAACAACATTAAGTGATCGCAAGCTGAACAACAAACAAAAAAAAAAAAAAACAAAAACAAAAACAAAGAAGGAAAAGACAGCAGGAATCGTCGACATATATACTACAAAAAACAACTTTAATATAAAAAAAACAACTAAGAAAAGAAAAATAAAAAAGAATCTCTACTAAAAACTTTGTAAAAAAAGTAAAAAAATAAATAAATAAAAAAATTAAAAATAAATAAATACAAAAATAAAATAAAAAAAAAAATAAAATAAAAAAATAAAATAAATAAATAAAATAATAGTAAAAAAATAAATAAAATTTAAAAAAAAAAACACCACCTCAAAAATACAAAAAAACAAAAAAAAAAAAAAAAAAAAAAAAAAAACCATTAAAAATGGTTAAAACATTTCAAGCCTACTTACCGTCCACTAACCGGACCTATTCATGTGTTCATTGCCGTGCTCATCTGGCCTCACACGACGAGCTCATCTCAAAGTCGTTTCAGGGCAGTCAGGGTCCCGCCTACCTCTTTAACTCGGTAGTTAATGTGGCCTGTGGTCAGACCGAGGAACGTGTACTATTAACTGGGCTACATGCGGTAGCGGATATATTTTGTGATTGCTGTAAAACGCCATTAGGCTGGAAATATGAGCATGCCTATGAATCAAGTCAAAAATATAAAGAAGGAAAATATATTATTGAATTGGCGCATATGATTAAAGAGAATGGTTGGGATTGAAACACACACATACATACACATACACTATATGTAGGATTAATTATATGTGAATTTAATTAAAACAGAAAAACAGCAACAGCAACAACAACAAAAACGAACAAAAAGAAAAAACAAGAAAAGGAAAAACAAAACACCGTGTGTATTATAATGCCGTAACTATTTTATATGAAAAAAAAAAAAAATAAAATGAAATGAAACATGGAACGCGGAATAATGAAACGTTGGATGCGTAGCATAGAAACGAAGTGGAAGTGGAAGTGATGCAAGGATTAGAAGTACACGCCATTTTATAATAAAAAGATGCTGCTGCTGCCGCCGCCGCTGCCTAAAAAAAAGAAAAAATAGAAAAACAAATAAAAAAAACATTTGTGAAATTTGTATACACCAGAGGCTTGACAAAAAAAAATCTAGAAATGATGTCGCCAATATGCAATAACAACAAAAAAAAAAAAAAAAAAAAAAACATGCAATAGTATTGTTGCTTTGTAAGCAAAGCGAAGTATGCAAAATTTTTTGTGCAACACTCTGGTAAACACTGAAAAAAAAAATAACACAAAATACAAATGTTGCTATAATACCGGACCAAGGATTCTACATTTCTATATTCCTAAATATTGGTAGAGAAAAAAGTCTTTAATAACTAACTACCAACCAACCAACCAAACAAGCAAGCAAGCAACCAATCAACGAACCAAACAACCAATTAAATGGGTAACGAATGAACACAATAACAACAAGAAAACAACATCAAACCATAAACAACAACAACAACAACAGCAGCAGCTTTATAGAAAAAAAGGATAAACTGATAACAACAGCAAGAACAACAACACAGCAAATTCAATAATAGAAAATAATATAAAAAAAAAATAAAATTAAAAATTAAAAAATTTCATGCGAAAATCTTAAAAAATTTCGTAAAGCACGAACGAAACGAAAACCGAGATTCAATTATTTTCAAAATCGTGCTTTTAAAATTGATGATTGCCTGTCTGTCCTGTCGTTTGTTTTGGCATATGCTGATTACTTGACATCTGTTCAAATTGTACGGATCGGATACAGCGAAGCACGTACTATATATTTTGTAAATATACACGGAGCATTTGTATGACGACTACATTGAACAGATGTCGCGCTAATTGTGCTATTCAAAAATTAAAAATAATAAAAAAAAAAAAAAAAACAACAAAAAAATATATATAAGCCAGCAAAAGAGCGAATGCATGGATTCATGGATGGATGGATGGATGGATGGATGGTCAGATGGACTTGTGCGTGCCGTATTTGACATTGGGTCAAGGCATTTTAACGATGGATGACGATAAAGCGTATTTGCGTTAACTACAATAAATATTTAATTTTTTTTTTTACTATATGCTAGCAATAAATTATAAAAAAGAAATAAATAAAAATGCAAAAAGAAAAAAAAACAAACTCAAAATCCTTGTTAATGTATAAACATTTTAACGTTAGCATTAATGTTTTTGAATAGTAACGTTTATTTCTTTAAATTCTGTAAGTCTTTAACGTTTTTTTTTTTTGTTTTTGCTTAAAATTCATAAAGACTGACTGCTGAGTTACGAACGAATGATTTGGTATGAAAAAAAAAAAAAACACCCCCAAGTACTGCCTTTAAAAATGAAAACTATCGAACTATTGTTTTTTCTTTTTTTTTTTTGACAAATTTTGTAATATTTCAAATTAAAACGCAATTTGTTATTATTAATAATGTCGTTGACTTACAGAATCTAAAGAAATTTACAATATTTATTTTTATCGTTTAATGTAAAAAAAAAAATTACAAAAATTACAAATAAAAAAAAAATTGCAAACAATCAAATTAAGCTTAAAAAAAACAAAAATAATAAAAAATTAAAAAACACTTGTAAAGATTTTTCAATATTTATGTCTATTTGTAATTTTTGTTTTTGTCAAATTTTTAAATAAAGAAAAAATTAAAAAAAGGAAGATAGTCCACAAAATATATTTAAACAGATAAAAAAAAAAAAAATTAAAGAGACAATTATTTAGACAAGAAAAACAAATTATATTGGATTATATTTATATATATAAAAAGAAAAACAAGCGCCATAAAACTAATATATAAAAAAAATGAAGAGCTAAATACTGCTTTAAAACAATAAAAAAGAGAAAAAAAAAATATATAAGAGATATATAAATTTTATTGAGTGAATTTCTTTAAAGAAAAAAAAAAATAGTAAAACAGAAAAATTCGGTAGCACCGAATTGAGGATTAAAAACACTTCATTCACTTCTTATTAAGTTAAAGCAATAAAATATGCTGCAAACGAGTAAGCAACACTATGAGTTACTTTATAGTGACCTAATTTAGTGAACTCCGGCATGTTTTTACAGAAATTTATTAGTTTTTAGTTTGCTGACATTATTCCTTATCGAGAATATATTGCTAATTTGCTGGAAAATTGTCATAAACGCGTTGAAACATTTAAAAAAAAAAAACATATTGTAGATGTTCTTTTCAACCGAACGGCAGCAGTGAAAAAACGTTTAGCAACATTAACGCCATCTATTGGCAAAAAAAAAAAAAATCAACCTTTAATACATGTCTCACGTAAAGGAAGCGAGAGCGGGTACTTTACAATTGAGCTATATAAATTTGTACGATGAATCAAAAAAAAAAAAAAAAAACAAGAAAAAAGTTAACTTCGGTTGGACCGAAGTTTATATACCTGTTACACATCATTTGACGTTGATAGACCTTCGTGTGCAGCATTTGTATTAAATTTTATTTCAAAATACTGAACAAATTAAATATACTCCTAAAAATTTAGGAACTCGCGGTCCGATTTGGACCAATTTTAAACTAAAGATTTTGGCATGGTATAAGAAACATTTTAACCATATTTGAAGCCATTCGCTTTATAAATACATTTTTTCATATAAGAACTTGAAAAAATGTTGTACTTTTGTATGGGAGCTATACCTAAAAGTGGGCGTGGCACATTGATTTTAACATAGAAACTACACAGGACCTAGAAAAGCTTAAGTTTAAAATTTCAGCCCAATATCTTTAAAACTGAGCGAATAAATCGCGCAGCAACACACAGACAGACGGACAGACGGACGGACGGACGGACGGACAGACGGACAGAGACGGACATGGCTAAATCGATTCGTCTCGTCGAGGTGATCAAGAATATATATACTTTATAGGGTCTACGATGCCTCCTTTAATGCGTTACAAACTTTCCGACAAACTGAATATACCTGTTTACACTAATGTAACAGGTATAAAAAATGTTTTGCAAACTCTTATAAAAAGTAAAAAAAAAAAAATGGGTTTCAATGTAAATAATTCCAAGCGAATTTAAAATTTTCGAAAAGTGAATAATCTGGACAGACGGGAATGGCGAAATTAATTCATAATTGTTGAATAAAAGTCGAAAGAGGGAGAGCAGATTTCATAAAGTATACTATATATTCATAGAAAAAGATCGATCGGCTTGTAAACTAATATTTTAGATCTCCAAACAAACTATGGACTAAAATTAATACACCCTAAATATGTTTGTCTGAAGACGCAGCAACACACACAATAGCAGTTGGCGCTTGAAGCTGTTGTTTTGTTTAACTTAAACTAAAAAAAAGAAAAAAAATCAATTAAAAGGATTTTGTTTTGCTTTAAAATTTTTAAATAAAAAATTGTTTGATAATAATAAAAAAAAAAAACTGAATATGCTTATTATTTCTGCTGTTCATAATACGCATTCAAATGATCGATACCCTACTTACACACATACTAAATACACACATAGTCTCTCCTACACTACAAACAGTTTATGAAAAACTATCAAAGTTAAAAATTTTTGCAAAAAATACGTAAAAACTATATCAGCCATGTTCCCGTAATCGCAAAATTTTTAGTAAATTCGTATGAATTGCAATTTACGCAAAAGTTATGTTTCATTTCCCAAAACGTTTATATGCATTGTATATGCAAAAGTAATTGCTATCGGTTACAAATTAAAATGTTATCGGTGTAATCACAAAAATTTTTGTGAATTCAATTATGGAAACATGACTGATGTATAAATAATTTTCTTAATTAAATTATGTCTAAAAGTTTATTTTTCTTTGGTATAAAAATAATTCAAAAAAAAAAAAAAAAATTAAATCTAATTGATTTTTCATAAAATGTTGCACTTTGATTTGCTGTAGTTGCTCTGTTTAAAAAAAAAAAAATCAACAAAACGAAATAAAAATTTTTAAATTAATTAAAAAATAAATAGCTTTATTTATGCAATATTTCGATGTAGCAAAGTTTTATTAAATTGTAATGCAAGATAAAAAAAAAACATGTTATTATGAGAGCTTACACCCCCAAAAAGAAAGCAAAAAAAAAAAAAAATTATAAACAAAATATCATTTCGTTTTGTTGTAGTTTTGTGCTACCAAATTAAAAATTTAGTACAATAATAGTTTAGGATACCCTGCACATCTAGCCACAGAGTTAGAGATACGTACGATACGATATATGTCGATTATTTTCTTTTTCGACATAAGATGACTTGGTTAAAATTTTATTTAAAAAGAAAATAAAAAATTTTTATTTAAAAAAAAAAATTTTAAAAGAAATAAAACCAAAAAATTTATTAAACTTTTAAATTTTTTTTTTAAAAGAAAATAAAAAAAAAAAAAAACATTTTTCGAAAACCATTTTTTATATTTTTTTTCTTATAATTTCTGGTTTTGATACATTTTTAAGAACTTTGTCCAAAAATCTGCGGTATAAAAGGGGAGTTCCCATTGAATGAAATTTTATGATGGCTTTATTTATAAATTTGTGCAGGGTATAATTAGTTTGGATTGTTTTTTAACCAAACAATCTGTTTAAAGTTTAAAAAAGTGTATGAATTTTTTTTTTTTTATAAGTTTTATTTTTAATTTATTTTTAATTGGCTTAGTCTAATGCAAAGCAAACAAAAATATTAAGAAGCAATTTTATTTCTAATTAAATCAAAATTACAATTTGCAAAACACGCGATAAATATATTTACACATAATACAAAAAATTAAATTTAAAAAATAATTATAAAAAAAAAAATTTTAATAACAAAAAAAAAAAAAAAATTATAAAAATGAAAAAAAATAATAATAATAAAAAAAAGTATAAATATAAATAAAATTATAAGCATAAGAAATACTTGAAACAAGTTAAAAGTATGGCAGCCTGTTGGTGTTGTGATGTGGAAATGAAAAAAATTAATTCTTAATTAAATTAATTAAAATTTTTTTTTTTTTTAATTATGCCAAAAACTAAAATGTTTAAAATGGTCTTTAGGACATTTATAGATTTTTGTTAAATAAAAAAAAAAAAAAATTTGCATAAAATAGTCTGGAAATGTAAGATTTTTGTGATAGAACTGAAATTAAATGTGAAATTAAATATTAAATTAATTTCTTTATTATTATTTTAAATATTTTAAGTTATATTTTCAAAGGTATACAACAAAATTTGGAGTTCAATTCATTGGCTTGAGTTGGCAGTTCAGACGATAATCGATTTTGATAGCGTTTGACAGGCTGCAAGCTTTGGTTTACTATAAAAAAAAAAATAAATAAATAATTTTAAATATATCAACAAGAAACAGAAACGAATATTTATTAATGTTTATGTAATTTAAAAATAAAAACCAAAACAATTAATAAAAACAAATAATAAAAAAGTTATAAAAAAATTTTAGTATGCAAAATAACTGCCAAGAAATGTTCTCCTAAGTAGAAATATTAATAAATAAATATATTATATGTATGTACTAAATACTTACATGCGTATATATTTATTTTTATGGTTAAAAAAAAGAAAAAAACAATTATAAAATATATAAATTTAAATTAATGAGAACAAATTTATTGAAAACTTAAATCAAATTGAAGCGTTTCAAAAATGTTCATATTTTTTTTTATTTATTTATACTTAACTCATTAAATTTTTGTTGATAAAGAAAATTAAAAACAAACAGCAACACAAAGCTTCATAGAATCATGCCACATTGATCTGATTCGATTGAAAAGATAAAACATTAAATTAATGCAAATTGTATTTTAAGAAAAAAAAATTAAATTTTCTTAACTGTAAACTTTCACTAACTGGATCATAGGTTGGAAGTATAGAAATTTATGTTGTGTTACAAAATTGTAAACCGATATTAGTATCGCAAGTGTTATCGATAATTTGCCAGCACTAACATACGCACTTATTGCAGCGTTGTCATGCAAACTGAGATATTTAGCGAGGAAATTATTTTCTTTGGTTTCATTTCAAACGGACAATCACAACAAATAAATGATTAATTTATATTTTGTTTATTATTAATTTAACTTTTGTATCTTGTGTTATTATGTTTATGTTACTGAAATTTTAATTTGAGAGACTCACAAAGCTCGAATGCGACTTCTGCATAGAGATATGGAGATATCGCTTTTGAGAACTACTCTAAGAGATTTAATAAACTTCATATACTTTTAAAACCATGTCAAAATGGTGTTAACAAATTGTTTTTCTAGCCCCACTCAAATTATTTTGATCAAGTGACTGGTAAATGTACCAACGAATTTGTACAGGTGTTCGGGTTCGGTGTTGAAGCGAATATGAAGCATTCGCGAAGAGTGATAAAAGCACCAATCACCAGTTCGCAAAAGGTGATACATAGCATCGCCTACAACTGAATATGCTCACTGAGAAAAATCACAAATCACTAGTTTTAGTTGAAATAGTGACTTTTAAATCACTTTGAAAACACCGAAAGTGATTAGATTCTTAAGAATATTTTTCAACCATTTTTTTGTGTCTTTCCAATTTTTAACGGTAGTATCCCAAACAAATTTATCATACATTTTCCAGTTTTTGTATAACACGTATGCGATTTGTCATGCAATATTTCTAAGCTTGATATGGCAACACTTTCTTACTTTTTTACTCTGACGGCACGAGTAGTCTGTACAAAAAAATGCCAACTATATTTTGACAAAAAATCCGCTTGCTTCGTGTGACGACGACAACGATAGGCGTTCGGCTGTTGATTTGCTATGTTTGTTGTTTTATTTTTCCATTGCTTTACATAGTGTACGTGTAGTATTTTATGCTCATCACTGATATTTGTTTTAAAAATTTTTTTTTTAGTTATAATCTTTATTTTTTTTGGTTTGTCTTATAAAATAATAATAAAAAAAAAGTTGTACATAAATATTTATATAATATATTTTTCTCATAAAATAAAAGTTTCAAAATCTCCTAACAAATAAAAAACAAAATAATTAAATAACAAACATTATACAAAATACTATTATAAGTTATTAAGGGTCTTGAATACTCTTCAGTCAACAAAAAATAAATGTGATTTGTTATTTTATTATTTTGAAACCCAAAAGAGCAAAACAAGTTACATGTTTCATGTCTCATACGATCGATCGATATTTTTTATTGGCATGTCACAACTTCTTCTAAATTATATATTATTAAGCATACGCCTCATATGCCTCGTATATATTGGAACGGTTCAACTCTCAAGGAACCGTTTTTCGTTTGACATACATTAATCGAAAGAATCTTAAAAAAAATATATTATGAAAGCAATTATGTGAATGGCTGTATCAGCAGCAGATCCAGTAACAATAAAAATATAAAAAAAAATAAAAATATAAAAAAATAAATAAATAAAAAAATCAATAATATCTATTTTCTCTACAAAACACATTTCACATATGTATTTTCTATAGATGTATTATAAGAATGTTCAGAGATATTAAAAAGAAAAACAATTAACGAAACAAATATTTGCATAATTGCATACCTACAAATACATACAAACATAAACACATACATACATATGAACATAATTATTTATTTATGTATTTATGAATATGTTTGCCTCTATTTGAAATAAAAGGACGCATCAAAAACAGTGATAAATTTATTTAAAAAACAATATAAAAAAAAAAAATAACAGTAATAATTTAAAAAAAAAAAAAAAAAAAAAATTAATTAGTGTTTAAGTAAAGAAATGTATTGTATGTATACACAACATATGCATGTACACACAACATACTATATTATGCATACATATATCATTTTATTCATATACATACATACATACGTACAATATATATATTTACAAAAATTATTAAATAAAAATTCAAAAAATATAATAAAAAATAAAGAAATTAAGACAGAACAAACAGGTAGACAGACAGACAGACATTAAGACAGATATAACCTTGCATTCAAGAACCACACCACCTTTCGATTATTTGCCTCAAATTAAATTGCAAAATATATATAAAAAAAAAAAATAAAATAAAATAAATATAAAATTATTATATTGTATGAAAAATAATTATGAAAATTTGTGAATAAATAAATGAATTGGTGTAAATTATGGTATAAGCGATGCTATTCATATACAATACATAGATACATACATACATACATTCATACATCATATATTATATATACATACATACACATAAATATATAAATTCATAAATGTATACAGAAAAATTTTTTGTCAAAACGTTTCACAATAAAAGCGCATTTTTAGCTCAAATTATAAAGATTTTATTTTTTTTAGGGGAGCGACTTGCAGATTGCCACTACTTGCAGATTACAACTGTTTGCAGTTTGCCACTGTACTATGCACTTTTTCCCCTTTTTTTTACATAAATTAAATTTTTTTTTCGATAATTAGAGTTTTTATCCAATTGTGTTGTGTTTTGTTTATGTGTATTTTTAAAATGATCTTAACAAATGTAATTGTGTTTCGTGGATTAGTACTTTTGTAGTGCACAGCAGTGCAAAAAATTAGAAATGACAAATGATTAACCAAAGTATGAAGATTAATGAGTGTCTAGTCCTTTTTGCTCTTTTCTGCTCCATGTCGAGAAAATTACATTTGTCCGTCTGTCCGTTTAATTCTACTTTTTCAAAGATGAACAGCTAAAAATTTTTTCTTGGACTAAGAGTTTGGTTTTAAACGTGTGTTCTGTTCATTGTTGGCTTGTATCCAAAATTACACATTTCTACAACTTTTCATAGCCACCTCAGCCGTGCTTATTCAAAATTTAAAAACAAAACTGAACAATAAAATAGCTCAAAAATTGCAACTCACTGTTTAACAAACTAAGCGCATAATTTGCTTTTTAAGTAACTTTGAATGCTAAACTCATCAGCTGCATCAACGGCTACAGCTACTTAACCTAGTCTCGAAAATACAATATTTTACAATAAAAAACAACAACAAACGTGCATGCATCATGGTACAGATGCGCTCTAATTTCAATTCATAATATCAAGAATGTCTTGTAGTCGTGTATGGTATGCGTAAGTATATTAATAATTTGTTTATGTATACACTTTACACATCAAAAGTGTAGAGTATATTGATTTTTTTATCGAAAGTATGTAACACTAAAAACAAAACACACAATGGGTGTACCGAAACATGTATCACCAGGCCATTTAATATCATTTTAAAAGATGTTTTGGGCCTCAAACGTGTCAAGTTTTGATTGGTAACAAAAATGGTGAATTTTCTTGAAAAACAGCGTCGATTCTTCGTGACTTTTTCTCCAAAAATGCAACTAATATCGTTCCGCAATCATCGTATTCGAATGACTTGGTTCCGTGTGACTTCTGACTCAAGAGACCAACTCCGGAAAATCCCAAATTTTCTACTTTTACGGATAGTCTTCATTTCCTAATTAAACATCTTGCTTGCTTTATCTCAAAATTTCAAAATGGTTCGTACTCCGGCAAACGCAAAACTTATGTTTCATTTCCAAAATGTTTCTATGCATTGTATATGACAAAAAATGTGATCGGTTACAAATTGCAAGGTTATCGGTCTAATCAAATCGTAAATTGTTGTTGCTTTGATTACATTTTCTGCTATTTTGCGTTTTGCGATTGCATGAGTACCAAAATTTACAATGTAAAAAGTAAATCGAAAAAATTTTACGAATGCGATGACGGGAACGTGTTGATAATTTGTCTGTCTGTCTGTCTGTTCTATAAGCACTTGAAAAGCGTATAACCACTTCGTTGTCAAATGAAATTATTCTCTCATGTAAATATCTTAATTCAACTTAAAGAAAAACATGTTGAGATAGTCTAACTAAATTTACAAACAAATAATAAAAAATAATATTATGCATTAAAAAGAGATAGTAATACAAATTTAAAGAAAGAGTCAGATAGATTGATTAAAAAAAAAAAAGAAAAATCTAAAAAGAGTTATTTGTGATTGTTTACATTTTCATAAGCATGAGTATAAGTTTTGTGGGTAATGCTGTTGTTGTTGTTGCTGTTGCTGCTGTTGTTGTTGTTTTCGTTCTAATTATTAAATTGATTTTACTTTGAAGAAAATGTGTTTCAGTGGGTCAAAAGCGTATTTGTTGTGGTTGGGCTTTGCTTGCTCTGATTAAGAATTTGTTTTTTTTTTTGTATTTTTTATTGTGTTGTGAATTATTATTGCTTTTTTATTAAGCTTATCAAATTTCATATAAAAAAAAAGTAATGCGCTCTTATCTGCTTATCAACATCAACATTTGCAAAAAAAAAAAAAAAAAAAAAAATACAATAACATGCGCTAAAAAATTGTACAAAGAAAACAATAATGAAAAAATAATAATAATAAATATTGATAAAAACGTCATTCGAAGAACTACTAAAAAAATAATTTGAACTTGACCTCTAAAAGTTGTAGCTGCTATTGAACATTTAGTATATCAATTCCTGATTAGTTTTCAATATGTTTTGTATTTTTATATTTATTTTTTTTAGACATGTTGTTTAAATAAACATAATCGTTATAATTAGATTTCTATGAAATAAAATATACTTGTGAGTGTTTACAGACATGCAGCCATGCTTCCGTAATCGTAATCGCAAAAATTTTAGGATTTACTTTGCAAATCGCAAATTTTGGAAAATCGCAAAAAATATCCCTGATTTCAAAACGACAGCGTTTGAGTAAGTGAAATGAAAAGTAAATGTATAATATTACATTGTCCATTTTTAAAAAAAAGAAATTTTTATTTTGTTCTATGATGTTTGTCTTTGTAGTTTAAAATATAATAAATTCTGAATACGAATTTTAAATAAATATTTTCTACTCAGGCCTAAAGAGCAGATAATTAAGTCAAAGCAACAACAATTTGCGTTTTTTGGTTAGACCGATAACCTTTATCTTTGTAACCAATAGCAATTTTTGTCGTATAAAATGCAAAGAAACGTTTTGGAAATGAAACACAACGTTTGCGTTTGCCGGAACACAAACCATTTGAAATCGAACGAATTTATTTACTGACTGCTTGACTGCCTTGCTCCCGTTATCACCTCTACTTGTCTGACATTGTTCTGAACATGGGTCTCGAGTCATATATTCGGTCCAAGTTTTAGAAAAATTCTTTGACACTACAAAAAATTTTTGTTTTGCTTTTAAAAGGATAGATCTTTTTCGGTAACTACCGTTTAAGTGTTTAAAATATTGTACATTTTTGGGTCCAACCCATAGACTAAATTTAAATTTGTTTCTTTTTTTTTTTTGTATTCAGTGAGCCATTTAAAAAATTTCAAAAAAAAAAAAAGAAACAAATTTCAAATGTCACAATAAAAAATTTTTAACTTAAAATATTGGAAATAAAATTCCAATATGGCACAACGACTGACATACTCCGTTATTGGTAAATCATCCATTCAATTGTTACGTTCGCGTTATGTGCCATGCCTACCAATGAAAGTATCAATACGTTATACTTCATTTGATTTGACGCGTCGCATGAGCGGTAAACGTGAAGTTGTCGGTTACGGAATTAACGGCAGTCCCGTATATATGGATGCATCGGATTTTCCATTTCCGGCTATACGTTATCGTGAGCCAACACCAGAAATAAATGAATTGCGTGAAAAAGAAAAGCAAGATTGGAAGAGTCTAACAAATGAGGATATGAAAACGCTCTATCGTTATAGTTTCTGTCAAACTTATGCCGAATTTAAAGCATTTACACCCGATTGGAAGCTTGCTTTAGGCCTTGGATTATGGGCCACTGCGCTTGGTTTTCTAATGACAGTTTCGTATATGTGGTTGCTGTTCGGACCATTGCCGGAAACATTTGACGAGGAACGTCGTCAAGCACAATTACGTCGCATGATAGCAATCGAAGTGAATCCAATAACGGGTGTATCATCGAAATGGGACTATGAGAAGAATAAGTGGAGGTGCAGCTTGTTCTAAAAAAAAAAAAAAATAAGAAAAACAATCTATTTTTGAATGAGATATTATTTTGTATTTGAAATTATGCGTTTTTAAAATGTTTGCCACTCAAACCTAATCCAATTGTTAACAAACATAAACTTACTTGAAATATAAAAAAAAAAAAAAAAATGTTTTTCCATTACAAACTCTTGGGAAACCATATAACATTATTTTAAATCAAAGCCGTCAATCGAAGCTTAAATGTGCTCAAGGCTGAGACTAATGTGCGAGTTGCATGCTGAAATGTGAACGATTGTTATGTATGTATACCATGCATTTTTTAAAGACTACCGGAAAAATAGTCTTCAACAGATCAACAAACATTGTCATTAGTTCGTAACTTTTCTTACGTTTTTTTTTTTGTTTTGGTCATCATTGCAGCCTAAAAGTATGCAAACAATACAAATGTTATCATTCATGTTGCAAATATGGGAACTATAGCACCACTTTCAGCTTCTACTGTAACATTTAATATGGAACCTTATTTTTTTTTTTTGTTTAAACAAAAGAAAGTTAACTCTCTGCTCCATTCCTTTTGTTTTATTCACATGTATTGTGCAGCATAAATCTAAGATAGAAAAGTTAGTTTTAGGCTAAAGCTCAAAAGCAAATTAGAAAAGAAAAAACAAAAACGGACATTGTCAATGTTCTTTATGTATTCCAAAAGGGAAAGGACAAAAAGCAATAAGAAAGACATTAAGTCAATAATAATTTATCAAAGATTGTGCAATATGGGAAAGAAAAAAACAAAAAAGAAAATGAAATAGTGACAAACTTTGTACTTACGATGGGATTACAAAAATTGAAAACGAAATTGAACTGTGTTGAGTTTTCTTTTTGTTTGTTCTCAACGCATCCTACGCACAATATTGCACTTTCTTTATTAATAGAAACAATACATAAAAAAAAAAACAAGGAAAAACGTTAACTTCAAGATGGGATGGGAGGGGGGTCAATGGGTCAGATCAAGTTTAGACACAATATTGATACCAAGTTTTAAGCTAAAAATACAGATATTCAGAAAAACAATCAATAAGTTTGTTTGGACCCTATGCCCAAAAAATGGGCGTGGCACCTAACTTGTGACATTGGATGATATTAGATGTGTTTTTACCTAATTTGGATTCAATGCATTGCTAAAAAATAAACATTTTCTAACAAAAAATTCGAAAATGTGCGGAAAGTTTGCATGGGGAATATATTTAAAAATGGACTGGCACATTTGTTTTGACATTGAATAACATGGGAAGTATTTTTTAACCAATTTGGAGTGAATACATAGTACATAAATAATACCAATTTTCATATAAAAATTACAAATTTGCGGTCAGTTTAAATGGGGGCTATACCTAAAAATGGGGCTTGGCACTTTTATATTTAAACTTGACCTGGTCGTTGCCGAAAAAAGCTTAAGTTTCAAATTTCAGCTAAGTATATCCAGTAGTCTTCGAACATGGCTAGATCAACTCACCTCATCGAGCTGATCCAGAAAATATACTTTAAGACGTCTCCTTTAGTGCCTTACAAGCTTTCCGACAAACCGAATATACCCGTTTACATTAGTTTAACGGGTATATTAAAGAAAAAGAATAAACGAAAGAATACAAGCTACCCTGTAGCTAAATCTAGCGATCCACCATTTTCATAAATAAAAATGTTCATACAAAAAGATAAAAACTTGATAATCTTTTCATAAAAATTTCAAATCTATTTTTGGGGGAAAGGTTCCGGCAAAAGTTAAAATTTGTTGCTTCGGACTCATACCTGTTTAAGTTTTTTTTGCTAAGAGGCTAACCTTTGTTATGGTTCCCTTTTAATTTAAAGGAAAATATTTTTTTAATTTTAATTCAAATAAATCTTGATTTAAACTTTCCTTTTGCGTCTGCTCTATCTTAAGGTTGTTCTGATTAAGGGGGGAGGGAGATTCCCCCTTTTTTTTTTTTTTTTGGGAGGGTTTTTTTTTTTTTTTTTTTTAAATATTTTTTTTTTTTTTTTTTTCCACTGCTAATTTTATTCTGTTCTGTGTTATTGGAATACTTAATAAAAAAATGTATTGGTGTGTGTGAAGGGTATCAACAAACTGAATAAAATTTAAGGGGCGTTAACAAGAATAAACAATGACCGGAAGCAAACGACCGTGCACATCCCAAAGCGCCAAAAACTGACGTGGGTCAATTTAATTTGAAGTGATTGTAAAGTGGCACACCTACCGCCCCATTTATTGGACACACACATACAAGCATAAGCGAACAACTGACACCAAAACTATTGAATTTTTTTTTTTTTTTTTTTTTTATATGCAGCATAAAAGTATGTTAGTATTTTAAATGTTTTTAGGTAGCTCTATTCACATATTGTATTTATGGGCGGGCATACCCGGAATACTATCTTTTTATTCTTTTGAATTTTATTTCAAAATGAAAATGTCGAAATGATGCTGCTGCTTGTGCGATTGTTCATCTTTTTTTTTTTTTTTTTTTTTGTATTCATATAGTCCTGCACGACCCTTCGTTTAACTTAACTTCTGTCCGTCCGTCTGTCTGTCTGTCTGTCTTTTTTTTTTTTTTTTTTTGATGCTTCATGGTTTTTATTTGTGTTGAATTTCTTTTTTTTTTATTTATTTTTAATTTTTTTTGTTACAAAAGGTTTTTTCTGTGGAACTTCTAGATTATTCAACGCAGTTTTTCCATTTCTTAAGGATAACAATAAAAAATTTGTTACAACACTTGCGGTTTACAAAAGGTCAAATTCAGTAGACGAATGCTTATTAAGTGATTTTCGTATTCGTGATTTTATAATATCTTTTGTTAATTTTTTTTTCTTTACGAAATACGAAAATACGAAAGTGAAATGAATGCACATTGATTTTGATATTATTGTGGTAAGAAAAACCTTAACTTTTGTGTTTATTATATTCTTATTGTGTCTATTTTATATCTTTCACGTTGAAAAAATTGTTCAATTGATTTTAAGTAGTAAAACAATTTTCATTTTAAATCCGTCACAGTGATTATCAGTGTAAAACGTAACGGAAAAATTTAAAATTAAACGAAATGGAAAGCGAGAACGTCAGTCAAAATCGACTCAAAGCTTTTGATGGGCAGTAAGTTTTTATGGGTGCCATATATTCAAAAATGGGCGTAGACATCTTGGTTAGAATATTTATCTATAAGTCTCTCAGGAGTTTTATTAAAAAAGTGCGGCATTTCTATTTTGAAAAAAAAAAATGGAAGAGACTATAACTTTGTAGCATCTTTTACGCTTACGCCTCTCTTACCTTTTGAGACCAGCAATAGAAAAACTAAAAATTCATTTCAAATTCATTCTATTTCCTTTTTTTTTTTTTTTTGTAAACAATTTTTCAAATACATATTTTAGTTTTATCCCGCCTGGAGTAGTCAGTGTTTTTTTTTTTTTTTTTTTTTAGAATGTTGATCTGCAAAGCAGAGTAGAGCCAAGTAGCAGTATGGCAAAATAGGTTGCAGAAACAAAAAAAGAAAAAAAAAAACACGACTGCAAGATACCCTGTACCCAATTTTTAAGTACTTCAATTTGTGTCCTACATTAGTAACATACCCTTTTGTACTTTATTTTCATACAACAATTTAAAAAATAGTTTAAATTTGTATGGGATTATACCTAAAATGTTTTTTTTTGGTCCTACCCATTATGTAATATTTTATTGGGAACTATCATAGGCATAATGTATACCAAAATTAGGCTTCCTAAAAAAAAAAAGAAATACGTATTTTTTTTTTTTCTTGAAACAACACAAAATTTTGGGGTAGATTAGTATGGGGGTTACCCCTTAAAATGGTAGCTCTTTCTCGAATAGTCTCCGAGATAATTGCTTTCATACGGACATATGAACGTACGTGCCCCCTTCTGCTTGTTACATACATTCGCACTAACTTCATATATCCCTTTAACCCTTGGGTGCAGGGTATATAAAGTTTAGAACTCTTGCATTTTTGTCAAAACTTGAAAACTTTTGCATTTAATTAGTGCAAAGCAGAAACGAAGTCGTACAATTTTATTAGAGAAAGAGAAAGAAGCGAAAAACCACAAAAGATAAAAAAGCAAAAAGCAGATAACAAGTTTTTTTTTTTTTTTTTTTTTTTCAATTAGAAACATTTGAGACACCAGAGGTGTTAGACAAAATAATCGTGCATATGCATTTGGTACTATGCGTGTTGTGTGTGTGTGTGTGTGTATGTATATACACACTTACAATTGTTTGTAAATAATTATTTTTGTATAAGTTTTTGTGTACGAAAATATCTAAATATGTTCTGGGGTATATAAATTTGGGATTCCCCTTATTTATTTTTAAAAAATTTTTTTAACTGTAGTTCAAAACATTTTCTACTCATAAATCTTCCATTTTAAGCTCAGTTTGAAAGATGTTAGGCTTAAATTTAAGTGAAATTTTTACTAGCACAACTGGCTTCCATAAACGAAAGAGATCAGATCCGGTCTCAGATCTGGACTATAAGGCAAATGCATAAAAACAGCACAATTACACTCCCGAAGCTTCTAACCAAGTCAGTAACGAAGTGTTCGGTCTCGCATGGTGCTACATGTTAAAATATTTATTTAATTTGAATTTTATATTAAATAAAATATTGAATAAAACCTTGTTTTATTCATACGCATCCACAGTTTTGGTTACAAGTAATAACAAAATAAAAAACAAAAAAAAAAGAAAGAAAAATTTAAACAATAAAAACTAGTGTAAATCAAGTGTTTGTGTGTATGTGTGTGTGCGGGGCCGAATGAATATTTTGTATAACTTTAACTATATTGCAAAATTTTAACTTGCTCAGAGACACACGCTAGCAGCTGTAGACATCATACGTTCTTGTAGATACAAATATGTATGTGCATGCATGCATGCATGTAAGAAGTATCTAGATACATTGGGTATTGGGTATGCATGTATCTATGGCGATATGTATGTATGTATGTGTATGTTTCTATTGTATACATATTTGTATCGTTGCACATTTGTAGCTGTATTGTTACGTTGCTCACATCCATTTCAATTTATGCAAATTATTCCCTGCTGACTTCCGGGCGAATATTGAAAACGTTTAGTTTGCCAAAAACTTTTCTCAGTGATTGCTTTCGAGCTATAAACGAAATGAAATGAAAAATGCAATAGGAAAAAAATAAGAAATTTCAAGAAGTAGATTCAGCGAGTGAGTGAGAGACAGTAAAAGAAGAAGAAGAGCAAGTTTCATAACGCTTAAAATTATTGAAAACTTTTTTAGTTGCATATTTTAATTTACATAAAGGGTGTTTCGTTTTTTCTTCATTCTTGCTTTTTTAGTATTTATAAATATTTATTTTAATTTTTATTTAAAGCAATTTGTTTTTAGTGGCTTTTCGATAATGTACTGCGAAAAGCCACTTGCTGCTGTTTTGCTTATTTATGCTCTTTTTTTTCTCGTTGTTAAAAAACCTTCTAGACAGGCATTAAAATCTTCATTTGCACTTCGATACGCTACATATATGTATATCTTTTCAGATTCTCAGAAATATATTTAAATGAATCTATGGAACAGCAGTTACAGTTACACTCAAATAAATAAACAATATCATTGTTTGGCATGTGGCAGGGTTTAAGTATGGCAAGTGTCGAGTGATTGCAGTAAACTTTAAGTGGAAATACAAGTAGAATCAGCGAATAAAGCGAAAAGATTTTTTTCAACAACAATTTTTTACACAAGACATTAAGCCAGAATGTGTTGTGTGTACTTTTAAATATATACAATACATATTCATGTATATATGTATGTATCTTTATATATATAGTATAAGTATATATTTGTGGTAAGTATTTTGAAGCAGTACGTATTGCATTGCAAACTGATATGCTATGTATTTGTATTGACATAGTTGGCACGTCTGAAAAATAGTTGAACGACAAGGCTAACAAGAAAGAACGCTGAAGTTTAGTTGAAAAAAAATCACTTTCGGTGATTTTTTTCACCGTGATTTAAAAATCGAAAATAGTGATTTGCGATTTTCTTGTTCCTCAGTAAAAATGTTCAATTATCGTCGATTTTGTATTTCGCTCTTCGCGAACAGTGACGCTGATTGTTTATTTTTGCGAACTGTTTGCAGTCACTGTGATTTTCAAATTGCAGTCACTAATCACACTGCGGCTCAAAAATCGCTCGTTTTGCCCACAGTAGATTAGGGAATAGAGAAAAACCGTTTGTAAGAGAACACTTGACTTGACTCAGAAGCGCCTAAGTATTAAATATGGTTGCCCTAACTCTTGTAGTCTCTAAAATAATCGTTTTCAGAACGACTCACCTATCAATGCTGATCTACAATAAATATACTTTATAGCAACTGCCTTCTGCCTTCTTCCTTGCCTGCTATATACATTTGCATAAACTAAATATATCGTTTTACTAGAGATGAACATCGGTACGGGAGTCCCGTTGGGTCCTGCTGGGTCTCAATTACTTTTAAGTACGAAACTACAACAGTTTTCCCCTGGCGACATCTTCATTTTTTTTTTTTATGTTTTCTTGATTAAACACGTTTACTTTACATACGTCTCTCGTATATGTGATGACTTCAGAGTGCAGCTTTTAACGCGGAAACACTTACAGCACAATCAACATTTACACACACACACACACACACACAAACATCATACATTTGCGCAATACTATGTACAATATGGTACAGTAAGTATGTATGCATCTTTTTCTCTCTATTAAAGAGAAACGAAAAAAAGAATGAAAAAAAAAAAAAAAATAAAATAAATATATAAATAATAATACGAAAAAAAAAGGAAAAAAAATATCGCAAAGCCCAAGTGTTATAAAGTTACATAACGAATCCATTAACAGCTCCAAAGTGAAATGATGCGAAGCGTAAGCAATTTGTCTCGAAATGAAACGAAACGTAACGCAACGCAATGGAATTTGAGGCAGTGAGGCATCTCTATATGTAGGCATCCATCTCTCCATCTCATGCTCTCTATAGGTGCTAAGTTGTAAATGACATATAGTACTATACACACACTATCTATATGTGCAACTACCTTTATAAAAAAATACAAATTTTTTTTTTTTTTTTTATAAACATAATATCTACCACATATAAAAAAAAAACCCCCGATGCGAATAAGTACAATAAAACTGAATTAAAGACCGTTAACAGACATTTTTTTTCCTAGGACAAAATTTTGTCAGCTTTTTTGTATAATTTATGAAGCGTTTCAATGAATATTTTATGGAACTGTATTTACATATAATATGCCAAAAAAAAAAAAAAAAATAAAAAAGTTTAAAAGACCAATAGAATTGCATTTTTAATGGGAAACAATACAATATAAAAATATACAGGAAAAAACTTTGCGTGGTTAGTGCTGATTACGGCTTATACTGAAGAAATATAAAAACAACAGATTTCTTGGATTTGGATGGAATAATTTGAAGCAAGCGTTAAATTTTATTTTACTGAACAAAAAAAAAAACAAGAAAACGAAGAAACTTAACTTTGGTAAATTGAGCCGAACCTCGTCTAAGAAAACTAACATAGTATAGCCCATGAGGGTGGAAGGTGTTGGGATCAATGAATTCGACACCATGACTTCATATAAGATCCATTTTTGTTAATTTTAAGCCAAAAAATAATTAATTGGAAAACACGTTGGGTTAAGTTTGTAGGGTGCTGTATGCTATAGTCCTAATGCTTTGCAAGAGATTTGTTTGACCCTTGAAATCTCTTAAAATTTTCGATGGATTTTCAGACACCTTAACTGGCTCGTGGATTCGTAGATCGTCAAAGGATTTTTGACGCGGCAAAATGGCTAAAGATAGGAAGTGAGCGCTAAGAAGGGAATTTAAAAAATTTTAGCCTGGGTTCCAATAAGGACCCTGAAACCGTTAAAGCCATATCTCTGGGATGCTACTACTTAGAGGCTTTTGCTCATTTGAGAGGTAGTTAAATATTTTGGACCTGAGACCCTTGAAGGACAAGATTTTTTGACAAATTTTTTTATCTTTATTTTTATTTCTAGTGAGCACTAAGACGTGATTTGTTAAATGTTTGACCCGACGCCTTGAAACCGGAGAAGCAATGTCTTTGAAATGATAAGAGACTTGATGCTGGGTGTATTAGAAATATGATTAAAACAATGTTAATGAGTTCGAAGTGTTTCCGATAATCTAGAATGGCGACTTCGATAATTTATCATATGCTGGGCGGACTGACGCCGAACTTGGTATAATCGACTCATCTCTTAAAAAACGCTAGTAAAGCCGCGGGTATTAGCTAGTATAAAATAAAATTAAACAAAATAAAAAATATACCTCCGCCTTCAGCCTTTTGAGTTTTTGCGTTTAGTTGTTTCTTTAACTAAAGACTTACGCACTCATTTCATGTAAAAAAAAATAAAAATAAATAAAATAAATTTCCCATTTACGCTGTCATAGAAAGACGCGTCAAAAACAATTTTGAGAAAATCCTCTCGCACAACATCAGTGAACAGAATTGGACAATATTATGCAACATCAAATGTTTTATATTTTTTTTTTTTTTTTTAACTTCCGCTGCTGTTGCTAAACTGATTTCAAAGTTAATCCAGCTGCCGCGCAACTTTCTATAATGTACAACAGCCGCAAGCGCCGGACATGAAAAATTTCATTGTTAACATTTTTATAGTAATTTACAAAAAAAAAAAAAAAAAAAAGCGTAAAACGAAGACACAAAAACAAGATGAAGCATTCACTTAAGTTGTACAGAAGTTTTAATACCTTTCGCACGTACATGTCTGAGTATTTCGTGCGATTTACGATTAAGTTAATTCATTCGATTTCAAATGGCTCATATTCTGGAAAACGTTAAACGTTTCTTTTCATTCTATGTATATGACAAAAACTGCTATCGGTTACAAATTTAAAAGTTATCGGTCTAATCAAATCGCAAATTGTTGTTACTTTGACAAAATTTGCTGAAATTTAGGCATGATAAGAAAATAATTATTTAAAATCTAAATTCAGAAGCAGTCATATTAAAAGGCACTAAGATGATATCTCTATATTTGTTTAATAATTTTATTTAATTAATTTAATAATTTACATTTCACTTATTTAAACGCTGACGATTTGAAATCGTATTTTTTGGAGATATTACAATTGTCGGAACACCAAACTTTTACGATTTGAAAAGTAAATCGCAAAAATTATGCGATTTAAATTACGGAAGTTCCTAGAAAACTCCAATTGGTGTTTAGCTTCTTTCGATAATCACTTTCAGGAACGGAAGCCAAAATGGAGAGAGAGGGTGCTATCGATTAAAAACCATAAAACTGGCAACTTATCACACAAAAAGACTTTTTTGTGCTGCACCAAATTATGGCAGATTTCAGTAGATCTGAAAGGGAAAAAATCAAATAGAATCTCTACACCATCATTAGCAAAAACCAGGAGACAAAAAAAAATATTGAAAAAGGAAAACCAATTAAAACGAAACTCAATCAAGCATTGTTAATCCATTTCTGCTTTTGTTGCTGTTCATTTGGATGCTGCTGCTTCTCTGCTGTTGTTGCTCCATTGTCATCGTTTTCTGACGCTTTCTGATGCTTTCTGATGCTTTTCTAAATGTTCACAATGCGCTTTTGATAAAGTAATTGTCGTGTCGTGTGGTCAACGTCAAGCAAAGGTTATAAAATTTCATTGAGGTTCTGTGTTGCCGCAGCTGCTACCACTGTGCTCGACGATGGCTTTGTCTGGGCTGTCTGGTAGGGTGAATCTAAAAATAAAAAAATCAAAAAAAAAAAAACTTAGCATCAACTGCACAACGTAACGTAACGTAACGTAAAGTTAGTCAGTGACTCAGTCAAGCAGATAGTAAAATTGAGTCAAAAAGTCAACGTTGAACTGTTTTGGAAATGCTTCACTGCAACGTTTAGGTGGGGCAGGGGTGTGCATATGCTGCGTATACGTAATGCACTTCTACTCTCGTTACTCATACGCACTGTTTTTTTCGTTTTATTCGTTTTTTTTTTGTTTTTTTTGTTTCTTCATTGTTGTGGCATCTCATATGCATATGCATATGTATGCGTGTGTATACGCTTCGGAAACATTGTTTTCTGCTGCTGCAAGTGTTGCGGTGTGGACTATGTCTACCAATTTAACTTGAACTTTGTTGTGTCTGACGTTTATTCCTGTTGCGGTTGTTGCCACTGTTTGACTGCGTTGTATAAACTGACAAAGTCTCTCTGACTCATTTCAGTAACAGTCATGACCCGCCGCGACAAATTGACCTAAGGGCTTTCTCTGTATATGCTGTGTGTATGCTGTGTATCCAAAATTGATATTGAGAGCACAGCTGCCTTACACGCTGTATTGTTGTTGTTTTTTTTTCTTTGTGTTGTTTTTTTTTTTATATAAGTGCGTTCAGCAGTCCAGTCTGTTCTTTCATTCATGAATTCAGCCGGCGTTCTGCTTGTTTGTTTGTCTGTCTGTCGGTCTGTTGCTTTGTTAGACATTTCAAAAACAATACAAATGCTTAGTTTCATGCTTTACGACATGTTTTGCGGTCGTCATCATCATCATCATCGTCATAGTCATCATTATCGTCTTCATTGTTACCGCCAGCCATTTTGTTGTCTAGCTTTCTGTTGCGGCTGCTGCATCTCATTTCCGTCACGGCAGGAAGTCACAAAGTATCCTCTAATTTTTTATATCCTTATCAGTCGAATAGCTATAATATTGTATCTATCCGTCTGTCTGCCTTGTATGCCTGTCTTATTTTGTTTATGTTTCTAGTTAAAATTTCTCAAATGCTCTGCAGCGTCTCTGTTCATATTTTTATCTCTCCGTCCGTCTGTCTGTCTATCTGTCCGTCTATCTGGCTGTCTACTTGAATGTGTCCACTTAAAATGTGTCTTCCACTTCGGTCGCACGTTGCGCTCTAATGGAGATGAAAACAGATTTTTGCGCTTTTTTAGCTTAAGTTTTATTTGATTGTCTTTTTTTTTTTTATTTATATATTTATTTGTTTTTTTTGGACATGTTATGCCATAAATTTTAAATTCGTTACTACTTGAAGAGTTTTATTTGAAATAATTTGATTGTTGGTATTACTGAATTCTGCTAGTAGGAATAGGGAGTTTGAGAGTGATTAAGTGAGAGAGAGAGAGAGAAAAGAGAGAGTGACTGTAAGAGATAGAGAAGAGAGAGAGAGAAGAGATAGAGTAAGAGAGAGAGAGAGAGAGTAGAGAGAGAGTAGAGTCAGTTAGAGAGAGAGAGAGTTACAGAGAGAGAGACGTTTAGAGAGAAAAGAGAGAGAGAGAGAGAGTTAGGGAGAGAGTTTAGGTTAGAGAGAGGGGAAAAAAAGAGAAATATAAGAGAGAGGAGAGAGAGAAACAGTCAATCATACGTTGAAACATTTATTAATTTTTTTTTAAGCGATACGTTGGAAAATGAGCCACATGTGGGCACCCTTTTTAGTTGTGGGCACCCATAAATATCTTTGGACAGTAAGTATATCTTACTGATATGAGTACTGTAAAACGTGTTTGTTGATAGTTCACTCGCATTGGCGAGGATTCAGAGTCCGTTCAAAAATGTCTGACTTTTCCGGTTGTGGGCACCCTTTAGGGTTCCGATTATGTTTATGGCTGTTCGCATCCGAAAGAGCATGGACGTAAACCATTATCTAAGCGCAGAACATATATAGTGCTTCTGATGAAAATAAATGCTTTTAAAATAAACAAATATTCACTTTTGTCTCTTTATTTCGGACAGTTTTACTTTACATATTTCCATTGTTACTCCTTAATTTCATAAAAATATACTTTCCACTGGTACACATAAATATATATTGTATGGATTTAGTCAAAAGTTATGAGCTAAAATCTTAAGGGTGCCCACAATTTGGTCCAGCTGCCGTTCATCGCTTAAACCATTTAAAGTAATTTTTGTACCTGCTCAACACTGGAAAGATTAAGAGTTGTTCAGTTTATGGATGGATCATTTCAAAACAATCTGGCGACAAATGTTCATATCTCACTCAAGTTTGGTTCACTAACTAAAAAGTGTAAAGTTTTCGTATATTATTTGCTCGTAGCATTTTGTTGGTAAACTGTTAGCTTAAGTTTGTTGATTGCTCTCATCTGACACATTTCATTGAACGCACAAATCCATTCGCAGAAAACTTAATTAATGCACAACTTTTTGGTGTTGAATTGGCATTGAACTCTGTTTGGGGTGTTTGCGTTTGTTTCAAAATTGCAAATTGGGCGAAATCATAAAAAGAGTGAGTGAGTGAGCAAGCAAAGTAGGAGAAGCAACTACAATTTACAATATCACGTTCGATATACAAAAAATCACTTGGATTACGTGACTTACAAATTATTTTAAATTTGTTCTGCTACGTTTCGCTGAGAGAGAAGTTCGAAAATCGCAGTGCAACAGCAGCAGCAGCAGCAATGATTGTTGTCCTTGAGGTCCTCGCCCTTATTGTTGTTGTTTTGATGTTGTTGTGTCCTTGTTGCCAACAGCAGACATGTGTCAGTTACTGAGCGTAGCTGTGCAGTGCTGATAGTTGTCTACAATTGCGCATACGCAACGTTTTCTTTACGAAACTACTTCTTGTTGGGGGGAGGGGGAGCATATGAATGTTATAGTCAAGCTCCCATGCCACACTAGCTGTCACGCATGACGCAAAAAAAAACAAAAAATGGGAAACGCAGTATGTGCAAAATATATTCAAAGATGTAAAACTTCGTCACGGTATGCGCGCTGTTCGAATTTTTATAAAATAGTTTTATACTCTTTGCATAGCATTTTTGTAATCTTTACTTTTTCTTATTTTTTTGCGTGTTTGTCACTGTCTTTGCATAATAGCCATGTTCTCGTCGTTTCGGTCTCTCAGCTATTTGCTGTTACTGCTTGTAACTACTTTTTGTCTATCTTAAAAGTATCTAGATACATTTTAGTATCTATGAATGTTTGGTTAGGTATATGCAACGGTTTTAAGTTGTTCGTAATTGAATCGGAATTATTTGGTAATGCAGCACAACATGCGCTGCAAAGTGCTTTCGGCTATCGTCAGTAGAAACTTTATATATTTTAAGTATTGCAATAAAACTAACAAAATATACAATATTTTATGTATGAACTTGTGTATGTGTGTGTAATTCTTTAGAAGATGCCTTATGCAAATTGAATGCTTGTCATATAGAAAATGTAAACTTCGAGAAATAGAAAGCATTAAAAAGTTGCCATTCTCACGAGAAATAATATTTCAAAGTTTATCTCTTGAAGACTATAATATCCTAACTCTGCTAGATTATAAATTAATCACTTAGTAATTTAAGAACTACAAAGAAAAAAAAATTTATCAACCCTTAGCCTCGTCTTAGTCTATGGTAAAACGCTACTTGTGAATGCATACAACACTGCTTCCAAGTTTTACCTGGCTTATGGCGTGCGTGAGCATCATAATTGCTTTATTGAAATTTCATTTAATAAAACAAAAAATGGTAGTAATAATAATAATATTGTAATAGTATAACCGTTGTCTGTGTAAATAATAAATGTTGTTTTATTAAATTTAATTTTATTAAATGATATGAATACGAATAGTAACAATACACTTGTAGCAACATTAATACTGTTGCTGCCGTTGGTGTTGCTGCTGTTGCTGCTTTTGATATTGCTGCTGCAGCTGATTATATCGTTATCAATATTGATAATGAAGTTACATTAATAATTCAGTGGCAATTGATATGCAAATAAATGTAATATAAAGAAGAAACAAAAAAAAATAAAGAGAAGAAAGAAAAATATTTTTTCAATCAATAAATCATTTTTAATGATTTCAGTAGCTGACCGCACTTTAAGTAACATCATCGTAAATGCTTGTTTTAATACCCGCCACACATTGCGTGAAGGGTATTATCAGTTTCTCGGAAAGTTTGTAACGCATTAAAGGAGGCATCGGAGACCCCATAAAGTATATCCGTCTAGGCATATCCGTCTGTCCGTCTGTCTGTTTATTTCAACGCGATTTACTCGGGGACTACTGGAGATACTTAGCTGAAATTTAAAACTTAAGCTTTTCTCGGCCACCCCCAGTTCAAGTTTAAATATGAAAGTGCCACGCCTATTTTTAGGTATAGCCCCCATACAAAATAACCGTTCATTTTTTAATTTTTTTAAAAAATATTTTTTATATAATATATTAATTAATAAAAATAAAATAAAAAAAAAAAAAAAAAAAAAATTCAAAAGCATAGCTAAAGTCCCCATACAAACTTACCGCCCATTTTCGAATTTTTGTATGAAAATGTTTAATTTTTAGTAATGTATTAACTAAAAATTGGATAAAAACACTTTAAATGTCATTCAATATCAAATCAAAGGTGCCACGCCCATTTTTTTGGCATAGGTCCCACACAACGTGAGTTTTTTCAGACCATAGACACCGTCCAATTCCATCTCGAAGTTCTATTTAAGCCACTCATGATAACACATTATCGATTTAAAAATATGTGTGACGGGTATATAAGCTTCGGTTCCACCAAAGTTTACGTTTTATCTTTTTTTTTTTTTTTTATTAGTTATTAATTTAAATTTTACTTTGTAGATTTGTGCACAGTGGGCACAAAACAAACAAAAAAAAAACTACTTTATTTTATTCAGCTGTGCTGTGACCGTTTGGAACCAGGGCTGGAAACATTTTGACTTAACTTAAAACTTTCATGTTTTACCGTAGTAGATAATTCCCTGCCAATTCTGCTGGCTTGGCAACCTTTTATCATAAGTAATCCACTTTTCATCAACGATTTCCATCAATTGGCGCTTCTAGACTGTATTGCATTTTGTGACAGCGAAATTGCCAGGAGTATCAGAACCAATAAAAAAAAATTATAAAAAAATTAGAAACCACCAGTTTAGCACTCTTTCTTTATTTATAATTTGCATCAAGACATAAATACAGATTTGTCTAATTTTATTTAAAATGTAAATTTGATATTACATGCAGCAATATTTCATTTACTTTTATTCTTTTATACTTAACATTTTTCTAAAGTTTCTTGTTACTATTATTTTTCTTTTTTGGTTTAGTTTTCTTATTTTTTTTCTTCTTCTTTTTTATTTGTGTTTACGATATGTTAAATAGCTGCTTTTGTTCTTTTATGTTTTTTTTTTTACTTTATTTTATATATGTAGTTCAATTTGTTTTTTACGTATACATACTACAAAAGTTCACTTCTCGAACAGAAAAAAAAAAGAAAAAACAAAAAATTTTAATAATAAAAATATAAAATAATCAAGCTAAGATACACTGATACGCTTAGGAATGCATCGATACTCATTTCCAAAAGTTATCGATATTATTCGATAACAGCTGCCAACAGACACATATACGCAACAATCGTTTGATTATTCGCATAGCATCGATACATTATATGCGATATTTTTGTACATATGCAAAGTTATCGATATTTCATAAATATTCATAGATACGCTTCAGGTATCAATGCATCCCTAATCAATCGTTTAGACTGTCTACAGAACATCTCGTGCATTGCAGTGTTCTTTTTTATAGTTGTTGTATTGGAATTGCCTCTCAGTTTTCTGTGAATATTTTAATTTTAGTTTAGTAATTTTTCTTTTGTTTATTTAAATTATTTTTGTAGATAAATCCAAAGTTTTTATTTCATGTTTTTATTTTTATTTTTTTTTTTTGAAATTTTTTTTTCGCTATTTTTTTTTTTTTTTTGCGTAGCTCATTGAATTACTTAACTATTTATTTATGTACATATTCTATATATTATGTATGTATGTGTGTATGTATGTATGTGTATGTTTTATGAATTACCTCTAGTAACGCATCTGAATTTTCTTGTTTTTTTTTTCACAATTTTCTTTTTTAATTTTGAAACCTTTATCATTTATAATTCAATTAGGTTTATTAGGATACATACATACTTTTGATTAAAGTAATTAAATAATTAAATATATTATTTAAGGACAAATTATATCTCAACCGAATAAAACCAGACAAACTGTGCTATGAACCTACTAAGATGCCCATCCTCACGAACACACCCAGGGGTGATACACCAATTTCCAACGAGACGCACAAAATGATGAAAGGCCTGGAAACTAATCTTCTTAGTGTCAACAATTTTGGCAGCCATCGCACAGATAGCAAAGATTATGTAACCACTTTTATGACTTGACCCAGGTTATATTAAAATTGGTTGCAATATTTCAATAAAAATTCATATTTTATGCACTCATTTATTAATTGCGCAACTTTTGAAAAGGTCTAAGTTTCTTCTTTCCAAAACTGATATAAATATAAAAATCGTCTCATAGTTTATTGAGTTATAGGTGAGTATCAGTCAAAATTTTGGTGGTGCTCCTCAAATTCGACTGCACGACTCATACGACTTTTCAGCTATGAAATAAATGACGCAATTGCTCAATACTTTTACAGAAATCAAAGCGATGATATTGCTATGGGCGAGGCCAGTTCTAGTTAAGAGGCTTTTCTTTAAAAGAAAATAGTTAAATTTATATTTTGAAAAATATTTATCTATTTGAAAAAAAAAAAAAAATATACAACCAAAGTATTTTACGAATACACATAATATTTTTTCCATTTTTTTTGTTGTATTTTTTTTTATTTCTTTTGTCAATTAAAAATTTTTTTTTCTTTTTGTTTATAAACTTTCGTTTATATTTTGTATGAATTTGTTTTGTGAATTGTTTATGAATTTTGTGACTGCATTTTTTTTTTTTTTTGTCTATTTTATTATTTTTTTGTGCAAAGAAGCTCATTGTTTGTTTTTTTGAAAGCGATAAACTTTCACTGGAGTTGTGTTTCTTTTTGTGTGACATTTTTTTTATTTTTTTTTTTAATTTAAGAACATACATACATCATATATATTGTATATTATATATAGTACACAAATACATATGCCTTCATTTATTAATATATTCTTCTTCTTTATTTTCTAATATTTTTTTTTACTCTTTTTTTTGTTTAGATTTACAACTACTAAGCTACAAAAAAAAAAAAAAAAAAAAAACAATATACTGGACCGATTCTAAATCTATTTGATCAACAAAAGCCAAGAGAGCTTTTACAGTTATTAGATCAGCGTTTTATATTGGTTTGTTCAAAAGTGTTTGCAGTTTCATAAGTAAAAAAAATATTTCTGTTTTAAATCTGAAAGACTCTCAAAATAGGTTTCTTCTGTTAAAAATCCAAAGCTAAATTTAGTAAATTTCATATTTTAAAAATTCATAAGGCTATTTTCAAATAGGTTTCTGAACTACAAATCCATATTTTAGAAAGGCTTAGTTTTTCAGAGCATTGCTTAGTAAAGTAGAAACTTCAAAGATTTTTTGTTTATAGCAATTATGCATTTTCTGGTACATTTGAGGTAAACTAATTATATAAAAGTTTTTTTTAGGCATAAAATATATTTAAATTAACCCCAACTTTCGACTTATTAAGTTTCTCCAGTTTCTCCGTCAATTTTCATTTTTTCGTTTTTTTCACACTGGACCACAGCAGTCCAAATGTAAACAAAGCAGCGAATCGATTAGCTTTACATGTAAAATGCAGCGAGTAGTGAGCAAAAGTAACGAGTAGTCAAATACGAGCAGAGTCGAGTCAGTGTCTCTAACATTTTACAGGGGCAAAAAAGGAAACTCTGTATTGTATGTAGTACCTATCGAAAAGCAAAACTTATTGAACAACTCAAAAGGTTTTTTTTTTTCTGCATGCAACGCTGAAATTGTAACTTGTTACGCCAGGGTTGTCGTTTGTCATGGCCAACGCCTTTGCTTTGCTATATCGCGGTGCAACAACTTAACTTTAGATTTTTTTTTTCACTATTTCACTTTTTTTTTTTTGTAATTTTATTTATTTTTTTTTGTTTTAATTTATGTTTAATAATTTTATGCAAATTTAAGGCATCGGAAAGTGATTCTGTTCAAAGTCTTTATGTCGCTCAGCTAGTGACTTCTTCGAAGTCTCCAGACGTCGATCTGTAATAGCGACAAACGGCAAACGTTGCTTACGTCCTGTAAAACCGGCACCGACTAAACGTGGTGAGGCATCGATAACGCGATGATAGACAAACGAGTTGAGTGCCTTTGATGTTGGCGTTGTTGCTCCTCCAGCTGCTGCTGCTGCTGCTGCTGCTGAAGTAGGCAACTCTGTTTCAACCATTTCATTAGCATCATCAACGTTGCCAAATGGTGGTGATGGTGTACGTGTACTATTTGCTTCGAGCAATGTTTGCCTGTGTAGTAAATCGAATGGTGTTAGACGTGCTGTGGTTTTATAGTTATTAATGCCGTTCTTGTTGTTGTTGTTGTTCCTATTAGCAGCACCAGCACCAACTATGCCCGCTAAACCACCAACATTAATATAGCTATTACCACGACCAGCAACATTCGATACAAATTGTGCACTACGACTGCGTGGTGTACCCATAAAATTACCAGCAAATGATGGATATAAAGGTAAACGATAAAGTGCAGCCTTAGGTGTTGGTGACACTAATGCAGCTGCAGCAGCAGCAATATTTGTTGTTGTTGTTGCTGCCGCAGGTGCTTGTGTTGTTGTTGTTGCGTTTACTGTTGCTGCTACTGCTGCTCCTGGCACATTTTCAATTTGCCAACTCATTTGACTTTCATTTCCGTTCATTTCGTTAGTATTCGCTGATGATGATTTCGTTTCGATTTCCTTTCGCCAAAATGCTGCGCCTGCTCTTCCTGCTGTTGCTGTGTCATCATTCCATGGTTCTTTTTCTTCTTCTTCTTCATCTTGTTGTTCTTCTAATGATAAATCAAGCTTTTCATCTGGCAACTGATTAAGCAATCCAGCAACATTGTAGCGCATTGTGCTATCTTTTGAAAATGTTGCCGGAATTGCTGTTGTCGTTGTTTTTGTTGTTGTTGCAATTTGACTACGTTGCTGCGCAAATAAATCTTCAAAATTTTTACTCAATTGACTCTGTGCATTATAATTATGACTGTGTGTGTAGCGACGTCGTTTCTCTTTTAAAAAATCATCATCAAGACGTATAGCACGACTACTACTACTACCGCTACTGCTGATACTGGACTCATATGGTCCTGGTTGTAGCAACGAACTAGACCAGGTTGCAGTACGCAGTGTTTGCGTTGAAGGTGGTTGCGTTGCAGGCGGCAGCGTACCTTCGAGCAAGTTAAGCAATTGCTTATTGCGTCTATTGTATTTTTTATATAAGGTGGTAAATTTGCATCTTCGCTATGATCATTTTGTGCTTCTTCCAATTCAGCGGCACTTTCATAATCAGCATTGTAGTCATCATCATTATCATCGTCATTATTATCATCATTATTGTCGTCAGCAGCAACGTTGGCATCATACAATTCCGGATGATGTTCACGTTTGTGCTCATCGTAAAGCTGAAAGTGTACACGCGCTAAATGCGGCCATTTGGCATAGTAGCGTTCCAATTCTTCCATTTCGGTGATTTGATGTCCTAATTGTGGCTGTTGTTGTTGTTGTAGTTGTTGTTGTATTTCATGGCGACTTGCTGCAGCTTGCTGTCGTTGTGTATAGGCCGGAGGTGGTAAGGGCAAAGGCGTTGAACTAAGATTATTGCCAATTGTAGGCAATTTACGCAGATATGGATCGAGTTTATTGCGTGTTTGTGTTGACTGATATGGTTTATAAGGATTATGTTGTTGTTGTTGCTGTTGCTCTATGGGACGATGATGACGATGATTCTCATGTTGACGATGCTTATGCGATAAATGTTGTTGCTCATGTAACAAATGCTCAAAGTGATCGATGCGATGTTCATGATGTTTATGTTTATGTTGCTGCTGCTGCTGATGATGATGTTGCTGCTGCTGCTGCTGGTGGTGTTGTCGTTGACGTTGATGATGATGCTGATGTTGATGTTGATGCTGTCGTTGATGATGATGATGTTGTTGTTGCTCATGTTCATTGTATAGATTATCGAGTTTATTAGCAACATTTATAGTTGTCGTTGTTGTTGCTGTTGTTTTTGGCATTTTAATGCCATTGCGTAACACTGGACTAATGCGTCGATACCACTTTTTATTATCCGTTGCAATCATGCGTTCAATATTATTGCTACTTTTATTTTCAATTACATCATCGTCAATATTGCCACCAACATCATCATTATCATTTTCATCATTATCATCATTATCATCTTTTATTTGTTCATAATAGTTGATTTGTCCCTCATAGAATGGTTTTGTTGCTGGTTTACGCATTCCAATTGCAAATATTGGCGTCGGTGGTCTCTGTTGTTGTTGCTTTTCTAGTGATATTTTCTTTGCAAACTTTTGCCATTTTTCAAGTGCTTTATTACTATTTTGCAATTTGCTGTCATTCTTTTGCTCGTTGTCATTTGCAATATTCATTTTGTCAGCTAGCAGCAGCAGCAGACCCAGCAATAGTTACTGTTGCAGCCGTTATTATATCTGTTGCTGCTGTTGTTGTTGTTGGTATTTCTGTTGTTTTCATTAATGCCGCATAACGCAAATAGTCCTTATAACGTTTCTTATGACTTTTATGTCCATTCCGTCGTAATGCTTTAAAACGTTCAAATGCTGATTGCTCACTTCGTGCTGCTACTCCAGCTGTTGTTTTTGTTGTTGTTGTTGTTGTCTCCAGCTGTTCCATAGAATCGTCAGCAGTCATTTTCACTGTGAAATATTAAAAAAGAAAAAAAATATTGTATTAGCGAGTAGAGTTACTAATAAATTCAATAAAAATAAAAAAAGATAAAGGAAAACAAATAAAGATTTTTAAATTTATTTACTTTTAGTTTTATAAGCTTTTTCCTTAATTGTATCGTACCAAAGAAAATACAATACCAAGTTGAGTGAAGCCCCACAATAAAATGCTACAAGGTAATCAATTTTTTTACAAAATGAAGGTCTTGCACAAAACTAAAAATTAGCTTTGCAACAGATGGCACTCTGAGAGAGGTAAAAAGCTGGGCTGCAAGCTGGTTCGGTTCATGGTTCAAGGCAAACGATTGAAAATGCTGTGGTTTGATTCAAAATCCGGTTCGGTTCAAAACCGGTTTGCAGCCCTGGTAAAAAAAAAGGCATATTAAGGTAGCAAAATAAGGCATGGTATACCCTATAAAGTACAAATATTCTTGAACAGCATTGATAGGAAAGTCGATCTAGCTATTTCTGTCTGTCCGTCTGTCACTCTGTCTTCTGTATGAAAACAATTATCTTGGAGTCTATAAAATGTAGGGTCACCATATTTGAAGCTTAAACTCTGCTTAATAATTAAATTAAATTACATCTCCCCCCTGTGCACCTAATCATTTTAAATAACGGCTATTTATATACTAGTGCTATCAAAATTCGAGCTACCACTTGCTAAGCTTTCAAGTGCATTTTGCAACACTAGAATTTTATCGATGCAATATTATATTTTTTTTGTCAAAGTAAATTAAAAAAGACTTAAATTTTTTCAAATAAATTGTTGTTGTTGTGGTGTAATTTTTTTTTTTTTTGCATTTTACAAAAATGCAAGGATTGCGGAACCTTCTGAACACTTTAAATGTTTTATTTAGCTTCGAACCAGTGTTGTGTTTGTTTATGCTATGAAGTTTTCAAGCAAACTTGTGTTGCAGCAACCATTACGTTTTCCAACACTGAAACGAAGTAGCGTGGTATATAAAAGTTTGACATTGAATTTGTTATTTATTCTTAAAAAAAAAAGCGCAGTTATGAACAAAAAAAAAAGCGGCAACTAATTTTAGTATCGGTGATCATGTTTTTGCAAAAATCAGGAGCAATGCACTGTGCCCGGCCAAGATCACAGCATACAACGATACTTATAAAAAGTATAGCCTTTTACTTTACGACACCGGCGAGACAGCTACGCTTATGCATGGCGGTTTGTTTTCATACTTGGAACATAAAGATAAATTTATAAACGATAAAGTTATAAAACGCATTAAGTTTAGAGAAGCTGTCGAACAATTTAAGGCAGTTCTATTAACTGGCGTGAAACAAGAACTGGAAGCAACAACGAAGGAAGATGTGAAGTTGGCGTCAAATGCTGCACCAGTTGAAACAGGTGCAATGCCAAAGGCAAAGGTCACAAAATCAGTTACTGAGGGAAATCGTAATACAAAACCAAAAGAAGAAATAGTGGCGCCGACTGGCGGCGCAGTTGAAAATAGTTCCGGCATCGGTGTTCAACTTAAGGCTACAGGCACCCTAACGCTAAAGCGCGCTATACCATTGACTGTAAGTAATCAATTAAACAAAATGCATTTATGTTTTGACAAATATATTTACAGATTGAAAATGGTTTGCTTATGATTTGTTTACCAAACACCAAGATTATTGGCATTAAGATGGACTACAATAAACCGAGTGCATTTAAAAATGAAGCTGATGAAATGGCTTGGCATGAGAAGTCACGTATTGAACATTCTGAATTGAAAGCACGCCGAGAAATTGGTCTAATCGATATTGAAGATATCAAGGAACGTGTTATTATGGAACCGGTACGTAGTAAGATTTCAAAGGCGCATGTAGCATATTTTATTGAGCAACTAATTGCACAGGATCACAGGATACGTTGTATGCGTCTTTATATTGATAATTTGGATATGTGGCATATGAAACGTGCAGATGAATTGAAATGTAAAACAAAAGCTGCGATTGTACGCAAAATGTTCGACGAGATCTTTGACAAATTTAAAGCCAAATTTCCAAACGACCGTGAATTTTTCGCGCGTTTTTTGAGAAGACCACACCATTTTCGATTGTTTCTTTCGAAACATAAACCGAACCCTTATTCGAAGCCATATGAATTACTTTAACTATTTGAAGCAAACCGAACCGTGGTTCGAGATTAACTAAAAACCGGGTTGTGAACCGAACCAGCGATACAAAGGCATTGCGAACCACTGAACCGATTTTTTTAGTGGTTTGCAGTTCTGCCTAAAATATTAAACTTTTATAGCTTTTCTTTCTTACGCATTTTTATTTTACTTCAACTATTTTTATATATGCAATGCAATACAATGCTAGTGTGTTGTATTCTTAAAATTTATTTAAGAATATTTCTTCAAATATTTATTTTTAAAACAATTGCCCTAAAGCTTAACTAATGTATGCCACGTCTGGTAACCGCAACCGGAAGTAATAGATTTCTATTAGGCAAAAATAACAAATCACCAGACAGACAGACCGACAAAGCTTTAAATCTTACATACAACGTTATATAAAATAGATATACTAAATGTTTGTGTAACTTATATTCTTGCAGTAAGATAAACAGAGAGACGGACAGACAGAAATAGTTATATACAATATTTAAGATTTTTTTTTTTAAGATTGGTGACTTTTTGTTCTGTTGTTTATCTATAAAAAAAAAATTCCAAAGAACAAAAGTTAGACTATAAGTCAGTAACTTATAAGAGAACAAAATTTCAGTCTATTGTAAAGTTGCTTTCTTCTTTTTTTTTTTTTTTTGACTGTTTTTTAATTTTCGATTTCTGGCAATTCACTTTGGCAAAGATAAATTGAAGAAAAATGCCGAAATAAACCAACTCAACCTCAGAATTTTGTACATAAAATCGCATTTTAGCGCGTTTTCGTTCAGTCGTCGCCGTCGTCGTCGTCGTTGTCGTTATTTGGTGTGGTCTGATCTGGTTTGGTTTGGTTTGGTCGTCGTTTCAGCAATCCAATCACGTATTTCATGCCAATGCACACTGCCGACACATTGGCCCACTCGGAGTACTTGGACTATTCAAGTGAATATTTGTATCTATGCACATACATACACATACACATATGTATACCATATGTAACTGTATGAGTATATATGTTGTACATCTGTAAATACGCTGACAATTGGTCTCTCGAGCTTTACAATAAGTCAGTCAGATAGTCAGTCCATCGTAAAAGTACAAACCAAAGCGTGCATTGCTTAAAACAACTCATATCCCTTTTTTTTTATTTTGTTGTTTTTTTTTCTTCTCTCCTTTTTGTAAAAGTATCTAGATACTTTTTTTGTATGTATGTGTGTAAGCTCTCTCGTTGAAGTGATTTCATGACAAGACAAAAAAAAATACTGTAGTTCTTTATATAAAAAACAAAAAAAAAAAATAATTCTTCGTTGTACATGTGACTAAAGTTTATATTGATACTCTTATTGGCAGCCACAGCCAGCAGCAGCAGCAGTGCGCAAAACTAAAACTAAAACAGAAATCTAAATCTGCGTTTCCATTCAATTGCAAAGCGCTGCCTGCCGAGCGCACGACTAGACAAAGTTGTATGCCAGGCCACATTGTTTTGTGCCTTTCACAAGCCTGAAAATGGATATGCTTTCGATTACTTGCTTGCCTGTCCGGCTGTACGCCAATGCTTCGCCCGCCTGCCTCTCCTTCATAAAGTTTTTTTTTTTTTTTTTTATGTTACACACAAAGTACAGTCAGTCATTCAGAGTTATTATACCAATAGTCTGTCTGTCTGCTGTTCTTGTATGAGTTGTGGATATATTTTGAAGACAATAGTAAAAGAAAATTAAACTGCAAAAATGGTAATGGTTGTGTTTTGGTGTATCCGTTTGAGATTTCTTTTAAAAACATTTCTAAGCTTTACCTAAAATATTTGTGATGAAATAATTTTAACAGCTGGAAAACTGAACAATTTTTTTGAATCTCTAATAGACCTAACTTAGCTAATTTTTAATAGTTTCAAAAATATATTTGAGCGAATATTTCGTCCGTCGATCTTTAAGAGTTTTTGAAAATACCGAGCAATATGTTACAACTCAGATATTTTCTTTGATGTTGAACAATTTTTTGATATGGTTTGACATGAAGAAACATTCGAAACAGCAGCACGATAACTCCTATCAAGTTATATTTGATTCGACACCATTTTCTGGTTAAAGTTCGAGTTAATCGGTCGGGTTTTTGATGCAACGATGGCAGTTGTGCACTTTTTTTTCGTAAGACTTGGCAACTCTGAAAATGTAATTTTCTAACATTTTTTCAGCTTTTTTTATTGCTTGTCGTTTGTGCCTTCATATTTCAATTTGTGTTCAGTGATTAAAATATTGAAAAGTAAGTAAATATTCAGTCAGAAGAATATTTTGTGCGTACGTCATTCTCTTCCATTTTCAATAAAAATAAAAAAATTATTTTGAAGATTAATTAAACATTTTCTACTTATCAAATAATTGAATATGTATGTATGTATGTGCGTGTGCATTCGTTTTTTTCCAACTCGCTCGTATGCACTCGTTCGTTTCTGATTTGAAAAAAAAAACGAGTGTTTGGAATTTTTTAAGTCGCAGCACAGTTTTAAACTTTTGTAAACTAAACATAAATTTTAATTAGAAAAAGCTTAGAAAGGTGTTTAAAAATATTTTTAAAAAAAAATATTGGATATGTGCAATTATTTCGATTTTTAACAGACGACTTCAAAAACGTCCCCGAAAACAAACGAGCAACAAGTTTTAAAAAAAAATCCAAAAATTTTTGATGAAGAAAATTCAATATTATGGCTACGCCATTATAAATTTTTGGTAATTCCCACCCATGTGCTAAACATCTTACTGGAACTACATTTACTGTGTGCCTGTGTAATTATTGGAAAAAATATTTTAAAAAGTGCAACGAATCCAATTTCGCTATTCCTCATCGAACAACAAAACTTATTGAATCAACCCAATCCTATATACGCATCAAAATTCTCTATTTTTTTTTGTTTTTTTATCGTTTTTCGGTTTGAGCCTACGCACAACTTTACACATTTTTTTTAATTCGTTATTTCTCGTACTTTTCATTTTGCCATTCACCGTATTCGCTTAAATACAAAACAAGCAATTAAGTTATGTTGTATGCAATATGTATGAGAGCAAGCGAGACAACAACAAGAACCGCATAAAGAAAGTGGAATAATAAAAAGCAAGCTTATAACAATTTTTCGAGAAACGTCGTCTTTGAAAACTTCGTTTTTATTTTGTGCCTTTTATACCGGCGTGCATCTAAGTAAATTTTTATTTATTTCTTTTTAAAAAACCTTTGCTGTTTATAATAATTTTTAGAAAAGTTTTCTTTGAAATTTCATAATTGCGGTGCTGTTTTTTTTTTTTCATAATTCTTTTCGTTGTGAATGTGTGTGTGAATGTGTGTGTGTATGTGTGCGTTTATCTTAGCTTTAAAAAAAAATACAGTTTTTTTTTTGTTTCTAATTGGTTCCCTCGCGTACATAAAACAATAATTAAAAAAAAGTAAATAATTTAAATGTCCTTATTAGAACTGAAGCTTTTTATGATTATCTTATCTTTTTATTTTTTATTTTTGTTTTAGTGCTCCCATCACACCAACCGACAACAGCTAATAACAGCGCTCCTTTGTGCTGCAATACCGTTGAACAGATGCAACCGCCTTATTTTTGGGAACAGTACCCGCCGCCAACATTATCGCCTTTGGTAACTCCGGCACAATTTTTACCAACGCTGCCAGTTCACACAGCACTTCACACTTACGCACCACCACCGCCGCTAGTTGCTGCAGCATATCCTATACCGCAATTTTATAATAATTACGGCTATGTATTGCCGTACGGCTTGGTACCGCAACCCTATTACGGCTTTGGTTATGTACTCGGACCGGATGTGTACGTCGCTAATGACTGGCAGTCTCCTGCATTGTTGCCGTACTATGGAAATATGCCACCAATAAATGTTTATCCAAGTCTCGCAGCGTCACAATTTGATCCCAATCTGCAATCCGCAAAATGATTAACTTATTTCGAGTATGACACATCAGCAAATGTTACGGTGCTTTGCAGTATGACACAGCAGACGCTGTAGGTGGTGATGCAGTAGTAGCAGTAGAAGCTGTAGCTGATGCTAATTGTAAGCCGATTATGTGCGATGCGTTTACTCAAGTTGATGCTATCGACGAGGTTTCATCACTCGAGACTAGTAGTGCAACACTGATGCTTATGGATGCTGCTGCTGCAGCTGCTACTGCAACGTAAGTAAATTTTGTTGTTGTATTTTTTTATTTATTTTTATACCCGCCACACATAGTGTGTAGGGTATTTTTATTTTGTCGGAAAGTTTGTAACGCATTAAAGGAGGCATCGGAGACTCTTTAAAGTATATATATATTCTTGATCAGCACGACGAGTCGAGTCGAGTCGATCTAGCCATGTCCGTCTGTCTGTATTTATGCGATTCATTCGCTTAGTTTTAAAGATTCAATTCTACCGCCCGTTTTTGGTTTTGTATGAAAATAGTTCTTATTTATGAATATATTTATTCCAATCTCTGTAAAATCATTTCTGCTGTTCTATTTGAATAGTTTCGTGTGGCGGTTATTTGAGCTTCGGTTCCATCGAAGTTAACGTTTTTCCTTGAAACTATTTCAGCTCCAGTATACAACAGGGTGCTTCATTTAATGCTATAACAAATGGCGAGAACAACTCTATAAATGATAATAAACATTTCAACTCGAATAGACAATTGACACCGAAGATTTTTCAAATAACACGCACCTCATTGCGTGGTTGTGATTTGGCTATAAAATTGGCCAAAAATATCAGCGCACACTTTGCTTCAGTAAAGTTGAAGAAGTTTGCGAGCGTACCAAAACAGATGTAACGCGTACCGATTTCTTGCGTACGCCTTCTGATGCGCTAAAGGATTTTATATTCGTCTTTACGCGTATTATTAATTCATGGCTTATAACGCGTAAATATCTTTTACAATATACCGGAAGAGTTAGAACCAATTAGGATGGCGCTACCTAAGAGCTTGCTGAAAACTTTTACTGCATGGGAAAATGCCAGCGGTTCATTTATTGATAAACTTATTGAATCCTTTACGCAGATTCATAATTTATATGAAAATGATGCTGCTTGCGACGACGACGACGACGACAACAACACTGATAACAGCTACCAAAATGATCAAACTGCAAACTTGACTATTTCATCGCTGGATACTACGCTTCAGAATACAATTCCGAATGAAGCTTGTACTACGCCTTGGAAAATGCTATTGAAATTTCAAATGAGCCAACAACTACTTTGGAAAATACTACAAATGTTGTGCAACATTCTGCTCTTGGTAAAGTATTTTATTAAAAAAAAAAAAAACAAGGAAAAGTTTTAACCTCGGTGGAACCGAAACTTCAATATAAGGGTTATATATATTTTTATAAGGGTTATGTGGTTGGTGATCCCATCTTAACAATTAACAATCTTTACATGGGTTGATTTTTACCATATTTGAAACAAAAAGCGAATTGTATGGGTTCTGCTATGTTCCCATCTCAACCATGGGTCCTTTTCTAAACATAAGTTGCAATTTAAACCTCAATTTAAAAATCGCTTCATAGGAATGGGAAATATTTATATGGAGGCTATATGTATCTAAATTTTGTTTTGATTCTACCCATAATGGAGTATTTCATTGGGACTATTATAGGCATAATTTATACTAAATTTAGACTAGAATTAAAAAACTAAAAATAAAGAAAATTAATTCAATTCAAATGTTTTAGCTGCTCCTCCGGTTTTGATTGATGTTACGAATAATGAAGTTGCGGCTGGAATTGATTGTCAAAATATTTGTTCTTCTCCTTTTTTTTAATCGAAGCCGAGAACTTGCTGCATGCGGCGATACGCTCGCTTTGAATTTAACAGCGCTTGCAAATTTATTGATGAATTGTGAACATTCGAAGTTTTTTTTCAAAAAACAATTTACACGAAATTACGTAAGTGAAGTGTTTTAGACATACCAAAAATATCCGACATGATGGATTCTTTTGTATAAATTAAATATTTATCTAATTTAAAATGTTTTCATTTGTTTTTTTTTTTTGTTTTTAGTTTCCACTTTTTGTTGCCGAATATGAACATGCTTTTGATGATCTACAAGTCATAATATCAAATTGCTATAATTCGGTATATGAACATCTTTTTGATGCTGTACACTATATACGACGTATTTCTTTTACCGGACGCAAGTATTTGCAGGTTAGATACCACTTAAGAACAGCTATGTTCTCGTAATTGTTTAAAATTACTCAAATTCAAACGATTTGAAATCGAAAATAACTTTTCCTTTTGCGTTTGTGGAACATTAACAGTAAATCGCAAATTTTTTCTTGTTTACGATTACTTTTTTTTTTTTAGGGTTTTTAATTTCACCAAAATAATATTTCAAATAATTTATTTTACACAGCGTTATCCAGACTACAAATTTGAAGTGGAATTGATGAAGTTCGAAAACGAAATGAACGATATTCTTTATTCGTGCACATATTTTAAAAATCAATTTAATCATATTGCCGGACGTCCTGGAGAATATCTTTATCACTTATAAGAAGCCAAAGCCTGCTGATCTCGGATCTTGTACTTATATGAACTACTCAAAGTACTATTCTTGTAGTTTTTAATTTGTGTCTAGATGTGTGTAATGTAACTTTTTTTTTTTTAATTTGTACAAAATAATTTCTACTTTCAAATCATCTCATATTCTGGATGCGGTAGCTGCTTTTAAATTATTGAAAAACTTTTTTTTCTGCAATTTTTTTAAAATTTTTGAAAATGTTTAAAATACTAAGGCTCAATTTATTTAAATGAGCTCTTATAATTTCTGCTGCGCTACTTCAGCTCAAGAAAATATGTTATTTGGCAGCCAGGTTCATAAATGAACAATTTTAAATATTTTTAAGACTTTTGTATTTTTGTATTTCTTTTTTTGTAGCAAATTACACAAAGTGTTGCCATAAATGTATGCTTTTATTTTGCATTTAACAAATTATTCAAACAGAGTAAATATTTATATTCGAAAAATCTATTTATTCAATAATTTAATTCAAAAATCAAGATTCATTTCAATTAAATTTAATACGAATTTATTGGTTTATTTTAAACTTAAAACTTTAATCTAATTTAAAAATAGAAAAAACATAAAAAAACAAACAAAACTTTATTGCATCTTGAAAGTCATTAAAAAATGTTAAAAAAAATTCGATTTAAATCAATTAAAAATTTGTTCAAACAATTTCGAAAAAAAAAGAAAAAAAATATTGTAAACGACTCAAAAATACAAACCTAGACAATATTATACAAACTATCAATGAAAATAAATAAATAAATAAATAGTACAACATTTACTAAACAAAATAATTACCTCATTTTATATCTACAGTAGCAACAAAATTTGACTTAATGATTTTGGTGATACAAACATCCTAAAAAAAATTATATGACCACGGTTTATCGTTTTGGCAGACGCTTCTCGGTCAAGCGCCCCAGTCGTGTGAGTGGTGGGTGTGTAGAAACCCAGGTTTTTTGTTTTTTACAGACCAAATCAGGCACTGGGGCGGTGTAATATTTGCACAAAACAACAAGATATCTGTTGCAATGGATGCCTACCAATCTGAATTTCATGCCATTGAAGTTTGCCACGGCTATCCTCTGGTCTACTGTATACACGGGGCAAATTACCATCTGACAGACTGTCAAGCAGCTATCAAAGCACTAACCTCTTGGAACTTCTTCTTTAGGTTGGATCTTAAGTGTTATGATACACTGCAATATCTCTCCCAGGTTCGTAAAATCACCATATGCTGGGCCGATGTACTCGCCAGATCTGGCTGCTCTTCACCTCTACTTGCTTCGGAGCCTTTCTGCTGAATTAGTTGGGCCTCTGACCGGCTCATTGTTGTCTCAAGGGACTGTCTACATCATCACTGGTTCGCAATATTCAGGAATTTTTTAACCCAAAAAAAAAAAAAAAAACATTATTCATCTTAGTCGCCTGGGAGGTCCCTTAGCTCATTAGGTCTGTCGCAGAATGGTCTGAGCTGAATCCTCTAAACTGAATTAGGTCTGTCCCCAGCAAACCTGCTAGTGTAGGCTTTACTCAGCGAAGGTCATAGAAACTAGCACATCATCAGACTCAATCAGAGTTTTCTCGACTAGGAATACTCTCAAGCTCATCAATGAAGCGGCGAAGATTCTGAGTCACTTAACCTAACCATTTATTGGGCTTGACTAGAATAGTCCTCAAATAAATCTCCTATCATGTCCTTAATTAGCCCTTTGCTGTTTAGTTTTGGAACGTATGGAAACCTTCTTCAGTCTCCACCTTTGCTCTGACCATTTGATTGTCTTGCGATTCCGATTCAGACTCTTATGGTTATGGTTAGTGTGAGTTAATGGTAAGAATACTCTTGAACAATGTTGAATGGAGAGTTTATAAAGCTATGTATAGTCTGTCCACATAGTAATTCACTAAAGGGAGGTCCAACTGTACTTATATTGTTTTAATTCAATGAAATTAAACATTTCATGTCTTTAAAGTATTTATTAGTTTGGGGAGTCCCCCGAAAATTGTCGTAAAATAAAATTCAATTAGAATTTCAAAATTTTCTTAAAGAATGTAACACTTTAAAATTTCAACTTATTAATGTATTTCAAAATTCCACAAATCTGTTGACAACAACAACAACAACAGCAACAATAGTGGCTACTGGCAGGGACAATAATGTGAAACAAAATTAAATTGCGTTTTCATTTCATTTCATTTCGCTTCACTTTAGTCTATGAATTTTAGGTTCAGTTTCATCAATTTGGTTTAGATTGGCATTCACTTTGAGTGCAGTCAACTACAATTTTCGATGATGTATATATGTATGTATGTACTTTATGTGTATGTATGTGTATGTTCAATTGCCTAAAGTTAACTGCAATATTTCATTGAGAAATGAAACTGAAACATATGCAAACCGCAGCAATAGTGCAGCAGTACAGGCTGAGTTTGTGTCAGTGTATCAGATCAGATCAGATTGACCAAAAAAAAAAAGTAGCAGGACAGTTTTCAAAATGCTTATGAGCAGCTGAATGTCTTCATCTATCTATCCATCTATCTATCTTTCTAGCTATATTTTAGATACATTTTTGTATCTTTTGTACGTATGTATCTGTAACTGTATCTGTATCTGTAAAATAAGCCAAAATACTCAAATGACTTACCATGGAATTTTGGTTCTTGTGCCTCGTTTGTTTGCCATTGCACATTCTTGTTTGTTTGTTCATTCTTTGCCTCGTTGTCTCGTTGTTGTTGCTGTTGTTGTTGTTGTTGACTTGTCATTACAGCGCTACGTTGGCGGTCACCAGTAAAATGTTGAGAGTCTTGCAAGTAGGAATTTGACTCATTTGTTGCTGTGCCAAAATAGCTGCTAAAGTAATTGCTATGCGATTTGTTGTTTGTCGCTGCTATTTCTTGTTTAATACCATTTTTGACATCATTTGCAGCACTCTGAACAATTTCATCATCCGCATTCGCATCAGCATCAGCATCGAAATTTGAAAATTGCTTTTGATATTGTTCGCCGCCAAAGTTATGCATTTCAGCTTTACCAGCAACATTCTCAGCCGCATTCAAATTCTTCATCTTATTTTCAATGTCCACATCGACATTCTCATTCTCATCATTTTCATTGTAGACCATTGTATCAACTATTTTGCCTATTTCGTAATGCTTGACGTTGTTATTTTTGTTGCTGTTGCTGTTGTCGCCATTGTCACTGTCAGCAACAACAACGTCTTCGTTTTCATTTTCATCATTTCGCCACTTTCCGGCACTACTTTCATTACTAAAATATCGAGTATCTCGATTATTCTTGTTACTGTTACTGTTTAGACCGTGTCTTTTAGTTTTTCTGCCTATAAAATCCGACGAGACAACAAAAACTTTGCCAGCAACAGCATGCGTTGCTTTTGCTTTTGCCTTTTCCATTGCTGCTTGTTGTTGTTGCGGCTGTTGAAGTCGTTGAAGTTGGCCATGTTTTTAGCGACATTATTGCTGATTCATCATTGTCATTCATTGAGAATTCAATGTTTTCCGCCAATACTTCATCATTATTGAAATTGTCGTCTTCAATATCACCGATTGCATTTACGTTCAACTTTGCCTGTTTGCCATTGAAGTTGCTAATGTCATTGCCATCAACAACAACAACAACATTGCTTGCTTCATTTTCATTTCGATTTCCATTTCCATTTTCGGTTTCATCTACATTCAACTGCTTCTCCTCCTCGTCAGCATCAGCATTATTGTCTTTTTCAATTTTATTATTTTTGGCTTTCTTCCGGTTGCCATCTTCATCTTCTTCTTCTTCTTCTTCTGTTGCTGTCGCTGTTACTGATTGGGCCGACATCGTAACAACTTTATTAAGTTTTCGTCCATTTAATATTTCAATAGATTTCGACATCTGTTGTCGTTGTTGTTGTTGTTGCTGGTTTTTAGCACGATTTACGTCATGCAACGACGACAACAACTTTTCGTCCTTTCGAAGTTGTTCATTTTGGTTTTGTTGATTCACTTGCATCTTTCTTAATTTTTTATATGCAAAACTTTTACTGGTGTCGTCGTTGTTGTCGTCGCTATTATTGTCGCTTGCTGCTGCAATTTCTTCTTCATTGTTTTCTACACTTTCTGTTTCTGCTTCTTCTTCGTCTTCGAGTTCGTCCTTTTTTGTTTCTATTTTCTCAGTTTCATCTGATTTTATTTGATGCTTGTTTATATTGTTTTTAAATTTATTGTTGTTGTTGTAGTAGTGGCTTTTATTATTATTTTTATTTTTGATGTTGTTGTTTGTTGCTCTTATTGTGGTAAATTCTTTTTGTTGTTGTTGCTGCTGTACCACTGTCATCTGTAACATTTTCAACGTCATCATTGTCATCATTGCTGTTTCTGCGTTTGTCGTTTGTTGTTGTTGTTGTTGTTGTTGCTATCACTATAGCCAGCAAGGTAAAATGTGAAATTCTTTGAAGTGGGCCTTTGAGATTCAAGTATCTGCAAAATACAAAAAAAACAAGATACAAAGTCAAATTAATAAAAAAAAAGAATGCATAGAAAACAATAAAATTTCAATAAAAGTTTGTATGCATTTGTAGCTGCCATGACACATGACAACAAGTTTCTCAAAATTTGGTGCAAAAAAAAAAAAAAGCTATTATTGCTGTCGATGTCAATATACGATATAGGCTACAGGGTATGTAACGTGCCTTTGTCCTTCTGCATTGAAATATTTTTAGTGCAATATAAGAAGCACACTTGAGGCTTTCAATGCAGAAGGACAAACGCACGACATGAACTAAATAAAATTTATCTAAAACAAAAAAAAAAAAAAAAAAAAAACGCTCTGATATTATTATTTGAATTCATAAAAAATATTCATTGCTGAATTGTCAAATATGTATGCAGTTACAATTGCTAACTGCTTTTATAAGACTACGTTGCGTATGCGTAATATATTAACTGGACTCGAATGATAGCACTGCAGACAGACAGGAACTAGCAGAACTATCTCGAACAGCATCGAAAGCACAATCTGCTAAAAATGTGCATTCTTCGGTCTTTTCAGGAGAGTTAGAGTGAACCAATTGGAACTTTTGGACTCTTCAGCGCCTTCTTGAGTTAATTTACATCAAATTGTCAGTTTGTCAGAAATATTGTAACGTATTAAAAGAGGCATTGTTCATTCCATTAAGTATGCATTTGAATCGATTTAGCCATGTTCTTCTGTTTGTCTGTCTGTCCGTCTGTTGCAATGCGTTTTATTCGGAAAATTGTAAAAATTGTTATTGTTTATGAATGTATTCACTTCAATCTTGACAAATCCACATCTACTGTCATCCTCATCCGATATGACAAGTGATTGTTGTGATTACTATCTTGCATTTTGTTAATTTTTTAAGAATATTATTGTTGTTGTATGTGCATTAAAAAGAGCCAAAATTTCCCAAATTTTTCAATTACTTGAAATCTCATTTAAGTTTGTGACTTCACCAATTGTAGCAAAATCGAATTGTCGCCAGAATAGTATTTTGATTTTTTGCATAAATTAAAATGCAAATCGCGTCGCGTCATATAGAACCAAATTATGTTAATCTAATACTATGTATATGCATTGGTATTAAAACTGCGGGCTGCTGACCGCACCGCATCGCACCGTAATGTCAAACCTACATAAATGCAGATGAGTGTAAGTTGTATTCATATTATTCAGCCGCAGATGAGCTTATCCGAGCCAATGAACTTGCAGCCAGGCGATATAGTGATTTGGTTTTACACAATTCTCTGTCGTTTAAATTCGGTGTTTCAAGATTAAGCAACATAAAAGTTTTTCGAAAGCGAATAGTGTCCTCCAGAAGGTTCTATGTAAAGGGTTTTAGTGCTCTACCAGTTCGGTTCTATATATAATATTTTTAATTCGTGGTCTGTCATGAATATGATCTTTTTTCTGCCCTTTTTCAGATATGTTGAAAAAATGTCGGGATCCATGGGAGCTGGATCCCGAAAAATGCATGTGCATCGGAAAGTCATGAATTGATGAAGAAGATATTTCTTGGTTTTTAATAAATTTTGGAGATTTGGAATGGCATGGAATTTAATCTAGATAAAATGTTTCTACTCACAATATCAGCGCCTTCTGAAAAAATCGTCATCCTGTAGCATAGCAACATTCTCGTCATTACCCTTCACATTCACAACGCCGTTATTTGTGACAAATACATCAGTGTTCTCATTTTCATTTTCATTTTAGCATATGTTGCTGGTCAAAAATGTCCTCAGGTATAGAGGCTTCTTCATCTTCTTGCAAATTGAAATCTAAAAACAAAACAAAAAAACAAGAAAAAAATATTTATATATTGAATTATATTGAAAGTCAGTTATGAAAATGTAGGTTATACATTTTTATTTCAGTTAAAATAAAAAAAACTAAAAACTACAAAAAAAAAAAATCATTTATCTGAATACAACAAAGCAGCATGCAAGCCAGTAAGCCAGCCAGCGTATATTCAAAGCATTCATTTCTTCCATGAAAGTAAGCAGCTTGAAGTGATTTATTGAGTGTGTATGAAATCTTTATGATATAAACTCTTACATAGTGCAGGGTAGAGGTTTTAGGTTTTTTTTTTCAACTTTTTTGGCTGAGAATATACAAAAGACAGACGGACAGATAAATATGTAGATAGACAGATAGATAGATAGCAATACCTCTCCAATGCTTTGTATATCTGAATACAGATACTTTAGTATTTTCAATATATGAAATGAAGAAATCGGCATTGAAAATATGAAAAAGCTTTTGTGTGCTTTTCTTTATGCAGCATGACCTGGAAAAACAAAAAAAAAAAAAAAAAAAAGAATACCTGTACACTCCGTTGAATTGACAAAATGCTATGATTGAATAAAAGAATCAAATATATCGATATGTGTACAATACAATAAGTTGACATAAAACTATAATAAATATGACGAAAATGAAATTGTAGATAACCGCGCAATTTTAATACCGAATTTGGTTTTCAAGTCCACACTTATATAGGCTATAAATGTTCCGACGGTTTGAGAACATAAAGAGATCTACTAAAAGAAAGCCGTAAGTCAGAGAGTCTCTAAAAATCTTACAATAAAGCAAATAAGTTAACGGAAGAACTTTGAAACAACAATGCGGATTGTGGAACATGATCTATAAAAAATCTAGTTAATCGATTTCAATTATCGGTTGTGGTTTACCAAAAAAAAAAAGCTTTAGTATAAAATTTCAGGTCAATATCTTAACTACATTCTGAGTAAAAGGCATTGCAACAGGCGAACAGACAGACAGGCGGATATGGCTTAATCGATTGTTCGTTTTGATGAAAGTTCTAAGAAATTTGCCTTTATTGAGTTCTTTGAGAAAACGTTTATGCAAAATGAGACACTCTTTCGTGGTACTAATTATACTAAATTGAATTTGAGAACTAAGAATAGAATTTATGGAAATTATATTTTCCCTGCTGACTTGCCACGCCAATTATCGCGACGCACATTTCATATTAATTTGCGATAAACGTTTTGGAAAAAAAAAAAAAACAAAGTTGGTTCAAGGAAACAATTATGTCAATTATGCCAATTACATCGCCAGCTAGTTTACAAATTTTTGATGAACCTTATTTTTTGTTGTTGGTTTGAATAGAATCAAATCTTGAAAGACATCCGCAAGATTGAAAGCAACCCAGTGGTAACAAAACGCATTGGATCATATCATCTGTGCTAAACTGCTAAGGGATGTCCAGCTTTCTTTATTGAAAGTTAGTATGTCCAAAGAATAGAAAAATTACGAAACGATAATAATTTTACATAACATTTTGCATAGCAAAAATACATGCAATACTGTACAATATAAATGCATAATATATATGTAACTACGATGTACTATACATATGTGTATGTACATATTTACTACCTACAAGAAATAAATTTCTCTTCATGAAAACAAGCTAATGAATATGTTTTATGGCATATTGTGACTAGCTACCTATAAATGTATGGCATGTTGGTTCGTGAAGGTATTATAATAATAACAACAACAACAATATACACATTTGCATATGCATATACAAGACTCACAATAATAACAACAACAACAATAATAATAACTAAACTGCAAGAAGTACTTAAATCGGACAGAAGGGTCAACAGTCCTTAATGGACTAATTAACAACCAGGCAAGCAAGCAAGTAGGCAAGTAGGCAAGCAAGAGCAAATGCCTAGTTGGAACTTTTCACTTTACAGGTAAATTAGCATAGCCAATGGAGTCCTTTTAATTAACACAACGCAACGTAATGCAATGCAATGCAGCGTAGAGTAGAATGAATACAACAGCGAAGCGGAGCAGGGTATATAGGATGGATAGGGTAGGAATACCAATCGTTTCATTTCGATTTATAGTTCAGTTACGAAGCAGTCAGTCATTTGTCAGTTTGTCTGTCTGTCAGTCACTAATTGTGCCTTTTAAATATTTGTATACGTAACCGAAGCAGCGAAGAATTGCATTGCAAAGTTTGCAATTTACAAATGTATTTATATACACACACACACACACACATGCACATTCACCATAAACTCGGTTTTACCTCATTATACATAATCATAATAATTAAACTCAAGAGAATTACAAAAATCAAATATTTTACATTATGTATGAAAATTAAACAGAATAAATAAAAGCGAGAAGATATGAATTTACACATTTCATGGATTCGTGAGAAGGCCAGAAGTGCAGTAAAAAAATTGACACGAGCAAACATATACACACACGCACGCATAAATACAGGGTGGCTGACATGAAATCTGTGGTGAAAAGGAAAAAGTGCTTAGGTCGACTTAAGCATAAATTGAAATAAGAGTCCTACGCTGTTCTCCGTATTGAAAAATTTGAATTATTTTTTAAAATTTGTCAGGAAGTAATAGACAAAAAAAAAATTACACTAAAAAAAAGAGATAAATTGACGCATTTAGGCAAGTCAAATTGATCGAAATTATATGACGCTCTGACGTATCTTGACATTCGTGAAAATTATCGTATTTCTTAGAAGTATGATGCTAACGGATATCCAAAGCATTGTCAGGATAAAAAAAAAACCTTTCCAAAACGTTTGATACCAATAGAAATTTTGTGATAGGGAGACGCGTTGTCGCGCAACTACTTCAATCTGCTATTGGAGAACGCCAATATCCAAAAAGTTGAACATTGTTAGGCGTGATTTTCTATACCGAAGTAATGCTTTTCCAGAGATTGGGACCTTAAAATTTTTTGGGAGTATAAATAGAAAAAAAAAGAACTCTTTTTCAAAAAAAAAAAAAAAAAATTTTTTAAAAAAAATAAATGTTTTAAAAAAAAAAAAAATAAAATTTAATTTTAAATTAAAAAAAAAAAAAAAAAAAAAAAAAAAAAAAAGCAGATTTACAACGGTTCCAAACTCAACTGCCATGCTGCATCTGGGAATTCATATATATCTCACAGGCTTCCTGAACATACAGTGTTTATGAGACAGAGCAGAGAGGCAGAGAAGGTAGTTGTCGGGCAGACGAGCTTCTAAGGCTAGATACCCTGGAAGTATCGAGCCTGACAATCTCGTTTTGAACGGGGGGTATCCTTAGTTACTTGCAGACAGAAATGACTAACCTTACAGCAAACAGTAAATTGTTCTACTTACCAACATACAGGACATATGTTACAATATTACTTGGCCTACTTATAACCACAAGAGAACATATGTATTAATGTTCCTCAAAATTAATAGAATGTCCAAAACTTAACTTTTTGGTGGTGATTATGGGGCATGGTAGGAAGATATTAGGTGCCCCTTGAAAGAAAATGAACAGGAGAAAGAGGAGGAAGAGGAGGAAGAGAAGGAAGAGGAGGAAGAGGAGGAAGAGGAGGAAGAGGAGGAAGAGGAGGAAGAGGAGGAAGAGGAGGAGAAGGAGGAAGAGGAGGAAGAGGAGGAAGAGGAGGAAGAGCAGGAGAAGGAGGAAGAGGAGGAATAGGAGGAAGAGGAGGAGGAAGAGGAGGAAGATGAGGAAGAGGAGGAAGATGAGGAAGATGAGGAAGATGAGGAAGAGAAGGAAGAGGAGGAAGAGGAGGAAGAGGAGGAAGAGGAGGAAGAGGAGGAAGAGGAGGAAGAGGAGGAAGAGGGAGGAAGAGGAGGAGAAGGAGGAAGAGGAGGAAGAGAAGGAAGAGGAGGAGGAAGAGGAGGAATAGGGGGAGATGAGGAAGGGAGGAGGAAGAGGAGGAAGATGAGGAAGAGAAGGAATAGGAGGAAGAGGAGGAAAAGGAGAAAAGAGGGAAGAGGAGGAAGAAGAATAAGAGGAGGAGGAAGACGAGGAAGACTATAAAGTGGAGGCAGAGGAGGAACTGGAGAAAGAGGAGGAGAAATAGGGGAGGAAGGGGGAAGAGTAGGAAGAAAATATTGATCATCTACTCTATCACTGCACGGTTCTAACTACAAGAAAAAAACTCTCGAATATATGGAAATAATTTTTATGCATAAACAGGTCACCCTATATGAGTAAGTGTGTAGTTTGTAACAAATGGAATGTCATCTAGCAAGAAAAAAAAAACTGTTGAAAATAAATGCTGCAAATAAAAGACAAATATTAATAAAAAAGAAAGAAAAAAAAGTAAATAATAAAAACGAGCGCTAATTCGCGTATAAAGCGTGGAGGCTTTTAAGTAAATCTGTAAAATTTTTATTATATGACATTCATTCACGAACATATTGTGTGCCAAGGACAGACATACACACACACACACACATACATACATACATACATACATACTAAGGCATCGGTGTCGTCGTTGTCGTAGTACTCACCGTCACGTCACCGTTTGTCTATCGTTTTTCATCTGTCGTGTGTACGGCAGAAGGTGTTCAGTGCATAAATTTGGACAATATTCGTTTCGTTTCGTCAACAGCAATGCTTAAACTATGACCATTTCTGTTGCTGTTGCTGTTATTGTTACAGTTGTCACTTCACTCCACTGCCACGCCACTTTCGGACATGTTTGTATGTATGTATTTTGTAGTAAGTAGAAAAAAGTGACACTGTTATCGTTGTCGTTGTCCTGTCCTGTTCTGTTGTTGTAGTAGTAGTAGTAGCCGCTGTAGTCGTCGTTGTCGTTTTTTGTCGTCCTTGGAGAGTTAATGCGACATTTATTCATTACGTGTAGGAATTCATGCCAAGTGGGCAACAGATTCAGACACACAGAATGGGCACAAGACAGCAACAGCAACAGCGACATAACCTCAATGTGACACCACTCAAGTTGCTTTATATTTTACAACAAAAATATTCATACACGTACCGCAATTGTCTCCTTATAACTTTGTACAAACACATACAAAGAAACAAATGAACAAACATACACATTGCTGCATGGGCCAAAAAGGAAACTGTTGTGCTTGTTTGTATTGGCACACCTTTATATTACATACAATATATAGTATATACATATGCTTGTATGTATTGTACTATAACTTTACTATTTCTATGTTATGACAAGAGAAATGGTGCACCCTTTGCTTTGTATTATGACAGACACAATACTTATAGAAATCAAGAAAAAATACACAAATAAAAGCAGCACAAAAAACAACAAAAAACATAATAAAAAATGTTAATTTCGACAAAGCCAAAATGTTAATACTTTTCAGATGTTGTAAAATATGAATTTTGTATGTCCAAGATAGTCCCAATTAAATATTTTAACAATTATTAGATACGGGTCCCACATAGTGCCAGCCTTAACTCGTGTAATATTGCTAGTGGCGCCCCTTTAGATTAGGTTAGGTTAAGTTAGCCGAGTACAAAAACATGCACCACTGCAATACTTGGGTCCATTGGGATTCCACATGATCTAAAATAAGCTCAGAGACCTTGAAACATAAGCCATCATAAACTATTTTTGTCGCCCAAAAAAATCTTGAAAAGCTTTTCGTTTTCGATCATGTTTCAATATTTTCTTCGTCATCTTCTACTGTGCCGAAGCTTCTGCATATGTCTCCTATAGTGGGAGAGTGCCTATAATACAGTGTCCGGTAGTCAACGCTATCAGAAAAGGTGGCATCTTGAGTTTCTGCATTATAATCCCTTATTTTCAATTTCGATTGTGCCTTCTAGCGAAAGCCGATGTGCATTAACCCAAAATTCTCTTTTTTTATACCCTGTACCCAAACGGTAAAAAGGGTTTGAGTACCATCTTAAGGGTTACCTCCCATACAAATTTACTCCATAATTTGGATTTTTGCATATAAATGTCCTTGTTTCTTATTCTAGGAAGTCTAAATTTAGTATAAATTATGCTTATGATAGTTACAATGAAATATCCAAAATGGGTAGGTAAATTTTAGGTAAAGCCCCATAAAAAATTATCCCATTTTTTTAGATTTTGTGAATACAATACAATGAGGTATGGTAGTCGGATAGGACTTAACTTAAGGTACATAAAGAGTATCTTGCAGTCGAGCATACTCTGTATAGAATCATATGTATCCTGAAGAGATAACAATTGAAACTTTTGAGAAAAAATACTCTTAAAGTTAACAAGTGTAGATATTCGAACACATTAATATGACTTGAAAATCAATACTTGCGGGTTTTTTGGGTTCGCTGATTTTGAATCCGATCATTTTGAGTTTGAAAAAAAATTTATGCCAGATTCATAAAAGATCCCAAACAATGAGTTTCAAGCATTCAGCGGCAAAATTTTTCTTTGGTCACTAATGACTGATTAACTTTCGGTTACCATTGGCGAGTTTATAATACGCAATACGTTTATGCAATTACTTCATAAAGCAGAATGGTCACAGTTTAAGAAAATTTTTAATTGAAGAAACACACAAGACGTTTTTCAAAACATGTCATGTATGAAGTCTTGCCAGACATGTCATCCAAGACAACTGCGATATTTTTATGTTTTAATGCCCGTCACATTTATCATAGTGTGTTAAGATTTAAGCTAAACCCCTGCACGGATAACCCAAATAGGACTCGAAATGTATCAACCGATTCATTTCGGAATCGATTTATTTCTTAACCGAGACAAAACGATTCAGTTAATTTTTTAAACGAGTTAAAACGATTCAATTAATTTTAAATCGACTCTTAACGATTCGGTTAAGAAATAAACCGATTCAGTTCTAATCGATTAAGAAATGAATTGGATAGTTACTGTAGTAATTCAGTGTTATTTGATTTTCGAGTTATCCGGTGCAGGGCTCAAGTATAAGCAGCTTATCGTGAAATTTTTTTAAAATATTTTCTTCTTTTTTAGCATAATAATTCAGAAGGTAACTTCGAAACCCATAGATCTGCAACAGTTTTGCTAATCTATGTTTATATTTTATTAAAAAAAAAATGATAAATTAAATCACAATTAAATAATTAACTTGTAATTAATCAATATAAATATTTTATTTTTTTTATTATAATTTTAAACATATTAAATATTTAACTAAAATTGCTCTGGCTCTGACTGTGGCTCCGGCCATTGTTGTTGCAGTTTAAGCAACATCTGTTGTAATATGCCAGTACTACAATACCCTTTTTATGTTAATATTTACGCCATTAAATGATAAGCATACTTAGGTATATATACAATATTATTATACGTAATTGTTGATACATACATATATGTATATTAAGCATTAATGATACTTAAATGTGTCGACTTCTATGGTATTGTACGAGTATGTTGTCATTGGCTAATAAACTTTAATGCGTTTATAACGTACCACGCCATACGCCAATGAATTTCGGCTCTAAGTGGTTTTAAGTTAATACGCAGCTACGTTTATACAAGAGAGAGAGAGAGACAGAGTGCGATAATTACAATTAATAATTCAAAAGTTTCTAAAAATCAAAGAAGAATAATTTTTGTAAATTTTTGAAACTCCTGATTTGAAGAAAATTTTCAAAATTTTCATTCGTATAAACTGGCTAAAGGGAATTAAAAAAAAAAAAAAAAAAAATAAATTAAAAAATAAAGCAAACACAAATCTAAACCATAATGAAACTAACTTTCGACCGTACTTAGGTTTCCACAACAATGTTTTGCATTGCGGACAATTTTAATTAGACTTTGGTGGTTTTTGTAGCATGCAAATTGTTGGTTAGTGTCAACGATGAAACATTTACTGACAACTTGACTAACAGATTCTATCTATCTAGATAGACTGACTTACTGACTGACTATAACTGACTAACTGTCTGGCTGGCTGGCTGGCTGATTATCTAAACACGTTTTTGACAAAAGATTTTGTGTGATTTCGTTGCAATGTATAAATTTTAATTTACTTCATTGCAGCAAATCTATAAATATATTCCATGTAAAGCATTTTTGTGTTGTTGTAATTTGTTGTAGATATTTTAAATTAATATAATAAAATACAAAATATATTTTGTTTTTTTTTATTAAATATGTCAAAAAAATGTAATCTCCATTCTTGTGCAAAATTCAACAAATAAATTAAAAAATTTATTTTTTTATGTGAAAATAATTATGTATTTTAATAATTTCGAAAATGTTTTGTTTTAATGCAAATTTTAATTAAAGATGAACATTTATTTTGAAACAAAGGTTTATGCTGCAAACTTTTAAACACTCGTTTTGATGGAATTTTTATGCCATCACATCATTTTGGCTTCCACTCTCTGCATCAATACAAGCGCAACCGGCCTTATGGTAGAGACGGCAGAACTAGTATAAAGAGAAAAGGTAAACTGGTTGTGGGCACCCTTACTTACATACTATCGATACATATGTGGATAGCTAGGTGATTCTTCAATGAAGGAATCAAGTTATTTTGTACCTTCAATAAAAAAATTATTAAAATTTTCGTTTAATAACAATTTTTGTGGAAAATCATTTTTAAATCCGGTTGTGGGCACTTAAAAATCGAGTAAAAAAAATGTAGTAAGAAAATCTACCACAAGTATAGATAAATTGAGAATTTATATATTTAAAAAAAAAAAAAAATAAGATAATAAAATGTATGACACCCTAGCGGAAAAATTTTCTTTGATATTTGGTCACTAATGACTGATTGGTAACATATCGTCGGTTGTGTTACCATTGGCAAATTATAAAATGTATATACAAATATTTCATAAAGCCAAATCGTCACTGAAATATTTTTTTATTTTTATTTTTAACTTCAACATTATAAAATAAATAAGCCTTTTGTATGGAAAATTATCCGTTATTTTGACAGAACAAATCTGAGAAACATACAAGACGTCTTTGAAACATGTCATGCATTAAGTCTTACAAGACGTTTCATCCATGGCGACTTGCAAGACTTTTTTTCAAGAAATCTTGCAAGACGTGTCATCTAAGAAGTTTTGCAACGTGTCATCAAAAGTCGGGCAGACTTGTAATTCAAGAAGTCTTTCAAACTTGTCATTTAAGACAGACATGTCATCCAAGACAACTTTGACATTTGTATAAGGTTGTCGTTCTATGTTATCGAGGAATCAGACTAGTCATCAACGCAGCATTGATACCCGCTGAGATGTATTACACACAGCATCTTCGTAGTCAGTACCACTCTTTTTGCTGCGCTTAGCTGATGGTTTAGTTGGTGCCTTTGCTGCGCTTAGTTGTGCGCTTGACTTGTATTTCCTTCCGTTCATGCTCTTTTGGTTGAGAAATTGCTAACAGGGTGCCCATAACCAGCTACATTAGGATACCCACAAATGGTATTTTACAGTACTGCTTTTTTTTTTAACTGAATTTTGGATAAAAGATATTAAAATTATTTGCCATAATTTTTCGAATATTTCGTTTGCAAGACTTAAAAATAATTTGGAATGACGAACCTTCAATATTCATGCGCCTTGAGGCATTGTCAAAGTTTTGGATTTTAATCACTATATATATATATATACATATAAAATAGATGTTTCTATGTCCGCTTTGGACTTGAAAACCATTCTACCGTTGAATTCCAAAACGGTTTTATTTGAAAGGCAATAATGCAAACATGATTCGAGATCACTAGAACAATGCATTCGGCACATTCGGTCTATTTATAACATCGCTTTTCGACTTTTTTGTACGTTTTTATACTAGCCCCAACATATTTTGGCTACGAAAGAGCAGTTGAAAATCGATTCATCTCCTTCTTTTTTGTTGCTTGATACGCACACATGAGACAAGTTTGTAAGCCATTTCAGAGTTCACAAAGAAAAAGAGTTCTGGAGATATACAATTTTTTTGTATAATGTAATGTTACGAATAAATTGATGGCAACTTTGTAAGTTGCAATTCGTAAGCATTAGCAACAACAACAAAAGCAACATCAACAGCAACAATTTCGTATATTTAGTAGCAACAGCAACAGAAGCAACAACAGCAGCTATTGATAACGATAAAATACATACTTTGAGCTCAATGAAGTGAAATGAAAGAAATCGGTTTAGTTTAAGTCGTCATCTAAGTCGAATCGAATCGAATGGAATCGAATCGAATCGAAGCAAGAAGACAAATATCGCAAATGTTTCTGTTACTTTTGATGTTTTTGTTTTTATTCTGTTTTTTTGTTTTTAGTGTTTTGAGCTTTCGCAATTTACTTTCAATAGTATTAAACGATTTGTTAAAATGATATTGAAGTGACTCTCAATGTGAATGCGAATGTGACTGCGAAGCACAGCATGTGCGGAAGTCAAACAGTGCAAGCTGTACTCTAGAAAATATCCAATAAAAGGATAATGCGATAAAAATTGCTTTACAAAAGCATAAGTAGCAACATAAAAAGAAAAAAAAATTTCGTAGAGACAAAGCAACAATAACATAAAATGCAATACAACAGGTTGGCTAACATTTTAATAAACCTAAATAGTTCTTTTCTTTTTTATTTCTCTTTAAGCACACACACACACATACACACATGGTTATTTTTGTAGTAACAAAATAAATCGACTATATAAACCTAAGTATCTGTTATAGTCAAGACATGTGCTTAGTTAGTTTATTGGTCAATGAAACAAGGTGTTTAATATGCATTAATAATACCAAGGACTGATACAAAAGATTTTTGGAAGAATTTCCTAATGGGCGTTGTTTGCTGAGAACTATAAAAGGAATTTGTGAAATTTTGAATGAAATATTGAAAAATGGATAAAATGTCTGCTCTTTCCGGTTGTGTGATTTTTAAATTTAACGTTCTGGGTTGACCCGTTCTCGCATAAATTTTGGTAAACGTTTTGGTAAATTCATTCGATTTCAAATGGCTCGTATTCCGGAAAACATAAACGTTTTGTTTCATTACCAAAACGTTTCTTTGCATTGAATCGTTTTCGAAAGTTGATGCAGAGCGCTGTGCTTACTTGAAGAAAAAGGGGGCAAAAGGCGGCTAAGTTACAGGCTAAAAAGGTAGCAGTTTCTAACCCAAAAAGAGTGTGTACTGAAGAAAATACTAGCCAAACTCTTCAAAGCTAAGCGCACCAGACATAGTGCTTTTGGTAACGTAGGTGTTGAGTAATGTGAAAAGTGTCATACTTTTTCATGTTTTTGGTCGAGTAAAGGTTTTTTATTAGATTTTTCAAGGGTGCCCACAACCGCGTACTACATTTGTTTTCCCCCAAAAATTGGCGTTTTATTAAAATTTAAATAACTTACAATGAGCATCATTCCACTTTAAAACTACATTTCTCTTCTTTTTATTACGGTCTCTGATATGTAGCTCACAAATGTAAGTATTCGTTCTGATATCAATACATTGAGAGGGTGCCCACAACTAGGCAACTTTCACATTTGGTATACTTTTCCTAAACTTTTTAAACAAAATTTTTCAACATTTCTATTTCTACTTGTTTATTAGTTTGCCACTTTATGTTATTTGCCATACTTACACATTTTTTCCAACTTTCAACTCTTTCGAAAGATTTCAGTAGTTCAACATTTTTCCTTTTTTTTCGAATTGAAATGTATTGAGAATTGTACATGGCTAGCAATTAATTGAACTGAGACTGAGCAAATGTGTAATGAAATTGTATTTGGGTAGCTTAGTCTACTTGACTCAACAAATGGCATTCAGACACACAAAGGACATTTTCAGAGGTACGCATACACGCAAATGCTAATAAATTTTGCAATGGTTGAACTAAAAAACAAAAACAAAAAAATAGAGAGAAAGAAGATATAAAATTTACTTAAGTAGTACCGAAGTTTAAATATCCTTTAGAACGCTTAATACACGTAGTCTGAATTTAGTTAAAGGCTGATAAACCAAAGGACAGACAGAGACAGAGAGAGTGACAGTGAGGCTAATAGACAGACTAGACAGCCTCACAGATCAATTTGTATCTTCAAGATATATCGTATACAGATATGTATCTATGCATATATTTTCAATGCATTGCGACAAACTCTTTCTATATTCATTGTGTGACAGGTATCGAGATAGCTACTCACATTGAGTTTCATAAAATGGTAGCTCTGACAGTGGCATCGATTTAATTGGCACCAAACGACAAACTGTGCAGCATACGGGCGTAGTTGACACGTAACAGAGATAGATAGAGAGAAGAGAGAAAGGGAGAGTAGCATACATACTACATATATAAGTATGTAAGGACAAGCACTATTTTCTCTCTGACGACATACATATATGTAGTACAAAACATAGTAAACAAGGGAAGTATGCAAGGGGTGAAGTATTGTACGAGTATGTAAGATCGTAAATGTAAACGTAAAGCCAGCACACAGCACTTAAGTATGAATTGGCAACGATTTGGTAGTGGCAAAAAGTCTCTGCGTCATGACAAACAAATCTCTTGTAGCATAGAAATTGCCATCTCACTCTCTCTTACATTAATGATATTGCCATAAGTCTCTTTGTGTGTGTGTGTTACTAAGTGTGCATGCGTGCGTTGAACGTTTTGTGCACCTTAATTGCGCCGCAAATACGTGCATTTCAGTAACATTGCGTAAATCTCCTCCGTAAAACGTTACCAATCGTCGCTGCCTCCGACTTCAACGCAGCCATTGTCGCTTTGTGCTTCGTTTTGCTTTAGCTCAAATCCAACAACCATTCAGTTACATTCATACAAACCAATATGCAAACACACACACACACACACACACTTACACACAGAGTACACATGGTATTTTTGTCACACGGCTGTCGTAGTAACTTATACCTTTATTCCCCAAGGGTAACGCTGTAAATTTTTTAAAATATTTTCTAATTTGTTTCGTAAAATGTTGCACAGTGTTACAGTGATAACAGACTGATTAAACAGACCGACAGACAGACTGATAGACAGACATAGCAGATGCATGAATGGACAGACAGAATGACGCATATAGTTTAATCGACTCGTCTTGTACTTAGTTTTGATTAATATTGTGGATAAAAGCTGAGAGAAATAGTGTTCAGCTTTTACCCTTCTTCTCTCCATCTCACAATCTCTCTCCCCTCTCCCTCTCTTAATCGTGTATTGCATCGTTGATTTTATTCGTTTTAATACATACGTCTTTATTTCATTGAATAATATTGTGCAGAATCGGTATAAGTTAAAAAAAAAATTTACCTACCAGTTCGTTCAAACACGGCTATGTGCGTTGCGATACGAAGGGATAAGCTTATGATGAGGCTTATATTTGGGTTAAATATTTTTACATTGATAGTTCTCTGATATACACGTATAGGTCAGCCCAGTGTGACCCCAGAAAGGCTTGACCCATGGGGTTTGCCCCGAGAACTGTGAACCAAAAGATGACGAGCGCACACGCTGGTATGAATTTCAGATTGATAGATGGTTCATTGCTTGGAATCTAAGAGCGTCTAATGCAGTTAGGGCTTAAGTAGAAATGTGAAATGTTTGGCGGCAGATCAATGATTACCACCAGTGTGGGGGGTAGCAGGGCATTCCTGACGCTAAGGCCTGTTCCACTGCTTGTTCCGCCATATAAATATGGTTTTTACTAACGATGTATAAAACCAGCAGATAATCTTTGGTGAAAGACAACAATTTTCTATTGAGTACCATCATAATATGAGAATTCCATATTCATTCTCTTATTTTGAGTTACTCCCAGATATTTAATTTCTTGAGATATAGCCAAGAATTGAATACGAACAGGGTCTATTGGCAAACTTGTATCGTTTGTAGAATGGTACCAGAACCACTTTCTGAGAGTTTATACTAAGGCCCTTCTACGCTTGGCACATCAGTTAATAACAATTCGGTGAACCGAACACATTACATCTGTGTACGATTTTTTTGCCCGCACAGTAATAAATAACAATTGTTGTTGTTTTGAAAGTCAAAGTTTTAGACTGCGATCCAGAATTTTTAGAACTCCTTCGCATACGTTGTAGATAAAACTTGTATCGTTCCTCTTGCAATAATATATAAACTGGGCTGGCATTGTTGTTGTTGTTCTTGCTTACCGCAGCTGTTTGTTGCTTTAATTGTTGTTGTAAGCGAGTAAACGAACGAACAAACATGTATGGGTTGGGGTATCCACACACACCACACCAACACCACACCACACCACAACGCAACACACCACACCACAACGCACTTTATCTACATGCATAGACGTACATTGAGTACGATACAACATGTCGTATGAGTATCGTCAACAAATATTTGTCTATTGTTACTTTTCAGACCGACCCAACATTGGACATTGTATGCTGTTCTTATTTTAGTAGTGCGTCTATATATGTATGTATGTGTGTATGTATATGTGTATCTGTGTGTATGCTTAGTGTTGTCATATTTTTTGTCACTGATAGCGTTGCGTATGAGAACGATTGCGATATTCTTGCAATAATATTATCCACGCTTACACGCATCCAATATTTTTTGCCTCTAACGAATTTTGTCGTCAAGCTCTTTGTTTTTTTCTCGGTTTTTGTGCACGTTTACATTTTTTTTTTTAATTCGAAATTCGGTTTCTTTTGAAATGTAAATCAGAGATTTGGTGAAACAAAATAAAAGGGTCGAAAAAAAATGTAAAATTCCATTTCATATTTTAGCAAAATATCTGAAATGTGTGGGTCCATAAAAAAAAAAAAATTAAAAATCATAAAATTTGAATTAAACCAAAAAATGTATATTCATTTAAAATTTTTTTATATGCTCTTCGTGTTCAATACATATATTATGTGTAACTTGCTATTTGCAAAACGATCAACCAAAATTTCTATTTAAATTTTTTCTTAAAATTTCATTTAACATTTTTAAAACACTTTTTCTTCGGCAGGTAAAATACATAAATAATTATCTCAACTTATTGTGAAACATAAACTTATTGTGTAGTGCGTCTTGGAAATCGTGGCACATAGATGTCATGCGGCATGTTGGCACGATAATTGCCATGCGGCATGTTGGCACGATATATGCCATGCGGCATGTTGGCACGATATATGCCATGATAGAAGCGATTTGTTGTCGGTGTAATGCCTGGATAGTTTGTGCGCTTAGGCATCACTTTAATGCGACGTCCCCAGAAAAGTGAATCGTTCCGCGCAAGCGCAGCCTTCGGCAAATTGTTTTTCATTGAATTCAATAAATGCAAACTCCTTGGATCGACCATCAAAACGATTTTTTACAATGGTGACACGATTAATTGTGCCGCAGTTCCGAAAATGAACTTTTAAATGTTCCAGCGTTGCGCGATAATCGACATTGCCGACAAATACTGAACGTGAGTCCACCTCTAATTTCTCACGCAAGAAGCTTGGCTCGAATGTGACTGCGGGGAAAACAATCGTATTAACATTGGTCGTATTCGCTATATAGATTTGATTGGCATCGCTCGTCTTTTTGGTATCTTTTTTGTCTTCGTCAATTTTAACAATAAGTTGCGATTCATCAACGCTATCGATTGTATTCAAATTCTCGCCCTCATCTGTCTTACTGGTAGCTTGTTCTTCATTCAGTTTATTTAGATCTTCGTCGCAACTCTCCAAGATCTTTGGTTGCTCCAAATTATCAATACACTTTTATCAGTGAATTTAGGCCCGATTTCCTTGCTCGCACTTACATTTACGTCGTAAGCGTCATCCGTCAAATTTCCAGTGGGAACGTTATCATCAATTTTGTTATTATTGCTCGATACCGGTAAGTTTTCCATATTACACTTGGATTCTGTTCTATTCAGGGTTACGTAATAACTTAAGTGCACTTCTTATCTTTTACTTTTAACTCCAAAACTGGACTACGCTCAAAAATTCTTATAAAAATTATTTTAATTTGTCGATAAGATTACTTTCTAAATGCTCTGAATAAATTGATTTGAATGACATTTAACATTCCAGAACTCCAGAAAGAAAAAGTCTACTTTGCCTTAAATATTGTACAAAATTCACAGCGCAGTTTGCCATCTGTTGCCGCTGAGGCTGGCGATGTCGCTGCCATCTGTGGGCTAATAAAGTATTTATTAAGTATTTAGCAAATATTTTTATCTAATTTTTCATAGTACCGCCAAACTTTCTTTCTTTCGATATTTAATATCAAATTTTAGCTCAATGTTTGCAAGTCTCTTTATGGTTTTTTTGGCAGTGCTGCCAACTGGTTTTGAACCGAATTAGTTTTTGCCACGAACCACAGAATTTTTTTAGTGTTTTCTTCTAACCATAAACCGAACCATAGTTTTAAATCAGAAAACGAACCATTGACGATTATGATTTTTTAAATAAATTTTTTTTTTTAGATTACTTTGATTTAAAAATAAAATTATTTTTTTAAAGATTGTTTAAATATCGAATTAAGTCTACAAGAACTTGACACAAAAAGTAAGGTTTGAAAAAAATGAAAGGTGTCTGTACTGCGGTCGAAAATGCTTTCGATTAGAACCACCTCTGCTACTAAATTTCTTTCTCCCAACAAAATGTGGTTTGACTTAGAATGTTTGAGTAAACAGCGCATTGCTGTGTATTTCGGCTCGCATGATAGACCCTATAAAGTATATAAATTCTTAATCAGCGTTGAAAGGCGAGTCGATTTAGCTATGTCTGTCCATCCATCCGTTTGTCCGTCTGTCTGTCCTGCAGTCTGCCGTTTGAGAGAAATAATCTCGGAGAGTATAAGAGATACGGCTACCATATTTGAAACTTAGACTCCTTGTAAAACGTTACTCTCTAGTCCCATTTTAAAGGGTAGCTCTCAAAGAAATTAACCGCATTTTTTTTTTTAGTTTTTGTATGAAAATCCATAACAATAGTTTGGTACTGAGATAAGACTAAATTTAAGGTACATAAAGTTTGGGTACAGGGTATCTTGCAGACTCCATTTCAGGTCTTCTTGTTTTCATTTGAATTTATTTGAACTGAACAAACCGTAGTTCGACTCTGATTCAAAACCAAAGCAGCGGCTCAAAAGTTTTCGCTGTTAATTTTTCAGTAGTAGTTTGCAGCCCTCGTAAAGATTTGTACAAAAAAATCGCTGCTACAACATTAACATTTCATGCACTTGCCGCAACTGCAAAGCGTTTAGTTTTATGACTTTTAGAAATTCTTTTGACAAATGCCATTAAAAAATTTGCATACTCTCAAATTTGTATATTTTAGCTTAATTATGTTATAATTTGCACAGCATTTTTTTTTTTTTTCATTTTCATTTCAAATTCAGTTTTAAGTTCGTCTTCCATGTAAAACTTTGCAAGCATAAAGTCGTTAAGTCTAGCTTAAAACTTTGCATTTAACTGTAAAACGTCACTTAAGAAACAACAAAAAAAAAAAAAAAAAATAACACCAAACTTTTTACTTATTTTATAGTTTCTTTCCGAGCGCTTGGCATATTTTGCATTTCTTTGTTTATGTAATGAAATAACGACGCTGAGTTGGATGATGTAGAGTGGATTAGTTTTTGAATATGTAGTGTACCACCTATTGCTATGCTTTTGCTATCTCGTTTACTCATCGAGTTGAAGTAGAGTTGAGTCATGTAACGTACATGTACACTTACATAAAGCTATTTTGTGCCTTTCACTCGGTTGCATATCTTTGGTATATACCACACACACACACACACACATGCTGCGACATACGTATGTATTGCGTTTGAAGGAATTATGCAAATGCAAGGTTTTAAGCTGTCCACATTTTTCAACGAATATAATGAAAACATATTTGTAAGCAGTTTCATACTACACACACACATACACACATACACAAACACACACATATTTGTTTGTTGTACTACAAATATGTTTGTACTGTAATATAAAACGCACTTTAGGACTTACTTTAAGTCATTTCTGTGGTATTTTAATTGCTAAAATATTCTTGTTAAACAAGCTAATTGACTAACAGGCTTAACAACAAACAAAGAACTAAATAAAATGAATAAAATAGCAAACCAGAAGTATGAACGAAGTAATGCACAAAATATTTAAGCAATGAAGTATCTAATGGCAGACAATTTTAATGCAAAATGTCATGACTGTCTCACACTATCAGTTACACTTTTTTTCTCTCTTTTAGCCGAAATGTTGCAACATTTTTACTGTCTGCGAGTACCTTTAATTTATTATTAGAGGCCGACGAGATTCGAAATTATAAAGCAGAGTAAAGGTGATATATGAAATGAGTGAATATATAATAGTATGCAGCAAACATTCAGTTGTATACACTGTGCATTCATTGTACTTATTTGTATTTGTATTGTGTAGAGAGCATAAAGTTGTGTTCTTACTTTTACATTTATTCTTCTTATGTAGTTTTTAATGTTGGATCCCAACCAATTTTAAACTGAAGATTGGGGAGCTCTTGTATCTTTTTGAAGCCATTAGCTCTAAAAATACATTTTTTTTTTTTTACAATTTAATTGTTTAACCTTTATTCTACCATCAAATGTCTCAACTGACTCATTTTCTGTTTGCTTCGCTCGCTGCATCATGTTTATCGTTGGTATTTGCACTAATTTATTATTACTTTTTTTATTTTTTCTTTAAAATATAAAATATAATCTAATTTTACGTTATCTTTCAATTCAGAGCGTCTATATAATTAATAAATTATCTCTCGATTGACAATTAATGCAAAAACAGCTTAATTAATTCAAATGTTTAAATTTTATCTTAAAATAGTAAACAAATTAAAAATATTCTTAAAAATTTAGAAATTCGCGGTTCGATTTGAACCAATTTTAAACTGAAGATTTGGCATGGTATAAGAAGAGAAGCATTTGTACCATATTTGAAGCCATTCGCTCTATAAATACATTTTTTTCTTATAAGAACTTGACAAAATGTTATACTTTTGTATGGGAGCTATACCTAAAAGTGGGCGTGGCACATTGATTTTAACATAGAAAGTACACAGTACCTAGAAAAGTATAAGTTTAAAATTTCAGCCCAATATCTTTAAACTGAGCGAATAAAATCGCGCAGCAACAAACTGACAGACGGACATGGCTAGATGGACTCATATCGTCAAGCTGATCAAGAATATATATACTTTTGGGGTCTACGAAATCTAATTTAATGCGTTACAAACTTTTCGACAAACTAAATATACCACTATGTATGCGATATTAACAAAAATTCATCTAAAATTGTTGTTCCGGTTCAAACAGTTCCAGTTTATGTCACCCACGATGATTTTATGCGACAAGTAAATTTCCTGAGCATAGATTCGGGTGGTCAATTAGTCCTCGCCCGGTATAAATGCATATATGGGGGGTTTGGAGGTTATTTGGCTCAACAAACCTTTGGCTCACAAATGGTACATTTTAAGTACAAAGTTGATTTTTTTCCTATTCCCCTTTTTCAAAAATTTTCTTTAGGGTTTTAGTAATTTGAAAATTCATTTAAGTTGTTATTTAATATTCTCTTTAGCCCCTTTCCTCATAGCCATTGTCCAATGAAAGTACGAGGCAGTTACAAATTCTTGAAGTCTATTTAGGATCTGTTTTGTAAAGATAATTATCAGAATTATAGACTTATTATTCAAATACGATTCTAATTTTTATAAATGTTTAAAATTTAATTTTTTGTCAAATGTTTTTAAAAATTTGATTTTAGCAAATTTAATGAATTATTTCTTGTGGGTTTTTTTCGTTTGTTTTTTTGAAATTAATTTTGGATTTGTATTGTAAAAATTTGAAATGTAACTGCAACGAAAAATTGCCAATGATTTGTCAACAACAATTGTTGTTGTTGTCACTTTTAATGTTTTAATCGATGTTGGCAGTTCGCATTTTAGGGGGATACCGAATGCGGTTATAAGAGGAGAAGAAACTTGTCGTTCTCGTTGTATGTCGACGAAGTTTTTTTTTTTTTTTGTTTTTATGTCGCATGGCAAAGTGCAATTGGTGTTGGTGTTGCTATTTCTGTTGTTGTCGATTTCGATTGTTTTCGAATGTTGTCGATGTTGGCAACGTTGTTTTTACTGTTGATGTTCTTAATACCGTTGAGACCACAAACATAAATAAATCACTTGACTGTCAACGCATTTGGTATTTTGCAAGCTGTTGTCAGCAGCTTCACAGTCACACACACACACACACACACATACACGCACACACAATATCGATTTAATTAAATATTAATCTCTTTAGCAAACGCGCAAAGTGTATACGAAACGAAACGAAATACATACGTGTACAACAAACAGATACATTCGCTTGTTGATAGATAGATAGACAGACAGATATAGTAGATACATATGTATGTGTTATTTACATACATACGAGTACAAACATAGATAAAAGCACATAATCTAGCGTTGAAATCCATAAATAAACGAACAGATAAGTGTAGCCGCGTCACTGTGAGATACATCGAAAGCAAAAGTGTCCAAGTAAGTCAGTCAGTCAATTAGTTCATATACTATATAACTTTATGATTCCTTGAACAGTGAAGATTATAAGATAAATGGAATTTCTATTTAGGGTCCTTTTTCTCAACTGTAATAACTTTCATGCAGCGTTAATTTTGCATCTTGATTTCTTATCGATTGTTTACTTATATTTAATATTCTCGCATATACTCGTTTATGTGTGTTAATAAAAATTCTTTTATAGAAAGTGACTAGCTTTAAGGCCCGTTGTAACTTACTACAGGAAATGTGAACCATTCCGTGGGCTCAGCTGAGCCTCAGCAACACTTTTCAGAGACTTAGTCTCCCAACACTGGTTACACAATCCTGGCAATATTCCCAAAAAAAAATTGCTCTGAACGAAGACTACTTGGTAACTTATAGGTCACGACGTACTGAGATTGCAACTCATTAAAATGGGTCTGTCTTCTCAAATAAAGTGTAGACTCTGTCTGGAAGATAACCCCTGAGCATATCTGACATTCCTTGACCAAAAACATTCTCACACTCATCAACTCAACAGAAAATGTACCTACTCTTATAACCTTACCATACTGGGTCAGGATACAAAAGACTGACCTAAGGTCGCAGTACCCATTTTCCTTATAGAAAGCATGATATGGCCTCATGCCGCCCTAAGTGTAATTTGGGGGTTCCTTTAACTTCCTTTGACCACTTGTTTGTTTGCGTCCGCGGTCCAGACACTACGTCAAGCTTTTATGGCTATGGTTATATGCCATAGTGACCCAAGCTGTATACAAAAAATGGTCTAAAAATGGGCGTGGCACCTTGGGTTTATCAAACAAACTGCTAAGGGCTGAGAAAAGCTTAGGTTTTGAATATTCCAGTTCAATATCTTTAAAACTAAGCAAAATAAAGCGCATGAATACAAACGGACGGACGGACAAGTGGTCTACGACTGGTATAAAAAAAAAAAAAGAATAAATTAAAGAAAAAAAAAAAAAAAATAAAAGGCTAGGAACCTTCTTACTAGCTGCATCTGCCAACAGCTCTGGGAAACCTGTTTTTCAGGTTTGTTGACATCAATATTTTTAATTCTCGAGCTAATTGTTTTACGTTTATGCCATAAATTTGTATTTTCCCTTTTAAAAGCGTCAACAGTTTAGAATGACTGTAGGAACGTTTTGTTTATGGCTATTTCAAGTAATATTAACCTTTTTATTATTTTATTCATTGCTTCATTTTGTATAATAATCTAAATTGTAGCATAACCTTAAGTAGGTAGCTAGATACATATTAAAACGGTATAATGGCTTACAAAGTGATTATAATAATTATTATTATTATTAAATTCATTTAGCTTACTCACGCCATAACATTTTATTACAAGAAATTCAAAATAAACGTTAGCCAAATCTGAATAAAGCCACTGTCTGTAGGCTTGTGATATTCTTTTATTTCAGTGATGATAAATTCAAATAGAATTGTTTGGCAAAAGTCTTTTTGTTTGACTAAACTCAAAAGTATTTATAACAAACGCTTGTAATAGCCATAACGAACGAATGAATGAATCTGTCGTTGACATTGAAATATTAATACGTTAAGATAGAAACATATGTATTGGTATATTCCTTGGTTTTATATGTATATGTGTGTGTGTATGTAAATATTCACATACGCACTGTTTGCCGCTGATGCTGTTTTTAGGCTGTAGTAAAGTCTCTAATGTTTGCGTGTTGATGACACTGTCTGGCTGCGGTTCGCAAGCTCAATTCAGTCGCATCGATTTGATACCCAAGTGCTTAAGCGTTGACAGTTTCGCTAGTTAAGCTAAGACACGAATGGGCAACAGTGAGTTTGTTTGTTTGTTTGGGTCTTTCTTCGGTCTTTCTGTCTGTCAGTTTTTGTGTGTGTTATGAAGTTGAATATATTGATTAACAATTTCACTTTTTTTTTTTTCATTTCAACAATAACAACAACAACAACAACTTTAATAATCAAAATTATCTAAATTATTAGCGACAACAATAATTTTCAAGGACTCATAAATAAAATTTATTGCTTGGTTTTGCCTATTTGCTAATATTTATTGTATTGCATTGTATTCAACACACACAACTAGTCAGCTGGCATTGTTGAAGGTCACACATTAAAAATATGTACTTCACCCTTGAAAAAAAAAAGAAAAAAACTTTATTTAATGACTTTGTTGTATCGCAAGCAAATGAGTTGATAATCTTAATGGGAATTGTCACGACAGCAACATAAATTTATAAATTCAAATTCATTTCAATTAGTTTATTTAATTTTATAGCAGTTCGCAGCTGGAGTTTAAAAAAATTGGAATAATAAAAAGAAGAAAGCTACCAGAGTTTGATGAACATTGAAGTTACATTTCGAGCTGCCAAGGAACATACTATACGTAGCAAATTATTTAATGAAGCCCTTTTTTTTGGAGCTTAATAAAAACACTTTACTCAAACGAAAGTAATTTCGTAATAATACGAAATTTTTCGTTGATGTACGAAAACTTCAAAAAACTAACAAATAACATGAAAAAAACAGGAAAAACGTTAACTTCGGTGGAACCGAAGCATAAATACCCGCCACACGAATCTTTGAATAGTTTATGTGTGATCATCAGTGGCTTATATACATTTAAAAATTTATAGACAAAAATAATTAATTTTTCATACAAAAGTTCAAAAATAATCGGTGAGTTTGTATGGGGGCTATATATATAAAAATGGGCGTGGCCTCTTGGTTTTGCAAATGGATTATATAAGAAGTGTTTTTACCCAATTTGGAGTAAATAAATTCATAAATAATACCAATTTTTATTCAAAAATTGGAAAATGGGCGGTAAATTTGTGGCGGGGGGATATACCTAAGAATGGGCGTGGCACCTTGGTTTCGACTTTGGATGACAATAGAAAAGTTTTTACCCAATTTGGGGTGAATACATGCATAAATAATACATATTTTCATACAAAAATTCTGAAATTTTCGGTAAGTTTGTATGGGGGCCCCTAAAAATGGGCGTGGCAACTTGATTTTAACATACAAAGCCGAGAAAAGCTTAAGTTCCAAATTTCGGTGTAATTTCTATATATCTTCATCAAAAAAAATGCGTAGAAGTTAACAGACAGACAGACGGACAGATGGACATGGATAAATCGATTCGTCTCATCGAGCTGATCAAGATCATATATACTTTTATGAGTCTACGACGTCTCCTTCAATGCGTTACAAACTTGCCGACAAACTGAATATACCCTTCACACTATGTGTGCGGGGTAAACTGCGGGTAAACGAAGCTTAAATACTCATCATACAAATAAATATATGTGCATCAGTGGCTCAGGTAAAATTGGTGAAGGGATGAGTTGAATTCTGTGGTCGAAACAACCATAAGTTAAGACACAATAATGGGCTGGAATTTTAAGTTAAGGACAGATATAACAAAAATTTTCTGGAAAATGTCAGAAAATAGAACATGAGTTTGTATGGAGCTATATGCTATAAAGTTTTATTATGAAATTGCAGATAAGTATTTATAAAACTGACTGAATAAATTGCGTTGAAACGGACGGACATGGCTACATCGACTCGTCTAATAGAGCTGTTCATGGGCTCTACGACGTCTCCTTTACCAACTTTCCGATAAACTTAATATAGCTCTTCACTCTATGTGAGACGGTTTTTAAAAAGAAAACTATAATATAAACGAAAAAATCTTTTGTAAAAAGTACGAAAACTTTTGTACAATGTAGACTATTTATAAATATACAAACTACGAAAGATTTCATTATATTTAGACAGTTTTTATTTTGAGTGTGGTAAATACAAGAAAAATAAAATTCTTTATTTATTTTCAAATAAATTTATTAATTGGAAAATTCATTTTTCAATATTAAAGTCAGTTAGTCGGTCATTCCGTCTGTCTGTCTGTCACTAATTTTTATGCAGTTGCAATACATATTGTGGAAAAAAAACATTTTGACCGCGACATTGCAGATGTTTTTCTTCGGTGATGAATTTTATGGCAATTCATTTATATCGAAATAAATGAAAATTGCAATTTATTACTGTGACAAGCACAGATGTCTAATCGACATCTGCAATAATAAAGTTAGAGCGAGATGCATATAGTAACCAAAAAAACGAGTGTAAAAAGGAAAAAGCATTAGAAAAGATATTTTAAGCTTTTAGTGGTACACATACGTACAATATATACATATGTATGTGTATATTGATACTGCAGCAATACACATACATATATATATTATATATAGATGTATGTGTGTGTGTGTATGTGTACAATGACATGGAATAGCAACATTTGCTGCCATTGTTGTCATCAAAAATTAAATTAAACAATTTTAGTATTTTAGATATTTTAAATATTTAAGATACAAGATACAAATTAGGCAATGCACTAAAAATCAGTAATAATAATAATAATATAAAAAAAAAAAAATAAAAAATAAATATAATAATTATTAGAATAAAAACGATAAATATAAAAACAAACATCGTTTAATTTATTTTTTGAATAGCAAAAGCTTCGAAATATTTAAATACTTATAACCAGGAACCGTAATCATTTTAAGTTTTATTTTAAAAATCAACATTTAATAATTTTATATTAAGTTTTATCTGTTTGCTTCAACAATAATGATATAAAATTTAAAACCAGAAAGAACGCTGTAGTGAAGTCTGCTCGACTGCAAGATACCCTTCATCTAATCTTTATGTAGCTTAAGTTATGTCCTGTCTTAGTACCATATTTTCTTGTATTGGACTTTAATACAGAAACTCAAAAAAAAAAAAAAAAGTAGGTTAAATTTACTTGAGGTTTCTTTTTTTTGGTTCTACCCAAATTGGGATAGTTTATTGAGCTATCATAGGCATAATCTATATATATATCTATATAATAGTAAACATGTTTCTATGTCCGCTTTGGACGTTGTAACCATTCAATCGAAGAGTCCCAAACCGGTTTCATTTGAAAGGGAGTAAATAGAATAAAAGTAAAATAAAGAGCCAAAAGAGCAGCCGAAACGCCCATAGAACATAGTACCACATGCTGGGCAACCGCAAGTTTGTATGAATTTGAGACGTTCAAGAATATGAAGGAAACCTACTTGCAAGTAAAAATTTGATGGCTTAGGAGAGTCTAAGTTTTAAATATGGTAGCTCTATTTTTTATAGACTCCGAGATAATTGTGAATAGACAGCCAGATGGATAGATAGCCAGATGGACAGACGGATGGACAGATGGATGGTTTCAGGAACGGTCAGACATACTTTATAGGGTCTACCTAGCATCCTTCTTTCTGTTACATACATTCGCACAAACTTAAAAAACCCTCGTAAAAATACATGGAATACATGGACCCAGATCTCGAGATTAAGCAATAATTTGTAATATTTGTACCAGAAATTCAGCTAAATGAAAATTTACCGTGTTCCATTTAGCAAATAACCGACTCTAAAATATTTTGCTAAAAGTTTCATCAAATCAAGTAATTCGATTTTTGCTTTTAATTCGTTTGTCTCAACTTTAATGGAATTTAATTTTTTTTTTTTTGTGTTGTTAAATATTAAAATCACTTATCGCAATAAATCAAAGTGTCTACTAAATGAAGCTAAATAAAATGTTTTAAAAGAAAAACTTTTCAATAAAAAATAAAGTAAAAGAAATTTAAAAGAACTTAAACGCTGACACAAATGCTGAAAACACTTTCTCAGAAAATGGCAACGGCAACAGCAAAAGCAACAGCAACGGAAACAAAAACGAAACTAATTATCGTTTTTGCACTTTTATTGTTGTTGGTTTTGTTGTTCTCTACAATCACAATATTTATAATTACTGTTTACACACTTAACAAAGTTGCAAGAAATAAAGCAAAGAAAGGACGAAACGTGAAAGGAAGAAAAAGAAAGAAAACAAAAAAAGCGAGCGTATAGAATAAAGAAAACAAAAAAAAAAAAAAATGAAGAATGACAAAGTCTCCAAGGAATTTTTATAATATTTACTTCAGCAAAGTCCTCGACGAGGCCAAAGGAACAAGCAATGAAAAGGACGTGACGACAGCAATGAGCATTAAAAAACTGAGTTTTTAATACGCTACGCAGCTTAAAAAAAAAAAAAGAAAAACAAAGAATGTTTTCGATATTCTAATATGATCGATAATGTCGATAAATCGATTATTTGGCAATCGATAACTGCATCATAATTAAAGGAAAGAAACATTTGAAGAACTTTAGAAAAAATATCGATATTTGTTCCAGACCTAGCTAAACTTAACGCTACAATTGACAACTTCTTAGAATAAATGGCTGGTACTCAATAATCCGGTACAACCCAAGTTTAAACACAATATTGGGCTCCATAAAAAAGGCATATGTTTAGAATTTAAGGAAATTTTAGTTCAGTTTCTTTAAAACTGGCCAAATGTATCACATAGAAACAGACAGACGATCATGGCTAGATTGATTCTTCTTGTTGAGCTGACCAAGATTACATACATACAAATACTTTATAGGGTCTACGATATCTCCTTTAATGCGTTACGTTTAAAGTACCCTACTAATTTTCTATACAAAATATAATGTAGTTAGTTAGTTGGCTACATCATACATACATAGTATACCATAAACCAAGAACATTTTGAAAACTTCATTTTGAAAATTACATACATTAATCATAAAAAGCTTAAAACATTTGTTTTTGTTGCCATTGCTGCTGTTGAAGACTTGCAAGTGAAATGGAATTAAGTTAGAAAAGAAGAAGAAGAAGAAAAAAAAAAACTTTTAAATTTCTGACACACAAAGCTGATGAGTAAAGTTTTTAAAAATTATAAAATGAATACAAAGTATAATTATGGATCTCAGAATGTAAGCAACGCGTTCTCACAATTGCTTCAATAAAAAAAAAAAGAACTATTAGCACAATTAAATGAAAAAGATAAAAAAAAAAGATTAATAAAGTTTTTAATAGCATCATTAACAGATAATTTGGTTAGCGCTGCTTACACTGCACTCCCCGTTGTGTAAAGTGGTATATTGAATATGTGCAACTGTATGTAACCGTTCTTCCACGAATCCTATACGAAACCCGAGTCTATTGAGATGATTTCCGAATCCACACATTTTTTGGCATCAACGAAAGAACGCAAGTGCTGCTCAGTCAGACCATGTGTCATGGATCGGAATAGATACAAATTGTAGGGTGCCATGTCTGGGGCATCCAGAACGCTTAAATATCGGTTGAAACGCAATAGTTGTTTCCGGTATAAAGCTCATGTGAAGGTTTAACCGGATTTAATCCAGATTCCGTACCATCCAATGTCTTCTCATCTTCAAGAATCAAATAGAAAGAAATTTAACAAAACTGCAGATGATTTCATAAAATTTAAAATGGCGAGTCCCTTATGGCCAGAATTTAAATCGAAGTTTCTAATTTTTCTAAGCTTACCAAAGAATTGAGGATTTATTCCTCTACATTTCTTTACGGAACCTTTAATTTTACCTTTAACGTTTTCTTTTTCAGATATTTAAAAGTCCTTAAGTCTATTAACAGGTTTTCTAAAATCCATTCATTATTCCCTTCTTTTAATTCTCTGTACAGATTAGAGTGCCTACATACAGCAAAGTTTACTACATAAGGTATGGTATCTACCCTTAAATTTGAGCCTTCGCACGTAAACAATACGTATCCAACATTTTTCCATATTTTAAAAGAAATTCGAATCGGTGTGTCCGGGTTCCATAGTGTTTCGTGGAATGGAGTGGCTCACATGCGAAAGAATGCCTCATGTAAATAGCTTAGAAGCCTCGATTTTTATGGTTTTGCTGGTATCGAACGATTTAATGACTGTCGTATGCGATACGTAAAAATTATTGACACATTTGGCAAGCTGCCATGCCAATTGCAGAATTTTTCGCCAAATTAATGTGATATATTTTTTACGTTAAAATGGTTTGTGTGTGTGTTTCTTGATGTACTTAAGATTTTATCTAAAAAAGGAAACACATTAATTTTGTAGAAATTGAAGCTTTAATGTGAACAGACATAGTTATTAAGCGATGATGATCAAAAATATATACTGTCTTGCTCCAATTTTGTCTAACTTTTGCTTTTTTAATCAAATCAAATGTAATTTAATTTTTAGGTGCTCTTCATCTCGCATTTTTTTTTATATGTAAACTGATTTGTTCAATAATTTCGAGAAGATACATAGGAGTACTGAAGATCGACCTATGATCAGTCAGCTGAGTAGTTAGCCTGTTTATAAAGCCTCTCAGCTTATTCAATCGCTGACCACAACTGGGTTCACATTAATTTTAAAGTGAATCGTTAAAATCGTTTTAGCTCAGCACATGGTGCAATTATAGACGTGGTATCAAGTGGCTGGAACGCTGCAAAAGAAAGAACTTAGCCAAGTGTAAATGAGATAAAAAATATGTGTTTCATTTTTTGTTTTTGTTTTTGTATTTTTCTGAATAATGAAACACAACTGATGTTGGTACGCAACACGTTGAGAGAGCAAGAGCGCTTAGCATAACCTTATATATATAATTGAAACATGGCTCAGTTACTTTTTGGAGCACGCAGATACTCCTTCTTGTTTCGAATAAACTGTTTTCGAATTAAATGATTTCATTATACTGCAATTAATTCTAAAGCACGGAAAAGGGAAAAACCATGAAAATATTCCACAACATAAAGTTGTCTTAAAATATTTTAATGCACAAAAAATATGTATGTGCTTTGTTTCGTTTTGAATACATGGAAAATCAGTATCTATGGTGAAAAGTTTTTGCGGTAATTTGTTAAATCAAAATCTTTGCATGAAAACTTCTTTGCATATCAAAAGGAGCAAATGCAGCGGCTACACACAAAATTGGTTGCTTAGCATAGTAAAAAGCATAATCATTACTGCTGCTGCTCCTGCTGCTGTTATGCTTAAAAATTGTAAATATTAAAAAGAAAATTTCTAAATACTAAGAAAGAAAAAAACTTTATCTGCTTATTACCTACTTTTTGTTTTTGTTTTTGTTTTTGTTCTGCTTATACGATAAATGTATGAGTGCAAACACACAAGCCGCAGCTTATAGAAAACTTTGGAAAATATTTCTAATTAACAAAAAAATTTTCAACTCAAGAAAAATAAAAGAAAGAAACTTTTACATAAAAGAAAGAAACATGACAAAACTATGCTAAAAAAAGTATGCAAGATATTGCGGATACAGGCACAAGCTACTTTGTATGTGTGTTTGTGTGTACAAATTAATAATCAAAATCATTTGTACGAGGGCTGTTTGTTAAGTTGTAGCTATGCAACGCAACACAACAGAGATCAACAGGAACAACAGTCAAGAGTCGATTTATAATGAAGAATCAAACCCAGTCATATATTAGATATAATGGTACTCTGAAGACTCAATTTGCCGGAATGAGATCCATCATTTGCGATAAGTTTGATTAGGAAGGCTGACTTCTTTTTGGTGGGTGGTCACACATGGACCAATTTGGCTCTTAGTGATACCCATTCTGGACTCGTTCAGTATTCCAGTAGTATTCTTGCGTGTTTGGCAAAAGTTAAAAGCTGATAAGGCATCAATATGACCGCATCTTCCAAAGATGCGGTCCATGGTGAGCCAAGGTGTTGCAGTCTTATTTTGGCGATAGCTGGGCAGTCGTAGGGCAACCGTCCTCATCGGTTATACCAAGCTTTTTAAGCGTGAGCAGTCGCGTGTCAATGACCTGTTAGAATGCTGATAGGCAGCCACTCTCTCTCTCTCTTTCTTTCCCCGGAGCTGTAGTAGGTATAGCGACAATGTTTTGATAGGTTTCTTACACATTAGTTTTTTTTTTCACTTTTTCCAAATTAAGTCAAGGCAGACTGCTCCAAATTGCTATAAAATGATTCGTAGGTTTATTTTTGCCAAGAAAGCCAACGCTTTCTTTTGCGAGCTTGTCCGCCAACTCGTTTCCGTCTATGCCTGATGACTGGGAATCTACCTTTTTTTTAAGTGAATAAAGCATCTATTTCTTCCTTGCTCGACATTTCTAGAGAAAATGGTGGTCGCTTGGGCTTTTTTGGGAAAGGACTTGAAACTAAAATTTTTTTAAAAAAAAAAAAAAAACCAAAAAAAACCAAAAAAAAAAAAAAAAAAAAATTTGAAAGTTGCTGACACGTAGTTGCATTTATTTCGATGCAGCCCTCGTTTGTTGCATTGTTTGACAAAAAAAAAAAAAAAAAAAAAAAAATGTTATGTTATGTTTGCCCATCACTCTATTTTCATGTTTAAGGGTCGTTTTGCATGTTATCATTTTGTATGCAATATTTATGTTAGTATAAGTGCACATACAGACATACACATAGCAACCATGTGTATGTGTGTGTATGTGTCTGCATACTGCATAAGTAGGCAATTGGTAAGCATCATATACACACTATTTTTTTTTTCAATGTGTTTGTGAGAAAAAGCTCATTATGCAGCAAAATATCCCTATGAACTGCTGCAGAGCACGACTTTTCATGCGTCTGTCCGTCTGTCTGCCCGTCCATTCGTCCGTTCGTCCGACTTCTACTTACTTGCCTTCTGTCATCAACTTCCGAATGCGTGCATATATGCAGCATATTTCATTCGTTGGCATCTTAAATATGCACAAAGTGACTTATATACATATGTATAGTATATGGGTATATATGTATATTTAAGCGATATACATACATACATATGCATGTGTGTGTGTGTGTGTGTGTGTATGTATAGCGATGTATATTTGTAACTCAAGTAACCCAGTTTAAGAACGTTCGTTATTTCTTCACTTTTCTTTATAGTTTTTTTTTTTTTTGAATTTTCTTATTCTTCATTTTTATTTTCTTACAAAGCATTACGTATACGCCAACGTTTTCGGCAATGTTGGGCGCTGCGCTAATGGTCTGACCCACGAATCGACCGACCAAATGATGCTTTTATTTTATATATTTTATTTTACGATGCAATTGCAGCCTTGTAAAGTAGAAATTTTGTACCAGTATAAAGCATACATATACATACACACATACATACATATACATAGGTATGCATGTATTTAGTCGTTTATTGAGCTTTGCAACTTCATATTACAATGTGATTTGTATGCAGCAAATTGCTTTTACCAAACACAACAAACACAAAATAAAAATAAAAACCTTAAAAAATAGGAAGCTTGTACATTAGGGTGGGTCAATTTGTTTGAGTCAAAAATCGTGACCAAGCATATAGCATGAATGTATTCTTTGGCATATTCTAGGAGAGAGATAAACATATATTCACCACTGCTTAATTTCATATTAAACAAAACTCACCAAATTATATAAGCAAAATAGAAAGAGTGAGAAGCGGCATATAATCGTTTTTTTTTTTTCACTTAAAAAATTACTTGACAGTTAATTCTATCGATAATAATCGTTTATTCGTTTATATGTCTGTCTGTGTATCCGTCTGTCTGTCCGCCTGCTCGTTGAATTTAAGCTTTTCTGGACAGTGACTACATCATTTTTCGGAACCCAGGAACACGCCCACTTTAGGCAGTTCTATCGAAGTTATAGTTTTTCTTTGTTTAGGCTCATACTCAATTTAGTCTTTTTTAAAACTTTAGAAAAGTTTCCAATGTATTAGGTTTATTCAAATTTGATCACTTCAAAGGTAACGAATCGTTCATATTGCATGGCTCATTTGCATATGTATGTGTGTGTATATATTTAGAACATAAGAAAAGTTTTTTTTTTAAAGAATATAATAATAAAAATAATTTAGTAAAATTGCAACAAAATTATGCAAGCTATTCAAAAAAAAAAAAAAAAAAAAAAAAAAATATTTTAGTCTAATTTTGCATTCTTTGTTGTTTTTGTTTTTGTATTGTTTTGTTATATTTTGTTTTTCGTGCTTCTTTTATTTTCGTGTTCTATGTAATTTTTAGCCTAAAAGTAGGCTATAAATGAAGTCTCGTGTATGGGAACGTCTTTGTGCATGGCTAAGTGCTTATAAATATGTGCGTGTTTATGTATGTGAGTAATAATGTAGCTGTGTGTATGTATTTCAGTCGTGCACATAATTATATACATACATACATACATATGCATGCATTTACATGCACACAAACATTTTAACATATTTTACACACAGACACAGACACTCAGACATAAATATATATTTTTGTAGTTCTAGCTCCACTTTACTCTGTGCGCCTAAGTATGCTTTCGTGTTGTACTACAAAAGTGGATGGAGAAGACCTAAATTAAGCAAGAATAACGTAAAAAAAAATATTATAGAAACGAGAAGAAAAAAAAATTGAAAAAAAAATAAAATGTAATAAAAAACAACGTTAAAAAATCCATAAATTACACAAAAACGTAGAAATATGTTTGCTGCAAAAATTGTTTTACATTAGACAACACAGCTTCACTGTAAGTATTAATTTTAAGTACTTCTGTATGCTTTACTTGTTTTGAAATATTTGAAATTGGCATAACAGATTTCTTTTTGTAAAACAACAATTTTAGAAGTGTTTTAGCCAAGTTGTTGTCATTGAGAGTAATTACATTTATTAAGGCACTGTAATGTATGCATGACTGGCCGAAATATCCGGCGTTGCTCGGTAAGCACCGTCTAGTGTTGACAAAAAGCGTGATTTTTGAGTTTCAGTGTGACTAGAACAGCAGTGATAAAATCACAGTTTGCAGAAAACTAACAGCGATTACTGAACAGGTCCTCTGTTCGCGAAGAGTGATACATAAAATGTTATTTGAGTAACAAGAAAATCGCAAATCACTACTTACAGTCGCAGTGCGACATTGCAATTTTTAAATCACTGTGAAAAAATCACCGATACTGATTTTTTTTTGTTAACATTAGCACCAACCACTTTTCTAATGGATCATAACTTTCCTGATCGTTTTTATATTAAAAACAAAGAAGAACACTGCAGCTATTAGCACTAGACTACGAGATATTCTGTACCCAATTATATAAAATTTAAAATTATGTCCAATCATAACATTTAAAAAAAGAACCCTCATTATTGACAACAATAATGTCTGTAAACGCCAAAGGTAACCAAAAGTTGAATAAGTCAGTTTTTTTTTTCTCAGTTTTCGTTTCCTTAGGTAAAATACAGCAGACAACAGACAGACGGACAAACGGACAAACGGACAGACAGTGACGTGCCTTAACCACTAATGATGGCATTAAATGTAAACTTTTCAAAAAAAAAAAAAAAAAAGAGTAAAGAATAATGTACTAAACTGAAATAAAAACGTACGAAAAAAGTGAAAAAGTGAAAGAGAAAAAAAAAATGTGTTAAAACTTTTCAAATCCTCTTTCTATTTGCTTGGTTTAACATGAACTATTTGCATTGTAAACGAAGTAAGTACGAATATATTTAGGCTAACAGGTGGCGGAATGGCTATCTATGCTACGCCACTATCTGTTGCTGTCTGTCTGTCTGCCTGTCTGTCTGACTTACTGTCAACCAGTCTGTCTATTTTGTTGAGTTTTACTTTCGAAGTTTTCTTTACTCCTTAAAAGAAAGTTTAAGCTTATTAAGTAGCCACAAGCTGACTGGAAATAGTTTTCAACTATTTTTTTTTGCATTGATTACTGCTTTTATGAAAAAAAGGAAAAACAAAAAGGATAAAAAGTCACATGCGTGCTTACATTTATAGGAAAGAAATTATTTATTTACTATAAAACTGTAAGGAGGAGACAAACTTAACTAGGCTTGTAGCTGCAAATATATGAATCAGGTAGAAGTAGGCGTGACAGTTTACAATATTATTGATTTATATTATATTCGATACATCAAAAGTATCGATTATTTTAGAGTACCGATTACTATCGATATATTTTAAAAGTTTCAACACTAATTTTAATAAAATACCGAAAATTCTGTGTACTGACAAATGGTTTTTCAATATTGCTTCGACTTCTTACAGAGAACTTAAAATATGTTCTTTTGTCTGTCTGTCTGTTTGTTAGTCTGTCCAGCGGTCTTTTTTTTATTATTTAGAAAGACCAAATTTAGTCAAGACTATTTTCATGTTAAGCACAACGAAATTCGGTTCACATGTCAGAGTAGGAAAAAGCGTCTCTAAACATTTCGAAAAGTTTCGGACAGCGCAATGCGAAGACAATCATCACGACTTGAAAAATCTATGAGGATAAAGAATCTCAGCTTCGAGGAGGTAGTCGCAGAAAACTTCGTTTATCTTGGCACAGAGGTAAGCAGCGTCTACAAACGCAATCTGGAAATTAAACGCGAATTATTCCTGCTTTTCGATGTTTTTTCTCTCCAAAAACCCAAAAACTACACGTTTCAAGACGCTGCTAGCCACTATTCTGCTATATGGCACAGAATTATGGGAGATAACCGAAAGATTGATACCTTGCATAGATTTCAACAGACACTAGATCATTCCCACTGCACTGTGGGCCAGGAGACCCCAAACGTGCCAAATCTCTTAAAATTTTGATTAAGTCGGCTGCCATATTACATTCGCCATTTTGAATTTAAAAAAAATGTCTACATATACATAATCAGCGATCCCAAAAACCCCTTTATACGAAGTGTTATTAAAATTATTTAACTGCTTCATCTTTTCGCCACATTTGAGAGTCTCTTGGCCTACAGTGCACCGTCGTAGGCCAAGCATTGGCAGTAAGCCTATTTATATTCTATATATATACATATAGTATGTATATAGGTTAGGTACATGTTATCTCGTAGTCAAGTTTAATCGATTGCAGCTTACTGCTTGTATAAAATGTATACAACTATTTTTATAATATGTACAATATCTATGTATATATGTATATATCGATGGTATCTGCTACTAACTGCTTTTAAGTTAATATTCAATTTGTAAACCCTTTGAAACGTCATATATATAAGTACAAATAAAGTCTATTATGAAAATGTTATTGCTTTTTGTGCACACAGATAAAAAGCTACTTTGCTATCATAAAACTTAATCTGCACACTTCAAAACGAAAGCAAAGATACGCAGCTCAACTCAACTCAAGCCGACACGACACGACACGTTTTATACACTGGATTGTTACTAATCTTCAATATTGTACACAATACACAAGAAACGTTCAAATCATAACAAAAATCGTTAAATTGCCTGTAACGATAAAGACAGAACAGACCCACTTAGCCATACCAAAGCAGCACGTCTAAATTATTCATAATGGTCAAAGATGGCAAATCTATTTCTATTACATATTTTGTCCGTCCGTCGTCTGTTTGTCTGTCTGTATTGGTGTCTGTTCATAGATTGACAAAAACATAAAACTCAAATTTCAATTTCTAATACCAAACAGAAGCTTTTTTAGTTTGCTCTACTTCATGAATGGCACCCAAGAAAAAAAAAAAAACAGTTCACCTTTGAACTTTGGCGCGTCAAATTAAATAAATGGTTGGCTTGCGGGTTACAGTTTTTGGTTTTGGTTTTTGTTTTTATTTTCGTTTCGTTTTATTTTTCTTTTTTCCTTTTTAAATATGATAATAACCACCACAAGGACATCGTTATCATCAATCGATGGCTTTCGTCTGTTTGTAAACACAAAAGTTCGGTTTGGTTTGGTTTGTTTATTTTTTTGGTACACTTTTACCTTCAATTTGAAAGACATTTCTACAAGCTGTAAAATGATTGACTGAGTGGCGAACTGGCAAACTAACTGAATGACTGTCAATGCATCAGTTTGCCGGTTTTGGTCTCAAAGTAAGTAGTCAACTCATAAATTTTTACTCCAACACTCTGCATATCTAAAACGCTGTCAGGCTATATTGAAAAGGGTTTGTAATACTAGCTGAGAGAGAGAGAGAGAGAGAGAAACAAAGTATTAGTCTCTCTCTTTCTACAACATTGGTCTTTCGTTATAAATTTTAGATTCTTTTATTATTATTTTTTTCTGTTTTTTTTTTGGGTGTGTATTTTAATTGTGTTGACTCTGTAAATGATCCGTACATAATACTTTGCCTCCACACTTCATTTAGATATTTTTGCGTTTAAGGTTAAAGTTGATTGTGGTTTGTGAATAATCAATAGTGAATTAATTTCTCATGCACGAGTCGACAATAGCAGCAGCAGTGGCACCCACAAATCGAAAAAATAGTTCTTATCTATACAAAATTTAAACCTTGAACATAAATTCAATGTGAAGAAGAAAGTATTTTAAATTTGTGTTCAAATGTATAACGCATTTTTATCGAAAAATTATACAAAAGATATTTTTGAATTGTTACTAAGGCAAGACCACGAAGCTGAAATATTTCTAATATCGGTTATAGTCGTTTAATATGGAGTTATCAGATTGATATTGAGCATCTTGATAATAAATTTTTGTAGATCGAGATTTTTGATACAGATGAAGGGAAGGTGACTTGGGCTATTCTGAATTGTTTTGGGATTTATGAACTGTTTTAATTTGATCTTATTTTAAAACTGGGTCGTATGTTACAGACGGAGATAGGCGGACATGGGTAAATCGATTCGCTCGTCGATCCGATCAAAATATACTTTGTGGATTCTCCGATGCCTTCTTTACCACAAACTTTCCGATAAATTGAATATATCCTTGACACTATGTGTAGAAGATTTAAAGCTAATGCCCAAAACTTTGGAACAGATTTGGGAGTACCCCCTTCAAATGGGGCTAGAGAAAATCCATTCGTAAGTGATCACTTGACGGGATAGAAGATTCTAAGTTTGGAATGAAGTGCCTCCATCTTTTATAGCCTCCGAAATACGGCAGATAGCAGTGGTCGGATGGATAGGCAGACAAACCAAGATCGACTCTCATTTCAATGATGATCAGAAATATATATACTGTTTATGAATATAATACCTTCTCTTTTACCCATCGGAAACAAAGTATAGCTACACACGAGAGAGAGAGAGAGAGAGAGAGAGAGCTAGAAGTGGATTACGGGTGAAGGTGCACCAAAAGAGGCCAAGCTAGGTCTGTCACCCTTCAAGATCATGTCGATTATTAGATTGGAAAAAAAAACAACCACTTTTGGTTAAGACATAGCCTCCGAAAACTTTTCCCATGACATATGTGAAATTGTCATGGAAAAAGATGCACATTTTCCAAATATAGCTCATCGCCGCAATTATTTTTCTGTAAAATACCATTTATCAATCTTTCAATATATTTTTTCTCCAGGGAAAATATTTTTTTTTTTGTTTCTATATTTTAAAATATTTAATATGAACAATGCTCTTATGTGGGCATACATAGTACGCAATATGTGCGGTTTGTCATTTCGGGTATTCATTGATTGACATCAAGGTTGAAGTGTGTTTCGGGAGCACAAATTGCAAATTGGTTGTACAGTTCAATATTGGGTCTACGGCGAAATGACAACTTGCCTGTTGAGCCGTTTGCTAAATTTAACACAAAAATATTTAAAATCAAATACCAAATAATGTGGTAAAAGGGTGGCAAGATAGCATTTTAGGTGTTCTGTGTTCTATGTAGACAATTCGTTTACGTTGGCAACACACTTGACAGCTTTCGAAGTGCACATTTATTCTTAGCATACATACAGGCGTAAATTTATGTACCGCAAAGTTTAACCCTTTTCTATAACCTTTGATCGAAACAATATAAAGTGAGTGTTGAGAATGTTTTACATACTTTCATGAAAGGCATTTGCGTTGTATGCGCTTCTTTTATGCTTTTAAGAACTCACAACTCAACTCAACTCAAAGTCATTCAATGGGTTTGGTTTGTTGTTTTTTTTGTTTAGCTCTGCTCTGACTTTTGCCAGTAATAAAAATTCAGCAATGAACTTCAAGGTTAATTTCATTTATTGTTTTGTGGATTTGGTTACGTGTTACGACCTGTTTCAAATCTTTCAAACCTTCTGTCTTTTTCTTGCTCTTTTTTTTTTTTTTTTTTTTAAAATTGTTCACATTTTTCACACTCACTCAAGTCAACTTTCTGTTTCCGGATTGGTTTGGATTGGATTTTTTTTTATATGGCATTCGGTCATGGTTTCAGTATTTTTTTTTTCTGATATTGTCATTTGATTTGCGATTTCAGTCGTTCATTTCGTTTGCTTCATTATTTCTTTTGTAGCCACATAAAAGCCGTTTTTAAAGTACACACTTTCTGGTTGGTTTATTTATTTTATTCTATAATACAATTCAATACAATGCAAACCATATACAAATGCGTTTTTATAAATTCAAAAGATTGCTTCAATCAATGACATTTTTACTTGCAAAATGGCGCCTGTCGGAAGCAGCTGTTGTGTTGTCGAATAAAGAAATCGAAGAAACTTTAATTCGTTTTCCACTGAATAATAAATATGAATATGAATAAATACAATAAATACATAAATTGTATGCGTAGCCATGTAGGTTTTTTTTTCGTTTTCTTTTGCTCGGAATAATTTACTGCGTTACACAATTAAATGCAAATTGAGCGGCTCAGCTATTTGCTGCTCAATCCAAGTTGTTCACAGTTTCATTGTGAAAACTCATTATTAAAAAAAAAAAAATATTTATTGTAAAATTGTAAAATTATGAAAAAAAAAATTACGTCGATTTTGCATTTAAGATTTGAAATATTTCTTTCGTGATTGTATATGAAATTCTATAACAAAATAAAACGTGTATGTCATCAAAGTAGTTCTACGTTGTTGGAAACTGTCTGGGAAACCAGAATATATTCTTATAAGTAAAAAAAAAAAATTTATTTATGCAGCAAGTTATTTCAAATATGCTCAAAATACTTCTTGTTGCCACCCACGATTACAGTACGATACATAGACCTCATACAAACCGAACGTATGTATTCATTTAAGAAATGTTAGTCTTATCATCGTGTGATGGGTATTGAAGATTTGGTACCATTGAAGTTAAAGCTTTTCTTTTTTTTTTTGTTATTTTAATTTTTCTAATATTAAAGAAAATTTAATAAAATTGAGCAGGAAATCGGAAATTCTGCGTCCTAAAAAAATCCCAGATATCCAAAAAAGTACAAGTCCTCAAAAAAACTCAAGATTTTAAAACAATTGTTCCCAAAATCCCCCATAACAGGAAAATATTGGGGTAAATTTATATGGGAGCTACACTTAAAATTTTTCTTTGGTCCTATCCATATTGGCATATTCTATTGGGTCTATCATAGGCATTATGTTATTAATACTAAATTTAGACTTCCTAGAATAAGGAAAAAAAAAGTTTTTATTCAAAAAGCCAATATTTAGGGTTAGATTTGTATAGGGGGGTACCCCTTTAAAATGGGGCTAGAGAAACCCCGTCTTAAAGTGCACACTTGACGGCTTAGGAGAGTGTAAATGTCAAATATGGTATCTCTTACTCTTATAGACTCCGAGATAATCGTTTTCATACGACAGACAGCATGATGAACGGATAAGCTAGTTCGATCCCCCTTCCAATGCTTATCAAGAATATAAATACTTAATAGGGTCTATCTGACCTCTTTTTTGTTTGTTACATACATCTGCACAAATTTTATATACTCTTTCACACTCTTCGGATACAGGGTATACAAATATACAGAAACTGGGTATTATGGAGCGGCAAAATTGTATAATTGATTGAAAAAGTAGGCGCTGAGAAAAAAGGGTTGGTCTCACTATTTGCGACATCCGAGCAAGGCTGGGTATTTCGGCTAGTTAATAAATGTGGCATTGGCTAACTGTCAGCCGATGACTTTAAAGAATTCTACCAAAAATTTTGTAGACTATCTGTAAGTCCAGAGTTTTTCAGCATCTTCGAAGATAGTTTCAACTTTCTGCAATGCTCTCTTTTAGGCATTTATTTACTTTAATTAAATTCGAGGCATGGTTTAATTAAAACAACTCACAAAATATTTGTTTTTTTTTATTTTTTAATAAGTATTTTTCTGAGTTTTTAGTAAATTAATGCTGCGAAGATAATTACTCTGATTCATATCAACTGAAAAATATAAACTTGAGTTGCATTTACAAAACTTTTGGCGACTTGCATATTTCTACTTTTGTGCATATTTTTTTTTTTTGTTACACTTAACCACTTACAACGATTTTTTAATGGATTAAAAGTAAAATAAATTTATGCCAAAGTTTTTTGTTAGACCACTCGTTACGTGTGTGCACAGACGTCTGTCTGTCCGTCTGTCTGCACGAAAGCGCGTGCATAGGTTTTCATTTATTTGAAACTTAAAATTGCAAACGTACAAAATATTTAAAAAAAAAATAAAACCAGTCAGCAGCGAGCAAGTCAGCCCAGTTAGTGTGTGTGTGTGTGTGTGTGTGTAAATCTTCAAGCGTAAAACAAAAATTTAAGCAATTTTTAAAATCCTCGAAGCGTTTATTTGACTTTTTATTTGCCCAGACACCACACCACAGCACACCATACCACACCACACCAGGCGGTTGTCTCAACTGCTTTGCTAAAACTGACATGCCACATGCTACAATGTGACTGCTTTTTCTGCTAGTGCTACTCCTGCTGATGCTGCTGTTTTTGCTACTTCCGTGTGGTAAAGTGTCACATTACTCGGAAAACGTCAGTGACATCGGTGCTAAAACAAACGAAACGAAACAGTTGCATGAGAATGTTCACTCTAAAGGTGATGGCGACGACTATGACTGTGAATATTGTATAACGCCGAAACGAGTCATTTTGTTTTGAGTTGAGTTGAGCCAGAGCGTGTAGAGATGTAAATGAAACTTTGCAGTGGCATACACACACACATGCAAATATATACATACACATACATATGTATCTATAGAGCAAAGGAGATTTGATACGAAGATACACACTTATGCAGCTGCATATGTATTGCGTCCAGGACATATTTTGTATATTTTAATGCGCGTAGATTCTTTGCGGTAAATACAACAATAAATGCAATCATGCAGGCAACTCGAGAGTTAACTGATAAAAAACAGAAAACCAGAAACTTTTATTTCATGGAAATCCTTTTAGGGTCGCTTAGAATATGCAACAAAAAATTAACAGAAACCGAAAAAAACACATTTTATTTAAAGGGTAGCGAAATTATGGAAATATGGAAAAAACAGTTTTTAACTGATTTTAATCTTTGTGTAAATATGGCCGAAGGCATCAGAGACTCAAGATGATTAAAAATAAAACCATCAATCTTCTAATTAAAATAAAATTACACAGAGCCCATACAAAATATTATGTTTCCGAAAATTGTTACTTTTTATGAAAAACTATTTCGCGTTTTTTTTTTTTTTTAAACCTTAGTCTCGGAGCCTTTACAACAGCTGCGTTCTTTCTTGTTTTTGTACATATGTAAGCTGGGTTTTAGCTTTTATTTAAGTTTATTTGCAACATAAAATACTTCTCTTTGAACTTTTTTTTTATAGTTTTTATGTGGCAAGGTAAAAAAGGTTTCCAAGCAAAATTGTTTGTGCAGCCAAGTGTAAGCTATCTTTTAAGTTTTTTAGTACGAGAAAAACTTTACTGAAAAAAATAAAATAAGTAAGCAAGAATAATAAAACATAAATATATTGTATACATGATGCAATTATAACAGATGAGATACTCCGTTACTGTCTCTTTCTAATTTGTTAACAAATTTTGTTAAGTATGCATGCTATGGTGAATTTATATAATTTCACCTTACATACAATATATAATTTCATCTTTCATGGCCCGCTTAAGGCCATTGGTGGTTTTTGGACATTTAATTCACAAACTCAAATGCAGGTCGCTTGAAATTTTGAAAAACTGAGAATACTCGCTTATGGGGGTTCCTAACTTTCACACCATAAACGATGATGAACATGAAAATGCATGTTAAATTTCGAATGCAGCGCTTATGTTGCTAATAAATTATGACAGCTAATAAAGTCTGACATGCAAAGTGTGAATCAATAAAAAAGCAAAAACAAAACTCATTTATTCATTCACTCAAAAACAAGTGATCGAATCGAATCGAATTGAATCGAATCAGTGCATTACTCACAAACACAACAGCAACGCATCCGGCATTTTCAGTTTTTCATTTAAATTTTAAAACGAGACCATCCAAACACACACACACACACACACACTCAGCGAAAACAAAACAAACTCATAAGTTTCGTCTGTGCACAATTGAACTTAATCAAAAGTAAGCCTACTGCGGCATTGTCAGCTGCTTGACTGTATCTGACGTTGGCAGCAAATTTTCACTAAAAACAGCAACAGCAGCACTCATACTTATGGCTTTGGTTCGGTGTTGCTTTTTTTTTAGAACTTTTGATGTACGCAGCCTGTGAGTGAGTTAGTGCAAAACAAAAAAAAAAAAAATCGAAACAAACGCACGACAGGACAGAATGCGAAAAGAGTTAACGGAAATTATGCTGCAACTGATTCTGAATCGCGCTGATGTGTTGCGCCGTGCGGTATGCAACGTAAAAATTTCGAACTGTGTGCGAATTTGTAGTTTTTGTTTTATGTTCTGCTTTGGGCCGTGACTCAGCCGCCTGTTTACTCAAAGTTCATAAAGCGAAAGCCTTTCTAACGCCTTTCAGTTCTGTCACATTGGCCTTTGGCTATTTTGACGCTTATAAATTTCAAACTAATAAATTCTTTGATGTTTTCTTTTAACTTTGTAAATATATATATTTTCAAGAGGCTTACATCAATTAGGCATTATTCTTAGAGTTTATTAAAATTGCCAAAAATAGCGACTCGATTAATCGATTAAAATCTGTCAAGTGGCATAATACTAAGCGTTTTCAAAAAACAGGAAAAAACTTTTAAAGCTGGAACTCCATATAAAAATAAATAAATAATTTGTCGTAAGCCGTAAGCAAGATAAATTCATCTTGTCATTTTGACATTCGTCTCAAACACTTTCATCCAATAAAATACAAACATACGAAGGAAGAAGTGCTTTAAGCTTTTCCCTTTTGGAATATCTAAGTCTATATATATATATAAAATTGTTGAAATGTTTCTATGTCCGCGATGGGTGTTGAAACTATCCAACCGATGTGTTCCAAACCGGTTTCATTTAAAAGGCAACAATGCAAGTAAATCAAAATTTCACTAAAACAATGCATTAGGCACACTCGGTTCATTCAGAAAGTCGATATTCTAAATAAAAACAAATAACGTTGATTGCTGCGTAACTCAACATATTTTGCAGACTGCATTAAAAAAAAAAACAGGTATTTTTTAGAATTTTTTTTATGTTAGCCCCAACATATTTTAGTAGCAGCACACGCCGGGTATACTGACTCAAAAACTTTGATAAAGGAAATTTCAGTAATTGAATTTTGAGAAATTTCAGAATTGTTTCGCAGTGGCATCAAAAATACCCTTTTTTGTAGTGTATTTGCGCTTTATTTACGAAGAAGAATAAAGAAAATAATGTTGTAATTCATGAGAATATATAATTAATGCGCATAATTGCCTCATTAGCAAAATATTTCACGTCGATGTCATTATCCTCGTAAAGTTGTGCAAGCGTAGGCTTAACCTGAGATTCAATGACGTTTGTCTCAAGAAACTGTGATATTTTTTGTAAAGTTTTGGCCACATTAAAACGCACATTAGCCACTCGATCGTTGGCAAGCAACAGAATTGTTGGTAAAAGAAATTTCGTTGTAATATTTGCGCCACAAACTTCTGCAAACGCATTGAAGGAAGAAAGACAAGCCAGCCCTAAGTGGCGAAACGGAAAGCATAATAATTATGAATAAAGAATGCAATATGCATAACTCACTTTGCTTATAGTTTCCATTGCGTGATAGATTTATAATCTCTGGAATAATTGACGCTTCAGCCCATGAAGCACCAAAAACTTGAATAAGCACTTTTATATTTCGTATGGCAGCTTCACGTACAACAGCAACGGAATCATTTAACCAATTCAAGCATAGATCGCGTAACTTAAGATCGAATAAAACGCGACCAAGTTTTGTAGCCAACATTGGCATTTTCTCGATTAAGGCCGAACGTAGACGCCATTTTGTGTCAGTGCCCAGTTTTATAATGGCCGGCACAAGTGACTCGGTCATTTGATGCACTTCGAGAACATCAAAAACGTAATTCAAATTCGTTATAACATTCAAACGCACTTTCGGACTTTCATCCTTTAACTGTATCAAAATAATCGGTAACAATTGCTGCCGTGTACTGTGAGCGCCTAAAATAGGAATCAAATTCAAAATGGCCGCAGCAAGCGCTGATCTCACATCTGTACATGAATCAAAGATCAATTCGTGTATTTGTGGCAAAATGGCAGTTGTGATTATATTTCTATCCAGTCTAATGCAGAACTGCTTCATTTGACTAACCGCAGCAACACGTACCACATCCTCAACGTCTTCAAGTAAAGTCCGAAACGTTGGCGCCAGTTCGATGTCGCTTAATGTTGTTCCCAAAGCATCTTGTAGTTCAATAAACATTCCGGCTAACCTTTGACGTATGCGCCATTCTTTGTCACTTGCAAACATACGCAATACGGGTACAATCGATTCCTTTAAATCGTTCCGTGGCAAAAGCTGCGCTAAACTTACGCTTGCATTCACCGCAAGCAAACGCACCGAATGCTGCTGCTCTTGTGCCAAACGCACAAAAACTGGTAACAAATCCGTTCGCAGATATTCCAATTCAACAACTTTGGCAAATTCACCCAATTTGGCTGCGGCAGCACGACGCACCATTGGTGTTGCATCCTGGCACAGTTTACGAAAATAGGCACGCAAATCAAGCTTAACCGGAGGCGAGACACGTGCATATACTGCTGCAAGCAGCCCGCAAGCCGATGTACGTGAAGTAAAACGCTCCGCGTATGCTAAACGCTTCAGTGTTGGTAACACATGCAACTCCAGATCTTGCGCGCTATGCTTAGCGCTGACTGCGTATAATGATTCAATTGCAGCATTGCGCACTTCAACATCTCGAAAGGTGGCCAGCGTCTCAAGTGGTGGCACCAAATGCATTGCGTATGCGGCACCACCAATGAAATTTGTAAAACTACCCAATTGCTGTGCCACCAGTCGCAACATATGGCAACTCTGATCGTGCAGCACTTTTGTTAGATATGGTAGCAAGTCTGTACGAGTGCGTTCCTCACCAATTGCAAGCGCAATGGAATTTCAAGCGTAGCTGTCCCGTCTTTCAATCCATTGGCAAGCGCCTCAATTGGACTCAATTGGAGGAAGTCATCAACCATTTTTATTATTATTTTTTATTTCTTTTTCTCGATTGTATTTATAGAAAATCTAATTTGAATTCTGATTTCTCGTTGACAGAATAATTGTTTTGTTTTTTATTCAGCTTAAGTTTAAGTCAACAATCAAATCAAATTTTGATTATTTTCTTGCAAAGATCAGATAAAAAAAGGGGTTTCCGAAGTATTTTCAAATTAATATGACTACCCCGGAAGTCGAATAGGTGCATGATTGAAACTAAGCAAGTAGTGCTGAGAAATGTGGATCAGTTGTGTGGGCATGTGGTCTTCAACGCACAGAAATGGAAGATCTTTAAGCTTAATTTAGACATTCGAAATCTTAAATTAAAGTCACATGCATTTTATATTTAATTCTATACCCAAGACTTATTTTACTACCGAATATCCAAACTTAAATACCCTCCACACTATGTGTGACGGGTATTAAAAAGGAAAAAAGAAAAAAAAAATAAAAATAAATAAATTTCAAATAAAAGTTTCCCCCATTTTAAGGACATTTAATGTTATTAACGCTAATTCATACTAACTAACCAGCTTAAAATAGATGGAAATGCATTAAGAAGAATTAGTTTAAAACGCTTAACACGTACATTCTAAAGTAATTTAGTTAAATGTTTAAAATATAAGAGGAAAAGAGGAAGCTCTAAGTGATGCACTTGTGGTGCGTATGTATCTATGTGTGTGTGTGTGTGTATGTTTATATATGTTGCATTGCAGTTGTGCGTATTGTGCTTTGTCGTTAGCGTTGTCGCTGCAATTCTTTACTTTTCTATTTTTATATATTTTTTGTTTTTTTTGTTCGCGTAGATACTTTGCTGCTTAAAATGGTTTGCAATGCAGTGCGGTGTGACGTATCTACTTTAGAGATACTTTGTTGTGCAGCTGGTTTACTAACTACTTCTGCTACTACTATTACAACTACAACTACAGCTACTATATACAAGCACTGTCATTGTGTATCTGCTGCCACTATATGCAGTATCTTTTGCTGCTTTGTCTGGCATTATCTCGTTTAGTGCACTGACATTTGAACACTTTTAAGCAAAAGTCATGCTTCATGCATTTAAGGCCCGAAGCGGAGCAATAAAAATGGCACCAAACTATGTGGGAATGGCTGCTTAAGAGTGACAATAACAACAAAAAATATAACAACGAAGGCCATCGAAGTGAAGTGATGACGACGACAACAACGACAACAAGAATGACTTTGCCAATGGCGATGGCTGCGCTGCGCCCGCTGCGATGTTTGTGTCGTTCGGTATACACCATTAAAGAAGGACCAAAAAGTCAAACACCAAAAGTGTTTTAGAAGAATTCAAAAAACGTTTCGAATATTCGACTTAAGAAATAAGATGAGTGCATTTCACTTTAGCTTAGTTTAGTACGCTTCAGTTTAGGTTTGGTTTGGTTTGTTTTTTCGTTTAGGTTTTTTGGTTGGGTTTGGTTTAGCGCAATGCAGTTCACTCAAGTTTAGTTCAACGTTAAAGCAATTTAATGCGATGCAATGCAATGAAATGAAATGAGTTGAGATGGCAGCACAAAATAAAATCCCAAAATTGTGTACTAAGTATATAAAATGGGGGAATAAAGAAAAAACTAAAATACTAAAGAAGAGAATACTTAGTAGCGACACGACGGATGTAACGGACGGAGAATGTGAGAGTACGTTAAGATAAAACGCAAGTGAATGGGTATAAATTTTAAGTCAAGTGCCGGAATGCAATTTGCTCCCGAAAGATGAAAATCAAATGTTTAAGAAAGTTTGTATAATTTTGCACATGCATAGATACTTTAGATACTTAGATACATTTATATATTGACGCCTTCACGTACACTCATGTGCTGCATTAGATACAAATGCTCGCAAATGTCGCTTCAACGTTATTGTTTTTTTGGGTCGTTTTGTATTATACGAGAGAAGCCATTTAAAGGAAATACAATAAAACGAAAAACGAAAATGAAAAACGAAAAAAAAAAAATGTATATAATCCAATAAAACTATAATTGAATAAGATTATCATCGTTGTGCGCACATTTCAATGCTGAAAAAGTTCAAATGAACTTTGCCATTTGCAGTGGCGCCAAACATTTTCCACATTTCATCGGAATAATTTTTGTGGTTGAAAATATTATCGAAAAAAATTTTTTTTTTGTTTTTCATTTTTCATTATAAGCGCAGCTTAAATATTAGTTACGCTGCAAGGTGGCGCATTTATAAAAACTAAAAATAACATTTTTGCTCCTAAAAGTATGCTATGAAATTATTAGTCAGATTTGAAAAGCATTAAAAGTATTTGAATTGAAATAGAATTTAATTAATGTTTATTATAAATTAAAATAAAATATGTTAATGTGTTAATCGATTATTTTCTGTTTCAATACGCTCGAAGCATAATAAAAGATTATTACATACGCACTTAGATGCATCTCAATAAACATTTATGTCGTCACTTAAACATTGATTAAGTCAACTTTTGCTGTGTTGTGATAAAACATTGCTTTTGCCTTAATTGATATATGTAATATTTAATTAACATTCTCTCAGTTCATTGCTAATTTCAATAAATATTTTGAGTGATGGCAGATGATTTGTTGCTGCTATTTTTGACTAAATCTGAAATTGATTTTAATTAGCAAGTAAAGCCAAATGTGAATTTAATATTTTACTTTGAGTTCAAATATTCTTAAACGAAGTTTTAGATAGATAGAATTATCTAATTGGTAGATTTACATGCTTGCATACGATGTCATACGACTTATAATCGCCTTTATTATACGTAAGTGTGTATATGTACAATATATTCGCCTATACACAAGTTACCAAGGAAATACATTATTAAATTATTAATAATTATTCCATGGACATTCAAAGATACAAACCACACACACACACATACTCACTTGTATACATGTACACAAGCGGGTATATATGTATGGTATCGTGTGTATGTATTGTTGTACATAATAAAGCTAGTTACGCTTGAGTTAGTTACGGCACTTTACACTCAATTATTATGACATAAAATATCGTAGACAATAAAAGCAGGACATGTGGCATCTTAATCTATGTATGTGTGTATGTGTTGTATATGATGTGCGTTGTGTGTGTGCTTATTGGCTGTTGCTTTTGCTGTTGTTTTTGTTGCATACTTGTAGGAAACTTTGATCTTTCTTCATACAAAATATACAATAATATTAATAAGCAATAATGCTGCCAATAAGATTTTTGCCAACACACACCCACACACATACACACACATGCCTTTGTAGCATACCAAAAGCATCGTAGGAAGGAAGGAAGGAAGCAAGGAATTTTGATAAAATAACCACAAACGTCATTTCTTATACTGATTCTTCTACTTCTACATTTTCTCCTACTCATAACTTTATGCGTTCGAACAATTTATTGACGCATATGAATTTCTAAGTAATTTTTGCTTATTTATAATTCCAAGGCGTCTTTATTATTTCATAATTTATGCAATTTATGGCTATATAATTTACATAATTGGGTCAATTTGTGTGCATGTGTGTGTGTGTGTGCGTGTGAGCATTTCATTCAATTACCTGTTTGAATGGGTTGTATTGTATTTATTAACTTTTGATAACTTAATTAGTATTAATTAAATAGTCAGAATATCGTACATCGTACATGAGACAAATTTTGTATATATTGCTACGCAACAAACCGAATAATATCAAAGTTTAAACTATTTTGTATTAATTAAATTTATAAATTAATTGATTTGCCATTCTACACTTCTCGATTGGCTTTTAAGTTTAAAGTTCAACCGACATCTTAAAAGTGTAATTGAGGCAAACTAATCGATTTTGCCTAATTGAGTTGGCTAGTGGGTTTTATGACAAATATAATAAATAGATTTTAGGGCTAAAAAATTTAAACTGATCACGACGTGACAAACGTGTTGGCTTTTATGACCTTATCAATTTTCTTCGTCCTAAGAGTAAGGGCGGTGTTTTTATAACTCGACGTTAACCGTTGCTGCTTTGGGATCGGCGGCATAACAAAACGCTGGTACACTAGCACACTCTCTTTTTGCAGTTGGCTGCACAATGCTTCGATAGCCTACAACGATTCTCCGTTGTTTGCTGAGTCACTTTGTTGGATCACCGACCATAGAGGTGTTCATGGTGACGAATTGGTAAAATGTAGATACTTCGAGTGGATCTCTTCTGTGATCTTAATTGTCGTAAGAAACTCTGTCTGTCTGTCTGTCTATTAATTTTTCTTTCAGTGCCATCCAATAGGGCTGTGTGATAATCGATTGTTGATAATTAGTAAAACAAAAATTGATTGTTGTTGATTAATCATGATTACCAAACAATGAAAAAAAAAAAAAAAATACTAAGAATACTATTTTTTAGTTAATTTTTTTGCTTGTCACTTGGACTATGACGAAGTGAACACCTTCTTTGTTTTTGATTGTTGATTAATTGATTATTGATACTTCAAAAAAATTAATCAATTGATTAGATAAACTAATCGATTGCTCATTAATTAATCGATTAATTACACAGTCCTACTAGACATATTACCTCGGATTGCAACCACCTAAAGCTGCCTTTGCACTTCCATGCGACGTAGGACGAGTTGTTGGAGGGAATGGCAAATAAAAAATGTATGGAACTACGATGTGCTAATACTTGTTAACTAAATCCCTAATGCTGTCTATTGTACTTGCATAATAATTTGGAAAAATCAAGTTTGTGCCACGCCCATTTTTAGATATAGCCCCCATACAAACGTACCATTTTTTTTCTGATTTTTTGAATTAAAACAGCTATTATTTATGAATGTAGTCACTCCAAGTTGGGTATAAAATACTTCTAATGTCATCCAATGTTAAATTCAAAGCTGCCACGCCCATTTTTAGCTATAGTCTCCATACAAATTTACCACCCATTTTCAAGTTTTTGTATAAAATTAGGTATAATTTATGAGACTATTCACTAATTTTGGTAAAAAAAAAACTTCTAATGTCATCCAATATCAAAACCAAGGTACTACGCCCATTTTAAGCTATAGTCTCCATACAAACTTATCGATTATTTTCGAACAAAAGTATGAAAAAATCATTATTTTCGAATATATTTATATATTTATAAATGTTTATAAGCTAAGGGTTCCAACGAAGTTAACGTTTTTCCGTTTTTTTTTCTTTTTTTTTTATAAAAATTTCAATATTTTTCAAAATTCAAAATTTGCATTTATTTTTAAAACTTTGCTTTAGTGATTTTTGTGTTTAGATAATCATTTCCGTTCAAAATGTCAGAAATATACAAAATGGCGATCAATTTTTTAAACGCTACTATACATGTACAATATAAACACACACACATACGCTTATAGGTATGTACACGTACGTGTTATATGCAATAAATAATTTTAGCATTAAAATTGAAAAAAATCTATACAAAACAAAGAGAAAAAAAAAAAATTCAAAATTTTGTATTTATATTTTTTGATTGTAGACAAACATTTTTATTTATTTTTATTTATGCACATTGTGCATACCATGCAATACATTGCATACAAACATGCCACACACTAATTCTTTTTTAATATTCTCAAAATATAACATTGCAGAAAATGTGGCATAAATAGTTTTTCTAAAATAATATTTAAAATAAATTCAAATTTGTCATGGATTTGTTTTTGCCAGGGCTGCAAGCCACAAGTCAGAACTCTGTTGATCCTCGGTTCCGTTTCATGGATACAATGAATATATGTATGAGCCTTAAAAGCGTATTCAAGTTTCGGTTACATCAAAGTCAACATTTTTGTTTTTGTTTTATTTTTTTTTTTTTTATTTGTACATTGGCGAGGCGCATGAAACTTTTGTTATTTATTTTTGATTATCAGCTTATAGATGTCAATATCCGGCGGAATTGAAAGGCTGCGTTGTTGTTGTTGCTGGCATTGGACAATCGAAAAAGTGCAAAACAAACAAACAAACAAATAGAGACAATTGGAAAATAAGTTGGAGAGACGGAAATGACAAAAAGTAAACCAAAACAAAAAAAGTAGAAAAAAGAAAAAAAATGGCAACCACAGCGTTATAAAATAAAATTAATACAAAAACTATATAGACTGATTTAGTCATGTCGTATTGACTTAAGAATGCCCTTTATATCTATATATAAATAGTTAACAATACAGACGATTAAAATAAAAAATATAACAAGAAAATGAAGCGAATATTCAACACCATTTCGGCACGATTAATCGTAAAATTTTAATAAATTGGTTATTTCTTAATCGATTAATCGACTGATTAAAATGTTTCAGCCATTCTAAAGCATTATTAAATTGATTCGATGTTTTAAGTTTCTGGTTCTCGACTATACAGCGGAAGTAGCAAGCTTCGAAAGTGAGCAAAAATTGAAAATTGCTCTAAATTGTTACAAACTTAATCGAAAACTGATTGTAATCGTTTTTAATGCTTTGCGTAAAGTGTACATCAAATAATATTACGGATGAGCTAAATAAATTGACATATACAAACAACAACAACAACAACTAAAGTTGAAAATAATAACAAAAAAGAAAAGAAAAAAAGTTGACAGTGACAAGAAAACAACAAACAACAAAATGTGAGTAGCAACAATAATAAACAAAAATCTAAAGCTTCGAATAAAATATAAATAGAAAATTATCCCTTTTATACAATATCCACCCAACCGATGTGCCTGTCATAAGGTTAGCGCGATTTAATGTCAGTTTACAAACCGAAAAAAAAAAATATATACAAATATTTTACATAGCATTGCCATATTCTATAGTCGTTGGGAAAGTATAGATACTCTATATGCTAAAATATGTAATCCAAATTCTTGAACGACTCTATTCAACTTTCTAGGATCGGTTGTCCAAACCTATTCGGAGGACGTCTTAAACTGGCATCCTTCTCTTTGAACAGAGAACTGAGAGAATGTGGATGAATGTCTCATCTTTTTTTTAAGCGAAAGAGCCTACGACACGCATTACACGCATAAGCGGCAAACATTCAATGTGGCAACAATTATTTTAAAATTAGAAACTGAAAACGTTAAAGAGTATCCAAAGCACCTGCCTATGAAATTTATACGTTTTTTTTTTTCTCTGCTACAATATTTATTTTTTTATTTTTTTTTTTTTGTGTGGTTAGCCACAAAATCAGCCGTTCAAAAGACAGTAAGACCAGCCAGTTGACAGCACAAAAGCTGACCCAATCAAAATTGTTGTAAGGAGACAGACAGACAAACAGAGAAATAGATAAACGAGTAAACGATTCAACGAACAGACAGATAGACAGACAGACGGACAGACAGATAGACAATCAGGCATTGTTATTCGCTTAAATCAGTTGGCTAAAACATTGACAATGGCTGCGGGTTGCAGGTATTATTATTGTTGTTTGTAAGCATTATTTCCGCTATACACAAGCGAAACATGTTCAATTTCAGTTTCAGTGTCAGTGTCGGTATCGGTGGCGTATCAGTAACGTATTGTAGTGCTATCAAAATATCACGCATACGCAGATGCGAGGGCGATTTACTAAATTGATTGATAAATGCATTAATAAAAAAAAAAAAATAAAAAAATAAATAAACTATTTGTTTGAGCGTTTAATATATTAATGCAACTCAAAGTGAATTCCTAGCAAGCCGAGAGTAAAGGGCTTCGATTTAAAAAACGAAAAAAATAGTTTTTTTTAGTCGAAAAGCCAACATGAAAAGCCATGTCTCAATTTAGATATATATTCGTTCGTCTGTCTGTCTGTTTACTGCTACACGTTGTGTTTGTTCAGTTTTGAAGATATTGAGCTGAAAATTAAACATTTCTCGGCCACAATTACTAAAAAATTGGCAGTGGTTTGCTTCATGTGCCGGTTTTAAATCAGAGTCTAAACAAGATTTAATTATCTTTCCGTCTTATGCCAAGAACCTTGAACTTAGTGCGAACGATTTTTAAGAGAATTAGTATTCACTTTTGATCAACCACAAAATGAGCACTCGTCGGCTTCTTCTGTATTAGATATTTTACTATGTATCAGACTACCCTCGTATGTTATGAATGCTCACACACATAAAGTTCAAAGCAGCTGTTGGTAAATACTGACTTAAAACATTTGTTTATTCGTTTGTTTGTGTATTTGTGCATGTATGTAAATTTACTTTTGCAATTTGCATGTATGTCACTAGGTGTGCACATATCAAGATTGTCACGACGTCATTTTTGGTTAAATGCCAAATCCATATGCAGAAATTTATGACCGAACGGATGTATAGAACTGTCACTTTTACTTTGAATCAGTATCCGCCATAATATGTTCTGTCTGTCCGTTCTGTTTTCTACGTCCAACTGTCCATCTGACTCTATATGTTCCCATGTGTATAAACGCGCAAAAGCTTTTGTTCATATCTACATATTGTTTATTATATTAATGTGTGTATGTGTGTGTGTGTGTCTCTTTGTGTGTTAAAAGGTGAGAACAGCAACAGCGTCGGGTGTTGCTATAACAAACAATAAAGGTGTCATTCGGGATATAAAGGCCAACAAACAAATAAGCAAACATGTATACATACACACATATACACATACATATAAACATGCCAACATATACGTTTACAGACTGACAGACAGACAGACCGACAGACAGATATATTCGAATATATATGCAATCATTTGCATAGATAGCGCACTTTGTTTAAACGTGTATTTCGGAATACACACACACACACACATACATACACATGTGCATGCATATCTATGCAAATGTTTGTATGTATGTATGTGCATATGCAACTTTGTTTGAGTAAGTTAGAGTCTGTCTGCATACAACGCATATATTGAATTGTTCAATTGACAACATCTTCGCCTATAATTTCTTTGGGATTTGAAATATTTCAACAATTCGCGAAAGAGATTAGCGAATTTTCTTTAATTAAATTTAAAAGAAGAATTTCGATAGAATAGCATTGATTGCAGTATTCCAGATCGCTTTTGAAGTAATCTTGTTTAGCTGAACTTTAGAAGCCAAAACGGCTTTTTGAAATATTTAAATTTAAAATATTTCATTCAGTTTATGAAGCATACTTTCAGGAGTAACGTACATTTTTATTGAAAAAGCCGTGGAATTAAAAGGAGTTCCGCTCAGTAAAAGGTAGTAAGGCGATGTACTTGGTATCTACTCGTAGATCAACAACACTGCTTGGTACAATCTGTGAGAATGGAGAATTTTAACTTAGAAATTAAAAAAATAATTACTTTTGCGAATTGTTGTTCTTTCGGGCTCGCTAGGTAAATTGAGAAATAAGGATCTATCCCGAAAATAAACCATACAAGACGCTAATAATTGCGTTACTACTGTGTACCGCGCAGAGGCATGGACTATGTCCAAGTCGAATATGTCAACAAGCGGATTTGTTTACAAACAAATCGCAGGGATGCATTAGCAAAGACGTTCGCCGCTGCGTTGCTATGATTAGCTTCTAAAAAACAAACGCAAGATTGGCACAAGATTACAAACACCGGTGTAGAAGCCTAAGTAAAACACAGGCCAACCATAGGCTGTAGGGTCATATATACCATACATAAATACATACTATATACAATATATTTAAATTTACATCAATGTCTACGAACTCGAGTGTTTATTGTTTAAATAAACATAAACACATGAACGCTTACAGGCAGGCAGACGTGTCTGTGCGTTTCTTTGTTTGCTTTTCAAATTCAAAAAGCAATTAATATGGCAAATGGAAATTGTGTAATATTTACAATAAATGTAATAATTGTAATTATCATTGCTATTACACCAACTCAAAATACTTACAAATAATTGAAAATACTTATGTATTGTCTTTGGGCTTGAACCGAAGCTTAAATACTCATTGAAATCAAAATTAAGTAATTGAATCAATGCACAAGCGTACAGAATGAGATGGAAATTTATTTTATATTGCAAATTGCCTTGCCTGTTGTGTAGCATTTACTAAAATAAATTTGACTAAAAATAAAATGTAGAGTTGAATTTTATAAATTTTATTTTAATTAAAATCTAAATAAAATCTTTATTAAATTTTGCAACAATATCAATCTTTGAATTATATTAAAAATGTATCTTATAGTTTCATTTATTTATTTATTTTATCGTCGTCGTGTCTGTCTGTCTGTCGTTCTGTACAATACGATATATTAGCATCTTTGTAAACATTTCCTCACACGTTCAAATTGTAGCACCTTTTGACTTTAGCAATTGTTTAAATATTTACACAAAATTTTGTATATACAATCTAATATTCGTATTCGTACAGTTCGTTTAACTTGCTTTTATTTGCATGCATTTCTGTGTATTTGTTTCCATTCTGTGTGTGTGTGTATGTGAGTGTGTTTGTTTTGTAAACAACGTTATTCCTTAATAAAAATACTTCATGCTGGACTTGTTGCATTGTTTGTTGAATGAAATAACAAAAAGAAAAAAAAAAGAAAAAAAAAAAGGAAAGAGTTAAAAACTAGTATCCTCTTTTTATTATTTCTGTTACAGCGTCAATTATTCGGAAATTTAATTAAATTTTTTGAATCAATATAAATTTTTTTTTTTTTTTTTTTGCTCAGATTATTTTAGAAAAGACACAGACTTAAGAGAAATAGAAAAATATTTAAAGTTAATTTAAACTAAATTTAAATTCAATTAGAAATAAAAATATTTTAAAACTTAATTTTACACTTAAACCAGATTCAAGACAGAATAGTGGAATCATTTGAAAGGTAATATATCTAAGACTGGTTCTAGAAAACATAATTAAAAAACGATTTCTATTCGAAATATTGTTCTCATATCTTCTCAAAGGAACTCGAACCCCATTTTTGTAAAATTTATTCATTACTGGTTTGTCTTATTTCCATTTGTGCGTCACCAGACGATTTCCTGTGAGGATACCTGAAGAGAAAATTTTACGCCTATAAACCAGACACCCTGGACCAGCTTGAAGCCAACATAGGCCAAAAAAATGCCCGTATTGCCAGAGATATGCTGCAAAAAGTGTTGACAAATGCCGAAAACGGCCAATCTTTGCGTAGCTGCTAAGGACCGATCGCATCTTTCGTAAATGACCAAACAAATTGTGCCGAATCAGGACCAGGACAAATTGAAAAAGGTTTTTTATTATACCCTGTACCCAAGTGTTAAAATGGTATGTTAAGCTTCTGCAAATGTATGTAACAGGCAGAAGGAGCCTTGGTAGATCCTACAAAGTATATATATACTCTTGATCAGCATTGATAGGGAGTGTCGATCTAGCTATGTCCATCCGTCATCCGTCATGCTGTCTGCCGTATGAATACGCTTATTTCGGAGACTATAAGTGATACGGCTACCATATTTGAGACTCTTGTAAGCCGTCAAGTGGTCACTTACAAACGGTTTTTCTCTCGTCCAATTTTAAGGGGTAGCACCCCAACTTTTTGAAATTTTTCGTAAAACTTCTTTGTTTCCTATTCTAGCAACTCTTAATTTTGTAAAAGTTATGCCTATGATGGCCCCAATGAAATATGCCAATATGTAAAAAAAAATTGTTGATATAGCTCCCATACAAATTTACCCCATTTTATGATTGGGTAGAGGGTATCTTGCAGTCGAGTATACTTCACTTCAGCATTCTTTCTTGTGTTTTACTGAAGTTTTTTACTTAAACAAATTCTGACTGCCGTCTGAAATATTATTATTTCGTAGACTTTAAATGATGGAGACAGCATCTCTTTGTAATGTATTTTATTTATTTATTCTTTTTTTTTTTTTAATATTTTGTAGTAGAGATTTTTATTGTTATGCTCTGTATACCTATTTACATATATAGTATATATAATATGCTTTGAATGAAGTAAAAGTGTCAGATTGGAGACAAAATTAATTGTTTTTTAAGATTAATTTTGATAAATGTTTTATACAATTCAGACAGATGGAAAATATATCTGCATACTTTTAGGCGTTGCCAACCAATGCGGTCAACTTGCAAAACAAATTATAAAAGCGCAGAAAAGTAAAAAGAAAATAAATAAAATTTAAAGCAAATGAAGTAAAATCTTAAAAAATGTTGAACTGCTAAAAGCTGTAATTGACAAAGATGCAAAGGCTTTAGTTGAGATTTTAGTTTAGGGCTTGCATTAGTTTCTCGAATTGACAAATTATAAATTTAAAATCTGTAAAATGGCTCTTAAGGGTTGTGTATGTAGACGCCAATAAAAAGAATAAAAATATTTTCTTAAAATCAAACTTACCACTTGAATAGGCGTCAAAGTCAAAGTCCATATTGTTGTTGTTGTTGTTGTCATGTTGCCGTTTATTTTTGTTGCTTAAAACAACGCCAGCAGTATCAATCTCAATTGGATCGGTGTCAATATTCACGCTGTCTATATTTGCATTGCTTGCAGCACGCTTCACAACTCCGGCAACTCCAGTAGATGACGGTTGATAAACGGAAGTGAAATCCTTTCGGGTATTGCCGTTGCCGTTGCTGTTGCCATTGCTGTTGCCGTTGCCAATGGCTGCAACATCTTGCAACAATAGCAATTGGAACAGCAACAGCAGCATCGTGGCAAATTGTAGCCGTTGCATTGATGGCATTGACTGCACATTTTGCGTTTGCGGTGTTTTAAACATCCGTACGTAATAGGTTTTGCGGTAAGGCATTGAGCGGCACACTGTGTATCTCATTGTCCATTTCACGGAAAACAAAACACGGTACAAAGCGAAATTTAAGCACGTCACATGCGTTCGCTTGCTCGCTCGTTCAGTTCAGTTTAGTCAATTTGTACGCATGCAATGCACGTCGCGTCTGATGCGTTATACTCGTATATGGTGGTGCGTGCGTGTATTGCTTAATAGGAAAACGGAAACGGATACAGCGGCAATGGCAACGGAATCGAAACCGGAAACGATGCACAGCACAAATAATGTAGAATGCACACGAGTAAATTAATGAACGGATTGATGACAGTTTTTATTTATTAATAAAAAAAAAAAATAATAATAAAACGAAAAATTATTTAGCTAGTTTGGATACTTTTTATAGTTAATTCTGGCTTTATTATTTTATTTTTTATTTCGAAAACAATTTCTGCACCTTTATTTGTAATTTTTTTCTTTTTTTGTTTGTTTATTTATTATTAACAATTTGTATGTGATTTAGTAGTCAGCGCTGTTCCCTTTGCGCCCATTAAGCGCACGTTTCGTTGCTGAGGTTTTAGCTACATATGTATCTGTATCTGTGCATGCGTGTATCTTATTGCTCTGTTGACATTAAATCCGCACGCGAATGTCGCGACAACGCGTAAAGTACAAAAAAAAAAAAATTATAATTCACACAGAATGAAAAAACAATGTAAATCAGAACGTAATCAGCGCAAGTTGTCTGAAGGCGTTCTAACAGCTCAAATGCCTCAAGGTGCGAGCATGAGAATGATTTAATGAACGGAAATGTATATTTTTGCTTTAATTTAAATATTTTTTTTTTCTTTTTATTTATGCGAAATTTTTACGTCTTTAGCAATTTGCATTTAATATTTTTACACTTCAACTTCAAAAAAAAAAAAAAAAAGCTTGGAATTTTTTTTGCACTTTTTTTAAAAGTATTTTTACGAATTCAAATTATTCGCGCCACTTTTTAGTTTTTTTGTTTTTTTTTTTTTTTTGATTAATGTTAATATTTACGTATTATTCCGGCGGAATTATTTTAAGCCGGAATAACGTAAACGAACAAAGTAAAACTTCGTCAACAACTAAATGCCGGCAAGTTTCAAAACGATACACTGCCAAATGCAAAACAACAACAAGAAGCTAACTCGAATACGTTTTTTGTGTGTTTGCGCCAAAGTGCGAAATCCTATTGAGCTAAAGTTGCCAACGTCAGTGCTACATATACAGTCAGTCAGTCTTTCTTAACGAAGTTAGGCACACAAGCGGGCGGGCAGACAGTACAGTACAGGACAATCACAAAAAACGATACGAAACGAACGAACGAATTTAAACGAGCCGAAATTGTTGCAATACTCGTACGAATATTTTCTGAATGAATTTCCAACGCATGCGCATAATGCATACAATTCGTCCGTTTTATGCGACACCGTATGACTTTAATTCTATTTGCAACAGTATAAAATCATTCGCCATCGCCATCGTTGCCGTTGTCGTTGTCGTTATCGTAAAATAACAATAACACAACACAACAGCAACATACAACACACACACACACACACACACAAGGTCCAGTAATGTTTCGTTTTGTTACGCTTGTTATTTAGCCGCATTTGTCTTGTACGTTTGTTGCTTCTTGTTCTCGACTTTAGACGTAGTTATTGTTGCCTCTAATGCGTCCCTGTATCAGGTATCAGGTTGCAGTTCATTTGGTCAGTACGTGCCACAACTATGATAGTAGCAGCCACAGTAAAACATAGAAGCAGCGCAAACAATCATTTGATTCCGTTTCAAGTCGACAGTTTTGTATCTTTTACACGTTTCCCATACATAGCTATTCTATTTGATATTTGCACAGCAACAGTTATCCTTAAAACATAGCAGCAGCAGTTATTGCCAATTCAAGCTTAGCCATATTGCACAATGTTTAAAATATATTTTTGTAATCCGTAATAGGCTGCACCCATCGTATAAAGAGATTAGCTTAGGTTTGATGCTTGAGTGCGTTAAATAGCGAATGTGTTGCCACAGAATCTATAAACGAACTTCTATATCTCTGCTACAATCATTTTGATATTTTAATCTCTAATTCAGAGGCATGAAAACCTTAAGTTAAGTTTTGATCTATTGTTAGCTAAGCCACTCCTGTAGTGGTGAGTGGTGACATAAGACGTTATATCCTTTATTAAGAATGTTACTAGAGCCACGGTAGTCGGTGAATGTTGTTTGGTTGAAAAATTCATTTCGATCGTTACAATATTTTTGATATTGAACACACTTGTCGTACCTGTCAGTTTGTAATGCATTAAAAGAGACATCGTGGAGCCTATAAAGAAATATATTCTTGATCTGCTTGACGAGATGAGTCGATCTAGTTATCTGTTTGTTGATGCGCGATTTATAAGCTCAGTTTTAAAGATATTGCGCTGAAATTTTAAACCACTAACGGGTATAGCTCCCAAACTAATCGCTTAAAATATGGATAGGAACGCGAATTTCTAAATAATAAAGAACATTCCTTATTTTAAGATAAAATTTAACAGGAAGATCTAACCACGTCAAATGATGTGTGAGTGGCATATTAGCTTCATTCTTGTTTATTAAAAGAAATTTACTAAATTACAAAACTAAAAATAAATTTTGATATTTAAACGCATTTGATTTTATTTTTATATTGAATACGAATGCCATTGATTGCTTTCCAAATGACATTTAGCGTTTACCTTGAAATGGAAAATATGTATTTTCATTTAATAAGTAAGACGTTCGCAAACGTTCGAGTGCAAATACCAAAATTATTTTTAGATTCGTAATTTCAGTAATTTTAGCTAAATTTGAGGTTTTCTTATTTATTAAGAAATAAATCAATTCTATTGAAACTAATTAGTCAAAAGCAATAACAAGCAAAAGTTCATTTGTAAATAATGAAAATGGTATAAAAGCTTGTAAAAATATTAAAATATTTACCAATGGAAAATCTTTCAAGTTATGTCAAATTCGTCCGCAAATAACGTCCGCAATGAAAAACAAGTTTTTTTTGTTATAAGCCGATAAACTTTTTACACAAAGACGATGTATTCTAAACTGAAGAACAGCTTTCTATAAAACTAAAATGATAATAAAATATATACATTCTAGAGCAGCATCAAAGACTAAGTTGATATCTAGATATGTCTGTCCGTCCGTGTGTTTGGTTTTATATGTTTTATTCGTTCCGTTTTGAAGATATTGCGCTGAAATTTGGAACACAAAAAGGTATTTTATTAAAGCGTATTTAAGCTTTGATTTTACAGAAATAAAAGTTTATTTTTTTCTTGTTTAATTTATTTTGTTTTGTTATAATTTATTAAAAATATTCTGCAGGCTCTCTTAAATTGTTTTTCTTAAATTATTTTAAATCATTTCTCTGTTTTCTTTAATGAATTTATTTTGCATATTTCTCAAGTTTTTCTTTATTGCAGCTTTTATATCAATCAAATTTAATTTAATTAAAATTAAAAACAAAAAGAAGAAGAAGAAAATGCCAATAGGGAAAACGATAGTTTTAAAACTAGATACAAACAAAGAAAAACAGAAGAGCAACTGAAATTAATAAAATAGAACAACGTTAAGAAATTCCGATATCAACAACGAATAGCAAATGTTTTAATTAAAGGTAAATGCTCATTCAAAATGCTAGTTTGAGTAGGTGGGCAGGTGAGTGCAAGAGGTACTATACAGTTCAGAACAGAAATGATTACAATTGCAACTATAGAGCAAAGTAAATGTCCCGAGACCGAAGATCAACAACACCCAATTCTGAACAGCAACAAAAGCGATGAACAGCAAAAGCCAAAAGTGACAATGCATTGCATAAAACGAGGTGTAACAGCAGCAGCAACAGCAGCAGCAGCAGCAGAGGCAGCCAGCCAGCCAGCAACAGCAAAGAGGATGCAACATCAGAGAAAAAGTGGAAAAAAACAAAAAGTGAACATTGAAGTAGTTTGTATGTGCGAAACAGCACAGTGACAGACAACACAAGCGTCACTTGTGATTCGATTCCTGTCGCTAAGAACGATTTGCCTGTTAAAATGAAAAAAAAAATAAACGAATAAAAAGAATGAAACGAAACGAAATGGTTCAACTACATACAACGACCGTACATGGTGCATGGTTTATGGTGTATGGTGACAACACAACAGCCATGTCAAAGGACGTCAAAAGTAAATGTTCCATTCCCGCTAAAACCATAAATTCAATGAGAACTCATCGAGCATATCCATGGTTTCAAATTATTGACCGAGAACTGTGTGTGAAATACAATAAATATCGAGGGTTATTTGAATAGAATCGATAAATGATATTTCAGGAGAAGTTTCTTTGATTTCCTTGAATAGAAAAAATATCGTATCGAAAGTACGTTGAATGATGTGGATACTCTATTTTGAGTCAACAGACTTCTAAACAACGATCCCAAAAGCTGAGTGACAAATTTTCAAGGATCCAAAATTTATTTAAAATATTATCCTCTTGGTTACATCATATTTAAAATTTTCAAATATATTTAATTTTCTATTGAACAAAATTTTAATTTTACTCTCATACAAATCCAATTTTCAAACATCATTCCACGCCACTCACAGACCTGTAAAATCAAAGCAAGAACCTTACTTGTGCTCTCACCAATTTTAGGTCTTTAGATATGTTCCAACAAAGAGAACCTAGCATGTGGCAACCTTCTCACTTTTGCCTTGATGCAATATAAAATTGCAATTTCATTTTTATTGACAGCAGCGAAACGTTGTTGTTGTTTTTTTTGTTTTGTTTTTTTGTTGTTCTTGCTGTTTGTGTGTTTCGTATTCAATTAAATATATTTTGTCAGCATCATGAAATTGTACTGTCAATACTTGAACTTTATTCAGTCTAAAAATATGTAAATACGAGCACCATACAAGAAGAACAAATTTTAAAAATATTTAAAATTCGTGCATTTCGCAAATACTGCGCATGCAGTGCAAAAAAAATTTTTTTTTACAAGTAGGGTGGATGCCGCGTAAAATTAGGCCAGAGAAGTGATCAAGTGTTTAGCTCAGAACTGTCTAAGTTTCAAATATGGTGGCTCTATTTTTAACAGTCTCCGGGATTATCCATTTTAGACAGCAAAACGGCCGAATAGGCGGACAGACAGACATAGCTATATTGACTCTTCTTTCAATTCTGAACACGAATGCCTCATTTTGCCTGTAACATAAACTACCACAAACTTACTATATCATTTAAGCCCTCGGATAGAGAGTGTAAGAGAATACCTTTTAAGTCCAAATAACTCTAAGTCTAGGAGATTATAAGGCAATGCTTCATGCTAACCCGGCTATGTTCTTTGTAACTTGCGATTTTTTTTTTTTTTTTTTAAGAAGCCAGGGTTTCACGCACACTTTTAGGTATAGTCCCCATACATACTAACTTACGGCCCATTCTTATATGAATTTAATTAGAATTGTATCTCAATAGCACATTACCATACAAGCTTATCTCCCTCCTCTTGGGGTTTTCGGTATTTTTAAATTAAAACGTGAAACCTAGGCGCTTCAATCGAGTCCTAAAGTAGTGTTCAATCCTAGATTGTATCGAAACACCCATTCACCTTCTTCGCGTAATATTATCTATGCTATTCTGATGATCTCATAAGTAAGTTATTTGAAGTTTTATGTAATGGTCATGGGTTTTTGAGTTTCGATTCGATCAAAACTTTTTTCTATGTTTTTTTTTTATTAAGTTCATTGGCTTAGCTTTGCTTTGCTTTACAAATCTGCCTTTGTGCTTCGAAAGTTTCCGGTTTTTTTTTTGTATGCACGCCCATAAGCCTAACAAATAAGTTTAACAATCAGTTTTTAATTTCAACTGCAACAACAATAAACAATAAGTAACTAAGTCCATGTCCAAGTATGCGTTTGGAATTATACAATTAGCTGCCAATTAAGTCAACTAGTTCTCGTGCTCATTTTCCTAGTTCTCGTTCACGTTCTCGTCGTAGTAAATCTTCTCAACATCATTTCCGTAGGATTTACAAACGATTGAACGAAATTGGCTTAGTCGTCCAGTCCAGTCCAGTGCAGTCCAACGGACCATTCAATGGGCCCATTTCGTGTGCCGTTGAGCTAATTCATTTTCGCAATTTTATTGTCGTGTTAATTGAATTTGAAACTGAGCGGCATTGAGTACCACCAAAACGCACGTCAAACCTAAGTGAATTCAAATACTCGTACGCAACGCAATGGAACGGCATAAAAACAACAATAGTAGGAACAGGACAAGCTAACTAGAGCAGCACACCAACCAACCAACCAACCAAACAACCAACCAAACCTAACTAATGTGTAGTCAAACACACACACACACACACACACAGACACACACAGAAGAATGAAACTGGCAATAAAGTAGTCTCAGACTGTCTGAATGACTGACGGACTGGCTCACGGACTGACGGACATTTGAATAAGCGAAACGAAACAGCTACGCCCGGAAAGCGTTTGCCAGATTGGAACTTAACATCAAGTGCTTGCCAATGCCAAAATCACCTTACATATGAGTATGAAAATATGTATATCCGACTGCCTGAATGGATGGTCCTTCATTGTTTATCTGTACAAACGTCAGTCTTTATACATATCTGATCGTCTGTCCGTTCGTCTCCCTCTCTCTCTCTCTCTGTCTGTCTATCTGTCCATTGCGCCTAATGCGTGCAACATACGGATGAATTGCGCTGCGTTTTCATCGTTTTCCGTTTCGTATAATTGACTTAGCACACACACAGCACACTCACAGCACAGCACAGATGCAGCATCTACATACACATACATGCAAACTCATCTCATTTTTATGCAAGTACGAGTATGTAGTATGTGCTTCTCCATCGACATCATCTTTCTGCCACAATGAATTGTTCCGGATTACATATTCATCTATCCCACTCTCACTCTCTCTCTCTCTCTCTCTCTCTTACTGACTGACTGACTGACTAACTAGCAATATCTACATTTCCCACATGCCATATTCGTTTGGCTAACCGGCGTCAGCGATGATTATGCAATTTGTTTACTCAGTTATGCATCATTTGCTGCTGAAATTGATTGTTTGGTCGGACATTGTTGCTCTATACGAAATGTTTTTCCACATCTTTACTCTAATTTTAGTTTTTGCTACTGCACTTGTATACTCGTAGCACATACACATACATGCATACATACACACACACATGTACTAATTAAATATTTTAATTAAAACTTAATTAGTATGTAGCGTTCTTTAGTCGTCAGTCTGATGCGCTCTCTTGGAACAATTCACACCATATTGGGTAATTTCTGCATAAAAAAAAAAAACAAAAACTTTTTATCCGATTAAAAAAATCTGAATAGAGGATAAATAAATATGTTTTGGGTCTTTGGACAAGTAGTACAGTTGCATAACTCGGTAACATTTTAAATTCATTTTAATCTGCTTTTCTCAACTTCCAAACTACCAGGCTATCCGGTTTCTAAATCTCTAGAAACTGTTCGGCGTTAGGAAATTGGGATCGAAAGATAAAGTCACCACTAAAGCTTAGGTTAAGGTTTAAGTGGCTGAGAGCTCAGACGAGCACTACAACACTTTGGTCAAAAAGAGGCCCATTGTGTTGCCACATGTTCTCAAAAACAGCTCAAAAACTTAGGACCAATCCAGAGCTAAACAAATTTTACGACAAGAATTTTATACTTATAGCATCGCATATAGCATTAGTTTGTTTGCTGGTTAATAGCTCAAGTATATGTGTAATGCATATGCATATATATTATTGATCCACTCGATGAAAGAAATGGATATAGCCATAATTTTTAAATTTTAGTTAAATAGAATTCAAGTCTCTTTAAAAGTTTTTTTTCAAATAAAAAAAGTTATAAATAAAGCGATGATTCCTAAGCAACACTCAAAAAAAAATCGACAAAATTTGAAACGTATAAAATTTTTAAATTTCATTTTCGTACAATGTAGTAAAGTTTCGTAATCTATTTTTTTTATGAAAACAACATCATAAGAAAACTTGCATACATGAATCAAATCATGGAATCACTAGGCTGAGTCAGGCCAAAGAAATCGACTATCGACCCAATATTAACTCTACGTCAAGTTCTGAATAAAACTTCGATTTGGAAACAAATTTTGTCTACTTGGGCTAAGAGATAACAACGAAATTAACACAGGCCAGGAAATTGAATGATGAATACGAGTGAGAGAAAGTTTCTAGAATTCAAACATTGCAAGCTATTAGTCCGATTTTATTTTGAGTGTATAAATTATTATCTTCCATGTGGCAGACGGTTTCTATGCCTACAAATGTCTAAATCAAAAAAATGTTCTTTATACAAATATTTTGGCTTAGCTTCTTAAAGAGTCTTGACTATTTCCACTGAACATATGAGAAGTCTTTTATCTGTTTACTAGAATTTCAGATACTTTGTATATGCATGTAGCTAACAGGTAAACTTGCAAGCGAGCATAGAAAAGAAAATAAAAAGGAAAAAGAAAAGCTAAGAAAAAAAAAAAGAAAACGCTGTTATAATACTGAAAAGCACAAAGCAAAACTTTATCTTCTTAATAAAGGCATCGAGTTACCTTATAACATATTTTCCGCCCCCACTTCTGTCTGTACGCTTCTTGTTTGTATCTTATTTTGTATTGGTAGCTGCTGTGCATTTAGCGCGCCTAAAGTGTGTGTGTGTGAGTGGCAATGGAGGTTTTCTTGAAGGCCATGGTCGATACGTCGTCGTCGCTGCTACGTAACTACGCCACCAACGCAAACTTATTTTGATTTTATTCTTTTGTTGTGTGTGTGTATGTGTGTGTGTATCGTATAGCTACGCTACAGTTTGTAAAGTCATGAGCTCTGCTTACTTTGCTTTTCTTGGCTTGGCTTGGCTTACTTTGCTTTTTTACTGAACGTAATGAGGGTCAAATTGTTGCAAATTTCTTGGCAAAAGTTAATTTTAAGCAAGCAAAAATATGTAAAATATTTTTTCCAGTTAGCTGCAAATTGAATATACTCTCAATAAGATCATAGACGGTAAGTGGCGAATGATAAAAAAAAATTTTGAAGTTTAATACTTTATATTGCATGGATTTTTAGCTTAAGTTTCATCATAAAGGAAGACCGGAAATTTAAAATGTCACCAGCAACCATTCCATTCATTCATTGAACCTCAGTCATATCTTGTATTTTTTTTAAAATTAATTCTTATAAAATGAACAATAATAGTTCAGAATATTTTAATTATTTCATATCGAATTGTCAACTTAATTAAATAGCAAAAAATAAAAGTTATACAAAGCGCGTAATTGTCTTTAAATATTTACCAACTCGTTTAGAAATTAGCTACGTAAACTCAGCTAAAACTATTTAACTAATTATTTAACTTGTTCTATAAAATTTGTATCTCACAAAATGCACTTTCATTTCGTAGCATTTGAATCGGTGTGTTTTGTACTAATTCAAATATTAATATTGTTGCTTTAATTTAATATTAACGGCAATTGTTGCTCCGGAATTGTAGCGCGGCGTAAATTTATGCAAATAAACCAAATTTAGAAATTTATGTTAACACTTATGCTCCCTTGGAGATAATCTAAATAAATATGCTTATGAGCAAATTCACAGCAACAGCAACAGTAAAAGCAACAACAGAAATAAAATATCACACACACACACACGCACATTTATATTTATAAACGAGGAATATATCATATGTATGTGTATGTGTATATGTGTCTACAGATAAAATTATACATGGTATAGCAGCTGAGCGTATCGAATTTTATTTGATTTGTCTCCGGAGTATGAGTATGGGCGATGTTGTATGTTTATACGTTTGTGTGTGTGTGTGTGTAAGGGTAACCCCAAGTTTTCGGTTGATTCAATCCTTTTTATATTTTAAATTCTATTTGTACTTTAAGGTGTAAGATTTAAAATTAAAACGAAAGAAGATGCTTTGTTCTTTACAGGAACAATATTGATGGTGTTGAGGTAAACTAAACCATTCAGCGAAATCGTATATTATCAGATCAGATACAATTAAAAATCGGAAATTTTTTAAAGTAGTCCTAACCAATCCTAACAGTGTTGGTCCACGGTCTCTCTCGTCACTTTTACCTTAATTTCTGTCCGAAATATTGGACATCTTTTTAGTTTAAAACTTTTGAAGAAATGTTGGAATTTAAGAGTATCGTATAACCTGCTTTCTGGTGAAACTACATTTGACAGTCTGCTCAAAAATTTAACGCATTCTTACGGGCCCTCTTATTAAAGGACATCCTAAATGTTCAACAATATCCAACTATGACGGATGGATTATTGTTAAAAAAAAGGGTACCTAATCGTAAAGCCAGTCCCGCCAAGGAAAAATCTGAGCCAGTTCTTCTCAGACAAATTACGGGCACTTTGTTCTATAACATGACCTTCCCTTCCTCCCTCCTTCACTAAAACACCAAAAAGCTCAGTAGAATTTTACCTGTATACCTCTCCACTCTTGTTGGAAGAATTACTCTTTTATATGAATTGGCCGTTAACAGAGAAACTACATCTGTGGTAATGCTTATAACTTTGTTATTATTTTTTTTTTAATGTTCTAACTGAGTGATTCACATATGGCACCTGTTTTCATAAATATATTTTCTATTAATTGTTCTTGACTTTTTCTCGCAATTCACTTAACTTATAATTGCCTACAATAAAAATAATATTGTATATCGTATATGGGAACATTTTAAAAACCGTAAATTTTAAAAAGAACACATTTTGCTTTTGTTTAGATACAAAATATGGATTATGCACATCTGTTTTTAAAGGAATTTCTTTCAATTATAAAAGTTGATGATTAATGCCTTGATTTGTCAGTGCTTTTTAAGTGTGTGTTAGTACCAATTAAATTGTTTAGTTTATTGTAAACCATGGAAACGATAAGATGTATTGTGATCGGTGATAGTTTTGTGGGTAAAACTTGTCTATTGAAAGCACACTGAGTGCAGCGGCTGCCAGAGGATTATACGCCAAGTATTTATGATAGCTACGATTGTGATTCCGAATATAAAGGAAAAAAGTTTCGAGTTAATCTAATGGATACCTCCGGTGATGAAGCATATGATCGGCTGCGTCAGTTAATGTTAAAACAGGCTGATGTCATTATTATGTGCTACTCGATTGTCGATCATTGTTCGTTCTACAATGTCATGAATAAGGTAAGTGTGCATTTGGAGTATTAAGATTAATCAAATGTTTGTATGTATACAATATTTTGTACAGTGGTATAAAGAGGCTAAACATTATAATGGAAAAGCGCCCATTGTACTAGTCGCTACAAAAAATGATCTGCGCAATAGTAGAAGTAATACTCACGAAACTTTATTCGAACCGATCGACATGAAGGAAGGAAATATGCTCGCAAATATGATTTATGCTGTGAAATTTATTGAATGCTCTGCTATAAAAAAAGGTAAGGCGAACTTTGCTTTAGTGTTGGCAAATAATCACTTTCGGTGATTTAATCACTGTGATTTCAAAATTTGCGAATTTCTTGTTCCTCAGTGAATATGTTCAGTTATCGGCGATTTTGTTTATCGCTATTCGCAAATTATTTTTAAACGAGTTTCGATTTTATCACTGTTTGCAGTCACTGTGACTATCAAGTTGTAGTCGCTAATCACACTGCTACCCAAAAATCACTTTTTCGCCAATACTACTCTGTTTTTTTTTTAATTGAAGATTAACTACTTTGCTTGATTTTTTGAAGGACAATTTACAGTCGATTATCGATGCAGCCATTTCAGCGGTTTATAAGCAAAAAGAGACGTCATAAATATAAGTGTGTAATTATTTAATTTATAGTTTAAACTTGTACATGTATATGAACTTTTTTTATTTTATTTACTTAGTTTGACTTTTTCCAAATTAAGGAATAAAAGAGCATTTATTGGAAAACATAAAAGAGGATTTTTGATCTTCATATTTTGATTTGAACCGAATTGAGCTGCATAGCCATTCAGCATATCGAATTTGATGTTCTTTGTGAAAAGTTTGTATGGAGGCTACACCTTTAATGGGCTAGGAAAATAATTTAATATAAGATAACTCAGGCGGCTTCTGGAGAATATATAAAACAAGATCATCTCAGCATTCGATGCATATCAGAATATATAATTTATGAGGTATTTCAGAGTCTGGTACCACGGGCAGCCAGTAGGCCCTGGCTCGATGGGTACGGCCATTTTAGGAGTATCGTGGAGGCTGTGGTTTTTACCTAAACTAGAGCGGCTAGAGCGTTTTAGCTTTTACGTGGCGTTGCGTAAACAACCAGGTCTCACTAATCGCAGGTATCAGGAAACAAGGCTTAGATAGTCCTCACATTCCACCAAGGTGAGAAGTAACATGTGCCAATATTAACTTGGCTTCGAAATTGGTACCAGAACGATGCGCTCTCTGGAACGCAGGTTGCAGACAGTCACACACGTTAAATACTAATCGGATTCTGGCTTTTTTTGAAAATATTCAAAAATATTTTTTTTTAAATATTTTAACTTTAAATTTAATACAAATGCTGATTATGTGTTTCGGTTTAATCGAGGTTAAAGTTTCTTTTATTTTTTTTAAGTTTTATATTGCAAACCAACTAGAATAGCTAAAGACGAAAATCAAACAAATCATTCGATTACATTAAATTAATCGCCCTTTCAAATGCAATCGATTTGACATACTTTTAACTAATCATAATCGGAAAGCAATCAAAGTTATCAAAAGTAACTGCTGAGCGCATGCAGCACACAGAAGCAGACGTTTCAATCAAATTTCATGTCAGACGATTCCGTTCGTTTTGTTTATTTAGACTTTCACATCGTATATAGCCAAACATGTTAACCCAAATATATCAAGACACACACACACACACAGAGATACTCAAACACACAAACATCTCCTCATATGAAAGAGATATGTATGAGCATAAATAGAAACATAAAGGGTGTTTCAATTAGACAAATTATAGATGACGTTTATTTTTAATTTGTCAAAAATTATAGTACGCGTCTGTCCTGTATGAAATCAATTTTTTTTTTAAATTATTTTGAATTTAATTATTTCGCTGCACCAAATACAGATTTTTTATTCGTTAACATTTTAAGCAGTTGAAGTGTAATTGTGAAAAACCCACTTTGTATTATTGCATAGCTACATTCTATATGTATGTATGTAGTATGTGTACGTGTAAATGTGTATGTGTGTATGCATTCATAGTAGATGCTTGCATGCTAGTAAATAAGCTTCCTACTATAACGGTAAGTAACTGCACAAAAATGTCAAAAAAAAAAATAAATAAATAAAATAAAATAGAAAAAAAATGGAAAACTTTAAGAAAAGACTTGACACAATTTGAAAGCAGGACAAACACAAACTCAAACTCAGGTGGGTGTGGTAGCATATGCAAGTGAAGAATAAATAAATAAAAAAAAAAGAAAAATGAGACAAAATATTGCACAAAAAAAAAAAAAGAAATAGAAAATTTTTACCAGTTCCATGCATAGCCACAAAGAAGCAATTGAAATCAAAGTGAATTCTACCAAACTGAAACGAACCGAACCGAACCGGCTAACAATTCACATCCCAACAATACTATGCATGGTCATATACTATACTACATATTATATAATACAATATGAAACGAGTGACGAACTTTTTAACTACTGCAGACAATGCAATTCCATGGCACATTGTGCACAAATTTCTACAAAAGATGCTGTCATGTACTAAGGAGAAGAAGAAGAAGAACCAAAAAGGACGAATTGAAATAGAAACTCTTAAAAACCAAAATTTATTTCAGATTCGTAGAAGTTTGCCGCAAGCTTTTACGCATGATTTAATGTCAAATTACTTTTGTTTATGCTTGTGGTTAGGTTAGGTTTGGCTCGGTTTGGTGCGGTTCGGTTTGGTTAGGTGTATTTTTGCTTGAAGGAATAAAGATGGAAGGCAACAAAGGCACAGATTCATATGCTGAATGTCAAAAATACAAATTCTTACGAATGCTTGTGTGTGTCCCTGTGTGTACGAGCAAACTTCCATTTAAATTCAACACGTACAATTCATTAACTTAAAGTGATGCTTATTTCGTCTTCGAAGCAATTGCTTAGAAACATTCTCTCTCGCAACAGAAACTACTACCTACATTCAGTCAGTTTGTCAGTCAGTCAGTCTATGAAATCAGTCTTTTGAGGTGTGTGCTCAGTTAGAAACGTAACATACAAGTATAAAGTATTATAAACTTGAGTTTGTTTGTAGCGCTGAGACGATATGAAGCGTTTAGTATTTGTAGTGTCCCAGCGGGGATTGGACAATAAAAGAATAAGTTTCTATTTTATTTAGTATGCAAACAGCATACAATGACAAAAAAGAAAAAAGTACGAAGTGCAAGTAAAATGCCTTCTTCCTTCTTGTCCTTTTTTTTTAGTAGACGAGTGGCAACTGAACACTTTGAAAATAGAGCATACTGGCAGCTTGTTTGGGAGGTACTTATGCTTTCTATTGATTTCCATTAATGTTGCCATTATGTTTCGGATGGCATTGACCTTAGTCATTTCATTTGTGGAATCTTTTACAATTCTCCCACTCATTTGCGATAATGTCTGATTTCGATATCTCATGATTTTTTGGAACTAGAGCAATTCCCCTTTCCAGTTTCGGCTTTGGTGCCTTACTAGAGCTAACCCAAATTTGGTTTCAGCAAAGCTTAGAAATCCTGACTTGGTACGAACTTCGTTTTTATTAAAAATTGAACGCTTTTCAAAAAAAATTCTCAGTCAGGTTCAATACTATTGGAGCACATCTCGTATTTTTATACATATGCATGCCATACACAATTCTATATTAAGCAACCGAATTACTTACATTCTGAGATTTCATGGGACAACTCCTAAATTACAAATGATTACTCAAATGCTTTTCCGTTTCACTGTACTACAAAAATAGAAAATTAATAATGGAAAAAATTTAATATTTTGCCATGAAATTAAAAAAAAAAATAAATAAATACAAATATAAAAATTACAAACAGAATCTACAATATTAGGCGACTTTAGGTTACCGAAATATAGAACTTAAAAAAATACATTATCAGAGGTGACACCGAAATTTACTTCGAGTGTTTTCATTGCTTCCATAGATGATATACAAAAAAATCAAGCTAGCGACCCGCCAAAGTGAAAATGAAACCTTACAACTCAATTTAAAATGTAAAACTCAAAACTCTAGTGGAAGTGTTTTCGGAGTCACCCCTGATTAATCTAATATATAAAAATCCCGTGTCACAGTGTTTCTAACAATACTCCTTCGAAACGGATGAGAAAAAGATGTAAACTAGTTTTCATACCCCTAAGTGGGGCGATGGGCGTGGTTTCCATAGAATCGACCATTAATTCATTGTATATTTCCGAAACAAGTCAACCAATTAAAAAAAAAAATTTTGTAGATGTGCATTTCTTGGGCTTGGCCCCCATAGAATCAATACAGAGATTCATCTACTTTTACAAGTATTGGAGAAAATCAGGAAAAATGGAATTGAACAAGAGAAATGGAATATACATGTTACTACACCGAGTTAAGAACAAACCATTGGAAAAAAGGGGCGGTGGGTGTGGTACCATATGGTATTATGGCGTTGTATTATGTCACTCTGTGACCAAAATATATTTAGCTACTATCCAAAAAAATATATTTTAATTTAAGAAGAACTCTTATGTCGTTTCTTATAAGTATGTTGCATCAAATTTATTATTGATATTATACGAATATCACTTTGATTCTAATAATAATGTTCATAAATAATTAAATAGAAGATTGATTTCACTTCGATTTCAGTTCAATTGAGTGCATGAATTTCTACATAGAACTTGTTTAAATAGACGGACTGCCTGTCTGCTAACATTTTAAGTCGACATTGACGTTAACAAGTTAAAGACAAATATGAAACGTGTTCAATTGTATGTCCGTCCGTCCGTCTTTCTGTCTGTCTGTGTTTTGTTGATGGAAGATTATCAACAAATCAACAAATATTGTTAGACCTTCAGATATATATACATAGACTGACCAACATATATATTTTAGATATTAGATATTATAACACATATTGTCGACAAAGTGGCTAACAGCCGTTCTAGAATCTTGCATTAACGCCGTAAGCGTTGCACATCACATAACATAGCATCGCATCGCATCATTTATGCCATTTTGAAGAAGTCTAAATAAACATCGTACATATACAATAAGACTGACCATAACATTGAATGTATAACATTTTTTTTTTTTTTTGATAATCGATCCGACAGTTTCGAGTGGGTTTCGGTTTGAGATTTAAGCTAAATGCTTAAACCGGAACCACTCGAAATCGATGAAAATATTTCATAATTACTTTATGCCCAACCTTAGAATTTTCCATGCGAGAACTTTTAGGAAATTAAATTTTAAAGTTTTCCATGAAACGCAATGGCCAGTCTAATGGTCTTGCCATGTATGCTGCATTTTGATAGACTTTTAAATCTCGTCAAATGTTAAGTTTCTCTGATATAGACGTACACATACACATACATATATATTTGTATTTTGTAGTTATACAACGAAGAACGAAGAAGAACGAAGGATTCTAAGTTAAAGCTAAGAAGACTTACGAAAAGTTTTGTCTGGTCTGGACAAGTGTTTGCATTCTACTTGTCTGGCAGCATAAAATGATGTTCCTGAATGTTTCCTCTGCTGCACTTCAACAGTAGTGTCCTGTCCTGTTCTTTCCTTTCCTATCCTGTTCCTGCTGCATCATATATGTATGTGTATGTACTGTAAACTGTTTGCTCGACATTAATATTGGAATCGAATTGTGCTGCAAGCTGCTATCTTAGCTGTTGCAAGTGTATTGCTTGTTTTGACCTTTAAGCTTTAAAATCGACATTATGCTGCATAATGCATTTATACACACACACACACAAAAACAAAGCAGTTTAAAGGCTTTTTTTTTTTTTCAATTTATTAAATTATTTTTAAACTTCATTTTGGGATATTATTTTTTTTTTTAAATTGAATTTAAATTGAAAAAAAATCAAAGAATTGTTTATTGAAATAATTCAATTTTTAGCAAACATTTTAATTAAATGTAAATATGTATTTAAATTTATTGAAATATTTTTTAAACGCAAACACACGCACACGATTTAAATATTTATTGTAAAACGCAGGGCTGCAAACCGGTTTTGAACTAAACCATAGCATTTTTGAGCGTTTGCTTCGAATTATGAACCGAACCATTTCGAACTATTTCATATCATAAATCGAACCGCGGTTCGACATCGTGTAAAAACCGATTCGTGAACCGATTCAGCATTTCAAAGGTTCATCATGAACTTCCGAACCGAACCCTTCCAATTCGTATACCCGCCACACATAGTGCCAAGGGTATAATCAGTTTGTCGGAAAGCTTGTAACGGATTAAAGGATACATCGGCGACCCAATAAAGTATATATATTCTTGATTAGCTCGACGAGATAAATCGATTTAGCCATGTCTGTCTGTCCTTCTGTTGCAATGCGTTTTCCTCGGAAAGTTTTAAAGATAATGACCTGAAATTACATAGTTAAGCTTTTTTGATCCCAGACAGTTTGTATGTCAGAACCAAGGTTCCACACCCATTTTTAGGTATATCCCCCAAAAAAACACCCCCTTTTTTTTTTAAATGAAAAAAAATTAATAAAAGAATTCCCTGGGCCCTATACAAACTTAACTTCGGTTCCACCAAAGTTAACGTTTTTCCTTTATTTTATTGTATTTTTGCAGACCTGGTAAAAAGTAAATTCATTTTTTTACATTAATCAAACAGACACGCGACGCGACACGATGCGAAGTGCATTTTCACTCAACTCAACTCAACACCTGTCAACACTTGACTAATTTATTCAGCTTATTATTATTTTTCTTGTTTTTATTCCATTAATTAACATGCGAGTATAGAGAAAAGTGTAAATGAGAAGCTTAAGATTAAGGAGAGAGCATTAAAAACCAGGAAATTTGAAATCAAAATAATTATTCAACATTTTTGAGTTTTCTTGTTTTGCAGAGTAAACCCTACTGTTCCAGGCTGTTGCAGCGCCGTACGACAACGCTTCGCAAAAATGCGATAGGACTTGTGGGGAAAGTACTGTCTACGATAGGCAAGTCAGCTGATTAGTTATGAATTGATCTTCAGCGACGCTGAAACGTTTAGCTACTGCCATGGTTATGACAATGGGCCTTGTTAAATAATCAAGTCGTACATTAAAAAACCTAACCTGAGGCATTACATTTATTTTAAATAATAAAAAATATTCCATTTTTTTTTTTTTTTTAATATTTATATTTATTTTATAATTGAATATTGTCTATCAAAATATTTATTATTATTTTGTTTTCATAAAAATCTAAAACTAACAATAAAATTGGATGGAATGAAATAATTAGAAAACAGTACAAATTCTATTTTTTTTTTTTTGTGAAAATATGCAATTCAATTAAAAAAAAAAAAAAATGAAGCTAACAAAAAATTCATGTAGCGAGAACAAAGAAACATAAACTTTGCATTGCTTAAAATTTAATAACAAAAATAAAAATAAATAGCTAAAAATCTAAATATGTATATAAAATGTTATTTATATATGTACTATATCTAATAGTCGATTTATTAAAACAAAAAAAAAAAAAATAATAATAATAATAATAAAATAATAGAATAGATTTAAACAAATGCGTAAATCAATATTATGTTTCAAATATTTATCGAGACAAAAAAAAAAATTATATTGTACATAAAAATGTTTTAACAAAAATGAATAATTAATGAATAAAAAAAAAATATTGTAGTTTTATTTTCTAAATTATTTTATAGTAAAAAAAATATATATCTTTTTTTTTTCGTAATATTTATAAGTATAAAATAAATCAGTCTATGCTGCGCTCTAAGAAAACTCTTCAAAGCGCACAAATAAAATACAAATACGAAAAAAAATTATATAATAATAAAAAATTAAACTAAAACTAAAAGAAAATTTATTTAAATACTAAATAAGCAAAATTCTTAAATTTTGTAACTAAATTAATAACATGATTTTTTCTGCAGCTGCAACGTCGTCCTTTTTCACGTCACATCATGTCGTGTCGCGTCGCGTTGTTTGTGTTGCTCAAATCTTAAATATTTTTGCTGCTTGTTGTTGTTGTAGTTTCTTCAAGTTGATGATGATTTTCCTGGAGTATGCGAGTTGTAGTTGTTGTTGTTGTTATTGAAGTGTTCTAAAGCTTTCACATTTTATGCCAAGCAGAAAAGTTTCTTCCAAAATGGTGGATGCGGCGTTGGCGGCAACGTTGTCGGCACAAGACCCTCCCATATAGCAGTGTCGAAGACCTCCTTGACTTTGTCCTGTAAGTAAGTAAAAGACAAGCATTTTAAGAAATCAATAAAAATAATATTTGAAAATGTACCAAAAAAAAAAAAAAAAAAAAATGAAAAAAACATAACATAACATAATAAGGAAAGTACAAAAAAAAAAAATATAAATAAATATTGTAAAAAAAAAAAAATAACAGAAAAAACAGAAAAGAAAATATGCGGAAATAAAGTATTAATGAAAATAATAAAACAGACTTTACTTAAATAAAAATCTTATAAAAGTCTCAAGTTGAAAGTTTTTTGTTTACAAACATTTTATAAAATATTGTACCCTACACAGCGATTGATAGTTTATTATAAAATTTCGATTTACGACCCATACGCAAGATCTTCCAGGAAATATTTGCCTTAGAGTTTAAATCTGTTGCCGCATAACGCTGCACAGCTGCAAAGTAGATACTTGATACTTTGCTCTTGTGGCGTGCCTACCTATAAGGCAGTGATCTGTAGTTACTCCATGGTTCTTTTGCGTTAGAAGTTAGACCTTGTTTTCCTAGAGATGCCACAAGTTTCATGAATGGTTCAACCTATGTTTTGCGACCTTGATGTCTCTCTCTCTCTCTCTCTCTTTAATGAACAACTTGTATGTTGTCAGAGACATTCCTTTAGACTATTTCCCTGGAAGTATGTGAATCGTTGCTCTACAATTACCCTACATGACACTGTGTTCTAGCGCCCAGACTAGGTATCTACTGCAGTGCTGGACCAATTCATTCAGTGATAAGTAAGTTTTCGATACACATTGCAGTAATTTGAAAATATTTTACTACTAAGTCCGACTTTGCCATTAGTTCACCATGCTTCTTAAGAGCGAATAGTTTCTTCAAAAAGTTTATTGAAGTTGATTTTGAGTATGCAGCAGTCTGTCTTTTAAGGAACTCTGTCTAATGTTAATATGCAAGCCTTAGACAAAATTTTCTTCTTACATATAGCAGAGAAAGAAAGTTATGATCTTCAAGCGAAATTTTTTGGGGTTTGTCTAGAGCGTTTCTATCTCTTTAGAATTTTAAGTTACTGTCTGTCTGTCTCTCTCTGTCATACGAATGCAGCAGTTTCGAAGACCAAACTTGACATGCACTGTTTTTGGAATAAAATATGGAATACTAGTCCAGTTCAAGTAACATTTTATATGAGGGTTATCAAAGCTTTGGCTTTTAAAAAACTTAATGTTTTTATTTTTAATGTTTTTTTTTTTTGTTTTTCTTTCGTTCTTTCTCATCATTTGTTTTTTGTATTTCAACATCGACGTCGTCATCGTCATCGGCATCTACGTTGTTGTTTTTGTTGTTGTCGTCGTCATCATGTCTAAACAACTTTTTAATTTGTTGAATTTTTATGCTTGAAGCCTTTTGGGAAATTCCTGCCTGTTAACTAAAGTAAAGCAAGTATACAAAAGCACGACAGAAATTGTTAAGAACAGCGCGCAGACGACACAACTTGCCGCAACACGACGACGACGAAGAAGAAGAAGCAAAAGAAAAAAATTGCGCTAAGCAACACTCGAAAAAAAAAAGAAAAGAAATGTTTCAGGAAACACGAAGACTGCAGTTACAGCAGCAGCAGCAGTAGAAGAAGGTGTCAAAGCCGCGAAAATTTACACCTGAACACCTTAAAAAATATAAAAAAATATTAAAAAAATATAAAAAAAGCAAAAACAAGCCGATACGACGAGGAAGTAGCACAATAAACCAAAAGTGTGGGTAATGGCATGTTAGTCAACCGTGCAACATTCTTGTTGTCCTCCTTGTTTTCTCTTACACCCCCTTCCATCCATCACACAACTTCAACGCGACACGTCGCGTCGCGTCGCATCGTTTCAGAAGCCGCACAATTATGATGATTATTGTCGTTGCTGTTGGTTTTCCCCTAACAGATTTTTACTTGCTTTTTCGATGTCTTCGCTTGACTAAGGAGACAATCTAAAGCCAGCAACTGCTTTTTTTTTTTTTTTTTTTTTTTGACTGCTTATTTCTGTAGTGCTACTAAAGTCGACAGCGGAGTGCGTCGTGTGCTTAGCGCGCGTGTTTAAAAAAAAAATGAAAAATAAAAAGAAAAAAATCGGATTTTGCTTTTAAAATCTTGTTTTCTTAACACAAATCTCTTAGAGGCGGCAAGCAAAGGTGTCGCCATAGACGCCGCCTGCTACACAATGTTACACAGTCGCAAGTCAGTCACCTCATTTTCAGATACTCATGCTTTAGATACTGTTGACCTGTAGTTTACTATACACATACATACACATACATATACACAGCCTTAGCAGCTCTGACACAGCTGTAGACACAATTTCACCTGCGGCAATTTTTGGCACGGCACGGCACGTTAAATCTTTGTATTGCAGCACGTTTAATTAATTTAACTGAGATTAGCACATCTCAATACATCTATAGTATTGAGATGTTATATTGTTATTGTTATTATTGTGCCTTTGTCTTTTCAGATTGAATATAATTAATTTGTAAGCGATATAATAGTAGAATATGTATGCATGTAGTAGGCATCTAAAATAGCAATCATTTTGTCACTTAAAGAAAATGTCTATCGGCACTTTACTTGATTAAAATTTATGTGTCGACTCAATTTACATTCAAACACATCATAAATATGTATAAGAGTATACCAATGCCTACAAATTGATGAATTAAAGTTGAGGCGATATTCCCGAACAGCAAGCTGATAGGCTGGCTAGAAGAGCTTCATCGAGTGATTGGGACTACGTGGTACAAATCCCAACGAATTCCAAATAGGAATCTCTTCAACTCTTTAGATAAAGGGCAAAATCTGAAAAGTTGCAGTTAAACTAAACATATTTGACCAATGATTGACCCTAAACGTAACTGAACACTACTGTTAAACTCCCATAATGACCTTACTAACCATGGACAATCAAACAGCATTTACCCCTCAAAAAACACAACACAAAAATAAAAATAAAGTTAAAAAAAAAACATAAAAAATAAAAAAAAGAAAAAAAATTTAAAAAAAATTTTTTAAAAAAAAAATTAAAAAAAACCCGTTTTGCCATGGACAACCCGCACACACACACCAGAGATCAAGGAACAGTCTAAACAGTTGAATTGAAAGTTATTTCATTCGAGGGTCTGTCGTCTTAGAAGATCATGGAGACGTGGGATTCACATTGATTACCTCGGATTACATTGGTATGAATCAAAACCGTTCGTAGCATGCTATTCCATCAAGACACGTAGTTCCCTATGGGATAAAATATTTGAAGAGCTCAGGATTAATACAACAGCCAATTTTTAGCATCTTGATGGGAACTGCTACTTTTTTTATTGTTAGTAGCCTCTTTTAAAATCGTGCCGAGTTCTAAAATTTTGAAATAGAAAATAAGCCAAAAGGGCTAAATCTGTCGTTTACATTGCATGAGTAAACAATTCGAATTCAATTAAATTCATTGCATTTAGTTATCGCGATAAGAAATGTGTGAAATGGTGCAAATGCGGCGGTTTTTCTTTATTTTTTTTTTTATTTTGTTCATCAATCAAACGCTAGCAAAAGCTCGCAATAATACTCGCCCTAGCATTGTTAAAGAAAATCAATGAAAATTATTATAAGCGCAACACGAACCAAAAAAAAAAACAAAAAATGAAGCTGAAGCCTTTGTTTGTCTTTTAAGAAGACAATTTCTTTTCTTTAAATTTTATTTTTCTTGACAGTTTTATATTTTATTTATTTTGTTCCCTTAAGTCCTTGTTTCATCATTGATATTTCAAATTTTATAATTTTTCTTTACACACAAATATTTTTAAGAGCTTGAAAAGAAAAAACCGAGGCAAGAAGAAATCCATAAAAGCTGACAAATTTGCAATTAAAAAAAAAAAAAAAAAAAAAAAAAAAATAAAAATGTTGTCAATTATTATCAAAGTTTTAACTGATTGCGAATCATGAGCGTAGTTAAATTATTTAAAATAAAACTGCTACCATAGTCTTCACCTGTCCTAATATGATTTTAGTTAAATTAAAAGTTATTTATTTCTAAGAATCTATCTTTTTTTAAATGCAGCTGTGTAGTATTTATCTTTGAACTTTTTTTTTTTAAATCATTTTATTAAATTATGTCAAAGTCAACTACTCACCTGTGTTGCTGACGAAGTTTCAATATATTTTGCGCCAATTGTTGTTGCCAAATCCCAAGCGTCTGCATATGAAATTGGTTTTTCGCCATTAGTCTAATTCAGTTTGTTGTATTGTATTGTGTTGTGTTGTAGTAATTTGATAAAAGATAAAACATGATGCATAGACAAACGGCAACGACGGTTTTCGAAATTTAAGCAATGAAAAAAAAAAGAAAATAAAATTTAAAATAAAAAAAAAAAATAAAAAACAAATAAGAATTTAGAAATATTTAAATTCAATAAAAGACAAGAAAAAAAAAGGAGACAGAATAATAAAATGTCGAAAATCTTTAAAAGAAAATTATACCAAAATTCGTTTATTCATTTTATACATTTAAATTAAAATGTTAAATTTTTGTTCATGTTTTTTGGCAGGCACACTAGTCGGCATAAATATTTTAACATTCGATTTTTTTCGTTAAAAAATCTTACCTGCAATTTATTCAAAACATTTGGCTGCAAACGCAAATCCGCTTGCGTTCCGACCAAGATGAGTGCAGCTTTTGTTTTTGCAAATTTCGGTGCCCATTTCGTTTTGATAGCATTAAACGTATCCGGTTTGACAACAGAGAAACAAAGTAGAAATACATCACTATCCGGATAGCAAAGTTCACGTAATGGATCAAAAGTATCCTGACCGGCGGTATCACAGAGCGTTAAATGAACGGGACTATCGTTAACTGTGACATCAGCTGTAAGTGAGAAAGAGAAAAATTATGTATTAAAATAAATAAACTCTAACTAAAAGAATTTTATTAAAAAAAATTAAGCTAAAATGCTTAAAACAGTTCAGCGAGAAAATTTTTCTTGGATGACTTGGTCACTAATGACTGATTGGTGACATTTCGGCAGTTGTGACATCATTGGCGTGTTTTACACCACTGTTTTATTTAAACCATTTGTGAGCAAAATTATGCGATATTTTTTTTTGCAAGACATGTCATGCATGAAGTCTTGCAAGACATGTCATGCATGAAGTCTTGTCATCCAAGACAACTGTACACTTGTACATAGCTTGATATCGAAAAAATGTGACCGTTTTCATGCACATCACGGCTTCCGGACAAGTTTTGAAGTGAAACCACCATTACGACTTGGACCAGAGATAACCAGCGATAACAATTAAACAAAGAATTACACTTCCAGCTAATCGATGCCATTTCGTGCTCCAGAAAGCTAGAAGCTAATAATCATGGTTCTGCTATATGGCGCAGAAGCAAGGTCCATGTCAGATGCGGTGTTTTTAACAGAAAGATTCTTTAAATACTGTTTCATAGCTGCTAATTTAAAACCCTAATACGAGGTTTGTCACACAAAAATTTATCATTCTATTCGGTTTTAAGTTTGTAAATTTAATTAGCAAAGTATTTAATGCATTGCAGATATGCAGAAACTAATTAGTTAGACTTATAAATGAATGTATGAATGCATGTACTATATAAATTTTACTATTCCTTTCATTAAATCTTTTTCAACTTGGTGCCATTCGCTTGTCATCTCATTATTCTAAGTATAAAAATCTCTAACGAAAATAAAAAAAAAAAAATAAATAAACAAAATCGCATTAATATTTAAGTAGATTGCATTCAAAATGAGTAATAAACCTACACAACAGCTAAGCTATACACAGTTTGTACTTTATATGGGCTTATGTGATGTATGATATGTTCATGCAATTGTCTAGAATTGTCTGAAAAAGAACTTTTGAAGAAGTTAATCAGCGTGTTATGCGTCTATACAGTTCAGAGTACGATGTACCATATATGTACATACATATTATATTCCGAATATGTACCCCTATATACATACTATATATAATTTTTTATTATGTGTTTGTTCGCCTAACTTGAAGCGTATTATAAACTTCATCATCCTTGGTTGCATAGTTACATATAGAATATATTCAAACTCATTCAGTGTATCTATGTTTGCTGCTGACGATGCTGATGCTGATGCCGATGCTGATGCTGCTGATACTGGTGCAACAACTCAAAGGCTTCTAGTACAAAAAAATTTAGTGTGGTGAAGGTCGAATGCACAACTTATAAACCAACAAACCTATACACTTTTTTTATTTTTATACACACACACAAACACACATATCCGCTCATAGAAATATGTTTAAGTTCCACATATACTGTATATATATAAAGGAACAACATATCAAATATTCATAGATTCAAGTACACAGAAAAAACGATTAAAGAGATTTCGATTTAAAGCTAAAGTCAATCAATTTTAAGGTTAAGGACAGACAGACAGACGGACATAGGAATCGGAAGCTAGTTTATAGCTTTTCCAAAATATTCTGTTTCCGTTAAATTCTCGAAATTAGTGATTTACTTTTTTCAAATAAATTCTTATAAGCTTATAATTCTCAAACAGTTTAAGCATATCAATATGAAAATTTCTGCGTGATTGTTATCTTACTTGTGTTGGAAAGGCTTGTGTTCAAATTTTTCATTAACACAAAAATGTATCTTTTACAAATTATTTTTCGCAGTGTTTGTTGTATGCTGTGCTGACGTTCTAAATGAATTTAGATTTGTGTAAGTTTCATGAATAGCATATGACTGCCTAAGCCAAGGATAAAAAAAGAAACCGAAGGAGTAGTACGCAGCAGAGAGCATACAAACGCCCACTTACAATTCAATGAAAACTAAAAACTAAAAAAAAAAAACAAATAAAGTAAAGAAAAGAAAAGCAGCATTTCGATGTTATAATGCAAAAGTTGGCAAATAAAAAAAAATAAAATAAAAAAAATAAGTAAAATTTCTACACACAAAAATATGCTTTACACCTAAAAGTATTTTTGTCTGGTAGACTTACACTTCAAATCAAGTCGAAACTTTCTCATTATAAAAAAAAATTAAGTCTTGACAGCATTTTTATTTGTTAAAATTCAAATTTATATTCAAATCATCAACTTTATTGGAAACGAGTATTAAATGCTTTACATAATTAAATTATATACATTTGTATTTATAAACTTAAATACACTAAAAGATACAAAAAAAAATGTATCTAAGCTAAAAATTGAAGCGTTACAAACTTTACGACAAACGCATAATACTCATTCACACTGATTATGTCTGACGGGTTTCAAAAAAGGAAAAAAATAACTATAATGGGAGCAAAAAAAAAAAAAAAAATCAGCTGAGCTTGCGTTTTATTTCGAAGCACGCATGCAATAGATTCGATTGGATTCAATTGGATTGGTGTCGAAGCTGTTCAATAATGGCTTTGCTTAAATTTTACGATTCTCGATATTATCTAAGAAGTACATTGTACATTGTAAAACATTTAAACCGAGCGTAAATTCTGTTAAATATGCGTATCTGAAATTGTATCTTTTCGCTTTTTGTTGATTTTGTCTTTTGTATTTATTTGTATGAATGCCTTTAAGCGCTTTGACTTTTAGATTCCTTAATACAAAATATACAAAACAATAGATGATAAAAGGCAATAATACACACACATACTTCCTTGTATTGTAGCCTTAAATGCGTGGCTGTGTGTATGTGTGTATATGTGTATTCCTTTATTTCGATGTATCTTCGATTGCTTAATTTACACTAAGTGTACAATTGTGTAATAGTGTAATTGAAATGCTTCGTTCAATTGCCTTGGAAAATTTGACACTGGCATAAATTGACACTTAAGGCTTAATTGAATCAATCAACCAAAAAAAAAAAACCATGAATACGAATAATTGAAGTCGAAAATTGATTCGCATATCAAATATTTTGACACTTTTGTTGTTGTTGTGCAAATTAAATATTTAACAAAATATATATATATATGTACTTAGCTTATACAAGAGTTATTTTTGAAAAAACATAAACTGGATTTATGATTGACATTTGACATTATTGCCTAAAATTTCAACATCATAGGAGTAATCTATATCGAAATTAGTGTGCCTAGATTATTTAAGTTTGTATGGAGATGCTAACTTTTAGCAGGTCTAAGAAGCATTCACAAAATTCAATGTAACAAAATTTAATGGTTTTACATTTTACAGGCTTCCAGTAAAATCATTTTCAGGGAAACAGAGCAATAGCGGCAACTGAGTACAGCAATATTTTAATTTTCGCCTCGAAGTATGCAACATAATTTTGTACAATACTGCAAAAAAAGCCAATAATTTCTAACTTTTAGGAAATACATATTTGGATATTGGATTTGAGAGACTGTCAATGGTCCTATACACCAGTATATAAAGGCCCAGCTGAAAATATATTTTATTACAAAAACGGGATTCATATGAGAAGCATATGTTTTATGGAAGTTTTGTATGGAAGCTGCACTTGAGTTGAATTTAATAATGGTTTTTGTCAAGAAGGAATAAATATATATATTTTTTCGGGTATAGAAAACAAACAAAAATACAAAAAGTTGCATTAATTAAAATGCAACAAACTATTTGCACAAAATTGACAAATATGTGAGTTATTTTCATGCACGAATTAAACGAAAAGTTTTTGTAGTTGCTTTGAGATATTTTAGATTCTTTGCATTTATAGTTTACTTTTTTTTTTTTTTTGTTATGCATAAAAGTTGTTAAGATTAAATTAAAAGTATTCTAATTAAAATATAAATTAAACCAAAAAAAAAGAAAATAAATTCATTTGAATTAAAAAGTTGTGCAGAAAAGGCTTAAAACTGAAATTTGTTGTTTTTTTTTTTTAAGCCTCTTCTCATTGCAGTAGACACATTTAAGCCTTAAGGAAAAATAAAAATAAAAAAACATAATATGAAAACGAGTAAATTAAATATTTATATTCAAATTAGATTCCATCGTAGTCATACCCCACTCATATAAAAAATTTTCTGCACTAAATATTGATGATATGTGTTACGAAACAAAAAAAAAAAAAAAAAAAAAATTTTTTCAAAAGGTTTTATGTCGTTTTTATTTTTGTAATTTTTTTTTTTTAGCACATAAACGAGGCATGTCAAACATGGCCCAGAGTCATGTCATATGACAGGAGGCGGCAGCAACAAAATAAACGCGAATGCATACACGTATAAATAATTCAATCGCTTGGCTCGAAAGTAAATCAAACTAAAAGATATGCACACACACACACACATACATATGCATATTTAAAAAAAAAAAAAAATAAAAAAAAATATGAAAAAAAAATCAAAGTTTTATAAAACCTCAAACTATGCTTTACAGCTAATCGAAAAAGTTTCAGTTTTAAATTATTGAATTTTTTTTTTTTGATAAATGGTATAAAACTGTGTTAGCATATGACATGATTACTAGATTATAATTAAAAAATTTATATATGAGGCATTCTTTCTCAACAAAAGAGCCGTTACGTTACGAAGCTATGCAGCAAATCGGTGAAAACAGTAAAAAAAAAAAAATAAAATTTGTCACACGACGCACTGTCGTCTTTGAAGCTACTGTCGTCTAGGAAATCATTTTGAAAATAGTCGATTAATTGATTGATTAAACAAAAATAAATTTATAGTTAAATAAAATCGAAAATAATCGATTGAATTTTATGCGAGAAAAAAAAGAAATGAGCAGTAATTCGTCGAAGCTTTCATTAAATGATTTAAAGACTTCCGTAAGATTTTTTGTTGAATGTTTGTCATATATGTTCGTACATCGAACAAACTAATAAAACTTATATTTCATATTTGGAAAAAGTGCAAAAAAAAAAAAAAAAAAAAAAAAATGAATGAATTATGTATACATGACATACAGCTAAGTAAACGTATAGGTTGAAACGATGCATTGCTCGATTGAATCATGCAATCGTGCACAACGTTCAACTTATTCAGTTAGCAAAGAAAAGCATACCAAACCAAACCAAACCAGAAGCAGTGCCAGACCCGAACCAGAACCAGAAAAAAAAAAGTGAAGTAAACGAAATAAAACGCTTGCATACAAGTCAAACTCTGTAAGCACGATTGCAGCTCTGAGGCATTTATGAAAAATTTGCTTTTCCTCGTATAACCGCAAATTTCAATTTTCCGTTCATTAAAATTCGTGAAAAGTGTGCTCGCGCGCGTATATGAAAAGCAGCAGAAAAAATGGCGTAAGAGTAACAAAAAAAAAGAGAGGAAAACATAAAAAACAAATATAAAGAAAATGTAGCAGAAGACAGACACACACACACACACACACACATACAGATACTAATGTAGACAGACATTGTATGTATATGAATATGTATGCATGTACGCTTGTAAGTATGCAACAACTTTTTTTTTTTTTTTATAATAGTAAAAATGAAAACCTTGCTTGCAGCATCAGCTGAAATAAAAGATGGCGTCTATTATGCTACAAAGCAGCGAAGCGGCATTGTGGCATTGAGCGCATTAAGCCGTGTTCGTCGTTCTACTCGTACTGATTGTGAGCTGCATACAACTGAATTTAACTGCAAAGTACCTACGAAAAGTTGTGCGCGTCAAGCCGGAAACTGAACTGTACTGAACTCAACTCAACGTTGAAAAAGTTGATGAAAATGATGACGATGACGACGACGACAATAACGCCGATTGCCTTTATTTAATTTTTTTTCCTTTTTTTTTTAAGTAAAATTCATTCATATTCACTTCATTTTATGTTGCTCTTGCAAAATTTTATACATTTTCTTTTACTTTTACTCGCTCTCTTTCGTTTTCTTTGCTTTTATACATTTTTTTTCAAGTTCTACCAATTCGCGCCAACTTCCAGTTCCGTTTCCGTGCGTGTTGCTGCTACTGTTACTGGCGTAAAGTCAACACACACACACACGCACATACACATATAAACGGCTGCGCCTACAACTCCACTCGTTCACTTCACTTCACTTCATTCTTTATTTTCTTTTCTTTTTTTTTTTTTTTTGCCTTCAATGTCGGAGGAAATTCAGTAAAGATTTTGCAAATTGGTTTTCTGCAAAATGAAAAATTCATATATCGTTGTATTTTAGCGTAGCGCTGAGCTTTCCTTCCTTCCTTCAGTCCGTCCGTCCGTCTGTCTGTCCGTCCAACCGTACTTTGCTCCGGCTGAGAACGTGAGTTAAGAATAAATGCGAAAGAACGTAAGTTATAAATGTGCGCCGAGCCAATAAAACATCACCATGTATTTTTGTGTGTGCAAGAAGGCGGTAAAATATTTATAATAATAAAAAAAAAAAATAAAAAATAAAAGAAAGGTAATCAAGTGTGTAAGAAAAAGATAGAAAGTCAAAAAAGAAAGCTGCAGCTGAAGCTGTTAAAATATCCACAAAAATATTGTTAAGTAAACCTGTTGAAAAGCGCAGCAAAATACATATTAACCGCAGGCACTGCACACACTCATATTGCATACTCTTTTCCCACTTATACATACATATGTATGTGTATGTGTAATAAGAAAAACTTCAACACTCTCTCACGGCTGTCTGTTTGTCTGTCTGCATCTACCCAGTCAGTTACTGTTATCATAACGGAAACGGAAAGTGAAAATGTGCAAAAATTGGCAGTAGTCAAAAGAACAAGCATAACACACACACACACAACGCACACACAAAAATAATGACGCTGCTGAAAACGGCAAATAAGAAAGGAAAAAAATATAAAAACAATAAAAAAAAAAAACCGGAAATGCGCAATCAAAATTTGAAATGGCAACAAAGGCGCAAATATTTTATACAAGAACAGTTTAATACGTCATATCGACATATTTTTTGTTGGTATTATCAGTTTGTGACGCATTAAAGAGATCGACAAGATCGTAGACCCTTTGAAGTACATTTTTTAGTGTATATATTACTTTCCGATGGAAATAAAGCAAGGAAGACGTAGGCTTAGCTTCATAATACTCGTTCCCCTTTTAGATTTTCGGTCACTCCGAAGTCTGAATTACAATCCGCCATGCCTATTATGGGAAACATGAAATCTAATAAAAAGCCACCTAACGATAAGGACACGCTGAAGACAATCGTATTCAGTATTTCATCGAATTAAAAGTTTTTTCTTGTTTTTTTTTTTTATATCAAATTAGTTTTTTTTTAGTGTGAGCAACCCAGTCTTTTCTAGAAAAGTCTATAGAATATTTTATCATCTTTTTTTTCCAGTGAATTTTTTTTAACTACATTCAAAAAAATCTTTGAATGGCCATAAACTGTTAGACAAAAGCCATACTTTAGGCAAAAATAAATAATTCATTTAATACTGTTGAAAGTGTACTATGCAAGGACTTATCACTTTTACAGCTCTCCCTCAAAGAAACTTTGACCTGCGCGTAAATTTACTTTATTTAACTTCGACATTTACGTTTTGTACATAATTAAGTAAGTAGATAAGCATATTTACAAAGAATTAATTAAATATGCTCAACTAAAAGATGAAAGTAACTAAATAAATTTGTCAGTGTTGACAAATCAATGAGCAAACAAACAACGAAGAATTAAATTATATTAAAGAAACTCATAATAAATTTTCCTGATATTTTGTATTATTTGCCCGAAACAATTAAAACGTAATTTAAATAAATAAAAAAAAAAAACAATTAATTAATTCAATATTAAATATTTTTGCTTCATTTTGAAATTTAAATTTTTGATTTTGATGAATTTCTTTCGACAAATAAAAATATGCTGCCACTGTGTCATCTCATGATTAGTTAGACCGATGATTAGTTATAAGTTAGAAATATTAAGGAAAAGGAAAAAAAAAAATTATAATTCGCAAACAGTTTTTACTGAATTGTTTGTGTAGTTAATACTCATTTAAAAGATTTCTTAATTATTTTTTATTTCTATTTTTTTTTAATTTTTTTTTTTTTCAAGTAATTTTCAAAAGTTTTCTTTCTACTTCACATGCACATTTCCTATCATCCAATCGTATATAATGGCAAATGCTAGTAAGTTTATTTTTCTGAGGGGCTTACGGTCTTATTTTGAGTCATTGAAGACATATTTCATTTATACAAGGTAATCTTTAGCGGTCTTGCTCTCTCAACGTGTTGCGTACCAACGTCAGTCGTATGCAAAACAAAAAAGGGAAAACATAAATTTTCTATCTCATTCACACTTGGAAAATGGAGTAAAAATTAAAAGTAAGCTATCTCTTTTGCACTTGGTTCGCATGGTACCATCGTTTAGCTTGACACCAGCTTTATAATTTCACAATGCCACTTCCCAGCCTATATGAATTTTATGTTCCCTTTTTAGTTTAATATTTTCGACAAAATTTTCTTTCAAATAGTTTAAGTTTAAGAACTGATTAACAGATTAATTTCTCTACCGAGCTGATCAAGTATATACAAACTTCCACTACTCACCATTATATATATCCGATGCTGTTGGTATATGTTCCGGATTAAAACGATTTTCAAGATAGGATAATATCAAATTTGTTTTGCCTACTGCGCCATCGCCAACCAGAACACATTTAATTGTTGGCTTTTTGCGTTTATCCTTTCCGTTGGATGTCGCCGTTGCCAAAGATGTCTGCTGCTGTTGCTCTTTTTCGATTGTTCTTTTGATTTCTTTTGTCGTTGCTTATCTGTGAAATAGCACGAAAAGAAACATTTAAAAAAGGCAGAAAAAAAAGGGCGTTAATAAGCAAAATGATAAAAATTAAAAAAAAAAAAAAAAATTGAAACAATTTCAAAAACATTTGCAGCAAATTGCAATTAATTAGGAAACAAGCTCGCCATTGTTGCACAGATTCTCAACTCGATTTTCTAGTTAAAACGAACGAACAAACGACCGAACGAACGTTCTTTCGTACTCTCTGAACGCTTGTCAAGTTTTAAAAGTGTCAAGCAGCAGCAGCAGCAATGAATAAAAGCGTTGCATGCGACTGAAACGACAAAACGGATATTATACACAATGGTCGTCGGTCGTCGTCTGTCCGTCTGTCGGTTGGTCTTTTAGGTGGGTCGGTCTGTCGGGTCGATACTTTTACTGTTGACAATTGCTGCTTGCAACATTTTCATTCTTATCTGCAAGGTCGAAGGTTGCGGCAACGTTGCCACACAGCACAGAGAATGTTTAATTGCTTTACCTTTGTTCGACGATGTCACTTTAGTGGGCGTTGTTGTAGCATTTTGTTGCAACTTCTTCGTCGATTTGCGTTTTCGCAATAAAAACTTTGCACCTTTGCCACTGTCAGAACTTGTATCGCTCGGCGATTGTTGTTGCTGTAAAAAAAAAAAGAAATAGAAGAAACACAATCATTAAAAGAGAACAAATTAAGCGTTTGTATTGTACAGTATTATTGTGGCAAGTTGTTTTGACATTTTAATACACTACATGATTTTCTTTTTAATAATTAATAAGGTTAAGAAAAATAATTAAACTTTAAAAATTCATTTAAATATTTGCACTATTTTTTTTTAAAGAACATTCTTCGAAAAATAAAATCTCTCAAAATTTTGTAACGTGAAATTGCTTTTGTAAAATAAATTGCATATTGCATACTTTTAGGAGCTTCTTAATTTTTACGCTACACATTGCATATTTTTAAACAACATTGAATGTTAATCAATTGTAGGGTATAAAAAAAAAAAAAACAAAATAAAATTCAGCATTTTGGTTACATTGCCGCGCGTATTCACGAATTCTATTCAAAAAGTTTTCGCTGCACGAAAAAAAAACTAACAAAAAGAATAACACAAAATCTACGCATTTTCAGCGAAAGTTTACATCTATGAAGTACAAAAACAAAAACAATACAAGAACAAGAACAAACAACAAAATGGCGTTCAATTGTTTTGCTTGTCTACCCACTAACCACTAACTTTATTTGCATTTCCGAGTTAGCAGCAGCAGAAGTAGCAGCAATTCAAGCCACAAAAGCAACCATTTTATGTTCTGTAACTTTGTTTATTTTAACCAGTTCATAACAAGAACAATGCAGTCTTTAGCTTATATCGAATCAATGGATTTAATTGACTGAACAACCTCAGCAGCAGTAGCAGTAGCAGCAGTAGCAGCAGTTGCTGAAAATGTTTTAATTAATTCAATTAAATTTAAAAAAAAAAAATAAAATAATAAATAAATACAAAATAAGAGCACAAGTTTTATACACTTAATTATTGCTAATGAAATCATGAAATCTATTTCAATTTAATAAAAAATTTCATTCAATTAAATTTCAATTTTTTTTTTTTGTTTTTAGTTGAAAATATGCAATTATAAACAAATTGCAAATGCATTTACGAGTTGCATATGTACATGTATGTGTGTGTGTGTGTGTATGCAAATTGTATTTGCATACTAAAGTGAAATTATTTTGTATGTAGTAAATTTGTAACGAAACTGTCTGACACCTTCTAACCCAATTAGCAACCTCGGGCATTGAATAAAAGTTCAAGAAAACGACTGCTACTGCTGCTGTTGCAGTTGCTATTGCAGCAATAGATGAAAACTTTCAAGTTAGTAAATTTGCGTCTGAAATAAAGTTAAGAAAAATTTAAGTAATACATACATACATATATAGTATGTTGATTTACGAGAGTAGTTTCGAAAATTTGTAAAAAAAATTTGTACTACAGACACATGGAATCACATTATACAAGGTAATGTTAAGCACTCTTTTTCTCTCAATATATTTGGTACCAACGCAAACCATTTTTGAAGACAAAAAAGAAAAGAAACGCAAAGCGAAGCATAAATAAATATATCTCTATCTCCTACACACTCGCAAGATTAAATAAAAACCGAACATTCTTTTTACTCATTTACTCTCACACGCTTACGTTATAAGGTACCAATGTTTCGCTTGGCATCACCTTATATTAAAAAAATAAAATTAATAGAATTTTCCATTATGGACGATTGGTAGTAGGAAATGTACATGTGAAGTAGCAAGAATACTAAGAAAATTATTAACAAAAAAAAACAATTGAAAAAAAATAGATATGAATGGAATATTGAACATAAACTATACATATACGTTGAGTAAAAACTATTTGCGAATTATAAAAAAAATTTGTTGAACTTAAAAATTTCAAATATGAAGCGTTCACACAAGCTTGTGGTAAAGTAGTGCAATTTTTTTTTGTCAGATTCATGTAATCTTCTTGAACTGCACTCGTTGTATTGTGTGTGTGTGTGTGTTATATGTTGCGATAATATTGTTGCAACAAATTTTTGTATTGCATGTGTCACCAACAAGAAAAGCAGTATTACAACTAAAAAGAGTAAAAGAGATAGAGTGAGAGAGAATAAAAGAGAGAGAAAGTAGAAAACTGTTTAAACTTTACGCGTAATGGAAACCGCAAATTCGACAAAATAATTTCCTCTTCCGGTTTGGTTTTTTTTTTTTTGTTCTTTATCTTTAGCGTCTTAGCAAGACTGACAGACAGACGACGACAGAGAACAACAACTTGAATGTATTTTATGTCTTTGTAAGCATGTGTCACGTTTTTGCAGCAGCAGCAGCAGCATCCGCAAATATTCAATGTATACACACATACATACATATAATAAATATCACATACATATGTACATATACAAATAAACTGACTGAAAATCAAGTTAAATGTACTCTTCATCTTCTGCTTCGTCGTCTTAGCATATATGTCTGCCCAGCCCATGCGTTACATCTAATTTATATGCGCATATTAAAATTAAATATATTTCTACTTTGTTGCAATACGCGAGCGTTAAGTCTAACGCCTTCATTTTCAGACAGACAGACATACACACACATACACATTTAGACTCGAAAAACATTTCTCATCATTATTTAATTGCAAATTTGTGTTTTGCTATCTTTTTCGTGCGTGCTTATTCCTAGCTCCTCTATCTATCTATCTCTTTCTTTCATATTATTTATGCTGCGTAGGTGTAATAATTTTAATGCTACATTAAACTATGTGCATACACACACAAACATATACATTTATGTTTTCTTCACAGAAACGCTGCGTATACGCAATATATATTTTTTTTTTAAAGAGTTTTTATCAAATTGTTACGTTGCATTCTTTTAAGTTTCTTTTGCAGCAAACATTGCTATTTATTTTTATTTCTTTCTTGTCACATTTAAAACATTTCACATCGACTGCAAAACTTTTTGTTTCAAAATAAGAAATTTGTTTTACATTTTTATTTAAATTACTTTTTTTCTTAAAAAAATGTTTAAAAAAATGGTTTGTTCTCATATAAAGAACATTCGTACTCATATCAAGAACATTCGTACTCATATCAAGAACATTCGTTTTTATATCAAGAACATTCGTACTCATATCAAGAACCTTTATTTTCATATCCAAAACACTCGTTTTCATATAAGGAACAATTTTTCTCATATCCAGAACGTTCGTTTTCATATCAAGAACATTCGTTCTCATATCAAGAACATTCGTACTCATATCAAGAACGTTCGTTTTTATATCAAGAACATTTGTTCTCATATCAAGAACATTCATTCTTATATCAAGAACCATTTGTTCTTTAACGGACAGAAAAAGAGTAAAAACGAGGGCCAATTTAGGAGAACGTAGATCATATTTTTCACTATTTTAATTTTGCATTTTGCTACTTAAGTATTCCAAACCTAATTCAAGCACGATTGTGCTCAATACAAGCACATTGTGCGCAATACTTGCACCTTTAGGAATAAGCGTGCCTTAATTCGCGATTTGTTCTTAAATGAAGCACAAACGTTCTTAATTTCTTAACAACGTTTTTCGTTCGTTTTTTTATAATCTTCATCTTTGCAAATGTACCTACTTTTTGCTCTGAGAAGTTATTTTTGTAACTCTGCATGAATTAGTGATGGTATCACATTTTTTTTTTCTGTTGCCGACAAATCATCTGCTTTGACATATTTGCTTGCTGCCATGTTTCTAACACTATTTCCTTATCTTATTTATTTTTTTTTTTTTTGTTCATTGCAGCAATTTGTTGTGCTTCTTTTTTTTTTTTTTGTTAGATTGTATACATATTTAGTGTAATGATATGCCTCATGTCAATACATTTTGCAACGTCTTTGATGTCAAATGCAATTTGGATTTGCATTTATTCAAGAGCACGCGTGCATGCTTGCGTCAATCGCGCAAAAGGCATTTCTTTATACATTATACGTATTGCTTTATTTTATTCTAAACTACATTATGTGCATACGATACAAGTACGAGTATGTATAAATAATTTTATTTGCTCCATTGCTGACATTTTATGCAATGTCACATGTCCCAAACGCATTACAATCGCAATACACCCATAAAGCATGATACAACGTAAAGGCATTTTTTATTTGATCAAAAAATAAAAAAAAAAAAAAATAGTAATAAAATAAAATAAAATGTCAAATGCAATATTGCATTTCTTTTTTTTTTTTTTTTTCAATAGATGACATTTTTATTTTACATTTCGATGATTCTCTGATTTTGTCTCTGAAGAACGACAAAATTATTTTATTTGATTTTTTTTGTTAATTATTCAAAATTATATGTATTATATTTTCCTATGTTCATGATTTTGCATAAAATTAGGTGTGAACAACTAAATAAATAAAAGCTTTTAACAAACAAAAAGTCATTAAAAGTCTATCGATTATGCTAAATAACTGCAGAAATTCCAAAACGCTGTTTTAATCATAACAAAAATAAAAAGAAAGAATATTTTTGCAATGAACGCCATAAGTTATGCAATAGATTTTTTTAAATAGATTAATTTTATAGTACTACTAGCAGTTATACGGCTTGTGCTACTACGTTGAACGTGTGTTTCGGATGCTCTTTGAGCTCATTCAGTTCTTTTTGATGGAATTTTTACTAGTTTTTTTTTTTTTCGTTTGCAGCGCCACCAAAATGGGTTGGGACTAACTTATAAACATATCGTACTAAAAATACCATATTGTTTGATCTTACCCAAAATGTTTTGGGGAAGGCTACAATCAGCTGTTTTTATTTTTGTTTTTTGTTTATGATATAAAAGCAAAACATTTTTGTATAGGAAAATTAAGAAATCGACTTCTTAAATTTACTAATTCAACACTATTGGGTTTAGCTTCTGCAGAACAGATCACTAAAATTTTATCACGAAAACTGCTGCAATAATAAATTTCTTTTATATTTTGCAGAGTGAAATAGTAAAAAAAAAAAAAACAAAATGGCTAAAAGGAGACAATAAGAAAGTTTAACAAAAAAAAAAAGAAAGAAAATGCTTATATATAATTTAATTCCTGCTATTATCTGACAGCGTATGTGTGTGTCTATTAGTGATTGTGTGTGTGTGCATGTGTGTATGAGTTCTTTGCATTTTATTGCAGTTTCATGCTGTGTTTACTTTTTCAACTTTTCTCAATTTTTTTTTTCTTTTTCTTTTTTTTTTTTTTTTTTCATTTCTTAATGCATTTTCATTGTCTTTTCTTTTGTTTCAAGAAAATATTTCACAACTAATTTCAATGTAATAGCAACATTTGACTGACATTTTATGCTCTTAAGTTTGAGTGTAATATGCGTCTTTTCTTGTATATATATACACAATATATGTGTATGTGTGTGTGTGTGTGTTTGTGTTATTCTTAACGTTTTTGTTACTCGTTGCTGACAGTCTTCTTGCTGCTGGCAAAGAGTTTTAAAGTCTTAAATGCAAAAACAACAAAAAAAAAAAGAAAAACAAAACAAAACGAAAAGTTACGCGCAAAATCAAATGCTGTGAAAAATATTTTTTTGTATTTAAACGAAAATACTTGGAGCATAATTTTCGGGAAAATGTTATTCAAAGACAAAGTTTAAAGGGGCTGACTGATAGACTGACAGGCAGACAGGACAGACAGACAGATATGCAGACTGAATAATAGAAGCTAAACCAGTTTTTCTTTTATTTTACTTTCATTTTCTTTGCTTTATTTTTATTTTTTTTTTTTCCAACAAGTACGAAATGAAAAGTAAAATTAAGTGAAAATTTTACTTAGGGAAGTGTTGAACAACAAAACACAAAACAAAAACAACAACAACAACAACGACCAACACGACGACAACAAGAGTGCTACCGGAAAATAAGTACAAAAAGAAAATTGAAATGGAAAATAATAATCCATAAGCATAAAAAAAAAAATGATGAATAAAAAAGAAAAGAAAACACGTAATTTTCCTGTTTTTACAAAATTTTAATAAACAAGCAAAATTTTTTATTTGAATTTGAATCATTTTTGCACGTTTTCCATAGTAAGCAAATTTGGTAAAATATTTTTACAGGACAAAAAGTTTATTATATTTTTTTTTTTTTTTAAGTGGGCTATTTAAATTGAAAAAAAAAAATTATACAAGACAGAGCTATTAATATATTAAAAAAGAAAATAAAATATATATATAGTTTTTGCAAATGGACAGACGGACATTAGAATGAACTTATTAAGCTGATCACATTGAAATACGTTTACATTAAAGTCTAACATTCCCAAATAGATCTTTTCTTTTGCAGAAAATATTTTCAAAGTAATCCATTCAATCGGCTTTTTTTAGTCTACAAGATTTTTTTATACAAACCAGAAACATTTTCCTTCGAAATACAAAAATATATAAATTTGTATGTACATGTTTAGCTTTGAAATGATTTATACGCTGACATCACGCTAGCTGAAAAGGTAAACAAGCAAGCAAGCAAGCAAGCAGTACTACTTCTGGTATGTACCAGGTAGCAAAGGTAGACAAGGACAGTTAACAATATAGGGTAGTAGCTTTACGAAGGAAAAAAAAAAAAAAACAAACAAAAAAAAAAAGCAGAAGAAAAATTGTAGCTGTAAAGAGTGTTGCATGCAGCATGGCTCAGTAACAGTGAAAGTTGTTGAGTTGATTCGAAGCATTTTCAATTTTTCTCCATTAAAAGTTTTTGCATGTAAATCACTTCGATAGACATTTTTGTATTTTCACGAAAAACAACGAATATAAAATTGAGAATGGTCGCACATCATATACACACATACACATACACAGCAGGTAGATTATATTAAAATTATGTGAGCCAATGTATTTGTGTCAAAATACTTTTTTTTTTTTTTTTTTTTATTTATTTTAAATATAAACAAAAGTTTAAAACAATCTAAAATGCTTTGCCATATTTGTTTTTTTTTTTTTTTTTTTTTTAAAGAAGAGTTAAAAGTTATCAAAAGAAAAAACCTTATAAATTCTGTTATCGCATCAATCAGAATACAATCAAGAGCAATCGTTCATTGTTAAATGAACAATCGTGCTTTGTATCAAGTTTCAAATATGGTGACCCTATCTCTTATATTCTCCGAGATAATCTCTCTCATACGGCAGACAGCAGGACGTACAGAGAGACATTGGTAGTTCAACTACCTTTCCAATGCTGATCAAGAATATATATACTTTATAGGGTCTATCTAGCCTCCTTCTGTCTGTTACATACATTCGCACAAACTTAATATACTCTTTTACCCTTTGGATATAGGGTATAAAAAAAATAATAAAAAAGACGACCAACATCATTCAACAAATTTCACTTTAAGTCTCAGCTGTGCGCCTTCAAATAATGAAATTATCATTTATGGATTTTCAAAATCCATAATAAATTTTTCGTTACTCATACGCACTGTTTTGTAGGCAAAAAAAAAAAAAAAACAAAAAAAGGTTTTCATGTTGCGTGCAAACGCGTCGCATGACTGCTGCCGCCTCAAACGCAAATATTTCTTAAATATTTTATTAAGAAGACAACAATATATGCATGCCAACCGCCTAAGGCTAAGGACTATTTATGTCTTTGTGTGTGTGTGTGTGTTTAGATGAGCTCCTTTTAAGGGAATTTAAGCGCTCATATGTGGTCTCGTTATAAAGATGTTAAACATAAATAACTCATCATTTTTATATATAAAAAAAAAAGAACATTTAGAAATATATCTTGTATCTTTATTACACTTTATTTTTTTTTTTGATTTCAATTTAAAATCAAAACATTATAGAAAATATTTATAAAATTTGTATAATTTTTCTGTGAACATTTAAATGCATGCGTAACAAAGTTGCTAAAGCGAAACATCGTCTCGATTACATCCGTTTATCGAGTTAACCGATACAGAACTTCAGTAGGTACTAATTGTAAAACGAAAAAAAATTTAATTTTTATTTGTTTTAAATTTGAACAAAAATTTATGCTTTCATTGCATTTTATTGCAATCGATGACGATGGCTAACAAAAATCCATTTGTTGCATTGCTAACAAAATTGTGGTTTATTTTGTTGCATAAACATACACAAACATGCACAAACACACACATTGATAGATACAAATACTATATATATTGAATATAGATACATCGGTTGATATATATTGTATCTATAAACAACAAAAGCAGCAGCATTAGCAGCAGGCAAACACAAACGGAGGCAAATTGTAACAACAAAATAACAAATTGTTATACAAAACTAAAACAAGTAATAAAGACCAAATCCAAAAACAAAAAAAGTAATTAAATTCAAATAAATGTTTTAAAATACGATTCATATAAAGCGTAGCATTTATTCATTTAATTCTTCATTTCGCTTTAGATTTCCGGTAAGACAGACGGACGTCTGATCATGTAGGCAACACATTTCTAGTCTTATAAATAACTGCGTTACAAACTTTATGACAAATTCATAATACCAAGCACTAATTACAGTGCAATGTAAAATTAGTATCCTTCAGCAAACGCAACCACTGAGAATGATAATAATGATATTTTTGTATTAAAATAGCAAAAGCAACTTTAATATAAGCAACACAACAAATACATACTTACTGAATAGATGTGTAATATAAACTTATCTATGCGTGTCTATGGTATATAGCATCTATATTAGGGGTTGTACGAAAACACATAGCGCTCACATAAAATAAGTTAGACAAAATTTTATATGGTAATGATTCTTATAAACGACCAAAATAAAGTTAGAGCCACAATTTGATTTGAAGGCTGATATTGGATTAAGAAATTAAAAAACTTACGATCATGATGCAGTTATAACAGCTGAAATCTTCCGCCACTGTCTCTTTCTAATTTGCTTACAAATTTTGTTGAATATGCAAGCTATGGTGAATTTATTTAATTTCGTCTTGTAATTACAAATCAGTGATCTGGTGCCAATCAAACGCCAATTATGTATATATTCATGATCAGTGAAGTCGATTTAGCTATGTTCATCTGTCCGTCTACATTCACACAGTTTTAAAGATATTAAACAAAAATTTTACCACAGATTTGAAGTGGATCAGGCAACTATAGCTTATAGCACTCATATAAACTTACTTCAAAATTTGTAGATTATTTTTTTTTTTTCTTTTTAAATTATTCTTTTATATGTTTTGTACATAAACAGTATATAAAACAGCCCTCTCATTTAATTTCACACATTAATATGCGTTAATAAACATACATATATTTATATAGTAAGTCTGTCTGTATGTGTGTGTGTGTGTGTTTGTCTATTTTGGATGCTTAGCAAACTCTTTGATGTTCAATACATTTTGCAACAAACCACAAATTGAAATAAAAATAATAAAAAAAAAAAAAAGTTATTTGTTAACTTTTGTATGCAGTTGTTTTTATAGCTGTTGTTGTTGTTATTGTTGTCGATGCGGTTTTAAATTTAAGTTATATATTACAATACACATACATGTACACATAGCACGCATTCTAATATGCCATATGCTAAAATTACATAGTTTCACATATTGTGTATTGTGTTGTGTGGTGTGTGCTTTGCAATAACAATAGACAATCAATTTGGCTAAAATTCCTGCGTAATTCTAATCAGAACAAAATATTTTTGCTATTGCAACGTCTCTCGACAGACAGCCGGACAGACAGAACGACGGACAGACCGACGAACAACAAAATACATTCGTTCGCATTTCGGTCAATAAACAAAGTTATGCAGCAATGAGATACATTTGTATCTATTGCATACAAATTTGTTTTTGTTGTTGTTTTTGTTGTTGTTTTTTGTTGTTACAATTGCTTTTGGCGGCGCCACTCATTAATGGCAATTTATTTATTTATTTATTGTAAATGCACAGCAAAAATATTGTATTTTCGACAACTATTCAACTACCATGCATACTAAACAATATTATTATCTGTGGTTACCAAACATTTGAACAAAGTTTGGTATTTAATTTGGCAAATCGTCAAAAACTTTATTGAACAAATGATGCTGATGATGATATTTACGAGATAACTTATACAAAAATATAGTTTTTTAGTAGTTTTAGAAACTAAATTTAAATTAACTTAAATATCTAGAATTGTTTTTGTGTTAAACCTTTTTTTTTATAATCATATTCCAAACTCATGAGGCATGACATGAACTTTATACTCGTACATTATATAGTATGCACCTTACATACACTGTAATTGTTTTCAGATTAAAGTTGATAAAAACAAAAAGTTTTTAGTACGTTAATACGACATGACAGAACGATAGTTAGCAACATAAACCGCAACAACTGCGACCAACTTGAAAAAAAAGCCAAGAACCGAAGCTAAAATACACTTTACAACAAGACTTTTGTTAGTTTATATGTTCACCAGTTGCTTAGATTAAATTTTTACGATGAATTTGGTCAAATTTGTATGTAGGCTTTATGTTATATTAGCCCGAACCTTACCATATCGATAGTGTTCACTTAGGCGGACATTCGAATTAATTTTACCAAATTTTTAATGGATTCATGCAGAAAAAATAAATGTTTTCATATAAAAACTCGAAAAAGGGAGGTAACTTTGTATGGGGGGGGGGGCTATACCCAAAAATGGACGTGGCACCTTTGATTTGACATTGGATGACATGAGCAGTTTTTTTTACCACATATGAGGTGAATACATGCATAAAAATACCTATTTTCATACAAAAACTCCGAAAATGGGCGATAAGTTTGTATGGGGGCTATACCTAAAAATGGGTGTGGCACCTCTGGCATACAAACAGCCTAGACGCAAGAAAAGCTGAAGTTAAAAATTTCATGTATGCATCTTAAAAACATTCTGAGTAAAACGCATCGTAACAGACAGAAAGACAAACGGAGATGGCTAAATTCGTCTATCGAGGAGCTGATCAAGAATATATATACTATATGGGGTCTACGACGACTCCTATGTTACAATGCGTTTACACTATGTGTAACGAGTATAAAAAAAATAGAAATAAGTAAAAAACTTTGTCAGAACCAAAATTCAAATAACCTACGAATGATCAACAGTAGCGTAGATAGTATTTTCTAAAGCAGTTGGCTGGAGACCTTGCTGAGATTCGAACTCTTTGACGCTGTGTTCACTTTTAAGACCCGAAATTCTCCTCTAGACTTCGGCGATAATACTGAATGTGAAATCATCTTGGCTAAATGATGTATAAACTGTTTTCAGCTGACAATTAAATTCGATACCCCCAAGTTGTCCAGTTTTCACATATTACATATTGCAACATACATACCTGACCTATTGAATTACATCTTTGAAATATTCACAGAAAACCACAATATTTATTTAATTGTGCTGACACGAATTATCTATCTTATAACGTAAAACCCATTTATATAGTCTTTATTTATGTTCGAGTTGTGTAAATGCTTTGAATTAATTCAATTTAATTTCACACTTTTAAGTTGAAAACGTTATTTAGCACTCGTTCAGTTGATTAGTTTATTTTATGCAGCAACAAGGGCGATTCTGTTAAATGCCAATTTTCGAAAAAAGCGTAAAAAAAAATGCAGCGTACAAACATTTTTGCAACGTGAATAAATAGTAAAGCTGATAATTGAAAAATTTTAAGATGAAAAAAAAAGAAAAAAAAAAAAATTTGAAAAAAGGAAACATTTTAATAAACGTGAATACGAGTACGACAGAGCGAGAGAACGCCATTAATTTAGGTTAATGGCTTCACATAAAATTCACAAACTCGAAAACCCAAAAGCAGACATACAAACACAAATACACACACGCACACACATACACATACAATGCCGCGATGCATATATACAGATATTCATGTACTACACATATACGTATCTAGTATACGTATATTAAGGTGGTCCTAACTTTGAGAAATTTAATTTAATATTTTGATCGATTGATATTTAAGCGTGCCGCCGAAGTCTTATAATAAAGTATCTATAAGATTGTTTTTTTTTTTTTTTTTTTTGGAGTAAAAATAGATAAAAATATAAGAATAATATCTGTTTTGTAATTTGAAAAATGTTTTAAGCTTGTAGCAAATTTAAGAAAAAATATTTTCACCCATAAAAAATACATAGAATACTTAAAGGTTTTGGAGACACCATTAAATATTAACGGATCAAAAAAAAAAATGGGTACTTTTTTTATTTTATTTATTTTTTTTTTTAAATTTATGGAAAGTTGTGCGCATGCAAATTTAACAAAATTCATTTTTTATTGTATTTATTTTGGAGGCCACCTTAATGTATATTATACGCTTGTTTTTTTTTTTTTTTTTTTTTTTTTTTTTTACATACACAAACATAAATATGTGTCTGTTGCACTTTAGCATGCTATGTAGTTGTGTTTTGAATTGGCAGTTTGCAAAAAAAAAAAAAAAAAACTTTTTAACTTTTTTGCGCTTTGTCAATTTGTTTTTCCAGGAAATTTTCACATTTTAGAATTTTAATTTAGTTTTGCATGCACAACTTTAACTAAAACACGCACTCTTTTCCTGCACGGATTTTAAATCCCAAACTCAAAAAAATATTCAAGCCGTTTCAAAAATCATCAACGTCGAAGCCGCCGTTGCGCCACCAAGCAGCACTGACAGCGTCGTCGATAAAGTCACTCGAACATCAATGATGACACTTGATGCACAAAAAAAAGTGACTCGAGTGAATTATTGAATAAAAGTTAACGGCGAGGGGAGAGGGGAACTGTTTAGTATCAAAAGAAAAATGTTATTTGCTGCCGCTTAAATAAACAAATCATTTTCAATTTGCTGCGCGACAAGTGACACTCGAGCTGATGTTGCATATGACAAAATAATTTCAAAGAAAAAACAAAAAATGTTTCAATATTTTATTTAAATTATTCAAAAAAATAAATAGACACATCTCAATTAAAATTTATTTGGTCAATTACAAAAATATTTTAAACAAAAAAGTAAATAAATTTAAAAAATGAAAAGAAAAAAAAATTTTTGAGACCGACAGAAATAGCAGAAATACCAAACATAGCAGAATCAAACCAAAAAAAAGGACCCATGATACAATACATCCAAGCTCAAAAGTAAGGTAAATTGAGATACTATTAAGCATTCAGATACTAACAAAATAAGATCACACCATACATTTTTTTTTCTTTAATATCTCAAAGCTTTTAATGTTTGCTTAACTTGTTTTTTTTTATACCGCCACACTAGTGTGAGGGTATTTGTTGTCGGAGTTTGTACGCATTAAGGAGGCATCGGAGACCCCATAAAGTATATATTATTGATCGCTCGATGAGACGAATCGATTTAGCTGTGTTGTTGTGTTGTCGTCCGTCGTCGTCGTTGCATGCGTTTTTTCGGAAAGTTTTAAGATATTGCCTGAACTTTAAACTTAGCTTTTGTGTCCTAGCGTTTGTTGGCGAACCAGGCGCCCGCCCACTTTTAGATATAGCCCCCATACAACTTTCTTTTTTGTTTTTGTATGAAAATAGTTATTATTTGTGAATGTTTTGACTACAAATCGGGTAAACACTTTATCACCTCCTCCACATCAGAAGAAAGGTGCCACGCCCATTTTTAGATATAGCCCATGCAAACTTTTTTTTCGATTTTTGTATGAAATAGTTATTTTTGTAATGTATTTACTACAAATATGGTAAAGCACTTCTAATGACATATTTCAAAGAAGGTGCCCGCATTTTTATACCCCTACAACAAGCGCCCATTTTTCGATTTTGTATGAAATAGTTCTTTTATGGATATATTCACTCCAATCTGTGTAAATCACTTACTGTTATCCGATGAATATGCATCCGATATGACCCACAAACTCACCTATCTTTTTTTTTTCAAGAAAATGATATAGTTTCGTGTGGTGGGTATTTGGCTTCGGTGTTTCGATTAACGTTCTTGCTTTTTGTATTCGGTAAGGTGTCAAAAAGGTTTCTTTCTCAAAGAACAACGGCTCATTTGCATCGATACAACAAAATAAGGCTACAGCCGTGTTTGTATTCCTCAATGAAGTGCATAAAAAATGCTGTAAAAGCTTAAAATCTATTTTTATTATTTTTGGTTTTTTTATTTGGTTTTATTTGAATAGATTAAATGTCTTCTTTTGAGCTGTTATACACAAATATGCCTCAAAAAGACTAATTAAATACATAGTTTATAAAAATGCGTTATTGAAAATATTTGTTGCACAGTTTTCTTTTTTTTTTTTTGATTTTAATAAATTTTTGATATGGCAGTTAAAACAAAGGAATAATTTTTTATTGCATACTTTGTGGCGTACATGCAATTTTAAAATTAAAAAAAAAAAAGCAAAATAAATGGAATTTACTGGCTTTTAATAAATTATGAAGAAACAAATAGTTTAAATGCCTGCTGTGCCTTACTACAATATAAAATTATTATATACATATACAGATAATATGGTTGGACAATAACACAATTTATGAAAATAAAATAAATAAAAAATTGATAAAAATAAATAAATGAATGAATGAATACAAACATATAAATATTGTGTTTATTTATAACGCATCGAAGGTATTAAAACACTTTTTTTTTTTGATTTTTTAATTTCATTAAACTTATAATATAAACCTCAAGAATACAAAAACAAAGACAGCCGGACAGACAGATAAAAAAAATGCGAATCAAAAACCAAGAAGAAAAAACATAGAGTGTATCTTTTTTAAAAATAATAAAGTTAAAAAAAAATGCAATCTATTTAATTCATTTTAATTGAGAATTATTAGAAGCATTTTATTTTAAAGCAGAGATAATTCGAGTTTGTAATGCAAAAATTATGTTTCTATTAAGCCAATTTATGGAAATGTTTAAGTTCAAAAAAATAAAAAAAGGAAGCATTTTACTGAATTCCATTGTGAACGTATCAGCATATGTAATCCTGAACAATAAGAAATTGAATCATGGAATCATAATATTGGCCGTTTGAAGAATGAAAATTCGTAAGAAAGTTGTTAGCTTCTCAACTAAATCAGATATTTTACATGAATATTTCGAATAAGAACAAACCGCTCCACTTCCATTTTAGATTCAGATTCAATTGATTGAATTACCAAATTTAACTGAATTGTGCTATAATTATTTTGTGTTCTTCAACACATTTTCACTGCAATAAAACTAAAATATCTGCCACACATACAATACAATCGTAGCGTATATATAAACGCTTATACCAATCATAAAAAAGAAAAAGAGAAAAAAATATCGCTATAATTAAAAATTCAGCAATTTATATACAGATGTGCAACTTGTGCATTAAAATGCAACTATACTTTTCAGCTCATCGTCGTCGATGACAACAACAACAACAACAACGTCATCATTGCAATTATCATCAGCAACAACAACAACAACTTAATGATGATGATGATGTTGCTACTTTGACTGTTGGATTGCATTTATGCTACAAGAGAGTCAGCAGAAGAAGTGTCAGCAGATAGAGACACTACGAGTAGTGTACGAGTATATTACATTCGAGTGTAGTTGAATAAATGACAACGTTCTGACAGCAATGATGACGATGACGTTGTCGTTGTTGTTGTTGTTGTTCGTTGTTCATGCTCATGTTGCATGACTATGACGACGATGACGATGAGCATGAGGAAGGCGATGACGACCCCAATTTCGCACTTTACAACAGCATAAACCGCAGCAGCAAAATACTTGCGGCAATCAGCAACAGTGCCAACAGCAATGACATCAACTGGAAACGATAATGGAGACAGTTGCAGACAGTTCCAATTGCAGTTGGCAGCGGTCGGCGCAATATTATATACAGAAAATATTTTTTTTATTTAATTTTTTTTTTTTTTTTTTTTTTGTTTTTGCGCAATGCAATTTTTTTCTGCAATTTTTATTATTTTTATTATTTTTTTATATACATAATTTTTTTTTTTTTTTTGTTTTATAAAGTTTTATTTTTTTCTTCTTGTTTTTTACGATGTTCACTAAAGCGAGTCATACCAAAGTTAATTAATCTTGCAGTTTTACAAAGCTACAAACGAAACAGACAAAAAAAAAAAGCAATAAAAACGACACATAGCGAAAGATACATATTTATATCGAAAATGAATGGAAAAGTGTAGAAGAAATTTATTTAGTTTGTAATGGGGAAACTGCATATTACATTTTTTTTCAAAAGGAATGATAAAAATATACATATTTTAATTGGTGCAATGTTTTGCCAATCATAAAAAATAATTAAAAGCATCAGTTTAAAAAATTGAAGTAAAAAAAGAGCCACTGTGTTCTTTGATCTTAAATATGATATTTCAGAGTGAGAGACTAATTTACAAATATCTTTTAGATGTGTCAATCTATGCCACATCAAGGTGTAGACATGTCAACATAATAATAAACTGGGAATACACAAATCCAAAATACCTACTGCGGGCAGACACACAGTTCAAAAATTAAGCTTTTCTTCTTGCATTAGTTCGGAGATATCTCTGGAGATTGAAAGCATAGGTTCGATACTACGATTGTTCTTGATAAATAGAACGATTTTTCTTGATATAAAGGGTGATATTGTTCTTGATACAAAGAACGATTGTTCTTGATATAAAGGGCGTTAGTTCTTTATACAAAGAACGATTGTTCTTGATATAAAGGACGATAGTGTCTTGATACAAAGAACAATTGCTCTTGATACAACGAACGATTGTTCCTGATTTGTATGGTTTGAAAATAATATCCAAAAGTTCAGAACTTCAGGGACGCTTGTGTGGGAACAATTTTTAATAATTTTGGGAACATCATAAGAAAATAGTATGAACGGACAGAGATTTAGAAGGTTTTCGATTATAGTTAAGATTATAAAGTTACATGCAAATTGTGCGGGTAATCTTGGTTTTTCCCCTCAGCCATGTTCTGCCTGTCACATACATTTGCAAAAACTAAGCATACCCATACGAGAACTTTACGTTTAAAAGGGTATGAATGGCTTTGGCTTCAAATGACATTTTAAAAATAAATAATCTTATTAGCAAAAAAAAAAAACAACAAACTGACAAATTATATGAATACAAATTATATTTATTAAATAAGCTCAGCTTTGAAATTTTTAAGTCTTTATAAAATGAATAAATGAATGAAAGTGTGTTGTGTGCGTTTATTGCTTTGACTAATTTCTAAAGTATATAAGACAGCTTGCTTTGCAAACATCTTTACACAAAAGTTTTTAATCAAATTTTTCATACTTAAAGTCTTTATTCATTCAACGCAAAGCAACACAACAAATCAAGATGCATCCACAATGAAGTAGACGATGCAATAGAAGTAAAAGATGAGCATAAAATGACAGCGACAGACAGACTGACTGACTGACAGACAGATAGATGCTTAGACGTAAGGACAGACGGACGGACGGACAGACGAATGAATGGACATTCATACAGAGCAGGTAAATAAAATGTTAAAGACGAAAACTATTTCAAGCGCTCCTGCTCCTGTGCTCCAGTAAAATTTTATTTAATTTCTGAGCACTCAGCTAAATAGCGATCAGAATGAAAAGGATGAAGAAGGAGAACGAGTAGGGAGAAAATGTTAGCTAACTTGACTTGGACAACATAAACAACAACAACAAGAAAAAACAACAAGAATAGCAACAGCAGCGCAGCAGTTGCAGTTGCAGACGTTCTATTAAATTTATTAACGTGTAAACTTAAATCTGTGTGAAAGTTTAAGAAAACTTAAAAAGAAACACCGATGCTGCTGCTGCTGCTGATGCCGTGAGTGGCAACTAAATTTTACAACCACGTTAAGTGTGCAGGCATAAGGAGTAACTTATTTTAACGTTGAGACGTACTGCATACTACTAGGTTCCTTTTCTTTTTTTTTTTTTTTTGCAAAATACTTTGTACAAATTCAGTTAAGTACAGAAGCTGAACGTTGTAATTTCGTCTTTGTTTTCTTTTCGTCTGAAATAAAGGCAAAAAAACAAAAAAAAACAACAACAACAACAAAAACATGATAAAAAGCAGATACAATATAGTAACAGAACACAATGAAAATATTTAAGTAGACTCTAAGTGGTAAGAAGAGATACTCCAAGCTGAAATTGTAGCTTTAGAACACATTAAATAAATAAATATTTTAACTTGAGTCGGAATTAAAATTTCAGAAAAAATTCAGTCCTCATTCAACAGCTACTGTCACAAGAGCCCAATGATGTATGGTGTAGATCAATTAGCGAATCGTAGGCATTTATTTTACCCAAAAAATGCAGGAAAAGAACTACGAAAAAAAAAACAGGGCTACAAACCGAACCGCTGTAATTTTTTAGTATTTGCTCCGCACCGTGAACCGAATCAATTCGTTAGAATAAAAATGGCTTTCAACCAAAATCGAACCAATTCGAACCGGTCCACAATATTGAATTTAAGCAGGGAAACTCGTTTTATACCAAAATACTGAACAAAAAAAAATGTTGAAAATGTTTTTAGAAGGCTACTGGAAAATTTACTTAAAACGCTTGAAATGAAACGAACCAAACCGCAGTTCAACTTTGATTAAAAACCGTTTCGTGAACCGAACAGCTGAACCGAACCGTTTTGGATCTCGATATGATCTCGCTAGACTTACAACCACATTAGCACACCGAAGAACAAGCCAAATACATTCTGTAAAATAAATACACGGAAATTATCGTCAGAATTTATTGTATCGTCTTTAAAATTGGCTCTATTTGGAGCGGATACAATGATCTTTCATGGCCCGCTCATAAACCTTTGGAAGTATGGCCTTCAGCTCCTTCGACGAAATTTTGTTTGATGGCATCGATGGACTCAAAATAGCTTCCCCGAAGAGGATTTTAGTTTTGGGAACAGAAAAAGTCACAGAGAGTCAAATATGGCGAATGGTATTTATTGAGTTCTTGGTTTTGTACTCCTGTAAAATCACGAAAAAATGAGATGGCGCGTTGACGGCGTGCAAAATCCACGATTTCCGGCTGCTTTCTGTGGATGCTCTCGCGTAGACGCCTCAAAACGAATAAATAATATTCTTAATTAACCTTTTGAACCATTCGCGAGGAACACAGAGTGAATCGCAATACGATGATCAAAGAGAACGGTTTCCGGGCGTGTCTCAGATCGTGCAGGTAGCTATGCTCATTCGTTATTCAATCATTGCATGACAGTATGCTAAGAAAAGTGCATAATACTAATAAATATCTTTAATGGCAAATTGAGTACTTCGGGAGAACTAGTGGGAACGTGTGGAAATGTTGTACAAACGCAAAAATAAATAACAACAAATAAATTATTGTATCTTTCAGATAAAAAGATTTCATAGATTTTAAAAACGTTTCAATATTTTTCTCCCTTACCCAACGTAAAGGGTAAAAAAAAATTAATAAAAAAAAGTAAAAGCAAGCATAAACTTCGACCCAAGGACATTGTCGTTGTTGACTTGACCAAAACAAAAATCAAAAACAACAAAAAAGTGCAATAATAAAAAAGAAAAACATACAAAAAAAAAGAAGAAAAAAATACAAAATAAAAGGAAAATGCAACGACGACTTTGTCGACAAACTAACGTTGGTGATGGCGATGACTTTATAAGCTAAAGTTATCTCATGGTCAAACAGCAAACAGAGTGAGCTTATGTTGCAATTGCTGCTGCTGCTGCTGCCATTGCTGTTATAAGCTAAAATGATAAGAGTTTGCGAACAACATGGACATGGACACGGACATGAACAGCAACGGGGGGAACAGAGGGAACAGAGACGTAAGTGATGCAAACAAATGTCAGACAGAGTAAAAACAACAACAACAACAAACAAAAAAACCTGGGCTAACAACTTAACTATGCACCCTGAAGCTTTTTGCGAGTTTTCATCAACGAGCAAAAGTTAAAGTAGAAAAAAAAAAAATAAAATAAAACACATTTTCAATTACCCAAAAACAACAACAACAACAAAAAACAACTACAACAAAAATACACAACAACAACAACAACGAGTTGCATATTGCACGCAGCCAAACAATTTGTCTGTCGCTCTGTGTGTGTATGTGTGTGTGTGTGTGTGTTTGTAGCGCAACGAAACTTAATAAACATGCAGCTGCAACAGAAAAACAAAAAAACAAAAACAAAAAAATAAAATTGAAAAACCGAAACAGCAAATTCTCAACACCATTGCATGTAGCGAACGGATAATACTCGAGACCACCATTCACCATGGTCAGGTAATCCATCTTAAGGGGACCATAATTTATGCGCTCTCAGAGTTATCTACAAAATATTTTTCTGTAAAAACACCAAAAAAAAAAAAACAAAGTTACATTTATTTCTAAAAAAAAAAACCAAAAATATATATAAAAATGAATTACAAAACGAGGTTTGTTTCAGCAATTCATTTAGAATGTCAATAATATCTGGGTACAATATAGAGCAAAAGCGATAAAAAAAACAATTAGAGACACTGACTTCAGATGCCAAAAAGCTATCTTTTGATTCGTTATAAGCGGATACACGGCAGCGCAACTAAAACATGTTGGGGGCTTGTATGAAAATGTACTAAAAAATGCCAGTTTTTTAATGCAGTGAGACCACAATACATATGTTGCGTCTAGTATAAATAAAAAAAATATAAAAAAGCAAACATTTTTGTATGTGAAAATTAGAAAATCGACTTCATGAACGAGTCGAATGTGCCTAATGCGTTGTTTGCAATGTTACCTTTCAAATGAAACCGGTTTGAGACTCAACGGTTGAATGGTTTCAACGTCCTTAGCGGACATAGACTATTTTATGCATATATAAGATTTCAGTAGAATTGGTTTTCCTAAGTTGAAATGTGCAAATTGAAAAAACTTGGTCCCTGGAGTATATTTTTGTGAAGTGAAGAGCTTTAGAACTTTTATACAAAGAACGATGCCTTAAAAGTAAACATTTTCGCCAACTTTCATCAGCACTCTCTCGAAAATAGAAAATAATTTAATAAAGCAAGCTGCTACCTTAATACCAATCAGAACCAATTGCCCTGGTTTTATGCACAAAAACCACCTAAAAGCTTTACAAAAAAAAAAAAAAATGGAGAAGAAAACTGAAAAAGAGTCGTATACATTTTTAACCAAACCTCGCGAATTCAAATAAATTTCATGGTAGACACAAATGCGTGCCTTGTTTTTTCATGGTTTTTTAATGGTTATGGTGCATACTTTATACTCTGCTGCGGTTTTGCACAGATAAAATTTGCGACATTTACATTATTTTTGTTTTAATTTTTTTTTTAATTTATCTTGACTAACTCAAGCATCTCTGAAGTCGCTTTTACCAAAATCGCTTGTAAAATCTTAACTTGAACAATAAACAATAGACCCATCTGGCAACACTATGTGCCAAAGAGAGAGTGCCTGAAAATTACAACATTTCAGGCAACGAACAGAGCAGACCTGCTTCTTTTGCTAGAAATGAAGCCGCTGTTTAACACTGAGATGTATTGTGTTGTCAAAAAGTGTGATTTTTGAGTCGCAATGTGATTAGCGACTGTGATTTGAAAATCGCAGTGACTGCAAATAGTAATAAAAGCGCAGTTCGCAAAAGCAATCAGCGATATGAACAGGCTGAACATGTGCACTGAGGAACAAGATAATCGCAAATCACTACTTTTAGTCGCAGTACAACATTGCGATTTTTAAATCACTGTGACAACACTCTCCATATCGTCAAAGTACTGCCAGTCTTTAAGAGTTCGATAGGAAGAACACGATATAATCTTGCTAAACTTGATTACACTTGTTTCAGTGATCTTTGACAATAAGTTTTGCCGCACCATGGATGGTAAAAAAAACTATTTGTATGTTGACGAATTGTAATTAAATTTAGTGATTTTCGAGATGTGCTTTTCTTTTTGAGAAAATTATGAAAGACTTTTTTTGTATATTTGCAATTCGAAGAGTATCTGCGTTAATATCAAAGTTTACGATTTCTTTTTTCTTTTTTTTTTTTTTCAAATGCATTTTTTTTCGTAATTTGCTATTTTGACTTTAGAAAATTTTTTTTTTTTTTAATTTAATTTATGCGCATTCTTAATTTGAATGTTACTTTTTTTTTGTTTGTTTTTGTTACGATTTAGATTGCTTTGCTGCAAAATGAGCGGCAAATGCTACTTTCACCGTAAAGTACAACACAATACGTGAAAAAAAAATTACATGAGGAGGAAAATTAAAAAAAACAAAAATGGAAAAAAATAATGCGCAGTCCAAAATAAAAAAATAAAAAAAAAAACAGACACAATGGAAAAGTGAAAATGTTACGCGTAAAATAACAAAATTGATTGCTGTTTGGCTTCATGTCTCATAAAGTTGCACAAAAAAAAAAAAAAAAAAAACAATTCAAATAAAAAATTTCATTCATAGCAGTTACTGAATGAGACAAGTGGAGATATGGCACATGTTTTTGCAAATGCATATTTAAAAATCAAAAAAAAAAAAAAAAATATTATAACAGAATTGAACTTTTCAAAATGTCTGCGGTCAACAAATATGCGCATGCATCTGTCCTGCCCCATCATTCTGACAGATATACACAATATTTCGATTTTTGAGGTATGAAATTGTTTGGTATGGATTGTTTATAAATTAAAATTTTCAATAAAATTTATTAAAAAAAAAAAATAAATAAAATAGAAAAAAAGAAAATAAAAAAGAAGAAAATCAATTAAGATATAAATAACATATTATCGGAAAATCTTTGTGAAAAACCGCAAAAACAATCGAGCAAAAATTCAAGTGAATGTTTTAGTTTTGTTTAGTTTCAGTTTTATTTTGTAGAAAGAATGAAGTAAATAAAATATTGTAAGTAGTTTTTCAAGTGGCAATCTCAAGCATGCTACACAATCTAATAAACAACCACAACAATCGAAAGAAAAAAAAAACAAGAAAAAACAAGAAGGAAAAAAGGAGAAAACCACAAATGAACTTTTTATTGCAGATTTACTACTACAAGAAAATCATTGTAATTCATGTCATACTCAAGAAGAACTTTGAAATGGTCTGCGTTCAAGTATCTTTTTCAATGAGCTAACAATTAGATTAATTTTCATTTTAATACATACACATATTAGCAGAAATGTCCGGCCTTGTTCGGATGACGACAGAAAGTTGTATTTTAGGTTTTTTAGCCTTATATGCCAAAATACGCCTTGAGCTTCCCAATTTTTAGTAAATCTGCTTTTTGTTGTTTCAATACTTGCAAAAAAAATAAGAAAAAAGTACACGCCCACCGCCCATTTTTTCAATGGATTACACTTTTCTCCAGTCCTAGAACGAGGAATTAAAAATGGAGAGAAATTTACTGGAATCCATCCAGTGACATCGAACTTGAAACTGCGTTGGAAAAAAGAGTGATTGTTGAGTCGCAGTGTCTTTAAGCGACTGCGACTTGAAAATCACAGCGATAGCAAACAGAGATAGAATCGCAGTTTGCAAAAAAGAGTAGCGATTACTGAACAGATTCACTGTTCGCAAAGAGTGAAAAATGTCACAGTTCACTTTGTTTTCTATTACTATTTTTGTTGTAATTACGATTTTACCATTCAATCGTTTTAAAAGACTGCGAGTCGAAGTACCAACAAATTTGTACAGATTTGATGTTCAAGCGAATATGAACGATTAGCGAAAAGTGAAAAAAGCACCAATCACTGATAAATGAACAGTTTCAATGTTCGCGAAGAGTGATACACAAAATCGCCAGATAACTGAACACGTTCACTGAGTAACAAGAAAATCTCAAATCACTACTTTCAGTCGCAGTGCGACATTGCGACTTTTAAATCACTGTGAAAAAATCGCCGAAAGTGTTATTTGATCAAAATATTTGATTTCTTAAAGAGAACAAATACCAAGGTGGTTCGATATGCGGCTCTTTCACCAAGAAGAGTGTGTGTGTAACCAGCATAATCTTACCGTTTTCAGTATTAATTCTAAATCATTAACGATTCTGAAAAATTTTTAAGCTTTGGTTCCAATGAAGTTTACATTATTTCTCTTCTTTTTCTTTATTTTTGTTTACCTTTTTTCTCCATGTTAAAATACCAATAAAAAATATAATTTCTGCTAAACAATTTTGATTTATTTTTCTATTGATTTTGTTTGTTTATAATTTTGTTTTCAGCACATTTTTAAATAGATAAAATTTTTTATTTTGCCATAATCAAGAACATCCAGGAGAGAACTCAATTAGTTAATTTTAGTTATATAAAAAAATTTTTTAAAAAAAAATAATAAATAAATAAAAATTATAAACTAAAATAAAATAATTATACGTTTTTTATACCAACCGACATACTTAGTTTTTTTATTTTTAAGTAGCTACAACCAACGACTTGAAAGCATAAAAGCAGTTAAAATGCAAATTAAGCTAATGAAGTGTTTGGCAAAACGTTTTTCAGTTTTAAGCAGCAAAAAAACCAAATTAAACCCAAAAAAAAAAAAAATGAAAAAAAAAAAAAATAGTATAGCAACCTAATTTAACCAAGTTGAAGCAAAACAATGTTTTGTATTTTTTTTTTTTTTTTTTTTTTTAGAAAAGTCTTTAATATAGAAAACTTCTACAAATTTAAGTCGAAAAAAATGGAGGGCGGCGGCTTCAGCTAACGATAAGAATGACTTCTAAAAATCAATGATAACGTCGCACAGTGGTATTAAAAATTTATTTTATTCGAGAATATTTATGGTAAAATATTTTGCAAAGGTCTTTAAGTAAAATTGTGTATTTATAATCGCAATAACAGTGCGCGCGCGCAGGCGTTTAAGAAATAATGCGCCTTATGGCTTCTCAGAGTTAAGAAGTTTACCACAAGAAAATCTTTTCGAACTTTTTTAATTGACGTGAAGAGCGTCGACAACGATTTCATTGGCATTCCGAAATTTTTAGCACGTCGACGAGAGAGTTTAAATTTAGATTTAATTTTTTTGTATATCTTCTTCACATTTTTTGGTATTTTTGGTTTCTTTTTCAAATGGGTTAAATGAGTAAATAATTTTTACAGCTGTCATTAAACTTAAAAAGCAATTAGATAAAATTTCAAATATAAACTTGAACAACAAAAAAAAAATCAATAAATGAATAAATTGTGTACCAACTCTGGTAAAATAAATCTCAAAGTAAATGATTATTATACGAATTGATATGAAATTATTATGATTATATTTTAATGGTACAAATGGAAGCTTAGTAGATGCGTTTCATATATAGTTTAAGATACGAACAATGACAACAATTTTAGTGGCAAGCGACTCGAGAAGCTTATAGAGCCAGGGTGTCAGAGTGCGAGAATCTTCTATACAAAATACTCAAGAAAATCTTCCATATTTAGTCTGCCACAATTAATGCAAACAAACAAACATTTAAAAACAAGAAGAGCAATGCTACTTCTGTCCGTCTGTCTTTCGGTCGGTCGGTCTGTCTGTCTGCCTTTCTTTCTATCTTTGTGCAACATTATAAATTCAAATGAAATAATTACTAAAATTCACTAATTAATTTTAGCTGCAGTTGCTCGCTCGCGAACTGCAAACAAGTAGTGCAGCAGTAGCAGCAGCAAAGTCTAAAAGAAAATTTAACCAGTAAAAAAAAAAAAAACCGAAAAATAATAAAAAAAAAAATAAAAGGAAATATAGTAAACGATGTCCTCGTTGTTGTTGTTGCACAGGATCATGGCATAACCATAGCCATGAATAAATGCAACCAACTTTTCAGCATTGGACACTGGAGACAACACTGGACGGACGGACGGACAGACGGACAGACGTAAATGTTCTTTGGTTTTAGCGCTTTTTTTTTTTCCTGGTTGTATCTTGTCGTCGGTTTTACTTCATCTTCATCTTCCTCTTCTTCTCCTTTTTTTCACAGCGTCATAAAAGGCTTTAAAAATCACTAATTACCCAAAAAAACGTTCACCCGCTTGTCGACAGTTGTGACAAAGTCAAAAAGAAGAAGAAGAAGCAGTACCAGTTCGCTTGTCGAGTTACTCATGCATTTGGCTGTTCTGCTACAAGCAGTAAGACTGTCTGTCCGTCTGTCTGTTTATTTCTCCTTTAGACCAAATCGTCGTCGTCGTTTAGTTTTACATTAGTTTTTCTGAATTAAAAAAAAAAAAAATTATATAAACCAAAACATTGCTTATGCTCCAGTTTCAACTTAAAGTTAATTTTTTCGCTTCGCTTAATTTAAGTTTTAAAAGTTGTGCAAAAAAAAAACGACAGCTCGAAAAAAATGAAACAAGTTTAATGATTTTTAAGTCAAAACCAAAGACTATTTGCTGTGTCACATGACCTAAAAGAGCGACCACCACCACCACCACCACCGCCGTCGAACCCAGACCAAACGCACATACCATATATTCTATTCTATTCCACTCCACCATTCAATTCTATTCAAAATTTATTTACTCATTAGTTCGTCGTCGTAAATTCTATTGGCATGAGAAATGCATCATTCGTGTCTGTTTTAATCTTTTTGCCAGTTATAGCTTCAGCTGCAACTTGTTTTGCGACAAAGTTTATCTTTCGCTTTGTTTCACTCGAACTTGTTAGGCGCTTTTTTTAATTTATTTTTTTTTTTTTTTTTTTTTTTTGGTTGAATTACGCGTTTAGTGAGTTGAAGTACAGTGAAGTCTAGCTATAATGTTCAAATAATATTGTAAATAGAATTTAGAATACATTTTATACGCATACAGCTTTGGATGCTGATCAAGAATGTATGCTTCTGTTTAATTGCAAAATATGCTTGATGCGAATTTCTGAAAACATTTGTTTATTTCAAGAGCCATTGTTCTTTATATACGAACGACGCTAGATTCTCCAACGAATTGTTCCAGATATAAGACGGATTTGTTTTAAATACAAGAAGGAGTTCTTCTAAATACAAGAAGGAATTGTTCTTAATACAAGAACAATGGATCTTAATATAAGAACAACGGTTCTTGACACAAGAACAATGGTTCCCTGATGCAAGAACAATGGTTCTTTATACAAGGACAATGGTTCTTTATACAAGGACAATGGTTCTTAATACAAGAACATTGGTTCTTGACAAAAGAACAATGGGTCTTGATACAAGAACGATAGTTTTTGATGCAAAAAGAATGGTTCTTGATATAGTGAAAATTGTTTTTAATACAAGAATGAAAATTTTATTAAACTTTTAACGAGAAGAAATTGTTTTTGATACAAGAAGCATGGTTTTTGATAACAAGAAGCATGGTTCTTGATACAAGACAAGCATGGTTTTTGATACAATAACAATGGTTCTTGGTGTAATGAAAAATGCTTCTTTAAGAATTCGTTAATGCTAAATGTCTTTCACTGTAAAAAACTTATATTGCACTGTAGTTCTTAACTTTTGATGTTTACTGGCAACTACGATGAAACTGTAGAAAACTTGTCAACTTGTCAGAACGCAGAAAGAACTTTTAATCTTACAAATTAGCTTGCTGCAAAGTATGCAAACCAAGCAACATCAAGGTTGCTTAACCAGCCCCTACCCACCCCAGTCTACCAGTCAGCCATGAACGATGAACTTTTTTTGCGCGTTTAAATGTGTATATTGTATATAGTCTAGTATAGTATGTATGTATAAGATTGTATATATGTAAGTAGTATCAAGAAGATTTATTAGCGCAAGGATTTTTTATCTATGCTGTTTCTTTTTTTCCTTTTTTTAATTTTTTTTCATTTTTTTTTTGTATCTTAACACAAAAGTTCAAATGAAAGTGCAATATGTACTTAAATAGTTTCGTGGTTTAAATAGAAATGAAAAGTTTAAGAAATTTCAAAACTTACCAAAGTATTTTGATCTTTAAACTGTTGCTGTGAATGTTGCTGCTGTGCTGTATATGCATCATGTCTGATTATGATGTCATTATTTATCACAGGGTGTGGTTGTTGTTGTTGCTGCTGTTGCTGTTCTTGTTGATAATGATAAAATTGTTGTTGTTGTTGTTGCTGAGAATGACTGTCATGCGTATAACTTGCATAATCCGTTTGTTGCTCATGCGGTATACCAAATATAAAGGGACCACCACTAATACCGGAAGTATCGTTAACGTTGCCGTTATGTGAGAACTCATCATTGCGACGACAGCAAAAATCATCTTCAAAACGTGACGGTTTGCCCATGTAGCAATTTTGATTTAATTGATATGTTGTCATTTGTTCCGACAACAATTGTTGCTGTTGCTGCTGCTGCTGTTGTTGCTGTTGTGGCAGATAAGCACCATTGTGCTTTTGTATATCATTTGTATAACGACTTTTTGAGGAGACTGAGACTGAGGATGATACCGCTTGATAATTATTATATTTATTTATCGCTTCAATATTGCCATAACGCGGTGCTGCTGCTGCTGCCACGGCTGTTGCAAAATTTTTATTAGTATTTGCCGCCGCTGATGTTGATGTCGACGATGCTGCTGATGCTGATGAAGATGTCGATGCTGCCGATGAAGATGCTGATTTAATTGGTTGCGTAAATCCATCAAAGACAAAATCTCTTGAATTGGCAGTCGGCGAAGGTGGACTCCCATATGGATAGCCAATGTGTGGACTTTGTAAATGTTGATTGTATTGTTGCGATAGTGCATCGAAATCATTGAATCCATGCAATCCTTTGGCACTATCACGCTTTTGCTGTTGCACATAAGGTGAGATGTAGGCGCGTTGCATTTGCTGTGTTACCAAAACAGTCGCTGCTGCTGTTGATGTTGCTGTTGCTGTGGCGGCTGCAACTGTTGCTGGTATACTATGCTTTTGTTTCTTTTTATTAAGTTGACTTGATGCTGTGGCTGCTGCTGCTGGTTTACGTTCACCCAAAAGTGGACGCTGTGAATTTTGTAGGGATGATCACGTTGCATCATAATGGAACCACCACCATTTGTGTTGCATGAATACATCGACATATTATCATCCTCTTCATCATCCTCATCGTATGCGTAGCCATTAGCGTAGGCATTAGCGTTGTTGCTGCTGTTGTATGTGGGCCCTGTTGATTGTTGCTGTTGCTGCTGCTGGTGATGTTGTTGATAGTTGTAGTATTTGTGTTGTTTCATTGTTGCATTCGGTGGCGGTAGCGGCGGTGGCATATTGTTTTGTGCAATTATGTTGCCAATATTGTTTATGTTGTTGTTGCTGCTGCTGTTATTGTGATTGTTGTTGTTGTTAAAAAACTTGGCCAATTTGACGGTCATATTGTGTTTTTCTTAATTATAAAAACTAATAAATTGTCACGAAATGTCGAAACGTGTTGCTTTTCGTTTGTAATCCTTTTGACAGCGTTCAAATGGTTTTGCATGAAATTTCTAAAGAAAAAAGAAATCAAATTAATAAAAAATATATAAAATTTTAGATCATCTTAAGTGTAGGTTTAAAAAAAAATATATGTATAAGAAAAGCAAAAATATTAAGATTGTAACTCTTATAAACTTCGAGATCGATTCGGCAACATACGGCAATCAAAAGAGTCTAGACCGACCAACTCTCCGACAAACAGACAGACGGACATTGTTTTAAAAGCTAATGGAGAGGGTTTCACTATTGTTTATTTATTTAATCAAAATATTAAAACTGCAAAATTTGTTTAAAAATTTAAATTAATTAAAAATTTAAATCAAACAAATCTGAGACATTTTTAATTACTATCTGCGCAATCATAGCTTGTTATGCTAGTAAATGCAGCAAAAAGTATAAATAAAGATTTTAATTATAAAACGGATATTAATTTCTTTGGTTTTCTGCTATGGACGGACGGACGTCACTGGCTAATGTTGTTTTACAACTGAAACTGTTTATTCGTTCTACACACTCTCTCTCTCTCTCTCTGTATCTGTATCTACTGGTGTTGAGTTGAATGCATTTTTGTATCTTTTATGCCAACTACAGTACGCTTTACTGACGCTTTTGACGCACATAATGACAACAAAAATAATAAATAAAAAAAAAAAAAAAATAAAAAAAAAAAATAAGAAAATATTAAAGACGTCACAAAACTTTAATTTAAGAATCAAAGTTTTCGCCTACATTATACCCTACACAGTACTTCGTTATAATTTAAAGGAAGCAAGTAAAAATTCAAACTACTGAACACGCTTTATACAACAGCAACAGATACAATTGTATCTTTTGCAAAGAGAACCAAAGAGGAACGAATGCTATAAAAATAGAAAAAAAAATTGAATTCTTATTTAATTAATTAATTCATTTTAAAATTAAATAAAAAAATTCACTTTATTCAATCATTTTGTAAACATTTTTTTTTTTTTGTAATAATTAAAAGGAACTGGCTTGAAGTCCTTTAAATCTTCTTGTTTTCAAATATATTTGTAAATATAATGGTGAACATTTTGAATAATTTTTTTCTTATAATACTTTTTTTTTTAACATAAACTATCTTTTCCATTTCCGACTTCCAATTAAGCCAAGAGAGCTGTCATCCAAACCAGAAACGGAAGCAAAAAAAAAAAAAAACCAAAAATTTCGTCATGAATCAGTAGAGCAGCAAAAAGTTAAATGCTAACAAAGAAAAAACTAAGGAAAATATCCATATATAACTATATTAAAAAGTAATAATAAAAAAAGAATAAAATCTGAAATGCAACTAAAAAAAACTAAGCGCGAAAAAATAGCTATTTGCAATAAGACAAAAAAAAATAGAAAAAATTCTAAAGGAGAGAATACAAAAACAAAAAAATTAAGAACGCAGCAGTTGATTATTGCAGAAGGTGCTATACACTTCACTTAAAATTTGATGAACAGTAAAAGTGGTTGGAATCAGTTCTTCTGGTTCTGTTAAACGCGTTAACAAGACAATTTCCGTCTGTCCGTCTGTCTGTCTGTCTGTTACATGCATTTTCATAAACTCTGTGAACTGTAAGAAGCAACAAGCAAAAAAGGAGTTATCGTATCTCATTTAAAGATATTAAATAACGTTTTGTACGAACAAAAATAATAAGAAATGTTTATAATTCACAGCTTGTTTAAACATGTAAGTAAAAGTAGAAGAGCGATTTTACAGCAACTGGTATGGTTTTTTTATTTTATTTATTTATATTTTTTTTTTGGTTTGAGCTAATTCGTAAAAGCTTTAAATGAGCATTCTGAGCTTGAAGCTTTTGTTTCTCTTGCTTCTCTTGCTGCACACACAGTTTGCAACATTGCAAAAATTGAATAAAAAAAAATTGCATCAAAAGTAGACCCCGACTTTTCACTTAAAATTCTTCGTATTGCTTTGATGATAAAGGAGGGATATCTCTTCGGCGGCAGCTGTTGTTGGTGTACATTTGAAAAACTTTATTTACACTAATGGTGTACAGAATTACACTTGTGCAATTTTACTCTGTGTGGATACATAAAGTAGTGCTATTCACGAGGTCTAGCATGAGTGCATAAAAGTGCACATGGGCAAACGAAAAAGTTTCTGAGTTAGTTGTTGTTGTTGCAATCGTTTGCACTTATTCCTTTATGCACTCAGGCTAGACCTCGTGAACAAGTGTAACATAAAAATACGCAAAATTTCGAGTGTAAAAACAAAATTTTTTTTTTTGCAATATTATGCAACACTTTATCAAAGCAAAATTGCAACAGTATATCGGTGCAACATTTGTCTGTTTAGAGTAAAAACATTTTGTAAGGTATTTTGTGCAATTTTTTTTTAACAATTTTATTTTATTTTCATTTTTTTTTATTTTGTTGTCTTTTTTTTTCTTTTAAAGCTTTTTGTCATTTTATGTCAAAAGTTGTTTGTTAACATTTTTATAATTTCTGTTTTGGCCTTTGGCGCATTTTTTGGTCATAAATCTTGCTACTCTTTTGCTGATGTTGCTGTTGCTGTTGCTGCAGCTGCTGGTTACTCCATTCCATTATTGCCACTCTTTGTCAACTTTTGATGTTACAATGCAACAATTTTATTCTATAAACGAGGGGTAATTTCAATATAAAATTATGCAAGTAAAAAAACATAACAAAATTTTATTAAATCACAAAGCAACAGAAAGTCTATAAAACATTTTAATATCCACCCTCGTCATATATGTTGTTGCCTTTGCTATATGTTTTTTTTTTTCCCTTTAGTTCAGTTTTATTGCTCTTATAATGAGTTTCGTTTCGACATTTTTCTTTCTTTTTATTTAAAAATGTATTTTTTTTATTATTTTTTTGCCAACGTCATCATTGTCATCGTTGGCGTTTGCTGTTTCAACTTTGGTGCAAATTCTTTTAAAAACTGCAATTTTATAAAGACGATGAGTCGACGTGACAGGAAGTTGCAACATTTTCAGGCGTACAGCAGCAGCCGCCGCATTAAAAACAGAAAATGGTCATTCAAATATTTCGCAAAGAAAAAAATACAAAAAAACAAATATTTCACAGATTGATTTTTTTTTATGTTTAATAATTTGTGATCGACTCGCTTTTAAAATGTCAGATTAATCTAGAGATGAGGCCAAAAACATTGAATTTTGTTTCTTCAGAACATGACTTTTTGAGTGCAACAACAATTTGCGATTCGGTTAGACCGATAACCTTTTGATTAGTAACCGATAGTATGTAGTATTTATCATGTCAAAGAAACGTTTTGGAAATGAAACATAACTTTTACGATTGCCAGAACACGAATAATTTGAAATCGTACAAATTTAACAAATCGCAAATCGCTATTTTTTTTTGCGTTTATGGGAACATGGCTGTATGCAACATTTTCATTTAATTATTTTTTGTTTCTTTCTTCCAAAACAAAACACTAATTTACAAGTCGTTAAAAAATATGAACACCAACTCTGTAATTCATGTTTAAATGAGCAGAAAATTAATTACATGCAATTTATGTATATTTTTAGTAGCATTTTATATTTATTGCTTCCAATTGGTTGCTACCTACAATAAATATATGCAATAAAGCTATTATAATTGGGTCTTGCCCGGTTTACAAATCATGGCTGCAAATGCATAAAGCATTTAGCTACCACAAAAAAAAACAAAAATAATAATAATAATAATTAAAAAAACACGTACTAAAGTACGTTACATACACACTTATGCACTTATGTAAATAAATCCACATAAAATAAACTGCTAAAAATTTAACTAATATAAATTTACATATAATTATCTCACTTCAATTCACCACTACAGTTTCGGTCATTTTTTATTATTTTTTTTTTATTTGTATCTTCCTCAATTTAATGACTGACAAATTCCATTTTAATTTATTTCAAATTGCAATTTGATTTTTCATGAATGCATAATTTATAACGTAGCACAGGCAGCACCCAGTAAAACCAGAAGGCCTATACCTACATATGTATACCTACCGTATCGTATCATACTATATATAAAAAAAAATACTAGTTTGAAGGCAGGCAATCTATTAATTGAAATTCTAATTAGTTTTTCAACGCTTGTATAGGATTTATAAATATTTGAGTATAGAAATTAAAATAAATACATTCACGCACACACACACACACGCACACACACACACAGCACACACACACATAGACACATATTGTAACATCATAATTTATTGATATTTAATTGCAGTTTAGTTTTGAATTAAAGTTTACGTACACGTCTTGTATTAAAGTCATTAACAGAAACTGTTGAACGAAAAAAAAATAATTATATATAAAAATTAAATGAAAAAGTAACACTTTGCTATTTTAATAAATAAATTATTAATTTTATAAAAAAAAAACAGCTAAATAAATCAACAAAAAGACTATGAAGGGAATTCAAAAAAAAAAAACAATCAAACGGACGGACGGACTTAATTTACCAAACTGACACACACAAGTAATGCTTTATTTTTCCATGAAATTATATAAGGTTGTCAAATATCTCCCTTCCGCCATTTTGTTTTTGAATTTCACGACTATGTACAAAGCGCTACAGAGCTCGTATGATACGAGTCGTATCGGACAATACTATACATCATTTGAAAGGTCTTGACATAACCTACAAAACGACGCTATTTATGATTATTTTGAATACTGCGTTCAAAAGTTATAGATTTATAAACATGGAGTTCACTAACGCTGAATTTCGCGCTATTTTGATTTTTTCCTAAGTTAAAGGCAAATCCGCTAGAGATTAATAGTGTTTTGGGGGATGCTACTCTATTACTTCGAACCGCGGAGGAATGGAAAAAAAGAATCATGGAAAAATCGAGTTAGACCGGCATATGACATCTTGTGACATCGTCCAGGAGATGGGAGTTAGTCACCATACATTCTGGGCCGAATCAATATCAAGCGAAAACGGTCGTAGTCGAAGGCCGGTAAATCGTCCCAAACAGTGGTCAAGCCGGGATTGACGGCCAGGAAGGTTTTGTGGTATGTTTAGTGGGATTGGAAAGGAAACATCCACTATGAGCTGCTCCCATTTAGCCGGACACTTAATTCTACCATCTACTACGAACAATTGGACCGTTTGAAGCAGGCAATCGAACAGAAACGTCCAGAATTGGCTAACAGAAAGGGTGTATTGTTCCACCAGGACAACGCCAGGCCACACACATCTTTGGTGACTCGTCAGAAGCTACGGGAGCTCGGAGGGGGAGATTTTGTCGTATCCACCATATAGGCCGAACATAGCGCCAAGTGAATACCACAATTTTAGCTTTCTTATTTAACCTGAGTTCGCTTTAGCCTAAAATGAGTGTTTAAATTTTTTTGTGAAGTGTATAACAAAAACAACATACACACACACACACACACAAGTACAAGACATGTTCATTTATTATCTCAAATCAAAACGAATGCATGGCAGATACCAAGTTGCGTTGTTGTTTTGCCCTTTAACAATAATTTTTTTCTCCGTCTTCTTCGTCTTTTGCTGTCGGCAATTTTATTTTACTTTTTTTGTGTGTATATTTTTTTTCTTTTTTTAATTTAAAAGTTTAAACTGTGTGCTTTGTGATGATGCACCTTGATTAAATTCTTGGAACCAAAGGCCTATAATAATAATAAGATACTCAAAACTGAAATCATAACGTAAATGAGAAGAAGAAGAAGAAGAAGAAAAAAAAGTAATTGTACAAATCGATATCAGAAAACATTTAAAATTGTTCATTTACTCATTCTTCCTTCAGTTTTTTAAGTGTTGCTACGTCTTCGATTTTTTTTTTGGTACGTTACGTCACAACAAATTTAAAAGAAGTATTTTAAGTTTATCGAAAAGATTGGAACACTGGGATCAAAATTAAATAGGAGCACCGCAAAATGTATATAGAATGTACCAAGTTTTGCAACTCTCCAGATGCGTCAATGTTCAAGAACTCCTTACAATCTTCAATCATATTGAACCCCGGGTATTACATAATCTTTCTGTGAGTATCTCACGCTTCAATAGAGTATTTAAGCTTCGGTTTCATCAAAACGTTAACGTTTTTTTTATTTTTTTTTCATATTTTGTTAACATGCTCACTGGAAACACGTTGTGTTGTGTTGTGTCGCTTCTAGCTAATGTTTGCTCTACGTTGTTCATTTTTCGTTGCGCTTCTTCATTTTCATTTTCATGTTACCCTACAACTATAAAAAACTTATTCATTTTAGAAAGGTTTATATTATTTATATAATTTTAGGAATGGAAATTGTTCTTAAGAAAGGAATTTGTTTTGCCTAGCGTTGACTTTTAAGCAGGCACGGAGATGCCAACCTTACCAAAACTCAAAAACTAACGCGGTAAAGGGTATTTGAAAGTCAACAAAATTTAACTCATTCTTCTCTGTATTCTTCTTCTTGTTTTTTTGTTTTTTTTTTTTTTTAACTTCTTAAGTTGTTTATCTTGCAGCGCCACTAAGTGTGTTGCTGTTCTTCTTGATGTTGTTTTTGTTATTGTTTTTCGCTTTGAGCTGTTGTTGCCAACTAATCGTGTCTTGACTGCAAGCAACTACAAAAACAACAAAAACAACAACAACAACAACAAGAGCATTGCCGTTCAGTATCGTCAGCGTTGTTGTCCGCGGCAAGTTGCATGCGCAAGTTGCCATTAATGATGCAGCAAATGCTGCAAACAGCAAAAATATAAATTGAGAAAACAAAAAAGAGTTCATCTCAAAAGAACAAAAACAAGTACAAATTTTTACTTTAATGAAACCGAAGCAATAATAACCATTATGGAAATATTTTTTGTGAAAAAAACTAGACAAGAAATGACTAATGAGGCGTGGGCACTGTGTATATAAAATTATTATTAATGGTCCGCTTTAAATTTGAGTCTTTGTGGGGTCTGCCTAATTGGGCCAACGTTATAGTGTTTACTTTGTAGTACCGACACTTTTGGGTTTTTTTATCTACTTTGTAGGGTCATTTTAATGGGATCTACATTGTTGAATCTACTTTCTGGGTCAACTGTATGGCGTCTACTTTGTTGGATTTATTTAATCGTATTTATTTTTTAAGGTCTATATTAAAGAGTGTACTTTGTGGAGTCTAATTAAAAGTGTATTTATTTTTGAAGGTCTACTTTTTAGGGTCTACTTTAGAGGGTCTTCTTTATAGGGTCTTCTTTGAAGAGTATAATTAAAAGGATCTAATTTAAAGGGTCTTATTTAAAGTATCTATTTAATCGTATTCATTTTTTAATGTCTATATTATAGAGTCTACATTATAGGGTCTACTTTTTAGGGCTCGATTTATAGGATTTTCTTTATAGGGCTTATTTCTATAAACTTATAATACCCATTCTACTGTTTGCGCGAAACAAAAAAACAATAAAATAATTCTTTGGTTAGCTTTTACCTTGTTTTGTTTTTTTTAATTTTTTTCTACATTTACAGGATGCTTCAATGATAACCAATCTAAAAATCAAGTAATGTAATAATTTTAATTGAATAATAATTTCTTGAAAAATGAAAAAAAAAAAATAAACATAAAATGCAGCAAAATATTTTAAAACGTAAAGCACCTTTTTTTTTTTTTTTTGAAACACCCTATATATGCATAGCCTCTTTAAACAAAAAAAAAAAATACAAAAATGGTGAAGGGATTCCTTTTATGTTTTTGCACGTTGAATTGAGTTTTTATGTTTTTATTTATTTTATTTTTTATTTTTTTATTCTGTTTCGGTTTCCCCGTACCCTTTCAATGTTTGATCACTTCTCTTTCAATTTTCATCACTTTTGCTTGCTTAAAAAAAAAAACAACAAAAAAAACTCACTTTAGCTTAGTTCAAGTGCGTTGTTGAGTAAAGTCTAAGCGCAACTTTCTTGTTTGTTGTTCTTATTCACATTGTTGTTGTAGTGTCTGTTGTTTATTGAATTTACAAAAAGAAAAACCCCAACGAACGAACTACAACAACAACAACAAACACAAAAACAACAAAAGCAACAAGCAAACAATGCACTTGTAAATCTTGTTGTAAATAAATAAATAAAATAGATAAAGTTTTTGTTGTTTTGTTGTTGTTTTATTGTTCATTTTCTTTTTAATGCAGCATTGTGCAAAAGTTGATTTTCCACTTTATTAAACCAGCTTTTTTTCTTCTTTTTCTTTTTTTTCTTTTTCTACATTTTCCTTATTTTTTTAAGCCTAATGATTTTTAATGTTTTATGAACAGAAAAAAAAGGCTTCATTTTTTTTTTTTTTTTTTTTTTTTTGTTTGATGCAGCGCAGCTTGAAGGCAATAACAGCAACAACAACAACTCACGAAACTGTATTTCAAAAGCAATTAAACGCTTGCTCTGCGAATAGACACAAAATAAAAAAAAAAAAATAATAATAATAAAGCAAAAAACGAGAGTCAATTGAAAAGTATCAGTAAGTAGGAAGTGTGCCTATTGTGGGCACCCTTAGTTTTTAACGATTGTAGCAGTGTATAGCTAGATTTTTTGACTAACTTTCAGTGAAGCAAGCAAGTTAATATGTATGCACCTTCAATAAGAAAGAAAATATTCAAATTTCAGTAAAGTAACACAGTTGTGGGCACCCTTGAAAAATCGTAAAAAAAATTGGAAATTTATGTAGAAGAACTACACAAAAAAAGAATTAATTCATATAGGAAAAAATTCTAAATTCAAGTTCGTATTTTTTTAATACCAAAGTTCTTAGTTTTAGCCATGAGGTGGAGTAACAAATGAACTTACTTTAAGAAGAAACAGGATTGATTTGAATACAAAATGGGCTTATTTCGAGAATGCTGAAACATGAAATGAGCTCGAAAATTGTTATTTTAATCTTAAATTTAATTGGATTGAAGTCGAATGTAGTCAAAATAATAATTGTGTGACAATTTTTTGGGAGCAGTTGAGAGTGAAGCTTTTGTATAAAAAAAATGGAAATCAATTTCCATTTTAACTTGATTTAATTTTTTTTTTTTTACACTGTACCCGAGGGGTAAATGCGTATATTAAGTTTTTTGCGAATGTATGTAACAGACAGAAAGGAAACTGAATAGAACTCCATAAAGTATAGATATTTTTGAACAGCATTGAAAGGGAAGTCGAACACGCAATGTCTGTCTGTCCGTCATGCTGTCTGCCGTATGAAAACGATTATCTCGGAGACTATGAGAGATAGAGCTTCGTATTTATAACATAGACTTTCCTTCAGCCGTTAAGTTTGCACTTGCAAACGGGTTTTCTCTAAACTCTTATTTTAAGGGGTACCCCCCATACAAATCTACCTCAAAATTTTGGAATTTTGCATGAAAACGTCATTTTTTCTTATTTTTGAGAGTCTTAATTTAGTAAAAATTATGCCTATGATAGTCCCAATGAAATATGCCAATTGGGTAGAACTAAAACAAATTTTATAAATAGTCCCAATAGTAATATATAACCATTTTTTTTAATTTTACAATGAGGATTAGATAGGACTTTACTTAAGGTACATAAAGGGTACAGGGTGTCTTGCAGTCGAGCATACTCTAATTCAGCCTTCTTTCTTGTTTTATTTCATTATTATTAAACCATTGTAGAGATACACACATACACATGATGCAGCAGCATGCGTGTAGAGTTAACTTTGACTTTAACAAAATTAAGAACTGCTCACGATATCAGAAAATTGAATATCAGTGTAACTTTTTTTAAATACAACAACAACAACAACAAAGTTTACGAAAGGCATTAAAAATCTTTTGCAGCTTGCAGCAAACTATAATCGTATAATGTATACACACATATATGAATCTGTAACCACAACTACATATGTACATCGTTGATTCGTAATGAATACTGTTGCCCTTATGTAGACAATCTCAAAGATTTTATACTTAAATATTTGCATTAAGCATATTCCTGCATAGAGTATTTAGGTTAAAGTTCAATTTGGAAAGTCAAGGTGCAATTGTCGACCAACAAGGTTATGGTGACCTTTTGAATTATTTTTTTTTTTTTTTTTTGTGCACGCGATGTCATTCACATTAAGTCAGGTGTCACTATACGAGTATATACGCTCCCACATACTGAATATCTTAACTGTTTTCAATTAAAGACAAAAAAAAATATTCTCACGCTTAAAAAAAAAATTTGCGAAAATAACAGCTGCATGCATAAATTCTTTTGTTATAAACTAAATATGATAGCTCAACAACAGACAAATTTAATAAAGAAATTTAATAATAATAAAAAAAAATATATCAAGAAAAAAAAGAATAAAAAGTCAATGCGCACATCACTTTGAGATACAAGCAAATACAACAACAAAGCCAAAAAACATTTTCTTTTAACTAAACTCAAATTAATTTAAAACAGGCAAAAGGCAGTTTCATTCATATAAGTTAACAAAAGATAAAACGATTAACTGACAGATGGGCGAAAAAAAAAAAAAGACAATGAACAAAAGTAATAGATACAAGATACCGACTGGTAGAAGATACATCTGTCTCATGCAATCACAGCTTGAATGAATGTGAAAACAAAAAAGTTACAGAATACAGATTGAGTAACCAATTCTCGCTTCCAATAAACGAAGAAATGCAAAGAATAATAAAAACAAGTCCAAAGTACAAAATTCTAAGTGAACTAAATACAAAAGAAAAATAAATTGCTCAGATAAATACGATATATACTATATATAGTAAGTCAGTACAGATGTATTGTATATAGTAGTAGTACAATAGATAGAAATATAATAGAAGAAATTTTAAAATTAGTTCTGGATGTAAGGTTCATTGTACAATGCACAACAGCGCAACAGATTCTTTATTTTTTTTTTTAATAGCAACAACAACAACAATCAAGCCGCAACAATTCAAACAAAAAAAAAACACACACACACATACACAAATATTCACACAAATATACACATTCGATAAGCATTAAGCAAAGATTTTTCCAAGAAGTTGCTTAAACTCAGCTCAGTCTGGCGATCGTTCAGACAGACAGACAGACGGACGGACTACTACAGACAATGCGATGACTATGTTTAGCAGATACACAAGATGATGATGATGATAATGATTATCTCGCAGCCGTACAAATGTGTGAATCATGTTTTCGTTTTTTTTTTTTTTTTTTTTTTTTTTTTGTGTGTTCTATCATTACCATCGCATGAGATTCTGCGCTACGAAATTAAATTGTATCTGGATACATTGACTTTTTGTTTATAAACTTTGTTAATTCGTATTCGTAGCATAAGTGAGTATACTAGGTTTAGGCAAACGTATGTAACAGGCAAAAGCAGACTTAGGAGAGTTTAGCAAAAATAAACATCTACTCAATTAAACTATATATGTACATCTATCCATCAATCTATCTAACTGTCAGTCCTATTGCATAAACCGACCATAAAGCCTATAAATTTAAAACTTTATCTTAAATCAAATTATTGTAGTGCATCGATAGGCATTTTCAAGCTTGATATACTTCTTATATTAAGCATTTTTTATGTCAGAATAGCAACCAAATACAACACAAACTAAAAGATCATTTAGGTTAAGTGTAGCGTACAGATTACATACTGGAATCGATATTTAGTAGATTCCATATTGGTATCGATAGTTAGCTGAGTTCATGCTAGTGTCGATATTTAGCTAGTTCATATGCTTGTGTATCGACATTTAGCTGATTATCATATTGGTATCGATATTTAACTGATTACTATTGGTAAGGATTCCATACTGGTATCGATATTCAGCTAATTCTATGCTGGTATCGATATTTATGAAGCTGATTTCATACTAGTATCGATATTAAGCTGATTTCATACTGGTATCGATATTTAGCTAATTCTATACTGGTATCGATATTTAGGAAGATTTCATACTAGTATCGATATTAAGCTGATTTCATACTGGTATCGATATTTCAGCTAATTCTATGCTGGTATCGATATTTAGAAATTATCATACTCGTATCGATATTTAAGCTGATTTCATACTGGTATCGATACTGTTATCGATATTTATCTGATTAAATGCTAGTATCGATATTTTGCATATCTCATACTGGTATCGATATTTAGCTGATTTCATACTGGTATCGATATTTAAAAACAAATGTATCGAACATATTATTGCTTCAACATATTTGGCGTAATTGTATTTATTTTTTAAATGAAGTCAATTCCATTTAGAACTCACTCCGACGAAATTCAAAACATTTTCTTAAATAAAAATTTATTTATATCTGCATCAGTTATCGTTCAGCACTTTTCATATTAAATTCAATAAATATTAAAGTAATTCCATTATTTCATGCATCGTTTCCAATTTTATTTTTAAAAATTCCAATTATTTGTCTGCTGTTTTATAAATCAGATACGAGTATGCCTTAATAACATTTTAAAGCAAGGATTACGTGTATCATGGCCTCTAAATTGTTATAATCAGACAGCTGCCGTGAACACTACTTCTACGTATTTTTGTTTTCCCTTCATCTTTATTTTTTTTTTGTCTGATTGTCGTTGTTACCTGCTCTTTTGTTGTCGTCATTGAACCATTTTAGAAGAAGGTGCATACCTACTTTTATTTTTTTTTTTTTTTTTTTTGCAGAACAGGTTTAACGTTTCTGTATTCTTTTGTTGTATTTCGTCCGGAGAAGGAGTAGACGATCTTGTTTGCAGTTTGAGATTTGCCTTTTTTAGAAATCTGTGATATATTTTTTTTCTGGTTTTGTTGCATTCGTTTATAAAAAATTTTACACCTGCTCAGAGTTTTGTTTTTATTTCAAGGCAAGAAAAATAAAATGAAAATCACCTGCAGCTGATTTCATTGCAGTTGACACATTTTTTTTTCTGTCGATTTCCATTTTTTTTTCCATTTATGTTGCATTTCTTGTGAAACTAAATTTTTATTTTATAAAATTGCCTTTTGGAGCGCGAAAATGAAAAAAAAAAAAAATATTTTTATTTCGAAAATTACAATGAACCAAGACGACTCTTATATAATTCGAATACAAAAAACACTGTGCTACAAAAGCATGCAATTCAATGCAAAATGGTCTATTCTGAATTTTATATTCCATTTTTATTATTCATAACAAATCGATTTAAAATTTATTTGAAAAAATAATGCAACATACCATCAATCCATGGAAAAAGCTAAAAATAAAAAGAAAAACAAAAAACAAATTATTAACATTTTTTATGAAACAATTTTTTTATTTTTTTGGATTTTTATATTTTAAATATTTGATTTGTTTGCAGAATAAAAGAAAATAAATCAAGAAAAAACTAGCATTTTTAGTTAAAAGAATTGGGAGCGCTTTTTACTGAAAACATGGCGCATGATTATACAAGGTGACATAAAGCGCTCTCTCTCTCTCTCAATTTTGTACCAACGCCAGTCATGTTTAAACGCAAATAAAAAAAGCAAAGTGAAGCGAATAATATAAATATATTTCTATCTCCTTCGCACGCAATATTAAATAAAAATACACAACATACTTCTTACTCATTCACTCTCATACGCTTGCCTTGCAAGGTTCCAACGTTTCGCTTGATATCACCTTTTATAATAATCAAACATGGCTGAAAATGCATAACAAACTAAAAATGAGCTTGAAGAGTCATTGAAATTATCTCAAAAGTTCGAAAAAAAAATATTTGGAGTAGCTCAGAAAAAAGTGAAATGGTTGCAAATATGAGCTGAGTCCGTAGCTGAAGCTTCTTAAATTTTTCAATAACAAAAATGTTATCCAAAAAAATGTTATGGTGTTCATTCAAAAAAAAAAAAAGTATCTCGAAACATAAATAAAACTTTTAATTTGTTGTTTAATGTAAATGCAAGCCACTTTAAGCTAATATGTTGCAACCTTCAATAAATGCCACAAAAGTAACGCAACGCAACGCAACAACAGACAGCAACAATGCAATTGTATAAAAAATAAAAAAATAAAAAAATTGTATCTCATTTTAGAAGCGGATTTAAGTTTTTTTTTTTTTTTTTTTTGTTTTCATTTTGAATGCATTTACAATAGCTTTGATGGCAAACAACTTAACTTTAAAGTAGCACCACTATTTCACTACTGTGCGCATTTATGCCCTTTTATAGTAAAAAAAAAAAAGTTGAATTTTTATTTAAGGCTACTTTACCTTGATATATCATCATTTTTTTTTTTAAAGCTTTTGTTGTAATGGAAAAGCCTATCGAATATAACCTTTTGAATTTTTGGTTTTTTAAGCTACTTAAAAAAAATGTATTATATACGATAGTACCGAAGCTTAAATACTATATACAAAAACACAGACAGACGCACAGACACTGCTAAATCAATGCGCCTACTAAATTAGTGCCTCCAGACATGTCAAATAGTTTTCGCTTTGATTTAACTAAAATAATAATCAATTATTTTTTTATTTAAAGAAATGCAATGCAACGTGAAACAATTTGTTCTGATTCTAGATTGTACACAATAATTAAATTCGCATCAATTAAAATTCATTAAGATCTTTCATAACGCGACCTAATTTGCATAATTAATTTTTCAAAATAAATTTTAATAAAAGACAGACGGACGTATGGTCGGACGGACAAAAAGAAAATAATAGATATAAATATAAGAGATACGCTGTACAAGTGTTTGCAGCGTTATCCAAAAGACTTTAAGGTTAAGCAGATTAAAGTTGAAAGTGTTTTACAGCCTCAAAAGCAGCGGAAATGAAAGCGCCAGCTTTAAGACACACAAAAAAAAAAAAAAAAATTATTAAAACAGAAAAAAAAGCAAAGAAAAAGTCAACTGCAATGCTTAAACCAAAACTGAAAAAAAAGACACCTAAAATAAAGAAAAGAAAAGAAAAAGATACAAATGTGACAGCTAAATAAATCAAAATTAAGTGGCGACAAATTTACACAAAACAAAAACAAAAAAAAAAAACACCAAAGCTGAAGCGCCAAAAACGTTTACCTCAGCTTTTAAACTTTTAAACGAGTAAAAGAAATAAAAATAATAATGCTACGACAAGAAAGGAAAATAATTAAAAAAGATACAAAATACAATCTTTGAATTTAATAATTTAATGAAATTTTACCAACTCTCTTATACACTGCACTGCGTTGCTAATTAGAGTAGAGTGAACCGATAGCACAAAGCTTGAAAGCAAATGACAAAATAATTTGAGATTTGTTGTAATTAATAAACTTTAAAATAAATTTTTTTTTTAATATGCCTGGGAAAAAATTCTATCTTGAACTCTCCAAGAGAAATATATAAAAGTTTCGATAACTAAAATTAAAAGCCATTTTTCGTTAGTAACTACAACAGACTTTGTAAATTTAATTTCAAAACGAGAATTCAAGTATACGCCAGCCCCTTAAACACTTAAATTTGCAATTTGCGATTTAACTAAATTCGTACGATTTCAAATCGGTGCACAGCAAAATTTACGAATTCAAAAGTAAATCGCAAACTTTTTGCGAATGCAATTGATTAATTCTATGGCTGTATACCTCGGAATTTTGATGATTTCTATTGATCGAATTTTTATTTGAAACATATTGACAAACAAAAACAATACTTTAAATACTTTTACTAATTTTGTATATGTAGGGTATTAAAAAGTAACAAAATAAAAACAAACAAACAAACAAAAAAAGAAGAAGAAAAGATAAAAATCAAGTACAAAATATTGCCTGTAAATCAATGTTAAGCCACTGAAAGCCGTTAACACGTTACTAAATAATATTTTTATATTTGATCGTCTCACAAACAAAAAAAAAAACAAAAAAAAAACATTAGTAGGGTATGTAAATGAATATAAATAAATATTTTTTTAATGCTCGATGAAATATAAAACATAAAAACGATCGTGAGAAATTTAAAAAAAAAACTGTGACGCAGTTTTTTCCACCAATTTTACGGATGAAAGCTACATCTTGCATTTTATTTAAATATTTCTAAATGTATTTTACTAAAAGTTAAATATTAAAACATTTCCAACTGATTTACAAAAACTGGATTAGTAAAAAATCAATAATATTAAAAAAAAAAACTTCGAAAAACTATATATATGCTTGAGTATATGGAGAAACTTTTAAACTATTCACAATCGCAATTTATTTCCAAAACGTTTCTTTGCATTGTCTATGACAAAAACTGCTATCGATTACAAATTGAAAGGTAATCGGTCTAGCCAAATCGAAACTAAAATTTGCGATTTGAAAAGTAAATCGCACAATTTTTGCTAAATCGATTACGGAAGGTTACCATTTATTCCGCTTTTAGAACTCATTTAGGCCGTTTGAAATTGAAGAAGAAGAATTACTTACGGTAGCTTACGAAGACTTAAAAAAAGCATCGATCCAAAAAATTCAACTGCAAGTCTCTTTTCATTAGTTTTACACCAGAGAAATGAATGAATTTCAAACGATTTTCATAAAAAAAAATATAACAAAATTTATTTTTTTTTTTTTTTTTTTGGAAACATTAATTTAAGACATTGTTCAACTTCAAATTCAGTTCAATTAAAAATTAAATAGAAAAAATTTTTAAAATTTTTCGTTTTTTTTTTAATGTCTCCGACGCCCTCTGCTGACAAACTTAAAAAAAAAAAACATAACTGTACAATCACAGTTTCGTGTGAAGTGTATAAATTACTGGAAAAAAAAATATCTTCAAGTTTTTTTTTTTTTTTTTTTGTTTTTGTTTAAAGACTTAAAAGCACAGCTTTTTTATTACCGCCTTTTTACGAGCAACAATGAACGGCGTAGACAACACGAAAGCCGCCAAAAGTTCATAAAGATAATATATATTTTTTTTTTATTTCATTTACGCTCAAGAAGAGCCAAAGATACTACAAAAAAAGTAAAGGGTCTGAACTTTAAATACTTTTTTTTATTATCTAAGCAGTTTTTCTTTATGCTTTTTCAGTTAACTGACATCAGAAAAACGCAACAAATAAAACTCGCAACCGAGTTTTTTATATAAAAAAAATTATAATAATAAAAACTTCATTTTGTGGTTGTTTTTTTTTTTTTTTTTTTAATTTGTGCGAATTAATTTTTATGAATTGTATAAATTTAAACTCATCGCCCAACTGTTTTATTTTAAATTTTTTAGAATTATCTACATAAAATAATTAAACTAATTAGCTATGCAGACATATAGTAGCTTTTTTAAAACAACAAAAAAAAAAAAAAACATAAAATTAAATCATAAGCGAAAAATATCACGTATACGCCCGCGTCTTCAAAGTCGTAATCGTCGATGTTAAACGTCTTAGAAAAAAAAAAAGAAAAAAAAACAGTCAACGCCAACATTATGTTGCACGTTCATAAATTAAAAAAATATTTTCTTCGTTTTCTGTGAGAGTAATTCTCATAAAAATGCATTTTCTAACGTTTTCTTTTTTTAATGTTTTTTTTTTCTTTTTATTTATTGCGGCTACTACGATTACGTACAAATGTTGGAAGGAGGTTTGGTTGGAACATTTTTAATGATTTAAAATGTCAAGAACACTTTTGAACAAGATTTAGGCACAATTGTTACGAAAATGAACGAATTGTTCTTGATACAAAGAACAATTATGATTGCTATCGTACAAAGAACGAATGAACTAAATTTAAAGAACGATTTTTCGTAAATTAAAAGAAAAATTGTTCTTCATATAAAGAACAATTAATCCTAAATGAAAGATCGTTCTTAATAAAAATAATTATTTGTATGAATACAACAAATGTTTTCGTTATAAAGAACAATAGTTCTTGGTATAAAGAACAATTGTTCTTGAAATAAAGAACCATTATTCTTGATACAAAAAAAAAAAAAAGCTTCCACTTGTTTTTAAACAAACTTCGTATTGTATGCAGATTGTATAATATATTTACTTCGTCATCAGTTGTATGTTTATTTTTTTGTTTTTGTTTTTTCTACTTTTGCCTTTACTGCAATTAAAAGACATTTAACGGTGGTGTTTTCATAATGAAGATCATCAGGATGATGATGTTGTTGATGATGATGACGATGATGATGGTAACGACCTATGCAACAAAAGCAACACAACTATTTAATATACTCTGAACTAAAAATGTTGCAAGTAGCAAAAATAAATACAAATAAAATAAAATAAAAGATGTTTTTAATGGAGTTTCAAGCGCCTGCCTTACTGCCAGACTGCCAAGCATTATTTGCTTCATTGCTTTTCTTTGGCCTCCAATGAATTCACTAAAGTTGGGATACACCATTTTATATTTTTTTGTTTTCTTTTTAAATACAGTTGCAATTTATGGCTCAGCACAAAATTTATAGCAACAACAATTACAATAAAATACACAACAACAGCAACAACAATAACAACAATTTTTGTAACTTTCTATATCTGCACATACCCATCTCCCTTTTATTTTTCTGAAAAAAAAAGAAAAATATTTACGTCTACTACAATATATGTATGTGTACTATATAAAACAAGTATATATATATAAATATTAATGTACATAGACGGCAATTAAATACACATGTGTTGGAATCCCATAGTAAAATATAAATGTATGACTATGCATGCACCATGGGCAATGAAAGCAGTTACTTTAAGTATCTTAACAGCAAAGTAGTACATTGACTACTAACAATAAGTTACAAAATAAGTGAAATTATTTTTAACCGGTGGCAGCGAAATTCAAACATTCTATAAATTTTTGTTTTCATTCGCAAACGCAATAGGCTTTGCTTTAGTTGCGAATATTCGCATACGTTTAGTTGCGAATATTCGCATTTGTTTAGTTGCGAATATTCGCATACGTTTAGTTGCGAATATTCGCATTCGTTTAGTTGCGAATATTCGCATTCGTTTAGTTGTGAATATTCGCATTTGTTTAGTTGCGAATATTCGCATTTGTTTAGTTGCGAATATTCGCATTCGTTTAGTTGCGAATATTCGCATTCGTTTAGTTGCGAATATTCGCATTCGTTTAGTTGCGAATATTCGCATTCGTTTAGTTGCGAATATTCGCATTCGTTTAGTTGCGAATATTCGCATTCGTTTAGTTGCGAATATTCGCATTCGTTTAGTTGCGAATATTCGCATTCGTTTAGTTGCCAATATTCGCATTTGTTTGTTCGAATATTTGTATTCGCAACTTGACTATTTTAAACAATATTTGTTTTCATTTGAATCTTTAAGAATATTCGCCATAACATAAAAATTAAACAATTTTATTGGCAGTTTGTCTTTCAGTTAAACTAATTTTAAACAAAATATGCAACTTTAGAAAATTGTTTATTATTTATACAGTTGCAACCACTTAATTCTACCCCGTTACAAACATTAATTGGAACTGATTATACTCCACTTTTTTTTTTTTTTTTTTTTTAATTTTTATATAGAAACACTAACAATTACGGCGCCAGCAGCATTGAAGGCAGCTATTTTATGAAAACGCGAACGTACCACGCCATGACACACATACAAACATACATACAGACACACATACAGACAGACATACATCCATACTAGACACAGCAAACCAGAAAGAACTCAAAGAACCAACAGCTGCTGCTATTCATTGAAATTTGCATGCATTTAATTGTTATATTCATTCATTTGGCTCTCACTTGCGCAAACTATGCAGAGTGGCAAACAACCGACCGACAGGCAGACAGACAGACAAACACATTATACAATAAAAATTAAATTTGATTATATTACACACATCGTTGGTAAATAAAGGCAAAAGCGTTACGGAAAAAACAGGTCACATTTTAAATAATATGATTTAATAATATTACGCATCGTCACATCAGTGATATACTTAGAGTACAATGAATTATGCTGTTGACAAGGAGTGAATTTTAATTATATGATTCTCAATCGCGCAAATAGAATTTGTACATAATTATTTTTATCTTAGAAGCGCACATCTATGCCTCAGGTGTATCTTTGAGATAAACAAGTGTTTGTGTATTTAAGTTGATAGGAGATATAAAGATTTTTTTATCTTTATTTCATTTTTTTATTAATTCTTAAAGAAATATTAATTTTTTTAAAAATTTTCCACACTTTCAATGTCAAATTTATTAAAAATTGCAAAATATAAAATTTTTAATGGAAATTTTTTAGTTTGTAAAAGATTTAGATACATCTGCCTGCCTGCGTTTCGGTCTCTTCATTTTTTTGCCTTTAAAAAAACCAATTCCATTGACTCCTACATTTTTTTTTTTTTACTGCTGTCCAAAGAAAATAAAACTTCAAGCGTCAATATTGATATTGTCGGCATATTTAACGTTCTCACATACAATTCTTTGCCATTTGAATTTATTTATAACACACTTTATGCAATTTTTAGTACAATCGAGTGCATAATTTATGTGCCTCTATGGATATGAAGTTTTCTTAATTTCCTTATGAAAATAAAAATGAAACGACAACGTTGTGTTGAGATGTTTTACAAAAAGATACTTAAATACATACAATGAGATACAAATGTGTATTGTAAAATAAAATGCAAATGCGAATATTTAACATTTTAAAAGTTTAAAAAAAAAATAGTAATATTAGAAAAACTTTTTTTAAATATATTTTTACATTTTTAATTTTAGACTTTGTTCTACATTTTATTTAAGATCAAATTTTTCAGTATCGAAAAGATTAAAAGTTCGTAATTTTGTTTAAAAATGTTTCGTTTTTTAAAGTTTTTGTATTGAATTTTTTTAAAAGAAAAAATTAATGCGGAAGTTACTGTGATATACTCAAGATTTGTCAAAACTGCGTATATGGTATCTCGTGCAAACGCGACTGTACCGGTCTTTTTTTTTTTTTTTTTCAATTTTTATATATATTTATTCATTTATTTTAATAATTTCTTAATTAAATTATTTTTTTTTTTTAAATTTATTAAATTTTTTTTTAATTAAATTTTTTAAATTTTTTTTTTTTTATTTTATTTATGTACTTTCTTTAATTATTTTTTTATTTTCTTTTATTTTTTGTAACATATTTTTAATTTATTTTAATATTTTATATTATTGTATTAATTTTTTTATATTATTTTTTTTTTTTATATTTTTTCTTTATTTGTTATTTTATTTTTATTTTAAATCCAAATTTATTTATTTATTTACTAATCGGACAGAATAAAGTTATGCAAACTAAATGTACTGAAAAAAAAAAAAAATTTATTTTATAAAAAAAAACAAAAAAAAAAAAAAAACTAATTTTGTTCTTTTTCTTCAAATTAAATTTTTTTGGTTACTACATAAACCGAAATCATACAAAGTATAGATTATATAGTTTGTAAAAAAAAAAAAAAAAAAAAAAAAAAAAATTTAGAGAAAATTTGCCTGACTCTTTTTTTGGTTGTTTTTTTTTTTGTTTTTTTGATAAAAATTAAGCAAAATTATTTTTATAGACTTTAGATAATATAGATGTAGATAATATAGGCTAAAAAACTAGACTAGATGTTGTTAGATCCGAAATAAATATATATTTTTGAAATTGACAAAAAAAAAAAAAAGAAATTCGAATCAATTTGTTTTGGTCTGTACAAAAAAATATGTAGATACAAAAAAACTTTCAGCCATAGTGTACAATAACGTACACAGTTTGAATTCTGTTTTAGAACTAAATTTTATTTATAAAGATTTCATGTTTATATACAATTTCTATTTCTATTATAAAGTGGACTGTATGTTTAAAATTATATTATGTGTATGTTTACAATGAATATGAATATATGTTAAAAATAGCTTATAAATTTTAGGCGTCGAGTTTTATCGTTTGTGCAGGAGTCAAGAGTCATCGCATTGCTACTTGAGTGCTGAGCATCACTTAGCACGATCGTAAAATGTTATGACTTATGTGTTTGTTTAAAAATATTGTCGCTGCGGAATATCTTGCCTATTCTTATCGCGTAATAAATAAGTATAAACAGAAAAACCGAATCCGATGTTCATACTTGAACATTCTCCCGGGGGCCCGTAAATGCTATCTGCACTGATTTCCTCTTTCGTACGCACTTTATTCTTGCATATATGGCAAACATTATAATTGCCAAGACAACGAGTAGTAGCGATGAGTGCCCACTGATAGTGTAAAAGTGTAACTCGTTAATATGCACTTTTTCTTTCTTCAGCTTCTCAATTTGTTGATTCAGTTTTTGAAGCTCAGCTGTGTTATTAACTATCATGGATCCAATTGGTGCGAAGTTGCCCGTTGTTATATTTACGTCTCTTATAAAATGCACAGGATACTGCTTGCCGAATTCTGAATGAGTGTTTTGGTGAGCTTGTAAAATTATTCCAGGAATTCTTGCCGAACAACCCTCGTCCAGTTCAATTACTCCTTGATTTGGAAGGTGCTGTAACTCATTGTATGTGTCTCCGCATTGAACGTGTGCCGTTGTTGAGACGAATAATTTAAACAACCATCTGTTTGCGCCATTCAATTTTACCCAAAACGATTGATCTATAAATTGCGTCATCAAGCAGGTAAAATTACTTTGCGGCTTTAAAGGCGATATTTCGCAGGAATGGTCTGTAGCATCTTTCCAGGGCCAGTTACCTTCACAAAGCAGAGTTTGCTCATCTTCTTGACGACACTTGTTAATATCCGCTTCAGACATCGTATGATACGAATTAAGAGCTACATTGTATACAACAAAGCTCGTCGTTGCCTGCGGTATAACTTTGTGACCTCCTTTTATCACTGGCATCGGAATTATTTTGTAGATGTCGGATTGTTGATTTAAATACAGTGGAATTTCTGCTTCTACTATTATCATACCATCTTTAAAAAACCCTTTTGCTGTCAATAGCTTGTAAACGGTTTGTACTCTGTTATTAGAATTTCTTCCAGGCAGTACATGGTTTATTGGTAACAATTGAGAGATCTTGTTGATTTCATTTTGAATTTGAGCTGGTCTTATTAGCGTTGGATTAATTTTTCCATGGTTTATATCCATAAGCAAGCCAATTACACTCAATTGTGTTTTTTCTGCCTCATCAATCCAACGTTGCAATTGATTCACCAGCATAAAAAACTTTATTGATTCGCGGTATACCAGGAAGTGTTCTTTAACTGTATCAGATATGAGATTTAGTCTATCTGATAGTATTTTTAAGTTCCTGTTTACCTCATCTGTCGTCTGTTTGACCAGGTTTTTTGTTACATCAATAACCGAAGTTTGATTGCTAATGTACTCATTTATATGCTTTTGATTGTTTAGCAAATTTTTCATATTATACATTGTTAACACATCCAGTGATATGTCGAACATTGCACCTGGACAAATTAATGGCGTTTTGCAGCCTCTCTTTACTCTCCGTGGCGTTTCTTCAGCGAATAGCTTATTATTTTCTTCGATTGTATCCAGTTGGCGATTAATGTTATCTATCACTGCTTTGCACTGCTCCTCAAACTCCTGCATTTTTGGACAGATATGTTTGGTTTTCTCGAGTAATGTCGATGCTTGTTCCAAAAAGTTAAAATATGCTCCCATGTCAAAGAAGAATACAAACTGCCAGCTAGATGATACCACCTCTACTTTTCCTATTTTGTCCAAATAGATTGCTGCATTTGTACCGATTTCTTGCAATCGCACCTTGGAAGTCCTCTGTTTAGCATGCGGTGCCGCTGTTGCACTTTGCAATATCATAAAAATGCAAAGCAGAGTATAGACAATTGATTTACTGCTCAAACTTTTTGTCTGTTTTGGTTTTTGTATTTCATCGTCTTCTATAATCAGAGGGCATACTTTCTGTATTGGGCGTTTTAAAACTGTGTTCTGTAGTTTTAATGATACTACCCGTACTTGTCCGTCTTTTCCTGGATGTGCTTCTATAACTCTTGCCAACGGCCACTTTGCTGGATGAGTATTTTCGTCTTTTATTATGACTACATCATTTTCTTTTAAATTTTCAGATGGACGTTGCCATTTATTTCTTTGCTGAAGGGTGTGTAAATATTCATCCTTCCAACGATTCCAGAAGTCGCGTTGTATTTTTTGCACCAGTTTCCATTTATTCAGTGTAGAAACATTTATATTCTCTTCATCTGCTGGTACGGAATTTAGAGGCTTTCCTATCAAAAAATGACCTGGTGTTAAAGCGTCTTCGCCGTTTGCGTCGTTAATTGCGTATAGTGGCCGAGAATTTAACACTGCTTCGATTTGTGTTAAAACTGTTGTCATTTCTTCAAATGTAAGCTTTACTTCACCAATTGCTCTTTTAAGATGGTATTTCACAGATTTTACTCCAGCTTCCCATATACCACCAAAATGTGGTCCTGCCGGGGGAATAAAATGCCATATAATACTCTCATTTGCCAAAATTGGCGCGACTTCCGAATTGTTTCTTATACATTTCTTGTATTCGGCATCTAACCATCTACTTGCTCCCACAAAATTAGTTCCATTATCTGAATAAATGTGGGCACATTTTCCACGTCTTGCGAAGAATCTGCGCAGAGCTGCCAAAAACGCCTCCGTCGATAAATCGCTTACAGCTTCGAGGTGCATTGCCTTTGTAGATAGACATACAAATATTGCGATGTATCCTTTGAATGATTTCTGTCCCCGGCCTTTAGAGCACCGCATATTGATTGGGCCAGCGTAGTCGACACCCGTAAACGTAAATGGGCTGGATGGTATGACTCTTTCTTGAGGTAAGTCACCCATTAATTGTTTTGCACCATCTTGACGATACCGAATACATCTTGGACATTTTCGAATAAAACTTCTGACATCATTCTTTAGTCCAACAATCCAATATTTTTGTCGTACAGTAGCCTCAACTAATCTGTTACCTCCATGAATCGTTGAAAAATGAGCATTTTTGATAATCAGTTTAGTTAAATTTGATCTCAAAAGTATAATCGGATGTTTTGTATTGTATGGTAGCCCAGCATTTGCCAATCTTCCACCAACTCTTAAGATTCCATCTTCGTCTAAAAATGGGTTAAGACTGATGATTCTGCTTGAACTTTTAATTGACTCTCCATTTAATAGCATGCTTATTTCTTCCTTAAAGTCACTTCTTTGCTTAAGCTTGATTACTACGCTGAGACTTTTGTATTTCATTCGCCGATAAATACTCTGTTTGTTCTTTCTTAAAATTTCGCCATCGCAGTACATATGCCATAACTCGTACAAGTTTAAGCCAACTGGATATACGAATTATTATATAATTATTATATTTTCTATAAAATCGTCTTGGCTATGCGATGTTACCAACATATAAGTTTTAGCTTCTGCTTCTTCGTGAATTACTGGCCAATGCTCCTTTGATAATGTTAACCATTCTGGTCCTTTCCACCATATTTTTAGACCAATAAGCGTAGCCGGCGTAACACCTCTTGATGCAGGATCTGCAGGATTGTCTTTTGATCTGACATGTTGCCATTTTGCATGAGGAACTTTCTCATGAATTTCAGCAACTCGGTTTCTTATAAATTTGTCCTTGTTTTGAGCGTTTTTTATCCATGCTAATGTTATTGTTGAGTCGCTCCAGGCATACACTTCACATGCTCTTTCGATAATTAATTTTGTTCTGTGAACCAATTTTGCCAGAAGATGTGCCGCACAAAGTTCCAGTTTCGGCAATGTTTTCCTATTTTTCAGCGGATTTACTTTTGTTTTTGCAGTCAATAGGTTGACTGAACTGCCGACTTTTAAATATACAACAGCAGAATAAGCTTTTTCAGATGCATCACTAAAAGCATGCATCTCTATTTTGAGCTATTATATATTCCAATCCAACGAGGAATTCGAAGATCTTCGAGCGCTGTAATATTTGCTGTAAAGTTCTGCCATTCATTTATAAGATCATCTGACAGCTTTTGGTCCCAAGTAGAATTTAGAAGCCAAAGTCTTTGCATATATAATTTTGCTACAACTGTGACTGGTGCCAACCATCCTAATGGGTCAAATATTTGCGCTATTTGTGATAAAATTGTTCGTTTTGTGCATTTGTTTTGATTTTTTAAGTTTATTATAAACTTAAATACATCCTCTTTTGGGCTCCAGTGTAATCCAAGTGTTTTGATTGATTCATTTTTTATCAATTTGAATTACGTCGCTTTCATTTTCAGCATCAATGACTTCCGTTACTTTTTTTGAGTTTGACAGCCATTTTCTCAAGTGAAATCCAAATTTTTTAAGATGTTCACTTATCAAAGCCTGAATTTTTTTGCATACATTTATTGAATCTGCTCCGGTCATCAAGTCATCCATGTAAAAATCTTCCTTGATGATCCTCTGTAGCCAGTTCATATTATTTGAACATTTGTCTGCTATCTCAAACAAAGTTCTAACTGCCAAGAAGGGTGCTGATGCGGTGCCATACGTCACGGTGTTAAGCTCATATTCCTCCACTATGTTCGTTGACTCGTCGCGCCATAATATACGTTGATATACTCTGTCTTTTTCGGCAATCTTAATTTGCCTGTACATTTTCTCAACGTCTGCTGTCAGTGCTATTTTCCAGCACCGCCATTTTAACATAATGTCAAAAATGTCGCGCTGCAGCTTTGGTCCCGTGTACATGATGTCATTAAGACTTTTGCCATTTGTCGATTTTGCAGAGGCATCGAAGACCACACGAAGTTTTGTGGTGGAGCTGTCTTCTCGAATAACCGCCTGATGTGGAAGGTAAAACTTTGCCGGCAGTTTATTGTTTACTTTCGACATATGACCAAGATTTACGTATTCTTCAATAAATCCTTTATAACTTTCTTTAAGTTTTTCATTTTTTTTAAATTTGTTTTCCATTGATATCAGGCGCGCCATCGCTTGTTTTTTAGACTCTCCGAGTTCAACATCTTCCTTAAATGGTATTTCAACTATAAAACGGCCATCGGTATCTTGTTTTACAGTTTCTGCGTATTTTTGTAGACACAAATTTTCATCGACTGGGTTATTTTCATTTTCTTCTATTTCTTCAAGTTCCCAGAATCTTTCAAGATTTGTTACTGCTGTCAAAATTTTTTTATTAGGACGTTGTTGAATAATTCCCGATAGTATCCAACCAAGTTTTGTAGCTTGCCCAACTACTCCATCCATCTTTGTAACTCCATTTTCCAGGATCCTACCAAATAGATCTCCACCAATCACCATATCGATTCTGTCGGATTTGTTAAACATTGGATCTGCCAGCGTGTAGTTGCTCCATTTTAAAAGATCATACTCAAATGATTGATCTGGTTGCGCCCCGTCAGTGATGGTAATACAATAGCTTCTACTTCCTCAGTGAAGTTACTTCTGAATCTTGGTCGAACTTGTATTTTAACTTTGTAGTTAGACTCTCCTACTACAGCTTCACCAAGTCCATGAATCTTTGTCTTTGTTTTTATTTTCGGGATTCTTAATATTTGAGCGGTTTCCGTCGAAATGGCTGTAATTTGGGAGCCTTGATCTAGAAGTGCCCTTATCAATATGTATTCGCCGTTGGCTGCTCTTACATTGATTTGTGCAGTAGCCAGAATTACTGCAGCAGATGAATCACTTAAAGTCATTGAACTTTTCTTATTTTCATTTGTTGATTGTTCCGCGTGTAAACTATCATGATGATTTTGCGAACAAGAATTGCATTTCATTTTTGGTGTTGGACATTTTTCACCATATTTGTGATTTATGCACTTATAGCATAAACTTTGTTCCTTTACAAAATTTCTCCTTTGTTCAACTGAGATTGCCTTGAATTTTCGGCATTCGCTAGTCAGATGATTTTGAAACTTGCAATAGAAGCACATTTTCCTTGCAATTTGACTCGAGGCCGCTGACATATGGTGAGCTTTGAATGCCCGCTTTTTGTCTGTTGATGACTCCTTGTCGGCAACCGCTTTTAATGTTTCATAGCGACGTTCCAAAAATTCCATGATATCCCGTAATGTTTGAACCTCTTTCGGCTTTGTAATTGATTGTTCATATAGCGTTAACCCTTCTTTGTCTAGTTTTCGACATATTATTCTAGCAATGAAGGGTTCGTCATCTTTTATTTTAATGTCTAGAGCACGAATCGCATTGAGACATTCATTCGTCGTGTCCAACAGCTGTCTCCACACTTTCTGTATTGTAGCTGTTTATTTGGGGTTGATCTAGAACTCTATCCCATTGAGTCGAAAATAATATTCTTTTATTTTCGTATCTCTGTTGCAATAGTGCCCAAGCCACATTATAATTACTGCTTGATATCTGTAAATGCTGAATCAAGCGTGCAGCTTCTCCTTTTACGCATTGTTGAAGACGCAACATTTTTTCTGAATTTGATATGTACACATTATTATGCACCATATCTTTAAATAAATTGAAGAATGTCGCCCATTCTTTCAAGTCGCCAGAAAATGTTGGAATTTTGAGTTTTTCTAACTCTAAACAATCCCAGTGGCTACTTTGCTGATTTTTGAATTTATTCGCTACTTTTCCTACTGTTTCTAAATGTAGAAAGCGAAGATCATTAAATAGGATATCAGCCTCATCATCTTGCAGCTCGCATATTTCTTTCTGATACATAAACTTTATATCGTCGACCATTTCCTTTATAATCATTTTATTGGCTTCGGTTTTAAATTCTTCATTTTTTAACCATTCCATAAGCCTTATTACTTCTCGTTTAAATTTTTGTAGTTTGAAGTAAGACTTATCTTGATAGTTATTGTCCTCCGCTACTCCCTTGAATGCTTCACTTTGATCCGGAGTTTTGGAGGACCCGCTGGCATTTGCTTCCAGAACCGATACGTTTTGTTCCAGCACCAAATAGTCTTCCTTTAGCGCTTTGTTGATGGTTGCCATGATTTCTTCGTGTTTTTCCACTGTATTTTCATACATGTTGTTAACGAAGTAATCTTCTTCAGCAATTCCATCTGCTAACAATTTCATGTGGTTAGCATCCATTTCTTTGCGATATTTCTCTAGATATTTCACTAGCTCAGCGCAACTGCTTCTACGGATGCTCTTTGCATTAATTTTATTGTATAATTGCAATATTTTTTCTGCAATTTCTTTTTGAGAGTCAATTATTTTCACTCTGTTAATACCCATTTTTGCTGCTTAATTTCACTCAATTCGTACAAATAAACTTGTTGGAGGAAAATTTAAAGTCGCCTAGTTGACTTAGCTGTGCCTCTACTCACAGTTAGGTAATGTTTATTTGTACTGAATAGTGAATTAGCTTTTTGGGATTTTTTTTTTTTTTTTTTTTTTTTTGTGTTTTGTTGATCGCGTTCAACAATTTCACGTCGAGATTGAAGCTTTAAAATTCGCCTTTTTGGCTATTTACTTGCTTTTATTTACTCTTGATGTTTCCTTGAAGTTATAGCCCCAAGATCGCCTAGTCTGCTGTTTAAGCCTCAGACACGCCTTTATTTGATTCACTTTATTCGTTAAGACTTCGAAGATCAAAATGTTTTGTCGCCTAGTCTTTTTACGGATCGATGGACCAATTTGTACAATCACGTACACAGTTTGAATTCTGTTTTAGAACTAAATTTTATTTATAAAGATTTCATGTTTATATACAATTTCTATTTCTATTATAAAGTGGACTGTATGTTTAAAAGTATATTATGTGTATGTTTACAATGAATATGAATATATGTTAAAAATAGCTTATAAATTTTAGGCGTCGAGTTTTATCGTTTGTGCAGGAGTCAAGAGTCATCGCATTGCTACTTGAGTGCTGAGCATCACTTAGCACGATCGTAAAATGTTATGACTTATGTGTTTGTTTAAAAATATTGTCGCTGCGGAATATCTTGCCTATTCTTATCGCGTAATAAATAAGTATAAACAGAAAAAACCGAATCCGATGTTCATACTTTTTCACAACAAATAAGGGGAAAAAAATTCTGCGGGGAATTACACCTTCTTTATAAAAAAAATAAAATATAAAAAAAAAAAAATTATTAAAAAAAAAAATTTTCTTTTAAATTTCTTAAATATTGCTAAAAAAAATAAACCCGTTAAAAAAAAAATTTTTCATTTTAAAAAAAAAACGTTTATTTAAAAACTAAATAAAAAAAAAAAAATAAAAAAAAAAAAAAAAAAAAAAAAAAAAAATAAAAAAATTCAAAAAAAAAAAAAAAAAAAAAAAAAAAAAAAAAAAAAAAAAAAAAAAAAAAAAAATATTTAAAAAAAAAAAAAAAAAATAATTATTTATTTTTAATGTTTTATATTTTTTATTTTATCAATTTTAAATTATTTTTTTTACTTAAAAAAATAAAATTACGTCTTATTAATTTAAATTTTTTAACCTTTTTTAATTAAATGTTTGTTTTTTCCCCCTTCATAAATTATTATTTTTTTTTTTTTTTTTTTTTTTTTGGTGAAGTTACAGTAATAAATAAATATGATTATTTCACTTAAAACGCTTTTGCTTGTGTTTGCTTCTGATGCGTTTCAGAAAACTTAAAAAAAAAAAAATCACGAAAAATAAATAACTCAACAATTTAAAAAAAAAAATTAAGCCTGGCGGCAACAAACATGCTAAAACTTAATCCTGTATTTTTTTTTTTTTTTAAATTCTTGTCGCTCATGTTTTTGACATCCACACACATACTACACCGTTTCCAATAACAAAGCTACTGTGAAAAGGGTTGAGCAATTGCGTTTGTGTTTGACAGCCATTGAAGCATACAGTCTCATGAGTATGATATTAGTTCGGATCGGAGTATAAAAAAGACTGTATCCTAAATTTAGGCTTCGGGATGGGAGTACCGTGGATTCCGATTACTTTTACTTATGAAAATGTATTAAACAGTACTTCAAATAATCGAGACCAAGCGGGACCCAGGAGATTTCACGGAATTCCCATCCCAACGGCCATCTCTATTTCATTTTTACTCAGAAAAAATGCCCATTATAGCTCAAACAAGTTCCGCATATAACTTACTCGCTTATTTAAAAATTAATACATTTTTCTTGTTACCCAAATTTATTTATGTGAGACACACTTTTTGTTTTTATATTTTTTTTTATTATTTTTTTTTTTTTTTTTTTTTGTTTTTTTTTTTTTTTTCAACATTCGTTGTGCCATTAATGTTGTTGAACAGCTGTTAAATTGGCCCTCATTGATGGCTTTAATGCAGTTATTGATAACTTTGAGTATATTTCAATTTTTTATTGGGCTTTCATAGCACTTTTTCTCGCTCTTTCGCTATCTCTCTCTCTCTCTTTACATTTTCAGTGTAAAAGTTTTGTCGTTATTTTTTTTTTCGATAAGATTTTTACACAATATTTGAAATGGTGCAGAAAAAAAAAGAGAAGAAAAAAAATTATATATCCATAAGATACAACAATACAACAAAATCGTTGTTGCTTGTTGTTACATATACAATATATAGTATATATATATATATATATATTTTTTTTTAGTATAAATTTACATAAATTTATGCAACGTTGATGATATTCATGTTGCTGTTTGTCAATGATTTTTGTTGTTGTCGCTTTTTGCTGCTGCTGCTGTTATTGTTGTTGTTGTTGCTGCTTTTTTATTGTTATTTGTATTTATTGATCGTTTTCCAACTTTTTACGAGCTTTAAAGTGAAAGGTACATATTTGGTAAATTGCATAGAAAATTTATTCGGTTAAGATGGTTTGTTTCCTTTATATTTACATACACATACACATATAAATTTATATTGTTTGTTTGTATGTGTGTGTGTATGCATGAAATGTGAGTTAGCGTGTGAATTCACAAAAAAAAAAAAAAAAAAAAAAAAAGAAAATGAAATTAAATATGTCAGTTTGAAGTGTTGAGATTGAATATTGATGCATTCCAATTGTAATTCATGAATTGAAATGAATACAAAAATATTTTAAGAATGATGTAAAAAGAAAATTAAAAGCAAAAATAGAAAAAAAAAAATAAATAAATACAATAAACAATGATTAGTTTTAAGTAAAAGTTAAGCATATTTGTGAGACACATTCAAATCTCTTTTGATTGGCCAAGATTTATATGACACTCTGGTATGTTAGTTTTATATTTTCGTAAATGATTAACTGATATTTTGAAGTTAACAAAGATTTACATTTAACGCAAAATACTCGTAGTCTTATAGCACATTTTCACTAGCGTTTGCATTTGCGTTCGCGATTACTCGTAACTATCGAAAGCAATGCCTACCATGCAATATCTATAAATATAAAATTGAATCACTTTTTGCGTATCACTCTATGACTTGAAAATATCTTCACCGATTTCTTTGATTTTTTTTTTTAATAAGAAGTTTCTTATGGAAATTCGCGGAAATTAAGAAATTTCAAAAAAAAAAAAAAAAACTTTTGCATTGTAAAAAATCACAGAAATAATCCCAGATATAACAAAAAAATACCAATGCTCAAAAAAAAATTAATATTTCAAAATATCTGTTCCCAAAATCCCTAAATAAAAAAATATTAGAACATGAGTAAATTTTTATTTTCTATTGAATTTTGATTCAAGTTCAAATTTTGTTTCGTACAAAAAAACTTAAAAAACTTGGATATATTTGTATGAGGGCTATACCTAAAATATTGTTCGTACTACCCATATTGAGACACATTATAAAATAGAAGAACGGCGGACTTATAGCAAGTGCCTCACATTATCTAGTGTAGTATTTATTTCTCCAAAAACTTTTTGTTTTCTGTTTCTATTCAATAGAATTGAAGCATTTATTTAAACTTTCTTTTTCATTTGGTATGGAATGACCTAGACTATCTATTGATTTTTTTTTTTGTTTTATTAAAAATTTATATGATTAAGCAATTATTTGTGCATTTAATTTTAAATTTTTGTATTCTATTTTTTTTCTTTCAATTTTAATTCATTTTATGTGTATTTATTTTCGAAGTCTGCTCTGCCTTTTTCTATTACTTATATTACTGAAATTTTTTTTCCTTCTTTTATTTACATGAAAAATCAACACAATTAAAAGTAAAATAACAGTAGCGATGTGGCACAAAATCCTGAAGACGTTGCTGCTGTTGCTGTTGAAAGGCAAACAAAATGCTGGCAATAAGCCAAGATACTTTCTGTATGGAAATCTTAGTCGCTACGAAAAACCATCTAAGGCAATGATCCAAGGCAAAATAGTACATGCAAAGCATGAATGAAGCAGCAATAGCAGCAGTGGAAGAAGAAGAACAGAGTAAAGTTTGCCTGTGGCAGCTGTAAACACTAAACACGCAAGCATTGCTGTGTGCCAGAGTTTTTTTTTTTTTTTTTTTTTTTTTTTTTGGACTAAGCTAAAATGGCTTCCTGGCATATGTTAGAGAGAGAGAGAGAGTTAAGAGATGGTGCGGAAAGCTGCCAATTTATAGAAATTCGACTGTCACGTAGGCAGGTGAATGTCGAATATCTATCTTACAAGAATTAATGAAAAGAAAATAGTTAAAATTGTTAGATCAACTTACCTCGTGAATCTTGCATGCATAAGATACAATGGTGTACAATGGTGTACAATGATGTACAATGGTGTACAATGATGTATAATGGTGTACAATGGTGATTATCACAGTAAAATCTAAAAAAAAATAAAATAATAATATTTTAAGTATCTTATACACTTCACAGTATATAATAAAATCAAATGCAAACTAAATTCAAATACATTAAACAATTTAAAAGCGGGCGTTCTTCACATCATTCTAAAAATGTGCATTTTTACATAACCGCATGGCTGGCAAGCTGGCTACAATCGATTCCAGATGCGTCATTGTTAATTGCAAAATTCAATAAAAAAATATAATTTACGATTTCATTGATTTATTTAGTAACAAAAAAAAAAAAAAACAAGGAAAAAGGAAAAAAAAAAGAAAATGCAAGCAGCAAGAAAAACTATTTTAAGTAGAAATAATGTGTTTGTGGTCCGTAGATATCTTGATTGTTGAAAGAGTAAATCATATTTTTACAGAGGCACTTTGCCACGCAATTTACACAAACCAACCGAACAAAATAAATCTAACACTTGACTCAAAGCGAATGCAAACAAAAAAAAAAAGAAAAAACAAATTTAAAACACACAAAAAAAAAAGTATTAAAAAAAAACACCATAAAATAAAATCTGTTGAATAAGCTCAATAAAAAATTGCTAGTGCAAATAGAGGCAGACAGATAGATTCTAAAGGAATACGACAAAGAGAGAGAGAGAGAGAAACATATTGCAACAAACCATAAAAATCTGCACATAAATTATTATGAGGAAAAACTAAAAAAAAAAAAAAATGAAAACCGATTTAAAAAAAGAACGTTTTTTTTTTTTTTAATGGGGTAGACGAAAAAGTTTGTGTTATAAGAAAGTTTATATGAATTTATATGGCACAAATAATGTTTTCTCATGCCTTTTTTTAGTAAAAATTTAACTAAGTTATGCTATGTAACGTCCGCCAAAAAAAAAAAAAAACAAAATTGATTTTTATTGAAAAGAAAAAGAAAATTTTATTCCATTAATTTTTTTAACCATTTCCATGTTTAATGTTTAAAATTGTAGAACTTTGTTTATAAAATTGTTTTCAATGTATGTCAATTTTTGTCACGTCCGTAACGATATGCTCTTGCGTTGCCTGCCAACTCTATCGTTGTGGCAGTATACTGTTGGAATTAGTAAAATTATTTAGATAATCTATAAATATATAAAATAGTAAAAACGTTTCTACGTCCATGGACTTGGAAATCATTCAACTGATAAGTCCCAAACCGGTTTAGTTTGAAAAACAATACTGCAAGTATAATTATAGATCATAAAAAAATGCATTAGACGAATTGCTTTTTCGCGGCCTTTCAGCACTAGTTCGAGAGAGACAAGCAACGTCGTTATTAAGTTTTAGTCTAATTAAACGCTAACGCATTATAATTCACATCTTGTTTATACATTTTAGTAAAATAGAAGAAAGCTTTTACTTAAGCTCGTATGGTGTTTTTTTTTGTCATTATTTACTTATTTATTTATTTATTTATTTTTTTTTTTGTAAGAGTAATTTATAAAAGCTTTAAGTGACCATTGAGCTTGAAGGTTTTGTTGCTATTGCTGCCACTTTCGCTTTTTTTTCTCTTTCTCACATACACATGTTGTACTGTTTAAAATTTTTGTACAGTTTACCATGCATGAGTGCAAAATATTTTTTAAAAAACTTTCATTACAAAAATGTTCTCACACTGATTCAGTTCAAAGCATAACAACAAAATTAAAACATTTCACAACACCCTCGCAACAATTGCAACAAAAACAAATAGTAGCAATGGCAAGTACCATACAGCAGCAGCAGCAGCAGCATCGGCAGCAGCAGTTGCTCAACTTAAAGTTGAAGTTGAAGTGGCTGCAGTTGCAATCTACGCAAATGTGAACCAACAAACGAACACGAACGAATTGCATGGAAAAATTTATGGCGGAAAATGTACTTGAAGTCTACTAGCTCTGAGCTCTGAGCTCTATGCTCCGAGCTGGGTTAAGTTGTCGACGCAAAAGAACTGACTTTGGGAAGAAAAAAATAACAAAAAATAATAAAGAAAAAAAAATAAACTAAAAAGATATATGTAGGCATGTGTCTTAAAGCAGGATTCCAATGACAAAAGTAAATAAATTACAACAATGCAACCATTATTTTCTTTTTTGCGGCAGAAATAAAACAAAGTCACTTGCCACCAGCGCAGAGTAGAGCAGCTTAGACCAGACCAGGAAGTTTTTGTGTTTGTCTCGAAACAAGAAAATGAAAAGCGTGAAAATCAAAGTCGAAAATTTTACAACAAAGATGACAATCCATCCAACAAACAACAAACACACAAAGAAGAAATGAAAATAAAGAAATATTTTTTCTTCTTCTTCTGTTTTTATTTACAATTGCAACAAAATGTTGCACGCGAATGTGATGCCAAGCAATCAGCTGCAATGCAAGCCAAGTCACTGAAGCAAGAATAACAACTTTTAAATAAATCGAATTGAATCGCATCCCATTCCATTCCATCCCATCGCATCAAATCAAAGCGAAGCAGAGTTCTGTTTCTGCCTCTGTTTTCAGTTTATAGAGTCGGCTTAAATGATTTTTCCATTAAGAGAAGCATCGCGTATACATCAACTTCTTTTTTTTTTTTGTCTATATAAGCGACATAATGCCAAATAGTAAGACAGACAGACAGACAGAGAGACATATAAGCAGCAAGTGTTGCATGCAACATGCAACATGCTTATAGCTGCTATTGTTGCTGCTGCTGCTGCTGCTTCAGGGGCGCGAATAACCGATTGCAACTAGTAGTACTGCAGCAGTAGTGCTCTTCTTCATACACATGCCTTATGCAACAAAAGCTGCTACATTGATTCAATCTCTGCTCTAATAAGAAACCATACGCTTGACATACAATATAACGACTTAACTTGAATATGGTATGATATGATATGGTGTGGTATGGCACGGTATTGTGTAGACAGCAAGCAGTATCTGTTCATATATTTATCATCATGTTGCACATATATATTCCATAAAAAAAAAAAAAACAAGATACACCGCTTTCATCTTCTTGGCAACTACACTGCGTTTCCGTTTGAGTTCAGTTTCAGTTCAGTTCGGTTCTATTCTATTCAGGACATTTACCAAGACTTGGCATTAATTTCAAGTGCACACAAACTGTTGCGCACAATTGTTGCATCCACTTCATGGTTGGATGGATGCATTGGATAATTCATTACGCAGAAAGAGAAAAAAAAAACGACAAACAAAAAAATAAATGCTGCGTTATTTAAATTTAATTTTTTTTTTTGTTTTTAGTTTCTATTAATGGCAACAAAAATAGTAGGTACCCAATTTTTTTACTTTGCATTATGAAATTGGCATATGTCTTACATTATTAAGCCCAGCGGGAAAGCATCAACGGTCATCAACGCTGCGTTGATGATGAGTTTCTTTTGCCCTACAAGTCGTTGACGACATGGATGGCATGTCTTGCAAGACTTTATGCATGACATGATCTTGCAAGACTTCATGCATGACATATCTTGCAAGACTTCATGCATGACATATCTTGCAAGGCTTCATGCATGACATGTCTTGCAACACGTCTTGTGTATTTATCATGGATGTGTCCTTTTGTTATATTATTTATTTTTTTTTAAAGTCGTTTACGATTTAACAAACAAATGAAGCGTTTGGCGGAGCACGACTAATTCGAAATTGTACGAATTTACTAAATTGTAAATCACAAAAATTTTCGAAAACGGGACCAAGGCGATATACAATTTATATATTTTTATTAATTAGCGCTAATAATACTGATGTGCAACAAAGACTGTTAAGATTTTCCAAAATAGATATAAGGTTCATAAGAGATTGGATAGGTTAGGTTGAAAGTGGCCCACTGTAAAGCATCATGATCTAAAAAACAGCTCAGAGACATAGGACCATAAGTTACCACCATTTTGTTGCCTTAACGTATTTAGAAAGGCTTCTGGTTTCGAGCGTTGTATTTTTTGATAGATCGTCTAAGAAAAACTTTTCCAAGTATTTAATTTTTTACTAAGAGCTTGATGTTCAATGGTTTCTTCCTCATCTTTATAGCCACCGCTTCTACAAAAGTCGTAAAAGAGGATGAGTGTTAGTGAGGAAATTATCTAATCTATTCATTTTGAGTAATGGTAATCTTGGATATGCCGCAAGTTGCTAAGGGTATCCCAACCACGATCTTCCTAATGGGTCGTAGTACCCTGCCTGGCAAGTTCGTCTGCTATGCAGTTACCCTCAATATTATTGTGCTCTGACACCCAAATAAGATGATTCCTGTATTGTAGAGACATCTCGTTAAGAGTTTTTTTTTTTTTTTTAGATAACAATGTTTCTCTTCATAAATTGCCTTTTCGTGCTACCCTGGGGCATTTGAAGCATTTTTATTATTGTTTAATTTTTTCCCTTGTTTTTTTTACTCCGAGAGAAGATTTATAGTTTTTGCATGCAAAAAATTTGCACAACATTGCAAAAAAAAAAAAAAAATTAAAAGGCAAATTAAAATATAGCAAAGAAAAATATACAATATAATTGTGTATGTGTGTATGTGTGTGTATTTAATCATAATTTATTGTTATTATAGTTGATGATGATGATGATGACATGAATGCTATTTTTTGTCTTTTCTTTTAGTAATAACAACAAATAACTCTATCTCACTCTAACACAAAAACACTTTTCTTTAAATTACATATGTACAATATATAACTATATAGTATATAATATATTCACTATATCTGACAGATTGTAATATACCTTCAGGAGGAGCATTCACCTTTAAATTGATTTCAAAACAAAGATCGTCTGTATCGTTTCTACTTTAATTGATTTTTAGCATGAATCATGGTAAAAAAAAAAAACCAACAACAAAAAAAAAATAAATAAAGTTAACTAATAAAACAAAAAAAGAGCAAAAAACCTAAAACAACGCTCAAGTCGATTATTGTATACACTACACAGTACACGCACTACACAGAAATATCTAGAAAGGCAATATTAACTTAAGTTTGTGAAATAATCAAACAAGGTTTTTGAACCATAAATCGTTTTTTTTTTGTAAAAGACGCTTCAAGATAATTAGTTGAGCTGAGTTGAGTTGAGTTGACTTGGCTTGATTATGTTTCGTTTGGTTCCACATGAATTCGCTTGGTTAGTTTAAGTTGTTTCATTATTTTCTGCTCGAATCAATGTTTGCAATTTGTAATTTATTATTATTTTTTTTGTATTAACTAATAAGCCTCTGCTACATGGCCTAAAGTTGCTTAAATTAAGCAATTTTTTATTTAAAAAAAATTTAGTAAATTTTAAATTTAATATTTTTACCAGGGCTGCAAATCACCACTCGATTCGGTCACTATTTTCTGAGACGTAAGGGGATCTTTTACAGAAAGCCAGAAGTCGTCTCTCTGGTAAAAAAAAAAAAACTTACTATCTCAGGATTCCTTAGTGAGAATGTATCTGTACAAATAAGAATGCCTTTAGCTAATAAAAGCATTATTAAAGCGAGTCAGCGAGTAGTAGGCTTTCAAATTTCATTAATTCAGTCACCAATCAAAAAATAAATATAGAAATAAAATAAAAATGCAATACTTTATTGTACAATACAATACAATGTTGTACGAGTAGTTTAAAATATTGCATCACAAGGGTAAATATGTATACTCGTACTATAAAAATACTATACAACTTCGTCACCTCATTTTAAACACTTATTCAGACTAAATAAACACAACGGCAGTGAGAGAGAGAGAGAGAGAGAGATAAATAGATAGATAGAACGAGAGAAATAAACAAATAAACAAACGTAAGACTGAGTACTGAAAGACCGTTTTAAATGTCAAGATAACGCCAAACACAACATTATCATTGTCAGCTATACGCTATGTTGTGCTTATCAAATGTAGATACAAACAAAAGATAAACCGTAACAAATGTTAACTTGAATGTAACCAAAACTCAAATACTCATCACACGCAATTTTGAATAGTTTATGTTCAAGTTTCGAGAAGAAATAGTTAGGGTGCAATGTTCCAGTAGCATTATTTAGATTTCTTTAATATTTTTAAGCTAAAAAGTGCTGTTATCGGAGCTGAGTTAGTTTGGAACTATATACTAAAGTGGTCCAATCCATTTCATGCAATATCAATAGTTTTTTGAAAAGATTCACAAATAATAAGTATCGATACGTCTTATCGAGCTGATTCTATTTAATAGGGTCTTCGATGCCTTCATTCATGCGCTTCAAACTTTTCGACAAATTTATAATACCCGTTCACACTATGTGTAGCGAATATGCAATTATTGTATCTATAAGATACACACACACACACACACTCAGGTACGTACTCAGATTTTTTAAAATTATAAATTAAACGTCGAAAAAAACATTTAAAAAATTTTTATTAAAAATTTTAAGTTCTTTTAGTTTGATGCAATCGACAATTTTATACGCTTCTTTTTTTCTAAAAAAATCACAAATATCGATACTTTTTGAATATCGATACTTTTTGAATATGTTGTATCTACACTAGAGATGGGCGTCGGGCGGAAACCCGAAAAATCCGCGCGACCCGCGGGCCGCTGGTCGGGATCGGGGCGGGATCGGGAAACTTTTAAAGTTCGGGAGGATAGCTCGACTATCCCAAAAACTCATGAAAATTTAAGTCCCATCCCGCAGAGCTCGGGCCCGAAATTTTTTGCGGGATTCCCGCCCGACGCCCACTCTAATCTACACATCGCTAACTTTAATAACAAAATTTAAATTATCTGCGTTACAGCACTTCTCAATTGTTACAAATTAGCTTACAATATTAAAATACCAAAAGCACTTTTAGGTAGACAAACAACTTAAAGAGCATATTTGCGCCTATAAAGTAATAAAAAAATATCCAATACTTGTATCTATTTTTTTTTTTTTTTTTTTAGGTTTTTCGTGGTTTTGTAGCGCTTTGTAAAACTTAAATTAAATAAATAATTGTGTAAGTGCGTGCAACAAAAAAAAAAAGAAAAAAAAATACATATACAAACCGCTTCCAGTAACCAGAAACACACGTGGTAACAAATAAAATAAAACTAAAAAAAATATACATCAAATTAAAGCTGTTGATTTTATTTTAGCGCTTTCAAAAGACAAATTTAATTAAATGTTTTTAATTAAACGCTTTTTTATATAAAATAGTTCGATGTGATACGTTAAAAACAAAAAAAAAATATTAGATGAGATCTTTTTTACTTTTTTTTTAAATAAATTTAAACCATTTTTTTTATTACTTTATTTTGAATTTAAGCTTAGAACACATCAAACTGCAATTTGAAACAAAATATTTTCTTTAAATCAAAATGAGGCTTATTTATTAAAATGAATCATTGTTCATGTTACAAAGCGATGGTTCTTGATATAACTACAAAGATACAATAAAAAGATACATTGTTATTCAAAGAATTTAAATTGTTGCATTTAAATTATAAAATTATTCACACCATATATGAAAAGCATAAACAAAAAATCCCTTTAACAAAAAAAAAAAAAAAAAAAAACTAATAAAAAATTAAATTAAAAATAAAACTCTTTATTTTTTTTTTTTTTTTTTTTGTGGTAATTAAATTAAAATAGATTTATACGGCATTATTCAATCAAACGCGTACAAATAAATCGTAATTTAACAATTGTCGTGCAGTAGAGCAAAAAATGAATATAACGAAAATATCATAATATTTACAATATCCATAATACGATTAAAAAAAAAGAATATATATAGTAAATAAATGTGTAAAAAAGGTCATTAAAATACGGAAATAATTAATCAAAAGAGCGCGCGAGAAAAAGCTCTGTAGTTAAACATTAAAAAAAATATATATATATATAAATAAATAAATATTTTTATAGTCGTCGTCGTAGATTGGCAAAAGCAAAAGCAAATAAAATGGATGTTCAAATAGGTTAATAAACGAAATATGTCAACGGTAGTCAACTAGGCGTAGTAGTTGTCATTGCCAATTTGGGTTATTTCAAATTAAATTTTTTAATTAAAAAATTACAAACACATGGCTACACACCCACAGGAGTACAGTATATACACACATAGTACACGCTGTAGTTTTAGCTATAGATACATACATATACATATGTATATGTATATAAAAACCACATAGTAACATCAAGTCAACAGATAGATACACTGACGGACAGACGAACTGACTGACAGACAGACAGACTGGCAAATAGTTAAACTCGCTTTGATTACAGTGAAAATTTGCAAAAAAAAAAAAAAAACATAAATTAATTTGTTAAAAGTCGCGCATTGCAATTGAGTATATGAAAAAAGATAGATAGATACACACACACATACATATATACACATATACCCAAAGTAAATATAGTTTTTCGTTTTACAAATAAAACCTTTGACAGTGCTTGCATGTCAATTAACCTTATCAATTACAAGCGCAACGCATAACTCAGTCAATAAACGTTAAATTTAACTCTTGCAGATACAAAGATACACTCTGTAAGCAAAACAAATAGATATGTACATACAAAAGACAGACAGACAGACAGAAAATAGATGTTCAACCCACCGCAGCAAGTTGTAAGAACGAGTATGCTTATGTAGGTTTGAGATAAACAGACCGACAGACCGACGGACAGACAGCCAAAAAGACATCGCATTTAATTGCACACTTTACACAGTTTAAGATATTTATTCACAGATACATACATACATACATAGTATATATTGTCCTAAATAAACGGCAAATAGTTGACGAAATCAACATGTTTCATGTTGATGTTCCATTATTTGCAGTGATTATTCATGCATTCATGTCTAATCAATAAGTCAAATAGTCAAAATTTTTGTTTAACTGTTTTGTTTTAGGCTAAGAAGCCGCCCTATAAAGCACAATAAAAACAAATATGTACAAAGAGTTCAAAGAAGTGTAGAAATTTTGAAAGGAATTAGCAATAAACATTAGCTTAAGAATGAGAAAGTCTTTTCGTTGGAGCAACGTGGATGTGGACTAATCGTAAAATATAAAAAAACAATACACTGATGCAACGAAACTGGAAGAGCGAGTAGCAGGAGGCTATTTTATCTTGCTGAACTTGAAAAATATCAAATTGTTTAGAGAGAGTAATAGCGTTCGAAAATAAAGATTAGCCGTGATTGATGCAAACTTAGAAACATTAAGAAAATCGTTTCTTGTACCAAGAACAATAGTTTCTTATACCAAAAACAATCGTTCCTTGTATCAATAACAATCGTTCCTTGAGTTAAGAACAATCGTTTCTTGTATCAATAACAATCGTTCTTTATAGCAAAATATTCATTCCTTGTACCAAGAACAATCGATCCTTGTGTTAAGAGCAATCGTTTCTTGTATCAATAACAAACGCTTCTTTATAGCAGACAAGAATATTCATTCCTTGTGCCAAGAACAATCGTTCCTTGTGTTAATATCAAACGCTCCTTTTATCAAGAACAATCGTTCTTTCCACCTAGAACATTAGTTCCTTGTATCAAGACCAATTGCTGATTAATAACCATAAGGAAGAAAGTGGCTTTAAAACAAGTTGGCGCTACGAATCGTGTCACTAAGAATCGAATAAATATCAGAGCAGCCTGTTTGTCCGTCTGTCTGTACATGGTTTAGCTAAACGCTTTGAAAAAAAAAAAATCATTGACAAATTCCATTGCAAATTGTAGCACAGACTGACGACAGACAGACAGACAGACAGGCAGACATGACTAAAACAACACAACTCGTCAGAGTGTTTAAAAATATAAAAATAATGATTAGAATTAATCTAAAAGAAAATAATCTAAGACACACACACTCAGCTGTCTTAATTACAAAACTTTTACATAGCAGCACATTTTTTAATTTTTTCCAAGCAAATATGCCGCACATACAATATTTTGCTCAAAAGCGCGACACGCTGTCTGCAAATACTTGCTAAATACTTGCTTTCAAGTAAGAAAAGTATAACTACGCGTATAACAACGGTATGTTTATGTAGATACTTTAGAAACTGATTTGCATACACATGATTTACAGACTTGTTGTAACGCGGCATTAAGTCGATGTGAGTCACTAGTAAAATAGATAAAATACAAAAGACAGAAGGACAGACGGACAGACACTAATGACTGGCAATTTTCGCTTTTCAAGTCTTTAAAATATTTTTTTTTTTTTTTTTTGGGAGAGAGATTTCGATAGATAAGTATTTAAACAAGAAGTACAACAACTTTTACACCCACAACAATTCAAAGTTAGCATTTAGCATCGACGACGACGACAACAACTACGACGACGCCAACTTGTCTGCACTTGGCCACCAGCAACGCTGACGACGACGACGACGACGACCAGCAACGATGAAGCCGCCAAATCCGCCCACTTTGTGCAACAAGCTGTGGCATTTGTTGTCTACTTGAATATTATAATTGAATTGTGGCGGCCACCATTAAAGTGGCAAACACTCACTCCCTTTCTCTTTCTCTCACTCTCTCTCTTTCTCTCGCTCGCTCTGTTTCTGATTCAGAATTTCTGAGTGTAGTATAATTTTTTTTAAATTTTTTTTTAAAATACTAATTTTTATGTGTGGGTTTGATGCTAGGCGGTTCATTTGTATTGAAAGTAGTTCAGGAAATTGTTTATGAAAAGTTTTTTCTTTATTTATTTATTTTTTTGTTGTTGTTGTTGTTGCATGTCAAAGAGCAAACAATACGAATATGAAACATAACCGCAGGACATGCAAAAGCGTGCAGTCAGTCATCAGTAGCAATAATAATAATAACAGCAATAACAACAACAAAAAAAACAACAAAAACAACGATAGTCCAGAGGACGACTTGTATAATGCCAGCCAATATTAATTGCCAACTTCAACTTTTGCTACTTCTTCTTCTTCTTTTCCTTCTCCTTCTAGGCAAGTAAAAATTACAATTTACTACTACAATATAAACAAATTGCTTCCCGGTTTCGTTTTCTGTCACTCAGTCCGTCTGTCTGTCTGTCTGAACTCTATCATCTCGGTCAACATTCGCTTCGTTTGTTGTTGTTGTGGCATGCGTTGCGTTTTCACCAACTGAATCGTCTTTTAGTTTACATACGAAACTAAGTTTCCGACAAACCCGAGCGCACGATAACGGCATCGCCTTTGTCCAGCGACTGACTGCACGGACGACGACGACAGGTGATGGACATGCAAATGTCAGACAGAAACGAAAAAGAAAAAGAAAAAAAATTAATGCAAATAAATGGCGTTCAATTGCAAATGTACAACAAGGAGAAACTTTAACAAACGACACGTGCTGCTCGCTATATACGAGTACAAAGCCAACCCGACAACCAGCCAGCCAGCCAGCCACCATATGTATGAGTGATGTTTTTACAGGCATACAAATGCACGGAAGTCCGTAAGGACCATGAACGGATGGACAATTTAATGAATGTACGAGTATACATAAATTACGACTTCAATTGCGCAAGAAAATTAAATGGTAACAAAAAAATTTACGTAAAATTAAAAAAAAAAAAAAAAAAAGTATCTTAAAGATGTATTCTATACGACGACCTAAAATGAAAACTACATAATTTAATCTTAGACAATAGAAATTTGAAGACCCTTAATAGAAAAAAATTACTTAAGTTAAGCTAATAATTTGAAATTTTTCAACACATTTTCCTAACTTTGCTGTCATTAACATTAGAGATGGGCGTCGGTATGGGAATCCCGTGGGTCCCGCTAAATATATGTTTGATTTATTAATCGAGTGAAGTGCCTTATACATACATTAAACAGTGCAGTTTTGTACTTTAAAGTTATCAGCGGAACCCACAGGATTCAGCGGGATTTCCATCCACTCGTCCATCTCTACGCGCGATGTTTGCCATTATTGCTTACACTCGAAAATAAGCGTAAGCAGCAGAAGAGGAGCATTGTTAGGCGGCAGGAAATTTTAGTTAAGTGAACAGATCATCACTGAAACATAGGCCCATTTTAAGTAACTTGAGAAAACCTATTAAATAGGGTTTTTAAATGTGTCGCGCAAAGAGTTGACGATTTTTAAAATAATAAAAAAAAGTATCTTTTGTTCAAAAATTCACTAACTCATTACATTGCTCTCGTATCGAAACCTTTTAATATTAAACTTGTTCTAAATGAAGCTCGAATTTCAATTGTAAATGATTGATCATTGGATGAGAAATATTTATCTTATGAGGCTCAAAAATCTTTTATTTATGTTTTTTGTAATTATAAAATCTAGGGATGCAAACATCACAAAATAAAAAGAAAATTTCAGCGTTTAAGGCTTTGGTTAACCGAATGAACAGGGTGTTTAATTTATATTATCAGCTGCTTTGAGAAGAATTAGTGCGGTTCACAATACTAAAAGTAGCAGTTCAAACCCGGTTTGCAGCACTGCTAAAAGTACAGTTGCCAGAATGATCTGTAATTATTTTGTCAATACAAAAACTAAAAAAATTAAAGAACAAAAAAAAAAAGAAATAAATTTCTTGAAACGTTTAAAAAATAAATTGTCAATTTTTTTTCAACTTCAAGGCAAATCGCGTAAATGCATTAATGTGCGTTATTAAATAATCCAAAATCACAACAAATAAGCACATCATCAATAATACAAACTGGTTCGAGAGCTTATCAGCAACGACTAAAAACAAACAAACAAACCAACAAAAAAAAAAAAGCTTAAAAGATTGGAAAACAAAAAAAGTATCTACGTTTTGGTTTTGCAGCAGTTGTCAAAATGATTAAAGTTAAATTTACTAAATTAAAATTAAATACTAAATAGAATCAATACGATACGATAGATAAGTGAAATAGAAAATACATTAACGAGAGCAAACTGTATAGTAATGGGTTGTCATAAAATATAAAAATAATTTTCATTTATTTTATTTTATTATTAAAAGACAAACTGTTCTCGTAAACTGCTTCTTTTCATTTACAATCTTTAAACTAAATCAAACACAGCATTTCATTTCATTGGAAAGCTTACATCTTAAGAAAAAAATATGTTATTTGTTTATTTTTAATATATATTTTTTTTTTTTTATTACTTTGTTTTTTTTTTTTTGTTGTTGGCTTTTCAACGCTTGTAACTCATTAAAAACGATTTGTTTGGTAGCCCGTGATAAGTTTATTTTTAAATAAATAAAAGACTTCACAGTTATCAGCAATAACACTTGACTTCAACAATATTCACGCCCACTCGCACTCATGACTTACTTGTTTGTTGCAACAAGCATCGAGGCAGGCAGGCAGGCAAACAGATAATAAGCGACAAGAAATTTTTAAGAACAAAAGTTGAAAGTTACTTCACTTTTATATACACTACACAGCACGTACTATAAGCTTCGATAATTTATATCTTTTTTAAATAGAAATAGAAATTTTTTAAAAATATGAACAAATAAGATACATAAAAAAATTTTTTTTGCTGTCAGTAGCTTGTACTATGTAGCGTCCGCAATGAAAAAAGTTTTTTTTAATAAATATAAAGAAACAAATTAATTTTTTTTTTAATTTATACCCGATTACTTTGTTGTTTACAAAATGCTTAAAAAATATTAAGCTAAACCATTTAAAAGTAGTTACTCTCCTAAAACTACATTTTGCGTAGATGCATTTGTAGCGTCCGCAATGTAATTAAATAAAAGAAATTATTGTTCTAAAGCAAAGTTTCAAAGCTTTTAACAAAATAAAAATACCATTTTATTCTTTTACATCATTTCTACAATTAAATCGAGACAAAGACAGTCTTGTGCCCTAAATGCTATACAAGATACAAACAAATCTATTTGAACACGTTTTGTAGCGCTTTTATTATTGTTGTTGTTGTTGTAATATGTATTTTAATTACACTTAAAAAGTAGTTTAATTGCATTTTGCGTTAAACAAATATTGAAATAATCTGACAATTCAATTCGTCTTTAATTACGCTCGTCTCTTTCATAAGAAACAAAAAAAAAAAAAAAATACTACTCGAATTTCATGTAAATTATTTTGTATATTTCACACTCAGACTCTAGTTTTTTTTTTTTTTAAATAAAATATATAAAGCGTTTAATTAAGAACAAAATTTTATTCGAATTTTTTTTACATTTTGTATTGAATTTTTATGGCGATAAACTAAATAAAAAGTAGCGAGATATTTCTGTATCTTTAAGATACTATCTAAAATATTTTGAAGCATATTAAAGTATCTTGGGTAAAAAAAAAAAAAAAAAAGGAAAATTAAATAAAATTTAAATTAAAAAAAATTTACATTTTAAGGTCAAAATATGTAGCATATGAGTTGGAAAAAATTCTTTCTCCTGCGGGTTCAGGTGGCATTGCAAATAAAATTGGAAAAAATGAAAATAGCACAAAAATTTGTATTTTTATTTTATTTTATTTTTATTTATTTTTTTTTTCACAGCCTAACGGAAAATATGAAAAATCTACTTTACTACTCGTTCGTATCAACACTTTACAGTGCTGCTCTGCACTGCTCTATTTCAATGCGCTCCGGTTTTAGTTAGTTAATTCTATATGCAGTCTACATATCTCAGCCGCATGGGAATTACCTTGGCTATTGTTTGTGAGCCATGCTGAACCTTACCGCCTCGCCAGTTTAAGTGTGTATGTGTGTGTGTGTGTGGTATCGAAGTAGTTGTTGTTCTGGTTATTGTTGCTGTTTTTTTTTTTTTTTTTGTTTTGTAGTATTTTCAACATAAATCCCAATTAAATCCATCCGGCTTTTAGTTTGTAAAAATTTTTCATTTTTCCCTGGACTTTTTTTTTTTTTTTTTGCTATTGTATTTTTCACCTTTTCACTGCAATAGATTTGAATGTCTGAGCGATATTATTTTTCATTTTTTTTTATTTTTTTTTTTTTTTGGTGTCCCTTGCGCTTGTTTGTTGCAATTTTGATGTTGGCATATGTACTTATATAGATAGTGTTGAGGGTCGCATAAAATATTTCAAGGTTTGATAAAAAAAAAAAAACATTTTTGTTTTTAACTTTAACAGTAAAGATTTGTTCGGTATAAAATGCTGCCAGAAAGAGTCTTCATTGAAAAATTTTAAGTTTTCTCGCGAGCTTGCTCAACGTATAACGAAAGGTTTTAATTTTAAGCCTAGTTCCATATTTCTAGCAACTCAGGTTCCAAATTCCGATTCGTTTGTATCTTAAAAATAAGCCTAGTCTAATGCTTCACGCCAAAAATGGCTTTATTTGCGGCCAGTATAATCATTTAAAACAAACCTGGAAATACAATATTTGTGTTTAGATAGAGGAGAAAATCCAGTGAAGGAAGCAAGGATTAAACGTATGCTAAACTGTAGTAAAGAGCGTGACAGAATATTGTACTATAACAAAATAGTTTTTTTTTTTTTATTTTATTTTAGTATTTTTTGAGTATTTTAGTTTTTTATTTATTTATTTATTATTTTTTTTTTATTTATTTATAACTTTTTTTTTAGTTGTAACTTTTTTTCCATGGTTCAGTATGCTAAGAGCTATAGTTCAACTGCATTTGAAAACAATAAAAGATAATCTCAACTTAATCCGTTTTTTGTCGTAACAATGTAAGCAAATTTTTCGAAATGTCATCTGTATGGGTAAATGCTATAAATACATATATGTTATATATATATATTGTATGTATGTTTTATAGAGTGTACTAAATATAAAGCTATTAATATGTCTACATTTCAAAATAGTAACTGCTGTTAAGCACATTTAGTGCGGAACTAAACATCAAATTGTGAGTAGTTTTTTTTCGAATGCGAATATTTTTTTTTTTTTTGCGAATGTTACTTTTTTTATTACAATTTCGCAGGTTTTTTTTTTTTTTGCATGTTCTTTTTATTACTTTCGCAGTTTTTTTTTTTTTTTTTTTGGCAAAATATTCATTTTTCCTCGCTATGAATTCACACAAAGTAACAACTGAAATGCGAATATTTATAATATTTTGCGAATGTCATGCGAAACTCAAATTTGTTTGTAAAGAACTTCGCTTTTGCGAATGCGCATATTTGGTTTATTCACTCTGGGCTTGCTTAACTAATTTTCTCAATCAAAGTACAAAGTAGATAGTCTATAAGAAGATTGAAATATATATTAAATACTTCATATTTATACTTTATATAGTGTCTCAAGCTAAGCAAAAGTTTAAAGTTTTTTTTACTTCTTTCATTCTGTGTTAACTTTGTACTCATGCAGTGAAATTTTCATTTAACAAGTGATGTGATACACAACAAATCAAAACCTATTGAATTCGAATCAAAGCGAACTAAGCTAAAAATAAAGCTGAACTGAACTGAACAAAGCTAAACTCTGACAACTGTCTGAGAGTAAAATTCTATCAAAAGCACAAGTAGCAGCAGGAAGTCAGTAGTGCTATAAGCAAGAAATATATAGAAACCCTATATAGAAAGCATAAAACTGCATCACAAAGAATAAAGATGTATGTATATACTCGTACCTAGAGTAGTTAGGTAGGGTATAGGTAGGTAGTTAAAGCGTATATGAAATGTAATAGCTTTTATGCAGTAAATAAAAATAAAGAGAACGTTGTGATTGTCGTTGATGTTAAAAAAAAAAATATTGTATATAAAATAAAATAAAAGAAATAAAAAAAAAAAAAAAAAAAGTCTACATCAACGTCGTCTGCAGTTGTGTCTTTGTACTTTTAAACGAAACGTAAAATACCTGAACACAGCATAGAATAAGTAAAAAACAGCAGCAGCAGCAGCTGCTTCGAATAGTAGTTTGCGCGGTATGATTTTGCAAAAAGGAAACACACACACACACAAACACAAACACATAGATACAGTCACAGACTAGTATTTGAACTATAGATACGATACAACGACAATTTCTGAGCGACAGGAGTTGTACGAAACACTTAAATGACTTCAATGCTGAACAGAAAAAAAAAAACAAAAAAAAATAAGCAAGCATTCTTTGTATGGTAAAAACCACAGCATACAACATAATTCTATATTTCACAAGCAGCAGGGCAGCAGCACTTGTAATTGTATAAGTTTGCAATATGTATCTGTGTATTTTTATCTGTCTATCTATCTATCTGTCTGTTTTCTGTCTCTGTATATGTTCGTCACAGACGAGCGATCAGTTGAATTTACGTTTTTACCTGTGTACATAAAGCAGAGCAAAGTGAAAAAAAAAAAAACAACGACATAAAATCCAACAGTAGCAAACAGCAACAAAGACTTTACTATAGATTACAGTATAAATGTATCTCACAGATGCGTTTGCTTTTGCGTTTGCGTTACGTTTGGGCAAACTGCAGTAACAAATTCTCACAAAGCCATAAAGCGAATCATGCAAATGTGCTTGTCCACTATCATATACCACCACCACCATCACCACCAACTCAATTCACTTCAATTACACCAAAAAATATGCTTGAGTTTGTGTGTGACATACAGCGTAGTACGTTTTAAAAGTATCTTTTATATGAAAAAACCAAAAAAAAAAAAAAAAAAAAACAGCATAGCGCACAGGTAAAAAAGGCGCCTGCTAACAAACGCGTTTAACATATTTTTTTCTATTTTTTTTTAGAATTTAGTAACACTTGTGCCGCTTTCTTAACGATTTATTTACATAGATAAATATCTTTTCTAGTCTTTTTCCAGACACTTTTTTCCCTTAACTAATGACAAACAGCTAATTAATGTCTCATAAATTTTTTATTAGTTTAACTGGAAAATATTTTCCCCTTTTCCTTATAAGTGTAGGTATTTGTCTACTTTTATTTTCAATTAATTCGAAATTATTGAAATGAAATTAGATACAAATCGATTGCAATATGAAATTGGACAATAAAACTTTTTATTTATTTATTTATTTATTTTTTTTTTTTAGAGAAAGTTATCGTTGCACTGCAGTTATGTACTATGTGCTTTGGTATTGAGTTTAAATAAAAAGAAATTTGTATCTTATAGATACAATACAATGTATCTTTACATATAATGCATTTACTTGTGCATTCTATGCGTTTGTACTAAATAAAATATTTGCATTTACAAGTTTTCTTTTTTTGTTTTTAATTAAAAAACTTCGATTTGAAATTGACAAATAGAATTTTTATTAGTTTCATCTAACATTTTTTTTTGTATTTCACATTTAATGAGAAACCAAGAAGCAAACGTTCAACGTTTATATTCTTTAAATGGAAATACAAATATAAACAAGAAAAAGCTTTAATTTCAAAATGGTCGAAGAAGGCTTCAATTGCTGTCAAACGATATTTAGAATAACTTGCGTTGCCATACAGATTCTTTAGCAATCATGGGTTGCCACATGACATAAAAGGGTTGGGGAAGTGTTTTTAACAAATTTAAAGCGAAAAACTTCATAAATAAACCATTTTTCATAAAAAAAAAAAAAGCTTTAGAACTTGGTCCAGATTTGTTGGGTCTAAAACTGGGTTTTTACATGACACTACTTAAAAAACAAGCGAATGAAATGTGTAACTATGGACAGACGGATATGAGCAAATCGATCTACTGATCTAATATACATATATATATACTTTATAGGGGGATACAATGTCTCGTGTCAACTGATAAAAACAATATTTATATTAAAACTCAAAAATGTGGGAGACGTTTCTTTTTGGAAATTACTAATAGATTATTTTACGAAATTGAAAATATTTTACGAAATAAAAGAAATAAATAAACGTATACATATATAAAGTATATATATATTTTTGATCAGCATTGATAGGGAAGTCGATCTAGCTTTGTCCGTCTAAACGTCCATCTGTCTGCTGTCTGCCGTTTGAAAACGATTTTCTCAAGGACTTTAAAAGTTAGGGTCTCCATGTTTAAAACATAGACTCTCCTGAACTAAGTGGTCACTTACGAACGGTTTTGCTCTAGTCCCATTACAAATCTATCCCAAAATTTTAGGTATAATTTAGTATAAATTATGCCTATGTTTGACAATGAAATATTTCAATATGGATAGGACCAAAAAAAGGTTGTGTATATAGACGCCATATAATGTTTTTGAGTTTTTGTATCAAAATCCAAAACAAAATTGTAGGGTACTAAGATATGACTAAACTTAAGGTACATAAAGATTGGGTGCAGGGTATCTTGCAGTCGAGTATACTCGACTTCAGCGTTCTTTTTTTTTTTTTATTTTTTATTATAAAAGACAAAGCACCATATTTTTTTTTTTTTTTTTTGACTTAAAATAAAAAATAAAAATAAATAATACAATAATAAAAAGAAAATTTTTTAAACTTACCAAATTGATAAATTGAACTGCAAAAACGTAAACAAAACCATGCGCATTCGTTTTAATTAAATTTAATCCAATTTTCGTATCCAGAAATTTAGTTTAAAACTTGTTTTTTTTATGTTTTTATTTATGTAGTTTTTTTGTTGTTTTTTTTTTTATTTATTTTACTTTTATTTTTTATTAATACATATAAACTCGAACAAGATGAATCGATCAATCATTGAAACACTTGAATAAGTTGCAACTTAGTCCAACCAACCAATCAATCAGTCAATCAATCAAATGATGATTTTGATTTTTTTTTTTTTTTTTTCGTTTGCTAAGACTGCAATTGAAACAAATTGAAACTAAGAAATGCAAGCAAAATCAAAACGATTGACAACAACAATTAAAATTGAAAATGTATGATGACAAATAAAGGCAAAAACAACAAAAAAAAAAATTGATTGTCAATGTTTGAGTGAAACATGAAAGCGCTTGAATTATGCACTTGCATACATACATACAAATATGCATGTATGTATGTGTGTGTGTTTTATTGCAGAATTTTGTTGTTTAATATTTATTATTGTATTTAATTCAATTATGGTACAATATATAATCAATTTTAATCAATTAAATTGTGCTTTCTTTTTTTAATTATTTTTTTTATTTTCATTCATATTTTTCTACTCTTTCACACTTTCAACACATTTGCATTTTGGTTGAAAAAAACGGTAAACATAATTTTTTTTTTTTTTTTGCCAAAATTCGTTTAGTACACTTCATATAAAGGCACACACACACACACTTGTAGATAGGTACATATGCATATATGATTATTTTATATGCACAACAGCATTATTCCGGTTCCGGTTCAGTACCGGTGGCCAAACACAAACAAAATAAAAAAAAAATTATAATGAGAGGAAACAAAAAAAAAAAAATGTACACAAAACTAAAGAAGCAAACTTCCTCTTCTTTTGAAATTTTTCTCTTTACTCTTTCGCACACGATCGTTCGATCTATGTGGCACACATTTTGTCTCACTCTTTTATATAAAAAACACAAAAACAAAACAAACAAAAAAAATGTTGCAAGCAAAGAAACAAAATAAAACTAAGCAAAAGAAAACAAAATAAAATAAAATAAACCACCTGCACTTTTGCTCTTTGCTGCTTAAATCAAACAACAAAACGCGACACGAATTAAACCAAAAAAAAATTAATAATAAAGTTGCACACACTTCTTTCTTTTTTTTTTTTTTGCTGCTTTTTAATATAAAACAAAAAACATTTCAAATCTGTTGCATTAAATTTATTAATTATTTTCGTTATTTAAAACAAAAACACACAAAACAACAAAAAAAAAAAGTTGTACAAAAAAAACACAAAAAAAAAAAACAAAACGCGCAACAAGAACAAAAAAAAAAAAACGAACGCTTTATTTAGTTACGCGCAACTCGTTCAACGATCAAACTTCGAATGAAGTTGCGCTCAGTGTCTGCTTGCAGGTTTGCGCAAGCAAATGCATAAGAAAAAAAAAGTGCGAGAGAGAGAGAGATTGACAAATAGAGAAGTAAAATAAAGAGAAACGAATTTTATGAGAGAGTATAAAAGAGATCGTGAGTTTTGATTGCTCACATTTTACAGAGTTGTCAAGCCAAATACTTAAAAACAAAATTTAATTTACAGTGGGACTATCCGTCAAAAATTTAGCCAATTTGTTTGTTTTTGTTTTGAATATAAAAAACAACAAAAAAGCAGAGCAAAACTTGTTTGGTGAGATAAAAAATGGCAATTTGAAAAATAGTTCTTCTACTCTTTATATTCCCATCGCACTCGAAATGTTTTGACATGTTCTAATTTTAAAATATTTTGTTAAATGTTTCTTAATTTTGAAAAATTGTGTTATACATGTTCCTTCTTTCTTTTTTTTTTTTTTAGCACAAAATTTTTTGTGTATTCACCTAGGTAAGTCTTACTGTACTTTACACAAAATCTATGTAAGTACAATGAATCGGTTGACAGCTCTAGAAATTCTGTGGCGTGAACAGCTGATCTGGTTAGACACTCTCTTTTTTCTTTTTCTCTCACTGTGCTATTGCAATGCGCTCAGTAGTGATCTGCATTGTAAAAGAGGGAAATTGTGCAAAACAAAAACAATAACAAACATTTTAAAGAGAAATCAATAAACAAAGAAATATTTTATTATACTCACGACAAACATATTGTAGACTAAAAGGACATCATCGGTTGTTCGAACCAACATTAAAGGAGGCATTGTAGACCCCATAAACTACATATATTTTTAAGCTGATAGTCTTGATCAACTCGACGAGTCGAATCGATCTAGCCATGTCCGTCTGTCTATCTGTTTCTACACGTTGAAATTTGTAACTTAAGCTTAAGCCTCGGCAACGACTACATCACTACTTGGGTTCCACGAACACTTTTAAATATAGCCCCCATAAAATTTATCCAAAAAAATTTAAAAATATCTATTCAAATAAGCTCAGGTTTAAAGCTATTTACCTAAACTTGTCCACCTTATTCACATCTAGCCTTCAAAATCGTCCCTTTTTTCCATTTTTTTTTATACCCGCTTACACCCATAGTGTGGAAGTTTGTTTTCCCTTCATTTTGTCAAGAAAGTTTGTAACGCATAATAAAGGAGCTACGTTGTAGACCCTAACAAAGCGTATATACATTCAAATTGATATATTTTTCAGCTCGACGAGACGAGTTTTACCGATCTAACCAGTGTCCGTCTGTCATGTCTGTCCGTATTGCCGGAAATATGCTGTAAAAAGTGATGAAAAATGTCGAAAAAAAGGTGAAATCTTTGCGAGGCTGCTGAGGGCAGACCTTTATCAGTTATGATCTTCCACAAATGGCGAATCAAATTCTACAGAAATTTTTTGATTTACTCACAAAACGAAGCACCATTTAGTTTTTATTTTTTCACTCGTGGAATAGTTTCAATTTTCTGTTTTTCTGTCTCAGACCGTCTTGTCTGTCTTTCAGTCCGTCTGTCTGCCTTGCAATAGACTTTTAATTGAGCAGCGAATTGTAAATAATTGTAAGCGATATATATATTTTTTTTTTTTTATAATTTTTTTACAATTTTTTTTGCAGTTAAACAACTCAAGTTCTGAACACAACCGCAACAACGGTCAAATTACATAGAAGAAGAAGAAGAAACAACGGCAACAGTTTTGGTCTTGATTTTTTTCAATTCTTTATTTTTTATTTTGTTTTTTTTGCACTTCACAAAAAGTATAAAAATTTTATCATAATTTTCTCAAAGAGTTTGTTGCGATTTAAGTCAAATGTTTAAAAACATATCGAATCGTGTCAAAGTTTTCCGCTTGGTTTTAAAAACTCAGTTTTCAAGATTAATACAGACTGTATAAGGTTCTAGAAGTATCAAAGCTGTGGGATCATTTTAGTAGAACTTAACTGCAATAATTTAAAAAAAAAAAAAAATATTCTGGACAAAATGCTTTTGGTTAGGGAACATTTTCTAGTCTTTAGTTCTGGAACCACTACTGAGGTGTATATTAAAAAAATTTTTAAGAGATTTACAGTTTCGCTTTTGTTTAAGAAAATGTTTTTCTTTTTTTTTATTTGTATTTTTTTTTTTTTTCATGTATGACAACAAGACTCAGATTTCTTTGTGGTTTCTCTGAGTTAATTTTGATTACAATAAAATTCTAGCCGAGAGGAAAGGTCAACTCTTATAAAAATAAATAAAATCTTTCATAAACGTGTGTACATGTATAGAAAACGTATGTATATCGAACTTGTTTTTAGTTTCACTTACTTTTTAAAGCAATTTGAATTCAATACAAATTCACATAAATATGGATGTATTCAAAACTATATTGGGCAAAAACCGTCACAAAAGCCCATCCCAAATTTTACCGTCTGCACCACAAGCCTACGCTCTGCGGTTTCTGGCCAGTGGCTCAAGAAAAAGATTCTCATACCACTGGCAGCCAGAAGACCCTGGAGAAGAATAAATGGTTCAAAAGCTTTGATGACCACAAAAGTATTGAGGACTCTAAGGACGTTAAGGCCGTGCCAAAATTGTATGATGGGCAGCAGATGGAGCATGTAACGTTGAACCAGAGCGTGGACGCTTGTGATGGCGCACCGTGTGTGGAGAAGTGCCGAGACGATGAAAGAGCTGATGGTGGTGCGCAAAGTTTAGAGTTTTCGGAGATGAAACAAAACGTTGGCGACGCAAAGAACTTAGAAGATTCGAAGGTGAATTGCAATTGCGATGAACCAGATGAAAACGTTAAGAATAAAAAAAATCAGATGAACGCAAAAAACTTGACGCTGAAGAATGCTTAGTCAGAATACGACCAGAACATTGAAAAGGAACAGAAGACGGTAGCGATTTGATTGAGAACCAAGATGGGAAGAGTTTGCTGAAGGTCGACGGAAACAGAAGTTGCAGCAGAAGTCGTAGAGAACGAAATGAACTTGGCGCTGAATTTAACCCAAAAAAGAAGTTGACTCACGTTCATTGTTCGTCGGCAATGTTGATTATAGAGCAACACAGGAGAAACTATACGATCATTTTTGAGTGTGGTACCAAGGATTAAATGTTAAATAAATTTATTTTTATCGCCAGAAGAATATCGGGGAAATCCAGTCTTCAAACCTACAAAATAAGATTTATATTCTTTTTTTTATTTTATTTAAACTTTGCATTGTAAATCTCTTACCAGGTTTAGAAGAATGCAAAATTCTTGATGTTTTCAAACAAAAAAAAAGGATGAGAGACGCTTAATCCTTTTGTTTTCTGAGTAAAGCAAATGATTTCTGTTAACAATTTTTTATATTTAAAAAAAAAAGCAAATAAATCTGAGTTTAAATCGTTATATTCTGATGATATATAAAGTATTTTTCAAAACACCAAATTAACAATTAAATTCTAATGCTGAACTCGTGTACTACATCCATTAAAACTTTTGCACATAATCAACTAATTAACAAGTAACAAATTTATGAGTACAATAATATCAAAGTATTTCATTTCATTCAAATTATTATTAAGGAAACTTTTTAAGAAATTTTGGTAACAACCAAAAAAATAAATTCTATTTCACAGATTTTGTTTTAAATCAACTTCAGAAAACACATTCTTAAGTATCGAAGAAATTTGTTGCTTCACTTTCGCTCATGCACATACATAATTATTACTTATTCTGATACGGATCCTTCGAAATGAATTTATCCAATCTTTCATTGGCATTTTCTTCGATTTGTGACAATTGCGAGAATCCTTCCTCGTCGACAAAACAAATTTCATGTTCATCGGGATCAGCTAGAATAATAACACGTACATCAGCCTTTCCAGGCGTTGGTAAACTAACCAAAGGCTTTAAAATTGTGCCTTTTGCTGCTTGCACAGCTGCACTAATCGGCCCTTGCTCAGCATATGGTACAGCAAATGCTATGCGTCCATAAGCGGCTGCACGATTCAACGGTTCATCGATGCTTAATAGTTTAAGCGCTGCCTGAGGCTGAGTCTCATCATCTTTACTATAGGTGAGCAATATTGACTCATTTGAACTCTCACTAACAACGCGCATTTGCAGTAAGTCATGCCAATATTTTTTCGATGCAGCCAAATTGGTGACATGTATTGAAACTTGCTTTAATGGATCCGTTTCCGTTGGTTGCGGTTCATCAACAATGAAAAACTTGTAGCCATCAGGTGAAGTGAGTATATTTAAGTTATCCTTTTTTTCAATCGGATATGAGTTTTCCTGTGCACGTTTTAAAGCTTCACTTGACACAACAGTAATGCCGCCAAAGTCATTGCCTGAAATTCAAAAAAAAAAAAAAAAGTATGTTAAGAGAAATACAAATTTTTTTATTTCAGCAGAAAGTAATTGTCTGACAAATAAAAAAGAATGTTGCGGGTCTACGCATCATAGATTGTTATTTGATGCCTATACATTCCGATAAACATCTTTATCGAATTGCGCAAGGCTCTGACACAGCACGGATAGGACGTTTCAATGCATTCGCTTTATTCTGGAGCTGGCTCCAAGCGACTAACATTTTACCATAACATAAAAATCAAATAACGCTAACCAAGTGCGATTTGAGACAGAGTTGATCATAATCAAACTAACACAACAACAGTCATTCTTTCGAGAAATCTAAATGCTTTACTTTCGCGACATTGCTCAACGCTATTATTTTAACGCATAAAATAAGAAAAAGTGAATAGTCTACCTAGTTCGTAACTCGTAATGCCATAATTGTAGGTCAGTTCAATAACAAAATGCGATGATTCAGGTCCATATCCAATCATGGTTTTGCTCCAGCGATTATCGTATGGACTGTAAATGTATAAAAGAAAAAAGTACATTAAAAACCGCGGAAATTACAGTAATTATATAAACGCCAATACTTACCCGTTGCATTCTGCCTCGCAACCTTCTTTGAATTCCTCATGTCGCAATACCTTTAAATGTAAAATAAATCATCATAAATACATGTATATTTTTATGAGAAACAAAAATAGGGCGCTAAGTAGTAACATTTATTTTGATCGAAATGAAACATAAGCTGTATGTGTAAGTAAAATTAATAAAACTAGTACTCTTGTTTACTAATTTATCTTGAAATAAATCTTTATACATGACGTGCTTGGAATATTGTAGCCAATTTAATAATTTTCTAAAACAAACAGCGAGTCAAAACCAAATTAAGATAAAGAATCAGATACCAACAAAAGAACAATATAATATGAATTACCTTTAATCATCATATATGACGACGTACGCCTACAATGTTAGAAAATAGATAAGGTATACCAAAATATGGCATATAGCTAGCCTAATCATTACTTTCAATTACTTATATTGGAGAGTTCCATATCAATTATATACATTGTTACTCAATTTGACTTTCTTATGGAAACAATGATCTCGAGAATTGATAAAAGAAGACCATCAAACTTTCGTATAAAAACTTATTAAATTGAAATACTAAGGGTTCTGGAGAATCTAAGTTTCAAGTTTGGTGGCTCTATTTCTTAATTACATGGACACATATCGTCTAAGCTTTCGGTGACGATAGATATGCACATTGGATAAAGAAACTGTTCATTCGACGATTCATTGGACAGAAAAATAACGGACATAGCTATATGTAGTCTACTACTCCTGCTTGCCTGTCTGTGACAGAGATTGTCCCAAACTTAATATACCAATTTACACAGCGCTTATAGCGCATAAACACACAACAACAAAAAACAATTCTAATCTATGAGACGACATTAACATTCTTCTCATCGCAAACAAAACAAAGAAAAACAATTTTTAATCACGAGATACACGGACAGACAGACGGACAGACACAATACTGTGAGATAAACGATGCCATTGGCCAATTAGAAACACGAACTGGCAACGTGAAAAGCCATTATTCTGATAAACTAGCTTAGATTTCAGGCAGCCAATATAAATCTGCTGCTGCTGCTGACACCTGTACGACCGGTCGGCCGGCATTCAAACTTGACTACGCCGCCTGCGACTCACCTTCATGCCCAAAATATTCCGAAAGAAAAATGCATTCCGCTGTCGATCGCCAATTTTAAATACATAGTGAAGTGCGCGTCCAGTTATTGTTGACATAGCTTTAATAAATTCTTTTGTGTACGTAGCAAAAATTTTGAGAAAAAAATTCAAAAGCAAAAAAATGAAACAACTCAAAACAAACACAATCGAACTGTGTTGCTTCACTGTTTACTGACAAATGCGAAACGGTTGCTGAGATTATATTAAAAAAACACTAAAAAATACCAAAAATTATTAAATCTTTTCTTAGTTTAAATTGTTCCGGTTTTGAATGCTCTTCAAAATACAAATTTTAATGAAAACAATATATATTTACATTTTTTTTATTTGACAATATATGTATGTATATATAAATTGCGCTTCAGCAGATTGTTGGCATTATATTCTATTTCGCATGAGAACTACAAGGATTTCCGATCTGATTTCGCCAAAGCACCAAGTCAAACCCTTTTCAAAATTATGTATATGTATGTACTACTATTTCCATCCATTTACTATTTCAGCTACTACGTTACAGTCTTTAATAGACTAATAGACCAACTATGTCCAAAATATTTCTTATTATATGATGTAGGCACATAACACGTTAGTTATTCAAACTTAAAATTTCAAAGACCCTTGTCAATATTCACTTTTTTTTTCGTAAATGAAATGCATTGTGTAATCTCATATTTTATTTTTATTTAATATTCTAATAAAACTTGATACTTTAGTAAAAATAAATAACATAATTTTTCAGTTATTTTTTGTGAAATGTTTTCATGTTTTTTCGTTGTGAATTGCAGAATCAAAGACAAAAAATTTTTTTCTTGGTATTTTTTAGCACTTTATCATTTACGCTTCCGATGCGGTCACACTGTGCGAATGTTTTCAATTTCTAAGCATCAAAAATTATCAAATTGTTCAAAACAACAAATTACAAATTGGATTGTTTGACGCAGCACAATTGGCGGCACATGGAAACTCCAATGAGTACCGCTGGAACCAAAGGTAAATCTTGTATGAATAAAAATACATTGCATTCCAACTACAATCTTTTCGGACGCCTTTTTTAGAGTTTCAAGTGGCGGGAGTATCGCGCAGTGGACGCGTACGCAAGAAATCCTCAAAACTGTTAGATTTCGAATCGCCTGAAGACTTTGATAGAAAGCCAAAACGACAACCGCGACAACCAGCACGCTTCAATGTACGTGGGCGGCCTTCCAATGCAATGCGAGAGCAGCGCAATTTTGATGATTCAGCGGCTGGATTAATTGTTGACTTTAGTAGTGGCTTAACGGCTCCAAACGCTGCTGGATCTGGTAGTTTACGATTTGGTAATGGCGCAGCAAATACGCCACAGCGCTTGGCAATGTCTAGCAGTGCTGCACGGGTCAATACTTCCATCGGGTCATCGACTGCAACTGCGGCCGATTCTGAGGATGAAATTGATAATCTTGTCGCCGATTTGGTGGAGGGCGTCGAAGCGGAATGTTCAACGAATGCTGAATCAAAGGTACGTCAAAGTCTTTATATGCGTGAGAAGGCAAATAAGCGTAAAGTCTTGAAGGACGGCACTGTTGTCACGGGCAAAACGCAGCGCAAAGATAAAGGGAAATCGCGTTATACGGCGTACAGTTTGTGGGCACGGGAAATACGGAAACGTGACTTTCCGGATTTGGGTAAAGTAGCAATTCGTTATTTTATTTAATTCAAATATTTAATTAGAATTTGTATAAACAGATTTTGCAAGTGCTGCGAGACGTTTGAGTGAATTGTGGTCGAATGTTTCGAATAAAGAAAAGAATGCCTGGCGGCGTAAAGCGAAAATACAGGCAACTAAAGCGAAAACACGTGAAAAGAATGATACAAGCAATAACAATATAAGCAATACACCGTATACAGCATCATCTGCTATAGCTGCAACCAACAACGTTGGTAACGTTATTGCTGCGAGTGGTGCACTTAATGGCGATACTGGTCACAGTGGCGCCACCTTTTTCAATCGTGCCACAACAAATCGTACACGAAAAATTGCAGCAGAACGACAACATGCTGCGGTGACAGGCGTTATGCACACAACAAACACAACAACGGTAGCAACAGGCGATACAAGAACGAACATAAATATCAATCGACGCAGCACAATTGCGACGCGTAATAAGACAACGTCCAGTTCTAGTGCCAATGCCAGATGTAGCATTGCATATGGTAATAGCTACACAACCGGTTTACCTGCCTCTACTTCCTCGTCTTCTTCTTCTTCAGTTGCATTAAATGCAACACGACAAAGCAATGCAAATGCGTCCCATGCAAACAATGTAGCGTCAACGATTGATGAACTGACGCAAGGCAAGACACCACCGCCCAGCATTGGCGCCATCGATGCGGCAGCGCATTTAAAGTTACTTGGTGAAAGTCTGACAATCATTGGCGAACGGCTTAAGGAACATGATGGACAGATTGCGCTATCGGGTAGCTTATCGGTGCTATTGGATAGTCTGCTGTGTTCATTGGGACCGTTGCTCTGTTTGACAACGTTAATACCAGGTCTAGAAAATAAAACGGAATTAAAAACAAATCTTTCAAAGACGCTGGATAATATTGCGTATGTTATGCCCGGACTATAAGGCGGTGGCGACAACAGGCAATAACGGTGACGATGACAACAACGACGACCACGAAGGCGGCATGAAACAGATAGTGATAGCTAGATATGCGACAAAAAGAGAAGATTGACATTAGACTGTGTAGGTGTGAAAAGTCTGTGTGTGTATGGGTGGATGGGTGGTTGTATGTGTTCTTGTGTATAGGTGGTATGCGGCGAGTGCATAAATGTAGAATTTCGGAATTTGTTGCAAAACTTGAAGTTTTAGTGGCATTCTTCAAAAAAAAAAAAATTTTTTTCTACATTCTTGTACAGTAGCTCACAGCTTAAAAGATGCACTCAATTTATTCAAGTTAAGACCGCTCTATCTTCGGGACAACGCAATATATAATGTAATGTGAAACGCCAGTTTTTTCAGATATATTACTTGTCTAGATAAACATGGAGTGTCTCTATTTGTTCTATTAAAATTCTGATTCAAACATCATATTGATCCCAAGCGCAAGGCTGGGATTTTGATATCCTGGCTTATTATCATTCAAAATGTATAGGCTAATGTGTAGTTTAACAATACCATCTGTAAACCATTGATCATGGCTTGACCAGCATTAGCTAGAACTAAAATATGAATTATTATAGGAATGGATTAAAACAAATGTCTAACAAATTGTTTGAATCAATGCGAAATGGAATGAAACCTGTTATGAACAATATGAGCTATTATACTAAACCAAAAAAAAAAAACTTAAAATATTAAAATTCAGATTTTTTTAAATAGGGCTAACTAAGCAAATATATCTGAAAAATGGCGTTTCATGATATTTTATATATTTCCTTTTTTTTTTTCTTTTTTTTTGAGCTGTGAACCACTGTATGTACTCGCGTCGCGATGATGTAAAGCATAAATAGATACATAAATGTAAATGAATTTTGTATTTAATAGTTATGTATCCATTTGTTATATTATTGAGCATTAAAATTTTAAGAAAATTGTATATAAAAGATTTTTCTTTAGTTTTTTTTTTTTTTTAATGTAACTCTTAAGGACAAAAAAAAAAAACAATTGCAATAATCTGTATAAATTTGATTTACATAAATAGATATTACATATAGAGATGTACAAATATTATTATAAGAGTTATTTTAATTTGCATATGAAAAAGCGAGAGTACCATATTTTTTTTCTTTTACGGATTATGTAACGTAAATTTTGTTGTCCTTATTAGGAATGTAAACGAGTATGATTCTTTGCTGTCAGCTCATGGTGTAGACAGCTGAGTGAGACAAACTGTTCGTATTGGTACATTCGGTAAGTCTAATGGAGACGTTGAATTTTGAACATGAATAAATATTCAAAAAAAAATGTACTTTTCAAATATTTTCAGTTTAATTAAACCAAAGCAAAATGCCGAATTGTGTTTGCAAATTGGAATGACAAAATTAATGATTTTGATGGAAGTTATTCATATTGCGGTAATAAAGGTACTCAACTACGTATTTTGACATACGATAACACCGTCCAATAATTTTTAGAACCATAGGTTGGACATAGTGTGTTCAAAGGATTTGGGATCGATCATTACGAATTTGTGTTTAGCATTAGTGCGTCACCGAGATAGTAACGAGATATTCTAGTTTAATATCTCAAAAACTATGGAAGATGGAAATTATCTTTGGTAAGCGAGAACAAAAAAGTTTGGGTCGCCATAATTCGAATCTGATATTAATTTCGTTCTAGAGGTCTGATGATGTATAAGATATGCTTTCGGTGTCAGCGAAAAAATAACATTGCCGAGAGAATCTTAAGTTTTTAATTTCAGTTCAATATCTTTAAAATTGAACAAATGAATTGAGCCAAGACAGCCAACCATATTTACAACGTCCAAAACTCTGACATGATGTAATAAAATTGACTTTGGGCTCAACTTCAGCCACCTCAAAAACATATTTTTCTGACCTATCAACTCAGAATAATCCAAATATGTTGTGAACAGACGGTCATATCAAAATTGGTCTAAGATCTGAAGTGTTGCAGTTAAATGGATATACCCCATAAAAACATTTTTAAAAAATTTGATATTTTTATGAAAAATTCTCTGCTATTTGATGTGTTGCGGATGGATGGGGGGGTTTCATCAATTGGTTATTCCATTCACCTCGTATATACTTATGTATCTCGAAAACTGGTTAATTTTTTTAATATTTGAATTCGACGTCTGAAATGTCACAGGTCAGCGCACTGGTTGACAGTTTTAATTAAATCTTCTTCGTTCAAAAGCTAAAACGACGATAGAAAAAATTTACTCCAATTCTTCATCCATCCGCGTAGTCCATCAACTAAATAAGGAAACCTAAGATTGAACAATAAAGAGGACAAACAGTGCTGCTTCCTTGAGAAGCTTGCATTCTTAGCCTTTGACACTTCCGGACTCCTGTTTTGGTCCTTCACATTTTAGGTACGTAATTATGTAATTGTGTCTTTTATTTAATTATCTTAATCTGACAAACTTTAACTTGGTTAAGAAGCAAATATGTATGTTGATAGGTATTGGTATGATCAGATCAGATTAATGTGGACGAACAAATGTTACTGATAAAATGTGTCATGTAATCGCGTCAAAATAAATTATAAAGAAACAATTTAATTCGCCGCGAATCGATTGAATAAATGTTGCTGTTTTTTTTTTGTTGTTTTTGTTATTGACTACGCTTAATACTCTTTAGAATCTTGTACAAAATGCAGAAAATGTCGCACTTGAATAATTCAGTAAATGATTAATGTTCATTTAATTGTTATTGTCATTGTTGTTGTCATTGTTGTTGTTGATGTTGTTGTGGTTGTGTTGTGTGATTTTTGCTACCGTTGAATGCCGCTAAATGCTCTCATTTATTTGCATTTGAATATAATTTAGATATTGAAAGCAAACTAAATGAATTTAATTTGCATATCAAAACATTTCAAATCGCATCACATCAAATAAATAAATCTGTTCAAACTTAAATACAATTGAAAGCTGCTATTTTTTTTGCTTTTTAATTTAATTTAATTTACACACGCTTATTGAATTTATTTAATAACAACAATCATAATAAATTCTCTAGAATCTCAGCAAGTTGGATTCACCTGGTTATGTGAAATCCTTTTCACCTTTTTTAAATCCGTCTAGGTATGCGCGAGTAGATAGATGTCATCTGCGTAGTTGAGGTGTTGAAATTTTTCCTTCATGTTCCAAAGTATTCATGTGTTCGGGCATTTTTGTTTATTATATAGGCTAGCCGAAACACCTAGTCTGGATTCGTTGAGGCCAAACGAGAGCTTCAAAACTTTTTTTTGATCTGTAGAACAACGGTGGGCAACTTTTCGATTTCAACGTACTTAGCATGGCTAATCGAAGGAATTCTGATTTACTTAAATCGAAAATCGCAAAAAGTAAGTGATTACGGGAGCAAGGCAGATAGACATGAATTATTGTCAAATGGTCCATGAGGTTTGAAAGCTGCTTGACTATCTGAGATAATGGTGACCGAGAAGGTGACGGCGCTGTCTGCTGTGGCATGAATCTCAGTTTGATCCATAGATTGTATTCAAATTTATTTAATTTATTTGATTTTCTTTTACTTTGGTCGAATTTTTTTGTTTGCAAATAATTTTTTTTGTTTTTTTTTTTTTGCACTTTTCATTAATGACTCAGTGCGGTAATCAATTTGTAATTTAATTTGCAATTTTATTTAAATTGCAATTGATTTTGATTGTAAGTATTTCGTATACAATTTAACGTTGTCACCGTTTGGCTAGCTGCCTTTTTATACAACGACTACGCCGTCCGCCCATCCTTCTTCACCGTTTACCACTGATACATCTCTTTGCCTTTCAATTTGAGAGGCTTGTGCGATTTTAAGTGATTTAATATATTTTTGTATTCAAAGTTTTTTACATGAGATTTGCATACAATTAGAATGAGATAGAAAATCCAAAACGAACATTCGAACGAACGATCGAACGAAATATCACTCGCTGTCAATATAGAAATCTATAAATCTTATTCTTCAAATAGCCAACAGAATATGAAATGGAACGGAACAGAACTGAACTGAACAGAATAAAACGTACGAAACGAAAGAGTAGTTGCCAGTGTCAGCAGCGTGTTCAAGAGGGGGTAGGTAGGTTGCTATTCTGGCTAAAGTTCCCCCGAAGCCGAAAAATTAATTTTTTTGCGAACGATTCATTTTGTTAGTTTTGAACTATTAGGTGTATTAACTTTGACATAAGGTTTGTAACAAGCTATTTGGCCCATTAAAAATATTGTTTAAAAACTCTGTGAGCCGAACACACCGGACCCGGGAGAAAATTTTGAAAAAGCCGTAATGATCTGAATCGAGAAAGAATTACAGTTTTGCAAACGAGGTAAAACATTAGTCTTATCCCAATACTTCCGAAGACACATATGTATGTATGGCGGGTATACGAATTGAATATAAAAAACATAAACAATCGGAATGAAACTACCATTCTTAAAGTATATTTTTTTGGGAAAGCCGTTCAAAACTTTTTTGAAAACGTTTAAATTGAATGCCTTTTCTACACGCTAGATATCAAATATTACTTGTTTCGATCAATACTAATTCGGATTAGTACACATTCCGATTATTACTCGTACCGATTATTACTCATTTCGATTATTACTTATTGGGATTATTACTCGATCCGTTTACCACTTGTCCGACCATTTTTCCTTTCGATTATTACTCCTTTCGATTATTACTCGTTTCTAGTATTACTCGTTCCTAATATTGCTCGATCCGATTATTACTCGTTTCGATTTTTACTCCTTTCGATTTTTACTCGTTTAGATTATACTATTCTATATTACTCGTTCTAGTCAATTATTGTTCGCTGGACTCTAGTTGTGGCATCCCTTCCAAAATGAATACTACAACCGCCACTGATGGCAGTATTGTTGTTGCTGGTGGTGACGGTGGCGGTGGCGGTGGCGGTAGTGACAACGGTGAACATGTTCTCGATCATAAATAAAAATAGATGAAATTCCAGTGTGGAAGGTGTTAAATGCATATCAAACATTTTACATCATCGATTTTATTAGCGTGCGACGTCGTCGTACATTTTGTTGTTGTAATTCAGCGAACAATGTACATTTGGACAGACAGACAGATTTTATAGACCCAGCGTTTATAATTCAATTAAAATAATAAATTACATTGCATGTGGAATTATTTAGCTTTCTTGTCTGTCTGTCTGTCTGTCTGCTTGTTGTAAATCTTTGCCGTTGAATGGATTTTATTGTACATGTTTTTCTTTTTCATTTATTTTTTTTTCTAAATCCAAGAATTGTCTTTGTAAGTTGTAAGTGAACTGACTCGTTTAGCAAATAATAAATAAAATAAAAAATCATTACGCATACGCACCGTTGTCTAATGACAATTAAATATTATTATAACTGCCATTCTTAGTTTTAATTAATATTATTTATATTATTAATGCCATAAGTTGTTTAACTTTTCTTGTTGCAATTGTTGTTCTGCTGTTTTATCTTTTTTTTATTGTTATTGTCATGTTGACAAATTAGTTTCACACTATTTGTATATTAAGTACCATTGTTACACAGTGCACAGTGGGCCCCATACACTTTTTATGCGCTCTAGTCACGACTATCATATTGTGCTGTTCACGAGGTCTAGCATGAGTTTCTGTGTTAGTTGTTGTTGCAATCATTTGCACTTATTCTTTTATGCACACTTGCTAGACTTCGTGAATGTTCACTACATATCGTGATCTACTCCTAGGCATACTAATTGCAAGTAAAGAGCACAACTCTATGGTTTACTCGTAATAAATTTAACCAAAAAATCTTCTTCGATTCAAATTATTGATTGTGTCAATCGTATTTATATTCACATAATAGTTTGTTAATTACAAGATTCTCTTCAAAAATTGACACAAAATTCTTCGAAAACTCCAGTTTTTTTTTTTTTTTTTTTAATTGCATAAAGTCTCTCAATTTTGACTGCAGTCGGGTGTAAATTTGTTTAGAGGAAATACATCAAATACTTGAAAGTCCTCTGATATTTATAGCTATTGAGAATCTTGGCATATCTGTAACCAAGTCGTACCTTACACATAGCTGCATTGTATTGTTGTTTGGTTAAATTGTTGAAACTGTAATCCGGCGGAAAGTGTAATATTTTGTTTACGTTGTATGGCGCAAACGGAAACACAATAGCTAAGCCCATATGACATTTACAATCCGGATAGAGTAGTTTATGAATTTTAAACTGTAAAAAAAAAAAAAAAACAAAAATTGTTTTTTTCGTTTTCGAAATTTTTTGTCATTCGGAATACTTACATTTTGACGTTGTTTTGTCAGGACATCAGCTTTCTCATTACATTCTTTAATGCCAGATTCGAGTGCATTTTCGATGAAATCTTGATTAAGCACATATTTGTGCAATGCGTTTTTTGGTAGCGTAAAGTGTAGAACTTGACCTATTCTGTCGCAATCACATTCTTGCTGAAGATATTTATGCTCTCTAAACTGTACAAAGAAGAAAAAAGATAGTTTTATGAATTTACCAATGCCCAAAATGATATTGACAAATCATGCCTTACAGTTCTAAAATTGCGTATGCGATTACCCTCATCATTTTTATATTCAGCATTCTCCTCATCGTCGTCGACGTCTTTGTACTCGGTATCATCGGCACTTTCCCATTCGGTATCATTTTCAATATTATCAATTTTTTCTAAAACGCAAGAATATGCTTTCTCCTAAAACCAGTTTTGAAATGCATGCAAAAAAAAAAAAAAAAAACATTTGAATTGGGTTTATCGTGGAGTATCTTTGGGGTAAAAGAGTTTACTAAGCATTGAGAGCTAAGTCGTTAGGTAGTCTGTACGTCTGTCTGCAACTCCGTCCGTCTCGATGTCTGCCGTAAGAATGCACCGATTTCTGAGACATAATTCACAAGAGCTTTGTCCGTCCACTCGTCTTTCCGTTCGCCCATTCGTTTTTACGACCACCCGCTCTATCATTTGTCTGTGCATCTGCATGCCGTCTGCCGTGAAGAATCGAATCACCTCGAATCGTATCATCTCGAATTACCACAAGAGTACTTACAGTATGAAGGCTCTTGACTAGATTACCCTCAACAGCGGCGCATTCAGCCTCCAAATCATTTTTGTCTTTACCTTCGTCCTTGTCAAGTTCGTGAGAATCTTGTCTATCCATAAGACCAAAACTGCAAAGAAAAGAATAAAAAAACGTTTTTTTTTTTTTTTTTGCAAAGCAACACTTACCAACTTCTTAACATTTTCTGAGATCTATAAAACATTTAATCCTTCAAAAATTTCTTAACAAAATAAATTACTTTTCTTTTCTTATTTTTTTTTTTTTATTATATTTATTCTTTATAGATTGTATGTTTACGTTTGACAAATATAGAAAATATAAAAAGAAATATTTGAAAGATGCTTACACTTCAGAAACTTAAAAAAAGCTTTTCACACAGAAATATACGAGACGAAGGACCGAAGGAAAGTTTTAAAATAATTTATTTTGACAACTACTAGATCGAAAAATGAAAAATGAAAAATCGAAATTTTCATTATAATCAAGTAGTTTTGGAGGTATTGTGTATTTTTTAATATACTTCTTGAATCTTGTTGATATTAAAGGGAACAGCGCACCATTGACCCCAACCCATCACATCTCGAAGTTCTATCTAAGCCACTCGTGTGACGTTTTTCCTTCGGTTTTACTGAAGATAACGTTTTTCCTTTACGTATAGATTTTTTACTCGAACGGAAGAAGGCTACATTTAGTTTTAGGAAAAACTCCATAAAGCGTCGAAAGCTTAGACGAAATAGTTTGTTTCGGAGACTATAAGAGTTACAGTGACCAAATTAAAAACTTAGATTCTCTAGAGCACTCCGAAGTTAAAAAACGTCAAACATTTTATACCCGTTACACATAGTGTGAATGGGTATATTCAGTTTGTCGGAAAGTTTGTTGACATACATAATCTTCCATTCAGTGTAATTATTTTTAGGTCGTTAGATATGTTTTTTTTTTTTTTTTGATTTATTTTAACATTTTTGGGGTGTTTGCAAAATTTTTATCTACGCCAATGCATGGTGCAATTATGACAAGGTGATGGATGCTAAGCGATCACAAAGGACAATAGCGTTGCCAGACTAAATCAATACATGACAAAATAGTCGTGTGGTGCTAAAATTGATAAATATCTGATCGCAATCAGTTTTTTTTTTTTTGTTGCGGGATCTCTATTTTTTTTTTTTTTTTTATAAAAAGATGCACACCAGATGCACCTATGTACATTTTTTTTTTTTGGTTACAATAATTAATTTGGTGTTTGTGGTAAAGGAATATAAAACCTTCCTTTTTTTTTGGTTTTTTTTTTTGCACCTGTAAATCCTTTAATTTGTTGCGACAAGCCACGCAACGCTGCATGGCAGCACACTTAAGCTGCAATAATAAAGCGTGCCCATTCCAATTGCAGTTCAACTAGTTAGTAAGTATGTAAATATGTACATAATGTTTGTTTGTATGTATATCTCGGTATATCTTATAAGTTTATTTTTTTTTTTTTTTGTTTTGTTATTCTCAACGTCGCATTGCGTTGCGTGCGTCGCGTCACTACGTCGTGCACTATGTGTATGCAAATGCCTGTTAAGGTTCAAATCATGTCTACACTCATGTCGCAAGGCTAATTGCAGTTACAAAAACAACAGTCGACACGCTGGACAGACAGACAGACGGACAGAGAAACGCTGGTCAGACATGAAATTGGACAGCAGCAAGAACAAATACAGCAAAAAAAAATAAAGCAAGTCTTTAAGCATTATAAACTTTTATATACGCTGCACAGTATTCTGAATTCAGGCATTATTGCGTTTAAAACTTTGGTGTATTTAGTTTAGCTTGAGGACAGTGGGATAAGTATACAGACCTATTCCTACTCTATTTAAGGGCTTCCAACATTTTACATATAAAGCACACTATACCTACTTTATAGAGATGTGCGTAGGGTATGAAAACATGACAAGTTGCAACAAGGGTTCAGTTCGTGTTGTTATTTACTTTTAATTTTACTTGATGATGGCATGCATTTCTGTGTTTGACTTTGAAATTGAAACTGAAATCAAATTAACAAAATCGCTCTCAAAAGTTTCGACTTTTTTTTTTTTTGTTTTTTTGGGCTGGGCATACCGATTCGGTTTCAACTATGCACATCGCCCATTTCTGGCAACGTTGCGTATGCGTACTATACCACACAACAAAATATAGTTTCTTGATCAGCATCGTAAGCAGCATCGTTCTAGCTATATCCATACGTCTGTCTGTTCGGTTTTCTGCTGTCTAAGACAATTAATATTGGAGACGATAACAGTTTGGGTCACCAATCTTAGTACTTCTACATTACACAATTGCTTTATATAGTATAATATATTTAATCCTGGAAGTAATTCGCTATTTAGTGTTGATATTGTAACTAATTTGCTTGGTATTTTTTTTTTTTTTTTTATTTTTATGACAATCTATGGCATTTACGTTTTTATTTTTTTTTTTTCTTCAACTGTAAATCGCTATTAGCTTAAAAGCAAACATTTTTTATGTTAATCAAAACAAACATTGGCTTTCAATTTATTGCTATAGCTGCTGACAACTTCCCTCAGCTATGAATTTACACACACACACACACATACAAGTGACAAACGACGTATATCGATTTTGCATATTCATATGAACGCTTGCCAACTAAATGTGACAGGCAAATCAAAATATGAAAATCATTGGCGTTTTTCAACAAGTTTTGCACGATTTCTAACTGGGCACAGCACAGCACTGCACAGCACGCTCTAACCTCAACTGCTGTGGTAAATAACTGCTCCAAAAATTTTGAATAAGGTATTTCTAGGTGAATTGAAAACTTTGCAACAATGCAAAAAGCTTGGATTTGGTAAACTATTCGATAGGAAACTTTTTTGCCACAGCAGCTATTCGTCAAAAAGTTTTAGAAGAACCTTTCTTTCGATGGGTTCGAAGAGGTTCTTTACTATTCGGCAGAAATTTCTGCAGACTACCGGTTTGCGTTTCCTGAAAATTGCGCCAAAAAACACGAAGGCATTCACTATCCACATTTGTCTCTAATTTGGCCAAAAGCACCCTAGGGCATGCACGATAACTGAATCTAATAGGAAAAAAATTCATTCAAGCTACATAAACAAATCTGGATACTGTCAAAAATAAAAAAATTTAAAATAATGCGGAAAACATTTTTTGCATGAGTAAAAAGTTTTGCCTCCAATTAAGCCAAAAAAAAAAAAAAAACAACCAATAATGCTAGACTGGTGAACAGAATCTAAGTTTTAAATATGGCACTTCTAATTATCCATGTTCTTGAACAGCATCGACAGCAACGTTGATCTAGCTATATTCATTCGTCTAGTTCCGTATCTGTTCCATTTTCTACCATGCACATACGAGACAGTCGATATTGAAGAATCAAAAAGGGATTGAGTTACTAAATTGAATTTTAAACGCTTCAGAACCACACGATGGTTTTGATATTTTATATTAAAATAATTTTTTAATATAATGGAAGTTCCCCTTAAAATTTTAAGAAGAATCCCCACACAAAAATCTTACCTAAACTTTAAAGGTTTTGTAAGGTTTATTTCTTAACTTAGAAACATCGTACTATCCAAAGAATTTTTGTAATTTATCAGACCTCGTTTACTTTAAGTGTAAATTAAGTTAAAATTTTTCTTCATATTTTTTTTACTTTCTCTTTCTTGTACAATAAATTCATTCATAATAAATAATAAATGTTTATTACAATTTCAATCGAGTTCAACTAAATTAAACTAAAAAAAAAAAAATAAATAAATAAACGATCTGATCGATCGATCGATCTATCTTTTAGACGAGCCGTTAGTTCGGAACGAATAGATTGGCTTTGTATGATTGTTTTTGAATTTCAGCATGAGCTGCTGGCTGTGCTGACTCTGGTGCTGCTGGCTGCTAATCGATCGTTGTCAGCACCTTAATGACATTCAGGTGTAAAATATATAAAATATATATCTGAACGGTTAATGATGATGATTATTGTTATTATTATTATTATTGTATTATTTTGATAGTGTGATGGCGTTGAAAAATGATGATATTTAATTGATTTCGTTGTGTTTTGTATTTAATTTGATTTTTCTTTTTTTTTTTTTTTTTTGGTGCGTGTTTGTACGTAGTACGTAGAGGATTTGTATCTGTTAAATTATTGTCACGCTGCCACGCCTATATAAATTTATATAACATGTTTCTGAAAAAAAAAAGAAATCGTGTCGAGGTGTGTGCGCCTTAAGTTTCGTCAGATCATAAATACTTTATTTGATAAGAATCTATTTAGCAGTTTGCATTTAGAACAACAATTATACTCGTACTAGGCGCAGTCAAGCCAACGCTTACCTTTTTTTTACTTTTTTTGCTGCTGTAATTGCATTCTTAAAATTACAAAAAAAAAAAAAAAATAAATAAGAATTAAATGATTTTTTAGGGAAATTTCTGTATTACATTTTTCAAGCAATACCAAAATAATTGGCACACAAGAAAATTATATTAAATTAAAAATAATAAATAAATAATAGCGAAGCCCGTTTAGAGACCGTTTTGGTGTGAGGAAAAAAAGCCAGAGATAGACTCTAAAAACTATTCGAGTAGCACAAGTCTACTGCTTGGCAAATGATCAACTTGACTCGACTCGTTTAACTTTGGTACGAGTCGACTCGAGTATGTCAACTTCAACTTAATTATTGAAACACGAAACCGCACGAACACGAAAAATCAAAGGACCACAACAAAAGCCTAGCCCAGTGCTCATCTCTAAGGGCATTTTAATGTTATTTTAATTTTCATAAAGGCCATTTGACGAATCAATACATTTTATTTCCTCACGATAGTTCTGTACTTATTGTTTTGCTTAGTAAAAAAATGATTCAATAACTCGAGTATAACTCGTTTCATACCCAAAAGATCGAATAATCGAACGAAACCGTTAACTTTCGTTCGTTTAACCGAAACTACGAATAGAGATAACTCGTTTATTCGAGTAATAATATAAGCAAAATCGAATCGTTCGATTATTCGACTCATTGGTGCGAGTAAGTTAGGGCTCAATTATATCTGTTTGTCGACTTAATCGATGCAGGGCTCTAATAGATGCTGGCAAGACTGTTTAGGAATAAGGCAGGTCTTAATATACATAATACATAGGTTACATAAGCCGATTGTCGGCCTTGAGCACGTAAGATATGGCATCAGCCGTTGTAATCCAGTGCCTGAAGATACCAGTTCGGTATACCGATCGAGCTAATGTCATCTAGGAATTGGTCCTCCCAATGCAGCGGCGGACGTCCTTTCTGCCGTGTTCCTCCGATGTGATTCACGTCTTGCATATAAACTTTTCTTGCTTCTGTGTCCATCCGACACAGGTAACCTGCCCAGGAAAGCCTTTTGTATGGGATGCTTCTGACTATATTTTTTATTTTGAAAAGTGTCCAATCAATCTTAAAGTGAATTACTTTTTAACACACCATATACGTGGGTGGGTAGCGTTTGATTTAATAAATTTTTATTAATGCTTTAAAACAAAAGTTTATGTTTGCACCTCATTATTTCGAGCATCGCAAACAATTCCAGTCGAATTGTGATTTACTCATAAATATGCATGAGCCAACAAACAGCGGCGCTCTGTTTAATGTGAAATTTTTTTAGAGTTGCCTAAAATTTGTTAACTAAAATACATATTTATGCTACGTAAAAAAAAAACGTAAGCAATAATTTAAAATCGTTCGTTTATTTCGTTGTAAGCGCAGCATTAATACGCTTTAAAGCTTAGAGCAATATTAGAATACTAAACGATATCACATCGATATATACTTCAATATTATCGATAAATATTTCGATAAATGTTTCTCTTTTACTAACGCAAAGTTTCGATTTACACATTTTGAGCAGTTCTCATCTCTAATAATTCGTTGATCGCATAGAATACATCTCTGAAATTATGTGTTATGCTGTATCGATGCTGCTGTTAATGTCACATAAATCAGATTTTAGTTCAAAATTCACTTGCATGTGGATGCAAACTCTATTCAAAAATTATAATACTCTAAATGTGAAGTGCATAAAAAGTAAAAAAAAAAACGAACTTAACAAGAAATTTCCACGACTTGATTTTGTGTTATTTTATTTTATTTTATTTTTATACCCGTTACACATAGTGTAAACGGGTATATTCAGTTTGTCAAAAGTTTGTAACGCATTGAAGGAGGCATCGGAGACCCCATAAAGTATATATATTCTTAATCAGCTCGATGAGACGAATCGATCTAGCCATGTCCGTCTGTCTGTCCGTCTGTCCGTCTGTTTGTTGCTATGCGATCTTTTCGATGAAGATATAAAGATATTGGGCTGAAATTTTAAACTTAAGCTTTTCTTGGCAACGACTAGGTTAAGTTCGAAAATGAGAGTGCCACGCCCATTTTTAGGTATAGCCCCCATACAAACTTATCGATTTTTTTCGATTTTTTTTTTAAATAGTAATTATTTATGAATGTACTCGCTCCCAATTGGGTAAAACATTTTTTGGTCATCCAGGGTCAAAACCAAGACGACACGCCCATGTAACGGGTATTTCAGCTTCGGTTCCACCGAAGTTAACGTTTTTCCTTGTTTTTTTTTTTTTTTTTTCAGTAGCTCAACTGGCATATTTGAGTATTATATCGAGTATTCGACTATTGTTGTACATTGTGTACATGTGTACTCGTCTGATTGTTATTGCTGTTGTTGTTGTTGTTGTTAAGACCTCATTGAGACCTTTTGCTAGCATGTTTGCCAAGCAGCTTGTCAATAATTGTCAACAAGGTGTGACTATGCCAATATTTAATTATTTCGTTTCGTTCCCTTGAATTTTTTTTTTTTTTTTTTTTTGATTCTTACTATTTTTTTTTTTTTTTTTTTGCGCAATTTATTTGTATTCGCAATTTGTTTAGTATAAAAAAAAAAAATAATGATAATAAAAAAATACATAAAATTAAAGCCAAAAAAAATGTATGTTTCAGCAACAATTTGGATATGATTTGGAAATAGTTGCAGTGACTAAATCTGGAGAATGTGCCGAATATGAGCCGAAGTTGCTAGGCTCTTTCATGCATACGAAACTATGCAATAATTTGTTAAAATTGAGCTTGAACATAGCCAAATATTTTTTTCGATTTCAATAAAGTTTTTTTTTTTTTTTTCGTGCGTTCATCTATTGATTAATACAGCCAGTTTTCTTTTGAGATACTTAGTTGTAATTTGAAGTAAAAGCATCTCAATCGAAGATAATGTTTTCTTTGCTTTGTGTTACCACCCCGGCGTATACTTAATATCAGATTTAGTGAAAGTCTGCACAAAAAAAAAATTGAATAGCGAAAAGTTTTCTACTACATCGAAATTGAAATTTTTAAATGAAAAATGTAGGAAAAATGGATTTGCCTTGAAAATACTCATAGATAGAATCTTTTTTTTAAATTGACATCGTCGATATCTGAACATCATTAAATGTTCATTATTATTCCGTTTTCTTGCTCCCGATCTCTTACAATCTTTTCAAAATTAAACCAAAAAAAAAAAACAACAACGATTTACTTTCTTTTGTTTAAATATATTTGTATATATATTTTTGTTTTTATTTTCATATGTAATATATATTTTATATTAAATTAATTAATAAATGTATATAAACACTAAAATTTATTAATATTAGTACACAAGTTCTGCTGCAAACAACTTCGCAAAATCACTTTCAATAATTCTTTTTCGTTTGCTTAATATTCAACCTCATCGTTCAACATTGTTAAAATAATAATTATACTCAACTTTGCGATTTTGTTTTTAATTAAATTAAAATTAATTTATTAATATACAAACTAAAGAAATAATAATAATAATAATAAAAATAATATTAATAATAATAATTAATAAAAAAAATAATACAATTTTTTTGTGTGTGTGTGTGTGTATTTTTGTTTTTGGAAACTTCTTTCTTTAATTACTTTTTGTGTATCTGTGTGTGTGTGTATATGTGAGTACAATTGCAGTTTTTTTATTTTATTATTTAATTAATTATTTTAAAAAAAAAAAAGTCTCAGGCAAAATTACAAAAATTAAGCTTTTTCTTCTAAATTATTCTCTGACACACACGTGCTTTTGTATTCGATCCGGAATAAATTTTTAATTATTCTAGGAAAAAAAATATTTGTTTTTGTTTTTTTTTTTTAGGCCTCATATTTTTTATATATTTAATTTAAAAAAAAAAAGTGAATAAATAAAAAAAAAAAAAACAAAGGAAAAACTATAAATTCGATGCAACCGAAATTTTAATACCCGTCACACATTTTTTTTTTTTTTTTGTTTGTGGTTTTGCTAGTTTTTCGCATATTTTTAAGATTTATTTTAAGCCTTCTCGCTGATAACCCATTTAACACTGAGTGTGACGGGCATACAAAAAAAAAAAAAAAAAATAAAATAAGGAAAAACAATTTTATAACAATTAATGTATGTGTGTGTGTGTGTGTGTTTAGATGTCGATGTGTATGTGTGTGTGTTTGTATATGCATGTTTTTGTAAGTGTGTTAGTACAAAATATCGCGTTAAGCCTTTTTTTAATAATTAGTTTATTTAATTTAATTAATTTATTATTATATATTTATATATATATGTATGTATATAGATTAAAAAAAAAAGAAAGAAATTTATGTGTATATATACATATATATGTATACATACATACATATGTACATATATATTCGCCTTAAGAACTACTTTGCCATTCAGTCAATCAGTCGAAACTTTTGGGATGTGTTTTTTTTTTTTTTTTTTTTTTTGACGTTCATATATAAAACGTAGCTACACACACACACACACACATACACACACCCATGCATTCATATCTTATATGTATGTATGTATTTATACTATGTGTGTACATGTGTGTGTATGTGCACGTTTATATATTTTTTTTGACGTACTCTTTAACGTACCCCTTCACGCAAGATGAGAAAATGCGTTTCTACTGCTATTTTTCTCATTAAATAAATGTATTTTTCGTTTTCATTTAGAACTTTAATATTATTTTTTTTTTTTTTTTTAGTTTTTTTTATCAAATTCCAAAAAAAAAAAAACAAAAATCAAGTAAAAACTTGAACTTCGGTGGCACCGAATCTCAAATGCATGTCACAATAGCGATATACGCGTAGATAGTATTACACAAAGGGGGGCTGGGATTCATATATGAACAAAATTTTTAAGGAAAAAAAGTGCAAGCTAAGTTTGTTTTAAACACATTTAAACTGGTCAGGGACTGACGGACAGACAGTTGGACATGGCTAGATCGACTCGTCTCGTCGAGCTTGTCAAGTATTTATGGGATCTACGATGCGTTACCAATTTTCCGATAAACTGTTAATACCTGTGACGGCTATAAAAATGTGCTATTAAGTAACTTGTTTCTGCAAAATTTTTTTTTTGTTTTTTTTTTTTTTTTTTTTTTAAGACAATTGCATTTATATATTTTTTAAATAAAAAAAAAATAAATAAAAAAGTTTTAAAATAGAAAAAAAAACAATTGTTTACAAATTAAACACAGCACAGTTTGATTTTTTTTTTACAATAAAATATAAAAAAAGAACAAAATGCTTTCTAGTGAAATTCTACGAAATTAGAATTTAAAGCAACTGCACTGGTTTTTTGTTTTTTTTTTTTTTTTTTATATTTTGCTTGCGTTTTCCGGTTGCCATATTTTTTTTTTTTGTATTTGCGCTTCCGTTTCCGCAACAAAAAAACTACACAATTTATTGTGTTATTTTCTCTACTATTCTCTATCGCTCTCTCTCTCTCTCTATCGCTTTTTCTACTTTTGTTATTATGATTTTTTTACTACTTTGTATATATCTTATAAGAATTTTTTTTTTTTTATAAATTATATAATACAATATTAATGTTGTTGTTGTTGTTCCCGTTGTGTTTTGTTGTTGTTGTTGTTGCTAGAGCTGCCATTTATGTTTCATAAAAAAAATATAATAATAATAATAAAAAAATAACAACAAACAATAAGCACATTTTTAACATGCAGCTATCCCTTTCTCTCGCTCTCTAACTCACTAACTACCTTGCGCACGCTGTTGTTCTCTTTGTATGTATGTGTGTGTGTGTGTTGTTTTTATATTACTCCATTTATGTCAATGTGTTTGTGTGTGTGTGTGTGTGTATCTCTCTCTCTCTATTTTTTTTATTATTTTTTTGTTGTTGTTCTCCTTGTTGCTGCTGCTGCTGTTATTTTCTTTGATTCAGCTACTTCCGTTGCGCTGTTGCTGCGTTTGTTGTTGTTGCTGCTGCTGCTGATGCGCATGCGGCTGACGCTTATGATGACGTCTTGAACGTCTACATTGCGTCGCGCAGCATTCATCTGTGGCTGCATCCTGTGTACCTGGTTTCTCATACATTTTACGTTTTGGCGAGACACGCGCCTGTTGACATGTCGAGCGTGAGCAACGTTTGCGATCGCAATTTACTTTGGAATCCTATTGGAAAAAAATGAAAAAAAAAAAAAAAAATGAATAAATAAAAAATATTAGACTTTAAATTCTTAAAAATTGAATTTTTAAAATATACTAAAAAGTTAAAAAAAAAAAGAAGAAAGCGAACTTACCTTGCAACGACATTTGATGCACTTTTGCTCGCCATGCGATACCAAGATCGGATGCCATTCCTGTCCATTCTCATAAACGCGATTTACCACTTTGCAGCCACCATTCGATAAGATTTCCTCAGCATTATAGGCAGCTGTCTTTGGCCATGCCTGATCTTGTAGCACATTCGGATTTGAAGGACCCTGTTTGCCTGCTGCATGCGCACTCACTTTACCCTCAGGACATACTTTACAGCATGCTTTCTTATCGGGACGATAGGCTACCTTTTCGGAGCATTGCAGCGGTGGGCATTCCATGCGTGGACAACGTATTTCAAGCGTTAATGGATCACAGCTGCATGTAGTGCATGTATCGAAACCGTTTGGTGGCAAAAATGGATGCCATGTGGCACCAGCCAAATAATATTGATCGCCCAGGCGACAACCACGTTTTGTAAGCTCACTGCCGCTTGCACTGCTGCCACCACCGCCGCTGCCGCTGCCAACGCTGCCATTGTTGCCAACCACTAGAGAGTCACTATCCGTATTCTTTGCTATGCATGTTGCGCAACATTCACCTTCACGCTGTACCATTTCTTCGTTATGTTTACATTTCACGTTAGGACATTTGATGGGTTCACAGGACGATTGACCGCGTTGACATGCGCACATCTGGCAGGTATCCTGTGCGCTGCGCCATTGTTCCGATTCATTGTAAAAGCGGCCAGAGTGAAAGCATTTCGTTTCGGCAGTCAATGGCTGATTGTCATTATGATCGCCGGGCACTGGTACATTGTTATCGGTATAGACGGGAAAGCAGTGTACTGGCACTTTGGTCGATTTCAATTTACCACGCAAAAGCAGCTGCTTGGTATCACGTGCATGCACCTCCAAATAGCAAACGGATGTCTCCAATTTAATCAATTCCTGCGATGGCATGCCCAGCACAAAACCTTCCATATATGAACCGTTAAATTCTTCCAATAATTTACGTGTTACCGGTGCACCAACAGCTTCAATCGGTTTCTCCTCCAAATAAACTTGCAAATCCTGTGGTGCGCTCGAGTGCTGAAAACCGCTCAATGTTAGTTCATAATGTAAATTACACTCATTATCAATCGACATCCAAGCCATGCCCATGGCGTGTGCGGGTGCAACATGTTCAATGCGTTTCAGCAGAATTGGTTCAGCCGAATCGCGTGCATCGGCCACAGGACGTGATTGCAAGCGGCCACGTATCAAACTCGATTCATGCTCAACAGCAATATTAACGCCCAATTCACCATTGTACAGCGATTCCAATACTTTGGGACCCAGTTTGTCGACAGTGCCGATTGCCTGATTGAAATTAAAGCTCGATGTCAAATCTTCCAGTTTTGCTTTACGTTTACCCTGATCCTCAATTAGGCTAATATTCGGACGCTCCTTTGCGCTAACATGATCCGTTTCGATATTATATGCCAGCGAGCCATCGGTATTCAGATAAACCCATGCCAGACCGCTACTCTTCGTTGGCGCCTCATTGCTGTGTGGCGCTAGCAGCGTCTGAAAGATTTCACAAGTGGTACGCGTAACAATGTGTCCTTGTATGCGCAAATCGGGATTCTTTTTCGATTGTACCGTAAGCAACAGCTTGCCGCGTGACATCAGACGTAAATTTTGTATGGAAATCGGTGAGGATATTTCCAAAACATTTATTTCTGCAGACGGCTTATGTACTTTCTGCACTTCATCGAGTATAATCTCCTTGCGTTCGGGCAATTCAATGCGTATGCTAAGCGGTGCATCCATATATTCGTCGGCGCTGAAAACACCATTAAACACCAAAGTCAAATGCATCGATGAGGCGGCACCGGAACTTGTCGAAACGATGGCAGTACCACCGGCACCAGCCAATTGTGCATCAATTTTACCATTGGCATTTAGCGGCGCCTCCAACAGTGAACTAAACAATTCCGTTTGCAGCGCCATATATTTGGCAATTTTACCAGCGAGCGCCAATTCCGGTTGATGTTTATTGCCCCAGAGCAGCACAACGTGCAAACGATCCTCGCGTAGCAGACGTTTATAATCGCGCGGTACACGACGCCAGACGCCACAAATTTTACCCGTAGCATTCTGATAGATGCTCAGTGTGCCGCTCATTGTTGTTTCGAGTGGTTGTTCCTCCAGTATGACGCCATTATCATCGACAAATTGTATGGCACGTGGACGTCCAATTTTTGCCGTTGTATAAAATGAATAGTAGAGATTTTTCTTTTGGAATAGAAAGCGTCCAGTTGCGACAATATTTTGTGGATTGTATGTGGTATACATGAATTTCATTTCATCGCCTTTCAAAAAATACGATGTGCGTCCAGTTAGTAGCGCAGCGTAATCTAAAGTTTTAAAAATTCGAATAAAAAATTCAAGAAAAAAAAAATTGGTTTTTAAAGTTAGTTTTCTGTTTTGTTAGCGGTTTTTTTTTCAGTGTTATTATTTCTTTTTTTTTTTTTTTGTTATTAAGCTACTTACGTTTCATGTTGCGCTCCTCCTCTTCATTCTGCATGGGCACATCTAGTGCGACATCCGTATCTGTAAAAGAACAAAAAGAGAACGTAAAATTAAAATCAACGATAATGAAATGTGAAAAAGAAGAACGAACGCGCGCTCACATAGAGCGTTAAGAATTTTGTTAAAACCTGACAACAGTTAAATGGAATTTAGATATGATACAAACTATATAGATGCATGGATTTTACAATAAGCCCTAATCCCAACATAAAGCGCAGCGGTTTACTTTTTTTGTCTTTTTTTTTTTTTTTTTCTACTTTTAAGCCGAAATGTTGCATTGTTTTTTTTTTTTTTTTTTGTAAAGGAATGCAACAAAGTTGTGAATGAATTGTATGAATGAGCTGAAGCGTAAGTTAATAATATAAGTTGAAAAAGGATAACATGAAGGATCAAGAAGAATTGCTATTTTTATTATAGTATGTACTCTTCGTCCCTTCCGCAATGCTATGGTATGGTATGGTATCCCTTCCGTTTTTCGTTAATTTGCTCCCGTCGTTCATACGTCAGTCCGTCTGTCTGTCTGTCTGTCCGTTCATTCATCCATTCATTGTTTGCCTTCGTTCGTTTGTTGGCGGCATTCGACACTATTATAAATGAACCAATGCAATGGACGTTGACATACAGACGGAAGACGGACAGACGACAGATAGCACACAGGAAGCTACACAGCGCGCACACCTTATTGTTTACAGCTCAGGCAGGTAGATACACAGCTACAAAGATACATGCTGCCTTTATTAATCGTGCCATAAACTGTGCTAACTAGGCATACAAAGCGTATTTATTTATTTATTTATTTATTTATCTAGGTAGTAGTAGAGTCGTATCATGGCTATTATCGCCCATAAACAAAAGCAGCTTCTTAGAATTTTTGTTTTTTTTTTGTTTTTTTTTTCGATGGCGTGAAAGTAGGTGTATAGAGTTGCACCCATCAAAAAAAAAAATACATCTCTAAGACTGTAACACTTTTGAGTTAAGCATTTGATTGACAGCCAAAAAAGGCGACAAAAAGTTTGTTAGCATACCTTCAACTAGTATCGAGGTTGTATCTTTTTTTTTTGTATCTTAGAATTGCGCAAAGTTTTTCGTTTTTTTTTGTTTTGTTTTTGCTGTTTATATAGAATGCATATCTTTTCAACGATCATTGGCAGGAATGTCAGCTTAAATTATGCATGCTATACAAAATATTCAAGATGATGATGATGCTGATGATGATGCTGATGATGATGGCATACAAAAATAGTAGAGGTAAACGAAAAGGTTTAACTGCGACAAAGCATAAATATGCTACAAAAAAAAAAGATTGCCAAAATCGAATGATTTAAAAAAAAATTCAGTTTGGCAATGCCTTGCAGTAGTAACCTCAACGATCTTTTGAAATTTAATTTTTATGTTTTGGCATGCTTAGTTTTAGTAGCAATATGTTATGCAGACAGACGTACACATATAAAATAAAATATAAATTTAGCGGACAGACGGACAGATGTTGAATAGTTAAGTTAATTTTTTAATAATTTTTTTTTTTAATTATAATGTTACAAGCTTTGCAACAAACTTAAAATATGCTTTCAAAAAATGCAGCAAAAAAAAAATACAGCATTCGCACCGAAAATCGCGTTAAAATGAAATGTAAAGTTCGCGGAAGACCTTTTGCCTTATGCAAGTCGTTTCAAGTCAGGCGTTGCGTACAAAAAAAAAAAAAAAAAATACAGGAAGATGCCCCAGAAGAGCAGACATGGACTATACTCTTATACGATCGCATAAAGCTGATTAAAAAAAAAAAAATAAATAAATAAGCTGAGGCTGACTGCTTGACTGCCTGGCTGGCTGGTTGACTGTTGGATCATTTGATTTGATTTTTTTTTTTTTTGGTAAATGGTTGTATATACACGTATGTATACATATGTATGTATGTATGTATGCATGTATATATTTATTATAGGCATTCTTGCTATTGACGCTGTTGGCGGCGGCAACAAGAATATTGCGCCGTCCGTCCGTCCGTCTGTACGTCTGTCTGTCTCATCTGCCCATCGATCGCTCTTTTTTGTATATCTGTCTGTCTGTCTGTCTGTCTGTCTGTTTGTCTCTTATGCTCGCCGCTCGTACACACATAATGAAGGGCGACAAATCTGACACCTTGTATAGCATTTTATTGAATGCTGCTGCTGCTGCTTGCTGGCTTGCTGACTTGCTGACTTCAATACGTTGTCTGTTGTCTGTTGCCACTACCAATGTCACTCCTCCTGCTTCTACTACTCCTCCTCCTTCTCTTCACTATACAGCTCCACACATTCACTTTGCTGCCTCTGCTGCACATTGTCTCATTCTTTGTGTGTCTCTGTGTGGCTTATTTGCAGCCAGGCTAGCTAGCCAAGCAGGCAGTCAGGCAGGCATGCAGGCAGGCAGGCAACAAACGTTAAAGCTGAAGCTGATCTTATCTTCTGATCTTAATACGAGCCAATACGACGACTTCTATAGTTCTGTCTTCTTCTTCTTCTGCTTCTACTTTACTGCTTTGTATAATAAATACGCTATAGTATGTCGTATAGTATGGGTATACATGATTTTTTCATTCAGTTTGTCAGAGTTAATTATTTTGTATATAGCAAAAGGATTCATTACGCCCACTCGCAAATTTTTTTGTTTTTTTTTTAAACTAAAATTCTCTGAGAATTTTTCATTTTGACTACGTGCTTTCACAATTTGACATCAATGGATGTCGTATGTATGCATTGCACATCACAAATATAATCAGGAAAAAAAAAAAGAATAAATAAGTAAATCACGCTCAGCTCATACCACTTCACACTTATTCGAGCTGAAAAAGTATCTACAAAGTTTTTTTTTGGCTTTTAGCTTTTACTTTGACTTTGGCTCATAACTTGCTGCATTTTTATTGGCATTGCCCTTGCTATACGTTGCGTTGCGTCCAGTTAGTTAGTTTGTCAGTCAGTCAGTCAGTTATTCAGCCAATGAACCAAACAACAACAACAAAAAAATACAATATATACGTTCAATCTCAGTCTAAGTGTCTATAGAACGTATTTTTTTTTTTTTTTGTTTATTATGTAGCAAGGTATTTTCTTTTCATTTTTTTTTTTTCACATTTTTCAACTTGTGCAGATGAATGAATTTTTAAGCCAAGATAAATGAGTTTTCGTGCGCACAAAGCGGCGGCATTCGGCATTCGGTATGCGCCGACAAAGCCAACTAAAAAAAAAAAAAAATCCGCCATTTCGAACTCAGACTCAGAGTCTCAGTCTCAAATCAGTTTATTTTAGTTCAATTCAATTCAATACATTCAGTTTTTAAATTTTATTTTGATTTTGAAAGATTCGAACTCATTTAAGTTCAGCATACAACGGCATTGAGTCAGCACTTTGGTATGTCATTTCATCTCTTTCGCACCTCGGTGAGCTCATTAACAAGAACAGCAACAACAACGACAACAACGACAATACACGGGTCAAAAAAAAAAAAAAAAAAAAATCACAGATCACACACGTTAAATTTTTTTCTGTTTTTTTTTTTTTTTTTGTAGTTTTCAAAGAATTTTGTTATTTTTTTTTTTATTTCAAATGATTTTAAAATAAAACAATTTAAAAATTAAGAAAAAGAAAAATGTGTTGCAACAAAACTTGGCTTTTTAACTTGCCGCTCTATATAGTTTATAAGGAAAAAAAAGAACAGCAACAGCAACAGATCAGCGCAATTCTGAATCGATTGAACGTTCGATGTATCGCGTTCATTTTATTTCATTTCGTTTGGTTTGGTTTATTTAAACTGTACGCTTTGCTTACTTTTATCTACTCATGATAAACTATTAAATTTTATTGTTATCGTCGGCATGTGTGATAAATATCTCGATAGAATGAGAGAAAAAAACAAATAAACGAAAAAAAAAAATGTAAGGCAACCTTAATCTCATACTTAATTGTCAACGTAGATGTACGACCTTAAAGACGATAATGAGAAGACACGTTAAAGAAAATATAAAAAAACAAAAAATGTATCTATGAGAATGGGTTGTATAGAATTGGGTTTGGGATTGGCGCTACGTAGTTGTCAACAGCTATCTAAGATCTAACTAGTTTGCTGTTATTTTTTTTGTTGTTGTTGTTGTTATTGTTGCCGACAATGACTACGACGCCAACGTATAGTATATTTGCTTTAAATAAAAAAAAAAAAAAAGATACTTATCAGCATAAAGATACTTTTTTTTTTTTTTTTTTTTTTTAAAGAAATATACGCTACATAAAATATTTATGCGTTTGTATTTGTATTTAGGTGCGCTCTCTCGAAAAAAAAAATGCAGCGTATTTAAGCGCTTTATTAACTAAAATCAAACTTACAATTTAAAGTGAGTTACTTGTGCATCTTTCAAAAATAAATAAAATAAAATAAAATGTATACTTTTTTTTTTTTTTATAAATTTTCTCAACTGATGATTGGCTTAGATACAATGTATCTATATGCCACAACGACCGCCTGCTGTTTTATATCATAGACATCATCATCATCATTATCATCAACATAATTATGAACTTCATCAAGTCAGTCAGTCAGTCAGTCGCTCAGTTGTTCAGTAACTAAATGAGATAATTTAATAAGCGTTAAAATGCTCGAGTTATTTCATTATAAAAAATAACGAAAAAGTGCATAAATTAATGAGTTGAGTAGAGTAGCTGCTAAAGCAGCAGATGAAGTTTAAGTTGAAGACGACGACGAGGATGACGATGACAACAATGAAGAAGCAGCAGTTGCAGCATTTAACGTAGAACGTTGTCCTTACGTACATAAGTACGTATGAATACTTAAAGTTGCAGCTTGTTGCAGGCAAGCAAGCCAAAAATGGACTTTTAACGAAGCAATTGTGTGTTGATGATGATTATATTCTGCGCATAACTTGTGCCTAAGCAAGTCAAAGAGAAAAAAAAAAAAAATTCGAAAAAAAAGAGATAGAACTAACATGATGCGTTGTAGATATTTATACTTGTAGATACATTCATGTATCTCAAGTTGGCCAAAACTATGTGCGACAGCAAATCGATTTATATATATATGTATATGTATATATGTTATATGTATATAACAACAATTTATTATTATTGCATTTGCGGTTTTCGTTGTTGTTGTTGCTAGCATAAAATATTTTTTTTTTTTTTTTTTTTGCAACATTGGACAATGAACGCCAGGAAAAACGTTTAAATAATGAAAAAATGAAACGAAAAAAAAAAAAGAAAAAATTGCACGCAAACATGTTTGGCGCGCCTTCTAAGGCAACCAGTTGTTGCCATGACGTTATATGCTGAAAAGTGAAAACTTTTAGGCAGGACAGCATACGACAACTATCTCATTTCATCATACAATAAGCTCAATTGCTCAACAACAACAACAACAACAATTACAAAAAGATACTAAAAGCAACGCATCGCATGCTGCTGTGTAGCAAAAAGAAAATTGTAATTCAAAAAATAAGAAAATTCAGCATTTGATGCGCCAGTCACTCAGTCACTTAGACAGTCAAGTCAGTCAGTTAGTCGCGTCGTTGTTACTCTAAAAATGACAAATGAGCAAATGAGTTGTTAGGTGGGTGGCTTGGCGTTTCAATTGCACAGCACAGCGCAGCGCAGCGTCAAAGGTCAACGGCTTGCATAAATTCTTTTTTCTGTCTGTCTGTCCGTCCGTCTGTCTGTCAGCCTATCTATTTGTCCATCTATACGTCAGCAGCAGCACAGAAATTAGCCGCCAACTTGGGCATTAGATGAAAAATTGCCACAAAACGGAAACTAATGATGTGATACAATGAGCGCAGCAGGCAGTGAGCTGAGCTAAACTGAACTGAACTGAGTTAAACGTGAGGCAAGACGTAAGGCGTAAGTGTGTTGCGATTGCTAAGCTTGCTGCTAGCTTATTAGATAGCGTGTTGCCACTACATATCGTAAAAAAAAAAAAAAAAAAAAAAAAAACTATCTAAATACACTAGAGATGAGGTAAGCTTTAGCGGCGGCACAGCACCGCAGCATGAAACGAAACGATACGAAACGGCATAAGATGCCAGCGGCGTTGAATCGTGTCGAGTCAAGTCAAGTCAGGCCAAGACAGTCGAATGATCAAGCAATCGATCGTGCAATGCAGCAACAACAGCAACAGCAGCAGCAGTGTCGAACTGGTTTAGCAAAAAAAAAAAAAAAATAATAATAATAAAAAAAAACTAAAAAAAAAAGACCGGCCGGCCGGTCACTTGAGAGCAGAGCGAAGTAGGTGGTGGTGCTGCTGCTGCTGCTTTGCTGTGGTGGTTCTGTTGTTGCTATTGTTGTTGTTACTACATACTAGCAACAACGGCGGTGGCAATGGCAATACACAGATACACGCATACATGTATACATATATTGTATTTGCTACCGCTGCTCCACCCAATTGTATTTTGCTGCCACAGCGCGCGCAGCTTAGTTTAACGCTTGGCCTGGCCTGGACTAGCCTGCCGCCGGCCTGCTTTGGAATTTAGCAGTTGATTATGTGAAAATGTCACACGACATACAAACAAATAATAAAGAAAATATACATACATACACGTGTATAGAGAAATATAAAGGTACAAATGAGATATATAAAAGCTGCGCGATTACAACGGAAGGCGTTGCATAGTACTACAATACAACAAAATACGATAAAATGATTGAATAGTAAAACTGTTTGCGTGGCATAAATACGTGTGGCATGATTGAAAAATTTTACAAATTTAATTCTGACAGCTTATTGTATTGACAGACAGACGGACAGACAGACAGGTAGATGCATAGATCGATGAGAACACAAAAAAAAAAATATGCAGTTGTACGGACAGACGTGCATGTTTAGCTTAATTTTTAAGAAGTATTAGTAGCGAACTATGTACTTAGTTATACTATGTATCTATTTAAACACTCAGATACTTTTGTATCTTGTAGCTATTATTTGGAACTATGTATCTGAAAAATGTATCTGTATGATTTTCACCTATTTTGTGTTTGCTTAAACTCTTAAAACCAACCATGTATTTTATATACAATGTAAATTTTTTAAGCAGATGCCTAAATTGCTATTGTTGCTGCTGCTATTATTTATTTATTTATTTTTTTTTTTTGTTGTTTGTCACAAGTTTTATTTTTTTATTTTTTTTATATTTATTTTCTAATTATGAATTCAATTCATGCAGAAAATTGGCTAAAGCGTTTTCAACTTAAAAACTGACTCATTGACTTAGAATAATGTGACAAAATTAAAAATTAAAAAAAAAAAAAAAAAACGTTACTATCTGTCTTTGTATCTATCAAGCGCGCATGTATCTTTAAGTATCTTTTTTGTTTTTCTTAAATTTTTTAAATTTTTTTGCATGTTGTACATGAAACATTTATGTTATACAGTATCTATATGAATATAATATATAAAATTTTGTCACATCTTTGGAACGCGCAAATGGCATGAAATATATAAGTAAATAGCTAGGTTTTTTTTTTTTTTTTTTTGTGCGCATAAATTTTTTTTTTTAAATTTATGAAAAATTTCTTTTTTGAAAACATTAAAAAAAAAAAAAAAAACATATTTTAAAAAAACAAGCCAAGAAAACATGAAAATTTTTTTTGCATTGTGACCTTCATCTATGGCGTTCATAACTTTTGTTCGTTTTTTTTTTGTTTTAGATTTTTGTAAAAAATATTAAAAAAAAAATATATTTGACTTACCATTTTTATCGCCTGGACAAGTTTTACAGCATTTGCCCGGCAATGAAATAGGATCATCACAATTCGCTGGCGGACATTCATTTTTAATATTGCGACATTGAACACGTGCAACAATGCGACGTTTCTTTTGTACCTGTGAGATGGAAAAAATAGAAAAATTAATTAATAAAATTGAAAAAAAAAAAAATTTTATTTAAAAAAATAAATAAATAAATAAAAAATTGTTCTGTTAAATTTGCAACTATTTGAAAAAAAAAAAAAACTTAATGTCCGTCTGTCCGCAAATTGTGCGTCTGTTCGCATATTGTCCGTCTGTCCGCATTTTGTCCGTCTGTCCGCAAATTGTGCATCTGTTCGCATATTGTCCGTCTGTCCGCATTTTGTCCGTCTGTCCGCACATGTATAAAATTTTGTTTGTGCATTTGAACATGTCCTTGATTCTTGCAGCACATTTTAAAAGCTTTGTCGTAGTTATTATTATACATTTTAAGCATATTAAGCTACTTGTTATATTAATTTTATTTTTATTTGGGCTTTTAACATTTTTGTTTTATGTTTCTCGTTTTTTTTTATTTTTTTTATTTTTATTATTATTGGTATTATTGCGTTTTTCATTAAATTTTTTTTTCATTTTTATGCTTAAAGAAATCTGTGTTAATTTTTTTTTTTATATATATTTTTTTTTTATCGCGTGTTGTTTTTTTTATGCTGCTCTGCTTTTTTATTTTTGTCGCATATAAAATGTATATAAAATGTTTTTTTATGTATATATTTGCTGTTTATAAATATGTATTATATTTTCAATTTTTTTTATTTTTATTATTGCGCATAAATTATATTTAATTAATTTTACGACTGACTTTTATGCAAATGTACAAAAAATAAAAATGAAAAGTTTGCAAATTATTTGTTTCTTAATTTAATTTTATATAATCAATTTTTTTTTTTTTTTGATTTTTAAGCAAGGAAATGTTTACAAGACACAGGCTGCAGAGTTGTAAAGTAATAAAATTTATTTTAAATTGACTCTAAAAAGTATGCTAAGCAGTCAGACAGACAAATGTATTCAATAAAAATAATATAAAAAAAAAATTATTTATATATATAAATAAATATATTTAAATCAAATACAAAAATATATATCAAAGTCTATAGTGTTCTACGCAATATTGTCTGGCAGCTGACGTAAAAGTTATACTTAAATTCTTTTTAATTTTTCCAATAATATTTTTTTATATATATAAATATTTTTTTTTTTTTTTTTTATTTGCATGGCGCACGTTTTTCATTTTTGTGAAATTGTTCATTATATATCTTTTTATATGTATGTATAATGTATCTATAAGATATCATTGAGCACAAAATGGTTTATTTGCTAGCAAAACGTAGACCAGAACCAGACCACAAAGCGACAAAAACAACAACAACAAAAACAAAAACAAGAAGAACTGAACTCATTTATAGCATCAATTAATTATTATTTTTTTTTTTTTTTTGGGGTGTATTCGTTTTTTTAATGTTTTTTGTTGTATAAGAAAAAAAAAAAATTTTTATTTAATTTTGCCTTTTTTTTTTTTTTTTGTAGCACTTGAACGAGGACACAAGTGTCACATTTTTATTTGTCATTTGGGAATTGCTTTTGCTGCGATACATTTTTATTTATATGCGAAAAAAATTTATATAGTAATTTTTTTTTTTTATTATTGTTGTTTTTTATAATGCTTGCAGTCACTATCTGCTCATATTTATTTTATTTTTTTTTTTTTAACTAATTCCAAAAGCAAATGATTCAGTGCAGCTTATTTAAATGTTATTGTTTATACATATTTTTTTTTTTGTATTTATAGATATGCATAATAGCATAAAAACAAATTTTAATCCACAACGACAAGTCGCACACGCAATAAAGATACATCTGAAGCGAAGAATTTGTGCGAGATTTATTAAATTATATTTTTTTTTTAGTATAATTTTTGTTTAATTAAATTAAAGCAACCAAAATTTTATGCAGTTGTATGCTGCTCAGTTTAAGCTTGAAATTTTTATTTGTTTTTTTTTTTTACAAATTTTTTTTAGTCATTTTATTTTTATTATTTTTTATTTTATTTTTTTTATTTTTATTAATTTGCTTTCATGTCGCGCAATAATTTGCAAAACAACACAGACGACAGCTACAAACAGTTTCAAAAAAAAAAAAAAAGCAAAAGGAAAATCTTTCTGACTATATTAATCTGTCGCTACCTAAAATACATATGTATCTTCTATGTTGTTCTATATACACCAAACGCAATAAAAGACCTTTAAAATCAATATCAATCATGCAAAGAAATGCCATAAATTATAATTTTTCTATTTTGTTTTTTTTTTTTTTTTGTTTAGCTTTAAAAGCAAAATATTTTCAGCTACAAAATACGCACGAAACGTAAAGAAATTCTATTAAAATTGAAAACATTAATAGAATTTAAATTTTTGGCTAGTAGCAAACACATTCATAGACATATACATATATTTAGATAGATAGTATCTTGTACTTGTAGCTACATTTAAAAAAAAAAAAAAAATGAAAATTTAAAAGATATTTTTGTACATAACATTTCCTCTTTTTTTAAATTTTTTTTTTTTTGGTACTATTAATTTTATGATTTGTACAAATTGTCAGACAGACGGACAAATGTATACATACACATATAGCATGATTAAGTAATAATTTTTAAATAAGTGATTGCTAGCTTTTAGGCGTAACAGTTTGAAAAAAAATTAATATAAAACTTACCGCAACACATTCGCAAGCAATACAATACATAACACCAAATGGTGGTCCAAGATCTGCATACCAAGTCGAGCCTAATTCACGTAAAACTTTGCCAAATTGACATTCGGTAACTGTAAAAAAAAAAAAAAAAAAATATTATAATTAATTTGCTTTTATAAAAGATTTGTAATAAAAAAAAAAAGATACAATTCAAAAGTTACAAAGTTATATAACTGTTGTACTCAATTCGTTATAATGCTGTTATTTTTAATTAAGTATCTTATTGTGCTTATTGTCGGCAAAATGTATCTAAAAAAAAAATAAATAAATACAAATGCATATGTTACTATTTAGCGCGCTCCTTTTGTCGTTGGCAAAGAATGAACGTATGAACGAACGAACGGCGTCATCGTCGTCATCATCATCGTCATCATCATCATCATCATTTTTGTACTTAAAAACTTTGGCGCCAGTCAATCAACATAAATTTTCCATAATTGATTTTCCGTGCGTCGCACTTGTATCTCAATCTGTTTTTTTTCTTCTTCTTCTTCTCTTTTTAAATAATATGTCTGCTCAATATATTTATACTACCGTTTTTTTTATATACTATATATGACTGCTTGATTGCAATTCAAATTATTTCTGCTTGACTACTTAAAATTTTAAGCTTTAAAATGCTTAAAACAGGCGTGTTGTGCCGCCAACTTAAGATACATATACAATATACAATATAAAGATAGATATACTCGTATAAAAGTATATGAACGGTAATGCTGCAATTTTGTCGCCAAGCGTTATGTCTGTCAGCACATTTTGTGATTTTTTTTTTATTATTTTTATTTATTTACCATATTTTTTTTCTTTAATTTATAATTTGCATTCATTTTATTTTTGCCATAAACCTTTTTTATCATTCAAAAAAAAAAAAAATTAAGCGCTAAGGAGGCGCCATCGAAATGCCATGCGCAACTAATTAAAGGAGAAAATATATAAATAAAAGAAAATCTATACAAATTTAAAAAATATTTGAATTTATGTATTTAAAAAATGAACTTTTTAAAAATATAATACCAAATTATTCTATAAGATACATTTGTGTGTGTAAAAAAAAAAAAAAAAAAAAAATTATAAAAACTAAAATCAAAAATAAAAGCAAATTAAAAGCAATTTAAGTTTATAATTGAATTGGGCAGTTTTGTCTATATGTATCTACTATATTTAGACTTTATATACTATATGTGTGTATAGATATTTTAGCTACATTATATTTTATATCTAATTGGCATTTGATTATTTTTTTCTTTTTTTTTGCCGCTGCTTTTCTATGGCTTCCTCAAAACGGTTGACAGTCGTTGTTAAATTATGGTGCATAAATTAAATAATCATATTAAAGAGTTAAACACAATGAGTACACAGTGTGTACAACTGAATGTATGCTGTGTATTAAACACATTCATTGCAGTAATAAGAAGTGAAAGAAGAGAGTGAGTAAGTATATGAAATTGCATAGGAAAAAAAAAGAAGATTTTTTCATACAATTAAATGCAGCTTGTGCGGCAGCTGTTTTAAATTACAGACAGTGTACAAACAATATATAAGTATTTATGTTACTTAAAGCTGCATATATGCTTATATAAAAAAAATATATCTTTTATTGTACTCAAATGCAAATTTTAATTAAATTTTTTTTGTATTGATTTATTTCTTAGTTAATTGTTGTACGCAATTATTTCAAATGCAACAATTAGATACAATATCTTATTGATGCAATTGCCGCCAACAGCGCATTCAATTTTTATTTTTTTAATACTTTCAAATTAGGCGCAAACGCGCGTGATCGCGCGCTAAATCAAAGAGCATCAACAACTTAAAAGTGCTGACAAATGTTTAGATGACGCGTGGGTGTGCCGCCACTGCAAACGCAAACGCAATCGCAAACGTAAACGTAAACGCCGCTGGGCTTCAATTATACTAAAATATATACACATGTGTATGTATGTATGGTATGTGTGTATGTAGCTGTACAATAAAATAAATGTGCATTTCAATTTGAAACGAAAAAAAATACAAAAAAAAATAGGTACGTAGCGCAGCGTGTGTTCAATTAGAAGTCTTTAATATATTGTCTATATTTTTGTATCTACTATGTATCTGCTAGATGCATCTATACAATTGTAAATGATTAATTAAAGCTTTAAATTTTATACGCCACATGATGTGCATAGATGTTGCAAGTAGCAATTTATAACCATTATTTTTACGCTAAACACAACGAACGAATGAACGATCGATCGATCGAACTATCTTTTCAATCAAACGCCTCTTCAAGTGCTTAAAAAAAAGTATCTATTAGATGATGTACAGGAAGAAAGATGAAAAAAAAAAATACGTATATATATGAAAACCTACGCGCTGTCAACATTTTTTTTTAAACTTAAAAAGTAATTTCATTTAAAATTGCAAAAAGAGAGAATTTAAGAAAATTATTATTGAGATGCAATTACAATTGCTTTGAAGATACATTTTCAATGATTTGTATTTTTTATCTTTTTTTATTTTTTGTATTTCGGGTGGGCAGCATTGTCGCTGTCTCGGTTTGGCGCCAACGATAACATTGAAACTTTTTGTGCAGGCTATACCCTAGTCCATGCTTTTGATTGGAATGCGAATGTGAATGTGAATGGCGCTTTTTGGCGCCATTGAAAAAATGTGCTTCCGGCAGCAGATTTAGCATGCAATGCAGCAAAAAAAAAAAAGATACGCTTAGCACAAAATACAAAAAAAAATTGCGTTGTCTTTAAGAAGAAAAAAAATTTTTGCGTTTTAAATTACATCGAGAGTAAAATAAAATGCGCATAATACACTTTTTCGTTTAGCATTGTAACAATTTTGTTGTTTTTTTTGTTGTTTTCGTATTTGCTATAAAATGTATCTGTAGTATTTGCATATCTTTATTTTTGTTTTGTTTGGTTTTTTTTTATTTTTTTATTTATTTTTTTTTTTTTTTTTTGTATTCGTGCTTGTTAAACTGGCGCCAACAAGTGTCAAATGCTTGTTCTACAGGGCGGGGGGCGAGGCAACAATGTCAGTTGCTCAATCAGCACCGCAAATCAATGTCAGAGACATGGTAATGGCACACAATTTGTACAAAACACACAAACACACACGCGCCTTAAAAAAAATTTAAAATTAAAAAAAAAATAAAAAAAGAAGAAATTTATTAAAGATGCGCAAATTGTTGCCCATTCTTTTTTTTTTTTCATTAAATAATTTTTTCTTTCTTATGCAAATCTTACGCTAATGCGCTATAATATTTATATATTTTAATTAGACAATAAAATATTTTTAAATAATATAAATACATAATTATTTTATTATTTTTTTTTTTAAAGCGCGAAAAAAAAAATAAAATTAAAAAAAATCAAGCATAGCGACTGAACAAAATTATGCTAAAACTTTTGGCGCCAGCTATAAAAACCGAAAAACCCAAAAATAAACACAACAACAACAAAAATAGTTAATAAAAACTGAAGCAAAAATACATTATAATAATCCAGTAAAAAAAAAAAATGCCGCTTTGAAGTAGTCGCAATCATAAAAGACAAGAAAAAATCTCATAAAAATGTTTTAAACTATTTAAACGAAAACGCTACAAATAAGCTAAAGTATTGACCAAAGAAAAAAAAAAAAAACAATAGAAAATAAAAACTTTGAAAGCACAAAAATTTAAATACGGTTCACACGAGTTGAAAATGTATCAAAATTTTATTTTAAGCATAAAAACCCGAATGTAGCTAAAAACAAAAAAAAAGATACAAAACTTGATTATATTTTACAAATTATATGCATAACTCATTGTAATGCATATGTTGCTGTTGTTGTTGTTATGAAGACACTATTATTGTTATTTTTTTTTTCATTTTAATTTATAGAGAAAAAAATATTTAAAAAAAAATTTTAATAATCGATCTAATTAAAATGTAATTTTATATTTCAATATGCTTCCTTATTGTTTTGTTTTGTTGCTTATTTATTTATTTATTTTTTCATATTTTACGTTTTTGGAAATATTGTAGGCGTGTGTGAAAAACAACAACAACAACAAAAACAGCAAAACAAAAAATTAATGCAAAATACTAAATAAGCAATAATAATTTATAAATATTATTAAAATTGTAATTGTTTTTGTTATTATTGTTGTTGTTATTGTTGTTGTGCGATTTAAAAATCTATAAAAATGCATTCAACTGGCGCCATAATAACAATAAGAAAAACAACAACAACAACAACAAAAGCATTTGAATATTTGCAAATAAAAAAAACAAAAAGTTGAAAATAAAATCAAAGTCAAAGCAAACGCAAAACAAAAAAAAAAAAAAAACGACAAAAACAAAAAAGTTTAGAGAGCAAAAGGTGCAACAATGCAAGCTGCAATTCAGAGAAACATTTATAAACTGAATATGTATACATTACAGAAATAAATAAATGCATATTGCAGAACATACATATACATATTTGCATAATATTGAAAATTTTAGCTTTTGTTTTTTTTGGTTTATTTGCAACTAATTTGAGTATTTTGTTAAAAATAAAGTTTTGAAATAAGTTAAAGCAATTAAAAGACCCTTTATATATGTACCTATAAAATATATATACATATGTATGTACATTTGTATGTATGTATATAAATAGATAATTAAATGAAATAGGCTACAAAGATCAAAACCAATAAGAATTAATGAGGCATTTATTTTTTTTTTTTTTTTGCTATTGTATGAGCAGTGATACATTGCTGTTGTTGTTGTTTTTTTTTTACTTTTTAAAGTTTATATTGTTGCTTTTTTTTTAATGTAGTTTTTGAAAAAAAAAAAAAATAAATAAATAAATATACACACATAAATTGATGGCAAAGTATTATAGACAATTAATCGTTTTTAAATTACGCAAATAATATGAATGAACAAGAGAAAAGATAAATACAAAATAAAAAAAAAAAAAAAAAAAAAAAAAGAATAAATAAATAAAAGAAAGTACGCATACAAAAAATAAATAAATAAATAATCATACATATAAATAAATAAATATACAAAAAAAATAACGTAAATTAGTAAATTTCAAACAAATTAGCAATCGTTTAAATTTAATTTGCATAGCAGCAATAAAATCAAAGACAGACAGGCAGACAGACGGACGGACAAACCGACAAATGAATGAATGATTGAACAGACAAATGTGCGGATAAACGAACGGTTTGAGAATAACAATGCACACACACATACATACATATATGAATGGGTAACAAAGCGTTAGAAAGAGATAGCAAGCGCACAAAAAAAAAGATTTTTCATTGGCATATTATAATAAAATATTTAATTGAATTAAATACAAATTACATAAATAAATAAAATAATGTTTAATTTATTTGCATTGTATTTGCATTTTACATTGTCTTTGTTTTTTTTTTTTGATTTGTTTTGCTTTGATTTTGTAATTGTTCAGGTACGCATAAAAATAAAAAAAAAAAAAATTAAAATAAAACGTAAATGATTAAAAAAAAAACAAAGCCAAATGTTACGCATGAGCATTGCGCATACAATTACAATTTGCTATCTCTCTCTCTCTTTCATTCATTTTTTTTGTTTTTTTTTTTTACTCATCACAAATTTAAGAATTTTCATTTCCGTTTAAAACAATTTACAACAACAGCAAATTGTTATTATACTCCACACAATATAAACTATTGTGGCAGTTTATTAAAAAAAAGTTGAGTACATTTTTTTCAGCAATTACATATTTTGTGCGGAGTTTTTAAATTAAGAATCAAAGTTGCTATTGCAAAAAAAAAAAAAAAAAACAAAAAAACACAAAAAAACAAAAACAAATTGCATTGCGTGTCCGCCTCCGCATAAACTTTACTAAGCGATGAGTGAAGTAAAAAAAAAAAAAAAGAGAGAAAGAAAGCGCAAAAAGCAAAGCAGGCTTCATTACAAGAACAAAACAAAATAATAAGTGCAGCTGCGTGTATGTGTGTGTGTATGTGTGTGTCTATGATGTGAATTAAAGTGTGGAGCATACATAGCTGTGGAGCTTAATTTGAATGGTAGTGGGGCGGAATAAAGTGTTGCCATGTTGTTCTATGCATACACATGTATATGTATGTATGTGTGTGTGTAGTAAATTGCAGTAGATTCGATTGTAAAAAGTTATGCTAAAGAGCGGCGCATGCCTGTTTTGCTTTGCTTTTTTTTTTTTTTTATTTTTTTTTTACAACAACATCAAACTTCAGCGCATCATCAACTGAATTGTTGTTGTTTTTGTTACTATTACTCACACCAACTTTAATACATATTACAAAAAAAAAAAAAATGCTGCTTGAAGCACTTTTGACGTTGACGTTAACGTTGACGCCGGCAGCAAATATCAGGCAATCTGGTCTATTTTATTTATTGCTTTTACGCTTTGCTGCTGCTGCTGCGTTGTTGTTGTTGCTTTTTTTTTTTTTTTTTTAGCAATGCTGATGCTACATTTTTTTCGTTGCCTTTTTTGTGCAAACATGTTGCAAGGGGTTTCTTGTTGTTTTTGTTGTTGCTCTGATAGCTTTGCAGATTTTTCCTTTTAGCACGTTGAATAATTTGCTAAACAGACGCGTTAAAAAATCAGGCAAAATATGCGCAGAAATATGCGATGAACAACAACAACAACCACCACAACAAAACACCAAAAGAAAACAACAAAAAAAAAAAAAAAAAAAGAAACGCAAAGGCATTAACAAGAGAAGACTAAAAAGCAGCAGCAAAAGAAGTTGCGAAGCTGCAACAAGACAACTCTTAAAGCGTATAAATATTGGCAGAGGCGTGTGCACACACTAACACACACACATATGTATATATACATATATACACTCAATGTTTGTAATGTAAATGTAAGTATGTGGTAAATGCAGCAAAGAAATTCTAAAGAATTGTGCATAGAAATAGTACAGATGAGAAAAAAAAAACAAGCTGCACAAAAGAGATAGCAATAGTTCAAAAAAAAAAGATATGCAAACAAAACAACAAAAAAAAAAAAATTTTTTTTTGCACTTTTACTAACTAATAACTACGACAAACAACAATTAAAACATGTTAAAAAGCAGCAGGACCACCCAACATGCTGCGAAAAGATGTAAAAAGACTTAAAAAAAAAAAAAAAAAATAAATTAAATGTGACAGCCAAATAGAAAAAAAGTTGCGTACTAGCTAAAAGATGCGGAAATTAACATAGATAAAAATTTAAAAAATTTCTAATTAGGAAAAATTAAAAAAAAAAAAAATTATAATTAAAAAAAATTTAATAAAAATTTTAATTAGAAAAAATTAAAGGAAAATTATAATTAGGAAAAAATTTAAGAAAAATTATAATTAGAAAAAATAAAGGAAAATTATAATTAAAAAAAATTAAAAAAAAAAAAAAAATTAAAAAGAAAATTTTAAAAATAAAAAAAATTTAAGGCATTTTTAATTTAGAAAACCATTAAAAATTAATAGCAAAAATTATTTCAATTTTCTATAAAACTTTTTATTTATTTATTTATTAAATTTTCTTTTTATTTGCCTGTTAGCCTGTCTGTTGCTGTCGGCTGCTGTTGCTGCTTGAGTTAATGAAGTGCTAAAATTTAATTGAGTTTATAAGCAAAAACGCCAATGCTTTCGTTTCTTTTGCACAAAATTTTTCTATTTCTTTGTGTGTTGCTGCAACAATATTTTCCGACGCCATTTTAGCATGGCTGCGCATATACAAACAAACATATATGTAAATGTAAATATGTGTATGTGTGTGTGTCTTATTTCTCATGTTAATTGAAATAATTATGTTTATAATGAAGACAATTATTTCCATGTTGTTGTGGTGTTGTTGCTACCGCTGCTACTGATGATGTTGTTGACCCACAAGATGCAAAATTGTACTTATTAATCTGTTTTGTGCATTTTTTTTTGTTGTTTTTTGTTTTTGCTTTGCTGTTATTTTTAAAATTATTTTTTTACTTATTTTTTTTTTTTAAAAAAATTTTTTTTTATATTTGTAAATATAGACGTTTTTTATGTCTAGACTCTCTAGACGCAATTTAAACTACAAATGCACACGCATTTATTTTTTTTAAGTTAAATTTTTACTTTAAATATATTATTTGTGTGAGATTTTAAGACATCGTGGTGCATACTTAATAATTGTATTAAAATTTTATTATATTTAAATTTTTTTTTAATTTAAAAATTTTATTTATTGATTGTAGCATTAATTTTAATATTAAAATTTCGATTATGTATTATAGCAGTTAAAATTTTTTTTTATATATTTAACTATTTTACATTTAAATATTTTTTTAATTTTTTAATTAATATATATATATATATATAAAAAATATTTTTTTTTTTAATATGAAAATGATATTTTTATGCGCCAAATGCGCGTTTGGCTTTTTGTTGCCACACATTCATAGCCTTATTAACAGCAGTCGCAGCAGCAACAGCAGCAGCAGTCATTTGCTATTGCCTGCTGACTCACATGACGCAGAAATTGAATTTATTTTTCTTTTTAGAAAATACAACTAAAACAAAACAAAAAATAAAATAATAAAAAAAAAAAGTCAAACGCAGACGCCAAAAGAAAAAAATTAACGAAAGACAAAATCGCTTAAAAATTTTCTAAAAAAATAAATTAAAAAAAAAAAAAAAAAACACACACACAAAAAACATTGGCGTCGTTTTGGCGCATTTAAAATTTGTGTATTGTGTATGCAGCGCGTTTTCGTAGATTTTATACGCTACACGAGTAGCTTTTAGCAAAATTTTTGGCATATGAAAATATATTTATGTAGCGTATTAATGCTTTGATTTTTTTTAAACAATTTAAATAAAGAAGATATATTATATATATACACATAAATCTCGGCATAAAAATGAAAATGTTTGATTTTTCTTTTAAATTTTTTTTTTGTGTTGTTTTGACTTAATTGCTTTAGTGTTTTTTAGTATTTATATCTTATTTTCTTTTATATATTTTTTATTTATTTATTTAATTTTTGTATACATACATTTATTTATTTATTTATTTTTTTTGTTAAACATTTTCTTAAATTGAATTAAATTTATATATGCGACACAAATAAATAAACGACTAATGTGCAATTAATTATTGCAAAATAATTAGCTTTAATGTTAAAGCTCAACATGATCGAACATAAAATTCAATAAATAAATGTTTGTGTATAAAATAAAAATAATTAAATATATATATATATATAAAATTAAATGTGAGTTTATATTTAAAAAAAATATATATATAAAAAAATTTGGTATAAATAAATGCTTTAGATACATTTAAAAGTACATTTAAGATTGAATCAATTAAAAAATTTTTGCATTTAAGCTTTTCTTTTAGAGAAAATAAAAAAAAAAATATATATATATATATATATATATAGAAGCCTATATAGAAGCCTTAAAACTTGAAAGTTATAATTTCGTATTTTTTTTAAAGAAAGTATTTAATTTAAAATTTTTTTTGTATTTTTTAAATTTTTTTAAATATTTTTTTTTTTTTTTAAGTTTTATTATATAATTTTTTTTTTAACTTTTTTTTTTAATTTTTTTTTTAAATATTTTTTTTTGATTTTTTTTTTTTTTTAATTTTTTCTTTTAAATTTTTTTTTTTTTTTAAATTCTATTTTCTCAATGATTACAAAAAACAACAACAACAATAAAATGCACAACTAGACTCTTTCTCAAATTCTCTCTCACTATATTGTGTGATAAATTTGACAGCTTCAAGTGTTGAACTGTCAATCAGTCAATCGAACAATCAATCAATCAATCAATCAAATATAACAAACGATCGATGAGACGCTACGTCGTCATGATCATCATCATCATCAACAACAACAACAACAACAGCAACAACATCAATGCCCTTCTTGTTGTTTGCTAGTACGAGTAGCGTAGCGTAGCGTAAGGCAAACATTTTTATCGCATGCGATCGATTGATCAGTAAACTTATAAAAGAAGAAATAACAGCGCCGCTCAAGTATTTCGTTTAATTTATAACAGCAAATAAAAGTGAAATTAATAAATTTAAAAAAAAAAAAACAATTTTTTTTTTAAATAAACAAATATTTGGCTTTTGTTTGAATTTTCAATGCAGTACATTTTTTTTTTTACAAAATTTTATTTGACTTGCATGCGCCATATTTGTCAAACTGTCAAGTTTTTTTTTTTTTGTACAAGTATTTCCTGTGATAATTTATAATGCCCAATGCGCCAAAAAAAAAAAACATGATTGAATGCGTTACAACTTAACTTGTCTCCTTGAAGTTAGACGCGCACCACGACGTTGTCCGTCCGTCTGTCTGTCTAGCTGTATCTTTTGATATGCTATATACATATTTATTTGTTTTATAGTAACTTTTCTTCTTCTTGTTGCGTCTATTTCTAAACATTTTCAAGTTGACCGACGTTGCTGTAGTATCAATTAAATTATTTAAGTACTTTGTAAATAGTAAAAACTTCAAATTCTTGCATTTACTTTGTATATTATTTCTTTTTTTTTAATATAAATTTAAGATTGATTTTTTTGATTACGTAAAGCATTAATTTATGAAGCAAAAAAAAAAAAACTATCAAACAAATGCCGCGAAACTAAAAAAAAAAAAAAAACTTTTAAATAAAAAGTATCTAGATACAAATAAGACAACAAAAAAAAAAACAAAAACAAGAGATACATTTTGCATGCGTTAAATTGTGCATGCCTTAGGGTTATATGTTTGATTGATTGATTGATGATTTGATTATTTGATTGATATATGCATGTATAATTTGAATTTGACTAATAACTGAATACGAAATTTATTTGCTTTGCAACATGTTGCTAGCAACATGTTGCATATGCATACATATACGAGTATGCCAAATGCAAAACAGTTTTTCTATAAATGAATTTCTTTTTATTTATTTTTTTGGCATGACACAACTTTGTATTCAAATGAGAGGCACGGCACAACATTTGACCGAAACGTATTCACGTACAACGTTGATAAATAGATTGCTGCCCTTGCTTGTGCTGCTGTTGCTGCTGCCCAACGTTGTACTGTACTACTCTACTCTACCAGAGCATGTGCTGCACGCGCCTGTGACGTCTTTCTGTTTTGAGTTTTTTTTTTTTTTTGTATATATTTTTTTGTCTGTCTGTCTGCCACTGATTGAGGAAGTACTCTTTGATGTTGTCTTTGTTGCTGTAGCACAAATGCTGACGTCTTACAATATACAATTTTAGTATTTATATCTGTTGCAGACAATCCGCTTGGCAACGCTTGTCAACTGAAAGCTAGCAACATTTTCTTAGATTGTTTTTTTTTTTTGTTGTTTTTTTTTTAACAAAACGTAACAAACTTACGCTACATTACCTCTCATTGTTTTATACACTCATGCTTTTTTGTGATAAATATTATAGATACTTTTTTTTTTTTTATTTGTCTTTGATTTGTCTTTGAATGTTTTTTGTAAATGTAAAATTTTTTTTTTATCATTATTTTTTATTATATTTAATGCTATACGAAAATATATAATATTTTTTGCTTCAAATACCAAATTCGGTTGTTTTAAAAAAATGTATCTAGATACATTTTATGCATGTAGAAATATATTTACAAAAAATAAAAAAATAAAATAACAAAATGTTTATTTTAAAATTAAAAATATTTACAAGCAGCAACAATTGCTTGCTTAGTTCTTGATTTTTTTTTTTTTTTTTGCTGTTGTCAGCAATGTCGTCGCTTCTGTCAAATGTATTGAACCAATTAAATATATAATTTTTATGGCAGTTTTGAAGCAAATAAGTATACAAAGTTTTAAGCAAAATTAAACAGAAACTGAGTACGCTACATATATAATTTTGCAATGGCTATAGCGCATTTTGGAAATGTTTGAAAAACTCTCAACAATCTTTTTTTTTTTTTTTTTTAAGTTGTAGCTACATTTGTATTTCAGATACATTTCTTATTAAAAAAAAAAAAATAAAAACAAAATATTTATAGTGTGCTTTTGGTTTGATTTGGTAGTCACTATTGTGACTTTTGCTATTTTTGGGTTACCTTGAAATGTTGAAAACTTATTAAAATGCAAAACGTTAACGAAAATAAAATAAAAATTAAAATAAATAAAAACAAAAAAAAAAAAACAAAAATAAATAAACTAAATTAGCTTTAACAGAACCAAAGCAATAATACCATGCAAAAAATTAATAAGCAGACAGACGTGCAAATTTGTTACAATAAAGAAATTTTCATATGGAATAAGTGAAGCTGCATTCAAAAACCAAAATGTACAAAAAATTCATAAAAGAAGAAAAATATAAATTATTAAAATATTATTATTATTAAATTAGATAAACTTAAATGCAAATGCGCATATTATTTTTTTTGTTTTTATTTATTTTTGAATATTTTTGAATATTTTTTTTTTTTGAAAATACGTAAGCGTAAACTGTTGTAAAATTGTTTTTCAATTATTTTCTGTTGTTGTTGTTGTTGTTTTTATTTATTTTTTTTTATTTTTATTTAAATTTAAATTTTTAGTTTATTTTTAATTTTCGCTGTTTTTGCTATAATTTTCGATGTTGTTATTTTACATCGAAAAAAAATACAATATATACCTATATTTTTTTTTTATTGGTAGCTAGGTAGGTATATATCACGAGACTTGCAGCAACGACGAGACAGATGTCAGCAAAAGTTCAAAGCAATAAGAAAAAAAAATAAATAAATATATATATATATATTATAATATATATTTTGTATAAAAGATAAGATTTTTTGAGATACAGCAACAATTGGCATTGATGCACAATTAGAAATATTATTGCATTTAAGAAAAAAAAAAAAAAAAAAAGGAAAAAAATAATTAAAATATATTTAAATTTCTTAAAGTTTATGATATGAGAGAATTTTGCTTGTTTGTATCTTTAAGATACAATAACAACAACTAAAGTATCTATAGCCTTGTAAATGTAGCTGTTATCATATTTTTTCAATATAAAATACAATTCTAGCGCAAATTAGTATCTTTAATGAATGAAAGTGTGCCGCTACAGCGAGGTTTTGCTGTACATATATTCCCAAATAATAATAATAACAACAAAAACAACAAAAATAAATATTGCTAAATTTAAAATGCGCTTGAAAAACAAAAGCAAGCAAATTATTTGTATTGCAGCTTTGATACGCTACATATTTTGTAAATTATAAAAAAAAAAAAGTATATTCATTTAGTTGAGCATGCTTGTAGCAAATCGATATAATCCTAAAGCAGCTATAGCAAATATTTATGGATTACAAAATTTATTTGAGCTATTTAAAATTTTTAAATTTCACATTTAAGCAAGATTTGTGCGTCTGTCCGCAATATTTTTTTTTTTTTTAATTTAAATAAAACAAAAATATTGCAAAAAAAAAAAATTAAATTAATTTAAAACATATATTTTTGTAGCGTATAAATATGCTGTAAACTTTTAAATTTTAGTCTCTGCTATTTTTTGAAATATGTATTTGCAGCAGCGTATTTTTTTTTTTTTGTTTTGCTTCGTGTATGCAAAGTGTATGAAATATATTTATTTATTTAGAATATATTTATATATTTTTTCTTTTTTTTTCCTTTTTTGTATTTAGATTTGCTTGCAAAAACACTCATCTTAGAGCTCTTTACGCTGCGCTACATTTGTATCTGATGCAAAATTTTGATGTTGTGTATTTTTTTTATTTTTATTTTTTATTTTGTTTTTTTTTCGCACAAAATTAATTTTTCTTGAAATTCTGAAAATAATTTTTAGATTGTTGCACTTTGATAATTAATGCGTGGCAGGCATGCGGCATGACATCGCAACGTATCGCATGGCAAAGCATAGCATAGCGTAACGTAACGAAACGTAACGTAACGTAACGCAGCGTTAATGTTGCATAATTATTATTGCCAAAATAATTTTGAAGACATTTGACATTAATTCAATGTAAATAGAATTTTTTTTTTATTCTTATTTAATGAGCAGCAATGATAAACACAAAATTTAACTTAAAGTCCAGCAATTTATTTTGTTTGTTTTTATTATTAATTTTGTTTTTTTTTTTTTTATTATAGCTGACAGATATCAATAACCAAGATTGGATAACGCCAACGCCAATTTCAAAAGCAAAGCGTATCTTTTCATTTATTCATTCATTAATTTGCACCAACACTCAATTCATTCATTTGATATACAAAACGCTCACACATACTCGTATTCCTTTTTGATAGTTCATTCATTCATTCATTCGCATACTCATTCATGCATTAAATAATTAAATGAACAAAAAGAACGAACGAACGAACAAATAAACGAGTATTAACTGCCGAAAACTCTCAAAAACTAAACTGCAAAAATAAAAATGTGTGTAGTAGTATTTGGCTAAAAGGCGGCAAAGAGATACACACAAATAAAAATAAAAAAAAAAAAAACATAAAAATTAAACTTATATAAATAAATAAAATGCGCCACGATGTCGCTTAAAGGCAGTCAAGCAGATAGATGCACAGACAAATAAGACAGACGGACATGCAGATTGCATGAATGAAACGGACAGACAGACAGACGTACGGACGGACAGACGTAAATATACGCAGGCAATCAACCTGGCTGAGACCTACACACAAAAATGTGCAGGAAATGCTAATAAGAAAAAATCACGTAAATTAATTTTATGCAGCGTTGTCGTCATCGTCGTCGTCATTGTAAACGCTTTGCGGGTGGGTGGCATGCGTGAGCGCGATTATACATACACACACACACACACACACATTTATATAGTATGTTGCAAGATGAAGTCAAAGCGGCAACGACGACGACAACGACAACAACAGCAACAGCAGCAGCAGCCACAACAATTTTGTTGCAATTTGACACCTTGTGGGCATTTAGTGCTTCCTCTGCCCACACGATTCTATAACCAAAAGCAAAACCAAAACTAAACAAACAAAACGAAACGAAAAGCAAACTTAAAACTTGAATTTAGAAAAAAAAAAATAAGACTGAAAAAAAGAAAAACTTCAAATTGAAATTGGGCAAAAGCTACAAAAGACGACGACAAGATGAAACCCGGTGTCTTAACTAAAGCCAAAGAGACGCCTTTGCTGCCCATCAAAAATGGTTGAAAACGCTTAACGCAAAAAACGAGTTACAAGAAAAAAAAAAATTAAATTAAATACAAAAAAAAAAAAAAAAAAGCGCGACACACGCGAAAGATTTCAAATCAAATGCGACAAAAGACAAAAAATACAAATTGGTTGCATTTTGGGTAAATGTCTTTCTGTCGTCTGTCTGTCTGTCTGTCTGTCTGCAGTTGAAGTCGCGACATCTGATCTGATGTTTGTGCTAAGCTGTTACAGCAACTATTTTTTTTTTTTGGTGGAAGCAGGCTAAGCCGTCTGGAGCTATGTTTGCTGTGTGTGTGTGTGTGTGTGCATGAAGTGTGCTATAGCGCGGGGGCATATATAGGCTTTTTTTTTCGAATTGCATGTAGGCTCATTCTATAAGTTAGAGACTCTATCTTTATATCCGTCTGTCTGCCTGTCCGTCTGTCTGTATAGCTGTGTATATAAAATACGACACGCAGTTATTAAAAATAAGTTAACAACTTTTTAACACCTAACTGGGCGCATTCACTCAGGCGGACAAGCGCTCAAATGAAACGGATGGACAAACGGATGGCGACAGATTATTTTAAAGCATACAAATAAAAAAAATAAATAAATAAATAAATAAATATAAATAATACTCTTCACTTTTTCGACAAATTTTAAAATTTTTAGCTAACTAAAACGTTGACGACTCGTATACTTAATATTTCTATACAACAATTTTTTTTTTTTCAATTTTACTAATTAAAAAATTGTAATATATAAACTTTTTGCTTGAGTGCATCTGTATAAGGTTTTTAAAATTCAAAATATCAATTTTCAGCAATAAATTAATTAAATTTAATATTTTTTTTTTTTAAAATTATTTTCAAGTGTAAAACTTGTTTAAAATTTTTGTATCTTTTATTCACTTTTTTTTTTTAGTGTATTTTTTCACATTTTATTTTAAAAGTTTATAAATTTTATTATTAGCTTTTAAAGTAAGTTTTATTTTATTTTTTTTTTTTATTACATATTAAAAATTTATATATAGAAAGCTAACCGCAATCTATTACAACTAAGCTGTTAATAAAAAAATATTAAGTATACGACACCGTTTTAAATGCTTCATAGTTAATGCTATAAATATTTTTTTTTTTTTTTAATTAAAAATTATTTTATTAATTATTTTTGCGGAAAATGTATTTATGGAAAAAAAAAAATATCCGCTTAAAAGTTTTCAATTCCAATTAAAAAAAAAAAAAAAAAAATTAAGTTTAAAATAAAAAGAAGCAGCTTTAGACAGAGGCAACAATTATGCAAATAAAATAATATAAAAATTATGCGGACAGACGGACATGCAAATAAACTGTTGCAGTCATAAAAAAAAAAAACAGACAAACAAAAAAAAAAAATATTAACTCAAAATCAAATAGAAAAGTGTTAAACTAAACAAAAAGAAAAAAATTAGAAAATACAAACGGAAATGCAGTTTTAAGAAAAAAAAAAAAAAAAAAATAAAGAAGCAAAAAGGAAAACGATTTTTTTTCTTTCTTCAAAAAAAAAGAACACTATATACCATGAAACTAACAATTAAATATAACTCGTAGGCGTATGATAAATATGCTGCAACATCAAAAAGACCAAAAATAAAAAGCAGCAACTGCAACAACAGCAAAAAAAAAAAAAAAGAAATGCATAGCTGCTCATAAATATAAAAAAAATCTTATTGTATACGAAAAAATAACGAAAAAAAAGTGCAATGTAAGACGAAGACAAGCAACAAAAGTATCTATAGAAGTAAAAGTGGAAGCGTACTAAAATGCAGCAGCAGAAGTTTCTATGAGGAAAAAAATATAAAAAAAAATAGAAGCAGCAGCAGCAGCATACTTCATTTATACTTGTGTAGACAGATAGGCGTCATTGTGATGTAGTTTTCTTCTTTCTACTTCTTACTTCTACAACAAGAACAACAACAACAATTTATGCTTGTAAATGTAGCTACAACTGTTGTTTTGTTGCTGTTGTTGTTTGTTGCTGTTGTTAATACTAATCTATATGCGTACCACAACACATGGCAATATTAAGTAGAAAAAATAAAAAAGTAAATAAGCTAAGGCAACATACATCTTATGTCGCCAAGGTAAAAGCATTTTATAAAGTAAAACAAGCGGCAAGAATATTCCTTTTTTTTCTTCTTCTATTTTATCAAAGAGTTTTTTGATAATTAATGCAGTTAATGCAACTTTTTAATACGCTTTAAATTATGCCAGATAAGTTTTTGAGCTTAAATTTGATTGGAATAAATCGAAAGAAAATATTGCTACGCTTTTCTAATATTTGGCAACTGTGGCAAATTTAGCTTTAAGAAAATTAATTTAAATATAAAAATAAATTATAAAAAAAAAGACATTATTTGTGGGACTTGAACCGTGTGCTATGCTGTTAAGAGTTGACTGTTTAACTCTAACTCTTAGGTTTACAGTAGCTGTTAGGGGAATTCAAAGCTACAGAACACTTTTTTTTAATTATTTCCTTTTTTTTTTTTTGCATGGTTTTAAATATTTTTAAGTTTCAAGGGGTTTTTTTTTATTAAAGTTTTTGGAATAGAAAGCATTTAAAAAGCAAAAATTGAATTTCATATAATGCAATCAAAAATTGTATCTCAATCGAATTTAAAATCATAAATTTGTGGTTTACCAAAGAATTTAAAATTTATAAAATAAACCAAAAAAAAAAAAAACTTATGTAACTTGTAATTTTATAAGTTTAGCACTGATTTTAAATCGTATGAAAAAAAAAATGATTAATAGATTATTCTACAATAGATACCTAAAGCGGCAGCTTTTATAAATTTAAAAAAATAATGTAAAGTAATATAATCTTTTAAGATCAAATACTAAACTCTGAAATACACAGATACAAAACACACAAACACACACACATACACTAACAAAATAAGATTAAAGCTAAGCTTTAAATTTGTTCTTTTTTTTTGAATCTTTTCTAAACAAAAAAAACTTCCTTTTGTAATACTATTTCCGCATGAAGATTAACAACAAAAACGAATTAACAAAAGATACATTTCGTTACATATTGTCTGACATTATTAAAACACCTAATCTAACGTAGTGTGCTGCAGTTGTAATACGCTAAAGAATGTTATTGTTGGGGGAAATCATTAGACATTTATTGTGCATTATAATTGAGAGAAAAGATACAAAAAAAAAAATATGTATCTATGTTTGTATGACGTCTAAATGTCTACCATGAAACTGCGAGTAACTTAAATAGAAAAATTAAACAGCATGACGCACATAGATACACATAACATATATAATGTAAAAGATAAACTAACAAAACCGAAAAAAAAAGAAAAAGAGACATTGTTATAGTAGACAGTATGGCAGACAGACAGACAGACAGACATAAAGATGTATAGATATAAAGATATGTAGCTATAGTTTCACAGATACATATTGATACATAGATGAACAGTTTGATGTACATGTTCTAGCAATGCGTATGGGAATTCCCATAATTCAGATTAGAAATTCCCAAACAATAAAATAAATTCTCACAACACAACATTTTTGGCAAACACTGATTGCGTTCGGATTAAGGGTGCGAGCAATGCAGTGCAAAAACAAAAAAAAGGTTAATATTGTGTACCTGCGCTATAGTTTGCGGAAAAACCAAAACAAACAGTCTGTCCGTCTGTCTGTCTGTTTAGCTGCCTTTTCAAAAAAAAAAAAAATTGCAAACAAAAATGTTTGTGCTAATCCGCAAAACGGAATTTCCGCATCCGTAACGCGCCCTTCTGTCACTTGTTACCGCAGAATTTTGATTGATGTTGTTTTTATTGTTGTTGTTGTGTGTTATAGTTTGATTGTAAATATTTTAGATTGTGACTATTTTTTTTGAATATGAATTGTATCTTGTATTTAAATTAAGAAATGAAAAAGAAATATTTTTGCACTTACCGGCTGGTCTATTCGAACGACGTCCCGTATCTGGTTCCTCAAAGAGTAGCGGTGAATGGCGGCGTCCACTAACGCAGGCCACTGACGTTGCCAGGCAAATTAGGCTGATGATGAACAGTTTGCGCAGGCTGAATAAAACTGATGTTGCTGAAGTGATGACGACGATGATTTTGTTGTTTTGCTCTGCTGTTGTGTTTGATGTTGCACATGATTTTGATGTTGTTTGTGGTGTTGTTGCTGTTGTTGTTGATGTATATGTTGTTGCTTCCATGTGGCATGTTGCAACTGTGCTGTTGCTGTTGGCTGTCGTTGAACTTGTTGCTGTTTTAGCCATGATTGCTGCGTTTGTTCCCGTTGTTGTTGTGGTTGTTGTCGTCGTTGACATGCTTTGCTGCTTAGCTATTTTTGTTGTAGTTCTTTTTACTGTTTATTCTATTTTATTAATATTTTTTTTTCGTATTTTTCGTTTGATTTTAAAATTTTTTTTTTTTGTTATTGTTTATTTTGTATATTTTGTTGCACTTATTTATTTTTTTTTATTTAATTTTTTTTTTTTTTTTTACTATAAATTTATCTTTAACACTTTTGTTATTTTAATTATTTTTGCACAATAAAAAAAAAAGAACAGAAAAAAAAAATACAAATATCTGAAGTCAAAAAAATTTATTTTTACTTTTCGCACGTTTTCAATGAATTTCTTTTTGCTTTATCTCTATTTTTGCGTTTGACTTTGATGCTTTTTATTTTATTTTTGTAGATATTTGTTGGCTTCACTTGACTTTATTTTGATTTTTTTACCTTTATTTTATTTTTTTTTTTTTTTATTTTTTGTTTTACACACACAGAATACTCACTTGGAGATTAGATAACACACGCGTAGTTTTCGTTTATATTTTTGCTGTTTTAATAATATTTTTTTTGTTGTTGTATATCTTTCACAGAGTATTTATTTTTTTTTTTTATTTAATAAATTAAATAATTTGTAGCATATCAATTTTTTTATTTTAGCACAAATTAAGCAGCTGTTCGTAAAAAAAAAAAAAAAAAAAAAAATTGTAATTAATTACTTCGAAAAGCATAAACTGCGTGTTTTGCACATTTCAGATACTTTTGTATCTTTACGCTTAATTTTTTTTTTGTTTGTTGCAATATTTAGTTTAATGCGACATTTTGTGTAAAAAAAAAATAATAATAATAATTTAACATAAAAAAAAATTAAATTATTTTCAATACGCAAAATGAAAGTTACTTTTAAAATGTTTTTTCGATGCTATTATTTTTTTTAGTTTTTATTCTGTTTGATCGGATATAAATCGTACTGGCGGGCGTATATATAACTTACGCTATTTTAATTTAAAAAAAAAAAAAAAAAAACGTTTTTGTTTGTTAATGTTAACTAGATATTAACACTCGATCGATGCTAAATGTGTGCAAAGCGAGTGTGTGTGCGCCTTGGCGAACGTTTCGGAAAATAATGTCCACTGGTGTATATCGGTCGCTTGAATAAATAAAAATTGCGTCGAAGCGACGACGTCGTCTCCGTCGTCGTCGTTGCTGGTCGTAGTCGTCGTCGTTGTTGTCGTCGTCGGTGTTGTTGTCGTTGAGTGAGCGAGTAAGCGAGCGAGCGAACGAACAAACTTACGATCGTATAAGACAACAAGCGAATGAGAGCAAACGTTGCGCTTATAGACTTTTGTATATTTATTTTTTTTTTTTTGTATTTTTTTTTTTTTTTTTTGTATGAGATACAATATCTCAGCTCAGTTATGGCTGCAGCGGTGGCGTTTGTGTTTGGCAGACCACAACCTGCGGTGCTGTTTGCGGTGCTATTCTGCTGTATGCTGTTCTGTGTTCTGTGTTCTGTTCTGTTTAGTTTAGTTCAGTTCAATTCAGTGCTGTTCTGTACTGTTCTGTTGGCGGTGTTTGATGTTTGCACTATTTGGTTGTTGTGAGAAAAAGATACATTTACAATGAGATACACTGAGATATTATTGTATATATGCATCACATACTCGTCGTACATATATACTTGTTGTTGTTGCTGCTGCAAATGCTCTTATTCTTGTCTTTGATCATTTGCACAATAAGTACGCTGCTTTTGTTGTAGTTGCTTTATATAAATTAATAAGTTTAATTTTTTATTTTATATGTTTTTTTTTTTTTTTTGTTTCTTACTTCTTTGCTTTTGTTTTTGCGCTTTGGTGCGCGTAAACTTAATAATGAAGTTGATGTTGTTTCCGTTTTAATAATGCTGTTTTGCTATTGCGTAGTCGCGTGTCTAGCTGAGCGAGAATTCGTAAACTGTAAGTATGCGCACGTCTACTAAAAAACAAAAAAAAAACGTTCAAAAATTGCGCAGATACTTTTCTAATGCAGCAAGATAAACGCGCGAATTAAGTTGTAAACAAATTGAAAATATTTATTATTATTTTTTTTTTTTTTCAAACTGAACTTTATGAATTGAAATCAACAACGTCCAAATTGCGCGCAATTGTCACCCATGTCACCGTATGAGTGTGCAAAGTTGAATGAGCGTCGAAGTTGAAATTGTCTTTGGTTGCTTGAATGTCAACAATACGATCGGTCGGGCGGACGTGCGGGCGTATACTTGGGCGTACGGTTGAACGGTCGAATGAACGCGCAAGATGCGCAAATAGTTAGAAAAGCAAAACAGACAGACTGACGGACGGACGGACGCACGAATGAAGAAATATTCGCACATTGGGTTTGGTTTTACAATTGCAAAAAAAAAAAAAAAAACAAAAAAAATATTGTAACTCGCTTTCTCTTTCTTGCTCTCTGTTAACGCTTCTCTACTGACTGTTGCACTTGCGCTCTTTGCAATTGCAGCTCAGAGTCTCTCGCTCTTTCTCTCTCATATTTTATGTTTATAAACAATATTTGGCTGCAGCTACATTTACAGCGCTTAGCAACATGCTGCAATTGCATTTAGCATGTTGCTGCAGCATTTTATTTTAGACTTAAAATATGCTTTGTTTTTTTTTCTCTCTTTTTCCACTGTATACATTATTTTCTGGCAACATGTTGCTAGCTGCAAGGATACAATTTTTAGCTACTTGTTGCTAAGGCCATAAATATTCGATAAGGCTGCACCAATCACAAAACTGCGCAAGTGCACAAGCCTACTATTTTTCTCTCTCTTTCACGCTTTCATTTGCTGTTACCCTAAGAAGGCCAGAGGCCGTCAACAGGTCAACTGTTGCAATATCACGCCTTCTTTTTTAACTTTGCGCTGCATAAAAACAATAAAAAAAACTACACATTTTGATTTTCTGTATCTTTCTTTGACTTTGACTTTGAATACAAACATATATACACATATACACATGTATATTCATATGTATTAGTTATTTATATAAGAAGTCTTCGGTTATACTTAATTAGTTAAATATAAAATGCTTTACATTCTTAAGACTGTAGTCCTAGCAATAATTTATTTATGCAATGCAAAATGCATCATAAGATCCAGTAATTCGGTATTTCTGCATATTAAAAAGAGTTTTTGTTGGTAGCTATTGCATTGCTTTATGATATTGCAGAAAAATGGGCATCTGTATAATTGCAGCATTTCCGGTTTTTCCCAAAGTAACATGCAATCATTTGCTTTGAAGCGCCTTTTGCATTTTTTTGAGCTAAATTATCGTGAAAGGCAAAAAAAAAACAAATAAAAATCGAGCCCACATTTGTGGATTTGTTTTATGACACATTTGCATACTACTGAGAAAAACCAATATTTTGTTGTTGTTGTATTTAAATGTTTATAAATATTTTGCTTCTAATCACTTGAAGATCATTTACAATTTTCCGACGCCAGTTCAAATTTTATTAAACTATTTTTCGTAAACTAAAAACCTAATTTAAAAAAAAACAGATAATATTTTGGGAAGCGAGTGAATCCAGTCAAATATTCGAAACGATTCAATTTTGTATACAATATTGCGGGTCACATAATAACTAGAAAATGAGCGGTAGGTTTGCATAGGGAATATACTTTAAACGGGCGTGACACCTTTATTTGGGCATACAAAGTAGTCGTTGCCGTGTAAAGCTTAAGTTCTAATTTCAGGTCTTGAAAACTGAGCAAATGACTGACCGACGGATATGTCTATAAAAAAGTTAAAAAGAAAAATAATATTATAATTAAAAAAAAAAAAAATAATGTAACAAATAATTAAACCTACTTTCCGATTTCAATGAAATTTGGCACATGTTTATAATATGACACCTTTTTTTTATAAGGGCCTACAAAGTCGTCTTAAGGGTATGGGGTACGCTTAAAATGGGTTTAGAGAAAACCGTTTGTGAGTGCACACTTGACGGCCTAGGAGAGTCTAAGTTTCAATTTTGAAAGCTCTACCTTTCATGGTCTTGAAATAATCGTTCAGAGCAGACAGCATGACTGACCGACGGATAGGTCTATAACTCCTCAAAAATTATAAAGAATATATATACTTTTTAGGGTCTTTTTTCCTTTTTTTCCTTTTTTTTTTTTCATAAATTTTCTTTTTCCTTTTGGTACAGGGTATAAAAATTAGGGGTGGTTTTCACTTAAAAAGCTTTAAGGGCCCTTATAAAAAAATTCGTGCTATTGTTTTTCGATGTACTACAACTGTGCCAAATTTCATTGAATATCGGGGGATTGGGTGTTTACTAGTAAGTAGACGTTGCTAGTGATCACCAGGCCATATGAGTAGTATTACTCGATCCCATTAACGATTATTCCAAACTTCATCCGGTACAACCGAAGCTTCAATACCCATTACACGATGATTAAACTAACTTTTCTCAACTTTACGCAAAAATTGTTATATGCTTTAGTGGTCCCACCTCAACCATAAATCCTTACATAAACATGGATTGCTATTCAAAGTATTTTTAACGAATTTTAAACAAATCGCTTCATAAATAAACCATTTTTCATATAAAAACTAGAAAATTTATATGGGGCTATACGCTACAATGATCCCACCTCAAGCATGAAACTTTATCTATGGCGGCTATGTCCTAAAATGGGCGTGGCAATTTGCTTTTAACGCTTTAACAGTTTAGGGCTGACAGAAAAACCTAAATTTCGTATCAAAATCTTTAAAACTTAGCAAAATAAATGTATAAAAAAAACAGACAGAAAAATCGACTCGTCTCATCGTGCTGATCAAGAATAAATATATATAGGGTCTACGATGTTCGATAGGTTCGATGTTCGTTTACAGAGAAATAAAAAAAGAAACAATTTCGCGCGTTTTGTGAAACTTTTCCGCATAAAACATTGCCACTGGATTGCGTTTGTAACTAAATAGCGGACTACTTGAAATCATTTTTGATGCTGTTTACAGATCGAACTTGTCGATTTTTGCTACCGTAGACATATAAAACAAGTACGTTCTTCATATTGACGGCGAATCAATTTCGTCATTTTTCAGTTGCATTGACGGATCGAACTAGATATAATTCTATATTGTTGCGGTTAAAATAAAGTTCAAGCATTTTTGTGATATAATTAACGCGAGAAAATATTATTCGTTTTGTATTAATTCTTTTATCCGCTAAACATTTTTAAACGGAATTTTTTCGGAAGTCTCTCGTTCAAAATTTGACATCGATGCTCTTTTAAGAACCTCAATATCGTGTCTAAACTTGAGTTCGGACCATTGAGACCGCTGCCTCTTACTCGATGTTCTACCAAAACCATTTAAAGTTTCGTGTGTTGTGTATTTAAGCTTCGGTTCCATCTTAGAAGTTAACTATTTTTCTAGTTTTTTTTTATAATTAATTTTTATTTGCTACAGCAATGAGAGAAAGCAAAACCATTAAAAGAAAAAAAACTTGTTGTCAGAACGATGTGTGAAATCAAAGAGTGAAATATTTTTCAATTAAATTGTGAACTGCAAACCACAATTGAAATTTAATTGCATTGCAATTGATCAATTAGAATAAACGAGAAGAATGCTCGAAGGACGACAACAACATTGGAAGCAAAGAGAGTGATTTGTTATAAAATATATTTTTATTGAAATTTGTAGACACCATTTTGTTTTTTTTTTTTTGTTGTTTAAAGTTGTTAATGTACAATTGAATTTATTTGTAATATTTTTTTTTTTTATTTGACAGACGAACGAACATGTTGCATGCATTTTGTGATTTAGGTTGATTGGTGATGATGATGATGACTCCCTGTCGTCGCTGCTGCTGCTGCTGTCGGTAATTTTTAATTGACAACGACACTTGTCTGAGCCGAACTACTAAAAATTAAATGCAACCACTTTAAAACGTATCAAATGAAATTGCAGCGTATCCAATGTGTCTTGGATAGTCGATTGCGTAATGTGGTTGATTGTCGGTGTCGGTATCAGTGTCGGTGTTGTTGGTATCGTCGTTTGTTGTTTTTATTGTTTTAGTTTCTCTTTCAATTTGTAACAATCGAATTGATTTAGTGTAACTAACAAACTAACTAACTAGCTTATGCTACTGTTCCAATTGATCCAGCTAGCATTCAGCTACAATTACACACAAATCAGTCAAATTCGAACTAAGTTCAACGCGGCGTATACGCAACATGCACACACGTTCCTGTCAATTCGCTTTGACAAATGCGACAGCAGCAAAACCGCAGACGCAATACCGTTTGACACATTCCAAACGACACGAAGCAAAACATACTAAATATTTACGATAATGTTTAATTTAATAAATTGTTAAATGAAAATTAACGTAATGTAAAGAGATAATTTGAAATTATGACAAGTGTGATCAACTTGCTATAAACCAACGAGCAGCAAGACAACGGCTAGTTGGGACGCAGAAGTTTCAAGGTTTAATATTTGGTGTCTATATCTATTATAGTCTACGAGATAATCAGTTGCATACAGCACACTGCTGGCACACGGACGGAATGTCAGATATGACTACAACGCTGTCTGTTTAAGTACTGTTCATGAATCTATTTGTCTGTTTGTCTGTTTGTCTGTCTGTTTGTCTGTCTGTTTGTCTGTTTGTCTGTTTGTCTGTCTGTTTGTCTGTCTGTTTGTCTGTTGTCTGTCTGTTTGTCTGTTTGTCTGTTTGTCTGTCTGTTTGTCTGTCTGTGTCTGTCTGTTTGTCTGTCTGTCTGTGTCTGTTTGTTTGTCTGTTTGTCTGTCTGTTTGTCTGTTTGTCTGTTTGTCTGTTTGTCTGTCTGTTTGTCTGTTGTCTGTTTGTCTGTTTGTCTGTTTGTCTGTCTGTTTTTGTCTGTTTGTCTGTTTGTCTGTTTTGTCTGTCTGTTTGTCTGTTATTTGTCTGTTTGTCTGTTTGTCTGTTTGTTTGTCTGTTTGTCTGTTTGTCTGTCTGTTTGTCTGTTTGTCGCTGTTTGTCTGTCTGTTTGTCTGTTTTTCTGTTCGTTTGTCTGTCTTTTTGTCTGTTTGTCTGACTATTCTGTCTGTTCGTCTGGCCCATGAACCGAATTATTATCTAGGAGACTATAAAAAAGACAATAAACTTGAAAGTCAATTACTGAAATAAAAAATTTTATACATTACGTATACGCCGTGCATGTTAAAACAAAATAAAATTGAGAGAAACCATTGTTGTCATAAAATATTTATAATATTTTATCTTGAAGATTTGGGAAAACAACTCATTACCCAGATTGATAGACTCTTGAAAACTCGGAAGTACTTTCCTGACCAACCTTATCTTCAGTGCATTCAAAGCTAAATAGTACAGCATGAGCATCTTTGTTAACTTGCAGCAAGCCTTCGATCGTGTTTGGTACATAAGTTTATTGCTCAAATTATTATTAAAGATGATTTCCGGTTCTCTACAACTTAATGTATTTGGTTTACATAGAACCAGTACTTGTATAAAAATTTGTTTTTTTTTTTTTTGTGAAAATGAAACTAGAACAAAAAAATACAAATCGTTAAAGAAAATTGTGTTATCCAACTATTATTATGTTTTAGAAGGGTATAAAAAGGGTGCGTTATTGAAAACAATTTACTACGGATCAATAACATTTACAATTCAATGATTTGTAACAACAACAAAAACAAAAACAACGACGACGACGACGTCAATAATTGAGCATAAGCAATTTCTGTTTAACAATCAAAAGATTATTAAAAAAAAAAAAAAAAAAAGCAATACAAAAGTACAAAAAGTAGAATTGAATCTGAGTCTGACAGTCAAAAAGAAAAAAAGTCAAATTATATCTATGCGAGTGAAAGAGATGGAGAAAGAGAATGTACACTACAGATTGTTTTGCGTTGAATGCAACGGGAAAATCAAAACATGGTATTATATAAATTATTGTCTCTGAAATAAATAAAAAAGACCCCATTGGTATTTTTGATTGGAATGTCATTGTTTTACCTTTACTGTCTATCTGTCTGCTTTGCTCTATCTCTTTCTTTCGAACATGTTTTCTTCATGTAATATATAAAAAAATAATAAAGTTTATTTAAAACTAAATAAAATATATATGCAGAAAAAAACTAGGTAAAATATTGTATTAATTTTGTTTAAAACCTAAGCTCTAATGCCCGCCATACGTGAGTTCAAATCGTGATCAGGAAATAAAAAAAAAAGAGAAAAAAAAGATCAACAGAAAACATCTGTGCCGATTTTGTATAGAAATGTGCTCAAAAGGGCCTTATTAATAATTCTAATTATGATATTTAAACAATACAATTACTAAGCAGCACTAGCTACAAGGCAATCCCCGTCGTCTTCACGAAAGCTTCAGATTCGGAGAGAGTGCTTTTGAATATGCAAGGTTTGACTAGACTTGTTGATTATTGTATATGATTTCAGGTTTGAAACTGGTATCTATTTTATTGCAACATTTTTATAAACTATTTTAGAGTAAAAATGAATGGGTTAAATATTTTTATTCGACTTTTAAAGGCGAAATATTATACAATAAATGATTTACTTTTTTTTTTTACAATGAATGTTTAAAATATGGTATGAAATAGTCGATGCCGATTATCGTGGGAATTAATATAATACTTAAAAGTTTATGGGCCTACAACGATTCTTAAATAAAAATGAATTACAAGCCACAGTCATACACTCTCAAACTAACAATAAAAACCAAAAACAAGAAAGAACACTGCCGCCGAGAGTAGACTAGACCAACTGCTCGATGCGCTGCAGTCAATCTAATATTGGAAACTATTTCTTAAATATTATTGCAAATCGAGTCAAAATGGAATATTTTAGCTTTTAGTTTATGAGTCAAACCAGGACAGGACAGGAACGACGTACAGCAGAAAGGACCGATGTCTGCTATTGTCTGTTACAAACATTTTCCCAAACTTAAAATACCCATAAATCCTACTACAGATGCAGCATACCAAATGGTTTAGCACAATTGTTAGCACGTGAGGGCCATGAGAAATGACTCAACGATACTCGAGACGTAAACGGGACAACGACAACGACGACGTCGTCGACGACAACGAAAACGACAACGACTAGATTAGGCGACACGTTGAAATTCTTTATATACATTATACATATATATTTATTTATTTATTTATTTATTTATTTTTTTTGTTGTTTTTGTTTTTGTGATGCAATTGTCATTAAAAAAATTTATATTTGGTTGTTTCTGATTTTTATCGATTTTTTAGTTAGAATAAAAATAATTTACAATTTAATTGAAATTTGCCAAATAAAAATTTTATATTGTATAAGCAGGGTGGTACCTCTCTCTCTCTCTCATCAGCCTAAGGTGGCAATAAGTTTAGAATCATTTGTTTTTGCCTTGTTTGCTGGTATTGCTGCTGTTGCTGCTGCTGCTGGTGTGGAATATTTTTCGGAGCACACATTGAATGCGTCTAGCAATAAAAATTGTACTGAATTGCCACAGGCGTTTTAAGGATAAAAATTAAAAAAAAATAAATCACTTTAATTTTGAAATTTTTTTTTTATTTTATTTCCAATTCGTTTGCGTTTGAAATTTATTCGTTCGTTTTGTTCGTTCGTTTAGCTTTAGATTTCGTTCACGTTTTGACTAAGCGGACGGGCGTTTTGACGGAATGGCGATCGGATCGTTTAAAAAAAAATGGCGAGCAATTTGAAAACAAAATATCGTATCGTATACAATACAATATGTATTAAAAAAAAGATGGCGTGCGCGCGCACAGACTAGCAACGTTCGTTGGTAAGCACGGTCTTGGACAAACTGAAGTTGGTTTTATATAGAAATAATAATTGGGGGAACGTGGAACGTACTATACAGAGCGTAACAATAGGTAATAGCAGCAAGAGAATAGCTGAGTAAGAGACAAGTAAGCCGAGCGAGCGAGCGAGAGAGAAAGAGAGATATAACAATTTGGATGACAATTTGCTATTGCTGGCAACGGCAACGGCAACGACGGATACTGATGATTACTGACGACGTCGACGAACGACGACAACGACAACGATGACATTGTCGTGGATTCTCTCCGGCGGCTGACAGCAGCAGCAGCAACAGCAGCTGTTGCTGATATATCTGCTGTCATTGTGGCCTCTGTTACCCACCAGCGACATCATCATCATCGTACTTCGTCGTTGTCGTCGTCGTCGCTGCTATATTGCTATGCTCCAAGATTTTCGTTTTTTTTTTTTTTTATTTTTTTTTGTAATCGAAGCCAACTTAGCAGCAACCTTGTTCTGGTATTGAAAAAAAGTTTTGTTACACCCTATTTCCATAGAATGAAGGGGTGGAATCTATATTACAATAGATCAGTTTAAAGTAATCATATATAATATATAAGGAGAGAGAGAGAGAGAGATATAGAGAGGGTTTATTAATTGTAATTAAAAATGAAACATCTTTAAAAATTACATAAAGCACTCCCAGACCAACGTTGGCACTTCGGGCACATTCAACTGGAGAAACCAATTGTTTTTTTTTTTTTGGTCTCTGTGATGAATTCTTGTATTAGAAAATGCTCAAACTTTTTTTAAAGATGAACACACACTGTCGTGCAATTACAAAACTCATTTTATATCCAAATATTCAGCTACCCGTTTAATTGAGATTCCTCAGCCAGTTTATGCAATTTTATAAACATATCAAAAATAAAAGGGTTTAAAAGGGGAAATATTTCTTGTCTGGGAAGTTAATCTATTTCGAAGAATGCACACTTCTCACCGATATGAGACTACAATTCAGTCAACCAATTCTTTAGAATTGATAAGCATAAAAAATACGCTTTATAAGTATATAAAACACGGGGTTTTATTTATTATTTTCATCGAAATTCACAATTTTATCGGCTTTCAATGAATACCCCAAAAAAATAAACTAAATAACGTAATTGCTCAACACTTTTGCACTTTAAAAGCAAAAAATTGTTAGACCCCAATTTATGTAAGATTTAGCATAGAAATTGTTAACATTTTGCCCATTGAAGCGAAGTACGCGCTTGTGTGTGCGTGTTCGTGTGTGTAATTGTGTGTGTATGTGGCGCCGCCTGAATGAACATTTATACAAGATATAACATGACAACTTGGGGCAATGAGGTGATGTATTCAAGGGCGGTAATGGGAGATGCTGTTTTTGTATTTCGTTGAACGCAAGGTGCGGTCATTTCCATAAAAAAAAAGAGTTGTGAAAAAATAAAACTCAATTAGAGCAACCAATAGAATAATTCACATTTTAACTCATTTGTCACACTTAATAATAAAAAATGATAGAGATGCACCTCATAACCTACTTACAGGTAGTGTATTTCAGATAAAAGTTTATTCAGACTGACTATTGTGAATGCTTATCTGTGCTGTTTGTTTACATTGTTATTCGCTCATAACACACAAAAATCAAATAAAAATATTTTATTTTATTTATTTTATAAATTTATCTACAAGCTTGCAACATATTTAATGAAAACTGAGATCATAGACAAAAATTCAAAAAAAAAAAAAATTAGTCATTCGAGTTTAAAATGAATTAACTAAAATTATTCAAATTAAATTTACGCACAACAGAAAGTTGCTATAAGAAAGTTTCTAAAATCTTAAATAAAACTCATAGCAAAAAATGACAAGGCAGACGGACATGGTTACATCGACTCGTATCGAAGCGCTGATCAAGAGTATATATAGACTTTATAGGGTAAATGTTATGTGAAGTCTGTGAAAGAAATGGTTTACTAAATTCAGTTGTGCCTAAATTCCGTGCGCTAATTTAAAGTCTCTTCTTGCTCCATAAAAACTAATTTTAAAAATAAATTTAATTGAAATCGAAATTCTATAAAAAAAAAAATATCAATTAAAACGAAATCAGCTAACCAAATGCATAAATTTTAGTTTGTCTCTTCTTAGTATGCAATCCAAAGCAAATCGTCTGTCAGGTCCTTCTGTGTGTCTGTCTGTCTGTCCGTCTGCTATAATTAGAATGCATGATGCAAAATCAATTAATTATTGCATTTAATTTTGCTTAATCTAAACATGCTTTTGGATTTGTTTGGTACTTTTTTTGTTGTTTTTTTTTTTTTTTTTCCAAATCTCATTTTAGATTATATTTCTAATAAATAACAACGTGTTGACATATGCGGAGATATTGACAGTTTAAAAATATGTTATTGCAATTGAAAGCAATCTCAAGCAACATCTTTTTACAGCTGCTTTTTCATTTCAAATTAATTAGAACCAAATATTTCCTTGATATACGGAACCTCTCGCATGATTCAATGAACTCTACTTCTCAAGGGTTCACAATATATTTTACATATGTATATGAAATATTGTAAAAATAAAACAAACAGATGGATACCTACATACATACATCTCATGGATCATTTAATGTATTAATGCCAAATTTTTGGGCTTTGAAATAAGTGCTTATGCGTTGGAACGAACGTAAAATGTTCAAAGTGCTGTCTTTGGTCGTTGTTGGCATAAAGTAGCATAAAATAGCATAAATATTTTAGTAGTGAATACCAGATACCAGATTTATACACGCTAGAGTCTGTATAATGTTACAAACTTTGTAACTAAATGAATATATTATACAAAACGTGAATGAAGTGTAAAAAAAAAAAAAAAAAAAAAAAAAACAACAACAAGAAAAAATGTTTACTTCGTTGAAACCGAAGCTTGAATACGCGTCTTGTGTATCAACAGTGGATAAGATAGAACTTCGAAATAGGATGGGTGTGGATCAATGGACTGACACAACTCAATTTTACTATCAAATTTTATACTAAATAGATAAAACCCTCCCAGAATTAACGGAGGACTTGCAGTAAATTGCTGACAACTCTGAAAATTTACAATTTGACAGTACAAATGAAGCGTTACACGATAGAACACGACAGAATTTTGTTAGGGTTGCCAGTACTTTACTGCTAGTCTTGCGTAAATTCTGGGACACCGTTTGTAGAAAATGAGAGGTAAGCTTGTATAGGGCTGTACATTATAATGGCCCTATTCGTATCATAATGGTGGTGTGTACCTAGGATGATATTAGATGTGTTTTTAACAAATTTCAAGTGAATGCATTCATAAATAATAACTATTTTCATAAAAAAATTCAAAAATGGGCGGTACATTTTTATGGGGGCTATATCTCAGAGTGGGCGTGGCATTCTGAATTAAAAATACAAACTACCTTGAACTGAAAGAAGTTTAAGATTGGAGTTTAAAATTGAGCGAGTGTATCACCTCGCAACAGATAAACAGACAGACAGACGGACATGGCTAGACACGTCACGTCAAGCTGCTCAATAATATATCTACTATATAGGGTCTCCGATGCCTATTTTAATGCGTTACAAACTTTCCGACCAACTGATAAAACTCTTCACACTATGTATGGCTGCTATAAAAAAAAAACTGAAAGCAGTATAACGATTTTTTTCTTTCTCTCAATTTCTTTTAGATGTTCTATTAATATTTTTTTTATTTTGTATTCATTTTTTTTTTTTCGTAATATTTAAAAAAATTTTCTTTTCTTTATTAATTTTTTAGCAACAAACAAAAATAAACTGTAATAAAATAACTTGTGCGATTCATTTTTAATAAGTTTTCATACAAACGTTTTAAAACGCAAAAAGAGAACAAACGGGTGGGAGCGGTTTGGCAGCGTTCTAATGTGTAGCCGAGCAAAACGGCAACTGTGTGAGCCAGATCGCGATATAATCATACTTGATTATATCGCGATCTGGCTCATATAATCATAATGATGATAATCATGATGATGATAATGTTCATCATTGCTGTTGCTGTTGCCTGATGTTGTTGTTGTTGTTGTGACTATCGCTGCTGCTCTTTTCTGCTGTATCTGCTGTATCTGCTGTTTCTGTCGCTGATGATGATGAGTAAGCAAACGATGCTGCTGTTGTTGTTGCTGTTGTCGCCGTTTTTTTTTTTTTTTTTTTTTTTTTTTGACAGCACGTAAGCGATGTCTAGCGAGTGTGCGAGCACTAAGCATTAGTAAGCAATGCAAAGTGGAGAGTAGGCGTGGCAGGTGGCAGTGGTGGGTATGGCGGAAGGCTGCTGTCAGAAGTGGTCGAATACATATAAATCTATGTAGATTGTGTGTATGTATACGTTTGTCAAATAGCGCACGCAAAACAATGTTGAGCGCATAATTAAGTCAATAGCGTAATCTAGTAGATACAAATTTATCTTTTAGATACTTTTCGTTTGTTTTTTTTTGTTTTAGACATAAATTGCTTTTCATGTATGGCAACGAAAAACAACGACAGCGACGACTGTTGCTGACTACGATGACAACTAAAACAGCAACAATAATCTTAACAATAAAAACAACAACAACAGCAACAACAAAAATATAGCAATGTGTAGACGAATTGATCAAATCATTTTGCAGACAAGCCAAATTGGCAAGCAATTATTTTCGTTTTATACTAATACGCGAATATCTATGCGAGTATCTACGTTGGAAACATTTTGTGCAAATTTTGTCTGTTTTGTTTTTTTTTTTTTTAAATTTTTTTGAAATTTTAATTTTATTATATTTTTGTATTCTTTTTATTTTGCCTATGTTTTGCCATACATATATGCCATTTTTTATATATTTACCTAGAATTGGCAGAAGATTTGTATGATGGCTATATGTGGTATAAGTGGTCCTGCAAATATGGGTCCTTTTCTAAACATAAGTTGCCATTAGAAGTAATGCATTTTACATATAAGACTCAAAAATTGTCGAAAGATTTGTATGGATGCAATATGCTATTCTGGTCCCAACTCAACCATGGATTAATTTTTTGGAACATGGATTGTCTTTGAAAAGTTTTTAACTATTTTGACATAAAGAAAAAAAAAACATAAAAAAATGGATGGTGAGCTTGTATGGGGTCTGTATGTTATAGTGACCTGATCCTTGTCATATCGGTAGTATAAACAATTAACTTGTTGCTGCGCTGAAAACTGACAGTCTTAGTTTCCATTTTTTGGTTCAAGTTAAAGGGGAATAAGGAGCTTTTAGTTATCTTTAACATTTCTTTAATTTAACAACAAATATTTCCACAAACTCTCTCTATTTTCTCTCTCTCTCTCTCTCCTTCTGTTGCAATTCGATTTGTCCAAGCCTTAATGCAGTTAGACAAGGTAATGTACTCTTACTTTCGGTCGATTTAAATTGTCAACACAGCTAAAAGTAAGCTGAGCGTGTAGAAATACAAGAGAGAATTTTCCATGCAAACTGACAAAATTGAGAAAGGAAATAGAAAGAGACAAAATACGAATACATCACCTTATCTTATTGCAACTGATCCAAGTTATGTAACTGCGTGTGGTCTTCAACTGTTCGACGCCATTATTTTTTTAAGAAAACCTCAACATTTTAGCGTTAATAAATGCAATCCATACCTGTAAGCATCTTCGTAAAAGTAGTTAACAAATTTTTATAAGCTCAATAAAACCCATAAAATTTTGTAACCCAGGTAATATTTCATGTAAAAATATGTTAAATTGGCGTTAGTATTTCTCAAACAAATATTTTATATTATTTAAGTGTGTAGAATGATTAACGTTAAAACTCAGTTGAAAATAATTTGAATATTCTTAAATGCCAACAATCTGTCAAACAATTTTTTCATTTTTTTCATTTTGTATCTTTAATCTATGCGCACATTTATTTAGTGTTGCAAAATGTCACATTTTATTGTAGATTGTATTGCTAAGCTGATCTGTTGAAATACCGCATCATCGTCATCGTCGTCATTTTCATTCTCATTCTCATCATCATCAGAATTACTATTTATGATACTTAAAGTCACATTAATTAAAATGAAAATGAAATGAAAACGAAACAAAACAAAAAAAGTGATAAATACTCTGCGCATGCCAGCGAAACAAGTCATCAACGAGTTAAACTATAAAGAAAAAAATTATAAATAATAAAGTATCTAAACATTAACGCTGTCTTTTTGCACTTTGCGAACTTTTCAGCACTGAAAATCATTATTGCTAACTATTCTGAGCTGTGTTGAGCTGTGCTGAGTATTGCTATTGGCAATCTGATCAGATACACTCATATTGCATGCGTTGGCTATTAAAAATCAGTTTTAATGCGCTTTTGATGTGCTTCAAAGTTGCTTCATGTGAGTTTCATTTTCTTTATTTTTATACTACAGCGGCTTGTTCTCTTAGCTCAGAGCTTTATCGGCATTTAGCAATCATTAATTTTTGTTAAATACGCGTGCAATAAAAAAAAAATGATATCGCCGCTGTTGCCAACACACCAACACAAAAAAGACCAAAAAGGCGAAATTAACAAAAAGAAAAGAGTTTAAAAAAAAAAATGGAGTCCAGTGTAAAAATTTACTTTACTCGATTTTGTAACTGATTCAGTCAGTATGCATCATTTTCAGTGTGATCATTTTTTATACTTTGTACCCAAAGGGTAAAAGGGTACATTAAGTTTATGCAAATATATGCAACAGGCAGAAGGAGGCATGGTAGACCCTATAAATAATGTATATTCTTGATCAGCATTGAATTAAGAGTTGATCTAACTATGTCCTTCTGTCTGACCGCCAGTCTGTCTGTCATGCTGTCTGCCGTATGGAAACGATTATCTCGGAGACTATGAAAAATAGCTCACCATACTAAAAAAACTTAGACTCTCCTACGTCGTCAAGTGGACACTAACACATGAGTTTTCTCTAGTTCCATTTTAAGGGGTAGCCCCCATACGAATCCATCCCAAAACTAAGGAGTTTTGCATAAAAACTTCTTTGTTTTCTTTTCTAGGAACTTCAAATTTAGTACAGATTATTCCACTGAAATATCCCAAAATGGGTAAGACCAACAAAATTTTAAGTGTAGCCCCCATAAAAATTAACCATATTTGTTGAGTTTTTGTATGAAAATCCAATAAAATACGAAGATAACTGAACATGTTCACTGAGAAACAAGAAAATCGTAAATCACTACTTTCAATCGATTTTCAAGTCACTGTGAAAAAAATCACCGAAAGTCTTTTTTTTTTTTTTTTGCCAACCCTACAATAAGTATGGTACTAATCTTGAGTCTATTCTTTAGCGGGTTTTCTATGGTGACCAGAAATGAAAATCGATCCTTGGCACTAAAAGGACATAGACCCAAAAGTTTGAATTAAAGCTTCAAAGTCATCGTCGATTATTACGCATACGACTCGTTGGCATCTCGCTAAGTTGTGCTTGGGCGTTCCATTTATCAAAATTATTTGCTGTATAAAAAATCTATATTGAAGAAGAATTTTTTGACGCCTTCTACTTTTGATAAAAAAAAACCAGTGCAAATAATGAAATGGACTACCCATTGAGTGCATTGCGCATATTGGCCATTACTACCACCACTACCACCTCCTCGGTTGGATGCTAAGTAAAAAAATAAAAAAAAAAATCGGTCATTCCCATCATATCCGTCATCATTAAAAACCGTACTGGCGACATTATTTGAAACTATTTTAAGAATCTACACATAAATATTTATTTCATGCATCTCAATGATTCTCCGTCTAGCGTTGGTGTGTTCGTTTGTGCGGTCAGTTCAACTTTCTGTCCGTCTGTCTGTCTGTCATTCGGTATCTTTTAGTGTGCGAATATGTGAATCTGTATGCATGTCTGCCCGTTTGTTCGCACATTCGTAAATTCATGCCTCAATGTTGCCGCAACGTGCGAGGGACACACAACGTATACGTGCGTTTGGCCTCGTTTCTGGCATTTTGCCGCAATGTCTGACAGTCGATCGATTTATTCATTAGTCTGTCTGTCCGTCTGTCTATTTCTCTGTCTTTGTATGCTACACACTATTGGATTATAAATACTAATTCTATGCTATTCTATTTATTAGTCTACTGTCAAAGGAGCCTACTCTAGCCTTGCTTAATCAGTTTGTCAGCCAACCCGGCTGGCCTGCCTGCTTGCCGTCGTCGTCGTTATTTTCTTTCGAATTGACTTGACTTGGCTTCATTTTTTCGATTGGCTTCATTTGATTTTCCTTTTAATTTACGTGACGTGATCGATTAGCACGTTCGATCGTTCCGTTTCTCTGATTGAGAAGAGTGAAAAACCGCCAACGCTGCCACTGCTGCTACTGCTGCTAACTGACTGACTGACTTTATTTGACATACGAAGGCAAAAGTGCGAAAATAATTGATGTGCGCATAATAATAAGTCAAATTCTATTCGAATTGAATTCGTTGTTTTTATTTTATTTATTTAACTTTTTTTTATTGTATATTCCACAACAGAAATTTATAGGCATGTAAACACAATTTATCTTCTCTATTTTTACATTTTAAAAAGTTCTAGTTCTGACTGACTCACTCAGTACTTTCTGTATAGCCCAAACTATAATAGGCATTATTTTTCATTATTGGATTTAGCTAAATATTAATAAGTAATTTTGAATAATTTTGAACCAGGAGGCACAAAAGTGCTAGAATTTAGTCATATCTTCGGAGAACAACCGCTACTATTAACTAGATACACCAATCGATGGTAGGCCTAGTGTGGTGCCATCAGTTTCAGATGCGATCTGAAAAGCTTTTGCATCGTGAACGTGATAGAACGCGAGAGATTTCATTAAGGAACCCACTGCATTTCTCAGCAACGAAACCAGTTAGAGCCTTTAAAATTGCCTGCATACGTAAGAGGGTTTTCAAGAAATCGGACCTAGACCATTTGGCATCATCAAAGCGTCCTTTTTACTGCAGATTTTATAGGCCAAGAAGGGTCTACGATGTGACTATTTTTTTTCTCGAAGAACCTGTTTAATTTCTAATTAAAAATACAGCAAACAATTTTCTGAAATGCTTCAAAAAAAAAACAAACTTTTGAATCGTTTCTTGCAGCTTTAACTGCGCATAATTGCAAAGAATCTAATTTCTGTTGTTTTCATCTGTCTGTCTGTCTGTCCGTCTGTCAATCTCTCTTTTCTATTTGTCCATTAATTCTCTTCTGTCTTTTGTAAATTTTTCGCACGCCTACGAAAACTAGTTAGATTTGTTCTCATCTGGATGTAGTTTTGTTGTTCTTGTTGTTGTTGTTGTACGTGTCTATATGCTTTAAACATTCCAACATGCATTCCGCATTTTGCTGTTGTTGTTCTTGTTGGTGCCTGCTGCCGGTGCTGCTGTTGCTGCTTCTTACATGTCTTGTGATGTGAGAACACTTTACAATCGAATGGAATTTTCAGTTTTAGTTATAAAAAAAATATAAAAATTGTTTCATCAAGTAGAAGAAGCAGAAAACAAAAAAGACAACGAACAACAATAAGTACAACAACAATATGAACTATAAACAACAACATGTTGCTCTTTTGTTATTGTATTGTTGTTGTTGCTGTTAGTTTTGTTGTTGTGAAATCGACTTCTCATTTTTTGTTAGTGCTAAAATGTGCTCCTAAATTGATTTAAGCTAACAAAAAATAGATTTTTATATCAAAATAATCTATAAATATAAAATAATAAAAAATATTTCTATGTCCACTATGGACGCTGAAACAAACCAACCGATGAGTCCCAAACTGGTTTCACTTAAAAGGCAAAAATGCAAGCAAGTTAAAATACCACTAAAACAATGCATTAGGCACATTCGATTCATTCATGAAGTCCTTACCTGGAGCCATAAATATGCAAAATATTTCGCTTCGCCGTGGAAGAGTTGCACAGCCACAGAACGATTTATATAGGACACTCGCTGTTTACCAATAGATACATTCTACAACAGCTGTGGAATAGTCAAAAAAAGTGTCTGAGTTCAATCCATTGAGCTTGACCGGAAGTTGCTAGGGCTCATATCGTGCAATCGTGAAAAAGACGCAAAAAGTTTTAATTAAAACTTTTACAAAACTATTTTGCATTTTTATTTTTTTTTATTTGTACAAGCCCCAACTTATTGTGGTCTGGTATTTTTTAGAATGTTTTCTTACTTGTCAAATTGATGTCGAATCGGTAGTCCATTTTTTCTCTGCTTGAGAATATTTGTGAATTCTAAATTCGGTTACCCGAAACCCCGAAAGCGCTTCGTTTATTGCAAATTTTTTAATTTTCACCCGTTGCGGACGTGACATTGTGATATTCCAACATTATTTTTAAAATATTAGAGCGACTTTAAATTTGTTTTAATGATGGAGTTTTTCTCGGTTTGGCCAATCTTTTACTTATATCTCAAATTATGGCGAATATTATTTTATATTTCTTTCATACAAAAAGGCATGGCAACGCCCATTTTCTAGAAAAACGTTTTTTTTTTATTGTTAGAAACTTAAAAAAATGCTTTGGTTCTTTCTTGATGATTATGATGCTATGTATTTTGCCTTAAAGCTATTTCAACACGATTCGCATACGCATACACACAAATATTTGTATACATACAAATACACTTACACAAGCATATTGTATATGCATGTGCAGCATAAAATATTATCATCTTGTTTCATCAGCTTGTTGTTGTAATTGCTATTTGTTATTGTCGTTGTTGTTGTTGTTGTTGCTGCTGCTGCTGGTGCTGTTAGAAAGGCATGTGAAATGTTCCCTAATTGTTGGAATTTTAATGCATAAGAGTTTGCGTCTACGCCGCGCCTTATCCCATCAGTTAACTTCATGTTTTGCAGACAATCATTCGCTTTTTGATTTGTACGCGTTGCAGAAAAGCATCACAAGACGCTCATCTCATCGCATTGCATCGCAACGTATCGCATCTCATGCAACAAGCTTGCCAATCCACTCTTTTACAACACAACGCAACGCAACATATCGCTTCATGCCACTCCACTTGAATTCAACGCTACTTGGCATGTCATTGTTGGCTCTGCTGACTGACTGACTGACTGACTAGCAGACTAGCTGACTGGCTTGATCTGCTTGGCCTGTGTTGCCGCTGTTAACCAGCCGCCAGCCGCCAGCACGCCTTCTGCTTCTCCTCCTACTTGAGTTTTTCAGCAACACCAAAGTTGATTGCTGCTGCTGTTGCTGATACTACTTTCGAGAACAACAACAACAACAACGACGACGACAACCAATGCGTCCGCATCCTATCTATGCATCTTAACTAGCGGCATCGACAATTGAGTTGGTGGCTGCTGTTGCTGCTAAGAGAAGAAAATTTCAACGTCGTCTTCTCTACTTCCTTCTGCGTTTGCCGCGCGCACTTCATGCCACAAACATATGTTTCCACACCACACCGAGCACATCAGCGGATCAAATCAAAAATCAGCTAAAATGCGCAGTAGTAGTAAGCGCTTGCTCGCTCGCTCGCTCACTCGCTTGATCGTTTGCCTCTTGAGGCTCACTCATCGCCAAGTCATCTTCATCATGATCGTCAGCATCGCAACGACAACAGCAACAGCAAAGGCAACGGCAATGGCAACATCATCGGCAACATCATCGGCATCATCGGCATCGTCGTCATCAAGATCACTCGCTGTCGAAATGTATCATTTTAAGTGAAGTTGATGGTTCTCATGAGAATCTCTCGTTGTCTCGTTGTACGTTGATACTGAACATTTTGGTCTCAATGCGGCGCTTGCCAGTGACTTGAATTGTCGAAGTCTTGAGCGATAAGTCAGCAAAATATGGACATACCATATGTACAGACGTACACAGACGTACACAGGCGAGCACTTGACTTGCGCAAAATGTTTAATAAAAAAAAATAAAAGAAAAAAAAAAAGATACCATATTGTATAAGAAACGTTTAAGTACTCTATTAGCGCAATTTGAAATGAGCATTAGTTGACGTGCGGATACAATACACTCAGCGAACGAAACTTATATCTTAATATTAACTTTTTTGTGTTAATTAGGAAACTAAAGTCATACTATATCGTATACCATATATGTATGTTTGTGCTTTTGATATAAAAGGTTATAAAATTGTATGATAAATTTTGTACAAGAATTTTTCAAACTCATTAAGCGATTTTCAGCAAATTTTAAGAGAGTCTCAATTTTTAAGAACAAATATCTAAAAAGAAAATCTTTTTGCATTAGAATTCTGGATATGTGTTTTAGTGTAGCTAAATACTTATACAGGGTGCTGCGTTTTGTGGAATAACTTGAGTAAAACACAAAAAACCTTGTTATGTATTTAAGCGACAATTTATTTGGGCCTGTACAATTTGTACAAAGCAGCGAACATGAACGACAATAGGAAACATTTTATTAGGGAAATCACCAACTTCGAGTTTCGAATTTTAATTAATTTTAAAACTGGGTCAACAAAACATGTAGTTACAGAAGCGGAGCAGAGAACATTAGATTATATTATCTAATCCAAGGCCATTGAAGATAAAGCATCGGGCCCGTAATAACGGAAATTCCGAATCAAAACTTATGCTCTGTAACTGAATTAAAAATGGTGACTGGACACGCCAGATATTTCTCGTTCCAGTCTTAGCTGAGCTACACTTGGCCCATTTCGATTAAGTAGAAAATTGGATCTTATGCATTGTTTCGTTCCTAAAATTATTTATAAAAAAAAAAAAAAAATAAAGCAACAAAAAATATATTTTCAAATCTTCAAATCTCCTCAAAAATTTAAATTTAATTTTGCCTTGTTTTGCGCATCTAAGAGACAACTTCACAATCGCCATATGTCCAAAATGCTGAGGATACACACGAGCCGGTTCCATACGAAAATGTATAGTTATAAAGTCGAATCATATGTAGTAAAAAAAGCAGCAACAACAAAACTAAAAATCCAATAACAAAGCCAATCAAAAAATTACAGTCCAGCCATGTTTTCTGTCTTTTGGCATGAAAAACACAAAAGAAAAAATTTTATGAATTATCAAATTGAAAAGAACTCCACTTTTTAGTTAATCTAGTCAGTTCGGTTAGCTTAGGTTACTTACTGTGTTTTCTTATACCAGTCAAAATTATTTATATGCAAGCGTCTGCCGCAATCGCAGCATGTTGCTCTGTTTAAAACTCGCTTCCATTCGCATAATTTTTTACGTTGGCCACAATGGCACAATTCTTCTTCGCGTGACAAGTGATCACAGCGATCCATCATTTTTTAAACGTTTTTTTTTTGTTAGTTTTTCTCCAACGAAATTATGTTTTTTTACAATATTTTTTTTTTTTGACACTTTTAAATATTTAAGAAAAAAAAGTCACCTTTGATGGAATTTAAGTAGCCATAATTTTTCCACAGTTTGGAAAAAAAATTTTTTAATTTAAATTAAACTTTAGTCAGATACATAGAACTGAAAAACGGCTCATCGGTCTATAAGCCTGTCTACTAAAAGCTCAGCACAACATTGAATACAAATCTTTTATGAAATAATGCCAATGTCATGACAATTGCAATGTCTGACCACACAGAAACACCAGAAAGAGTAACTGTTTGGAATATTAATCGAATGAAATGCGTTTTATCTATTTTTTTTATTTATAATTCAGACTTAAAACGCTTTAAAATGAAATTTTAATCTATAACGTTTCATACAGAGGTGTCACACAAAATCTCTTTTGGTTGGTTTCAAATCTCTTTTAAAATCCAATGAAATAGTGAGTATAATTCATAATTAGTTCATACATTATGTAAAAAATAGTAAAAAATACACCTTATATTTGCTTTTTTTGATAAATTTAGTTTAAACTAATTGTGAATTATATTAATTATTAATTGAGGCAATAATATATAATATATAAAAGGATAATCGATCTAGCTATGTCTGTCCTACAGTCATGCTGTCTGCCGTAGCTCGAAGACTAAATGAAATACATCCACCATATTTAAACCTTAAATTCTCCTGATTCGAGTGGTCACTTATAAGCAGTATTTTGTCTAGCTTTATTTTAAAAACGGATTTTAGAATATTTTGACAAGGGGGGGCCCAATTGGAGCCTTGAAACCGGAAAATCCATATCTTAGGGATGGTACGACCTTGAGACTTTAAATTAGGATCATTTGAAAAACATTTAAAAATTTTTTTTTTGACGCATTCAAGCGATTGCCAAAATTTGAACCTGGAACCCATTGGTGGACCCAAAATAGGGTTTTTGACTTCATTGGATTTTTTTTTTGTTTTTTAGGTGTGATTTAAACAATTTTTGAGCAGGGACCTTGAAGCTATATCTTTAGAGCAAATAGACAAAAAAACTGGGCACATTTGAAATATGTGTTTAGAAAATATTTTGCGTGTTTAAGGGTTTCTGATATTTACCCCTGGAATTATATTTTATTTGTGTTTAGTTAACAAGTAGAAGAAAAAAAATACGCGAGCAATATCGCTGGTACTAGCTAGTTTACTATAAATTTTGCCAATGATAGTCCCAATAAATTATTTCAATTTAATTAAGACCAAAAATAAATAAAATAGGTTTAAAACATTTTTTGTTACTTAAAATAGAAATATGTACCAAATTTAGAGCTGGCCTATTTCCCTGCTAAGTATAAAAAGTTTTTATTCACATGGAACCACTAAATAACATTTACGAGGTGTGTTCAAGAAATAAGCATAAACAAAGACTGCTTCATTGAAAACTTAAGAATACAAAATAAATTATGTAAAGACTGCAAATTAAAAACTTTATTTTTTTTCTAAGTGTAATTCAAAAAAAAAGAAATACGTTGCAAAAGAATGTTGGCACACAGAGAGGGAAAGAGAGAGAGTGAGAAAGTTTTTTTTTTTTTTTTTTTTTTTTTTGATTCGTTGGACCACAGTGTTAAACTTTTGGCTAAGTTAAGCTTTCTGCGCATTTCGACGACGACAGTGGCGGGGGAGGGGAAGTTGAAGACAATGAACTGTGTTAAAATACTAGAATGTCTGGCATGTATAAATCGTCAGCATGTCTAAGTTGGCAGCATTGTTGACTTCACTTTATGCTTAGTCCGTCCGTCCGTCCGTCCGATGTCTGATGTCTACCGTAAGAATTTCATGTCTATTTTCTTCTCGTAAAGTTAAAGCAAAATTGACTGCTATCCGTGCCATGGCAATCGTGTAACAATGCGAGTGATTAGTACGCGCCGGCGTGCAATTTTTTTTCGCACTGTCTGTCTGCCTGTCTGTCTGTCTGTCCCTTTGTTTAACCCTTTTGCTATACACTCTATTACAGAATTTGAATCGTATTACAATTTGGATAATTGGGAGACTTACAAAAAAAAAACAAAATTTATTGTAATTTTTTTCATCATTTTGACATGTTAAGACGATCTAAGTGAAACTGTTACGTTAACTGTTAAAGCGAAACTTTCATCTTAAAACATAATAAATACAATAAACTTTTGGTATAAAAACTTTTTATTAAAATAGGCCTTTCACTTAAATGTTTTATATAAACTTTTCATACCACTTAATAAAAATTCTCCTTTACTTTTTATTTTCTTTTATTTAAAAATTGAGTATAACAGCTTCGTTTTCGTTTAACATTTCGTTAACATTTTCTTTTGTTGCTAAAGTCAGCTGCTGCTGTTGCTGTTGTTGTTGTTGCTATTGTTGTTGTTCTTGTTGTATTAAAGAATGCGCCGGTAGATGAACAAGAAGAAGAACTGCAAAAAGAATACAAACTACTGCAAAATGATTTAGTGTGATTTATCTGTAAAGTCCGTATTTCAATCTCTTCTCACGCAACAACAACAAAAACAACAACAACAAAAACAACAACAACAACAATAGCAATCCAAGCATCAACTCAGAAGTATGAAATTCAACAACTTCAACTTTACTTGAAGTTTATTTCAAAAAAAAAAAAAAAAAAAAAAACAAAGATACAGATAGATAGTCAAGACAAAGCAGAGAAAACAATATACATAAATACTTGTAAAGCACATTGCATCCTATTGCATCCCATCCCATTCCATTCGCATCTTGAGCGGCGGTCTTATTCTCATCGATGCGATGCGACACGGCACGACACAACGCTCATCGCGATTCACGCACTTGAGGTGTTATAAAAATGATAATAAAAATTATAGCCTATGCGCCATAAATTGGCATTTAATAGTTGAAGTTTACCAAGAATTGACAGCAAAGTTAAAAAAAAAACTGCAGTTGAATTTCGCTATTAAAGGCCGAAGAGCAACAACCAATCAAGAAAAAAAGAAGAAAATATTTGCAATCAAATGTAAAACAGTAATGCAAAAATATTTCTTCAATATTAAGCGCCAATTTATGTATTTTTATCTGACTATGCCGCCATTATCGTCGTCGTCATCATCGACATCGTCGACATCGAAATCGTCGTCGTTATGTCTGATTGTCTGCTATGTTGACCCTTTGTCGTCTGTCATATCTACTTACATATACCACACACACACATACACATATGTAGTTACATGCATATATGTATGTATTTAAATTGAAAATCTTTAGATTTGTGTGCATAAATATTGCATTCGTTGCAGTTATTTTTTTTTTTATCAGCATCTAAATCTGTACCTATATTTGTATCTAGATACTTTCATACATACGTACAAGATTAAGATAGATACAAATTTACACAACTCTGCTCAGCTCAGCTCAGTTAAGCTCAGATTGGCTCAATTTATGATGCATCATTAAACATGGTTTTATGATTACTTTTTGATATGCATGTACTTTATCGATTTCAAAATAAACCTTTTGATTTTATCATGCAAGTTATATTTTTTTATCTTTTATTCTCAACGCGGCTATTATAAGTTTTTTGCAAAGTTTGTAGCGCATTGAGAGACCCTATAAAATAGCTATTTTTCCAGGTTTAAAATTTGCAATTAGGTCAGACCGATAACTTATACGTTTATATACAATAGCCATATATCACCTAACTTTTGCGATTTCCGTAACACAAACGATTTGAAATCGTACAAATGCTTTTTAAAATACTTAAAGGTTAATTTAATTTTTATTTTTTTATAATTTTAAAAAATTTTTTTTTTTTTTATATAAAAAATAAAAAAAAAAAAAAAATTTTAAAAAAAAAAATTTATTTTTTTTTTTTTTTTTTTAAAAAAAAAATTAAAATAAAAAAAAAATTTATTTATTTTTTTTTAAAAAAAAAAAAAAAAAAAAATTTTTTAAATTTTTAAAAAAAAAAAAAAAAAAAAATTTATTTTTTTAAAAAATAAAAAAAAAATTTTTTTTTTAAAAATAAAAATTAATTCCAGTCTCAAAAGTAATTGATTACTGAAGCGCTTGCCTGTGTTTATGTTTTATTTAGAAGATTTAGCCAGCAAATCGATTAAGCCATCAAATTTATATATTTTAGGTACATAATATAAACTTTTAGTTGATTTTGAATAACTTTTTTAATTAAATTTCGTCGTTTGGCATACATATATGGAACACGCCTACATACAATATAAAATATCCGTACATATAAATAATTTAATTTCGAAATCATATTACTTTCGCGCCTTAAAAAAACTATCTTTAAATATTTTACAATATCAAACTTTAACTCGCTTAAACCAAACCAAACTTTAGTCTGGGTGCATTAGACACGTTGTTTTTTCTACCAATGAATTCGAACGAATTGTCTGACGTCCGAAATATCTATTACAAATATTTATTCCATTCCGTAAATCTTATAGTCTTCTAGATCAGAAAGCAGCGACGGACTATCTGACTGAAAAATCTTACTGAATTAAATTAACTAAGACATTTTGAAACACTTTTGCCAGAAGCTGATGCGAGGAAATTGGCTAACAAAATTATTATCAAGGAGCTAAGAGGCTTAAACAGAAAATTATAACAGCTGTTGTCTCATCAAAAAACCTGATCCAAAAAAAAAAAAAAAAAATTTACTACAGCTTCGGAGAACAGTTGGCAAAGTTATCGCTAAAAAAGACACCTTAACCCAGATAGGGTGCCGAATATATCGTAGCAGCTAGATTATATACAGAAAACTTACAACACTTAAGAATTATTTTCTTCAAAGTGAAAAATGCAAAAACTCATCCAAGGTTGGAGCTGCTTATAGGCCATAAACTTGTAAGAGGTCGAGACAGTTGATGCAGTTCTTTTTTCGTTAAATAAAATATGATTTACGACAAGAAACTTAGCAATTACAGATGTGGAAATTATTTGAATTGCAGACGATATTGGTGACCCCATAAAAGTATATTAATTCTTGATCAGCTCAACGAGATGAGTCGATCTAGCCATGTCCGTCTGTCTGTCTGTCTGCCTCATTACTAACTAACTAACTGTCAAATAATTAGCATAATCGTTAGCGTTAATTAAAAGAATATCTTTGCTCTAACATAACTAATGACATTGTACAATGCATACAATACGATATTATGTATAATATCAAAGCAGCCGATTACGAATAAATGTGAATACAATTTTAAATTAAAGAGCATTTTTATTTTCGATTTTTTTTTTTTTATATTTAAAAAAGAAATATATGTATTTATTTATTTATTTTTTAATTTGAATGGGATTCGTGCGTCAATAATTAGATCATCTATTCGGTTTTTATTTATTTTATTTTTTTTTTTTTATTTTTTTTTTTTTTGTACTACAAAACCAAATAGATTAACGAAATAAACTCAACGATAGCCGGTGACGATGAACATTGAAAAGAATGAACCGCATGAACAAGCATTTGCCTTTGAGAATTATTCTATCTTGTATAATATAAATATATTTAGGTATACTATACATGCATATAGTACATATGTATAATGAGTCTTCTTAGTCTTTTCCTTGGTTAAACAAATCAAGAATGAATGTGTGAATCATTTGTTTGATAACAAACATCAAGAATATTTAGGTTTCATTTGGAAAATTTTGCAAGCCATTACCCAAAGTGAATTTAGACAAAAAAAAACTTGGGCAAGGCTTAAAAAATACTATGGGAACTCTGCATCATTAACTGGTTCCGTTTGGGTCGCCAGAAATCATCAATAAAATATTCGAGATCGTATAACGAAAGGGCGTGAGTTGACTAAACATTCTACGAGCTGCACCAAAGCTTCAAAACTTTTTGACCAAAAGTGTCTAAAAAAAACCATTTATTTGGAAAAGATAAAAGAAATACAAAAAAGGTTGCTCAAGAATTTATAAACATTTTATGAGATCTTTTACGCCTCTAAACTAAATTTGAAAAAAATTGATAAATACTATAAATCCCGAAAAATATATCAGAAATCGTTAAATCTGTGAAGTCGCAAAAAAGATGTAAAATCTGCAGATTTTGTACTTTAATCTAATATTTTGCATTTTTAGAGACTTCAGAAAACTAAAACAAAAGACCAAATAGAAACTTCACCGACCGATTCTCTATTATTCTGGTCGACCACATAAAAACGTATAACATGGAAAATTTTCTACAAGAAGAGAAAGAGAGAGAGAGAAAGCGAGAAAGCTTATTATAAAATGTGTTAAGATTTGTAAGATTACGATGCGCAGCCACAACTAAATGTCAGTCTGTCTGTCCGTCTGGCTGCCCGTCTTTCAGTCCAACTCAGCCCACCAAACTGTCTGGGCTGTATTTCTCACCGTCCGTCTGTCCGTCCATATTAGCGCGGAAAATGTGTGGGAAAACCCAATTGCGCTGTAGTGCGCTGCGCTGCAAGTGTAAAATAACTACAAAATTCACGACCACAGCAGCATAAACTAAAATGTCCTTCAGCCTGTCTGTCCGTTTATTATCCTTTGTGCTATGAAACGCGTTTTTCTTTTTTTTTTTTTCCTTTTGTTATTGTTTTTTTTTTTTTGTTTATATTGCTTATTTAAATTGGCTTCTTGGCGCGCAACATTTTGCTGCCGTTGTTGCCACTGCCATGCCACCGCGCCCTTTACCTGCTGAACAACCTGATCGGGTGATCGTTCATGGGATTTATGATTTTAACCAGCCTTCGCTTCGTGCCTATTTTAATATTTCCATTTCATCATTTCACCTAAATGCGTGAGAAATTTCTCGCTTACATTTTAGGTGTTTAGGTCGGTCGTCAGGTGAACTATTACACTTTTATGTTATCCTCGTGAAAAATTTGGGAAATTTTGCAAATATTTCATGTATTTTTTTTTTTTTTTTTGGGGAATCCCGCGTGCATCATCTGTCCATGTGTTGCTTAGTTACGCCTCAAGTCTTTAGAAATGCTGCTCATGGACTTTCTATGGTTATTGGTAGATTAGTTAGTTTACTTCAAGGATGCCCATTGAATCCTAAGAATCGAACGCCAAAAACAATAGCAACACATGTGATCTTTATTATGCGTTGCATTGTTTGATTTTACACGTTTATTGTACAAAAGATTCATTCTTTTTTGAAATATTCCGAAACTTGTACTAGGCACGTACAATGCATGTACCCAAATCCTACCTAAACATTAAAATTCTAAAAATATTTGATAACATTTTTCAAAAAATACAATATTTTCTCTTTCTTTCAATTTTTCATTCATAGAAGGGCACTTGTCTTGAAGTGATCTGATCCGCCTGCTCGTTCGATCGCTCGCTCGCTTGCTTTAGAGAAAAATTTCACTTAAGTACGCACAACCACTTCATTTTTATGACTTTTTCTAATTCTCGTATACAATTTTCTTTTACAAATAATTCGAATAATAATAATTCGATTTTGTTTTCCAAATTGATCTTATGTCTGCGACATACATAAAAAAAAAACATCACATGATGCCACAACACAAACCATCCAAACATTGCCTTGAAATTTTGCACAATTAAATTGAATCGAATCGAATCGGATTGGATTGGATCGTAACGAAATAATTAAAGGCTAATTTTGAAAATGATTTTGGCGCCAGTCACACATTAAAATACATTTAGAATTGTTTATTGTTGATTTCTGTGGGTGTGTGTGTGTGTGTGGTAAACAAATAAAATTTATTAAGTCTGTTAAAGAAAAAAACACTTTAATAATTTCTTTTTAAAGTTTTATGTTCTTCTTTAATAAATATTTTCCAAAATATTCATAAATAAAAAAACACATTTTTTCAATTTAATCATCGGAATTTATTATGACGCTCCATTTGAGCCGATACAATCTTTCGTGGCCCGCTCACGATGGCTTCGATCGAAACGACAAAACGCCTTTCTTGAAGAGACAATTTTAATTTTAGGAACAGGAAAATGCCAAATCTGGCGAATACGGTGGCTGCTTGATGGTATTTATTGAGTTTCTGGTTTTGTACTCCTGTAAAATCCACGAGTTGTCCTTTCACAATTCCGGCCGTTCTCTGCGTATGCTCTCGCGCTTTAAAACCTAGAAAGGAACTCAGAGTGAACCACACCATCAATAGTTAAAGAAAACATCAAAGCAGGGTGTTTGGGTAGTGGAAATTGGGGATGGGTTTGTTGGGTTGAGGGAGGAATTCAAATAATTCGGTGAAGCAGATCCAGCGCATGGTCTCTATTAATTCAAATATTTTTTAGAAAACCTACATATTTATTTTTAAACAAAATTTAAATGTTTTTAACACTGCCGCACACTGCGCCACAACATGAGAGCAGTGTTGTAAAACAGTTGTACTGTGTACTGTAAACAGCTGTTTTGCATTGTTTTAACAAAGAAAAAAAATTGAAATTTAAATTAAATAATAAAAAAAAAAATATTTGAAACACCTTGCCTTGCAGTTTGCGTATTTAAAAAAACACAATTAGAAATCAGCGCGTTCCAGCGTGCATTGCAGCAATAAAACGGATCTCTGCTTTTCAGTCAAAATGGAACGAGTACCGATTGAAAACGAAATGATTTTCTGTCCATACGAGAAAGTGCACATCATAATGCGTTGCAAAATGCCGAAGCATCTAATACTCTGCCGGCGTACACGCACCAATTTGAAACTGGCCACATGCCCATTTAATGTTACTCACGTTATGCCCGACATCGAGTTGGACTTTCATATGACAGTTTGCCCTGAAAGGAAACATTTTGAACACTTTAATATGGTGATTACGTATTGAGGGTCTTTCGGCAACAAAATCGAATGCTTTTTTCGAAAAGTTCAAAAGAGGATTTCCTTTTTGCTGAGCCTGCAGTGTGCAATGAATCCTGGGATGATGAACCGCCAGCACCATCATATAATCCGTTAGCAAACTGTAAGAAAAAACCGGTTATATTGCAGCCAGTTGGTATGAACCCGTCTCAGCGCATCGAGTTTAGAAATAACGAACGCATGCGCTTGCGCAATTTGAAGCAATCGGTCGTCTGTAGGACTACGAGCATTTAAAAATTCTCATAACATGCGATACGGGGTTCAGTTCTAAATATATTTTCCATCCATGTGTTGTGAAGGTACTAAAATATGTTTCTACAGGTTCTACACTTATAAATAAATAAATAAAAAAAAAAATAAAAAAAATTTACGCTACCGATTTGAAATCGGTTATTTTTTGCGATTGCCGAGGCACTAAAATTTACGATTTGATAAGTAAATCGCAAAATTTTTACGATTTCGATTATGGGAGCATGGCTTTTTGTCTATTTATGTTTTTGTATGTCTGATATATTTGTAAATAAATTATTATATATTTTAGTAAATTTTAGGCTTTATCTTTTTTTTTTAGGCAAACTCCAAAAAGCACAAATGAAGACCCCGCTGGGTTAAAATCTAAGTTTTAAAATGGTTATACAAGTAGCCTCATACAATTCGTTCAGCATTAATACTGCTTTCTGTGAAATTCTATGTTGAGTCTAGAAACAGTATCAAAGTAAGTCTGTGCTATTAAGTATGATGAATTGTTTTGGATCTGGTCTTTAGTGATATGTACGAGTATGTATGTACATTTCAATTGCTTTAAAAGTTTATTTCTATTGCACAAAGTGCAACATTTTCATTAGAGTTAATTAAGGATAAAATAAATTAAAGTTCAGCTTTCTTATTGCAAAACATTGTGGCGCTGCAAAATTACAAGAAGCGCCAGTCACAAGTAACGAGTATGGAATGGGATGGCGTTGTTCCCGGCGCTAATGAATCTGTGGCATAAGCATTTTACTTGGCAAGATGCATTTTGCATACAAAACATTTATAAATGTTGTAGATACAATTGTAAATAGTTCGAAAGATCTACAAGATACATTTACGCTTTTAAATTAAAAGAAACTTTTGATCTTGATGGACGCACTCAATGCAACGCAACTAAAGACTTCAATTTTTAACAAGGTTAAATAATTCTTCGATCTAGAAAGTGTCTGTCCGTCCGCTTTTTAGTGTAGCGTTGTAATAATTTCGTTATTTTTATGTTTATTTTAATTTTATTGGAATTTATTGTTGCCGTTGAACCAAACTAAAGTGATGCAAAGTAAAGTAAAGTTAATTAAAATGACTTTGTTGCAAATGATTAAAATGTAATCATGATCACACAAATGTTGATAGTGTGAAGTTTCTATGCTTAATCTTTTTTTTTTTTTTTTTTTTTTTTTAATCGGAGTTTAAAAAAATTGTACAATGTTCTTTTGGGCTTTTAACGAAATTTATCTAAATGAGTCTAAATTCCCCATAAAACTGGCAGTGTCACGTCAAAAATGACTCATTTAATGAGTTGCCGACACACTGATAATACAGTAAAGGAGCTAAAACAAATCGATATTTAAAAAAGAACAACGAAAAACGTTAACTTTGGTGAAACCGAAGATTATAGTATACCCGTCACACGTATTTTTAAATTGTTAATGTGTTATCATCAGTGGCTTAAATAGAACTTCGAGATGGGATGGGAGAGATGAGTCAATAGTCTGATACAAATCACGTTGTGTGGAGCCTATGCCAAAAAATGGGCGTGGCACCTTGTATTTGATATTGGATGATATTAGGTGTGTTTTTAGGCAATTTGGAGTGAATCCATTCCTAAATAACCCTGTATCAGTTTTGCGAATAAGATGGGACCTAGTGTTTCCGAAGGGAATTTTTGTGCTGAACACGAATCTGGGCTCAAAAATTTTCCATCACGTTTTCGAGACAATTTTTTAAAAATAGCCAAAAATGCTATTTTTAGGGTTTTCAGCCCCTTTTTCTCGAAAACCTGACATGATGGAAAATTTTTGAACCAAGATTCCCTTTGGAAACACTAGGTCCCATTTTATTCGCATCCGAAAATGGAAATTTGCAGGGCTGTGTAACTATTTTCATACAAAAAATCGAAAAAACGGTAAGTTTGTAAGGAGGCTATACCTAAAAATGGGCCTGGCCCTTTTATATTCAAACTTAACCTGGTCGTTGTCGAGAAAAGCTTAAGATTCAAGTTTCAGTTAAATATCTTTAGTAGTCTCCGAGTAAGTCGCGTTGAAATAAACAGACGGACAGTCAGACAGACAGACGGACATTGCTAGATCAACTCGTCTCACCCCGATTTTGTCTACGGCGCCTCCTTCAATGCGTTATAAACTTTCAGACAAACTGAATATATCCTAGAAAGAACGTTGAAGTCGAGTATGCTCTACTGCAAGATACCCTGTACCCAATCTTTATTTACCTTAAGTTAAGTCATATCTTACTACTATACCTCATTGTATTGGATTTTCATAAAAAACGTTAAAAATGGAGTAAATTTGTATGGGGGCTTTACCTAAAATTTAGTTGGTCCTACCCATATTGGGATATTTTATTGGGACTATCATAGATATAATTTATATTTACTACATTTAGACCTCCTAGACTAAGAAATAATGTTGTTTTTATGAAAAAAAACCCAAACATTTTGGGGTAGATTTGTATGGGGAGTACCCCTTAAAATGACGACTCAGGAGAGTCTATGTGTAAGTTTCAAATGACCTTATCTATTATAGTCTCCGAGATAATCTCTCTCGTACGGCGACAGCAAGACAGACAGACGGACTGACAGATAGACATAGTTAGTTCGACTCTCCTTTAACTGATCATGAATATATCTACTTTAAAGGGTCTATCTTGACTCCTTCGCCTTTGCCTCCTTATACCCTTTGGGTACAGGGTATAAAAATATATTGCAGTTATTGTTGCCGCTAAATAAAATGACAGAAAAAAAGCTAGTTTTAGTAAACGACAACAACAACAACAAAGACAGCAGCAGCAACAGCAGCGATCTATCATGGAATCATTTGCATAAACACAAAAAAATTTGTTTCACGTTTTATGCGCACTTAAAATCAAATCAATCAGTAGCGAAGTCATAAATCTAACGCTTAGCGAAAAAGAGAGAATAATAAATAAAAATGTACGAGAATACACCATAACAATAGATAAAAGGACAGTCGTGGGTAATTTATTTATTGTGCTGTGTATTAGCAAATAAATATCACCCGCGCAGCGTGAACAAAACATGAAAAAAAAAATAAATAAATAAATAAAAATGATATTAAATAAATTACAAAATGCAACTTCAAGTGTGCGGGTGAACTTACAGATACTCGTAGAATAGATGGATAGATGGATGGATACACATAGTTGCAGTTGCAGTTAATGTGGAATATTGTTGGAAGCGTGTAACATGAAAACGTGAAGGAATACGAAATGATATCAATTGATTGATCATTGCAATATGTTCATTTGAATGTTAGACAAACCTAAATAAATGTCAAATAAATATAAAATGAACATATTGCAATAAAAAAAAAAAAACTGACGACAAACAAACAAACAAAAAATAAATAACTATATTTCTTTTCATTGCTATTAGTATTGAACGGTATATGAAGTATTTTGCCTCTTAAGGTGCAAATATGGCACTTTAATGAAAACAATAAATCTTTATCATCCAAGCGCATACTTACAACACAGCGCGACGACAACTGAAACTGAAATTCGAATTGGAAATGGAAATGGAAATGTATGTGATGCACGAAGTGAACTTGTCGCTGCTGCATCGTAAATTCAAATGAATTGCAATCCAATTGTTGAAATTTTATTGTTTGGGAGCAGATATATACATATGTACTATATATGAGGTATTATTCGAACAATAAAGTCGAGTGAGAAATTTACTACTTTTAATACTATATACGAACGAACGAGCGAACGAGTAATGCAGAATGCTGCGACAATTAATAATTTATTGATCACTTGATGAATGATGATGATGCACAACAATGAGTGAAAGAGAGGCCGAGAGATAGAGATAGACAGAGAGACAAAAAATAAGAAAGTATTTATATGGATAATTTAATGGTGTATTATTGCGAATATAAGTATTTACATATGGTAACGCCAAACGATGACATGTCATCAAGCAGTCACTAGTGACAATGTCATCAAAGAAAACTTTTCTGATCGGAGTAGTATTAAAATTCAGTATGTAAAACGTTTATAATTCACAAACAGTTTATGCATAACTTTTTTAAAAGTTTAGACGATTTGCAACCATTCTCATTGCTATTTTTTCTTTTTTCTTTTATGATTTATGTTTTTATTTTTTTTTTCTGTTGCTTCAGTGGTTTCAATACAATCATTTGTACGTCTAGCTTCATCCAGTTCCCTATTGAGAAATTTTAAACTATTTTCCCTTCCGGCTTTTGAAGTGGATTAAAGGCGAATGACAGCACGTTTGGTTATCGTCAGCGCTGTTCTTACCTTTGTCTTCGTCATTGAAGTGGTCTTGAAGCATAATGCCTTTTCACCAGGCCGATATTGGCAATCAAGGCGTAATCGATATGATCTTCTCTTAACTGTTGCCGGCGTTGTTTGGACATTTCTGCAAACCATTTTGCGTGTAAGTTGAATTTTTACAATGGTGTATTATTGCAAACGAAGTATTTACATATGTATGACCCCTACAGTCTCTTTTATTTTTTTTTTTTTTTTTTGGGTTTTGATCAAGCTGAGGTTATCAATCTTGCTAATGTCTTTTAAAATTCATTGGTAGCCCAAAGTTCGCGACGCACGTCCTCATTTCGATCAGGCCTCTGAAACTGTGTTGAAAAGAATACAGAAAATATGTTTATATCACTCTAACCTTCTACCATGAAGCAATTATACTAGATGACGTAGTTCAACACTGTCTCTTTCTAATTTGATTACAAATTTTGTTGTGTAGTGTGCATGTTATGTTGAATTTCTAAAATTTCACCTTATGTATGTAAATTTTTCTGCTTCTTGTTTTGAAAACTTTAAAATTTTTCTACCACATTTTTTTTAGTTTTCAAAGTTTTCAAAACCGAAGCAAAAGTACAGTAAAAATAATGTTTGCTTACTCTCTCTTTTGTTTTTAAATCTCTCGTACTTTTCTCTCCGGTCGTGGTGAAATCAAATATAATTCACCATAAACAAAGTTTTCGAAGTACTTCATCTGCATCATTGCCTTCTACGAAACTAAAGAACATAGCTAACTAAGTTAAAATTATGCATGTAAGCAAACAGAGGCGGAACTTACAAGAATCCAAATGACCATAAAAAAAACCACCAATCTTCTTTCCTTCGAAATTTCGAACATTCATTCTTATTCCTTTAAATACACTCGCTTCTAAATACATAAAAAAAAAAATATAAAATTTTTTTTCTCTTCACCCTATTTTCATGTAGATTACAGTTGTGGTAGTTTACTCATTGCCTTCAGGATCCACATAATGGAGTCAACTTTTTGAACATCTTGTATAATGCGTATACGTAATATTTCATATTCTTCATAATATTGAAGATATCAACTTGAATCAAAACTCTCTAATTTCTCTGAAATGTCTGTCGCTTCTCATAATGTATACGAATAAGCAAGGCGAGTATTAAAATAAAAATTTTTTTATTGCTAAAAATTTACGCACAAGTTTTATTGTAGTTATTCATTCATTTATTTATTTTATTTTATTTTTTTATTTTTTTATTTTTTTTTTTTTTTTCGTTTGTCAATTTATAATTAGAGGGTGTGGCAATTATTTATACAATTAAACGGAAAAATTGTAAAAGACTACAAAATAATAAAATTGATTTCGCAAAGCGATGACATCCGTTCTTTTGTACACGAGTATTTAAATCAGACAATCAACGATCGACAACTGACCCTGCCCTGCTCGCCTACCGATGCAATACCCAAGAATTGTGAACAAAACAAAAACAAAACAAAACAAAAAATGATTGATGTCAGGCGCTTGCCAAGGGAAAACAAATACAATAAAAGGCTTTGGAATTTCAACAATATTGAGACGAGAATTGCATAAAAAAAAAAAGAAAAGAGAATACAATGAAACCATTAAAGAGGGCGGTGGGCGTGACTGCATACAAGCATATATACAGAAAGACAGACAGACAGACAGACAGACAAATATAAAGAAAATTTTTTGACATATTGGACTGTTGTCTGCCTTTGACTATTGCTGTTGGTGTTGGCGCAAGCGCACGTGACTTACGTGACTAAGGTTTCTAATCAATGGGTGTGGTATGGTGTGTTGCTGACGATTGGGTGTACTAGGGTGTTACGATGGGTGCTACTATGTAGCAGTCAACTAACTCTATAGTTGTGTAGTAGAGCGTTGACAAAGTAGACCGCCCAGTTTAGAATAAAATAAAATTCAAAAAAAAAAAAAAAATGTATAAGTTAAACTGAAATGCATCGTTTCTACAAATGCACTCGTGGCAAAATTTGTATTTTTTTTGCAGTATTTTGAAAATGAATTTGCAATAAAATAAAGCGATAAAATATTAGACCTTGATAAAATGGTTCTAAGCATGTAATTCTTTCATTTTGAGAAACTTAAGACATATTCCCTCTTTAATTTCAATCTTTAAATCAGTCAGAAATCCCACTGACTCAGTTTAATGTTTCGAGTTAAACATGATATGAGCCAAATTCGGGTTGTTGTAATTATTGTTGATAGCTCCTGTCATCGCGATTCCAAAAATTTTGCAATTTACTTTTTTAATCGAAGATTTTGTTGCTCCGGAAATCGCAATTCGCAAAATATTTCCGATTTCAAACCGGCAGCGTTTGAGGTTGGAAAGTAAGCATTTTTTATTTGTTCTGTGTTGTTTATAGGTTTAGATTAGTACTTTTTGTTAAATTGGCTGAACAATTTTAAATAAATATTTTTTTTAAAAAAAGCGATTTGGTTAGACCGATAACATTTCAATTTGTAACCGATCGCAGTTTTTGTCAGATGCAATGCAAAGAAACGTTTTGGAAATGAAACATAACTTTTACGATTGCCGGAACACGAATTTACTAAATCGCAAAATTTTGAGTTTACGAGAGCAAGGCGGTTTATAGCCAATTAGTTCAATCAAATATTGTATCAGTTGTCTGAGAAAGCTTGATGAATTGTTTTATGAATGAATTCACTCTAGTATATGCAAAATCCTATCAAATGTCGATATGACACAGATGGTCCTTACAAACTCATTTCCAATTCAGTATTTTTGGCTTAAAACGTAATAAAAAAAAAGGCTTCATACATATCCCAGCTTCTCTGATTATAAAGAATTTGTACCTGTTTATCTGTATGTCCGTCCGTCCGTTTGTGACAAAATGCAATCATGCAAATACTTCTGTCACACAAAATAAAATCGTGTTTTTTTATTTTTTATTTTTTATTTTAATTTTTTTATTATTAGAAAATCAATTGTAGCTGTTGTTTTTTTTTTTTTTGTTTTTGTTGAATGCATTTAATGCGCATTGCATATTCGTTTTTGGTATGCACAGAAGCTGCAATTAATCATCATCATTGCTGATTGACAAATAAATCAGAAATAAATCAATATCAAAAACCAACAACAACAACAAAAAAATCGAACATTGAAAGTTAACAAGTTTTACATGAAAATGCTTCCACATTGCATATAATACAAAAAAAATCATCGATATTAGTTGGTGGTGGAGCTGGGGGTGTACTACAATATACGAGTACAATATATCGTTCAGTACAACATGAAAGCTTAGACATTGTTATTCCACAAATATTTCATTTATTTAATTATTAAAATATTACTATTTGATTTATTTAGTTATTTATTTTATTACTTATTTTTTATGTTAGTTCCATATTTTTTTTTTATAGAATTAATTAAAGTTTGAGTGACAACATTGTTGCTGGAGAAGGGCTCGGGTCTGGGTCTCTTATAGTAAAATGTTTAACATTTTACAATTTGACGGAAATGTTTAGTGTAAAAAGTTTATTTTTAAACACTGCTGTCATTGACAAACAATTAGTGTGAATAGTGTATTTATTTTGTTGCTGCTGTTGAATGCTAATCAAAGAAGCAGCACACACGGCTGTGAGCTTGTTCAAAATGATCAATTGTTATCGATTGTTACGGATGAAACATGATTAAACATGATTAAAGCGAAAACAAAGAAATGCATCGAAAAAAAACATTCAACTTGCGAAGCTATGACAGCCTAAGAATGTTTCCAAATTATGGAATATCCGCCTTACTCCCGTAATCGCAAATTTTTGAGATTCGCGATTTAGTAAATTTTATACGATTTCAAATTAATCGTGTTCCGACAATCGTAAAAGTTATGTTTCATTTCCAAAACGTTTCTTTGCATTGTATATGACACAAACTGTCTACGACGTCTACTTTAGTGCGTTACAAACATTCCGCCAATTTGAATATACCCGTTTACACCATGTGTAACGGGTATAACAAAAAGAAATGTGTACTCTTTATTATAACCGCCACTTAAAGGAAGGGTATTATCGTTGACGCATTAAAGGAGGCATCAAAGACCCCATAAAGTATATATATTTTTGATCAGCTCAAAGAGACGAATCGATTTAGCCATGTCCGTCTGTCTGTCTGTCCGTCTGTCCATCCGTCTGTGTGTTGTAATACGCTTTTCTCCGAAACTTTTAAAGATTTTGACCTGAAATTTTAAACTTAAACTTTTTTTGATTGTATGTCAGAACCAAGGGGCCATGCCAATTTTTAGATGTAGCCCCCATACAAACTTACCACATTTTTTCCTATTTTTTGTATGAAAATAGTTCTTATTTATGAATAGATTTACTCCAATCTGGGTAAAATCATGTATTCATATATGCCTTTAAGTTGATCACCAACTTGAGTTTTCCCCACCCAAACTCTTTGCGGACCATAATCTACGTCACTGATGATCATACATGAACTTATTAAATTATTTTGTGTGGCTGGTATTTGATCTTCGGTTCTACCAAAGTTAACGTTTTTTCTTCTTTTCTTTAAACTAAAAAAAAAAATTTTTTTCGTTTCATTGCGTAACATCCGCATTGCGAGAGTTCATATAACATATTTTGACATTTCCACAAACCATTACTTCCTGCTCAAATATTTTATTATTTCGTTTTTTTTTTTTCCTTTGTGCTGTGTTATACTTTTGAAACGATTGTTCCAAGGCATTAAAATAATTTTACGAATTTTTAAGAATGCCATAAGCATACGTTTTGTTTTTGAATAACAAATATTTTTTTCGATCAAAACAAACTTATTCGTTTCGTTTCGAATCGATTCGAATTATATTATTGAAATGTTACAACTCGATACATATTTATGGTTAAATTTCAATAATCTATTTTACATTTTACAGAATTTAAGGAATTTAATGAATCTAAATTGAAAACAACAACAAATTCAAAAATGTTGTATGTAGCCGTAACATAAATACTTGCAATACTATAAAATCCGAATAAAAACAAAAGTTGGTATGTCTTGAGTCGTATCTATTTTGAAAAGAAAAGACGTAAACAAATTAACAAAATTTAAGAAAAAAACAAAACAGAAAACAATGCACCAAAAACAAAACAAAAAAAAAAATAAAACAGAATACAAAACAATTTTACTTGAGGAAATGCGTCAAGCATTGCTGCTGCGGCTGGCTGTTAGCTGGTGGCGTATGCGTAATATTTTGTTTCTCTTTTTTTTTTTTTTTTTTTAATATTAATCAAATTTGCCAATGAAGCGGAAAAATGAATTCAAATTGTTTTCTTCTTTTTTAATTTTAGTTTAAATTTTTTTATTTAGCATAGTTTTAAGTAGATACGTGCTACAATGCATATAAACAAAAGCAACAATAATTTTTTTTTTTCCCCGATAATGATTAATGATGTTGTTGAATTCTTGTGTTACATAAAAACTAAAAAAGAAAAAAAGTTGGAAAAATCTGTAATGTATATGACGCATTCTCTACATTTTCACAAACTTTATAATCCCTTTTGGTTATAGAGTATAAAAAACCAACAATTTTCGGTGCCTTGTCACGCATGGGATCCATTTTAAATAGATGGCAACTCTAAGCATTTCTTCAAGTGAGCACTACTGTTGTTCGGGAACGCCGTATGCAGAAAAGATTATTGTTACACTTTAAGGCGACCAGGTATCAAGTCATGATCAAGATCAGTCGACATCCTTGAGTTGGATTAAGCTGAGCAATTTTAGCGAACTCGCAGGGGTTCAGATCAAAGTATGTGCTGTATGGGTGGGATAGTAGTTCCGGATAGCCGTTTTCAAGGCATTAAAAATAATTGTTGCCAAATTGATTTTCTTTGATGCTCAGGAAAGTCGCGTTTCTGATTTGACAGTTTATTAGTTTCCGTCATGTTGTGTTGGTTGCTTCCATTAACTTTTTCAGTGATTTTTAAAAAGGTAAATTCTTTTGCGTTTCAGAATTATTTTTTCAAAAGGGATCATCTGTTTCTTATTAAATTTGCAATACGTCGTTTTAATTTGTGAGAGCAATGATCTTTTATTAAAATTGCATAAAATATGAAATTTTTTCTTTATCAAAAATAGAAAAAATTGTGTATAATTATTCTTAAACATTTGTTTTTTTTTTTTTTTTTTTTTTTTTTTTTGGCACCGCATTAACATTTAGAAAATCAACAGCGAAATCGCCTCCAGTTTCATCGGCGAGCGTTAATAGCCATAACAATTGGCTGCCAGCTGTTTTGCACTGAATGCCTTGAAGATGCATAGATACATTTTTTTTTTTCAATACATATACGAATAGATTAATGAATGAATGAATGAATGAATGTTCTGAATGAGGCGATAGATGGATCAATGTACTATTTGTTTGCTTTTTTTTTTTGTTCATTGTTATTAACACTTTAGCCATTGTTTATCCAAATAGCGAAACGCATGTGACTCATTTGCTTGGGTTGGGTGGTGTTGAGTTGGGTTGGCTGGCTGGCGTCATTAAAAACGTTGTAGCAGACGTAGCTGGCAATATTAATAAACTTGCGTTTATTTTAGACAAATACTAACAAAAATTTATAAACTCTTTACAAAAGTTTGTAGTGTGAATAATAATTATAACGTCATTTTTTTTTTCTTTTGTTTTTTTTTTTTTGGTTAGCAAGTGCAAATGTTATTCTTGATCAGCGCAACAAGACAAAGCAATCTACTCGTCATATCCGTTTCTATTGGTTTTTTTTCTTTTTCGCATATTTCTTAAATTGTTTGTTTAGATTTCAGATTAAAATTCGTATATACATTTTTATGCGTAATCTACGTAAGAACCAAAGCAGCGACCTTTTTCATTGTCTTCAAAAAAATATATATTTTCTATTTTTCTAGTTAATCTTTGCGTTATTTGGATCTAGCATAATATCCAAAATGGGTATTGCGAAGTAGTGTTGGCAAAAAGAGTGATTTTTGAGTCGCAAACAGTGTTAAAATCGCAGTTCGCGAAAAAAACAATCAGCGATTACTGAACTGTTGGCGAATATATACACAAAATCGCCGCTAACTGAACTGTTTCGCTACAACAACATAACAAACCGATTTTGTTTTAAATTCATTGAAAAGTAAAACACTGCTTTTAAAAGCACCAATCACACTGATAAATAAACAGTTTCACTGTTTGCGAAGAGCGATATACAAAATCGCCGATAACTAAACATGTTCACTGAGTAACAAGAAAATCACAAATCACTACTTTCAGTCACAGTGCGACATTGCGATTTTTAAGTCACTGTGAAAAAAATCACTGAAAGTTTTAGTGACTCAGAATTTTATATCTTTTTAATGTTAAATACTTGACGAACTGGTAATACCTGTTTTACTACTGTGACTAAAAACTAGTCGGAATTTTTGTATAAATCAAAAAAATCTTTATTATTCTTCCTCATCAATTTTGTTCCCTTTCGATAAAATACAATTATGCCACCGCTTCTTCCAGTCCTCGAAGCATGTCCGGTATATTAGGAGTGTCACCGAAATCTCAGAGTTTTGTTGTAAGTAATACTCGAAAATTAACACCAAAACTCTAGTGGAAGTGTCATGTATATCTTTTGTTCAATAAGGGTTGTGATATATTTTTCTTGGTATTCTACAGTTGAGCTCATCGAGAATATTCGCTTTGTGTAGACCCTATTTAGTAAGATTGCAATTTTAAAAATATAATAATTTTCAAAGCATGAACAATTTTTTTGTGTGCAATTAATTTATTGAATGACTTAGTCATTTGGTAGTCAATTTCAGTTCAGTGGTTCAGTTTGTCGTTTTACAATAATTTTAAGTTTACTACTGACTACGTCAGCGGAACTTAATTGGCTAAAATCGACAAAGGCTGGCGACACCGCGTCTACTGCTGATGAAATTTATTACTTTGATAAATAAATAATTTCTATGTGAATATATGTAAAAATATATTCTTTTGAGAATGATATACTTACAAGTACACACACACACACCCCCACACATACATATACATAATAATAATAATAAATAAATACAATTTCATTCGATATTCAACGAATCGTATGACAAATTTTGTATACTATCAAATTAATATTTTACACACATTTTTGTTGTTGCTATTTGTAAGTAGAAAGCGGGTTAATTGATTAGTTCTGATATTATATGAGAAACTGTTCAGTAACAAAACATTCTACCACATATTTCAAAAATTCTTTAAAATAATATTACGCAAAATTTTTATTCGTGTGGAACTAAATCTTAAGAAACTTTTTGAACCGAATCCCCGTTTCCTGTGGTAAATTTGAACTAAGGTTCATTTTTAAATAGTTTAAAGTTAACGCTTGTGCTTGCATTCCATTCTTGCTTTGATTTTATAAGACCATTTCGAATGTATCTCATACCGAATGTCAATTTACGAAACATTGACAGTGTCAAATACGATATTAAATAGCCCTCGTATAATAAACTACACAATATAAGCTAACACAATAAATTTTCCATTTTCCTTGTAATTATTCGACAATGTCAACACATAGCATCAGCATTATTAATGATCTGATCTGATCTAAAGTGATCTCTGCTCTGAAATGGCTTCATGGCATTTTTTTTTCGTTAAATTTTCCCAGCGCATTTTAAATTTTTATACTATACAGATTAGTATTTGCTGTTACACATACACATACATGTGCACACATATACATATACAATAACATATATATTTGCTTACCCTTAACCCAACTTTTATTGTACTTGTACAAACCGCAAAATTTTCTATCGTTATTTTCCATTATATTGTATTGTACTTGTGGTATCATGCGATTAATTAATTCCAATTTCACTGTAAATTGATTCATTCATTCATTTATTTATTTATTTAGTTTAGTTTAGTTCGGGTTCTGTCATTCAGTCTTTCTGTCTGCCTTTCAGTTATTCGTTCATGCGATCGATTACTGGCAATGATGTCATATCGATCTCCGGAAAAGATATGATTTGCTAGTAAAATAAATTGAGTAACAAAAATTTTTTCCCTTTATTATTTTTATTATTTTTTTTTTTTTTTTTTTTTTGAAAAGTAAAAAACTTTAAAATAATAATAAAGTAAATAACAAATTTTACCATACATATCTGACAATGCATTTTCAATGGAATATTTTAAATTAAAAAAAAAAACAAATAAACAAATGAATTGGGTGGCCTTTGAGGCAAGTGTCGCTTGAAACACGAAGTGGCTCGATATTAGGCACCTTCATTCCGACCTTACATTGTAAGGCAATTTACGATCACACCTCCAAAAGACCACTCCACAACAATGGATGCAGAAAAGAGGCCTTATATTAGAAACATCTTCTACTTTTTCCAGCCAAGTTAACTGTTGCAAAACTCATTGTGAATTATAAATTTTAAGTTTTTAAAGGAACAGACTTATAACTCACAAACAGTTTATACCTAAATTTTCATGGGTTATGACCAGCTAAATTTATTTATTATGTTTATTTTAACGTTTATTTTATTTTTTTTTTTTTTCGTTTTATGTTTGTCTTGTTATTTAATTATCAAACGAATTAGTTAAAGATCATCATGATCATCATCATATTTACGCTTTTGTGGTATGACAAAAAATGTTTGGAAAATATATTCAGCATATAATATTATTTATTTATTTATTTTCTTTTGTATTTTTAAAGTACAACACTTGTTTTATTTCGTCCACTTCTTATCCATTATTAAGGGTTGAAAAACAGTATAGTCTGAAAAATGAAGGCTTACAACTACCCGTCATCAACTTTTGGTTTAGTATTTTTATGATAGTCAGTGGCTTAGAGGGATTTTGGCAATAGTCGTATGAGTCTTTATATACAATCAAAGCTTAGACACAATTTACAAGTAAAAATTTTTAAAGTTAGAAAAATTGGGTGGTGAAGTTTGTTTAGAGGCTACATGGTAGTGGTGCGCTGATCCTTATAATAAAATTAGAGTAAAGATAGGATTATATTAGATGTGCTTTTATCCAATTAGAGTTGAATACATTCATAAATATTTACTATTTTCACACAAAATTAGATGGAAAGTTCATATGGGGCCTATACCTAAATTTTGACATTGGATGACATAAAAAGTATTTTTACCCAATTTAGAGAGAATACATTCATGAATTACAGTTATTTTCATATGTATGCGATCCGCCCTGTTTTTATTAACACAACACTAGATGGCAGTATTGCGCCATAGTCACCAGCAAAATTGTCATCACTATGAGTCGCCCTGTATGCGAGCCGCCCTGTTTTTATATATCCAACACTAGATGGCAGTATTGCGGTATAGTACAAAAATTATTGCATACTTTTAGGCTGCGCTATTATTTAAAAAAAAAGCTATAAATTGCATTTATTCAGAGCAAAGCCAGTTCACGCAATTCGATAGTGATTCGCCGAAAGCTCCAGGACTTGATTGGAAATATTCGTCCATATAATCCAGCCCTGGCACCAACTGGACATGATCCTTGGCCATGAAAAGTTGGCCTTAAAATCGCCAACCCTTGGCGATGAGCTAATAAGGATCATAATGACAACAAAACGACCTAAATCAGACACCTTACCTGATAGATCACAAATTCTGTATATTTAGGCTGAGCTAAGATTTTTTTATACGCCCTTTGTGGCACCTTTCAATGACCCTCTCAAGTGATCTTTTTCAAATATAAATAAAAGATTAAGGTTGTTAAATAAAAATAAATGCAAAAAATATCCTAAGATCAAAAAAAAAAAAAAAAAAAAAAATCTTGATAATCTTTTGTCAGTTTGTTTGTGTTAAAACTTTTTTTTATAAAAAAAATAATATTTTTTATACAAAAAAATACCAAAAAAAAAAAAAAAAAAACAAAAATAGAAAAAGTAAATACAGCACTTGAAGAAATTAAAATAATAAATTAAAATAAAAAAACCATAAACAATGGCCAATAGCAGTTATATGTTCAATGTGGATGCAGGCTATCTGGAGGGTCTGGTACGCGGTTTTAAAAACGGATTGCTCAAGCAAGGCGACTACTTAAACATGGCACAATGTGAAACACTGGAAGATCTTAAATTATTTCTACAAGGCACTGATTATGGCAATTTCATGAGCGGCGAAGTAGCACCATACACAGTGGAAACAATAGCACGTAAAATGCAACAAACAATGGTCACACAATTCAATTACTTACGTAATCATTCAAGTGAACCACTCACGACATTCTTCGATTACATAACATATTCATATATGATCGATAATGTAACGATGCTCGTTTCGGGTACACAAAACCATTATCCAATGGAAAAACTATTAAAATTGTGTCATCCATTGGGCTTATTCGATCAAATCGAATCTATACAAGCTGTAACAACTACGGAAGAATTGTTTTATGCCGTTCTTGTCGATACACCACTCTTTCCGTTCATATCCGAAACATTATCGGAGAAAGATTTTGATGAGATACATCCAGAAATAATACGCAATATGCTATATAAAACGTATATCGAATCATTTTATAGATTTTGTAAGAAACTTGGCGGTGCAACGGCAAGAGTTATGTGTGATTTACTATCATTCGAAGCAGATCGACGCATTATGACGATTACAGCGAATTCATATGAAACGGAATTAACTTATGATGAACTTTTGAAATTATTTCCGACATGCGGTAAACTATCACCGCATGCCGTTGCAGTAATGGCGAATACCTATAATTATGAAAATGTTAAAACGGTTGCACAACTCTATCCCGAGTATACGAAAATTTTTGAATCTGGCAATGGATTCGATCTGACACAAGTCGAACGGAAATTCTTTCAATTGGAAGCACAACAGAATATGAATGTATTTCTGCAGCAATTTCACTTTGGCGTATTCTACGCCTACATGAAACTCAAGGAGCAGGAATGTCGTAATGTAATTTGGATAGCCGAATGCATATCGCAGAATTATCGCAAACAATTGGATGAATATATTACTTTTTCACTCTAAAAGGTATCTGTACTCGCCATCTTAAAAATTTGCCATCAAAACAGATAGACAGTCAGACGACAGACAGACAACCAGTTGAAACAATATTAATTGCAAGTTGCAGATAAGCTTTTGATTCAAATACTCAGAGACTCTTATGCCATCTTTTCTAAGAGATCTCTGAAAGGTTCTTATCGTTCCAAAATATATATTTTATTGTAAATTGTGATTTTAATATATTTTATTAATGACAACATTAGGCAAGATATCTTATCTTAAACATATTTGATTTGAAAACTATTTCAGCAATCTACATAGTAAAACCTTGAAAAAAGCGGTATCATGTCAAGATTATAAAAAACTGCATTTGCGTTGGGAGGTATACAGTACTTATCATCTTAGTGGTGTCACAAACTGTAAGAATATGGCTGAGTGCCTTCTCAGCTTCCCAAACAAAATCTCCTTTTGAGGTAACCTATTTCACCCAATATATTCATTGGCCTTTTAATACCCCTACTTTTTCCATATATATATATATATATCCATATATATATATTTTATAGACCCTACACTTGTATACGATATGTGCGTGGAAAAGTAAGTATATATCAAATAGTAAATATACAATACAAAGCAATATATTTATATATAATTTAAAATGTGGACTACTCCTGATAAGCCAAGAAGTCGATAACCGACAGACGTGTTTATTTTTATTTGTCATACATACTATATACTATACCACATTTGTATATCGTAAGTACGAGTATATATTTTTACCAACACATAATTATAAGTGAAAATATATACATACATTATACATGCATGGCATATCAAAGCACTTCACCTCTCTTAGGAACTGTTCAAAATTTTTTTTTTTTGGCATTGGCTTATTTTTGTTATCATGATTTGCGAAATTTTTCAAGAAATTTGCAAAATTTTATTGGCAAGTATCAAAGGTCTTTGGTATTTTCAACAATCCCGGATGTTTAAAGCGGTTGTAGGTTGGTTTTTTTTTTTTTTTTGTAGGAGTGTACCAAAATAAACCGGATTTGTTAGGTTACTTGTCACATACTATATATCTCTTTTTTGTAATTTCGAAAATTTTGATATATTCCCAAAGGAGATCTGTGAGATATTTTTTTATAAATACATGCCTCTTTGCGGTTTACGTTCAGTTAAAAATAATGCGTAGATAAGATATTTATTGAAAATTTTATAACCTTTGTCTAGAAAACAAAAAACTATTTTATGGCTTAAGATAGAAAAATTGTTGTGAACTTTAGACTTTTTTTTAGTATTTTTTTTACTGATTTTTGTTAGAAATTCATCATGGACTCCAAAAAATGCCAAAAATTTTGTAAATTTAACATCTGAATACAGCATTTTGCCATCTTACACCGGCTATAACTAAATTATACGATTTTAAGACTGGTTTTCTCAATTTATGTATAAATTTCAACTTACATCTTCTTCATGGTGATCATCTTGCGGTTGTAACTTTGCCACTTAACTTATCTAAGCTTACGGAATCAATAAATTGCTTGTAATTTTACACACAAGTTGAGGAAACCGGCCTAAATTTTACTAAGACATTTTTTTCGTGTTTTTTTTTTCCTTTTTTTCAAGAAAATTTTGCCAATTTCTAAATTTTTAGCTTAGAAGTAACTTTGTATATGAAGCCCAAAATGATGTTTAAACATAGTTTGATTCGGAATAACGACACACCGAACCACAAGTTATTTGAAGTCTCAAGTGCCGTGTATTTGAGTCGGTTCTTCGAAGTTATAGTTTTTCTTTGTTATGAAACAATTTAGTTTGTTGTCACATCTGGTCCGGCTTTGCTCGATTAGAAACATCTTATCAGTTCTTTAAAACTCATCGTTTGAGTATTTTGTTTAAACTAAGCACAAAGAAAAAAGTTTGATAAATAGTTTATCACGAATACTATAGATCATGTTTGTGAGTAAACTGTTCAGAAGATTTTAGACACCGAAACAATGACGAGTTTTGGTTTTGTGATGATGATTCATTAGTTTTGACTCTAATGGTAAGAAGTAAATACTTTTTCACTGACTTTTTCTTTCTAAATTGAGCCACATGTCACCACACACAGTTGCTTGGACCGATCCATGAACCAAGCATGCATTTCTGAGTAACGAAAAGAGCTAGAATATTGAATTGGACCAAGGTACTACACTCAAATATTTATAGGTTTCTTGAAGTATTAGACGATGACACTCTTGAGTCTGTTTGTCAAAATTCTGTTGCGAAAAGAGCAAGAATCTTAAACATTCTGAACGTGCGGTCTTGGGTTTAGCCCTGCGCCCACACCTAGTTCTCCTAATACAAATTGAGCGGATCTTTACAAAAATTGAAATACATTAATTTTATTATTTATTTATTTATCTATTTATTAACGCATTAGCTTAACTTGTCATAATAATCGAACTAACACTATCGAGCGATTACGACATTTTGATTATTTGCTTGCATTTACTCAGACGAAATGTGAACTTTGAGCCTATTGCTAATTACTGGCATACATAAACATATTAAATATACTAAATACCATACATACATACATACATACATACATTTACAGATGTATGTATATATAAATAGTATGTACAATTGGTATAAATTTATTGTCTTTATGACTTTTTTTGTGTAAATCGTTTGATTACCTGATTAACTTTATCACGAGTAATTAACTAGCGCATTTTTGTTTTCTTTTTATATACAATTTTTTTTTTTGTAACTCTTATTAGCAACGATATTGTACGTGATTTTATTTTTTTATGATCGCGTCTGGTCAGATGGTCTGGTCTGGTCTGGCCGAACGAGCATTCGCATGCTGCAATTGGCACGAGTACAGTTACATGAGTAAATGAGCAAGCGAGTGAGTGAGTGAGTGAATGAGCTGGCAATGTTATAAAGTAACAAGGGGAACCGAAGCTTTAATACGCGTTACACGACTCTTTAAATGGTTTATGCCACTGTGTATTGGCTTGGATTAAATTTTCGAGAAGAGAGCGGTGCAGATCAAGCTTATATTCAATATTGAGATTAAATTTTGAGTTTTTATTCAAATTGAAGTGAATACATCCAACTAAATTATGGACGATATTGTATACCTGGGGGAGTAATATCTTGGTATTTTAATAAAGAAACAGACAGACGGACATAGTTAGTTCGATTCGTAAAATCAAACTGTTCAAGAATATATGAACAGTAGTACATATGTATACTATATGGGTTCTAAGACGCTTTCTTTAATGTGTTACAAAGTTTATGACAAACTTACATATAATACTCGTTCAAACTATGTGTGTGAAGGGTGTTACAAAAAAAGTTTGATTTGTAAGCCACATTTGCGATTAAATTCTTATCAATCATCGCAAAAAAAATATGACTTATTTTGCTGCTTCGTTGCTGTTGTTAGGCGACGCAACTACGCGAAACGTTTTATTGTTGTTCTCATTGTTGTTGTTGTTGTTGTAGTCGTCGTTATTATTATTCCAGAGTCTGCCGCAATCGTTACTTTAATGTTATATTTATTTATTGCTCTCTCATTGTTGTTGTTGTTTTATTTAATTTTTTTTTTTTTTTGCTACTGTTTGTTTCATTGCGTTTTTTTTTTTTTTTGCGCCTGATCAAAGGTCAAATCTCATATCAACGCTGGACATGAGCTTTTTTGTTACTTTGTATATTAAAACATGATACATTATTTATGAATATATTTTTATACAATAATTTGCATTTAAAAGCGACAAAGCGAAAATAAAAATACGAAATTAATGAATGACTGCGAATAAACGAGAAGAATTTCTTATTATTTTCAATCAAAGATCAAAGTTCAATTAGTGTTTATTTCATATGTTCTTATCTACTGAACAACGGCTTTGAACATATGCAACAGAAGTTTTTCGTAATTTTAAAATTAAATATTTCTCTACATATAATTTAGAAATTTAATGACAAAAAAACCAAAAAACAAATATTACAGCTCATATTGTTTGTTGTTTTAATGGTTTCGTTATCATTGTCACGTAGATTAGGGCACTTTTCAACTATCACGTGAATTACTCACAATCAGCTAAAGATTGTTGTTTTGTGCTCGTTTCGAATCTTATTTCTAAGATTAAACGAAATACAGTCACTGTATAAAGGTCACAAATATATATGTTTCATATACATACATATAAACGGAAGAAGTCTGGAAAGTTATCGGTTCGATCAGCTGTTTGCACTCAAAAATAGCTTTAAAAAAAAAAACAAAGAAATGAGAGAATTGGATAATGTTTAATTCTGTTGCATGGATTCACGATTATAATAAGCTGTAGCCAATCCAATCAACGAACTCAACAGATTGTTGGGGCTATAAGTATTTTACATAACGCAAGGAATTATATCAATAAAACTGTCGGAATTTCAATGCAACCCCAATGTAATATCCACATTTAGGTTAGCTCGGATCATGTCTTGAAATCAAAGTTCCAGATTTATGTATTTAAACATCGCATGACGGTTTTTAAGGCTTTGATTTCATTTGAAGTTATTGAGTTAAAAGTAAACAACAACAACAACAAAAAGAAGAATGCTATTCGTTGATCACTTTCTTTTGGATTCTATTTGAATATTCCTGTGGCCCTTGTGGACTTCATTTGAGATTTACTTTAAATAATTAATAAACTTTTTATTGAGCGTGTGCGTTTTTTTTATGATGTAAAATTCATTTATTTTATTTTATTTAATTTACGATTTCAACAAAACGTCATATTATTTTTTTTTATTATCTTTTCTGTTCTCAAGTCCAAAGTAACAAGGTGTGAGTAACTCTAATCGTATGATATATACAAACAAATATTTCTTTTTTGTTTTAAATAAAGAGTGCTCAATTTGCTATTTTTATTTTTTTTTTTTTTTATTTGAGCTAAAAAACTATTTAAGTTAAATTGTTAGGCAAGGCTTTGGCAGAATGCTTATTGAAATGGTATATTCCGAGTCTTTCTCAACTCCTTGGTGGTTTCTGCAGTATCATAAATTTATTGAGCTTTTTAAGTTTCAAGTCGACTGTAAATTATGCGTTTAGGCAATGTTGACCCCTATATTAAGAGTAATACAGATGATAAGTTTTACATAGAACGTGCTCCCAAAATATTTGGAAAAAAAAAAATTTAATATCCAAATAAAACACCCTTTAAATTTATATATTTATATAGATGGTACATATATATACATATGTGCATAGATATATATGTATGTATAAAAGTAGCACGTTGACTCAATTGACGCCGACGAAAAGGCAAGTACGAACTTAACTCAGAGTCCAAAACTCAAAAACTTTAATCGTCAACCGTGCCGCACCGCATGAGACAGATTGATTATTTAATGCTAATAAAAAAAGGAGAGGAGTGGGTGAAAAACGCGGCAAATGAAGAGAAGCGTTGATAAGTAATAACGCACCGTGTGCCAAACAAAAAAACGTTGCCAGATATATTGTAAAAAATATTATTTTTGTTTTTGTTTGTCCAACGAGTAGATATGGACATGTTGCAATTATAAAAGGTGTAGTGTTCCGCGTTTGTTCTATAGCTTTGTAGAAGGTTAGAGTGTGATAAACTTATGTATTATCTGAAATCTTTTCACCACAGTTTGCTATCGTACGGAATAAAACTCACCAAAACATGTAAGCAAATTATAAAAAAGATAGTGGTGGAATACTACAACTTGTTTAATTGCATCATGGGTATTGTACTCGTTCGATTCTTAAATTAAATATTTAAATACATGAAAAAAAAAAATTATCTGGCAGCACTATAGTGTGATCGCAATATGCGCTTTAAATGAGCAACTTTGCCTATGCTCTTTCTCTTTCTTTTTTTTATCGCTTAACTTAATTTGCTCTCGCCGCAACGGTTATATACCCGATGAATATTATTACAAAACGGTTATATTGGCATCATGATCGGTTTATAAACGATTGAGTTAACCCCCTTCTCCATCATTTCGGTTTTGCAGTTCGACGCGTAAAGACGCATTCAAGTGAAAAGCGGTTTATTTCGCTCCAAAGTGAATTTCGCACAGAAATATTATTGAACGCATACATAGAAATAAATATATAGACTTACATATACACGTCTATCTACATCAGAAAAGAATTTGTTTTTTTTTTTTTTTTTTTTTTAAATTGCAAATTGTGCTTTTAAGAACTTTTAGGCTGTGCCTATTTTGACGCATTTTCAGTGCATTTTTTAAATAAAAAAAAAAATTAAAAGACACCAAAAAAAAGAAAAAGCTTTAATCTAAAAAAAAAAAAAAAAATGGCAAGTGTTGAGAATAAAAATGCTACAGGAAACGGTACTGCCGTCGCCGAAACCTCCAACACTAACAATATCGTCGCTGAACAGCAAAAGGATGCACAAAGTCTGCTGCCGCATTTGGAATCATTGGAACGTATTATTAAATTGCCCGTTGTAGGTGCAGCCTGGGACAAATCGCAAGATGTCTATGGCAAAGTGAAGGGTATGTACACATACATACATCGTATGTACCTATGTATTCATATATAGAACTTATATCTATATTTATGGTTATCTGTCTGTCTGTCCGTCTGTCTATCGCCTATCTGTGGGTGTAACATGTGCTTTTGTGTGAGTGATTGAGTGAGTGTGTATGGGCATGTGTGTGTGTGTAATCAGTGTTCAATGTAAGTGCGTGCATTGAACTCGTCCGCCCGACTAACGTTATGATTTTATTTTGCATACATACATATACTTATGTATATGCACGTATGTACATATGTATGTCAGCTCATATATATCGTATAAGTGCAACAGCCGCAGTGCCGCCATTACAACTTAAATTCGCTAGTCGATGTGTATATCTCTATCTCGCTCCATGGATAACCGTTGTTGCAATTTACTTTATGTTGTTTTTTTTTTTTTTTTTTTTTGCTCATTCCAATCGATCGTTTCGATCACATTTTGCGGTCACTTTGCTAATAATTTTTTTTGCTACTCGTTATTGCATTTTTTTTTTTTTTTGTTTTTTGGGACACCTTAAATGAATTGTTGATCACTTTTAATGCATGTGCTGCAAGAAACATGTCATGACATGTTCTATGAAAAATTTCTTGAAATGTTTCGTTTGTCGTTTCGATTATAGTAATTTTATTCTAAGTCGCATTAAGTTAAATATTTGTGAGTTATGTAAAAATTTTACAAGATCAGCTGTTGTATACGTTTCATATCTCATTTCATATACGTAGTCTGAGCACAGGGTATTTCATAGTCAAGCTTACTCCACCGCATCGTTTTTTTTTTCATTTCTTGTTTGACTTAAGTAAAAAAAAAAAAAAAAAATAAAATATTTATAAAAATTTGTATCTCGACGTATTATTGAACTTTATGACTTCTTGCATCAGACAATTATGTTGTTTTTAAAATTTTTTTCTTGCAAATTGAACTAAATTGAATTTAATTGTGTACAACAACAATAAATTCTATTAAAGTTTTATCGAACATACTGATTTTCAAAAAGAAAAAAGAGATCCTCACTAAATTTATGTATAAATATTCTAGAACATAGAAAAACATCAATTACTCGACATAAGCTTTGCCAAATATTAAAAATTTTATTAATTTTAGAGGGTTCCACTGCCAAAATAAGAGTTTATGTAGCAAAATTTTATTTAATCACCTTTTTGAAATTTTGAATTGTTTTCTGAAATAGAACTTACTATATGCATTGTGATTTTGATCATTTGCCGATTTATGTGTTACATGTTTACTACAATTAGTGTTCAATATCGTTCACACAAATTACTAAAATTTTGAGTTTTTGCAACACTGTTTTACAACGTTGCACCGTTTCACTAGCATACACTCTTGCAATTGTGCAATTAAGTGTTAAGTGTTTTATATGGCAGACTAAGTTCAGGAAAATGTAGGTCGAGATGTTCACTTTTGATAAAGCGAATAATCGAAGGAAGTTTGTAAAATAAAAAAAAAAAAAACATTTAGGTACATTTTTTGTTTTTTTTTTTTTTTTTTTTATTATTTAACTAATTCATTGAGAGATAAGATTTAATTGATTCCAATAAATTTTTATTTATAGTTCACAGCTCATATGTTTGTTTGCAATTCTTATTTCTCGATTAAGTAAAAATTTAGAAAAGACAATCTTAAAAATTCCATAATGTATACCGTGTTCCTAATCAGAATAGAAACCTGATTTGGAATAGCAATGTCCTTGTTCCCAATGAAATTGATTTTCTTAAATCGTACAATTATTTTACTCCAATATCTAGACTGTTTATATGTATATACACTTTGATTGTGTGCTGCATAAAACTGTCGAGATTATTCCAATATTTTACAAGCTTTGAAGTTTTTTCCGATTCCTGGAATTTCGTAGATCTCACACAAATCTCTAGTTCTAATGGAATAAAATAAAAATGGCAATTTAAATTTTACTAAATGGTAATAAAAAGTTTCAGACTTTTTTTTATTACATTTTAGTAAATGTTTAAAAAACTGAAATTTCAAAAAATAAATAAATAAAACAAAATGAAATTTGAATTGTAAATGTGCACAATAAAAAATATTGCATTTTAATCTTATTTAAAAAAAAAAAATAATGAAAGATTATACAAATGTATTATATTTAAAAACTTTTTACGGCCGGCAATTCAACCTTCGAATTTAGCAAAACTAGCCGGTTTATAGTAGATAAAGAGAGTGCGAGTGAGAGAGAGAGAGAGCAAGAGAAAGATACAAAGATCATACGATCACATTTAGTTGCGTTATGCGCTGGTTGAGAAGAGAAAGGGAATGCGCAAAAATGGTAACACTAATGACGCACTCTTTCGTGTGGTGCGGTTGGGGTTTTAAACGCAAAAGTACAAAGTACAAACGAATTATTATAATAAAAAATAATAATAAAAAAAATGTGAACCAAAAATATAATGTAGAACATATTTTTGAGTTATGTAAATTTTATAATTTGAAACACAAAAAAAAAAAAAAATTTTTTTTAATAAAAAAAATATAAAAAAAATCGTGACAAGTAAAAGCAAAAAAATCAGCAGGGCTAGAGAGGAAGAAAGAGAGAGAGAGAGTCAGTGCGAATGGAAGAAATGCTTTTGTCTGTGTTGAACTTTATTTTAATATAGCTTGCTCCTCTTTGTCGTTATTGTTGTTGTGATAGCTTTGATTATTGAATTGGACTTTCGACTTGTTTGTGATTTTGTCGTCGTCGTCGTCTTTGTCGTTTTTTTATTTTATTATTTTTTTTTTTTATTTATTTATTATTTTTTTTATGCATACCCTTAACATATTGCGTAAAACGAGTATTTTTAGATTGTTCAAAAGTTTGTAACGCATCAAAGTGTGCAAACACTGTGCAGCACATAAAATCGATAAACATGCTAGAGATGTGCGCTGAACTAAATATTTGATTCCGATAACGCCCATTTCATTCCGTTGTGGAATTCTTTTGTGCCGATTCCACACATGATCAACATCGAAAGATGAGTCGAAAAGCAATGTCCACCATGGTAACGATTTTCTTCGAGACTAAAAGAGCCTCCAAACTTTAAATTTTGTGCTTCTGAAAAAAAAACCCTCTTGAGATCACTAATATCAACATTTTTTTTTTTTTTTGTCTAGAAACAACGAATTCGTTGTGGCTCAACAAATCAGACAATTATTTTAATGGGCTCCGACACAAATCTTACCATTTTCATTATTTCAACCTTGTAGTGTATCATCTTCTACTTAGATGATGGATCATAAAAGCATATTATTCCATCTATTAGCTTAGCAAAAGCATAAAACAAATAAAGAAAACCTATTTAAGTTGACAGAACTTTCAATAAATTTGGTTTTAATCTACATTTAAAAAAAAAAAAAAAAGCAACAAGTCAAGATCATGTACATTTTAGACGATAAGCTTTTTACTTGACCAATAAGTTCAAGATAATCGAAAAAAAAACATGTTTTTGTAAAATAATTCATTCCCAAAAAAAATGTGTTTTTTTTTTTTTTTGCACAATTGCAGAGTATAAAAGCCTTGGGTATGTTCGATAAGCATTTTTTTCCTGAAATGCGCAGTTTTTTTTTTATTATTTTTTATTTTTATAATTTTCGCTTGACTAACTTCTTATTTGCATACATACATATGAATACATACAGATGTACGTATTTATGTATGTATATACAATATGTTCATAGATTTTATACAGTTTTATGTATTCAGCAGATACATATGCATATAATATATATACATTTTTTTTTGTGTTAATAAGATCGTGTTGTTCGTTAATATATACATTATGCATTTGATGAAAGTTTAATGGTGCGTTTTTTTATTACACAATAGTCTCTCTGGACTAAGTATAATCATAAAAGCACGACGTAGCCCCTGGACCTAGCTCAATAAATAATAATGTTTGAAAGTATTTGATAAACTATTCAGTAGAATCTATACTCTAAGTTTTATGGTAATCTCCAAGATAAGCGTTGCCATACTATATCGATTCGACTTGCAAAGCTGATCCCAATGCCAATTTAATAGGAAAAGCTACAACACAGTTGGGTATAAAAAAGTTGATCATGCAAAATTTGTTTTTTTTTTTTTTTTTACGATTTTTGGCAATAAACTTTTTTTATCATTTCATTTTGAGATAAAACCGTGACTGACATGAATATTACAATAATTTTTTTTTTTTTATCGCATCTAAGTGGTGGCGCCTATTAAAGGCAGTTAAAAATAAATACATGATGCGCTGCATTCTACGTTAAACATTTCTGGTTAATTTATTTTTTATTTAATTAAAATTTATACGATTAGATAATATCACAACAACAACAACAACAAAAATTCGTTTTATTTATTTTTTTATTTTTTTTTTTTTAATTTCATTTTTAGGTAAAAATCGTGTTTTCAACTGGGCTCTCTGCGCCGCCGAGGATTGTGTTGCACGTGCCGTAACAACAGCTGCACCAATTGTTAATAAATTGGATCGTCCCATACAATATGTCGATCAAACACTTGTCAAGGGTATCGATAAACTTGAAGTTAAAGCACCAATTATCAAGGATACACCACAAGAGATCTATAATCAGGCAAAGAGCAAAGTTATCGATGTTGTACAGCCACATCTTGAGCGTGTTGTGAAATTTAAGGCAGCTGGACAACAAAAGGCTGCATCGCTTAAAGATCTTGCTTGGCAAAAGGCTAATGAGGTTTTGGCAACACAATATGGCAGTCTGGCAGTTAATGGCGTTGATACAACAACTGAATTAGCAGAACGTTTGCTTGAATACTATTTCCCAAAATCAGAATCAGATATTGAAGAAGAGGATAATGGTAAATATTATATTTTTGGTTTTTAATTCTTGCACACATTTTAAGTTTAAGCGTTTGGATACTTATCTAAACCCCTTGTTCCCTTAATTTGGAAATCTATTATTTTTCTTATGTTTCGAAATACTAATTTTATTTTTTATTTTTAACAACTTTTTTTTTTTATGAATTTTGTCGTTGGAATCGTTTTATTTTAGCATGAATTTTAGATAATCTGTTTAATATTGTGTTCCATTGTTCAAATTCCATTTCCTACGCTTATTAATTTTACATAATATAAAGTTCAGTGCAAATTTTATATGTCGTCATAAAAAAATATATATATGTGAACAAATTGAACATTGCTCTAGATCAGACCATTCAAATAATTATATATAAAGCTCGCATACAGCTGTTGTATTTTGATTATAAATTACGCTTCAACACATTTGTTTTGAGTTATTTTTTTTTTTTTTTTTTATAATTGTAGCTAAACTTTTTAAAGTACTTCTGAATCTTTTTAATATCCTATAAATCATTCAAGAAGATTTTCTTTACTAAAAGCAGAACTCCAATGAGAGAACTCCTAACCTACTGGTGTGTCTGTCAATGAAACAGTCTTATATGATTACTGTTAATAAGAATTTTCTTTTTTCTGGCAAGTTCTTCTGCTCTATAGTTCTTCAAGTCATAAAATTTCCGATTAAAAAAAAACGCTTTAAAAATATTCTTTACAAACAATTAAGCTTCTTCAACGTCCATTGAAAAACAAATCTTTTCCACGATCATATATACATTGGGGGAACTCCACGGTGTTTTGATCTTACTCTAAGTTTTATTGACGATATCGCAATATTAACATCGATAATTTCCAGAAACAAAGAAATAACTGATCTTTGGACGACCTTTACGATATTCAAAATCGTTTACGACTGAACTCTGAAATCCACAAAATAAAACTCCGAGAAATCGCGTAACCTCAAGCAATTCAGATTCAGTTGATAAATCAATCAAACAATTTTATTAATTTAATTTAAAATTTTTTAAGACTGTAACGTGACTACTAATCTCCTTTTTTTTTTTTGTGTTTCTTAAAATTTTACTCATTGAGTGTAAATTTTTGAGGTGTGTCACAAGATCATATATTGTGCGACATTTTGACTGATTAGATAGCAAATACTGTCTGTATACTATACAGTATTATATATAGCAAAAGAAAAAAAAAATGTAGAAAATACTTTAATCAGCGGAAAAACCAAAGACCAAGTGCGTCACACCATGGTGTAACTGTAGAAGTCAGTCAATTACAATTTCGCCAAAGTTTAGTTTTTCGTCAAGCGTAATGACTAAACAAGTTCACATTTTTCCAAGATTATCGAAAGGCAGCTAAGACAAAAAACAAAAACTCAACGAATATATTTTTTTAAATAGCAGCTTTTTGTTTTTTTACTTAATTTATTAATTTGTTTTTCATCTTTATCATATTTATACAATATATTATTTTTTATGCTGCTACTTTTGTTTAAACAAAGAAAAACAAAATGAAAAAAAAAAATAGAAATCTATAAATAAATTTCGTCAATGTTTTTATTTCTCAGATAATAAACAAAATGCTGTCGTGCAAAATGGCAAAAATACTGCTGATAATATTGATAGTAAGTCTTGTTTTTTTTTTTTTTTTTGCTTCTCATTGGTATTTTTGTTATACAAGGCTTCTTAATTTCGATCTTTCGTTCGATTTTTGCTAAACTAACAATATTTAACTCCATAAAAAAAAGCACTTAAAAGATAATATTTGCCATTTGCATGTACAAACAATTGTGCTGTTCACGAGGTCTAGCATGAGTGTAAAAAAGAAAAGTTGCAAACGATTGCAACAACAACTACCACAGAAACCTTTCTTTTCTGTGATAGTTGCAATCGTTTGCACTTATTCTCTTTTGCACTCATGCTAGACCTCGTGAACAGCACAAATATAAATAATGAAATATGCCATAGAAGTGAGCAATGAGAATTATAGTTTCTTAAAATACTAGTAAAAAAAAACTATATAGGTGGTATTTATTAGTATATTATTTAATCTCAAAATGGGTTTCACTGCATGCTACAATTTCAATTTTTAAAAATATCGAAAAATTACTTTGGTATCTTCAAAAACTCATACATTTCTTTTTTAGCGCATTTTTCGTATTTATATAATTTAAAATAAAAATTACAATAACAACGAAGAAACATTTACTTCGGTGTCACCGAAGCTTTCATACTTTTCACAAATGTGAGTACATTTTTATTTGTCGAAATGCATCTGACAACATACAAAAACACCATCAAGACCCCAAACATTAGGTAGACCAAGCTTGAAACATGCAGTATCTCTAGGAGAACATAATCTGGAATAGAGCAGATATCTCGAGACTAATAGCGGTTACTGCCACAGGTCACTACCTTTTAGGTAGATACGCAAGAAGGCTCGGGAGGTACCGACGTTTAGATATATGGTGAAGCGTCGAAAACAGTGACAAAAATATTTCAAATAAAAAATTAAAAATCGAAATTCATAACATTGTCAAATTTGTGAGAAAATCAATCCGGGGTAGTTTCGTAGAAAGATAGTCGCACACCTAAATGGAATCTGTGCGACTCAAGAAAGAAAAAATAAAGCTCAATCAAACGAAATACCCTAAGTTAGAGATGGGCGTCAGGATGGCAATACCGTGGGCCCCAATAACTTTTAATTATGAAAACCCATGTTTTGTTTGTTTTATAATTTCTAAATATTTGCAGTTAAGTACTTAAAATTAATAATTAGGACTCAAGGGATTCCCGTCCCGTCTTGTAAAAATATTAGAAAATAATTTTGTATGTCAATCTATCCGCAGCATTTATATGGGATCATGGGCTCATGCCTCGAGAAGACTATCTTTCAAAATGTTAAAATACTACTCACACTTGTGTGTGGTGTGAAGAGTATATAAAAAAATCATATTGTACTTTAACAATATTTTAATACGCTACATACTTACTACCTACTACAAAACAATACAATCTATCAATTTGTCTGCTCTTTTACTTTTAGTTGCTCGACATGAATTTTACGAGCATGATACTTCTGACCATGAACTTGATACTAGATTCTTAGTTGCCGCCTCAACGGTATTTCTATCAATGTCATTAAAAATCTTAAGTGAAATTGTTGAATACATTAGAAGAAACCCAGAGATTATTAGCATTATCGATAGGGAAATCAATAATTTTATGGTAAGCTGCCAAACACCACAAAAATATAAATAATAAAAAATAACACCACACAAATCCTTTAACAAATTTAAAACATTCCACAAATAAACATAAACTCGAATAATAATTATTTAAATTATGCATTTAAAAATATTTGCATTTTGTGCACAATTATAAAATTAAATAAAAAAAAAAAAAAACCTATAAAATTGATAATTTAAAAAATATTTTAAAACAATGCATTTTTTTGTCCAATGTTTACAGTACCAGTTGCCGCCAACGAGGACCCAGTACTACACACAGTACAGACCGTTGGACGTCTCTCAAATAAGATCTCGCGTCGCGTCTATCGAAATGTCTCCAGACAGATCAAACAGGTCCAAAAGGGTAACCTCAACGACTATCTAAGCTCATTGATTGCCGCATTAAAATTGCATCAGTATATAAATTTTATTAATTCATCGATGGGCACAAATGTTGAACAATCAACGCTGTCAGAGAGTGCGCAACCCAACAACAACAACAAATGCCAACAATAGCAACAGCACTGCCAGCGCCAATAACACCACCAATAGCAGCAGCAGCAGCAACTCATCCTCATCCGCCAATAGTGCCAAAATAGTAAAAAAGTCTAAAAATACTCAAAATACGGAAACAGAGTAGAAAAAATAATACAATTTAAATTTTTTTTTTATTAATATTAAATGCGGACATATGGCGGCGTTTATAATTTTTCGTTTTTTTTTTTATATTTTAAAATGTAATACTAAATGCTAAAAAAAAGAAGCATATAAATATTTTATTTTTAAATATGTCTCCCACATTATGCTATTCGAAACTCACTCCCCATAAGCATAAAAAAAAAAAAAATAAAAAATTTATAATTTTTTTTTAAATTTATGCTATACACCACCAAACAACTCATTTGATATAAACTTTTTTTTTCCCTTTTTTTATAAGTTATGAAATTGCTTATATTTAATATTATAATTATTATTATTATATATTGTCAGCATCTTTGGATCATATCTAATATCTCTATAAAACTTTTCATTATTTTTTTTTTTAGACATTTTTATTTAAAAAAAAAAAAAAAAATTATGCCGCAAAAAAAAAAAAAAAACATTATGCCTGTAAATATTTATTAATTTTTGATGTGCAGTTTATATATAAAAAAATTGTTCTTTAAAACAAAACAAACAAAAAAATTGCATGAATATATAAATTTATATTATATAGAAACTAATACATAAAATATTTGTATAGGTTTAAGTTTTAGCTGTGCTAATGTAAAAAAAAAAAAAAAAAAGAAACAAAAAAAAAACCCATGAAATGTTTAAAAAAACATTTTGAAAAATAATGTTTAACAAATAATTTTGTATTCATCTTTTATACATAATTGTTGAATGTATCCATTAAAAATGAAAATCATTTTAATCATTTAGAAATTGTAGTGGAAAAAATAAAAATAAAACATACTTATATGAATATAATATATATACGAACTATGTTGAATTATGCTTTACGTTTACATATAAATCTACAATATAATAAAATATTTAATAAATAATAAAAAAAAAATTAAATGTGTGTCGACATGAAATTTTATTATGTTTTATTTATTAAAAAAAAAAAAAATGAAAAACAATGAAAAACTTTGACTTTGGTAGAACCGAAGCACAAATACATGGCACACGAAATATTTACCAACAGATGGCGCCATCAGTTAAACGCTGATCAACAATGTCCCACCAAAAATGTCAAATCGTGAGCGAGTTGATCAAGCATCAATTTTCAGGCGTCTGCATCGAATTTTGATTGGAAATGCTAATTGGATCAATTACAACCCCCCAAAAAAAAAGCGTACTTTAAGCCCGGCCAACCATCACCATCGCAGGCAAAGCGAAATATTCATAGATCCAAGGCCATGCTCTGTACTTGATGAGAGCACCGTGGTATGATCTAATATTATGAGCTGTTGAAACCGAAAAAAACGAGCCTAGCACTGAAGAAAAACGGCGGGAATAGGCCGAGCGACTCGAAAATGTGACCAACATTATAATGCTCGCCCGCACGTCCCAAGACCTCTCAAAAGTATTTCGAAACTATCAAATGGGATGTGCTACCCATAGTGCCTTGATTTGGTGAGCACATTCGACAGCCCTTGAATTTAAAACGAAGTACTTCGTTTGACTTCCACTCTTCATATTGTTGACCATTTAAAAAAATGCTGATAAGGTGCTTTTAAATTGAGTTATAGAGTTATTTATAGATTTACTTTTGTAGATACTTAATACTAACAATTTTTATTATAAGAATGTTTGTAGACTGAATAAATACTTTAGTTGGTACTTAAAAATTGTACAGCATTAATTTTTTTTTAAACTACAGATGCACACCTTATGAATGGTGATCTCGGTATACCTCTAGTCAATATTTTTATGCTATAATTTGAACCGAAATGTAACGAATAGTTTGAGAAACAAAGCGAATCGTTTCAATAGAATCGAATCTACTCGAGTCGATTGAATTGAATACTTACTGTTATGATTCGATGTTATTACCCGATACACTCCGATGCAGGTGTTTTTTTTTTTTGAATAACTTTTTTTTGATACTAATTTATTTTAATTAAGTTGACGTATGTATTTATTTATTTTATCTTGAAGGTCGTCTGTTGTTTATATTATATCTTTTAATCTGTATGTCTCAGTTTATTATCATAACAAGTGTGAGTTGTGTGTCACACATGTATCTATGAATGCTCTTGATCAAATTTCACATAAAACATAAATATAAAAAATTTTATCTAAATACACACAATTTTTTTTTTTTTTTTTTGCATAGCAAATGTTTGGCACCTTTTCGAAAAAAAGAAACGATAACAGGCACAGTGGCAACGCTGCGTCTTTAGTTATAAGTTGAAATTCAATCCAATAATGGATCGCGCCATATTATTATCAAAAATATTTATTGCGAATGTTTGCGATTTTACATTTTATTATTTTTCAATCGAAGTGCTGCAAATCTCATTAAATTTCAATAAAGCTTATTCTGCACTTTGCACTTACATATGTATGCGCAGTATTTCATATACATATAATATATACATGTACTATAAATACCATATATAGTACATATGTATAAAAATGCCCTTTCTTTGTTAATACAAATCATAGTATATTACTTTTGTCGAAGACTTTGTTATATTTCGAAGTGATTAATGTCTTCGAGATTAGATTTTTAGTTTAAAAATGTTGCCAATAAAATCCACAAATTTTTTCGGGATCACCAGTATTAAACACCAGCCAGCCCAGCCTACTTCGTGTGCGTTCTGTATTTAAGCTTCGGTTTTACCAAAGTTTAGATTTTTTCAATTTTTTTTTTTTTTTTTTGTTTTGTGCGATATGACCATATTTAGATTGTAATTCCATGAAATCGAAATCATTTAGTTTTTTTATATTTATTTTTTTTTTCTTCTATTGAGTTTACCATGAAAACTGATAAGTGGCTGTTGAAACACAATTAAACAAAAACGTAAAAAAAAAGTTAAAAAAAAAAAAAAATTAAACAGATGAATCGCAGAAAAATGTGGTTTTATAAAAGCTTTAAAAGACTTCGAGTTGCGTTTGCCGTTGACAACAATTCAATTGAAGAAAACAAAACGACAACATTTGTTTTACAGATAAGTATAGTTTTCTAGCTATACTCTAGAAATATTATATAGAAAAGAAACTTTAGACTTGAGTATATTGCTAGTGATAACCTATAAGCATGCATATATGTTATGTACATATATTTATATTGAAGCTGTATAGTAGAATAGTTTGATCTGAATAAATATTGAACAATTACTGCGGACGATTCGAAATGCATTCATTGTACAATGAGTAAAGAGCATATACACATGAGTGCAATTGTATGAAACACTCGAAAAAAGCGACTTTTCAAATGTGCCTAATTTCAGTCCTATGTCCACACATTCCAAAGATCATCATTCGTTTAAAATTTTCCAGAATCCGTCTTTAGTCTTGTGCTAGATCACCAGATCATCAGTCAGTGAGTTAGGTAGGTTAAGAGATTTACATATAGAGAAGATTAAGTATAGGCTTTCTCATACCTTGACTGCATCGTTCTTTTCTGTTTTTTTTTTTTTTTTTTTTGTTTGAATAAAACATTCATTTTCTTTCAGTGTTTTTGTGGACTGTGGACTGCATGCATGCCCGATAGAACTTTGTTGCGTTGAAAATGTACTTCTTGTATTTTCTTACACTCCTCAAAAGTAGTTCAAAAACTTTTAAATGACCGAGACAACGAAAGAATGCTTCGTTTAATTACCTATTTTGACATGAGCTGGTTGATGTACTAAAAACTTCCTTAAAATTCGTTGAGGCATCAACGCCATTATTTGGAGTAGAATCATATACCACAAATTTCCATTGGGTTTCTGCTACTAAATAATTTTCTGTTTGGTATTTACTGAAGCATGTCAGAGGATTCCTTCAAATGAATCTTTCATGTTGGATCGTTAATGATTACTGCTGCTCCTACTCCAGTCTGCTTCGTCCTTTTCAATCATCCAAATGCTTGCATTGATGGCGATCGATGGCCTTGCATGTTGCATGTCTGCAACTCTACATACAACTCGGTACACTTTCAGAAGCGTAGCTGCCTTTTTTTTTTTTTGTCAGATTCTACAGTCATTAGTATTCAAGTCTCACTTTCGTTACTGAATGTTGTTGAGTCTGGACTTTGTACAGATTTGAGAGAGACAAAAAAAAAAGCGAAACATTTTTTTTATTTTGTTTTAAGCGTTTTTTTCGTAAAAATTTTTTGCTGTTTAGCTGCTTTGCAGCATCCAACAAACGATTTCTAAAATTAGTTGTGTTCGCATAAATATTTATGAGCTCTAGTCTTCTTCAAAATGAGTAATGAAAAGAAAAGAATTAAGAAGTAGCTAACATGAAGAAACGAAGCGGAGTACACGAAAATATGACCTTTCGATTTTGTTGATTCAAAAACGATATTGTTTCAAAAACTGTAGTTCTTTATATCAAGAATAATCGTTCTTAAATCGAGAAAATGTTTCAAAAAAAATATTAAAAACTGTCTTTGAAATCTTACTAAACGTTTCTTTTTTTTATCGTTTTTCAAGAATAGCTTTAAGATCCATTCAAACCATTGAACAATATTTGAAATTTGTTAGGAAACTTGGTTATTATTGCTGTCAACTCAAAGTCATCAATGGCTTAGGTAAAATTGGGTTTGTATGGTGGCTATACCTAAAAATGGGCGTGGCACTTTCATTTTCGCTTAACTTCGTAACTGTCGTTGCTGAAAAAAAGCTTAAGTTCAAAATTTCAACTTAATATCTTTATATCTTATGCAGACAGACGGACAGACGGACATGGCTAGATCGATTTGTCTCGTCGAGCTGATCAATAATATATACATAGGTATACTTTATGGGGTCTCCGATGCCTCTTTAGTGCGTTACAAACTTTCAGACAAACTAAATATACCCTACACATTATGTATGGCGGATATAAAAAAAAATTTTTGTCATTGGAGACGTTGAATTAAACGTGTAAACGCGGAAATCCTGGGACTTATCTAAAGTGTTTCGGTGTGTTCCATTTTGAATAGAATATTTCTGGGTCAACGTTTTAAGCAAATTTGATTTTTGATTTTTAATATTTACCATTTTTATTTTCAGTGTAAAAAAAATTAAATACTAATAGCTATTTTAATAGTTGTATAGCTCACCTTTCCGTTTATTTATTTATTTATTTATTTTTCCACCGCTAATACTTGTTAATTCTTCATGTTAATGATGTGGTTAAAGCAAAAGACGATACATACTTATACAGATCTATTGTGTCTCTAAAAAACCGCAACAAAAAAATAAATACGATTTAAATTTGTTTGTATGTACATAAGTATCTCTATATGCGAGTATGTATATGTATGTATGCATATGTATATTAATTGGACTTTGTACTCAAAAGTGCGCGTCATGATTTGTCATCCACGTGCGGTCTGAAAATATTTTGAGTTGAGCAGAGGAGAGGAGATGTCTCATTTAGCATCTAGAATCTAGATTCATTAAATGACACACAACAGCAAAATCTGAAGTGAGTGAAGCGGAAAGCTTTATAAAAACGTAGGCAGACACTTTAAAAAGTAAGGCGAGTAAGGTAAATGTACAAATGTATTTCATCAGCTAAATTGAAAAAGAATCTTTAAGATTTAAAATCGACATTTATGTATGTAGTCTTAATGTAAAATAATATTAGTTAGGTTAAATTGAATCGAATACCTACAATACTGTTATGGTTTTAATTTGATGTGTAGTGTAGTGGGCGTGGCACCTTGGATTTAACATTGGATGACATAAGAAGTATTTTTACCCAATTTATAGTGAGTATATTCATAAACAATAACAATTTTCATACAAAAAATCGAAGAAAAAAAACGGTACGTTTGTATGGGGGCTATGCTTAAAAATGGGCGTGGCACTTTCATATTTAAACTTGACCTGGTCGTTGCCGAGAAAAGATTAAGTTTCAAATTTCAGCTAAGTATCTCCAGTAGTCTCCGAGTAAATCGCGTTGAAATAAACAGACGGACAGACAGACGGACATGGCTAGATCGACTCGCCTCATCGAGCTGATCAAGAATATATATACTTTATGGGGTCTCCGATGCCTCCTTTAATGCGTTACAAACTTTTCGACAAACTGATAATACCCTTCACACTATGTGTGGCGGGTATAAAAATATATTTGCATTGCCGAGAATGACAAGTAATCTCAGAGGTTTGTTTACGGTTCCAAGACTCATCTTCAGTTGAAATTTTAAGTGTCTAGCTACAATTCCATAAATTTTTACAAACGTGGATTCATCACAACACATCGAGAACCACCAAAGATGGCTTAGATGCTTGTGTGTAGGCCCATAAAGTCATAGCAGTAGTATTTTATGATGATGAAAAGGCTAGCGTCTTTTTTTTTTGAGATCAGCATTTTTGTGTTTCAAAATTTTTAAGACAAAATTTCGAGTACAAAACTTTTACAGTTCCCATCAATTCGAATTCGAATAATTATGAAAGAAGTAAAAAAGAATAAAAGCTGCTTTTTTTCCTTAATCCAATATGAAATTGTCAAAATGTTTACAAAAGTTTCAATTAAAAGTAAAAAATAGAAATATTTAAAAAATTTTAAGTTTAATAAAAATCTAGCGACGATCAGCAATCAAAAAAAAAAAAAAAAAAATGCAATAAAGACAGATAATGAATATAAATGACAAAATAAACGCTTACGGAGTGTATGGAGGCTGTTTTCAATGTTTCTTGGTGGTGCAAATCGTGACAACGACGACGACGAATGCAGAAAAGAAACGCAGCTTTCGAATATATTTTTATTTATTTTAGTACAAAGTTCGAAAAGTGGCGTGATTATAATTCACATCAATTCGAGCGAGCAGCTGCTAAAGCATTTTGCCATTGTTATTATAATTAATGGAATCACAAAATGCATTAAATATATTCGTACATCTTCAATACACACATCACATTTTTGTATACAGATATACTATACATACGTATAAACATATTGTACTTGTATCGCTTTGTGTTCGAAATTTGACAATATTTCTTTACAAAATATACTATTTTCTAGTTTGTACCTAAAAAGAGAAGGTTTTCCATGGTCCTATTTCAATTTTATCAGTAACCGTTTTTTGAGATATTCGTAAAAATCAGTTGGTTTTAGGACTTTTTTAAAATTTCCTTCTAAAACGAGTTTTAGTCTCCAATTAAAAGTCTTAAAAGTGGTATAGGTAGTAGGAATAGGAATTGCTTTATATACAAACATTTTCTAATGCAAATAACAAAAGGAATTGGTTGTATCAAGTCAATATTGAAATATTGCTAAACCTAATTTAAACTTTTTATATTAAATATAATTATACACTCCATGCAAATTAAACTAAAGCAGTTTTAGAATATAAATAGATTTAATATTTTAGTTCTGTTTTATTTATTTTTTTTTTTTTTTTTGCAAAATGCAAATACAATAATTATTTATATATAATAAATGTTATATACAAAAAAAAAAAAAATTTAAAATTAAAAAACAAAATTACAAACTTAAATTTTTAAGATGTTTAAAATATGCATTAAAAATTCACAATCTATGTAATTTAGACAAAACAATTAGAAACACAAATCATATCACAATTTTATATAAAAAAAAAAATAAAAATAGACATAAATACAAAAAAAACATTTAGATGATACATATAATTCGTTTTTTTTTTTTTTTTTTGCTTCTGCAATACTCACATTTTCTTTTTTTTTTGCTTTCGTATAATCAAAAGATTATTATATCACTTCTTTCATAAATTTTGGTGGTCTAATGTATTTTACTTAGGTAGGATTAATTTTATTTTTATTTTGTCATATGAGATTTGGCTTAAGATTAAAAATAAAATAAAATGTATATTAATATTTTTATTTTATATTGAAAAATATTTATGTCATATATATATATATTAATAATTAGCTAATTAAATCAAAATTGTTGTAAAATAAATATTATAAATGTAGTTGTATAAATTTTCAAAAGAAAAAAAGTTAATTAATTATTACGACCGAAAATTGTATTTTTAATTTTTGCGAAATGATAATTTTGATTTTGATAAATGTTTTTGAAATATTAAAACTTTTGTTTTGATTTTTAACTTTTCTTAGCTTAGTATAATAAGTTTGTATATAGTTTTAATTTTGCTTTGTTATGGTATTTTTTTCCAACTTTTAACTTGAATACTAATTTTAAACTAATTCATACATCGTTGCAGTTGCGATCAACAATTGCATACTGCAATCAGCTCAGCTGCTTTGGAAATAGCACGCATTTCGAGTTGACCACCAATCAATGGTGTTGGCATTTACTTATTAGCATCAGCAGCAGCAACCGTAGCCGTAGCAGCAGAGATCGTTGATGTGCTTGGCGTTTCAGCATCTGCGTTTTTTACATCATCTTTAGTAGTAGTGTCGTCTGCTGGTGTTGCTGCCGCTGTATGCTTGTTTAATAGTTCCAAAAAATAGTCACCAAAGACCGAATGATTATAGGAAATAACACGTTTAATGCTGTTTAAAAATTCAGCAAATTGTGTTGCATAGTCAATGTAACCAGGCACTTCGCTTGGTAGCGCCGCTGGAAAGGTTCGTATTGCATGGCGTACTACAACGGTTAGGCGTTTCCCTACAAAAATAATATTGGATGTTATAATTTTTCTGTTAAATAAAAAAAATACTTAAAATTACATACACATAAGCTTGCGTACTGGCGCATTTTTATTGGCTATCTGTAGCACCTGTTGCTTTAGTTGTTCCTCCACATTTTCACTCATTACGGCTACCTGCTCCTCCTTTTGCAATGCTTCATTTATGAATTTACGCATTTGTATGTAAACATTCTCAATAGCTTCACTCACAGATCTATTTTTAAAAGCAGAACAAATAAAAAATATAATATTAGGCAACCAAACAAATTTAATTTCGTAATTTACATACTTATCATTTTGTTGTACATCTTCTAGCAATATTTCGATTTGTTTGGCAAGTGCAATACGATTTTCTGGACGCTGTGAAATGATCGGTACAGCTTGTGCAATGGACATAAGCGATGCGGCAAGGCACAGACGATTGGCACGCATACCAAGCTTGAGTATGCGTTCTTTATCCATGGACAATACTTCGGGAAATTCAGCATCCACTGGCCAATCGATAAGTTCCATGTAGGCATTAAAAATTGCATCAATATTACTGCATTGTTGCTTGCTGACAGCATCGTAAGTTCGATTGCGATTCAACCAATTCTCGGTTGCCGGAAAGCCCACTGAAAAAAAAAAAATAAATAAATAAAAGGTTTATACAAATCTTTGTCCTATTTAAAAAAATCGCCCAATAAGGGTGGCAGATTGGGTGAGTGAGAAAGTGAAAGAGAAAGATAGAAAGACGCTCAATTTGGAAATATCAGAATTTCCTCTTCTTTTTATGTGAACGGAAGAAAGATTATAACAGATTTCAGATACAAATTTTAGATACTATTGATGCTTTAAGAAAAAGTGTAGACGGATGCAGCAGAGTATCGTATATTGAAGATACACACTTATATAATATATACTCGAAGATACATTGTCGGGACCAGAAGTTAAAATTTGAGCTAAAGTAGTAGTAATACAGTAGCTCCTAACATTGAAAAGAATCACATATGTGGTAATACATTGATGCCAGTATTTTTAAGGGTAACAAAATCAACTTATTTGTATGTATAATCCGTATGTATGTACTCACTTTTATAATACTCCAAATACTCTCGGAATTTCTCTTTTTCATATTCCACAGAATGATTCATAATATCATTGCGCGCCAGATCTAGCAAATAATTTGCCATATCGAGTTTCATTAATGTCATTGTTTCAAGAATACCGCGGAATGTATCCACAACATCGGTTATATCGGATAGCGCCTTTACATCATCATCACGTGCCGGTGCACACGATTTAGCCAATATTTGTATGACGAAATTTGCGTATGATTTAAAATCCAGCACTCCACGTTCGGCCTGCTGTCTGATAACAGCATCATCGAGTACCTCGTTCAGATAGTCCAATGCACGTTTATTTTGCAATGTAATTATTTGAGGAAAGCAATCCTTAATATCCGCTAGCAATTGTATAGCATGTTCGTAACGTGGTGGCGTCTCTGCCAATTGTTGACGCAACAAATCCCAAAAGGCCTTATGCACCATATCCTTAATACGTCTTTCGAGGCTGTAGAATAAATATATATATATATTTTTTGCATTAGAAAGAAAATAATATGATGTGTTGTAATGTATTTTTTATATCTTATCTTACCTTTCCGGTGGCGGTTCGTATGGTTGCAACTTAAAATCCGGATTAAGTGCAATTTCATGCGCTAATGTCATATTTTGTATATTCTTTAAAACATTTTTCACCTCATCCATTGTAACAATTTTTGGTGGACTACCATCCATGCTAGGCAGTATAAAACCTGAACGAGCTGGTGAGGTGCTAAGCATCTCCTGTAAATTGGTTTCGTTGTTTGATTCCATGCTAAAAGAAAATAAAAAAAAAATAAAAATTATCAAAACTTTATAGAAGGTAGTAAGTATCTTTTGTATGTACATAAGTATTTGTATGGGTATAGGATTTATGAACCCTGAACGAGAATATATACAAAAACACAAAACAAAGATCAATTAAACAAAGAATGTAACAAACAAGGAGATGTCTATAAATGAGAGAAGTTTTAACTCACTTTATACTATTGAATTTCTTTGTGTTGAGTTCCGCGTTTTGGATTTGACCTTTCCCCCCACTTACTCTGTTAGCTGCAATTCCCCAAATAAAGCCAGTCAAGACACTCGCTGCTGTTGCTCTTAGCGAAGCAGTTTGTTTTTCTTTGTTTGATTTACAACTTTTTTATTGTTTTTTTTTTAATATTTTTTTTTTTTATTTTAACTGGTTTTATCCAATTTGGTCTTATTGCGCCTTCAATTATTTACTTGCAATTATTTTCTTTGTTTACTTAAGAATTTTTTTTATTTGCTAAAATATTTATTTCATATTTAAAATGGCTTCCATTTGCTGAAAGTAAAAATTAAAAAAAAAAATAAATAAAAACTTTCTTGTTTGGTACAAAATATTTGCACTGATTTAATTCTATTTTTTTTTTTTTTTTTTATTTAAATTTCGACAACTGACCTGCCCGAAAGCTAAATTTAAATTAATACGCCAAAAGACTTGAACAAAATAAATTGATATTTTTCAAAAAAAAAATAACAAATAAAAAAATCATAGACCTCATTTCGGTGAAATTGCACAACATGAAAGAGCAAGAATAAAAAAAAAAAATAAAATAATTTAACATAAAATTTCAAATGGTTACAAGCGCTAGAAAAATTTATTTAGTCATGGACGTGCACAGAGAAGGGGTTAAAAACAAAATGTACGTCTGTCTGCCCGTCTATGCATAGTTAAACGTTTCGTTCACTAATTTTTAAACATATTCCTCAGAGAGTCGAAATGTAAACTTTTCTTAATCCTCGTCGAGGTGATCAAGAATATATATTCTTTATAGGGTCTACGACGTCTCTGAATATACCTGTTCCACACTATGTGTGACAGGTATAAAAATCAACAGGATTTACAACAAATCCCTTTTAGCCTAAACATCTACGCCACTGAAGCTTTTCAGTGCTTTGCTCTTCTCTTTCCACCCTTTTTCCACAACATGTTGCAGCAGCAGCTTGTGGTGCAATCGAACTTTCTTGCTTCACACATATTCTCATACTTTCTCGCTCTATTCTGCTCCAGTTTATACAAGGTCTGATTCAGAACAATGAATATTATTATTCAAAATATCTTAGATTTATTTTGTACTAAAACAAGAGACATTTTTATTGATATAGTGCCTTGAATTCAGAACAAATAAAAAAATATTAAACTGATTATTGCGAATGTTTTGTTAGAAACTACCAAAAAGTCTAACTCTTCTTCTCTCTCTAAATGCAGAAGATCTTAAATTCAATTTGTTTTAAAGCAAACCTTGTATACTATCTCGCTTGCACAACGAAGTTGGGACATCAATAAAAGACAAAAATAAAATATATGAAAATGAAATAACGAATACTGCGCAATAACCACGTAAAATGCTATAATGTAACGGAGGGGCAAAAGGAATGATGGAATGGTTCAGGTGGTTATTATGATTTGTTTTTGTTATTGTCTCTAATTGGGAAAATTGTGACAAGGACAGCTGATGTATAAAAGAAAAATAAAAAGAAAAGAAAAATGAAAAAAAACAACAACGCAAATTCAAATTGCATTAAATTCGATTTTTAAAAAATGATTTTTTTAATAAATAAAATCACTTACCTTATTTACAAAAATTGTTGTATAAAAAAATTAAAAATATTAAATTTCATAAAAACCACTTAAAGCAGTCTTAAGTTCGTTTTTTGGATGTTAACAGTTATTTTTGTTTTGTTTTTGTTTTATAACAAAAAAGAAGGGTTTGCTGCAGTTTATTTCACTAGAATTTATTTATTTTTTTTTTGTTTTGCACTGTTAAAAAAATTTTGTTGACTATTTCACTGGTTAGCCTGTCACTTGCTGCTGACAAATGCAAAAGACGCGTGCAATTTGTTGTCTGCGAACGATGATGACAAATTCAACTTTAAATTTTGTTCGACATCTTTCCAGAAGAAAATTTTGAAGTCTTTTTCTTTGTTGTCTGTTTTGTGTTTTTGTTTTCGTTCCCTCTCCAAACTCTCAAACACAAAACTAGTGATGTGTAATGAAATTGTAACATGCAGTGACTGGCAATTATTAGAGATGTGCACTTTTTGATATGTATCTGTTTTAAATTTCGGTTTAAAAAATTGTTAGTTTTATTTTTATACTAAACAATTATGGAGCTCAGTTTAGTGGCACTATGTTCAGGAAAAGAAGGTTTTCTTCTTAATGCGCTTAAAACGAATTCGTAAGTCATATTTGCACATCACGATTGCACCACAGCAGTCAGACAATATGTTTATTTCCGGTGTACTCACTACTATAGCATCACACAGTATGGCAACATTGGCTAGCTTGTTTATGTTTTGCATTGAACATATATGTCTGTACAGCTCTGCATGGCTCAATGAGTGCGACTCGTATGTGACGACTTGCGTTGCGTGCGTGGAACAGCTGTGCTGACGTTTGTGCTGTGCGCTGCTGTGTGCTTCCTCTTCCCTTCCTCTAATTTTTGTTGTTGGCATGTGTAAAAATTGTCGCCGGCAGTGAACAAATTTTTTTTGTGGCCGCTAATTCTGTAAATAAATTTGAATTTATTTTATTAAAATTGTATTTTTTATTTTAACATTTCTATTCTCTTCAAAATTTAGCAGCGCATTTTACTTGAAAATATCTAAGTGAGTAATTAATTCTGTGATTTTTTTTTCATTGGCAGCCAGCAGCAGCGAACGCGTTTAAATTTTAGGTTATGTCGCACAAAAATATTTATTTTGTATCCAAAAATAGTCGCGTCTGCTGCTGCGAATGCTGCTTCTGTGGCAAATCTTAGAATTTTTTTAATTGAACACCTCTCATATTTCAGGTAAAAAAAACAGCAGCCAACAACGACAACACGACAAAAAGACTAAATTAAAACAGAACCAGAAAAATGCCACCAAAAAAGCAGGAAGAAGCTGAAAAGAAACCACTTATCGGTCGCATTGGCACCAATTTACGTATTGGAATTGTCGGTGTCCCAAATGTTGGCAAATCAACGTTTTTCAATGTTTTAACCAAAAGTGCTGCACCGGCAGAAAACTTTCCCTTCTGCACCATCGATCCAAATGAGAATAAGTATCCCAATTGAATTTTTATAAACAAATTAACATTTCGTAGGGAAAAATAGGGCATATTCAGTATATTTGATAGTCTCCCTCCTTGTCATTTTATGATTTCCGATATTGCTAAGTAATCTAAATTTACTTCTATAATCCACAATTTACAGTGGTAGTCTTTGATCTCATATAATCATGAATTTTTAAAAATTGTAGATTCGTAAATGATTTCTCGAATGGTAGAGACTTGGTATCGTAATTTGTACTAAATCGCCTCAACTAAGACACTCTGCATCTTTAAAACTGTATTTCATCTTATTCTCGATGTATTTTGTAACTCTTCCGATCTTCATAATTAACAACCAACTTTCACATAAAAATTTCACTTTAAGAGTTTTGTTGCTTTTATATAAATTACCCGAAATTGGTAAAGATTTTACTCTAGCCATACGAAATCGTAACTAATTTACGAATTTTCGTACCACCACATTTAAATTTCAGTTATATATTCTAAAGTGGTCCGTTATTATGCTAACTGATACCGATTACAAGGCTTGACATAGAAGTATCCTTATCCTATTTGTTTATTACCAAAATAAATAAAAAGATTGGTTTTCCCCAATTTTTTCTGCGTCACAACTTATTACATCCACCACTTTTGCACCTTTACATTATTATCTCAAGGCTTCTTGTTTTAGGTCAAGTGGCATCTAAACTTATCTGCTATTGCAGTGGCAAAGTAGATGATCAACCGTTCTATTCATTTTGAGTAAATTAAATGTTCCTCAATGCTAAAATTCGGCAAAAAATAAATAAATAAAAAAATTGATATTAGAAAGTTTTAGAGTTCTAAAGTTTAGTGCCTTTATCTCTTATAATCTTCTATTGTAGGTAATCGTTTTAGTATGCCAGACGAAAAGCCGTATACATAAATTTCGAATCGAAACGACACTATCTAATATATATTAAAATCCTAATCCTGAATACTCCTATACTAGCTACTTTTTTTTTTTTTAGATAGAAAAAGACAAATTATTTGTATTTCACAAAATAAGAAAATATTTGGACATAAAAGAACTTTTAAACTTTAAATATTTTTTAGTTAAATTATATTTTCTTTTCTTTCGATAATATTTTGCTACACTTTACCCGCTTCACTCGATCAGGTTAATTTTGTGATTGGGCGCTGGCTGACTCCGCTAGGCAACTGCATAATTGTGCCCCTGAAGCAGCTTCCTGGCCGACTTCAATTTAAAAAAAAAAAAAAAAAAAAAAAAACTGCCGCTGGTCACTTCCAATTTAATCATTGTAATTTAAATATTTATAGCTGGAAGCAGCAACGGCAGCCACAGCAGCACCAGCAGCAGCAGCAACAGTTCAATAATCTTCTGTTGATTGCATTAGATACATTCAAAAAGTCTTCCACTACTTCCACAACACACTCCATACCGTCGCCGACGTCATTGTCGTTGTGGTTGCCGTTTGCCAGTGCCGCCGCCCTATTTGCCTATTTACAACTTATTTTAAATTATTACTTTTTACGCTAAATTATGCAATTTTTTTGTTTTCTAAATTTTCGAAAGAAAAAGCAAAAAAAAAAAAAAAAAAATCAAAAGTATTCCACACCAAAACTAGGCAGCGATGACTGCAGTGATCTGCTGTAGAGCTTTATACTTTGGCTGCCGTTGGCCACTGTAAGCAACAGTGGGCGTAACACCAATTTTCATTATTTTTAGTTGAAAAAAAAAAAAAAAAAAAAGGAAAAAAAATAATGCAAAACAATTTCATATGCAAATTGCGGGCATCTTAATTTGATCGACTTCATTTTGCATGCGTTACGAACGAATGAATCGGTTTGGTTGGTCAGCAGCGCAAAGCCGGGTCAGCTAGCCAGCCAAACCAAACCAGTGAGTGAGTTTAAGCGGCAGCAAAGTGTATTTTGAGTCAACTGGTATGGCTGCCATCATAGCTGGCGGCGTTTGTAATTGCACAAAATTATAGAAAATTGCAATGATTGGTTCAATTGATCGATCTTTCGACCGATCGATCGATCCATCGATCGATCGTTCGGTCGTTTGATTCATTCCATTGATCGATAAGATGAAGCGTTGATGGCTCGCTTGCTTTTGCTCACTTCATTGTTGTCATGGATCGATCGATCGATCGCAAAGATTGTACATTTTGCCACATGCAAACTTGAATCTTTTTTTTTTTTTTTTTTTTTTTAAGACTTTTTACGCAAAGAAATAAGCAGCAGCGGCAGCAATAGTTCGTATATCTTGGTACATAATTTCACAAAATCATAGTTAAAATTCTTTAGAATAGTTAAAAAAAAAGAAAAAAAATTGATAAAGCCGTAAGCTAAGATAAACATCTGCGCTGACTGGCGCCGCTTTGACAAAATATGCACTAACCTGTAATTTTTTTTATTTCTTCTTTTTCTAATTCTTGATCAGCACATAGGGTACCAGTGCCGGATGATCGTTACGATTTTCTATGCGACTATCATAAGCCAGCCAGGTGAATATGCGACGAAATGCAACTTTATTTATTTTTTTTTATTTTATTATTTTTTTTGTTTCAATATTTCAACAGTAAAGTGCCTGCTTATTTGAATGTCGTCGATATTGCTGGTCTCGTCAAGGGTGCTGCCGAGGGTCAAGGTTTAGGCAATGCTTTTCTTTCACACATCAGCGCTTGTGATGCCATTTTTCATTTATGTCGCGCTTTTGAAGATCCTGATGTAACACACGTTGAGGGTGAAGTCGATCCAGTACGTGATCTCGATATTATCTCTGAGGAGTTACGTCTCAAGGATGAAGAAAAATTGCTGCAGAATCTCGATAAACTTGAGAAAGTTGTAGCACGTGGTGGCGATAAGAAACTGAAACCAGAATACGATTCAATGGTCAAGATTAAAAATATTCTAGTCGATGAGAAGAAACATTTGCGATTTGCCGATTGGAATGCACATGACGTAAGTATTTGAGAGTTTTGAAATTACACATAAGAAGAATTTAATTGTTCGAATTAGACATTTCTACAGACTAGCCGATAAATTTTTAAATAATTTTTAATAATCAATCAGTTTAATTTAAAATTCTTTCTATTTTTTTTTCTCTCATTTTTTTTTTAGATTGAAACCCTCAACAAATATTTATTCCTTACATCGAAGCCTGTAATCTATTTAGTCAATTTATCTGACAAAGATTTCATACGCAAGAAGAACAAATGGTTGCCGAAAATCAAGGAATGGGTTGACAAAAATGATCCCGGTGCAGTTATAATACCTTTCTCTGGTGCCTTCGAACATGTACTTTCTGATAAGGATGATTTGGAGCGTAAAGCCTACGAAGACGAGGTCAAATGCAAGAGTCAACTTGATAAAATTATTGTTACCGGCTATAAGGCGTTGCAGCTTGAATATTTCTTCACTGCTGGACCGGATGAGGTTAAAGCATGGACCATATTGAAGGGCACAAAAGCGCCACAAGCAGCTGGACGTATACATACTGATTTCGAAAAGGGTTTCATTATGGCTGAAGTTATGCACTTTAAAGATTTCAAAGAAGAAGGCTCTGAAGCGGCTGCTAAGGCTGCTGGCAAATATCGTCAACAGGGACGCAATTACACTGTCGAGGATGGCGATATTATTTTCTTTAAATTTAATGCTGGTGCTGGTCTGAAAGATGCTAAAAAGAAATGATATTATCATCTGGCTATGATTCTATGCGCGATTTTATATATGAATATGATTTTATATTCGCAATTTTATCGTTTTGCTTGACTACAAATAATGAATTATGAATGATCATCATTATCATCTTCATCATTTTGCTGTTGATGATGATAATAATGATGTTGATATGATAATAATAATGAGACACACACAACTAAAATATAAAACAAAAATTTATATATAAAATGCATTTTTTTTGTACGATAATTTAATTGCAATATTTTTTTTTTCGCTTTCAATTGTCGCCGCCAGCATTTGCAATGTTTTGGACAATATAAGAATAAATTTATTTAATTTAATATAAAGTTTTTCCATTGATCCGTTCGAGAATTTTTTTAAGGTCAAATCGTTTTTAGCGAAATCGATCGATCATTATCGATCGGCGTTTTTTCTTTTTTATTTCGAAGAATTTGTTTTGGCGCGGGTGAGAATAGCTTAACACATTATTTCTGTCTGTCACGTAGAGCTTTTTATTTGAGAGTGAAAGTCGTTGAAGAATTTTATGTCGTTTTAACATGCAGCATAATTTTGTATATATTTTTGTGTATGTCGCATTGCGTCTAAAGGACGAACAAGGCACACAAGGTGCAGCACGTAGTCGTAATTTGGCATAATTATACTTATGAGATAGTCGACGTCGTCGTATGTACTTATATGTTTGTAGGGAAAGTCATACGCTACGCATTGCTTTTGATGGATCATTGACTGTCAAACTGACTGACTCGCTGACTGGCTGACTGGCTGGTTTGATCATCTCTTGCTGACATTGATTATGATGATTAGGCTTGTTAATACGCCTTAAATTGAGTTTGAACATAATTATAATCGCCGTTATATTTCTTTACGGAAGCGAGCAAGCGTGTGAGCGAGCGAATAAGCTAAAGCTTAAATGAAACTAAAAGAGATATAAATACATTTCGATGTCAGATCGATCGATGCATAGTGGAACAAAATCGATGAAAAAAATACGATTTGATTGGAATACTTTTTGCAACTTTTACCAAAAAAACCATTCATGCTGTAAGTGGACAGCTTCAAAATTACAATAATAGAACAGATACATAACCCATCACTGATAGCGGTGATTGAGATGCCGGTCCTGTCTTATGCGAGAAGAGTAGGTGTGCCATTCAACGATCTAGTAAAAGCTATGATCTAGCAAAATGAAGACGAAAGATATTAAAAACCTGGTCTGTCTATGGCCAGAACATACTTCATGGATGATCTGTCAAAGGAATTGTGGTAGTATTTGATCATGGTTCAAATTAGAGATAGGCGCGTAGACTATTAGGATAATTCTGAAAAATATTGGGATATGGAAAATAAGAGAATGGAAGAAAAAAAATTTAATTAAAAGATTTGAAAAAAATTAAATTAATTGTTTAGTTACGATTTCGTTTATAGGTGTAAGTCATACCGAATTTTGTATTTCTATAGTAGATTCGGTAAAAAAAAACTCTGAGTCCCTTTGGAACCCACGGTAAATTTTTTTAAAAAACTCAGTAACGGGTGGTATCGGAACGCAAGAATCATCGTATGCATTATTGATATTTTTTCCCACTGTGCGATTGTTACTACAATCAATTACACATTTTGTGGTATGTTTTCGTATTTATTTGCCGTTATACGAATACCTTTTTGTATATTTTCCACTCCACATGTTTTGGTAATAGTTAAAAAAAAAAAAAATACAATAATAAAAATAATAAAATAAAACGAATACGTTTATAATTTCATAAACATTTAATTTCACTGGCATTTCGTTGGTTTTTCTTTTGTGGTTTTCGCATTTAAAAATCCATTTCGTAGACGTGACCACATGTTAAACGCTTTGCACAGTAAGTGAATGTCAAGGACAACGAACTGGATATAGGATAGAATATCACAAAAGAAAGAAAAAAGAAAACAAAAGCACTAGAATGCCACATTTCAATTTTGTGGTCAGCAGAAGGATATTTTCGTTATTCTTTGTTACAATTAAACGGATGATTACTTCTGCTGGCTTCTGCTAAGGTCTGCGGTTAGTTTCGAGAATAATTCAAGTTTGTTGTTTAAGTCTTTTGTTTTTGAGTTGTAAAGCTAATAAAATTGTAAAATATTCTTCGACACCGCACAGCAGCTGCTTGTTCTTTTACAAAATGCCTTTTATGATTTCCAAAAATCTTAAATGTTTCAGTTCGAAAGAGTCTCTGTGATTTTTAATGCTTCAAGTAATTTCTTATTTAAAAGCGTACAAGTTGACTTGTGCTGTAGGTTCCCAAAGTTACAACTTAAATTTTGTATATAATTTATTTATTTTTTTTTTTTTTTTTTTGTTAAAGTTCTCCTAAACTCCCGGCATTATTGCGAGGTTTTACCAAACAAAATTTTTGTAAAGTGTTAATTGTATGTTTAGCTATCTAACACAGTACTGGATGGATGACATTAAAGAAAGAGACATCATTTATATAGATATGGTGGGTTGTATCAGGTTCCTGCATGATGGTCTCAAGTGTCCATTTTAATTGTGGTTTATAGTTCCCTTTTATATCTTTCTTAAAGCCCTTTTTCTATTGTTATTCTAAAGGTGCACTGCCCATATAAACCGGCAACGAGTCTGACAAAATGTAAAGTGTAAGTTGAATGTTTAATCAACGCATTACTGATGGATTACTAAAATTTATTATTTTCTTCCTGCTGTGGTAATTTTTTTTGTTTCTTTGTATTCCTTTTTCTTTAGGAACTCTTAAAGGGCCAAACAACTCAATTTTTTCTAAAATTTTTTCTTTCTTAATCTAGAATGACTTTAGAATTTCTTACTGTTAAATACAACAAATAAATTTCCGAATTTTGATCACATGAAATCACTATAACCTTCAGGCGAAGATATCCCAAAATTTGGAATTTTTATGAAAATTTTACCAAGGTAAAAAACCTTTTTATAGGGTATTTGTTTCTAATTATGGAGAAGCTAGAAACACTGACAAACACTTCAAAAGAAATGTATTCCGATTATTTGCCTAGTTTTTTGGTTAGCTTCCTATCCCCAAAGATTTTCATTGACAAAGAGTTCTATTGGTGTCTATTGGGTAATTGGACCATTTGCGGTTTTTCTCAAAAATTACAACGGAACACTCTTTTTCTTTTAGTGTTTAGCGTTACAGTCGTTCGCCTCGAATCTCCTAAATGCGACTGAAAGTTGTGATTTGCGTTTTCTTGTTCCTCAGTGAACATATTCAGTTTTCAGCGATTTTGTGTATCGCTCTTCACTAACAGTGAAACGGTTCAATAATCGCAAATTGTTTTTGCGAACTTCGATTTTATCACTATTAGCAGTCACTGTGATTTTCTAGTCGCAGTCGCTAAATCACAGTGTGACTCAAAAATCACTCTTTTTGCCAACACTATTCTGGACGAATCGATTTGCTATGTATATTGTATTGTCATCTGTCCATCTCTCTGTCTGTCTGTCTGTCGAAGCCGATTATCTTGGGTATTATAAAAATACAATGTGAGGGTGTGGGGTTTGGTTTGTGCTGTGCTGTGCATATGTTCATTGGAATCCTTTAAGCTTATAATTAAGTGCTGAGCATATTTATTTTCATAATATTCGTATTTTATGTAAAGTAAAGCAAAAAAAAAGAACAAGAATGTTCTTTATCCAATTATTTAAATTTTGTGTTTGTATTTTAACGCGCTTTATTCTTAATTGCCTCGACTGATGTATAATGATGTTTAATTACGCAAATTAGTATTGAGGTCGCCGCTACTACTATTGCTACTGCGCTGTAACATTTTCTCGTAAAACCCAAAACACCCGCATGGGCGAAGGCGACGGCGGCGACGACAAGCGACAAGCGACGAGCAATACATTTTCCATATAAAAATTATTTTTATTATGCCAATTTACAAATTAATCCATGAATGAGCTGCAACACACACAGACAGACAGACTGACAGACAGACGGACATACGCCTTTGCCGCCTACATTGCCTAACATCGCATTACCGCATTCGCCAGCACACCTTCAACGCATCATCCACATCGTCAGCATGCATGGTGTAAAAGTTACCCGCGGGATTTGAATAAAAAAAAAAAAAATACAAAATTACGGCAAGCAATGTACGGAAACGGGGCGCCGCGGAACGCCGTGCAGCAGCGCCATTCTCATGCGCACACATTCCACATTTACAATACGCAACCGCAACTAATAATTAAATAAAACAATTTTTTTCTTCTGTTTCTGTTTCTTTTTAATTTTTTTTTTTTCTATTCATAAATATTATTTATATATATTTTTGTTGTTGTTGTTGTCGTTCGTCTTATTAAATATTAAAATCAATTATGCATGCGTTTTGCATCTCGTTTTGCGTCTCTCATAAACTAGACAGACAAGCTCTATAAAAATTGCTTCAATTTAACTAATTAAAGTCGGCTTTTAGTAATTTTTTTCTTTTGTTTTGCTGCTTGTTTTTTTTTTTTTTTTTTTGTTATAATTTATTTTTTTTTTTTTTTTTGTTTCGTTTGTAAAGTTTACGCATTCTTAACGAAAAGTAGGCGTGGCAATCGTCCATTATACTAAGCAGGTGAATGCATTTCTATATAACTTCTTCAACTGTCTGTCTGTCCGTCCGTCCGTCTGTGCATCAGTTTCAGTTCCAATTCAATTGTTTGCGCTTTCTCTTTCCGGCTAATTCTTTCTTTTCTTTTTCTTGTTCTTATTTGGCTTTGGCAAGTTGGCCAATTAGTGGAAATGGTTTCTGGTTTTTCGTTTTTAACAATTTTCCACGCTTTTTTTCAACGTTTTATTGCCGCTAATTATTACTTTGGCATCGACTATGCGCATTTCGGTTGTTTCGTTTTTGTTATTTCATTTTTATGCAAATTTTACTCTTAAATGCGAATAAAAAATTTTCGTTTTTGTTTTTCCTTTAAATTTTTTTGTTTTCGAGTTATCTAATATTTGGAAACAAAATCTTTAAGCTTTGTTGAGAAAATTTACCTAATTATATTAACAAATTATTATTTTTTATTATTTTTTTTTTTTTTTTTTGTAAATAAATACAAGAATTAATAACTAACAATTAGATTAACTATAAAAAGCTAAATAACTATGAATCTATGTTCTCGACTCACGCATTAGTCTTGTAATCCGATGCATAAAAATACATTTAATTCAAAGAAACCACAACTAGTGACCTACTATATTGCTGGGATTGTGAATTGTACAGCTGCTCTGGTCAAAAAGAAACCATTCATCGATTTTTTTTATTTTACACCCATCAAATATAGTGCGAACGGGTATTATCAGTTTGTCGTAGAGGTTTGTAACGCAATTAAAGGTGGCATCGTAGATCCTATAAAGTATAAAAAAATATATTCAGTCCGATGAGACGAATCGAATCATGTCTGTACTGTCCGTCCGTCTGTCTGCTTGTTTTATATGAAAAGATTTACAGTATAAACTCGATTCTTGCACATACCCAATAGTTGGACATCTCGATTCATGCTCTATATAAACCTTTTTCTTATAAAGTACTTGGTATTTGTAACTTTTTACAATTTTTAATTGAATCTTTCATTCTTGTAATGCGTGCATTTCGGGAAAGTCCCGGTAAAGTAAACAAACAATTTTATGACATGCGCACATTGTATAGCAAAATGAATCAAATTAAGTCAAATTTAATCAAATTGTTGTTAAAATTTTAACGAAAGTCATTTTTTAACTTAGTGACTTTTTGAAAAGATCATATTTTTTGATATGCTTAGTCCAGTTTTTTTCAATTTCTTCATACGTTTTTTTTCCTCAGAGTTAGACCTCAAAATATGCAATATTCAAAAGCACATTTCCATTAGTATTGAAAGTGGAAGAGTTCAAAGTAGCTGTTTGATAGAAATACTTTAATAAATGGAACGTCCATGCGATCATAGTCAGGAGACTAAATTTTAAGTTGCAAGATGAAGGTTAGAGGTTTGCCAAGATTGTAACAAAAATCAAATAACTCGGCCTACGAAAGGAATTCGTCAAGGGATTATATACGCTTTTTATAAAGTTATTCCTTAAAAGAGTCTGCATAGTGATTTTTGGTGCTCAGCAATTTATTAGTAAATTATTTATTACGATTTCGTAGATTTTTTCAACCATTTTTATGGGTTATGACATCTCCTTGGACATTTAACGGATATAATTGTTCCTTGAGAATCTCTTGTGGATATTCTTTACTTCAAAAACGAAATTTGCGAATGAATAAATGAAATAAAAGAAACCATAAAATCTGAATAGAATTTGTATAGGAACTTCCTTTTAAAATGGGCAATAATTTTAATTAAAATGATAAAACCACAAAAAAAAAAAAAATTCAAATTCAAATTAACTATTTGCAAGACTTCCCCATACATATTTAAATGCGAATGTGAATGCGAATGTGAATGCATGCAATGCAATGCATTTCGTTAACAATAGCCAAGTAGCAGGTACGCAATGGTACCAAGGATAAAGGACAATAGCGGATTGCATGCGACACGAAAATCGTTTTGCCACCGAAACGGAAGTAACTAAAATAGTACGAGACGAGAGTATGCAAAGCTGCTGCTTCTTCTTCTTCTTCGACTCTTCTTCTTCCTCTTCTGCTTCTGCGACTATTGATGATTTTCGAGCGTATCCCTAAAGTGGGCGTTACACAAGCGCCGCCCTCGGCTCCGTCTGTATTATCTACGGCATTCGTTTATTACAGCTGACTGTCATACAATACAGAGGAACGAAATGCAATGGTTTTTTATTGTTGTATTCGATATATACGGAACATAGAGGCAGAAAGAGATAGGACACATCTCGCGTGTGCTGCCATATCTGTATTGAAAACAAGACAAATAAAAAAATATATAAATAAAAAAGAAAATATTCTCAATAATCATAAAAAAAAAATAGAGTCAATGAAAAAAAAAAAAAAAAAAAAAAATGAATATAAATAGTAAAGCGAATCCATTTGAACAACAAAACAACCCCTCGTTTTTCTTAAATATCGTAGAAACTGACAGCCATATTCGAGTTGCATTTCGTTTCGTTTCTTTTACCTTAACCTCCTCCCTTCACATCCTCTCGCCACACCAGCACATTTATCGCGCTTTTGTGTGCGTGAACTGTGAATGCGGCGTATCCTTTATTTATTATTATTATTTTTTTTTTTATAAATAAATTTTTATTGTATAAGTGAATTATAAGCGGAATATGTTTGTGTTTGTGTGTGTGTGTTGCATGTATGTGAGTTTGTGTTAAAAAGGATATTAATTTTCGGTAACGCCAATATCATTAGTTTTTTTTTTTTTTTTTTTTTGCTCTTCGCTTGTTTTTAACTATTCAAAGGTGTTATTCATTTTATTTTTTTACTTTGAGCGTAATTTTATTCTCTGACTTGTTTGTTTGTAGCATCCTTTTGAGCAGCATCCTGTGTGTGCGTGCGTGTGTATATATTAGCGGAAGTAAGCCTGCATAGCATGTCGCTGCTGCTGCGGCTAAAGGTGTCATTTTTTAACACGTGTTTGATTTAGAGAGCACAAGTATCTTTTTTTAAGTATTTTTTATTATTTTTTTTTTTTTTGTAATTATTTAGTCATGTCCAACCATCTTGTTAGCTGCAGTATGGAGATTTTAAAAGATAGATAGAGCCGCCAAATTTGTAGTTTAAACTCTCCAGATGTATAGCTTTTTGTAATATTTTCCAATTTAATAATTTTTATAAGAACTCCTGAGGCCTCAGCTTTAGACTCTCGGAACTAATCAGGATCATTATTATAATCGTCGATATGCCCGAAAGTTTCACATACTTTGGCAGTATTCTTGCATCAGAAAGCGGAATTGAGTTGAATGTCTGCATTTGGTTTAGAAAAAGCTGCTGGCGCATAATGTGCTGTCCGAATCAATCGATACTTGGAAGATAACCACGATCATCAGCAAAAAAAAACTTTAAGTCTAAGTTAAGAGCTGCTTGAGGACCAGCCCCCGAATTTATTGGGGGATCGAATTTCTAATGAGGCAGTGCACCGCATAGCATAGAAGAAGAGGCCGTCCCTGAGAATCATGAAGAAGAACAGTATCTAGGGAATGGTGGTTAGGACTTCACAGAGAACAGAACGAAGTGAAGAAAAGCTATAGACGCCCTATGACTCGTATAAGGGTTTCAGGAATTTGAGAAGAATAGAAATTCTAAATTTAGTTTGGAGTATAAAAATAAAAATGCAAAATAAATATTCCAACTTGAAACTTAAGCTTTTTTTCGGCAGTTTATATTTTTCATCAAAGTTTTGACACGCCCATTTTTTAGATGGACTTTCTTTTCTTAAAACAAATTTATTGATTGCTTAGGCAATATCTCGAAAATGATTAAATTTAGCTAAATATAAACGTAATTAATTAATTATTTCGATATTGCATAGTGATATTATTTAACTGGCGCCTAAAAAAAAAAAAAAAGAAGGACCTCATTGCCAGAGAATATCGCTGAAAATTAGGCAGCTGGTGTTGCGAAAATGACAAATCAAATTGATAAAATGATAGAAAACGCTAATAATGATATGCGTTGAACGATTGAATGGACACCATTTTACTATTTTCTGCTTACTTGTGTACCTAATGGCAGTGACTAAGCAAAATTCTTGGACATCGGATTTATTATTATTATTGTACCCACATACCATACCATACCATACCATATACTAAAACATTGTCAACGTCATCGTAATCATTATCGTTGTGGTCGTCCTCGTTATGATTGTCTTTGCAATTGGTGCATGGTGCATGGTGCATGGAGTGATTGAATATTCTATGCAAATTGCAAAATTGCTGAATTATTTGATTTGTACCACAAAGGCTAATAATGGCTTTCTCGTCTCTGTCTGCTGCAGTTAGAATGCCAGCTTTGGTTATGACGTTATGCGAATATGTCGCCTTACCACTTCCGCCACCGCTGCGCTGAGCTGCGTACTTGCAAAATGAAGCGATTATCTCGGCAGGACACTAATCAGTAAGCAACGGCAATATCAGCAGCAGCAGCAGTGGCAGCAGCGGCGTAATTATCACGCGTGGTGTGACCCGGCAACGGCAATGACAACGGCACCCATGGCTCGCTTAATGTGTACGCGTCAAAATAATGACATAAATATGAATGTAGTAGGTACATATTACTATTTATAAATACATAAGTACATAGTACATACATATATGCACATAGTTGTTGTTTTAATTTTTTTTTTGGTATAAAATCAAACGCTGCGGGAAAATATGATTTGGCGTGTGCTATTTGTTTTGTCGTTAGTCGACTGCTGCGTTCCAAATGCATTTTTACAATTTTCGATTCGAAGGGTGCTGATAAAAATTGTTACAGTTGTGATAAAATAAAATCGAATGAAAATAAATAAATAAGATCGCTGGAATCGATGTTTTAATAAAAAAAAAAAAAAAAAAGAGAGAAAATGGCCGATAGCCGAACTGCATACTACTTTTTCAAGTTTACTGCTTAAATGACTTCTCGTGTAATCCATAATTGGTTGCCTAAAAGCCTATTTCAACTGATTGTATGTACAAACATAGGCACATCAGGACCATATATGGTACATATGTACATGACATACTCCACTGATTTGGTCCACGGCCCAGTGTAATCTTTTGTATTGAATGCGCTTGTCTATGTCTTAATATTATCGTCCACTCTGAAAGGTTCAACAATTTTTGGAACAATCTTTCTTTCGAACGCACTCAAGGCCGGATTGACCATTACTTCGCATTTGCTTACCGCTCCCGAAATATTATCGGTTTACTTTAGTTTTAAGCGGTTTGCCTTATTTTCGCTGTATGATCTCCATTGCTCGTCTGAGTCTTCTTTTGATATAAAAGTGTACGGAGGTGGCCTGAGAAGGCTTTAGGTATACGATAGACGAACTCTGTTTCATTTTAATAGTGGATTCTTATCGATCAGGAGACGGTCATAGGCTATACTTTGTTTTGGATGGACTTCAAAAAAGCAAAACACAAATAACAGAAAATTTTACATACTTAGGAACGAGAAAGTGGGCAGTTGGAAAGCTGACTGGTGCCATAAAAATATCTCTAACGTATAAAGCCGGGTATTTCGGCTAGTATATTTATAAAGATAGTTATGCAATTGGGTCAATCGATGAACTACACGAATGAAATTGTTTCAATTACCAAGCAGCCATTTTAAAGCTTTTTAGGAGGCGCCGTGGAACCTATAAAGTATATATACTTGATCAGCGTGACGAGACGAATCGACGAATAGCCTTATTCGTCTTTCGAACTGTATGTCCGTCGGTCTGTCTGTCTGTTTGTTGCGGTGCGATATATTCGCTCAGTTTTAAAGATATTAAGCTGAAAATTTAAAACTTAAGCTCTTTTAGTACCTGTGTACTTTGTATGTTAATAGCAATGTGCCCTAATTTAAGGTTATAGCCCCCATACACACATACAACAATTAGTCAAATTCTTATATCGAGAAAAAGACTTGAATTTGACATAAATGCTTCCAAATCTTCAGGCTCCAAATTAATTACACAAATCGACTATCAAAATTTTCAAGAACATTTTCATTTGTTAAGTATTTTAAGATATAATTTAATACAAAGCGCGATAAATAATGTGTGACAGGTATGTAAGGTTCGGTTCAGCCGAGGTTAACGGTTATTTGAATTTGACTTAAGTATTTTGTCAAGATGGAACACATACTCAAATATGTTAATACATTTTGTCTAACTTTATTTGTTAAATTTATGTCAGCCATTTTTTAAGATTAAAGAATAACAAAAACTGCAGTTTAAGTGTTTCCGTCAATTTGCAATGCAACTCAAACAAAAAAGAAAAGGAAAAAAAATATATCAAAAGTGGTAGCAGTAAAAAAAAAAACAAAAGCAAGTACAAAATTGACTAAAAATTTTTAATTCAGATGTCAGAGAAAAAGAAGCTCTTGGCCAATTATTAACAATAATAACAGCAACTAAATTGGAAGCAAAAACAAAAAAACTAAAAGAAAAGGCCACGACGGCACGGCAAAGACTGACTAAAATAAAAAACTGCAATGCTAAAAAAAAAAAAAAACGAGAGAAGAACTGCAGCAAAAAAAAGTTAATAGGACCGCATTCATTAAATCCATTTAATACAGAGGCAAATTATTGCTCTAAAAAAAAAAAAAAAATAAAGAGGGGGGAAAAAAAAACAAAGGAATTTAGCAGCAGAGGAAAACGAAGACGAACTCGTTCAAAATTGTAAGGCATCGAAAGCCATAATTGCAGGCGCAGAGCTTGCCAAACTAAAACAAAAGACAAAAAAAAAAAACGGCCAAGCGCTTGTTTCTACCCGCTTAACGCCCAACCATGCCGTTTTTGCCAACGAATTGGAATAGTGCCATCAAAATGGCCAACAACGTGTTGGCTAAAATATACAATGTGTTTGAAAAGTGTAAGGGTGTAGGGCGGTGTGGGGGAAATAAAGAAAACTAAAAACCGGTAGCTCTACTTAAATAAACGCAAAAAAAAAAAAAAAAAAAAACAACAACAAAGAAAAAGATGAAGAAGAAGAAAAAGCAGCTAAAGAGTGAAAAACAAACAAAAAAAAAAAAACTAAACGAAAAATACTTTGTTGCCGTGGGGTGCCTCGCGGTTTGGGCAGTAAAAAAAAAAAAAAAACAAATTACAAAGTCCATTTTGAATTTTACTGCGAAATTTTTGTTGTTTTTTTTTTTTTTTTGTTACTTTGGCTAATTACTTTCTTAGAAAACACGCGCAGCACTTGCTATCGCATGCAAAATGAAATAAAAGTGGACGCCATTTTGTATTTTTTTTTTTGTTGAATTGATTTGGTTTTGTTTTTTTTTTTTTTTTTGTTTCGTTTTAACAGTTCAAATTATAATTTTCGTTTTGACCATTTCATTGTTATTGTTTTTGTTGTTTTCTTTGTTGTCGAACACGCCATGATACGCGACGTAAATACATACACGTACGTACACGTAAAGAAATCTAAAGCATGCCTTCTCTTTCTTAATCGTCACAATTTGCATAACGCATGCAATGATTCAGAAACGAAATTGTTAGAAAAACAATTCCAAAAATCTTAAGTAAAAACAATGTTTATAGGAAATTTTAATTAATACACAAATTAATTGCATTTTTTGATATATATAAAAAAAAATCTACCAAATGACAAATATTAAAGTTGTTTCAGTTTTATTGATTAAGCACTTAAATAATGGCGTAAGAAAGCATTTTGGTATTCAAATAAAACATTGAATTCCGTAAAAAAGAATTAACTATGCGTGGGAGGCTTCGCAAGTAACGTCCGCAACATAAAAGGTTTTTTTAAAATTAAAGAAAATATAATTTCTTAAAGCTGTCCAACTTTTAAACCAATTTGATTCTGGATTTAAAATTGTAGCTACTTTTTATTTTATTTTTTAAGTTTTATAAAAATCTTAAACTTCGAGTTTGGTCTTTTCAAATTAAGAAAGTTTTCCTTACTAAAATTCTGTCATTTCGGTAAGGTCTATGTGTATGCTACTACTTAAAATGGGATAAGCATATTACATATGTATGTATATCTCCGGAAATGTGTACCTTCATATTTCGTCTGTTTTCGAGATCAAATATTTTAATACGGCAGTCAAATTCAAGGATTTTCGCACACTGATTCCAAAATCGTGTTCTATTTCGAGTCAGTGAAATGAAAAGTAAATAAAAAAGGTACTGTCGATTTTTTAAAAATATTTTTTTTATTCTGTGATGTTTATAGAGTTTATCTTTGTAATTTTTAATATGACTGCTGCTGAATTGAAATTCTAAATCAATATTTTTGCAATTTAAAGAACAGAAACTTAGTATAAGCAAGAATAATTTGGATTTGGTTTGACCGATAACCTTTAAATTAGTATTGATAGCAGTTTGTCAAAGAAATCGTACATTTATAAATCGAAATCGCAAAAATATTTGATTTTGGGGCTTGACTGTTAGTCTAAGAGATTTTATTATTATTATTATTAATATTTATTTGTTTTTTTGCTGCGCATTTTTTTGTTTAAATTAAAATTTTTTTTATTCATAAAATATTTCATTTAAATACATTTAAAATACCAATGCATTGCTTTGTACAGAGCGTACGTTTTTTTATTATATTTAGACTTTGTATATCATTTTTTAATTGACGTTTTGCATGTGTACTCCACATTTTCCACACCTTTTAATTGAGGGTCTGCATCGACAAAATTGCATACACAATCGCTTATACACAGTCACATAAATACATATTTACATATTTATACTACTTATATACGAGTATGGACACACACACATCCAATATCATACAATATAAACACTGTAATAAAAGAAGTGCTCCAGGAGAAATGTGAAAACGAATTCAAAACGCTTTAAAATTGCATTTTTTTTCTTATACGACGCTTTTCAAGCATATTTACGGATGATTTTCTTCAATTGAAACGAATTGTCCTTATTTTTTTTTAACTGGAAGACATCATTCGAGATATATTTTTAGCATTGATATTACGTGCAGAAATTAGTGGAGTTGAACTTTAAAATTAAGTTCAAAATCCAAAATTTTTAATGAGCGTTTAAAATCCTAATGAAATTTCTAGTAATCTACGTTTTGACTAATTGACACCCTTAAAATTAGTTTTTCCAACTAGTGACGTTATGAAGTAAACGGCACCGTTAAACGCAAGCGCGAAAAATTTCGGAAACGGCGTGAATTTCGGAACATAGTTTTTTAGTTCAAAAAATGACAGAATGGCGTTTTTTCAAGACGTTGGAGCCTTTCCGGATCAGTTGGAGAGACCCATCTAGTTTCAGGTGATAACAAAAAGTACAGAGAGAGCCACTAATTAACGTTCTGTCACTGTCACTCTCCCGTAAGGAGCTGACAAAATGTAGAGTACTACGTCGTATTATTAATCATAATTTGGGTGTCTTTGAAAAGAATACAAAGTATCTACAACGTATTGCAATGCTTGTGCTTCGTGTTAACACCATTCAAACTTAGCAAGAATTCATCAAATGTAAATGTTAATACACACTGCACTGACTATAATTGAGTTATTAACATCAACTCTGGTTTCGCAAAAAAAAAAAAAACTACTGAATGAAAAGTATCTACAAGATTAAGTTCATAGATACATACCTACTTGCATACATAAAATAGCATTAGACTGGTTAAAATGCAACGAAACGAAAACAAATAATAATAAATAATTAAAAACATAAATTTTGTATGCATTTATTCTCACTTTAGCTTCTTTTCTTCTTCAATGCCAATTTAGAGCTTTTCGTGTAGGCGTATTGGCGAGAAAAAACTGCAAAATTGAGATACTTGCAGCAGCGCCTGAGTAATCTGTGCGACAATAAAAAAAAAAAAAAAAAAAAAAATGAAAGAAATTGCAAGAAAAAAATGTTTGTAGCAGCTTGTAGCAAATAATTTCCAAGAAAGCTCTAAATACATAGCACATGAGATAAATAATTGTTAGCGTTGCTTTAACCGAAGTTTGTATACACTATATACAGACAAAACATAGAGGAAGAAGTACGTTGCTCAGAGTATTCAAAGAAAATAATAACATCTTTGATAGCTTCCCTAAGCTCGAGAACACGCTACTTCAATTTTGAAGTTAAAAAGTGTAAAAATTATTCCGATTCATGGAACAATAACAAACCCAAAAAACCGTAAAAAATTGCCAAAATAATTTACATTTTAAAATTTTAATTTTTTGAATTGATCGAAAATTGCTGAAAATTAAAAAAAAAAAAAAATTTTCTTATTGAACAATTTTGAAATTTCTAGAATTCAATTTCATATTGCAAACGGGCGAAACGGACAAACAGACAGACAGACAATCAATCTAGATCAATTTTTATTCCATTCATGGAAATATTGAAAATGAAGCATATTAATGCTTTGGTTTTAGCTGATCTTACAACATTTTCTTGTTTACATGAACTGCATACAAAGCAAAAAAAAAAAAAACTTGCTCAATTTGCATGACTCTGTTGTTCACCAATTATGTGAAGTGATAAGGGGCGATAAAGGGCGGTATGCGCGGTTGCATGCATAACTAAATACATACACACATATGCAGCTATATATCGTATGTATATACATATATGTATGTATGTATGTATGCAACTGTTTGTGTTTGGAGCTATCGAACAACGCAAATGTGCGATGATCGTTTCCTGCAGATAAGATGCACTTAATAATAATGTTTCATGCTGCAAAATGCTGTTCTTGTTGTTGTTGTTTTTGTTGTTTGTTGCACTACTTCAGGTTTTTCTTTTTTTTTTTTGTATTTTTTTGTGTTTTTTTTTTTTTTTTTTGTTGCCACTGTTATGCTGCTAATAATCACAGCAGTAATTGAGGAAATTAACATAAAATTACAATAACAACGAACTTGAAATTTATACTCTTAAAGTGTAACAACAGAAGTCGCTCAAAATAATAATAATAATAAAAACAATAACAATTTTTGCAAACATCAAAAGCTGCAAAAGATGATTTTTAAATTTTTGTATATTTTTGAAAAAATTTTGAAGTTGCAAAATTAATGCTGAATATTTTAGAAATTCTTTGAAAAAATAAAAACACTTGAATAGCTTCTTCACATATGCTTCTCTGAAAGCTTATTTCATTATTTTTCAATAAAAACCTTAAAATGCATACAGCTTTCTTTTCGAAGCATTTTTTTTCTTATATAATCTTTATTTAAAATCTGTCCTTATGGAGACAATCATTAAATTTAGGGCTTTGCTTTGAAACTACTTGAAAAAACTTGCCAGTCCCCAAAGTTAAATCTTGTTACGCAACTTAAGTTTTAAGTGTCGATGCAGATCCATTTAAAGGCTTTCTCTTGGTCGCATTGTGATAGCGCCTTTCTATTTCTTCGAATTTTCTTAATTAGTGCTTGGGAACATAGCGAGATAGGAAGTTGCATTCTTAATAAGAATTGTAAAGAATACAACTTAGTATTTCGTCTAAGTTTTCAAGCCGTACTTAAGAAAAAAAAGCGTTAGTCCCATCTTAACTTTAAAATTCGAAGTCTCGATTTTATTTCTATCTAAAATTTTTTGCTGTTAAAGTAGTTAAGAAAAAAGTTATAAAAAACTTTAGCAACATTTTTATAGGAATTTAGTTTTTATAAAATAAATATTAAGTGAAGTGCACTGAAGAACTGAATAGTTTTAAAAGAAAGCAAAAAATAAAGTTATTTTTTTTTTTAAATAATTTTTGTTATATTTTTTGTTTGATAAAAAAAGAAAAAAATCGCATGACTGCAGCTAATAAAAATGCAACACACACACACATACATTTGTATATATAAATAAACTTGTGCAATAGTTGAGCTTAAAGTAAGAAAGAGAAAAAATTATATGCTTACATACACGCACAACGATACAACAACAATAACAACTAACATTGGCGGCCATTGCGCTTGTTAAGTTTGGTTCGGTTTAGCTCGTTTCATTTCGTTTCGTTTCGTTGCAACCGTTGACCACGGCTCCCCACCAAAACAAAAAAAAAAACTTGATAACGTTAGCAGCAGCGTCGACGTCGGCGTCGACGTTACCGCAATGGCGCGCGTGCGCATACAATGCAGCAAGAGAGCTAAATAAGCGTTGCGAGTGCACAGTGCTTTAAATAAATTTAAAAAAAATGTTAAAAAAAAAAACAATTAAAATTATAATTATAAATGTTAACTAAATTTTGGATTTGTTTTAATTAAAGTTAAAGAATATTTTTTTTAACGAAATTTTTAGTCATTAAAAAAATGAAAACAAAACAAATATATTCTTCTTTTTATTTTGCGTAAGGACACTGTGCCTTGCATTGATGACGACTCGCGGTTTGCGTCTGGTTCAAGCTTCGCTTTGCTTGCATTTTTGTTTCGTAGCAGCGCAGTCGCTATTTGTTACTATTAACTCTTCTCTCCTTCGATCCGTTGAGCAAAGATTTTTTGTTGTTGTTTTGTTTTTTATGTTTTTACAGCAATGGCGTTTAACGTTACCGGCGATGGCGATTGCGTGCCAAGGGGCAATCAGTCACGTTGAAGGCGTTGTCGGCCGGTTTCGACTTCTTCCAATCGAAAAACGTTGCCTATTGTTGCGTTTCAAGTATTTTTTAATTTTGTTTCATTTTATTATTTTAATTTTGTTTCGTTTTTTTTTTCTTTAAAAAAAAAAAAAAAAACATTTTTCCGAATGTTTGCATTCATTCCGTAAATTTTTTTGAAATAATTTTAAATTGTTTGGTTTTGTACATTACTAAGCAGCTACACTTTTAATATGTTTACTCTATGATATCATTGAGACGGGTTTGGTGTTTGGATTCATAATATTAATCATTTAAATACGAAAAAGAATTGCTCAAATTTGTATTTAAAATTGTCACTTCAACTTGGAACGAATTTTACTTTATTCAATTTCCTATTTGAATGTGATTAGAACTCAGACATACTACATCCTAAAGGAACGTAAGAATTTTTCGAAGAAAAACTAAAGACTTCGTAGAAATTATTACACAAAAAATAACGCTATTAGAAAATTAAAAACTTGATCTGAAAACATACGAAATCAAGCACGAATGTTGCTATTGCTTCTTGTATCAAGAACAATGTGCTTTTATTGAGAAGATCGTGCTTAACTTTAGTTTGAAAAGGTAAAATTTATGAGTATGATCTTGATATGAGAACGAATGTTCTTGTTATGTGAACGAATGTTCTTGATATGCGAAGAATGTTTTCGATGTGTGAGCGAATGTTCTTGATATGAGAACGAATGTTCTTGTTATGAGAACGAATGTTCTTGTTATGAGAACGAATGTTCTTGTTATGAGAACGAATGTTCTTGTTATGAGAATAAATGTTCTTGGCCACTTTTTACAGAAATTCATTAGATGAATGATTGCAGTTTAAGAAATTCAAAATGGTCGAAATATCTTAAAAAACGGGTTTTCGATACTTTTTCCAGTTATTAAAAAAAATATGGATTTTCTTAAAAAATATTTTATTTTAAACGAAATAAACAATTGCAATTATCTCATCAAAAAATGTTTGATCAAATCTTGTACACAAATTAAATGAAAGATGAAAATGAAACTTTTCATAAATTAATTATATTTATGCAACAATTTCAATGGTGCGAGCCAACAATAAAAGCAAAAATAATCAACATTTTAAAGGCGATACATGGACATCTGTTTGCGAAGGACGCACGTTCTGACTGAGGAACAACGCAGGACATCAAAATGAAAAAAAAAAAAAAAATAGAACAGAACAGGATGCATGCGGCAGCGGCATAGTGAAAAACGATACTTTCATATAAATAATTATATATTACATTCAGCGAATAATAATAATAAAAATATATAATAATACATTTGTGTGTGTGTGTGTGCGCGTCGAGATTGAATTGAATTGAGTTGAAATTGCGCAAGCGCAGAACAGAATAAAACATAACAGAATGCATCGCATCCATCATACTCAAATTTAACAAAAAAACAACAGCAGCTACCGCCGAGATTCATCATCAGTTTCCAGTGTACTTCCGCTAAAAATCTGTCAAAGCAGGAGTTCCCCCGTAGTCTTGTTTAGGTGCGCAAACGCGCAATTGCGCGTTGCTTGCCATAATCGGGTGCGTTCTATCTTATTCATATTTTTTTTTTTTCATGTACGCAGCAAACTTTTGATTTGTCAAACTAATAAAAATACAAAACAATACAATACAGATTGCCAAAAGGATTTCAATTGTGCACCCTGAACTCAAGTGTTGATGCTGCTGCTGCTGCTGCTACTGCTTCTGCAATTACTAATGATGGGTGCGAACGACATTGAAAGAACTTCCGGTTACTGAACGAGTCTATAATTACATTAAATACATGCAGAGTGACACAGCAGCGAGTAAGAGACAGTCAAAAGCGGGCAAGAAGGGTGCATTTTTTTTGCGTTTCATATTCATAAATGGCGGACAAAATGAGATTTGAAAAATATATAAAAAAAAAAAAAAATTTAGTAAAATAATTAAAATTCTGCAATCTAAAATTGCAGTAAAAACATAAATATTTTTTTTCTTATCTATGTATTTCACAGCCTATATAGGATAACTTCGATAGAATCAAAGCTCAAATACTCGTCAAACAAACTACCAATCTATTGTATAATATATAAAATTCTCGTGAAACAAAGCTTCTCCAAAGCGACTTGACCGATTACATTTTTTTTCATGTCCCCCATAGAATCGAATAAAAATTCATCGAATATTTCCGATACAACTCAACCGATTTCAATGAAATTTTGTAGATTTGCTTTTTTAGTCCAACTCAAAATGTAGCATACATATCCTATTAAAAAAAATGGGCAGTAAGCATGGTAAGCATAGAATCTATCATAAATTCATCATATTTTTATAAATATTTGAGAGAAATGAAATTCGGTATCATATTACTATACCGAGAAAAGTATATAATCCATTGGAAAAATGGATGATGGGAATGAATAGCTCTGTATCGGGTTCTTAGCTCGTTTTCATAAAAGCTTATGTTTTCTCAAGCTTTCAATGCAACACAAAGCTCTATCTTATCAATTTAAAAACGCTTCTCTATTTCGTAAAAACTTATTCGAAGTCTTGTTTCTTTCTTTCTGGCAATCTGGTAATACTCGAAAAAACTATGTGTAATGAGTATAAGAAATAATTCCTTTTGATCATAATTGCTCTTGTCATTGTGCATACACAAAGCCGTTTATGTTACTAAATCCATTTATAAGTATGCAAAATAAAAAGTATATTGATGAATAATAACATAAAATCCTTTCTTTATACGCTTAACACTTAATGCAATTTTTTTTTTAAATACATTTTGCTTTTGCATCAACGATTTCCAATCAAATTTGTGTGTGTGCAACACTGTGGATGCCGCCTCCTACTGCATTTTGCACTATTTGTGCTCTGCACACATCCGGTTTGACATGTGACAACGCAAAAAAAAAAAAAGAAAACGAAGAAAAACGTTAACTCGGTAGACCGAAGCTTAAATACCCGTCACACGAATCTTTAAGAGTTTATGTGTAATCATCAGTGGTCACCCAAGTTTACACACAATATTAATTTCAATTTTGAGCTAAAAATACAGATATGTATAACAACATATTTCTCGAATATATCTGGAAATGGCCGGTAAGGTTGAATGCAAGAAACACCTGAAATGGGCGTGGCACCATGATATTGGAAGAGTTTTTACCCAATATGGAGTAAATACATGAATAAATAATAACCATTTTCATACAAAAATCGAAAATGGTCGGAAAGTTTGTGTGGGGGTCCAAAATGGGGAATCTGTTTGACATTGGTGACATTAAAGTGTTTTTAACCAAATTTGAGTGAATATATGCATAAATAAATAGTATTTTTACAAAAATCGGAAAATCGGAAAAACGGAAAGTTTATATGGGAGGTATGCCTAAAAGGGGGGTGGCATTTTGGTTTTGACACTGGATGACAAAAGAAATGTTTTCAATTGGGAGCGAATACATTCATAAATAATTACAATTTTTATACAAAAATCGGAAAAACGGTAAGTTTGTATGGGGGCTATACCTAAAATGGGCGTGGCACCTTGGTTCTGGTATACAAACTAACTAGGAGCACAAAAGCTTAAGTTCGAATTTCAGGTCAATATCTTTAAAACTTTTCGGTAACAGCCATCGCAACAGACAGACGGACAGACAGACAGACGGACAGACAGACAGACGGACAGACGGACAGACAGACGGACATGGCTAAATCGATTCGTCTCATCGAGCTGACCAGAATATATATACTTTATAGGGTCTCCGATGTCTCCTTCCATGCGTTGCAAACTTTCGGACAAAATGATAACACCCGTTCACATATGTGACGGGTATAAAAAAATAGAAGAAATAATAATAATATGTACAACCACCTACTTTCCTGCTAACGGTGCATATACAGTGCAGCATCGCAACAACAACAACAACATTTTGCCGCTCAACTCGATCCTATTTAGCTTGAACTGTTCGAGTCTGAGCAAGCACGAGTTTGTGCGCGAGCCAAAAAAAAAAAAAGAGAAAAAAATTATTGCCTACTGCAGGGCGGTGCAGTACACACGCCCCAGAAATGAAATCGCTGCAGCCTTCCGTTTATTTGTCCATACGTCCTGTTTTCATATGTACTGTACACTATGTCCTTTCATTATTGCCTTACATACATACTCGTATATGTATTTCGTTTAACCTTTTTTGCAATTTAATACACTACAATTTACATTGGTGGCTATTGACATTATTAGATTTTAGTTGAAGCGCGACGTTATGAAATTATTTTTATACGCTGTACCCGAAGGGAACAGCATTGCAAGGAGAGTCGATCTAGCTATGTCCGTCTGTCCGTCTGTCATGCTGCTTGCAGTTCAGATTATCTCCGAGACTATAAGATATAGAGCGACCATATTCGAAACTAAGACTCTCCTAAGCCGTCAAGTCACTTAAAAATGGGTTTTCTCTAGTTCCAAAATTTGGGACAGGGTATCTTGCAGTGGAGCATACTCGACTTCAGCGTTCTAACTTGTTTTTTTAATTGATACTATATGAAAGTTTTGAGCCAAGCTTAAAATGTTCGACGCTAGTTTGTGATTTAATTGTTTGCGCTATTCCAGAGCTTAGAGTGTGAGCCCGGTTTTCGTATGTCTTCTCAAAAAAAAAAAAACTTTCTTTTAAAAGATTTTTGCAAAAATTAAAAAAAAAGTGAATTAATAAATATTGATATGTAAATTCACACATATATGTACGTGTTGTGTGTGTGTGTGTGTGTAATTGCGAGTGTGTCAGAAATGGGCTGGCATCGACAGCAGCCTGCTACTGGGCGTACCCAACTGCTGCCTGATTCAACTTAAGCGCGCGCGCGCTCGTTCGCTCGCTTACTTGCTTTGGCCACAATAGGCATCAGCAGCAGCAGCAGCTCTTGCTCTTGCTCTGCTCTTCATCTGCTCATCCGTTTAGCCGCTGCTGCTTCCAGCCTCTTGGCCAGCCTTCGGCTACCGCCTACTGCCACAGAAGCTGCGTCATATTTCGTACCGTTTGCCTTCGTTTGCATTCATCAAAGTGTTCAATACACAAATGTCGCAGTCGTCCTTCGATGTTCTCATTATTATATTTTTATATTTTTATACTTTTATATATATTTTTTTCCTATTCTTTCATTTATTCGTTCATTCATTTATACAGCATTTGGCAGCATTCCAATTGCATTTAATGTTTTGTTTGGGCGTTTTTGTAGAATTTTCATTGTTTTTCGCCAATTTAAAAATAAAAATTATAAATGCACTAAACAGGATGCAGATTTCTTTCTTTCTTTCATTCTCGCTCTCTTTTATTTTTCAACTCTTGGAACGTGGCATTACTCAAATGTTGTGATCCTTGTAATCCTTTACGAGCACACTTAATATTTTTGCACATCCCCTTTAGTTATGGCATGGCATGGCATAGCATGAATTTGGGTGTGACAGTCTTTTAATTGTGTGGGCGCTACTCTCTTTGCAAATAATCGCATTCACATTAAATATAACGGAAAAATGCGATTACATGAATGAGAACAACAGATACAAAGATATTTTTACAAAGACACATACACACACATATGTAAAAAAAAAAAGAAACTAAAATTGAATTACTGTCTATAGAATACATATCCTGTGAGTGGCAAAGCTGATGGAGTGTGCATGACAATCTGGGTTTGACATATAAAAACGTTGTTGCCAAAGAAAGCAGCAGACAGACGGACAAATAGGGACTACATCTCTCGATCAGCTGAATCGTTCTATCTAGTCGTTCATCCGTCTGTCTGTCTGTCTGTCTGTCCGTTAGTCTTTCTATTTATCTTTATGTCAATCAAGCTTCTTATAGCTTGGATACAGCGTACTCTTTGTTAGCTATGTGCTAGGTGGTCACCACTACAGAAACTTAATCTATGAAATGGGTATGGGCCGTGGGCATCCAGTAACAATGAAGGAAAGCTTACTTTCTATGGCTGCTGTCTCATTTTCGATTCGATGTTCGATTTGTTACCTAATAAATTAATTCTGGATGATTCTTTACAATTAAAGTACAATGGTGGCGCCATTCGAGAGAGAATATCACTTTTGTAAAGAAAGCTGAGCTTAAAACATCAAATTTAATGCAAAATAATTCATTATCTTCTTTCCTTGATACCTCTCGTCTTTTTTCTCTTCAAGAAAAGAAGGATCTGAAAAACGAAAAGTGCATTGCGTGTCAAAAGGTGTACACAAAGAAAAACTGATCCTTAAAAGAAGGGGTTTGTGCCAAACGCGCATGCGTGAGAGCATTTATGAAAAAAAAAACAGAAGAAACGCATAAATGTAAAAAAATGTCATCTATTGTCGGTTTCAATGACAATTGAGGTTTTGACGCAATGCAAAAGTGGTAATTACAATTGCCACAATGTCACAGTTGCTGACGAATAAAAAGCAACAACAACGACAAAAAATGGTTTATAGGAAAATAATAACAAAAATTTCACGCACGAATGTTCGAATACAAAATACAAAAAAAAAAAAAAAAAAAATTATTATTTTAAATGTTTTCAATTTGCTTGAAAATGTTAGGTTAGCATGTTTCCACAATAGCAAAAAAATGAAAAAAAAAGCGGTTGGCATCATTTGTGCGTTTATTCAACAGGCCGCGACAGCAGGCAAATGGCTAGAACGTCGTAGAAAAGCGCTTAAGTATCTATAAGATACATTCAACCATTCAGTTTAGTTCAGCTCAGTTCACTCCAGTCCTTCAGTTCAGTTCAGTCATTCGTTCTACCTTTTATTTGTTCGTTCATGCATTTTATGCGAAGCGTCTATGACCGCAAAAAAAAAAAACGTTAAAATGCCGTGACAAATTTAAAAGCAAAAAAAAAAAAAAAAAGAAAAAACGTTAACTTCGGTGGAACCAAAGCTTTTTAATGACCCGTCACACGAATACTACTTTGTGAATAGTTTATATGTGATCATCAGTGGCTTAAATACATTTATAAATATATATTCGAAAATAATTACTTTTTCATACATTTGTTCGAAAATAATCGATAAGTTTGTATAGGGACTATGGCTAAAAATGGGCTTTTTTTGTTGTTGGATGTCATTAGAAGTGTTTTTACCCAAATTTGAGTGAATATTCTCATAAATAATACCTATTTTTATACAAAAATTCGAAAACGGGTGTTAAAATTGTATGGGGGCTATAGCTAAAAATGGGCGTGGCACCTTGCTTTTGATATTGGATATCATTAGAAGTGTTTTTACATAAATTTGAGAGAATAGTCTCATAAATAATACCTATTTTTATACAAAAATTCGAAAACGGGCGTTAAATTTGTATGGGGGCTATAGCTAAAAATGGGCGTGGCACCTTTTTTTGATATTGGATGACATTAGAAGTATTTTTACCAAACTTGGAGTGACTACATTCATAAATAATTGCTATTTTCATATAAAATTCGAAAATGGGCGGTAAGTTTGTATGGGGGGCTATAGCTAAAAATGGGCGTGGCAGTTTGGATTTGACACTGGATGACATTAGAAGTATTTGGACCCAACTTGGAGTGACTACATTTATAAATAATTCCTATTTTTCCATAAAAAAATCTAAAAAACTAGAAGTTTATATGGGGCCTACCCCTTAAAATGGGCGTGGCACTTTGATTTTAACACTTGAACCCCTTAGGACATGAGAAAAGCTTAAGTTCCGAGTTTCAAGTCAATATCTTTAAAACTAAGCGAATGAATCGCATAAATACAGACAGACAGACAGACCGGCGGACGGACAGACAGACAGACGGACAATGGCTAGATCGACTCGTCTCGTCGTGCATCACAAAACTCAAATACTTTATAGGGTCTAAGATGTCTCCTTCAATGCGTTACAAACTTTCTGACAAAATGATAATACCCTCCACACTATGTGTGACGGGTATAAAAATTGAAAAGAGTAGAAAGAATAAAACATTTTAATGACTAAATAAATACTACTTTGCATGAATAGTTTGAAACCGAAGTTGAACCCATATAGAATCAATGAGAATTATATGCATTTTGCAACAAAAGTTTGAAGTTAATGTTTTTATTTTCGAAGAGAGCAATTTTTTTAGTATTTATTTTAATGAGGGGCAATAAATTACATTGGCGAAAAAATGTTAGTTTTCCAAAAGTTTTGCAATTTTTTTGACAATGGTATTGAGGCGTTTGACACAAATCGCTTTTTGAAATAAACCATTTTTAATAAACAAAACTCAAAAATTTGTTTGGGGGTTATGCCTAAAAAATGGGCGTGGCACTTTGGTTTAAACACTTTAACTGCGTTGGACTGAGAAAAGCTTAAGTTTTGAATTTCATCTTAATATCTTTAAAACTGAGCAAATGAATCGTGTAACTACAGACAGACGGAAAGACGGACATGGCTAGTTCGACTCTCTCGTCGAGCTGATCAAGAATATATATACTTTATATCTTTAATGCCAAACTTTAGACAAACTATTTACCCATTACACTATGTGTGATGGGTATAAAAACATAAAGGTTATTCCTGATACTGCTTAAAGACTTTTGAACAATTCCAGGTCAAAAAAAAAAACAAAACTTTTAAAATGAATATCCTGGAACAAATAATTTTAAATTTTAAAGTTTATTGGTCTCAAAGAATATTAATGAGCAGTTTTGGTATACTACGGACAAACATCGGAACAGATGGATTTTGATATTATTAATTTTATAGTTTTCTTTTTTCAGTGAAAAGAAGTTAGTCGACGAATTTAAAAAGTCGAAATAAAGTCCGATAATATTTTTTTTGAAACGATGTGCATTTGCCTCTATTGTTGCTTATTCTACGCCGATCCACATTGCAGTTGACCCATCCTATTCAAATCATTGGGGTATAGAAAGGTTGGTATTATAAAAGTTTTTATTCAATTTAGAGTGAATACTTTCAACTAAAAGTTGGTGTGGTACCCATTTTTAGTCTAGCTCTAGGTAAATTCAAATTAAAGAAAACAGCTGCTTTACCATTTTATTGCCCTCCATTGGAATGCCCTACAATCCATTTATGTAGGGAGCAAATTGTATGGTTCGAATGGGACCAAAATTCTTTTCATACTGTTTTTTTTATCGTACAATAACAAGACGAAACATTGTAAACATGTTTTTTTTTTTTGTGCAACCAATTGTATTGATGTGCTTTCGCTCTGCCCCCAAAAGAAAAAAAAAAGGAGGAAAAAAATGGAAGGGAATTGGATGATATAAGTAGTTTTTTTTTCCAATTTGGGAATAAATAAATTAATAAATTAAACAATTTTTATTCAAAAATTGGAAAATGGGCGGTAATTTGTATGGGGGCTATACCTAAGAATGGGCGTGGCACCTTGGTTTCGACTTTGGATGACAATAGAAGAGTTTTTACCCAATTTGGAGTGAATACATGCATAATAATACATTTTTTATACAAAATTCGAATTTTCGGTAGTTTGTATGTGGGCTATACCTAAGAATGGGCGTGGCAACTGTTTTAACATACAAGTGTCGTTGCCGAAAAGCTTGTTCCATATCGGCGTATATCTTATATCTTCTCGAAAAAATGCGTAGAAGTAAAAAAGAAAGACAGACAGACGGACGGACAGACGGACAGACAGACGGACATGGCTAAATCGATTTTTCGAGCTGAAGATATATATACTTTATAGGGTCTCCGACGTCTCCTTCAATGCTTAACAACTTTCCCAAAAACAAAAAATACCCCTCCCACAAAATGTGGGGGGGAAAAAAAAAAAAAAAAAAAAAAAAAAAAAAAATAATAAAATTGTTAACAAAATAGACCACCAATTGCAGTTAACATTCATTTTTTTTTTATTGTATTTTCGAATATCTTATGCCCAATTGGGCGGTTTGCGAATGAACTGTTATGGATGATGCAAGGCGGTACGGTACGTTGTATTAAAATGGTAGCTACGACGGCGTCGTCAGTGGGCGGTGAGAACAATAGCAACAACATTAGCAGTCATAACGAAGCATATCATCAATTGCAAAAAAAAAAAAAAAAAAAAACAACTCTAATGAAATAATGTAAAAATAAAAAAAAAAAGGCTAGAGAAAAAAAGAGTATTATTAAGTTAAACATCTAATTAAGAGTAGTAAGCAAAAAGTGGGTCTTGTATCCACTTTGGCGCTCATAGTCCCCATGACTGGACTGAACTGGACACGCCTCATGTCAGTTGACAATATTTTTTTTGTTTGTTTTGTTTTAAATTTAGTCAGTCGCATACGCATGTATCTAAGTAAACAGGAGCGGTTTGGTGATGTAATATCTCAAGATAATTTTTGAAACCTTGAATTGAACAAATAAAAAAAAAAAAACAAAATACACACAATTCTGCCATCTGGATTCAACATGAATCTTTGGATTAGATGCAAGATGAATTTGTTGTGTTTCATATAAGAGCAAAATAATTTAATAATTTTTTTTTTTTTGAGTCTGGCCCTTTTTCTTCAGCCCTGTTTACATGTATTGTATTTTTTCAGTGTAACATGACATACCAAAACAACTACGACGACAACGACGAGAATATTGTATAAAAATGTAAATAGTTATTATAGCGCATGAATGTACTTGAAATGCACTCATTGCCTCATTCACATTTGTTTACAAGCAATGATAGCATGTTTATTTAATATTTTAAACAATTACAATTTATTACTAACAGCGTCATTTTTCTTTTCATTTTTTTGTTATTGTATTTATTTTAATATTTGCTGCTGCTGCTAGGTACATAGTATAATTTTTTTTTTTGTACTTTTTTTTGTAGTATTTATTTCAATGTGAACAAAAGCCATGTTTATGTAATATAATCAAGTGCTGCCACTCCCAATTTGAAGCGTTTTGTTTAGCATTTTGCGAAACGGTTAATTTATTTGAAAATTATAAGTTACAAACAATATTTTTATTTGTATTATAATGCATCGTATACCCTATAAAGTTTAAGAATATTCTTGATTAGCCCGACTCTCTTTCTGTCTGTTTGTTTTTACAAGTTCATTCTTAAGATATGAGGAGGGTTTTATCTAATCCATTTTTCACTTTTGTTGGAGCTAATTAAAAAAACATACTTAAAAAATACCATTTTTTTATTACAGCGGACTCAAAATATGTTGGGGTATGCTGGAATCAACAGTTTTTTTGTTTTGTTTTTTTGATTGCAGCAAGTACACAAAACGTTGGGGCTACTATAATAAAAAACATAAAGATCCAAATATTTTTGTATGGGAAAATTAGAAAATCGACTTCTTCAATGATCAGAATGTGCCTAATGCATTGTTTTAGTTAAACTTTAATTTATTTGCATTGTTGCCTTTCAAATGAAACCGATTTGAGACTCATCTGCTGAATGGTTTCAACATCCATAGCGGACATAGAAACATTTTAACTATTTTATGTATATAGTTTTATACTGCGGACAGAAGAATGGAAAAACAGACGGTCGGTCAGATAGACATAGCTAGATATAGCTCTATTCAATGCTGATTAAGAATAATATATGTATATATACTTTATGGGGTCTTTTATGCCTGTAACTTACATTTTGTGGTTACCTTTTACGCATTGGCTACAGAGTACAAATATTTTTTTCCAAATTATATAAAAACACTTCAACAGATTCGATTGGGATCAGAGCACTATATCATATATGTAGTCTTCATATTTTCGAGTTTTTAAAGTACATTATTTTTTTTAAGTTAACATTTTTACGAATGCATGAGACAAAAATTCTAATAAAGACTTCCAGGAAGTTGCAATTGTCGTAGAAGAAAAAAAACTATATAAACCGATTTGTGAACAATACTTTGTGACCATAAATTGGCAAAGACTGTTGCTATTGTACGGGTATGCCATATAGAATGCAGGACACGAGCGAACAATGCACACAGGACATTGGCTACTGGCAACAAAAGCAAAATTACAGCATTTTGTAAAAAAAAAAAAAAAAAAAAATTTAGCACATAAAAAGCGGTAAAACCAACAATCAATTGAATTGCATGAAAGCAATTGTTTGCCAAAGTATTTGATTCATTGTGTAACTTCAGAATGGAGACAGACGGACAGACGGATAGACAGACATTGACTGCCAATGTGTCACTTTCATATCATACAGATTGTGCTGGGGATTGTACTGTATAGAAACAAAAAAAAAAAAAATGATAGTAAGAAGGAGCCGCAGCAGGCAGCACGCTTCCTTTTCAGATAGAAAACTTCATATGTATACTTTTCCTTTGCATTTTTTTTTTTTTTTGTGGTTGTTGTGGGTTTTTGTATGAATGAATGAAAGAATGAATAAATGACTAAAAGTATGAGTGACTGAATGAATGAGTGAGTGACATATCACTGTATCACAGCAGGCTACCTAATTTATCAATTAGAAGGAAAAATAAAAGCGAGTGAGAAATTCGCTTACTAATTATTTTGCTGGAAGAAGTTCATACTTCAAAAACGGAAATGAACAATGACAAACAATTTTCTAACAAATTTGTCACATTTTCATAAATGTTTTTCACAAGCACTTTTCATTTCCATTGTTATTGACATATACTGAGGGACAAAGGGACAGACGGACAGACAGGCAGACTTAAGGGCCGAATGATGGACGGACGGACGGACGTTTATGGTAAGTTGACACCATTGTGATATTGACAGCGCTTACACTTTCGCTCATAAATTCAAAATAAAATAATAGTTGTCACCGATCGACAATGTGCTGCTGCCGCTCCTGCCGCTGCTGTTGCTGCCGTTATCCTTCCTGACTTTATTTGGCATGTGTTGTTTTTGTTATTGTTTGTGCACTCGCACACTATCCCCGCTATAATATGTGCGTATGTATGTAGTCGATTGCCTTCCAAGTTGCCCATCACTTCGAGCGGGCAATGCGTTCAGCTTCTGTTGCCCTTCTTTGCTTTTGATTTTGATTTTCATTCTGCATTTTGTATTTGTATTAGACAATTGTTTGCTGGGTTAACCGCCAATGTTGTAAGGACAATAGCGCCACAGCATGTGGCGTTGCCTTGAATGGTAAAACAGCAGCAGCGACAGCATCACCACCGTGCAAGGACGCGCGCGAGTTTTTAATTTAGTTGCTGCTAGTGTATATGTATGCATGCTGCATGCAGTCATATACGCTTACGTCGAAACATTTTTAATACGCTTCACAAATTTTGAAAATGTTAAGCATAAGAACGTTTGTAACATGTTTGTAACATGACAGAACATGGATTAATGGAGTTAAAGAACTTCATGTTCGTCGAAACTAACACATATCGCAGTTTCCCAATCATTGAAACTTTCAGATTAGTTAAATTTTATGCGTTCAATCGAGTCAAAACGGTATTTCAGCGCGAACACCAAGACCCATGGGATCTTCGGAATTCATGGGATCTTCGGGAGCCATGGGATCTTCGAAACCCATGGGATCTTCGGAACCCATGGGATCTTTGGAACCCATGGGATCTTCGGAGCCCATGGGATCTTCGGGACCCATGGGATCTTCGGGACCCATGGAATCTTCGAGACCCATGGGATCTTCGGGTCAAATTTCAAAGAACACCCGTTTGTGCGGAATCGAGGGATATCTTCCAAATTAACTTGCGGAATGAGACATTGGTCTAATTCCGATATTTCCAAAAGTATAAACTTGTATAAATTTCTGATCACAATGACTGCAAATAGTGATTAAATCACTGTTCGCGAAGAGTGATAGAATCGCTGATCACGGAACAGGCTCATTCTTCAGGAAAAGTGATACAATCAATAATTACCAATCATTTAGGTTTACTATTCAAACAAAAAGATATAAGAAAATCACCGATCACTTCTTTTATTCGCAGTGTGACACTACAATTTCTAAATCACTGTGAAAAAATCACAGAAAGTAGTTTTTTTTTTGCCAACATTAATTTGGAGGCTACCCTCTAAAATGAGGTTATAAGCTGATTACAAGTGATTTCTTTAAAATTTGTATTTGCTTTTAAAAGTGTAGAGTGCAATAATTTCGATTATGCTGAAGTAAATATTTTAATTCTTATTTTATTTTTTTTTTTTAGTTTTTCGCTAAATTAAAAATCGCGCCTGATGTGTTTGTGCGTTAATTTCGCACTCATTTCTATTGTTGTTGTTTTTGTTGTTGTTTGTTGCTATTGCTTTGTGATTTTGTTTTTTTTTTGTTCATTAAAAAGCTTTTTTGTTTATTAAACTTTTTAATTGCTTTACAATTTTTACAATTTGTCGCTGAATTAAATATGAAAAACCAAACACAACCAATTTGATTTTTGCGCACGATTTCATTTGAACAAAACAAAAAGAAAAGTATTCCTTTTAAGCTTATTAATTACACTCGAATGCGCTTTAATTAAATATTTATGAATTTCATTGCGAAAATAAAATTAAACCTACTGCATAGACTGTGAAAAAAATAAAATAAATTAAAAAATAAAAAGAAAAAATATTATTATTGAAAGAAATAATTTAATTATTTATTAAATATTTTTAAAGTCTTACAAAAATCTCTTAAAACAAATTTAATAATAATATTTTCTTATATAAAAATAGAATCACGTGTTACACGTCTTACACTCTTTGAGCTGTAATCGGTTCAATGAAAAATAATTGCAAATGTATTCACTAATTAAATCATTAAATTTAATCGTTGAAAACGACAAATTAGAATCATAAAATAGCGACGAATTCAAATTAAATCAAATGAAAGAAAATTACAAATAATATTTTCAATTAAATTTACTTTACGATTTGAAATCGAAAGAAAAACTTGATTTGACTTGACTAGACTAGACTTGTCGAACGAGAACCCCTTTTTTTTCATTTTCAATTCAATTGATTGTGTCATTAAAAGTATATACATATGGATGTGTATGTGTATGTGTGTATCTACAAAGATATTAGATACCAAGTTCAACTTTACTAAAATTTCAAAGTTTAAATTAAATGCTTGGAAAATGCTTAGCAGTTTGTCGTCTCTACGTCTACGTCTACGTCTACACTTCTGTTCTATTCTTTTAATTTATCTAACTACAAAGTTGTATTTCAATTACATATTCAATGAAATACATTTTTAATGTTACTCTTCAAAGGGTACTACATATAAATACTTTATGTATAGGAAAAGCTCTAGAATGGTGGACTTTGTGTATTCATCATGTGACAATTGCGGTGCGTAGTCAATCAAATATGCACGCATGAATACCTTGAAGGCGGCAATTGTCCTTAACGAAAAATGTCCTTATATGTATAGTATATTTGAAATTTTTTTACACACAACATAAATATGTATCTACAAACACACACATACACATAGAATCATATACACATACACAGTAGAGAAATGTGAAAGGTGTTTTTAACATAAGACCTCTTTCTCATTGATTTAGTAATACCTCTCAAAGTAACTGTTTGGAATGTACTTTTGGAGCTGTGCTCGGAAATTACCTTATAAAAAAAGAGGACAGTTAGAAGATGCTTTATAACAGAATACGTATTCCGTTTCTTGCATCATCTTTTTGTAACGAGGAGGAACTCCGTTACTTTCTACACTTCGAAAAGTAAAAGTAAAACTAGTTCTAGAAAAATTACATTATCTCTTATTACATATAACCTATGACCCCTCAAAGTACTTTCTCCGTTTTGTTGTTCCTCAATGTTTTTAGCGCGTTCAGCCTATTGTTGACCCTAGTGGCACGTAGGGTTTCGCACCAGTGGTTGAGTGGTTGTAGTGTAGTACTCGGTCGATACCAATTTGGTGTTGTCTTTCAAGATATGGTCCTCCCAACGGAGCGCCGGACGTCTTTTTCTTATCGGAGCCTCTGCATTCATCCGACACAGGTGACTCACCTAGGACAGCCTTTTGTATTTGATGTGCCTGACTATTTCGGTTTCATTATATAGCTCGTAGCTTAGAATTCATCTACTTATTATAATGTTTTTTCAAAAATATTTAAGGAGAAAAAAAAAGAGAAAAAAAATCTTTTTATGTATTGGATAATTACTTTATTTGATCCTGTACAATTTTTTTTGGTCATTTACGGAAGATGATATGGAGCATATAACAGTCCTCAGCAAAATTGCAAAGATTTGCCATTTTGGCTTTTCCCAAATTTTTTTTGCAGCATATCTCTGAGCAATTTCTCTGCATATGTTGGCTTTCAGCTAGTCTAGCGACTCTGGTGTTTCGGTATAAATTTTTCACCTCAAGTATCCCCATAGGTGGCGCACAAATGGAAATGAGCCTCAACAGTCATGATTTTTTTCATTTTGCCAAAAATCGGGTGCGATTTTCTGTATGTTTTGGAAGTATTGAAAGCGTCGAGGCGTTGTTTTGGTGTGTTGTGCTCCAAGTTGGCAAATATTAACATGTGAACTGAATCACGCACCCTGTATATTTCGTTTTTAAATTTTCTGCTCAAATGATTGATCCTATAATGTTCTTTTTATATGGAATATTTTTTTAAAGCTGTTATGTCACCATTCAAAGAATCAATTAGAAAATTAGATGTATTTGCTGAGGCAAAGAAGTCAATGATCAACGGCATCAATTGCGACAAATTGAATGCGGAATTGTTTTTTTTTTTCCTATTTTTTTTTTCAATTGTTGTATTTGTTATTATTGTTGCTGTTATCCGCTTGTTTGCAGCTTCACGCTGCTATCAAAATTTTCATTTCGGTTTCGTTTGCGTCTCGAGAGGGGTTCAGTCAGTCCGTCAGTCGTATTTGTCATTGAGCGGTTTCCCGAACGCAAATTCATACTTACCTGGCTTTTGACTTTTGTTGTCAAGCGTCTGTCTATATGTCTACTTATATTTATGTACTTACATACACATACATACACACATACATATGCATCTATATACAATATATAAAAAAATCTATGCAACCCCTGGCTTGTATACATACATACGTACATATTCATTCCATTGATGCTGTATTTATGCTTTTGTATAGAAATGATTAATGCTAAATGGATTATGTCAAATTGCGTAAATGTCAAATTATGTCCTTTTTATTCTTTTTTTGGCATTTTCATCGTTGGCCGTTGCCCTCATCCTGATGCTATAATGTGCGAATGTAAGTTTTTTTTTTTTTTTTTTATTCTTAGATTTTATATTGTTTGGCGTATTACGTTTTGCTGCAAATTACCTCAAGTGAGCGTAACCAATAAAAGATGAAATCGAAACGAAATGAAATAAAATAAAATGAAAAGATACTCTCACAGTAAAAACTTAAATTTGTGTATTTCCATAAAATTGTTAAATTACCTTTTATTATATCGATAATTTAAACACCCGAAAATTACATATATACATATAACTACCCTGAGCATAATATTTAGGTTTCCCATTAACTTGTCTAAAATTGATAATACTATTACACCAAAAATGTGGTTCTTTCTTATGGATCTATTTTTACATTTTGGGACCAAATCCGAAGTTGAAGATTCAGAATTTAAAAGATGATTTGCATTTTCGTTCTAACCTCAAACTCAAACTGACAAATCACAAAGAAAATAGTACAGTGTGCATGCATGATACATGATAAATATTTCCTTGGTACAGTTGCAACATATAAAAATTTCTTACATTTGACAAGTTTCATTCGTGTCGTCTATCGATCTTAATTAATTATATAGTGGAGCATCAGAAACCTGTGAACTGTTTCATTTATATCCACATGTGTCACCGTCGGTGACTGTCAGTAAACCGCAAAAAAACTAAAAAAAAAAAAAAAAAAAAAATAACATATAAAAACGCCCAACTGTCAACGCTTGTTACCGATATAACTACTGTTTGAAGTTTTACTGAGAAAGAAAAAAAAACCATAATAAAACATGCAAAGTAAAAAAAAATATATCAAATACGGAAATTAAAATTAAAAGTCAAGCAACCGACAGATAAACAAGTATTTAACAAGTTAAAAAAGTTTATGTACACTACAAAAAAAAAAAAGAAAAATAATAAAAATACTGTACGATATTTATAATTCACAAATACTTTTTACTTTACAAATAGAATCTAGAAAGTATTTACTTACACAGATTCTTGATCAGTTCGATATGACAAGTCTATCTTGTTATGTTCGTCTGTCTGTCTGTCTGTCCGTTCGTTTATTTGCGCGATTCATTCGCATTGTATTTAAGATGTTAATCTCAAATTCGACTCTGCAGCTTTTCTCAGCAATGACAAACAGAATACCACTTTCAGATCTAGCTCCAATAGAAACCTACCGTCTCTTTTCGAGTTATTATGTGAAAAAAGTTTTCTTTCTGAGTTTTAAACTTAAAATTTTGCACAAACAGCCTTGTTTCCGAATTCGCAATCGCAAAAATACTGCGATTTACTTTTCAAATCGCAAATATTGGTGCTCCGGCAATCAGAAATCGTTTTAGTAAGTGAAATGAAAATTTTCGATTATTTAAAAATATTTTTATTTAATTCTGTGATGTTTCTAGATTTCATCTTTGTACTTTTCAATATCATTGGTTCTGGATTCGATTTTTGAATCAATGTTTTTTACTCATGCCAAAATTTAAATAGCAGAAAATTTAGTCAAAGCTACAAAAAATTTGCATTTTGCTAAGACCGATAGCCTTTCAATTTTGTAACCGATAACTTTTGCTATATAATATAATGCATTTACTTTTTAGTTCACTGTCTCGAATTCTGTTGATTTGAAATCGGAATTTTTTTTTTTTTGGATTTTTGAATGGCGTAGCACAGAAATTTGCGATTAAAAAGTAAATCGCAAAATTTGTTTGATTACGATTACGGGAACATGGCTGATTGTGTATTAAATTTGATTACATTTTCGCGCCTTTGAACCAGTTCGTGTGATATTAAAGTATTTCCTTTATATATATTTATGAAGAGTGTTTAAGCCTTGATTTTATAGAAGACTTTCTTTTATGCGTTTCTAATTTAATTTTATACAAAAAAAAAAAAACTTTTTTTTTTCAATATTTTTAAATACTTTTGTGGTTTTTTGCGCTCTTAGCTGTGACAACAGCAATGTACATACGCGTATATTGTATTTCTTTTACTTAACATGCAAAGGACTCAAAGGACCTCAATTATTTAGCGACGATCTATGCTAACTAGGTGCTAGTAAAAATATAAGTACTGCTTGATTATTTATTATTTTTTTTTTCGTTTTTTTTTTTATGTAAATTATAAGTTATTCACTTTTGATGCACGAATGTCCTTCGAACTGTCAATGAGTGTTCAATAAAAGTACACACATACACATACATATGTATAGATTGTGGTTTTGCTGAGAATAACTGCAGGTTACGACAGTTGTTTGTCAACAAAGTGCTTTCATGCTTGAATACAAAAAAAAAAAAAAAAAAACTAAATAAATAAAAAAATCGAAAAAAAAAATTAAATAAAATCTGTTTTTTTTTTTTTACTTTGCGTGCAAGCTGCTTTGTTGGCTTGTTCAATCCATCATTCATATTGAATTTATTTATTTATTATTATTTTTTTTCCTTTATTTTCAACAATACGTCTCCTTAGGGTGCACTCCTGCTGGTTATGCGTGTGACGCGCAATAAAAAGTTGCTGACTTTAGTTGGCGTCAGTAATTTTGCTTTCGAAATAAACAGAAGAGACGAGAGAAGTATGTGTGTGTGTGTGTGTGTCCACTTTGGTAGCAATTTGCGCCTGCTTTTACAAACTACAAAGCTTCTTGTTAACTCTAAAATGCATAATATGCCATAAATAACAAATTATTCGAAAAAAATATCTAAATATTTATTATGAAAGTTGAGAGATATGTACACATTGTATCTGTGTATTTTGAACACTTCCTGCTGCGCTTTTTCAATTTATGCAATTTATGTGTAAACGCGTGGTATGTTGTGTGTGTGTGTGTGTTGGTGTGTGTCATTGGAACTGCCCGCGCAATTTGCCTTTCTGGCTGATAAGCGTTAAACGTACAAACAGACAGACGGACAGACAGACACATCAGTTACACCGGCACACACACATCCCACCGAAACCATGCAGAAAATTTGAAAAATCAAAATAAACGCCCACAGCGCTGCGTGTGCTCAACGAAAATAGAGTTGGAGATTGAGATTTAGAAAAAATAGATGGATGGATGAGGGTAAAAAAAGCAGTTTGCATGAAGTAGCGTGGAATAGAAATAACAATTTTGTATTTTCAAAAATTTTCCAAAATTTTTAATTCAACAATTTTTGCAACAGTTACATAACAAAATTATTATAGTTGTACTATAATACACAGAAAAAAATAAGTCGAATCGATCTCACAATATACCCAACTTGGGTTTGAGTTTATTACTTTCAGGCTTCTCTTCTCATGGGCAATTTAAAGAAATTAAATGTTTCAAAATCGTTTTCCACATATCCGTAAGAAATCTGTGTTTTTTTTTTATAAATCTTACGAGTGTATGACTTCACTAGACTGAGCTGTATAGAGCTACGAGATTTTTAAATAAAAGGGCAATACTCTGTCAAAAAAGGAAGTGATTTACAAGTGGTACTCCGATTTTTTTTTTGGAACTTTGAAAAATAATAGTACTAGATGAGATAGTTTCAAGCGTAAATGGGTTTTGAAAAGTTTTGAAAATTATGTCAGCAACGTTATCCTGAAAATCAATGTAGTGTTTTTTTTAATAATCAATATTTTCGAAACTGTTCGATGGATTTTAAATAAAAATTACAGACAATATAGTAAATTGAATACTGTTTTATTTTATGTTCGACTTAATAAAAAATTCAAAATTTTAACCAAAAAAATAATTTAAAAATATTTTTAAAATGATTTATTAGGGAACTTGGCCATTCATTAAATCAATGAATCGTTGTTATAGTGAACCGACATATGAATATCTTTGATTTTGGTAATTATACAATCCCAAAACCTTGCTTAGACCTTTGGAACTAGAAAAGAACAGAAAAGACAGTGGGTAAATTGGCCGATGATGGACTTGAATTTTCTTGCTATCATTTCATCCAGCATTCGACATAATTTGTCTCAACAAGAAATTAATCGATCGCACTGGCACTGGTCTATTGGTCGACTCGGGCTAGTCTGCAGTTGGAGATGCGACCCACAGACCCACTAATGATGAGTCAGCCAAAGCTCTGATCAACAAGCTAGTCAGACGAAGTATTATTTATCTTAGCAGCAAGCTCACTCACATTGAATTGCTTTGAGAAATCTATAAATTAGGCTTGAAACTGCTACCACATTTATCAAATTCTACGTTTCAAATTTTTTTTTAAGTCAAAGGCTTATCAAACTTTCCTCGTAGTTTAATAAAATTCAAAATATATTCATTCGTTTCGACAGAAGCTGCCTCCATTCCTTAATTTTTAAGTAAAATATCTTTCTGTGTAAATAATTTACACGTTAATATGTGTAGGTGTGTGCTTGGGTGTGTGTTTGAGAATATTTGTGCTAAGGACGAATACTGCTGACAAATGTCATCATAGCCTCCTGTTGCCTGTTACCGTTAACGATGCGCATTGCTATGCTACGCTACGTTACGTTGAAATTCATTTGTCAGGAGTCATTCAATTGGAATAATTTGCACACGCAGCACAACTACGGCAAGGCAAAGGCAACGACAACGGCAACATCCAATTGGAAAGTCAACAACGCCAATGCCAACACCAGTTTTAGCTTTACTTGACATAATTTGACGTCAGCGGATTAGCGCTTTCGTATTTGATTTGGTTTGGTCTTGTTCTGCTCCGCTCTGCTCCGTTCTGTTCTGTTCTCTTTCCATTGACGTACATACTACATATGTACATACACACTCGTAGTTGCTAATTTGCGCTGCTTTCATTTTGGGCAACAAATTGGTTGCAACTGTGCTAGTCGCGCTTGTTGTTCGTCTCGTTTGCTAATTTAAAATTTTAAACACGCATTTTGTACGAAAAAAAAAAAAAAACGTCGCTTGTGCGCCTCATTTAAGCTAATCGCGCGACAACTCGAGCCAACCGAATAAATGGCAGTCACTAATATTGCTTTGATTTGGCTGAATACTGTGGGCCCTGAGGGCAATAATGGTCATGAGCAAATAATTTAAAATCTCTAATTTGGGCATTTAATTGCAGTAAAATTAAACAGAATAAAGAGATGAGTCAGGCGGTAGGTATCCGGAAGTAATTAGTTTTTACATACTATATATGTACGTAGTTGGGTCCATAGAAGCAGTAATTACATGGATCAGATACCGAATTGGTTTTTTGTTTGCGATTTAATCAGCTAAAACTAAATACAACTGTCCTACCGCATAGTCAGCTTCAAATCCTTTCCTAAGCAATTTTTTCATAAAATATCACACAAAGACAATTCTTTTTTCTTTTCTGTTTTTAGTTGAAATCATATCAAGAAAGTCTTTAAATTATTCAAATATAAACGAAAGAAATAAAAATCTGAGCTAGCCTGGAAAAACCTAACTAGGCATTTTCTGGAATCAAAGTCAAAATGAAGTGCAAATTCAATGACCGCGATCGAAATATCCACACAGCGTAAATGGGTTTTATTATTTCGGAAAGTTTAGAACGCATTTGAAGACAATATCTTAGACCTTATCAAGCTAGATATGTCAGTCTGTCCGTCCGTCTGTCTGTCTGTCTGTCTGTCTGTCTGTCTGTCCTGCTATCTGCCGAAAAAGAGAGAGATTATTTCAAAGACTATAGTAGATAGGGCCACCATATTCGAAACTTATACTCTCCTAAGCAGTCAAGTGTGCACTTACAAATGGTTTTTTTAACCCCATTTTAATGGGTACCCCCCATACAACTCTACCTCAAAATTTTGGGTTTTTACATAAAAAACGTCATTGTTTCTAATTCTAGGAAGTCTAAATTAGTATAAATTATGCCTATAATAGTCCCAATGAAATATCTCAACATGGATAGGACCAACAAAATTTTAGGTATAGCCGCCAAACAAATTTAGCCCATTTTTCAAGTTTTTATTTGAGAATCCAATACAAAAAGGTATTTTACAAAGATAGGACTTAACTTGAGGTACATAAAGTTTGGGTACAGGGTATCTTGCAGTTTTTTTTTTTTATATTGAATTATGATCTGCCCTCGTAGAACACTGAAAAGCGCAGAAAAAGTTCTATCCAAAACATATTTTCGAATATTTTAGAGATGCATCAATGTTTTGCCAAAATTCTACATACCCTTTGCTAGCATTTCACATGACATGCCTCATAATATGCCTCATGATATCTTTATAACAAATTAACAAATCTACTTGTATAGTATTAGGCGCAGGGAGCATTAAAAAAACCGGATGTGCAAAGACTTAATTATTCGAGAGAAAATTATTATTCCAGCTGCAATAAATAAAAAAAAAAAAAAAAATTGCAAAAATATTTTGCAACGCATATGACGCATCACTGCCAATGCACTTCATCAGTTGGAATTTAACAAATGGTTTCAAATACTGCAACCGAAAACTTTTATTAGATACAAAAAAAAAAAATGATCCGATGAAGAAGCAAATAAGGTAAGACAATCTACGGATGAATGATGAATGATAAAATAAAATAAAATACTCTTACAAAGTATGTATGAGGAGCACTTGTCTTGAACGTCATTAAAGAGCTGCATGCAAACATATAAAAATGCACGCATTGAAATTATCGATCGAAAAAGATCGATAGTAAAAAAAAACAACAACAACAAGAAACAGCGAGGCGGCAAACGACGAAACGTTCTCGATAGAACATCACACGACGCCCCAATGAGACTTACTAAAGACTTCCTGTCGCAATAAACGAGGCCGCAATTTTGACAATGAGCAGAAGAAGAAGAAGAAAAAAAAATTTGGAAAAAAAATAACACAACGCAACGCAGCAATCTCCTATTTCAATGCGAACTTGAATTTTGAGACTATTTCTACGCGTATCGTGGGAGAAACCAAACCAAGCCAAGCAGCTATCGCCATAAGATCGCGCAGCAGCAGCAGCGGCAAAACAAGTGAACAAATGAATGTGAATGAATGAATGAATTTTATATACGAAATGTACTATTCTATATGATGTATGATGTATAATGTATGAGATATGTGTGTATTGAAGAACGACAGGTATTTTGGGTTGGGTGCTTTTACCTTAACAGCGTTCAAACTCAGGTTTAAACTGCGTCGTCACCCGAAGCAATCGTATCGTTGCTGCTGCTGCTGCTACTTTGAGACATTCGATACCACTTCAAATAAAAGGCAGCAAAAGCAACATCAGTAGAAAGGATAATAACGAGGCTAATAGACGGTATCGAATTTAACTCTAGCAGCCAACAACAACAACGAAAGAGGAGCAGCAGTGGCAGTAGCACTTGGCGCACTGGCAGCAGATAATCATCTGCCTGCAGTCTGATACAGTCGGAAGGTAATTTTTCTAAGGATACTTGACGCTGTTGATTCCTTTTGCTTACTTGTTCGCAAGTGTCCTTTTGCAAAATGAAAGGAGTCTGGCTGCAGCAACAGCAAAACAGCACACACACACATTAGCCAATAACAATGTTTTTGTTGTTGCTTGCTTGCTTTGCTTGTCACCGTCCGTCCGTCCGTCTGTCTGCTTTTGTCGGAACCTTAAACTTATGTTCTTCGTTCGCCTTGAGTTGAGGTTAAAGAACCTGCGATTTGTGCTGTTTTTTTTTTTTTTTTTTTTTACTTTTGCATTTTACTCCTTTTTTTTTTTTTTCCTTTTTTTTTTTTTTAGTTTTGCGGCTGTAGATCCTTGCTGTGTTGCGTGTTACGTGAGTTGAATGGCATTTGCTTTTCAAATAGTCCTGCTGTTCATGCGATTTGTCTGTTTAATCCTTTTGTCTATTTCGCCTGCCATCAGTTAGATGGCAGGAAATGTGTGTCTTAGTTATATACATTTTTTTTTTGTAATAATTAAGCAACCCTTTCGCACCTTCTCTATGGAATATCAGATCAGATGCACAATATTTCGTAATTAAGTAAAATTGTAATCCATTCAATCGTAAGATGACTTGCACCTATTATGCAGTTTTGTTCTTTGCATTAGATCTATCTAGGCAAAAAAAAAAAAAAGGATCAAAGGAAACAGTTGCATGAGCCTACTCCTTGCTGCTTCATTTTATTTTACTTTGCATTGCGTGTTCACAATTGTAGCGCATTTGTCTCAAACAAATTAAATTCTATTAAAATTTTTCTTTATTTCAAAAAAACGCAAATTTTAACTTTTCTTGCATGTTAATTTTTTCCAATACAATTAAAAAAATAATAAAACGCATTGCACACTTGTGTCCAACCCTTTTCACCTCTTGTCATACTTTTCGTATGGAATACATTTGACCTATTCTCCACATAACCCTTTTTTTTTTAGTTTCCCTAAAAAAAGTTCTCATTGAAAATAATGGGTTATATACTCAACAAACCGAAAATAATAAAAAAAAAAAAATATAATTACACATTTGAGACTTGTTAACGAACTTATTAAGCGTAGACGACGAATATACTTATAAATATACAATACAATACAATACTATATACCATAGAAATAAATAAATATAAATAGATACTTACTTAAATATATAATAAAATTTTCATGAAACTACTTTTAAGTATAGAGCAATAAAAATAATATTATATGCGTTTCATGTGACATTTGAATAAAGCAATTATTTTAGGGAATAATACTTACATATATCGTATATATAAATAAATAAATACCATAAATAATTGCAGTTCAAACTTTAAAACAATTGTGGTTGTCTGTCTTCTCTCTCTCTCTTTATAGCTCTGTCTCTCTCGCAACATTTTTGAATTTGAGGAATGTTAAGTGTATTTTATTTACATATATATATATAATTATATTATAGTAATTATGATAAGTTTAAGAGTTTGTACAATATAATAATTTATGTTATTTAAATCAGCACTTATAATTAACCCATTAAATGTTAAGTATGTCAAAATTTTATCAGACAACCGAAGGGAGTGACTAATACGAAAGCAAAAACGATGGAAAAACCTAATTTTCAGTGGAACCAAAGCTTGTATATATCCGTCTAACGAATCATTGAATAGTTTATATATGATGTTCAAAGTCTCCAAACTCCAGATGAGAGAACTGCCTGAGAGCGCTTGTTGACAACTTTATTAAAAGCATGACAAATTTATTTAAGGTCGTGGACCCAATAATGTTACAGATAACCTGGTGAAAAAAATTTTGTGATTAAAGTACTATTTTAATTTAAAATTTTTGGCAAAATTATAATTCATTAAAGTTTAACAAAAATTTTATATAACCTTTTACACTTCAGATGAATTGCTTTTCCAAGTTTTGACAAGAAAAAATGCTGAAGTCGAGTGGATTTTTCATACAAAAAATTTTTTTGGTTTTACCCATATTGGGATATTTGATTGGGACTATCATAGGCATAAATTTTGACATTTTACAATGTGGTACAAAGACTTTTTATGGGCGGAATGCCCTTAAATCGGTTTAAAGAAAAATCATTTGTATGGGCGATTGCTTAACATGGGTTGACGGCTTAGGTGTAAGTGTAAGTTTCAAATATGAAAGCTCTATCTCTTATAGTCTCCGAGATAATCGTTTTCGTTGTATATGGCTGGAAGGCCTAGAGTAGTTTCCGAAAACGCAACCAAAAAATATCTTCGAAATTAAAGGCAGTAATCTGATTGGTCTCAGTTTCATTTTCCAGCTTTCTAAAGAAAGAAAATTGGCTTAGATTATATATGCAGAGCTTCTTTATATACATTCAACTACTTTTCACATGTAGCAACGTAAAAGGACTTTTTAAAAAATTCGTTTTTCTGGAGAACGAGACGGGTGTGGGCTTCCAAATGAATGGAATTGATAATATTTCACTAGAAAACAGCGAATTCCGATTGATCAAGCTCTAAACTCAAAGATATGCGATCTAGTGTCATACTCGTATTGATTTCAATATTTTCAGAATACTGGAATACTCTTCGAGACATTCATATTCGTGCTGCTAGAAAATATCTTATGGAGGCATTTGTGGTCTTTAAAAACTTTTTTTTTTAACATTAAATTTTGTTGTAGTTTACTATTCAAAAAGTATGAGCTTTCTATGATCCTTTTATGATCTTTCTATGATCTTGCTGGTCTTTCATATCTTTCTATGATCTTTCTATGATCTATATGCGGTTTTTTTTTTGTAAGAATTTAAAATAAAGGAGATATTAGGGACTAAATATCAACTTAAAAAAATTCAATCCGTATAGCCAGACAAAGTTGGACAAAATTGAAAGCTATGATTTCCCGCAAAATTTAATATACCCTTTTTGTATACAAAGCACATAAAAATGAAATCGTGTGCCATAAATTCAACCGCAATGTACTATATCAGTGCAATAATAACAATAACAATAACCAGAACCGAGCCGAACAGAACAGAACAGAACAGCGCGACAGTTAATGAGATTAAAATGCACAGCAGGATATCGCCAAAGGAATCAAGAAATTGAATATTGTCGCGTTGCGCTGTTTACAAAACCAAAAATGTTTTTATTTGCTCAATGGGATGCCAAAGCGTTAAATTCAAAACAGTAAATTTTCTTGTACTTGCATAATTTTCAACACTCTCAGACACACATATTGTACTATACACACACACACACTTTCGCAGTAACAAATAAATTATACGCTGATCAGATTGCAAACCAAGCCAAGACTATGTATATCATCGGTTACAGGTAATGGGTGTGAAAGGAAGCGAAATACAGCTGACAGATATTTGGCAGTTGGAATCTGATTTGGAATTTATGCAAAAATTAATTATCATGAAACACTTAAAGAGAGGAGATAAAAAGGAGAAAAAAAAAAATAGCAACCGAAGTAGTAAGTTGTCGTCAAGTAATAAATTTAGCAAAATTGTTTTAAAAGACATCATTAAAAAAAAAAAAAACAAAACCAGAAATAATAAATCACAGCGCCATAAATTAGTTGGCTTTTTAATTACGATTATTACGTTGATAATAGCGCGTATTTAACGCGCGATAAACATAAATAATCGTGTCAAATGCAAACAGATGTTGTTGATGCGTACGAGTATCTGGCAGATACTTTATGAGAAGCACAATAATAAAATCACAGCTCAGTTCAGTTCAGTTCAGTCAGTTCAGTTTCAGCTTCAGCTTATAAAATATTGTGTCTTTTTTTTTTTTTTTTTTTTTAGTTTTTAGTTAATGAAAACAATGTGTGAACAAGTCAGCTGTGTGGAGAGGGCGGAGGCACTAAAACCGAATGAAATCCAATCGAAATCGAAACTCATGGAAGCCCATTAAGAAATTTTTGAAATTTTTTTAAAACACTGAGAAATACCAGAAAAGTGTTGAAGTGCGACGATGCAGCAGCAGCAGAAAAAGTGGAAGCGCCGCTGCTATCGTTCATGAAAATCAGAAGCTGTAGCTGTATCTGAGATACATTTACGTGTATGTAAAAAAAGATACGCAGCATGTTGTTATGCTGTTGTGTGACAAACAAATGAACAAATAAGGCAACAGCAAGAGCAGCAGCAGCAGGCGACAACTACGAAAAAGACAAATGAATGAGTTTTGCGGCATGCAGACAGACAGACAGACAGACAGTCGTGTATTTGTTTGCTGGAAGGATATGAAGATATAAAGTCAAAAAAGATGCTTAATCATCTGCAGTGCGTTTCGAGTAACCGTACCCAAAAAAGTGTCGTCGACACTTTATGTTGCTATCTATTGCTGCTTTTTGCTCTTGACACTTCTTCCTTTCATTTTAATTTTTTTTTTTTTTTGTATGTGTTAATTGTCGCATGTATCTAGATACAAATAACTATGCTCGTGTGGCGCCTAATACTGCTCAAATGATTAAATTTATTGTCGCTTCTTGTTCTGCTTTGTTGCTGCTTTGCATACTGCGCCTGGCACTCATTAACAAACATCATCTTTTTTGTTTTGTTTTGTTTTGTTTTGTTTGTCGTCACATATGCATTTATAAATTATGTTTTAATTTAAAACCGAATTCGTCGCTTAATAAAGTATCTTTTTGTTTGTGGTTTTCTTTTATTTGAAGTTGTTTTTGTTGTTGTTGTTGTGTTATGAAAAAGTAATCTTCTCTTTACAAAAAACAGCAAAACTCATAAAATAATCATTTATCATATTGTTTTTTAGTTGTATCCTTTATAAGTACATGCTTGCGTATCCTGCGTTTGCATTTATAGTTTGTTTTTAATTAATATAAATAGTTTCTTCATTATAAAATAAACTTTAGAATTAAATTTCAATTAAAAACTAAACTTGAAGCATGTGAAAAGCATAATATTGAGTAGTTTCTTTGCCCTTTTTAAGTGTAGCATATCTTGAAAACTGTCGGAAATAAAACTATTCTGAACATGAATTCGAAATCAGAGCGCCAAAATCCTTGGAGTAACTTTCAGTCACTGGTTCTGAAAAATTTTTGTCTTTAAAATTTAAATTTCTCAGAATAGTATTCTGAAATCTATTATATAAAAAGTCTCATGTCCCGATGTTTGTTCTTTATAGACTACCGAAACTACTCAACCGTTAAGAAGTTCGTAGATGTATATTTTTTAACACAACTTAAATAGATAGATCAAATGTAGATTTAAAAAATAGGCAGTGGACATGGCTCTAAATAGAATCGATCATAAATTCATCGTATATTTTCGAAATAATTCAACCAAATTCATTGAAATTTTGTAGTTGTGCATTTTTTAGTTCAACTTAAAACAGAAAGTATAAATTGTATTGAAAAAATGGGCGGTGGGTGAGACCCCATTAGAATCAATACAGAAATTCATAATATTTTTAGAAATATTTAAACTCGAAAAACGAAATTCAGGGCCGGAAAGAATATGATCCTTTGGAAAAAAGTCAAAAATCAAGCAAAACTGTGTATTAAAGAGCGGGAATGAAATGATTGATTGGACGGTGGGAAAAAGGGGTTGGGTGGCACAAAAATATTTTAAAATAATTTTTTGCGACATCCGAGCAAGGCTGGGTATATTTTGGCTAGTATATTTGTAAAACATTAAATGTTAATACTAATTTTTTTTTTTTTTTTTTATTGTCTACTTTAATACTAATGAATTTTAATTATACAGGCCGATAATTTACAGAACCAGAAACCCCAAGGAATTTTTTACGCCCATATTCTGTTCTTAGTTTTTTACAAAAAATGGGTTTTTTACGTCTTTATAGTTAGAATACCGCAAAAACCCTTGGTGATGCTTGAATATTTCTGTACACATATTTAGAATCTGCGTGACAAAATGACTATGTCCAGTTTCTGGCTCCGGTCTTTCACCAAATTTTGACTGTCTACGTTATTAAAAATTTAACTTTTTGCGTCAAAATTGTTTAAATTCTGGTGAATTCAGAGATGTGGAATATAAGTTTTCAAATTAATTTTTTTTTGCATTCGTCTTATTTGAACTTTTATCTTACTGCGCTGTTTAATCGCATCAGTTCAGTTCGGTAAATATATCCTGTAATGCTTATATCAGTCATCTCTCGATTAGACAAATTATTCTGCGCTGCTTAGCAATCTAAGTTCAAAATCTAGTAACAAAAATTTAATATTCATTCTACTAATTTTTTTTTTTTTTTAAGTTTTTAATAAAAATTCAATATCAATTTTTTTTTTTTAAATTTACATTGAAATAACACCCATTTTGGCGCAGATATAAAATGAAATAAAATCAAAACAATTTCATTTTAACAAATCGACAACGACGATAATAACATTTTAAATATCCGTGCACTCCTCAACAGCACAACTAGCAACAGCATAAATTCCAACAAATCCCTTTGACCTTTATACGCAATGACCGACCGACCGACCATTCACGACAGTTAAACTCAACCATTTGTCCCCATTTGAAAAGCCGATAAATATTAAATAAACCTAAGTTCATTTAGTGCGGACGGAAAGTGCTTTCCGTGACTGAATTTTCTAAGCAGTAAAAAAAAAGTTAACGGGATGCTAACGCTGCAGTCTTAACGGAAGCAACACTTCCTATCGTTGCGAATTCACCCCTCGAGTCAAGTGGTGGGCGATAAATCGTTTGGAACGAGAGCATTTAAAGACTTCTAATCTGTGTTGAACTGAAACATATTTTACGCTTATGAATTGTTGACAACAGAGACAAACAGCAAAAAAAAAAAAAAACCTACCATGATGGAGAGCAGAAGTGGGAGCAATGACAAATGACATTCCAAACCACCCGCATTGAATATTATGGTTGCCCTTTTCGTTAAATGTCCTTTTTATCAAGATTCATCTGGTTCTAGTGGTGTTCTCGTTTGGTGTTCGTTGTTTTTTTTTTGTTTTCCTCAATTCAAATATCATTCATGTACATCTTTGTATCTTTCAATTGACTGCGGCAGCAACAAGGACGAAACAATCTTAGCTTCATTTGTTTGTCCGTCTGTCTGCAAATTGATTTTTATTAAGTAATCGTGGGTGGCGGCAAATGGGAGTGTTTATATTCCTACGAATTTTTGCGCATGTTAGCTGTGCTAAGCTAAGCTGTAACTTTTGGGAAAAAGCAGCCCTCTTTAATCGTACAAGTACCAAAAGTACCCAAAAGGACTGGTGTTCAGTTTAAACTGCTGCAATTCAAAATCCACTCCCTGCATTTGAGATTTCATATTCAATTTTTAGCCATTTACCAAACCAACCAAGCCAAGCCAAGCTAAACAACCCAGCCACCCACTTTAGAACGTTTATTCGTTCGTACGTTCGTTTGTTATTTATTCAGTTTTTAAGAGTCAAGAACAACGTCAAGCATCATTGAACTCTGGCATTTTGGACAGCACCAGTTAAAGTAATTAATTGCAAATAATGCGCTGCTAAAATGATAATCACCATTTCGATGTAAAACTGATTATACTGATTTCAATTTAATTCTCTTAATTAGCGAATTTTCATGAATTTCATTTATAGACATAATTATTGCAATTGTAGTTGTATTTGTATGAGACGAAGGAGACAAAGTGTTAAATACTCCTCAAATGGGTGCAAAAATTGTTGTATAATTTGATTTTATTCAGCTAGTCTCTTGGTACAATGGATTGGATCTCTTCCGTCTCTGTACACTTTTTGCTTCAAATCTGCTGAAAGACGGATAATTTCAATGAATGTTCGAACCATTTTAAAGCTCAGTTTAAATACTCTTCAAGAAAGATTTTCTGGAGATTCAACAATTTTTTAGACTGTGTCTGCATGATGCATCATTTTGTTAAATTATGCCACATCTGTAGGGTCTGTTGTTGTGTCTGCAACTGGCTGTGGGGAATGCTGATACAGCTTTTTACTTCGAAGCCGTATTTGTCTTTGGCAACATAGGCTAGAACTGGAATGAATGTCCAGATATTCAAAATAGTTTTTAATATTAGCTTTCCAATATTTTTGTACCCAAGGGGTAAAAACGTATATAGTATTATAGTAGACCCTATAAAGTATATATATTCTTAATCTGTATTGCACGGAGATATGTTATGCTATGTCCGTCTATCCGTCTATCTGTCTGTCTGTCCTGCTGTCTGCTGTATGAGAGAGATTATCGTGGAGGGTATAAGAAATGGGGCCAACATATTTAAAACTTAGACTCTCTAGAGCCGTCAAGTGATCACTTCCAACCAACTTCCTTTGTTTCTTATTCTAGAATCTCTAAATTAAGTCTATAATAGTCCCAATAAAATATCTCAATATGGGTAGGATTAAAAAAAATGTTAGGAAAAGCCCCAATACAAATTTACCCCAATTTTTAAGATTTTGTATGAGAATCCAATACAATTAGGTATTGTATTAAAATAGAACGTATCTTATGGTACATAATGAATGGGTACAGGGTATCTTACAGTCGAGCATACTCGAGTATAGTGTTCCTTTTTTTTTGTGGGACAAAATGTTTTAAATAGTTGCCCTCCCCCTACTTAAGATTATAATAAAAACAAAACGTTTATGATAATGAAATTTAAATATTTATTTTTAAATAATTCATTTACAATATTTTTTTGTTGTTTTTTTTTTTTTTTTTGTATTTTTTCTTTCCATTTTGCTCATTGTTTGAGTAAATTCATGTAGTTGAGTTAAAAAACTAAGCAAGCTGTATTATTTTTAATTAATTTATGTTTTGTTTTTTTTTTTGATTTTTCGTAAAGATTTATATATTCACTTTTTTTATTTGTATTTTTATTTATTAATTTGTTTTATTTTTTTTTTTAAGCTAAAATTCAACAAAAGACAAAAGTGTTGTAGCACTTTTAATACATAAATATAGCAGCGTATATATTGTATATAAATATATACATAGGTACATACATATATATTTTTGTGTATATGTAGACATATGTGAATTTTATATAAGAAAAAAAAAACATTTTTTTATTATTTTTTACACAAAAATTCTTCTTATTCGATTAACTTCGATTTCGACTTGTATTAAGCTGCAATAATTTTAACGCTTTTTATTATTATTATTTTTATAATTATAATTAGTATTACAAATATATTCTATTTAAGCATTTAAAAAAAAAAAAAAAAAAAAATATATTTAATATATATTTTTTTGGTTTTCATGATTTTTGCTGTTGAGATTTTTTTTTGTTTTACTTTTTTTGAGTTTTTTTTTTTTTTTTGTTTTTTTTTTTTTTTAATAATTCGACTAGAAGAATATTTTATTTTTAATAAAATTGCATACAAATCTTCAACAAATATTTGCTTCATATTTATTTTCGATTTATTTTTTTATTATTTTTTGTGAAAATTTTTGTAGATTTATTTAATTTAATTTTTTTTTCTCTTTATTTTATATAAATTGAAGCATTTTATTATATTTAAAAATTACTTAAACTACAAAAAAAAAATATTTATTATTAAATGCTATGAAAAAAAAATTGTTTTTTTTTTAATAAATTTTTTTTTTTTTATATAAATAGTAAATATGTGTGCTGCTTAAAGAAGTTGTTTGTTAAGTTTATAGATTTATTTTTATTTTATTTAATTTTTTTTTTTTTTACAATTTAAATATGCAATATGCTGATTGGACTTACTTGAATTGCAATGCCAATTTCCCAAGGGACAAATAACCGCGTCTTTTTATATCTTTTTTTTTTTTTTTTTTTACTATTTACAAACGTTTTTGTTTTTGTTTTTTGACTATTACACATATTCTTTTTTTTTTATTTTTTTGTTTATATATATAATAATAGTTTTAAATAATTATTACTTAGCTACATTGTACATTGATTAAGTTTTGCTGATTGTGTTTTGTTAGCTTTTTGCTGCATGATTATTTTTTTTTTTATATATTTGAATCTGTTCTAATTTGAATTAGTGAATTTAATTTTTATTTGTAGCAGTGTTGGGCATTTTTACAATTTTTATACCATGCGTAGCGTGTGCCCCAGCACTGTATTATAGACACTTTTCTTATTGCGCTAAGTTCTTAAATAATTTCACATTTATTTTATTTATATATTTTTAATTTAAATAAACCACTTAAACCTATTAAAAAAAAAATTATTGTTATTTTTTATTTAAAAAAAAAACAAAAAAAAAATTATATTATAAATTAATTGTACGAGGTTAATTGATTAATTAATTAACTAATTAAATATTTTTTTAGTTTTATGAAAAAAAAAAAATTTGATTTATTAAATTTTTTTCTGTGTATTCTTTTTATTAAATATGTTTTTCTTTAGCATTTCCCAAAAAAAAAAAAAAAAAATATTTAGTTTGTATCTTAGAAGCCAATGTCACCACGATTATTATTATTATTATTATTAATATTTAAATTACGCCATAGTTCCAATTCTCGTTCAAGTTCGCGCTGTAAGGACTCCGTTTCTGTTCAGTTTGTAAACAGAAAGGGTCCCAGTGAACCTCAGACCATCGGTGGCTTAATATCAACTAGAGCATTATGATGATCTAAATTTGGACTGGGTGCCGATGCGCTCACTAAATGATGATGATGATGTGCAGCAGCAGCCGCTGCAGCTGCTGCGTGATGTAAATGCGCATGTGCATGTGGATGTGTTTGTTGCTGTTGTTGTTGCTGCTGTTGCTGATGTTGTTGCTGTTGTTGCTGCTGCTGCTGCTGCTGGTGTTGTTGCTGCTGTTGCTGCTGATGATGATGTTGATGCAATTGTTGCTGATGTTGTTGATGCAACATAATCGGTGAACCACCACCGCTAGCATTGCCCATATTATGTGCTGCTGCCAGATGTAGACCAGCATTGAGTAGACTATTCGGTGTTGTCGATTGATGTGATTGTGTTGGTGTACCGGGATGACTATTGCTGCCGCCATTGTTGCCGCCACTCGATTGATTACCGCCGCCACCAAGATTACCGCCAGCGCCACTGGATGAGTTTAGACCGTTTGATTCACCGGATTGATTGCCTGTTTCTTCGGAATCGCTGCATGATTCCGAGGAGCCTTTCTTCATGCTGCCACCGGCGGTGCCATTGTGTGTCTTAACATGTTTCGCCAAATGATCGCTGCGCATGAAACGCTTATTACAGACGGGACATGCAAAACGCTTCTCGCCGGTATGTGTGCGCAGATGACGTTGCAGTTCGTCGGAGCGCGTAAAACGTTTGCCACAGAAGAGCCAATTGCAGACGAAAGGTCGTTCGCCGGTATGCCAGCGTAAATGTGCTTTCAGATGTGATGTTTTGCCATAGACCTTGCCGCAGCCGGGTATGTGGCAAGAGTGTATATTCTTCTTGCGTAAATGTACGCCAGCAGGTCCCAGGCGTTCGGCTTCCTGACAGTTGGGACAATCGCATGTAGCGCGTCCAGCATAGCGTCGCTGTGAACGCGGTGATGGTGTCGACGGTGTCGAGGCTTGCGGTGAGGTAGCCGTCGATGCTGCGGACGGTGAACTGTGTGGCAGCGAGAAACCGCCAACCGCTTGACTCGGCAACATGCTCTTGTATGTATCCTGTAGTAAATGTTGTCCGGAACCGAGCAGATGCGCGGTATTCGATAGCGAATGTGACAGTGCCGAGGAGTAATCCGAGCCAGCCGCTGTGGCATAGTTGGCCATGGTCGAATGCATACCGGCACCACCCATATCCAACCAGCTATTTGCAGCAGCGCTGTGCATATCCCACCAGCCAGAATTAACGCTTGCCGCTTCGGCTGCTTTGTGTGCGGAAGCGGTTACTGCTGCTGCATTGAAAGGGCCAATCGTAGGGATGACGTGAATAAACCGAACCAAAGGTGGCACCCTCAACTTTGCCCAGTAGACCCTGATGCATGTGATGATTATCGGTGACCATGCTGCCTGTCGGTGTGCTCGTATTTGGAAAATAAAGATCGCTGCCGTATGCTGTTGGGCTGCTGACTGCGGCGCACGATGATGAAATCGGGCGACTGTAAGGATAAATGCTGAAATTACTTACAATTATCGGACTTGTTGCAAGCGGAAAAAGCACATTGTGTGTGTGAGTGTGTGCTGCATTATATATTTACTTACCTAGCAGTTATATTGACCATGGTATTGATAGCGCTCGTAGGCAGACTGCGTGATGAGCCGCCCGATGAACTGGTTGCACCGAGTAGACCCAAACTGCCACCGCCACCACCACCGCCGCCGCCGACAGAGCCTGATGATGAACCTGAAGATGAAATGGCGCATGGTGAGTGTTGACCACCGCTGCTTGAGCCACCACCATTACCACCGCCACCACCATTGCCAGCTCCGGAAACGGAAAGACTATTTGCACCGCTACCCGTACTACCGGACGATGGTGATGTTGGACTTTTCTTCCATGGATGAAATCCTTTACCGACGGCAGCATCAGCAAGCGGTGGTGGTGATTTGCTTGATAATTTGTTGCACTGTGCCGCAAGCATAGCGAGTGGTGTACCACGTAAACTCGGATGATCCCAAAAAAAAAAAGGAAGAAGCAGACAAAAAAAATTCGATTAGTCGTCAGTCTAATTGGACAAAAACTAGATTGTTTGGCGTCGTGGGAAAGCAAAATCATATTCAAGAAAAAACAAAAAAAATTCAACTGAACTCAACAAATTGGATTTACATTTCTTAATTAACTTGACGCCGCGGCGAATTCATCGAAAATAAATTTAAATAAAAATTTGTTATGCTTAATATTGCAGCGCTTCCTCAATGGATGTAGCGCATCGAGTCGCCACATCCTAATACTATAAAAATAATACAAAAACAACAACAACAACAACAACAACAAAAAAGAGCAGCCCACTAAATTAATTCGCTACGTAAATCAAACCTTTGTCTTTTGTATTTCTTGGTTTTTTTTTTCACTAAATTCCAATTTAGTGTTACCACAAACGCGCTTAGTTCCCTTTAAAGTTCCCAAAGTAATTTTTTATTGTTTGAACTCTTTGTCTGACTCTAAAATGCGACTGAATCTTTGACTACGAATTTGTTTCTGGCTTTAACGCCAACGACGCCAACGCCAACGCTAACGCTGATGACGATGACGATGTCGGTCGATGTCGATGTCTATGTCGGCGTATATATCTTTGCTGCTCTTTTACGCTTTCTATCTCGCTCTTACAAAATGTTCATCTCTTTCTTTTGCACATTTAACATTTTGCCGGCACAAAATTTAAGTTATTTTTGATTTATGTGCCGAGACGTGCGAACAGCATTTGAATCGCACACACAAAACGAGAAAGGAAGTCATTAAAGTCCTTTTTTCTGCACCGCATTGCGAGTGAGAAACACCAACAAAAAAAATAAGAAAGAGAAAAAGGAATAAAATCAAATTGTATCAAGAAACAATACAATCGTCACAACAACAAAAACAACAAAAGCAAAACTAATTTTCAATTCCGACTTCAACACTTGCTAAACTGATGATCCGCTTCGCTTCGTTGCATTCACATCGCATTTTGGTATAACGGAAAATCATAAATCTTGACACTTGTTTTCTGTCAAAAGAAGCGAATGAGGAGCAGAGATACTCTTATAAAAGATATATTCCCACCAGCCTTACTCTACTGGACTGACTGACCTCTTACCTATTCGCCAATGCCACATGCTGTTCTTTCTTTACTAATTTCCTTTAAAAAAAAAAAAAGAATATTTTTTCTACGTTTCGGCAATTTGTTCCTTTTTCAATCCAATCGAAAATATCTAATAATTGCATTTAAGTGAGCACCTTTTGCCTTTTATTTTTTAATTTTTTTTTTTTTTTGTATCTTTAAACGCGTTCGACATTGATGTCGGTCTATATTAATTGCAACAACTGCTTAGCTAACCACTTAAAAAATTAACAGAACCTGAATCGCTTTGGTAGAAAAACCGACCAAATGCGTATGTTTATCCTCATCAAACACATTTTTTTTTTGTATTGGATTTTCTTGATTTTTTCTTGTCAAGCCAAAGGAAAATTGCATACAAAATATCTTAATACGCATATGCAGCGAGGGTGTAGTAATAAGTAATCAAAAAAATTTAATTAATTTGGAGTGTAACATGAAGCTTTTATAACCAAATAGATTACCTAACAACCCTCTCTTTGCATAAATTATTTATATGTAAAAGTTGTTTAACAACAAAAACAACAACAACAACAACAACACAACACGTGCAACAATAATAATAATCAAGTTTTAAAATAAATAATTTTCGTTGCACGAAAAGCTTTATGTGCGGCATTTGACGTTTTAGTTTTAAACAGTTTTTAACTATCGCAGCGCATATATCTTTTTTTTTTTTTTTATGTATGAAGTAATTTTATTAGCTGCGTTGAAATTCCGCTGTCCTCTGTCAAAGGCGACAAACTTTAATAAATAAATAAAAATATGCAGCGCAAAGTGTGTAACGCCTCGGATCGCCTCGGTGTGCGTGTTGCTTGAACACAAAAATTTATGTTTATTCAAAAAAAAAAAAACAAAATAGCCAAAAAAAAAACTAGTAGCCACAAAACAACAACAACAAAAATTGCAGTACGTCATTCAATCAAAAATGCATAAAAATTGTGAATTGAAAATATTATAAAACTTTGGCGTTGAAGAAATATTTATACGCTTCACTTACAAAAAAATTAAAAAAAAAAAAAAGCATAATGAAGCTTCAAAAAGTCAAATCGATTTAACAAAATCTGTCTACCTATCCATCCGTTCTAGAGTTCTATCCAGAGAAACAAACATCTAACTCTTTGAGACACTAATAATGCCGGTCCAGAGATATGGTTCAGAAGCATGGGTCATATCAGAATGGGATAAGTCGGCGCTGGGCGTATTTGAGAGGAAGATACTTCGGAGAATCTTAGGACCAGTCAGAGACAGACATACGTATTCGCACTAATGATGAGCTTTACGAGCTGTTTAAGAACATCGACATAGTCAGGAACATTCAATATAAAAGGCGATCCAGGGCTGGACGCCTGCATCGGTTGGATAAAGAGGCTCCGGCAAGAATAGTTTATGCGCAAAACTCAAACTCAAACTTTTGTCTTGTGGATGTCATATCCGTTTTGTTTCTTTTGAGAGTCTAATGCGTACCACAAACATTTTTCATTGCTTATGAATTGGTTATATTCGCCGTTGGGGACGTTACGTTATGAACGTCACATTATCTACTACTGCGCAATTCTAAGTGCCATTAAAGCAAGTATTTAGATTCCCATTTCGAGCCATTCAAAGATCCTGTTATGCTAGTTCAATTTTAAGGTCCATTTAAACCTAAACTAAATTAGAAAGTTGTTGTATAAACTAGAAAGAGTATACTTCAGGTACATTTTGTATATATGCACCCACCTAAAGCCCGTTCCCACTAATATATTTCTCCACCAATCATAAAGGTTTTTTAATTTATAACAAATCAATTCTAGAAAAATTTAATAACTGAGATTTCCATACCATCACGGACGTGACATAAATTGTCATACGATACATAAAACTTGTCGTGTTATAATTTAAGCTTGAGTTCGTCTGAATTGAAGCATTTAAATATACTAAATACCAATATTTATGTTTTGTTTTTAACGTTTATCTTACAAATGCAAAAAACGATCAAAGTTAACCAAAAAAGAAAAATTAAATTAATAGATTAATGAATGGAATTGGTTACAGTTAGCAAAAAGTCAGAGCAGGCACACTTTGACGTTCGACTTTCATTTGGCAGCTGCAACAATTGGCTTTAATTTGAATGCTGCAACCGATTCGACACAACGACTCGACCCAATGCACTACACATATTCAATGAAACGTTCGAGCAAGCGAGCGAGAGGCCAGGCCAACCCACCCAACGTAACAAATCGACCGATCCATTTCATTCCAATCCAATCCGATCCAATACGTTACGTTATGTTACGTTACGATTCAATCGTTAGTTTCGCGCATTTCAATTGAGCGCACAAATTTGCGCATTTGAATAGTTTTTTTTTTTTTTTTAAATTTAAAGAAAAAAAAAAAAGTTGTTAAGGTTTTCTTTCGATTTGAGTCGAGTCGAGTCGATTCGATTCTTTGATTTGAGGCACGTTGTACGCGAATATATATATTCACTCCGTTTCGGTAGTTATTGTATAGTATTTTGCGGAAGCTGCTATTTGGCAGATAATTGTAGAGCGCCATTACAACTGCAGCCGTATTTGTACAAATCAACATCAATTCCATTGCGATACGAAGCGATGGGATGGGATGGTGGCGTAGCGTGGTGTGGCGTGGCTCTCGGTGGCGGTAGTTCAGTTCAAGTGCAATGGAATTATATGAGGTTTGCTTCTGCTTCTGTTACTGTTGCTGTTGCTGTTGCCTTCTTCATCGTCGTCATCGTCAATTGTTGCTCTATATAGTAGTTGTTTCCGCATTTCATCTATTCGATCTTCACGTAGTCGTCGCCATTATCTTTATTTTTTTTTTTTTTTTTTTTAATGTTGTTGTTGTTGCAATTCTAGTGCAATTGAAAGAAACCGGCTGGGTGCCATGGATTTCTGGCATTTGGGTGTCTCTACAAACTACTTGTATGGTACACTAGTGGCAGTCTGGCTGTCTATCTATCTATTTAGCTGTCTGTCTGTCTGTCTGTCGTTCTCAATGTGCAATTTGTGCAATTTTAGCGCATGATTTCGCTAACATTTTGCTTCGATTTCGCTTTGGTTACGCGTGGCCACACGCTCGAACTGAGCAAACCGCTCATTAAATCGCATACAATTGCTGATATAAATATCATGCGAGTTATTTGAGGCATTTGTATTTGCTACTACGCTTTGATTTTATAGTATAGCGAGTATAGTATTTGTATCTGAAGTGTATGTATGGTACACGTACGTAAGTAGACGAAATGACGATGAACTTGTGATGAGACAGCGTTGTTAAGGTAAAACAAAAATCAAAAAAAAAAACAAATCGTGCAATAGTATTAAGTATAACAACGAATGAACAAGCCAAAAATTAAAGTTAAGAAATATCGAGATCAGTATTTTATTTTTTTTTTGTGCGGAATAGCAGGATATGCAGTAAATAAGTTGCTACAGCAGCACCAACAGCAGCAACAGCAGCAGCAACAGTCGCGATTTAAGTTTTATCGTTAGGCTTTGTGCACAATGAATGCGTATACCAGCAATAAGTAAAACTGGATTTCAACCAAAGTTAATTGGAGCAATTTCGATGTCGACCTGCGTCGTGCAACTGTACGTATGAGTAATGTGCGCATTCGGCTATATTCAACGCGATTTGTTCACTTAATTCTTTTTTTCTTTTTTTTTTTTTTTTTTATATATAAATTTATTTTTATTTTTTATTTTTTTTTGAGGGTTGTAAGAAAATTTATTAATGATTACAGAACACTTTTTGAATAACATTCTTTGTACCTGACTGGCTGACTGACTGATTTAAAGAATATTGGCTTACAGGCCAAGCAGCAAAAGATACAAAGGCTACAATTTTTACTATAGATATTTTTTATTGAGTAGAGGAGCACTAATGCCGGGATTTTGACCAGGGGCCTTAAAATCAAAAAGGACAACGGCTGAATAGGTTTGGGACAAAATGATAAAATAAGAAAATGTATAGTTGCCATGTAGAAGCACACCACGGCCTGATTCAATTATTCAAGGTTATGTCAAGCGCTCTTGCTCTCTCAACGTGTGGTGTACCAACGTCAGTCGTATTTCATTGTTATGAAAAGAAACAAAAACATCAACAAAAAAAAAAAAACCTTAATTTTTCGGAGATAAATTAAAAGTAAGCTATCTCTTTCGCACTCAGTTCGCATAGTACCATCAATCCGTTTGACACCAATTTTTATAATTTCACCCACGGCCGCGGGTTTTAGCTAGCATTTATATAATTGTTCCGAAATTTTCTAGCATTTTCGTTCTACGTAGTTTCTTTGGCAAACATATACAAAAATGTTTGTTGTGCTTAAATTATTTGTGACTTGTAAACGCGTAAAACTTAATTACGATTTATTTATTTTAATTCACAAATAGTTTATGCTTAAAAATACATAAGATAAGCAGTAAATTTAGATATTTTATATTTCGATTTTTCTTAAATAAATTTTCTTTATTTGTTATAATTTTTAATTTGTTTTTAAATTTTTTGAATGCACTTTACCCATGGTGCTAAAGTTGCTGAATACCCATGCTAGACTTTTTAGTTTAGCATGGTAAAAGAGTTAAATTATGTTTTATGGTTCGATGTAGTTTTAGTTCTCTTAAATGGTTAAAAGAAATGCAAGCGAAGTAGAGGTCATAGAATGATGTTACTTACGCTTCGTACAGCCCTCCTTTAACGAGTTTGTCTGTATGTGCAGCATAAAAATTACACAAAATCGCAGTTAGTTAGCCAGTCAGCCAGTAAGTCAGTCAATAAGTTAGTCAATATTTTAAATTAAATGCAACATGATTTGATTAATCGATCAATCGTCTCCAACAACAACAACAACAACCACAGCAGCAGTTGCTGCAGCAACATCGTCATCGATTTTTTTTTTGATTTTTTTTTTTTACGAAACGATCCGTTCGCACGCAGCGCCAATAAGTGGCGCCAGTCAGACGTGGGACGTTGCATTCAATGCACTAATTTCTAGCGGTGATCAACTGCAACGCCTTCTATGCCGCTTGCCATTCTAATTTGTTCATCCGTCCGTCCGTCCATAGTCCATGTCCGTCCGTCCGTCTCACCAGTACGACAAACCGTTCTTCGTTTTTTTTTGTTTCTATTTTGAATGCCATGCATATTGAATTGATTTCACTCGATTTGTGTCGCTTTAAGTTTGATTTCACTTTTGCCAAACAAAAATAGCCTCAAAGCAACACAGTACAGCACAACACAGCACAAAACAAACAAAAGAACCACAAATGAAAAGGAAAATAAAAATGTTGCTGCCACCGGCCAAAACAACAACAACAACAATGAAGTGAACAAAGAGCGTTAAATGAAGCGCCGCCGGGGGAAAAAGAAAACATTTGAATCTGATCAAAGGTGGCGCTATACAGTATAAAACGAAAAGTCTGTATCTTCCGTAATAAATCTCAAAAAATGTAAGCACTTGACCACAGTTAGTGCCACTGCCACAGCCACCGCATAAAACATCAAAGAATTTACTCACCTGATGCAGTACGTCCGTCTGTCTGTCTGTCCAATTGGTTCACGCCCGCGCAACAACAACAAAAAAAAATGAAAATGAAAATGCCAATACGAATTACATTTGTCCACTTTGCTCTATTATGTTGCCTCATTAAATGTTACAAATAGACCGATTGAATCAGACGGACGGACAGACAGACAGACACACGGACGGAGGTATAAATGCCGAGTTAAGCGTTGTCATTTGATTTTTCTCTTGACAACTCTCGCACTCGAACTGCTGCGGGTCATTATGTACGACACCTGCTGTGAAAATTATGATACCGCCTATTGATGTTGCTTTGTGACCTGTTGCTGCTATCAATGCGAGGTGCTGAACCTGCTGCTTCATTTTGATAGCGGCTTCACTTAGAAGTTATTTTCTTTTCAATTTTTTTATATTTTTTTTTCGCTGTCTTTTGCTGAGCACACCCGCAGTGTTGACACAATTTGACATGGATTTAATTACACCGATAAAAATGAGCATAAGGAGACGATATACTTACATACTAACATATACAATATATGTAAATATAAACTAATAAAATCAGATTAAACTACTTTGTAAGATGTCGCGACGCAGCTCAAGTTCAAATTGCAGCTTTGGTTTTTTATTGAATTACAGAATTTCTTTCTTACCACACAAGCATTTTTGGAGCAACCCGTTTGACACTTCTCTGGCGACCATAATTGGCGACAAAAGTTCAAATTTCAACAAGTAACTTGAACCGTTTGGTACGTTTGATTTACAAAGTTAATAACCAAATTAGGCAATGGACGAAACAAAAACAGAAAAAAAAATTTAATTTGAGTTAGCTTTGAACTTTGAACGCAAACAACCCTAACAAGCGTCATAGAAGAACTTCTTTGGCAACTCATGGCATTTCGATTTAATGAGCAGTTGCTCCTCGCTCGCTCGGTCGGTCGGTCAGTTAATCATGACATTTTACACTTAGCACTGACTACGACTACGTCATCAGCAACGCAAAAAAGTCCGTATACGCCATCTAATGTTGCTGGACAACAGGCTACACGCCTACTAGTAATCTAGGACTTTGTCTGAAATTAAGTTCAGAGCTTTGGTAATAGTAAACCTCGCATACACATAATTATAAAGCAGCAAAAATGAACGAAGTTGCTAATGAGTTGGCACACACACACACACACAAAAAAAAAAAATTTAAAATAATTAGGCAATTTTCTTTATTAGTTGTTTATATTTTTTTTGTCGTGAACTTGGTACTTCTCGCCACTTCAGTTAATTTCTCTATAATTCTCAATTTAACAAAATTCTTCCTTCTTTGTAGAACTATTTCTCAAAAATTACAAAATTTTTATTCCGTTATGCAGAAAATTTAATCCTAGAAGTGATCGATTTTGTTACGCGCTTTAATTGAAAAGTAGAAAACCCCAGCGGAACAGTCATCAACGCGTCATCAATGCTGCCTTGATAACGAGTCTTGTTCCTCGATGACGTATCGACGACAGCTCCATACAAGTCGTTGATGACGTTTTCTTACAAATGTCGCAGTTATCTTGGCTGAAATGTCTTGCAAGACATCTTTGATTGACAAGCCTTGCAAGACTTCATGCATGACATGTCTTGGAAGATATCGATTATTTGATTTTACTGGTGCATTTATTGCGCTGTCAGAAAAGTCTAACTGAAATCTGGTCGAAAGCGATGATACAACAACTGATTAATGCCCTATAGTATCGCTCCGGTTGGAATCTCTCCTCATCTTTAAAAAAAAAAAGGAAGAAATTAAAGCTGTTAAAATTTTTGTAGAAGACATAAAAAAAAATAATATATAAAAATCTGAAACGGAAAAGCAACTTGAACAATTATAACTTTCACGCCGCATAATTCGGTTTGAGTTGCGTTGCATTCACTAAAAAAAACGATTCACTAGAATTTCGCATGCAACGGCGCCAAAATGCAAATAAAAATCTAAAAGAGCAGACATAAAAAATAAAATCATGTTAATACAAATCCATATGTGCTACTGTATATGAACAAATAAGGATGTGTCTGCATATACGAGTGCCATACATATCTGACATTTGGACAGAATGCTTTCTTGTTGTTGTTGTTGTTTTTGTTGTTGGAATGAATAAATGGACAGCAAATCAAAAAAAAAAAAAAAAAATGAATAATAAAAAAGCGGATAGAGCGCAGTCAGTAAGCGAGCAGGCAAATCGAGTTGCAGCAATTTCATTGGCAATTAAAAAAGCTCTTTCATCGTCGTCATCGTAGTCATCGTCGTCTTCGTTGACTAAAGGACGCATAGACGGACAGACGGACGGACGGACGGATGGACAGTTGGTTAGTTGGCGGTCGGATCGGGTTGGGTCGGTCGGTCGGTCGGTTTGGTGCGCATTTAACGCGACTAAGGCGCATTAATTTAAAATGCCAAAGCATTCACTGCAAAACATTGCAAGAAAAACAAAAAAAAAAAAAAAAACGTCATCATGAATGCAATCGCAGTCGTCGGCGATGGCGGTGGCGGCAGTAGCATTTTGGTAGACAGTCATACAAACAACCCAACGAACGAACGAACGATTGTCTATAGAGTAGCGCTTGAGAATGGGATGCGGATGAGGATACAATATGGACGTACCGCAGGCAATGTCTGGAGTACAGTGGCATGCCAGGCAAGGTCTTGGATAAGAGCTCAACACAGCTCAACTCATCAAGAAGCAAGCGGCTTGCCTTGCCATTAGCATGTAAAGTGTAAACTAATGGCTGCTGCAAACGGCAGCTTCTACATATCTCATTTTTTTTTTTTTTTTGTTTAAAGTTGTCGTTGTCTTGAATTTGGTTTGGATTTAGTTTTGCAGATAAATTAAAAAGAAGCGTGGGAACCAATCAACGATCGTTTGCAACTGGAACGTGCTTTAAAGATTGCTGCTGCTGTTGTGTTTGTTGTTGTAATATAAATTTGAAATATAATTTTGCGCAAAAAAGACATTTAATTTTTTTTCATTTAATAAATATTTTGTCAAAGATTCCTAATTAAAAAAAAAAAAAAAAACACAAAAAACAAATTAACCAAAATATAAAAAAAAAAAAAAACATCCTGCAACTAGTAAGCGCCTACGTGCTTTCATCAAACTCACAGGATGAAAAAGCCAGAGACTTAACTCAGTACAGTTCTACATTCGCTGTCTACTGAGGCAGTTAGTCAGTCAGTCAGGCATCGAGGTTGACGTCTGCAAGGTCTTCCTTGGAAAAATACATTTAAGTTAAATGGCATAGATGCCGCCACCGCCACCACCGTCATCAGCATCATCATCAGCAGCAGAAGCAAGTTTAAGTCTCACAAAAAAAAAAAAAAAAATTTAAAGCTGATCGAACGCTTAAGTAAGCTATACATGAAAACTCATTAACAGTGAAGCAACAAACGACGAACGTACGGACGGACGGACAGACAGACAGACAGACAGACGGACAACAGACGCCAAACACTGTACACATCAGGACGTGGTTTCAATATGATTCAAATTCCAACAGGCGCTCCTGATTTTGCTTTGTCTTTCACACTTTCTCGCTTGCTCTCTCTCTCTCGCTTTTTATCTATCTCGTTTTACAGTGAAGTCAAGGGCAAAAAATTAATGAAGGACAGAAAATAAAGTAAAATTTATAAAAACAAAAAAAAAAAAAAAAATAATTCATTCGCTAAACCTTTTTTTTTTTTTTTTTAGTTTAACCTTTATTTTATTTTTTTTATATTTCATATTTAGTTTTTTCGCTGAAATTTTTGCAGAACTTTCGAAGATAATTACGCACAACCCACACAGCACATTCTTCTCAGCTCTCAGTCTTCCCTTAAAAAACAGCCAGCGAAGAAGAACTTCGAAGAAGAGCTTCATAATTGATGAAGTGAATTAAAAAAAAAAAAAAAAGAATCGTGTTCGCATGTATTTAATGTGACTAACCAAGAAATTTTAGTTTTAGTTTATATTCCAGTTTATATATTGTATTTTTTTTTCATAAACGCTTAATCAGAAAATATTCTCATATTTATTTTTTACTTTAGTTTTTAACGTTTAAAATAAAATAAGTCTTTTTTTTTTGTTAGTACCAAAAGTTGTGGGACAAAAATATTAATTCGAATGCGATAGATCCCGAACCAATTCTATATTTATATTGTAATATGGCATCATATTTTGCTTAAAAAACATCAACTTTTGAATCGCTGTACTTGAGATGGGCGCCGGGACGGGAGTCCCGTTGGGTTCCAATTACTTTTAAGGACGAAAATGCAAATACCTCATAACCCACGGGATTCCCGTTCCGATGTCCATCTATAAGCTGCACTATAAATATTAATAGCGGAAGTGAAAGTAGTTTATTGAGTTCTGCGTATAGTAGGTACAAGTATGTTAAATTTTCCGAACGTCCAAAAAAAGATGCTCACGCCTCATCCATAAAATAACATTGGAGGAACGTAGACCTCTCAACTTATTGGAATTTTTTAACTTTGAATAGCTATAAGCGTGATATGATTCAGCTTTACCATCAGAGATAATGCACGGGCAAACACCACTAGCATAAATCCAGCCAAATTTCTAGATTTAGCCTGTTTACAAACCAAAAAAAATAGCTTGACTTGGTTCGATTTTTTTGCAGATGAAAAGATTATCTCTGAAAAAATCGAGTATTTTGAAGACTTCGAATTAAATGCTGAATTAAATAAGTCAAACTAAATAAGGAAATGCATATTTTTAATTGAAAAGCTTTAAAAAATTATCTGTAAGGGAAATAATTGAAGTTTGTCATACTTTAGCTTATTTACTTTTTAGAGTTTTTCATGTCAATTGTACACGAGTTACACTAACGCTTTTTAAACAAAAAAAAACTAATTTAAATAGAAAAAACTTCAGGAAAAACGTTAAGTTCGGTAGAACCGATGTTTTGATACACGTTACACGTTATTTTCACACTAGGTGTGGTGGGTATAACTATAAAAATATAGCACACTTCAGTGACATACATATAAAGCAATAAATTTCTATGCCATGTAGCAGTGTTGTTGCTTTGTAGGTAAAGAAGAAATATACGAAACAAGGCATGAAAAATTCTTTGTATAATTCGAATTATAAAATTACACTGACAATCTATAAAAAAAAGTGTATTTCAAAGTCGTCTAATTCGACTAGATGCGCCTGATGACTTTTGTTTGAAAATTTATTGCACATGCTTAGCTAAAGTTTTAGCTTAGGAATGGTTTTACATATTTTACATATATTATATGTACAAGTACGTAAGTATTGTGTGTATGTCTTTTATATATGTTAAAATGTATTTTGTTGAACTTAATGCATGCAATGCAAAATAACAACAACAAAACAATTTCAGCAGTTAACTAAACGACTCAACGATCAATTGTGGCGCAGCGCAGTTGGAAAAAAAACTAAAAAAAATGTTTAAAGCAAGGAAAAATGAAATACTTTTATACAAAACAACAACAACAACAACAACATCGATAATGTAGGCATTATAGCCAAAGTCGAAGTCATGTTAAGTTGAATTAAAGCCAAAGCCAAAGCCAAAGCAAAGTGCAAAACGTGGCGAGCCACAAATTGTTGCCATTCAATTACGTTTATTAGCTGCTGCCTTATGACCATATTTATGCCTTTAAACCGTTGCCAGTGCTATAAAAGTAAGTATTGTATTTTTAGTTTTTTTTTTTTGATGTTGTGGTTGTTGTTGTTGTTTTTATTATTGTTTTGTTTTTTTTCTTGTTGGCCCAAAAGGGTTTGAACTCAGTTATCCAGTCAGTCACTCATTTCAGCCATACTAAATTCAGTCAGTACATCGATTCAACCGGTTAGCTAACAAGTTAACACAACCATCAAAGTCATTTAGCCTCGATACAAAACAAAATAAAATAAAATAAAACAAAATAAAGTGAATTTAGTATTTTCATTATTATTTTTTTAGTTTGATTTTGTTGTCGTTTGACGAAGCTTGTTAAGGTTATTATTTAAATGTTTATTCTTTTTATATTTATTAAATCAAGCTTGTTGTTGTTTTAATTAAATCCTAGCTACTTTTGAATTTAAATATTCAAATGTTTATTTAAATATTTACTAAGAAATATGAGAAACAATTTTGTATCCGATGCACTTTTACATAGAAGAACCATCTGAGTTGAACCAGAAGTAATAAAAAGTTCCCAAACAATTTGATTTGCTATAGCTCTCACTGCGGTTATATACAGTTTAAATTTAATAACTCTAAAGTTTTTAAGCTTTCAAATCGGTAATTTGAGTTGTGGACAGACGGACAGATGGACGGAAAGATGAATGAACAGCGTGGTAAAGCTATTCTCAGCATCATTTAAGCATATGGAATGGAGTAATTTATTCATATGCCTAAATATAGTTATCTCTGGGAATCTATTGATTCTCAAACTAGACACATTTCTGGATTTAAACGGATTATAGTGATATCTTACTTTACTTTTAAATGTATAGATTAGATCTGCTTTACTTCATTTCAATTGTTTATTTATTATTAACATGAGCGCGGGCTTATATGTAGGGTTGCAATAATTTTTAATCATCTGATCAACTTTAAAATCCGTTTGTATACTTTACATAAAACATGATCATCGGCATATGTTCATATGGCATGTGTAAAATAGCTGTCAGCGCGGATATCAACCAACAACGTCGCAACGTCATTATCATTTTTGTTAGCATCATGATTACCTGTATTGCTATCATGATTTGATGCATTATTTTGCGTTAACGCTGAGATAGTATATTCATTTGTTGCCCATTTTGGTAACAGCTCAAAATCAGAGACGATGTGAACATACATAAATGACTCTGAAAAATTGTATGGAGATTTTCTGGACCCATAAAGACACAGACGAACAAATTTGCTAAAAAACTCGAACGAATAAATGGTTCACTGGCATTGGTTTGGCTATCGATAAACCCAACTGAATGGTCTTTATTGCTATTAAAGCGCTAACTAGTTTCTTCTTCGATAAACTATAAAATTCGATAAACGTATGTTTTGTTGTAAAGTTGCCATCTGCTGGAATCCTGACTGGGTCAACAACTAAGAGACCTACAATTGGGCCATAGCTAAACATTTTTTTCTGTGAATTCTTATAGACCCTTTTAAGGACTTCTGAATTTGATTGAACAAAAAAGAAGGGATCTGTGTTTATAAACAGAGTGTAGACTTTCTTTTGGAAGAGCTACCATAAAGAGTATGAAAGCTTTGCTTACGCTGAAAATAACGTTTTTTTTCCGTTTTCCCTCTTGTTTGTATCGGCTAACAAGTAAAATATCCAAAAAAAAAAACGAGTTGAGTGAAATTAAGACAGAAAAAAAAAATGGCAAAACATGAACAGCTTACGGCAAAATTTTAAAACATTTTTCACGTTGGAGAAAAAAAAAAAACGAAGTAACTTAAAGATTCTATCACTTCATGTAAATATTTGTTAAAATTAAGCTTTCAACCCAAAATATTTTAAAGCAACATAAAAACATTTAATGTTATTTTAACAAGTTGCATATTAATAAGCTTCTTCTCTTTTATGTATTATTTATTTTTTTACTGTTTTAATAATTTACACACCCCCGTTTTAATTTGTTGTTTAGTTTTATTAAGTTATTTATTTATCTAACTCCTACTGACTGACAGACACGAAAGGTGTTTTGCACATGCGCAGCTTTGCGTTTTGTTGTGTTGTGTTGAAGCTTAAGTTACAAACATAAACAGATCAAGATAAACAGATCAAGAAATGATTATTAAAATTATGAATAAATTGTTATTCGAAGCAAAATAATGCAATTATTCCATAGAGATTCTCTGTCAGTGATGGGCACTACTTTTTAATATTTGAAGAGTGCGATTTTATAGAATGTGATAGTGCGTGTGCCCATCAATGGTCAATATAAAACTAGTAAGACATTTATTTCAGTTTGAACTGCTGAAATATCCTTTCTAACCTTTACAGAATTTAATTTACTAATAAAATTCAAATAAAATAAATTACAAATAGTTTTATTTTTTATTAAAGTTTTTTATTTATGCTTTTAACAACGAAAACAACAACAAATTTATGTATTCCAATTAGAAAAAAAAACACTTTAAGCTTTTATTTGATTGGAAAAAAGAAATAAAATAAAAATAAAAAACGGCAAACAACTCATCGTCATCGTCATCGTCTAACTGTAAAAACGAACAAACGAAACGAAAAAAAAATAAAAAAAAATCTGCATTACAGTTCAAGCCAACAACAACTTTGGCGGCAGCAACAGAAGCAGCAGTAACAGCAGCAATTAACAAACGATTTTCTCAACAACTTCAACTGCAATCGTTCTATCTCTTTTATATGCTGCTCTCTCTCTCTATCTCCCTCCTAACAAGTTGGCAGCCCGTTTTTGCCGTATGCAAACTTTACATTTGCGGTTCGCCACTTATTAAACACTCGTCACTTTTAATTAAAAGCCGCAATGCATGCTTCCTTTTAATATTCTACTAACGCATTCTCATACATAGACACACACACACACACTAACACATACATATGTACTTATGAACTTCCAACGCCCATTTAAATTCAACGTTGCAACATTGCTGGTGCACACATTTAAATGCCGCAAAGTGTAAAAAATTGTGGTTTTATTAAATGCAGAAGCAGCTTAAATCAAATTATTTGACTGAAGAACTTTATGAAAGCATTTCCTTTTTTTTTTTTTTTGAGTTTTTTTTTTAGAATATATGTATGTGTGTGTGTGTGTATATATGTAGTATGTTTGTTTGTAAGCAGCTGACTACCGCAATTTACAATTATGTATTAGGCGCCACATTTGCAACCAACTCTATCCAGTGTCGAATCGAATCGACTCAACTCCAGCCGTCATCGTTGACGCTGCTGAATGCAGGAAGGCACTTTAGAAAACTTTTGCAATTAGAACACTTTCGTATTTTGAAGTGCAGTTCGCGATTAGTTACATATGTATTTGTACATACATACATATATGTATATGTGTATGTATACTAGACGATATACCCGGCCTTGCTCGTATATTAATATTTTTGTGTTACCAAACAGCTTTTCCTACTGCACATTTGTTTCCAAACAATCATAATTTTCATAGTTTTTGCAAAGTTTGGGTCCACGTCCTTTACCTATCTAACCAATGGTTCATATTTCTCCCGTTCCTTCTTATACCTGCAAAAAAAGTGACTACGTCCTCCGCCCATTTTTTCAAATGATCATATTCTTTGCAAACTCTAGATCAAATATTTGAAATATGACAAATTTTTTATATGGGCCCACGCCTATTTTTCTCATTTTCCGGCTGTAGTTACTGTATATAGAAATTCATTTCTCGAGTTCAAGTATTTGCAAAAGAAAATACAATCCATTTGAGCCGATACAACTATGCCAGCGGCTAACCCGATCTTTCATGGCCCGCTAATAGGTCGCCGGCATCGATCGTCTCAAAACGCCTAACCCGAAAGTTTTAAAAGCTTTGTACTCCTGTAAAATCACGGCTCGATAAGATGGTATGTTGTCTTCGTGCAAAATCCACGAGTTGTTCTTCCACAATTCCAACCGTTTTTTGCGGATACTCTCACTTAGGAGCCTTAAAACGGATAAATACTATTATTTATTAACCTTTTTGACCATCATCCGGGGGAACTCAGAGTGAACCATGCCACTATAATCAAGATACGGTCTCCGGGTACTTATTTTGAGAACTTATATACCCTATCTTTTATAAGTTGCGCCAAAAATTATTTTCAACCTTGGAATCGATTGCGTTCTTTCGGATTAGACGATGAATTTCTGTAACGATTCCATGCACATTTTCCATTTTATTTTACTTTTTTTTTTACCAAATCTGTAGAAAATTATTAAGACTTTTCAGACGACCTGCTCTGTTCATAAAAATGTTTTTTTTTTTTTTCAGCTTTTGGTAATTTAAAGTTCAACGAAATCCAAATGATTTTCATTTTTGTGGTTTCTGGTTTACTCGTACCACGACGACTACTCCTAGACTAGATGCTTTTGTGCAGTGGGCGTGTTTACTTTTAAATGCTTTGTACGTTTCTAACTGAACGGAAGCAGTTTATTAAGCAGAATTTCGAATATTCCAATTCAAGTGAAAACGGCTTTTCTCGTACTCCTCGAAATATTCTTTAACGTAAAATGTTGCTTAAGCCAAATAGTTTTTTGCTGTGTTTATTTAGGTTCTTCTTTGCATGAATTGTAATTCAGTGCATGAAATAGTTTCAAAATCAAGTGGAAAGCATACAAAAGAATACAAAAGGATACAAAGGATATCATTGTAGTATGTAGTATGTGTAACGTATCTAATGCAGCACAACAATGCAAAGTGACAAAGCATTTGTCAAGTACAAATTATATGAACGAAAAGAAAGCATTGAAAGCATTGCTTAGTTTGTTTATTTTAGAATGATTATGTAGCAAAAATTGCAAAAATAAATGTATTCATAAAAGCAGTTTACAACGCATTATGTGTGTGTGTGTGTGTGTGCGTGTCTCTGTGTTTGGCTGATCCTGATCCTGATCATGTATTTTATTTTCTTTTTTAGAATAAACCAAAGCAAACTTGAGTGTTTATTTAAATAACAATTTTACGCATTTTCTATTCTTTTTCTTTTTTATATTTCTTTTTTTTTGTTTTGTTTTTTTTTTGGTTGAACAAAATAAGTCGAGCACATAGCGCAGGCGCAAAGAAATCGCACATATTTAGGTTTTTGCGCATATTAAAGGATTTTGTGCGCTTTGTTGCTCTTCAGAACTAAAGCGGATTTAGCTAGCATAAAATGTGTGCGTGCATGTGTGTTTGTGTGTGTGTGTCTGTTTGTTATGTATGTATACTGGCGGCATTAATCATACAGCTAAATGCTGCGCTAAAAGTGCAAAACGGCATTGCTAGGATATCCAGCAGCGATAATTATAGCAACAACAACAACACAATTAGCTAGCATTTCATTCATTCAATAATTATGCACAAGATTCAACAAAAAATGCAACAATTTTGTTGCTATTGCTGCGATAATTTGTTTTAAAATCTGTTACCGATCGCATAAGAGAGACTTCCATTCCATCCCATCCATTCTCAACCCGGCATGGGGTAAATGGCACACTGCGCCTCAAAATGCTCATTTTTCATGAACAACAGCCAAAAGCGCATCATTCATGCACTTTGACCTTGTTTCAACATTTATATACTTTGTATATGTATCACACTGTGCCATTAAGCGCCATATGCGGCTCATTCATTATCCTTTTTTTGGATTTAATTGACAAAAAAAAAAAAAAATAGTTGTGCAAATAAAATACTTTGCTGCTTTTTAATAATTTCCAAAAAGTATTTTATTTGTAAACATTTCGAAAAAAAAAAAACAAATAAAAATAATTTACGTATTTAATAGAAATGATTTCTCGGAAAGTAAAACAAATCAAAAAATATGGTTTTTATTTTTCATATATAACTTCGCGTGACTCAATATTATTTCTGCAAAAATCTTAAAAAAGAAAAAAAAAACAAAAACTATACACAACGTATTTAGCATGTATCTAAATATGTGTGCTGTGCAGAAATTCATACATAGATACACGCATCTAGATACTTTTACGCTAAGAAGCATGACAGATACATGCACACATTTACGAGTATAAACGCTTATGCGTGTCACTAATAGCAGTAAATGTATTTTGCATTTAATTTAGACTCCAAACACACATGAAGCGTAATGAAAGACGATCGAACAGAGATAATATTTGAATAAAATGCGATTATGCTTTTTAATTGAAATATATTTAGGGGGCGAAAAAAAAACAAAAGTATTCTGAAAATTCTCGTAAATCTGTTGTAAATTTTAAATATATAAAATAAATATATTTTGTTGCACTGCAGCTGAACTTGTTTGTTTGAGGCTTGAGTCGGGCAATGAGAAAAAAAACCCACAAGCATAGCCCACTCAAATAAAAAAAAAATATGTTTATTTATTTCACATTGCATGTTAAAAAGAGATAAAATGTTAGGAATGTATGAAATCGTAGCAAAAAAAAAAATGAAAAGGAAAAATGTAGATTTTATGCGAAAAAAACTAGAAATAGCGATGCAATTGAGTATTTTCGACTTTGAGATACGCTGCATTCAGTTTATATGAAATTTTATAGATGCACATCTACTGGGTTCCCAGTCATCTAGGCATTGACGGCAACGAAATGGCGTACAAGCTAGCTAAAGAAAGCGTTGATCTGACCCAGAAGCGACTAATAAATATATTTATCAATTTGGACACAGTACGCAGTCTGCAGGAGATTCCCTCGAATGAATTTGGAAAAAGTGGAGGAACAAATTCAACTGAGGAGTCAAAAATAAGAGAGCCTGCAGACTGCGGAATTCTAAAAGGGGATTGCCTAGCAGCTGCTAGCATGGTGCCCTAGACTCTCTGAAGCACTAACTCTGCGACTATTCAGCTATCGCCAAATTAAGACTGAAGATGCCTTGACCAGATAACTGAAGATGGGCCTTAGTCTACTTTTTAAACTACAGGAATACTGAACGACCTCTGAAAAGGCATTACTTAGAACCAAATTGGTCTATTGCCTAATCTAACCTATGAGTGCGTCTTATCGTTATTATTCATTTTCTCGGGGAAGCTCCCTGCATATTCTTAGAAATTAAGTTTTTTTCATTTTAAATAAGCGAATTGAGGGTTCAATCAGTTTTAAAGATGTTCATCTGAAATTTCAAAATTTAGCTTCTGTTCGCTATGAATACTACAAATATGAAAAATTCAATGCCCACTATTAAGTCCCACACAAACTCGGCTGTGTGTTTGTATGGGGCTTTCCACTTTAGGCTGTGTGTTAAAAAAAATGTTTAACACACGAGGCAGCAAAATACCTAGCTTGTAAATGGGTCTGACGGACAGACAGACAGACAAAAATTGTTAAATCGAGTTTTTTTTCAAAAACTGAATAAATTTAGTTACAATATCAAAATTGCAGACTTCTATATCATTTTTAAATACAATATTATAATATTGTATGTTATCATAATTAAAATTAAGAGTATTATGTAAAAAGAAAGAAATATTTTTTGTTTTTTTTTTTTTTTTTGCATTGTTAATCAATTCTCTTTCTAGTCGCAGTCAAGTGTCAGCCAAATGTCATTTGGTCATTAATCAATAAGAAAATTTAGCTAACAAACAAAAAGTGAAGAAGAGCTCAAATGAATTGTATAAGAAAGACCCCAAAGCGACTGACTAGAAACACATTTGAAATTTAGACAAGTTTATTGACACAGGCAAGCGATTGAGTAAACAAATAAACGACTAAGTGCCACCGGAGGGCCTAATCAAAGCGAAATTAACAAAAAATTATCAAGTAGTTAAGTAAACAAGTTAAGCGAGAAATAAAAAAACGAAACGAAATTTTTTTTTTTTTTTTTTTTAAATAAATAAATTAATTTAAAAGGAGAAAAAAAAAACGACGAAAAAAAAAAAATATTAAAATAATAAATTAAATGCCAATAGCCGCAAGCAAAAACTAAATCACGCAAAAAAAAAAAAAGAAAAGGAAAAAATTTTAAACTTGCAACAATTTTCTAATTGTTCCGACTCATTTATTTGCCACAGAAATTGGCACACGATAAAGAAATCAAATGTGTCAAATATGTAGCAACACGAGTAAAATCGATATTAATGAATGCAAATGCCGCAGGAACGTAGTAAAGGTGACTTTAACAAATTAAATATTGCCTTACGATATGTAAAACTATAAACTATCCATAGAGTCGCATACTTGTATCGTATTTTTATTATTTATTATTAAACGAATTGGTACAACCTTAACTGCCATACAAATTGGCTACCGGTCTTCTCAGTAGATTCATAAGCAACCAAATTGGATTCGATTCCACAAAAAAAAAAAGAAAAAAATAAATAAATAAAAAAGGAAGCGAAAATGAGTCGAGTCAAATAAGTCGAATAAGAAATAAATATGCAAAGCAGTAGCTGCGACAGTCCAGAAACCAGAACAGACACCATGAAAACAGCGAAAAACCAGCAGCACTTTTGGGGCTGGACAGCACAGTCACTTGAAGGCGTACTGCCGGAGACTCCTACTCTCCACAAATACTTCAACTCAAACTTAGGCTCCAAAAAAAACTCAAAAACTGAAACGAAAACTCAACACAATTCTGTGCACGCAGCGGGCGGTGGCAAAATGTTGCCAGTTGCCAATTGCCAGTTACCAGCTAAGCAAAACTTGGTTGGCTCCTTTTACAAACGAAATGAAACGAAAAATCGAAGAACGCATAAAATAAAACTGAAGCTGATATTGCAATGTATTGCTTATTTTAATGAGCTGCGAATGAAATAGTGTACAAACGTGGCTCCTGTTTTGTGTGTGCCTGTGTGTGTGTGTGTGTGTGTGATTTTACATTCAAACGAACCAAAGAAATGAATGAATAAACTGAACTGAATCGTTGCGTTGGACTGGACTGGACTGGACTGGTCTGGTCAGAACGAGCCGCAATGCAATTTATCAACGCTCAGCGTTGATGCTTGAGAAAAATTGATTTGCATATCCAATTATAAACACATTCAAATGGAGGCGTAAAGAGTGAACGAACAACAAAAAATCCAAAAAAAAAAAAAAAATTAACATCAAAAAAAGCAACTTTTATGAAAAATTCATTGTTATCATATTCAGGGATGTCATACAAAATATTTTTTTGCTTGGAATCTCCTTTCATTGGTTTCAAATCTCTTCTAAAATTCAATGAAATAATAAATATAATTCACAATTAGTTTGAACATTATTTAAACAATGCAAAACGTTAGCTTCGATGAAACCGAAGCGCAAATACTTCTTAAATATTGTAGTTTATGCGTTATCATCAGTGGCTTAGATAGAACTTCAAGATGAGATGGGATGGGATCAATGGTCTGATACAACTCAAGTTTGGGCATAATATTAGTATCAAATTTTATTCTAAAAATACAGATATTCCAAAAAAAAAAGAGATAATAATGGATAAGCTTTTTTTATGTGAGGCATATGCCTAAAAATGGGCGTAGCATTCTGGTTTTGATGTTGGATGATATTCGAAGTTTTTTTTACCCAATTTGGAGTCAATACATTCATAAATAATAACCATAAAGAAATTCAAAAATGGGCGATCATTTTGTATGGGAAGAAAAGTTGAAGTTTTAAATTTCAGCAAATCTTCAGTGTCTCGAAATTGCGAGAAATTAACAGACAGACGGACATGGCTAGATCAACTCGTCTCTTCAAGCTGATTAAGAATATATATTCTTTATGGGGTCTATCGTTGCCATAATTTCCTGATGAAGAATGCAGCAGTTTTCTTGTACTTTAGCATGGATTTTTATCTTAAACACAGAGTACAGCAATCTGATAATTTTCAAGCTTTTGCCAGGTTCTTGGATCTCACGCCATGGTGTGTTTTTGCACATTCAGTGTACAGTGACACCTCCTCGTCCAAAATTCGAAGAAAACGTAATTATTGTTACGAACAACTTCCGTGGTTATTCGAGAGACATACGCAAGTTGTTATTTTGTAATTGTTATAAATTTTTGGTTATTGGGTTATGCTGGCTCTTTTCTTGCACTAAACTGTGTAAAGATTCCAAATTGGATTTCATTTTCAATATGTCTCCTTCTGATATTTGTGTTTATTAACAATTTACAAATTACGCCGCCCTTATCGTTCTCACAAAAAGCCAAAATAAAAAATAATAATATTAATGAATATTTTGTCGACGATTTAAATCAACTTGATGCCAATATACACTCACATACACATGCACACACACACACATAAGATGATTTAAAATTCAACGTTTAGCTGACTAAACAACTAAAGGAGTTAACCAAAGAGAAAGCAGTGAAAATTTTAACAATTTTAGGCGTAAAGTAGAAAATTACAACCTACACGCTCGCTAATATTACACTACATAACTATTTTATTGTACACTAAGCGAAGAGTCAAGACACAAGACACAAGAATCAACGTTGTCTCGTCTCATCAAAAAGACAACAACAACAACAAGATTGATAGATGGATAGAAGGTGCTTTTTGATAGCTTTGGGTGGCTTGGTTTTGACTTGGTTTACGAAATAACCAACAATCAATTCTTTGCCGCTTAAGTAAAGCTTAGGCTTCGTTTTCATTTTTATCATCATCATCATTAAGATCATTATTATGATCATTATGAGCATTATCTTTTGAGTATCTGAGTATGACGTTTTATATTTTCCAATCGATTTTCACGTTTCAAGTCGAAGGAAAAAAAAATGCATTAACGGCCTAAGGCAACCAGCCGCAAAGCGCAGCTCATTTTAGCCGACACGAGTTTTCATAATCACCTTGGAAAATTTAAAAAAGAACCTATTTATATAAAAATAAATCTGAAAAAAAAAAAAGGAGAAAAAAAAATATTAAAGACTTCGTGACGAATGTGGGAAACATTGCTGCAATAGACGCGCCAATGCGGTCAGTAAAAGAGTGTCTGTCTGTCTGTCTGGCTGACTGGTCGTTTGGTACATTGTCTATATGTCCGTCTGTCCGTCTGTCGGTCTGTTTATCTGTCTGATAGCAATCGATCGAATATGAGCAGGCGTTGTGCATGATGCTGATGATGATGATGAACTATCTACAGTAACCACAAAAATGGAAGAAAAAAAAAACAAATCTAACAACAAGAATGCTGACGTTCGTTCACTTCAAAATGTTTTTCCTCGTGTAACATTTTTCATTTTCATTTCATTCATTCATGCTGACGAATTTGATAATCATTTTGATTATATCTGAGTGGCGTAATGAACACGATAATGGCGATCATGTCAAGATCGCTTTAGATTCCAGTTGAGATGAATTCATGAAGCAATACGATATTCACTCATCTGAAATGCACAATTATACACTTTGGCGCCTCACCTGTCGTCTTTTTTTTTTCGATTTTTTTTTTGTGGTGGTTCATAAAATGATGCGGTTTGATTTAATTTTATTTTGAGTTATATTTTTGATAAATGATGTTGAAATTAATTTCGAAAATTTTGTTCATTTGTTATAAGGTTTTTTTTTTTTTGTTTAAATTGAAATAAAAATGTGTGTGGTAATTGGTTTTTTTTTTTTTGTTTGAAAGGGATATCCCTTTTGAAAAAAGAACATATGTAAAGTATTTTTGTTGTTCTTACTTGTTTTTTATGGAGGTACATATATTAAATTTTGGTTGTTAGGTGCTTAGTAGATTCTTTGATTTGTTGTATAAAATTTCCAAAAAAAAAGAGTATGCAATTTGGCATTTCGATACATTGAAAAGTTGCGATGAAAGAAGAAAATCTCTTTCAACCTTTCAATACCAAAAGTGGTTTTATACAGGCTAAGCGATTTCTTTAATACCTTAATGTAGTTTTTAATAGAGCTAACCTCAGAGGAAGACGTCAGACGAAGTACATTCGCTGCTAACAGATTTTGAAAGGCACTTGCAAGGATGATATTCCCTAATTAGTACCATGAAAAACTTGATTATGAGGCTAAGATCGGTGCACATTAGCAGTCGTGATAACACTAATCCGTTCGCAATAAAAACCAAATTTTACTTGATTTTGATTCGAATTTTAAGAAAAGACGAACAGAATCCAAGTAAAATCTTTGTCGTCCTAATCTTACTGGACCCCTAGGCACCATTTGAAGTTGGTTAACGTCAACCTACGTCGCAGAGAGCGCATTGTATGGTACCAATTTCAAAGACATGTCTGATACGACACATGTACTTCTCACCTTGGTCGAGTGTGAGGACTATTTAAACCTGATGCCTGATGCCTTCGATCAGTCAAGGCTTGGTTGTTTACGCAACGAGTTAAATCTTAGCGAGTTTGGGCACAAATCACAGCCACCACGATACTCCCAAAAGGTCCGTAACCATTCGAGTTAGGGTCTAACACTTTAACAAGCTTATTTCAAATTGTTTTTTTACAGCTTTCCAATTTCGCTGTTTAGAAAAATTTTATTTTAAAGCGATTTTATGCTTCATATCAATTTAGAATTAATGCTCAGATTACTAAAAGAATTTTTATTGAATCAGAGAAAAAAAAAAGAAAACAGTATTTCTAATTTGGTTTATACATTTTGATTATGTTCATCCATGAAACATTTTTTTTATTTTTTTCTTTTGGTGAATGCTACTGATGCTGATTAATGATGATTGCGTTAATTTCATTGGAATTGGCAACATTTGAAGGCGCTGAACTTTATATTTGAAGTCATAATCTGACTGATTGACTAAAATGTTGCAATTTTGCAACACGAAATAAAACAAAAATGTTGCGTTCGTTCGTTTGTTCGTTGTCTTACGAAAATTTGTTGCCCATTTGCAGTTAGGCACATAAAAAACAAAAAAAACAAAAAACAGATACAGAAAACCATTTAAATAACCCTTTTTAAATTTGTTGCATGTCATATTTTTATGACAACAACAACAACAACAAAGACGAAAAGAGTTTAGCCTACAGATGATCAGTCTAGACGGCAATGAAGTACGCTAAAATATTGGGACATTTTTATAACACACAAACACACACACACATGCATACACAGAGACAAGACACACCTTTCAAGGCGCGTTGCAACAATGTTGTATGGTCTCCTTTGGACTTGTGCATCTTTGTAAGCGCCACAATCGATAAACTGTTGCTCTTTATGTTGCTGTTGCCGTAGCTGTTGCTGCTGCTATAAGGTCGGCGCTCGTTGTTTGACAATAAAAATTTGACTTTAACTATGAAAGTGATGTGTTGGGCCATCATTCAATCAACGTTTTAAAACAGTTTTCTTTCTTTTCAGAAATATATATTTTCAAATGAACTAAAAGTGAAGATAGTTTAACGAATACATAGACAGACATGCAGACAGACAGACATGCAGACAGACAGACAGACAACTTCCTTGTTGTTGCTTAGCTGACATACAAATTTGTCATGTCAACAAGCAGCAGCAGCAGCAGCAACAACTTTCCTCACGAAACTCTTCTCTGTCTCTGTCCCTGTTGTTACTGCCACTTCCACTTCCTTGGCTTATCAAAGTTTACGCTGACAGTAGACATTGACAAACAACTTACAGTTCAAGAGTTCAACCAAAATTAACATCAATGAAGTAAAATACTCCATTCAATTCTTGAATTAAAAAAAAAAACAAGAAAAAGGAAAAATAAAATTGGAAATTTGGAAGCAATGAAAAGCGCAGTGGCGTAAAAATTAGCCATTGCCATTGAGAAAAATTGTACATTGGAATTTAATTCATTGTACAAATTGTAGCAGTAGCAGCAAAAAGAGAAAAAAGCAAAGGAATAATAGAAAGAAAGAAGAAAATGCCAAGCAGCATCAGCAGCAACAATTGCTGCTGTTTCAGTTGCTGTTGCTGTCATTTCTTTTGCTGCTGCCACTGCCACTGCTGCTGCTGCTGTGGCATTTGCATGCAACTTATTTGTCAAACGGAGGCAGTCGCTTGCAATTTTCACGTACATTTCAATTGAGCAATTGCTACATGCGCTTCGGTTAGCAATGGCAAAAAAAAAAACAAAAAAAAAATTAGATAAAAAAAAATAAAAAAGACTTAAAAAAAAAAAAGAAATAAATAAAATCTTGAAATTTGGTTTCCTTTTATTTTTTTTTTATTTTTTGCATTTTCCGCATTCACTCAATTACACTCGAATAAGAAATACCCTGCATAATTGCAGGGTACTGTCTCTATAAATCATAAAATTGTATTTATCCAGCTTGTTTTGTCAATTGTGATTAGATGTAAGTTACCCGAAATGAATACACTTCTAAATAAGAAAAATTTTCTCGGAGAGAACATTCTCAGACTCATCAAGGCTGCTGAAAATGGTTCAGGGTACAAGAGGCCTATCTAAATAAAGAGCCAAGACACTGGTAATCTAGGAAACAACTCTAGGGTACAACCGAAGGGTTCAACTGAAGGGTAAAACTATAGGGTATAATTGTAGGATACAACTTTAGAGTACAACTCAGGGGTACAGCTCTGAGGTACAACTCTATGGTACAAGTCAAGGGTACAACTGTAGTGTACAACTCAAGGGTACAACTCTAGGGTACAATTCTAGGGTAAAACTGTAGAGTACAACTCAAGGGTACAACTCTAGCATACAACTCTAAGGCACAAAAAAATTTCATACTTAACATTCACGTTTAAAGTGTATAGAAGAAACGTTTTAACTCAAACTAAAGTTATCTTTTTTTTTTTTTTTTTTTTTTGGCAATTGTTCTGCCAAGTCATGTAGCATGTGTCAAATGCGTTGCAACGCCAACAAATGCGGTATTCTTATGCGACATAATTATCTTTAGAAGCAGCAGCAACAACAACAACAAAAACAACAATTGTTAACGTTCTCAATTTGAGTGCATGCATTGCAAAGTCTTTTTGCATATTTAATTTTTTTCATTTTATATTTTTAAGCTATCCCAAAAAAAAAAAAATAAATAAATAAAAATAAAAAAAAGTAGGCGTTTCACATTTTCGATTCGTTTCAATTGAATTTAAATTTTTTCTTTTTTCTTTTTTTTTTTTTTTTTTTTGAAGACTGCAATGCATTTTATTTCTAGGTAAAAACTATTTTGCATATTTTCTATGCACATGCATAGCTACTCAATGGTATACTCGTATGTAACTCTTTCATTTGGCATAAAATTTAAATAAATAGTATAAAGAAATCTATGAAGGAAGATATTGCATGTAAGTATGAGCAGCATTTGAATATAAAAGTCGCAGCATCCGCAAAACACAACAACTGCATAGAAAATCTATATTCGCATACATATTTCCATGCTTAGCAGCATATCATCAGCAGCAACAACAACAAAATTTCTTAAGTGACACGCCTACTTTTGCGCCAGTTGCAGATCAAAGCATTTTTTTGGGTCTCTCTTATTTTTTTTTTTGGCACTCGTGCCAAGCGCCTAAAAGAATATTAAGTATAGAAATGTCATTGCGGCAGTGGCGCGCAACTGACAGACAGACGGACGGACGGACTTACAGCCCAGTCAGACTGCCACATTATTTTTCGCACTTGAAGGCCAACTAAGAAGAAAAAAAGAAATAAGAAAAGAAATGACGTGACGTATTTTTAGCAAAAAAAAAAAAAGAAAAGAAAAGAAAAAACTGGTGCAACAAAAATGCATGAAAAGGCATGAATGAAGGTTTTTAAGATAGATTAGTACGTACATACATAGTATGAACTCTCGTATAGATGCGATGCGATAGATGAATGTAAGATACAAATGCGCAACAAATTGAAACTTGTTTGCCAAAGCCAAAGCGACCTCAAGGCAATGTTGTTGTTGTCGACAGAATGCTTGGCTGACTGACTGACTTGACTTGACTGGCTAGCTGACTAGGCTGAATGTAGCCGTGCAAACCGTGGCAAATCAATCAATTTTCTCAACTCAAACTATGACGATAACGAAGACGTGCTGAATGTTGCTGAATGTTGAAGACAAATGTTGTATAGACTGAGCTTCTTGGTTGCGCTTCATCAAGCATAAAGCAACAACAACAACAGCAACAACAACAATCAGTTCATCTGCAACGCCATTTCTTTTATTATTTTTTATTTTTATTTTTTTGGCTTTATTTTTTATGCTGTTGAAATGTGACGCTAAAGTTATAAACCCAATTTCCGCAATACAATCTGGCAACGCTGTCAATGCGCTAAATACAACGCTGGCAAGGCAATGTGACAGGACAAAAAAAAAGCAACAAAAACATTTATGCTGGCCCAGAACGAATCTTAAAATGCGATGATGAACTTCAAGCTTAAACACAACATGCCGCCGCCGCCGCCACAGTTGCCGCTTTCGAATGCTTTTGGCATTTTGGAAAAAAAATAAAATAAAATAAAACACAAACTGCAATGAAGTTGTGAATGTGTAAAAGAGAAAACAGGCGTGTATATGTATTTGCACGCGCATATGTGTGAAAGAGAGAAAGACCGTTAAAGATGTATCTGGCAACAAACGGACAGACGGACAGAGCCATACAAAATGCTTAAGTACACGATCATCGGCGGTAATCGCGCGCATTCATCTCGCATAAAAAAAAAAAAAATGAAATAAAAAAAAAAAAAAAAGCAAGGAACAACATCTTTGACTGACTGCCTCTGCCTGCCCTCCTGCCTTGCCTGCCTGTCGGTCTGCTAGTCTATCTGTCTTTGAGTTGAGTTGCGTCGAGTTGCATATAAGGCGCCTTCCAGGCAAAAACAACAGCAACAGCAACATAGCAACATGGCCAACAACTTCATGGCTTATATTTTGTTGTTGTATGTAAGTCTAAAATAAAATAAAAAAATTAAATAAAAAAACAGTTTAAGATCATCATCAACTGCAGCAGCAGCAACCCAGCAAATGCAACATAAGCGGCATTATCATTCTTTTCAAACAAAGTTTGATTTGAAAGTACATAATATTTAATTCAAATTTTCTAGTCCTTATCGAATTATGGAGAGAGAGAATATTTATTGTAAACGTTTCATGCCTTAAGCTATGAATTAAAAGAAAGTCTTCATAGATATCTCATAGAATGTCAAGATCAATGACAACAAATTCGGAAATGCTCCAACGCAAGCTCAACTAAAGACGCCATGATGAGTTACCAAGCGGTGCTACTGAATTAATTGCATAATCCTATGATTTTCCCAGGCAGTAGAGAAAGAATACGTAAACCTTATTGAAAATTCATAACTGAGGCCAAGGTGAATAGTGAAGAAAATGGCCGAAAAGAACAAAATTGACTCAGAAGTATTGAAAATATTTTCAATTGGTAGCAAATTTATAGTTTACAGATTTTGATGAGCTCCCGAGTGCATTTCGAACAATGTCAAGGATATCTCGAAACGGTTCTTTGAAATATTTTTATGGAACATTTTTGGAATCTACGTTCCACAACAAATTTATAGAACAAAGATAGATGGAGTTGGCTAAGCAGAAAAACTATATTCCCCACACATTTAGCATATAACTGCCGTTTTGCAACCATAAAACATCTCGGTAGTGAACCTTTGTACGTGAAAGGCCCCAAAGGAACAGAGCCAATCAGTACAGTTAAGTTGGGACCGTAGTTTTGAGGGACATAAGAGAAATATATAGATGCATCAGTCTACTCGATCTAAATGCAGAATATACACAGAGGAAGTGTTCTAGCGTTTCTGGAGTTCTAACAACTTCTGCATGTACTGTTATAAGGGGTACCCAATCTTGCCGCGTGTTACCCTGTTAGTCCGCATAGATCTTCACGAGAGTTTACCATTAGAGTTCTGATACGTTTGGGGTCAATCGTTGGGCAAATAAGCTTAGCTCTTCTGGAGCTATTCATATTTTACCAATTATTATTGTCTAGAACAGAACAAAAAATTCATATTTTTAAAAGGAAAAACAAAGTATACAAATCTATTTTAACTCTAATTTTAATTGAGATTATTAAATAATAAAATAAAATATTGTTTAAAAAAAAACCCACGCAGAAGGTACATAAAACCAAGATCATGTGAACATCTCAAAAAGACCTTGTATAAATATACTCAGATTTTTTTTTTTTTTTTTTTGTTTAATGTTCCGTCAGATGCAGTTCGCTTTAACGCGTTTAGCCTTTACACAAATAAAACATGAAACTTAAGTTGTTGGTTTGGTTGTTGTTGTTGTTGTTGCTGCTGGCTTTGCTGTTTGCTGTTGCTGTTTGCAACCATTAAAATGTTGCACTTGAAAATACTTTGACCTTATGAAAGGGTATACAGCGTTGTTATTATTATTTACAATGAATTATTTTGAATGTACAATTTAATTTTGCGCCAGTTTCGGGTTCATTTCATTTGACTTTGAAATGAAATTGTTACTGTTTGCTGTTGATTTTGCTGTTTCTATTTATGTTGCTGCTGCTACTACTGCTACTGCTGCTGTAATTCAATCTTGTTGCAATCGCATGTTGCTGTTCATTTGCAATGCGTATAAATGTTGTTAGCATCAATTAAATCTAATTCAGTTGCGTGCCAAAGTAAATACAAATAAAACTTTAAATTATTAAATAAAATAAAATGAAATGCATGAATTTATGCTTTAAATACTTTAAAAAAAAAAAAATTGATTTCATAATTCTTCATTTAAATGTTGCGCTTCTTCATTCAGCTTCGTCGTTGTTTAAATTGAATTAAATACACACACACACACACACACAACTCGCTTTGTTTGACTGTCTATTGGCTGCCTAATTGTTGTAGTAATTTGATTTTAAATTAAAACATAAAATTTATAAAAAAAAAAAAAAAAAAAATCATAAAATTTTAAGCAAGACAAAGTTTTTGCATTAGCTTAACTAAATTTTTTATACGCTTTGGCGTAATTTTATGATTTAAAAAAATTGATCAAAAGTTGAAATTTTAAACTTATTGGAACTGATCTTATATGAACTTTTTATAATCTATTCACTATTCACATATTTGCGTGTATGTCTGTCTGTCTGCTACTTTTCAACATATCGATGCAAATACCTTTTTGTTTCAGATAGACAGACAGACGGAGATGTGAAAAACATTAAATATTAAATGGCAATATTGTATCCGTACATATTAGGCGGACAATTAAAACCAGGGTTGCAAACATGTTTTTAACCGAACTATAGCATTTTTTTCGTCTGCTCCGAACCATGAACCAAAAGCCGAATCATATTTTTTTAGTTTGTTAGGATCCTTAGTATTTTTGGGAGCATACATTCTATTTGAAGCACATAAACCGAAACCGAACCGCATTTCAACATTGACTTAAAACCGGTTCTTGAACCGAACCAGCGGTTTCAAGGTATTACGAACCACTGAACCAATTCACTGCTAATTTTTTTCTGTAGTCTGCAGCCCTGATTAAATCAATAGTCTCCACTTTTAATGAAAGAATAATTCTTTTGAAGCGTATAAACGTTTGTATTAAACATTTTTGGTTACAATTCATTAATTTTTTTCTCCTGTTTAAGTTTAGCAAATAAATGAAGGCTTACGTAGAAATGCATACGCTACATTTATATGCGTGTAGATCTTCATTACAATTGCATGCCAACTTACACGCAAATCAAATCAGCAGCTATATGCATTTTGCACATAAATTTGCAAATATAAATACTAAAAAAAAAAAAAAAAACAAAAAACAAAATCAGTCCGGTAATCGTTGCATTTACATTACTCCGCAGGCAGGCAGGCTGGCAGACAAGCTGGCAAGCAGGCAGACAACAAGTCTACTACTCTACTCAGTTAGTCTTTCTTAGTTTTCAGTTTTCAGCTTTCAGATTTTGTTGTGTAATAAACTTGTACATTTATTGAAGTCGTCGGCATATTTTGCATGCATTTGTCAATTTAGCGTTGCATCAAACATCCTTCCAATTTCTTTTGACAGCAGCCGACAGCTAAAGCACAGCGAAAAAAATATACATACGAAAAACGGGCGTTCCATTTGATGCATTTGCAATACGAAATTCAAGAAGCCGCTGCTGCTCCTGCTGCTGGAACTGGAGCTATAGTTGTGTTGATTTGCCCTTCAATGAATGAGTGACGTACAAACCAGACAGACAGACAGACAGACAAACCAAAGGATTGACATAACGACAGACGGACAGACAGACAACTAAAAGATTCAGTGCAATGAATGTGAATGAATATGTTTGTAGATACATTTATGTATCTAAACATATGTATTGTATGTGTATGTATGTATATGCCCACTGCTCAGTGCATTCAAGTCGCATGCCTCAATAAAAACCAACACCGTTGAGCATCGGTTCACTTGTCAACGAGAGTGACTAACGAGTGCATCATTAAATGATTTTAACGACTTCATTTAATGTTTAACACAATATTTACAACTGTCATAAAAACAAAAAAAAAAGAAACACAGCACAGACACTTAGAGAAGTACTACATACATACACATACATGCATACAATATAAAAAAAAAAAAGTTTTTATATGATATTTTATATTTATTATGGCTATGATTCGTATATACTGCATACTCGTATACATATGTATATGCATGATACTCTTATTGCCATCAAAACATTTACCGGCGGCTCACCAAAAGTGACATTAAAACGTGCAGACATCAACGCCTGCTTAAATATAATGTCACGCTTATATATTTTTTTTATTTGTATTTTTTATTGTATTTATTTTTAAAATATTTAAATTTTCTTTTTGACTTTACATGTAATTCAGATTGAAATATACGTATGTATCATATAAATAGAAATTTATAGCTCTATTAAATGTATCTATTTATATGAAATATTTAAAGACTCTTATCGTCACTTATAGTCTTCGATATTTTTACAGTTTAGACAGACAGACAGACTGACAGACATAGCTAGATCGGCACTACTTTTAATTTTTATCAAAAAACATAAACTTCTGGTAAAGAGTATTAAAATATAGAAATTTGATTGAAGTTATCAAAAAATGGTTGGAATTTTTGAGTTTCGTGCAAGAAAAGTACACCGAATTGTTATGGATTAACCTAAACTATTAACACAATTTTTTTACTCAATGGGCGTATAATACGGCAATATTAATTAGTTTTGCTACTTTTTGCTCTGTTTCAAAAAAATTTATTTTTCAAATTTCTGCCAAAAAAATTGAATTTGGGAGCTCGCCTTTTTTTTAAATCTCTTTTTTTTACCAAACTTTCAAAAGCTTTTAAACCACCCACCCACTCACAAACACGCACAGATACACTTAAAATGAATATAAATGACAAAAAAATTTCATTTAACACTTTGCTACGCTTGCGGTTAGACAGTTTCTCACTTTAACAACCTCAACCTGTAGGCAGAGCTTATTAAATGTATCTTTTACAACCGCAGATACATTTCCGCTTTTAGTTATAGACTTGCATGTGTGTCTGTGTGTGTGTGTGTGTGTGTGTATATATATTTTATTTTTCATCAGTTTAACGATTGCAGTTTGATTTTTCTGTATACAACGTCAAGTTTTGAGCTGTCAACACTTCAAAAATATGGCATCGTAAAAAAAAGTAAACCGCAGTAGATTAAAATAAAACAAAAAAAAACAATAATAAATAAATAAATCCATAATTTCTGCAAAATGAAACAAAAAAAAAAAAAAAAGAAACTGTCAGACCCTTGTACAACAAACAGCAGCAGCAGAAAGTACCTCACACACAGATACACATACGAAACACTCGAAGGCATTACAAGGGTAATCTGTGCTAAGCAAATAAACTAAGGCGCTTAAGAGCATTTGTTCAATAGGCAAACACAATAGACTGACCTAGCGCAGCCACACAGATATACACACACAAACACACACTCACAGCTTTAGATGAAATAAACGAAAAAAAAGAAAGATAAAAACTACAAACAATACATTTGAGTGCTGACTTTTTCATATAGCATAATCGTTTGTACAACGAGTATGTGCGTCAAAATGTGCCACATAATCACACATCATATTCCTAAATAGCCATAACGAAAGTAAACGCCAAGCGTGCATTGAGATACAATTGCTGTATCTGAAGTACATACCAACATACACATACATACATACATACATAAAGCGTATACAAAGAACAATGCCTGATTTAGTGACCCTTGAGCTAAGCTGTGCTGAGCTAAGCTAAGCACTGTGATGCACTTGAGATTAGTTTGTTCTTTTCCTTTGTATCTATGTATTTGTATATATTATTTTGTTTAGATATTTTTGTCTTTTCTATCTTTTCGCATAATTTGTGCAAAAATTTGTACATTTTTTTGACAAAAATCCTCTTAAAAATTATTCAAGAAAAAAGATTTTTTTTTTTTCTTTGTTGCTTTTTTATTTGGGTTTTCTATTTCATTTTTGATATTGCGTATAATAAAATGTATCTATAACTAAATGTATCTTTTTTCTTAATAAATATTTGACAAATGTGGCAACATTTAACTTTATTGTGTTGCTTTTTTGCTGTTGTTTTTGTTATTCAATTTGTTGCTTTTTCATTTGCTTTTTTTTTTTTTTTGTGTTGCATTCGCGAAATAAAAATGAAATTTTTCTTGCACATTTCAGTGCGCTATACGATCTTTTCGGTATGATTATCACAATTATCTGTAATTCCGACGATAAATCATTTTTGGTGCGCATGCGCACAGCTCCAACATTTACGTTTAAAACGATGATGACGACGACGACGACGATCTAAAAATCCATGCGCAATGCGTTTGTCCGTCTTACAGTTTCACTATCTGTTCATATGTCTGTCCGTCTGTCCGTCTGTCCGTTTGTCTGTCCATCTGCTGTCTGTTGTGCAAAAATCAGAGAAAACGTAACTAAAACCAAAAACGTTCTACAATGCGCAACAAACTTAAGCGAAAATTTAAAAAAATTAACAATCTTTATTTTTTTTTTTTTTAAGTTAGATACGCAGTCTTTTGTATCTTTTGTAAATGTATCTCAGTAAACGTGTATTTAAATACGTTTTTGTTTTATCACATTAAAATTAACACTAAACAAAAATTATTATTAATTTTTTTTTTTAAATATAAATTTGCTTTTTCTTCAAATAAATCAGTTATAACAAATGTAATACCCATTATGTAACACATATCCTAGAACTCTAAATAAAAATATCTTTTATTTCAAGAGAACCATTGCTCAAACGTACGCTTACCTCATAGGGCAGTCAGTCAGTCAGTCTGTCTTGTATCTTATACTCTTCTCTAACTGCGACTACCCTTATTGTAAGACTCCTTCGCCCCTCTGCTATAGCTTATTGTAAGCGGCAAATTTACAGCACGAACAATCGATTGTCGTTCAATCGTGCTCAGTTCAATCGATCGAACGATCGATCGATCGATGGAACGATCCATAGATCGAAACGATAGCTTTGAAGCGTTGAATCGTTGATTTTGATTGCCTCGATTGATCGCAAAATAATACAATAAATACAACAAAACCACAACAACAACAACAAACCGTTTTAAAGTCCTTAGTTATTTTTGCCGTTGTTGCTGTTGTTGCTGAACATGAATTTGATTAACTCATGAACTTGCATTAATAAAAATAAAACAAAAATACTTTGATCGTGTCAACAAATAACATTAAGCAATTGTTTAAAGAATTTTATTTTTAATTACGTTTCTTTTTTTTTTTTTTTTAGTTTTAATTTTGATTTATAGTTAGATCGTTTTGAGCGATTTGAAATTATTGAAAAATTATTAAAAATAATTATATTTATATTTATACAATAATATGTGTTATTAACAAAGATACTGAAGCAGCAAAGGTGCTTACTTTGTTTATGTAAATTATTGCAAATAAAATTATTATTTGACGGGGGAGCAGAGAAAGAGAGAGAGAAGGGAGATAGCAGCATGTTATTTATATTAAATTATATTATATCATATTTATTCGAGCGATTCAAGGAGTTTGAAATTTATATATTTTTTTTTTTTAATTTAAAATTTTTTTCAAACAATGAGCTAGTTTTAAAGTACTTTTGAGTCACTTAATAAGCATCTTATAAAGTAAAAAAAAGGAAAATTTAGAGTTTCAAGTATGAATCTAGGCACTTGAGACATTTAAAATGATTTAATGGCAATTTTTTCTTTATCAAAGAACTCAACTCCGAACTTCAGGGCGAAATAAACGCTTTGAAGATAGACTCCATTGAAAGCTGTCAAAATGAACACAACCAATTTGAGCACTGTTAAAATAAATAATCGAAATTTCTTCTTTCTTCGGGAGACATAGAAGACACTGTAAAAGCATTCATTCTGCTGTCTGGTCTTTTGTATGAGCCAAACGATCTCAGAGACTATAAGAAGTTTTGTGTAATAAATAATACCAAATTAATTTTTAAGCTCTTTCAAACGTGTACGCTTCTATCATCTTACGGATAGTGTCTTTTGATATAAATTTATTTGATATAAATAAATTTGAATCAAATAAATTTGTCCGACTGTCTGCATTTTTCTTATAGATCATACAAAAAAGTATTATAACTTTGTTCACCTTTAATGTTTGTCTACATTTAAATAAACATTTTCACTTGATTTCTAATTAATTAAGCTATTTAACGTCTTTTTTTTTTTGTGTCAAGTACAAATGTATACCAAATCTACTTAAAGAACTAATTTTTTTTTTTTTTTTATAGAACTATGAAAATTTTCTTTTATTTTCTTCAAGTCTTTAATAAATCAGTATCAAAAACAGGAACAACTACATTCACACCTACACCTGCTGCTGTTGCTGTTATTATTATTATTATTGTCTTTAACTGCTTCAAACTATTTACTTATATAATGAAACCAAGTCAAAAGCAACGATACTGAAAGACAGTTGAACAGCACAGAACAGAACAGAACAGAAAAGAACTAAATTGAAGTGAAGTGAAGTAAAGTGAACCTGTATTAAATTTCAAATTCACTCAGTAAATGCGCTTCTAATGAGCATAATTACGTTCAGTGTTCATATTAACGAACTTATTTACGCCGCAGAGCAGTTGAACGCAACGTAACGCTACGAGACAACACAACTAAATTGGATGAAAAAAAGAAAGAAAGAAAATAAGATACTTGTACTAAATTGAAGCGATAAAGAGAGAACGACAAATAGACAGACAGACAGACAGACAGACGGACAGATAGAGGGAAAGACTATATACAAAAAAAGTATATCTGTATAAAAGAAATTGGGTTTTATTTTACTTTATTATTTATTTATTCTTTTTATTTTGCACATCATTAAAATTGTACTTATTTGCTCTTGTTTTTCTTACTTTTTTTTTTGCTGGCTTTGTTGTTGTTTTTGCTGTGCGATTATTATTTTGCACTAATTTTATTTGACATAAAATCCGACAAGGTGACAACTGATGACATGAGTCAATTTGAAAGTTAAACCGACAACAACAACAACAACAAAGCTGTTGTTGTATTTGAACTTGAGATACACAGACACACACACTTGAGATACATTGTAGCTTGTTAGTTATTTAGTTGGTTAGTAACTTTCTTTGTAATTTTAATAAACAAGTTTGCGTTTTTTTTTTCTTTTTGTAATTTACTAAATGCCCGCATTTATTTTAATAATTTTTATTGAGAACTTGTTTTTTTTTTTTTTTTTGCACAGACTCAGGGTCAACAAATATGTATCTACTATAAAAAATTTGCATATATATAGGTTTGATTTATTTTTAATTTGGTTTTTAAAATATTGATAACATTTTATATGCATTTTAAAAATGATGTGGCAAATCCGACAAAAATTAAAAAAAAAAAAAATTTTATTTTTTTAACATCATTAAAGTTAAAAAATTTTAGATTCGATCAAAAATGTCATAACATTATATTTACGTTTTGAAAGATCTAATTTTTTTCCTTCTAGAACAAATTAAAAAATAAAAATCGGTTCGAAGTTTGACCGAGAAAAATCAGAATTTTTTTCCCTAGATTCAGATGTTGGTGGTGCCTAAGACTTACATAAAACCTCAAATTGTAAACATAATTCTTTCTCTTATTTACTAGTAGAATACTCTTAGTTTAAGAGCGTATTTTAACTTCGATTTTCTATTAAACGTGTTGTCTGTCTTTTGTGCAATAAAAAAAATAATAAATTTATAAAAAATGTTATGCAACGTGGGCAATTGCTCGTTAAAAGCAAAAAGCTTGTCAAACGCGTTTGCTGCCAGATTGAGTAGCGCATATTTTATATATTTTTTTAAAAAATATTTTATTAATTTTTTAAATTAAAATAGTTTTACTTAAACAAAAAAATGTTTAGCTTAAAAACTATGCGCAGAAAGAAATAAAAAATCTAAATACAAATTAATTTTTTGAACAACATAAAACAATGCGTATACATTTTATAGATTCAATTTTTAATTTTTAATTTTCTGTTAATGTTTTTTTTTTTTTTTTTTTTTTGCCTTTCAACTTTTTTAGTTCTTGCCGCAAACCATTTTATGACAACAATGCAGCCGACCAGTCAGATACTTTTATGTTCAGATATCAAAAATGCAAGTCAGCTTAAATGTGGCATTACATGAGCGGAGAAAATATAGAAAATGAATTTTAAATTGAAAAAAAAAAAAAATGATAATAAATAAAAAAAAAAAAAACAGGAGAATAGCAAGAACCAAAGCAGTAATGAAATAAACACAAAAGTCCTTTTCAATTAAGCCATTGCGCAGCGCTTGACGGCAGCAAACAGCAGCAAAAGCAGCAACAGCAGCAGTGAAAGCAATGAACTAAGCCAAGAAGCCAACAACTGACTAACCAAACAGCCAAACTGCCAACCGTTCAACTGATCGTGGGGTGAGCTAGTACCTTTTGCTGACTGAGTTTGCTGTCTGTTCTCGCTGTTGTTGTTGGTGTACAGCATGACTCGACAACAGCATCATGCAGACTAATTTTCCAAATGACGCAAGTTAAATTGTGCCGCCGTCACCGTCACCATCACCGCCGCTGCTGCAGCTACCAATGACGCAAAAAAAAAAAAGATATATTTAAACAAAAAATGGACATGTCAGAGGTGAAATTGCAGCGGTGCGCTCTATCGAAAGTTCATTAAAAGCAAATCATATTTTGTAAATAATACTCAAATACAATACAAAAGCTAAGAAAAGCTGAAATTTTGTGATCTGCGCAAGCGTATGTTGAGTTGCGTTGAGGCGCCTGGTGGCAAGTCATTTGAATGCCGCTGCCGCCCGCTGTTAACGCTCTCAACGCTCTTAACGGCTAGGCGCGCGGATGAATGCGCGCATGCGTAGCGCACTTGCTTCTTTGTGGCGCTATAGAAGGGCGAACAGAAGAACTGGATTTTGAACAGACATTGCGGGTGTACGAGTATAGTTAAAATTACAGTAGAACTCAACGCACAGCTTCGCGCCACAAAGGCACTTTGGAACAGTTCTTTTTTCCTTTTTTCCATTTTTTTTTTTTGTGTTAATCACGAAATTAGTCAATGACGCGGTAGTTTTTGTTATATTTCTTTTTTTTTTCTTTTTTTTTTTTTTGTATCTTCTGAACGCGCCGACGCAACTATAACCACCAAAGTCGTTTGATTCCCTTTTGCTTAGGCCCTTTTTTTCATTTATCACTTTAGTCTGTTTGCTTTTCGATTTAATATTTTTTTTTCGGTTTTTTTTGTTTCTGTTCATATTTTCATTAATATTTTATTGCTTAATTTCTTTTGTTATGCTGATTATGCCGACAAATGAGCAACGAAACGCGTTCAAAGTCGCACCAAATGATACCTCAAAACGTAGCAGACAGACACAAGACTCAGACAGCACAGACAGCAGCAGCAACTAAAAGTCGCCGTTCACAATTATGAATGATGTTCATGGGAAAAAATTTAAGTTTTGCTTGAACATGAATATTAATAGTTTATATAGTATACAATATATATAATATAATATTTATAATATCTTTGCACTTAAAACTTATTAACTGATTTATTTACAGCTTCCAGAATGTATCTGTCTATTCTTAATATTCATCAAAATATCTTTCAAAACAATTGCAAAATTAATTCACACATATGGAGGCAAATAAGTTGTTCGAATCAATTCGTCAATTTTTATACCCTATACCCATAAGATAAAAGAGTATATTAAGGCAGAAGGAGGCAAAATATACATTCTTGTACATATATATTTATATATATATACTCTTGATCAGCATTGCAAGAAGAGCCGACATAGTTTTGTCCATTCGTCTGTCATACTCTGCCAAATGAAAACGATTATCTCGAAGACTATAAGAGATAGACTCTTCTGAGCTGACACTTGGTCACTTACAAACTAAGTTTCTCTCCACTTCAAGGGATAGCCCACAAACAAATCTACCCCAAAATCTTGGGTTTTTGCATAAAACTCTTTGTATCTTTCTTCTTCAACCTCAAATTTAGTATAAATTATGCCAATGATAGACCCAATGAAATATCTAAGCAAAAATTTTTTAGGTATAGCCCCCATACAATTTACCCAATTTTTTTGAGTTTTGTATAAAAATCCAATACGATAAAGGATGATACTAAGATAAGACTTTACTTCAGATACTTAAAGATTAGGTACAGGGTATCTTGCAGTCGCGCTCAACTAGAAAAATAATTTCATATAAGCGAAATTCTGAAAAAGAGTCCTATAGGCTCTGAGTCGAACGGTTATCTCAATCGGCAGACAACAGAATAGACAGGCACAGACAAATGGATGTTTGAGCGGACAGACGGACATAGAAAAACTAATTTAAAATGTTAACTTCTTTATTTTTAGTTTAAAATTTTTACACACATGACGCTGCTGCTGCATAGTTCTATTTTGTCAGTTCTTGCTCACCAATATTTTTCTCGAAAATTACCTATGCCTATAATTTTCAAGCTTTTTTAAAATTTCGTTTTAAGGGTATTTGAGCTTCGGTTCGATTTAAACAAAATTAAAATTTTTCCCTGTTATTAAATTATTTTTGCTTTGATATAATTTTGCGATTGATGAATTTAATTAAGTAAATTACAATTTTTTATTTTATTGAAACTAATTTATTTGAGTTTATCACTTTTTAAGTTGATCAATTTGTAATCGCATTCAATTTTCACAACTTTTTAATAAATTTAATTTAGTTTTGCGGACGGAGGGGGACAGACAGACAAATATTACTTTTTGTATTTAAATGCGCTCTATACAAAAACTGAGCGATAGACAGACAGACAGACGAAGCTACCTAGGTCGACTACACCGAATATGTATTTTGTAGATACTAAAAATACCAACTTTAAAGCGTTACAAACATACAAAAAAATAGTTAATACTCTTTCCATATTGAGTAGAAAAAAATCAATGCAAAAAAAGTGGTAATTTCAGTTTGTCTTGGTAATTTATCATCTTCAGCTGCGCCACGTTGATATTTTATATTATTTTTTTTTTCTCATTTGACGCTTCTAGCTGAATTATTCTTAAGCTTATTGCCAGCGTTAATTCAGTCACTCTTAAGTAAATCTATCTATCTGTCCGTCTGTCTGTCTGTCTTTTTGTTCATCTTTACTTTAAGTGTCTTCTATGTATTTTTTTTTTTTTTATAATAAAAAACTATTTTTTTTTCTTTCTTTTAAGCTTACAAGAAATGTTTGCGTTTTAAGTTGATCGTTTTGTGTGCTGTGTTGTGTTGGGGCGCTTAAACGCTTTTAATTAAATCGAATGCGCATGTGTAACATTTTTTAGCAGCAGCAACAACAGCAGCATTTAAACTTTACGAGTTTGTATGTTGAGTGTGTGTGTGTGTGTGTGTGTCGTAATGTATCGTAAGCATCTAAACCAGCTTAGTTAAGCCATTCTTAGTAGCGTAGCTGTCCAAACGTTTTCATTTCATGATGTCCGCTTTGAACTTGGCCGACAGCGCATTTGCTAAATGATTGATGTGGTATTAATTTTAATAAACGCTCTAGCCACAGCAACAGCAACAGTAACAGCAACAGCTATAGATACATATATGTATATATATGATAGTGTTTGGCTAGACACTTAAATAGTCATTGTATTTGCAGTTTAGAGTTATGTTGCTGCCGTCGCAGTTGTTTCATCTTAAAAAAACTGAAAACGTTTTAATTTGTTGCTATTAATTTTAGCGGCTTTAACTTCTTTAGAAAATATATGAATCGATTGTCATTGCTAATCTTTTGTGGCTTAAGAATTATATTAATCATTTGTGTTGGCATAATTTAAATTATACCAACTTATTATAAGGAAATATACGAAAAAAGAAAAAATGGAGCAAAAATGAGTTTGTTGCATTTTTTGATAAATCGATTTTCGAAGTTATTAATTATGAAAGACCAAGAAAAAAAAAACGCTTTTTCTTTTGAACAAAGCAAATTATTATAACTTCCTGAACTACTAAATATTTGCAGCTATAATTAAAATTTAAATAAAGAAATAAAGATGCGCAATTAAAGCAAAGACAATGCGGCGCTAAAAAAAAAACTTAAAAAAAAAAAAAAAAGATAAAACAATAAAAATATAAAAGTCAAATAGTTTTCTTTTTTTTTTTTTTTGTGTGCTTCACACCTTTAAAAATTAATATTTAAAATTTTTAAGTATCTACCACACACACAGTCAGACAGACAGACACACAGCGAACAAGATACAATCAGCAAAAAGGGCAAATCTTTGAGCTGTTAATAGCCAGCGTAACTAAGTCAATGTAATTGATTATGTGGCACACAAAAGTATTATTTTCATTACAACGAAAATCCGTGTATATAACCGAAAAATAACTGCATTGGCCCACTTTGTAGAAAATTTGTTCCGTAGCCTTAGAGCTAAAAGCGTAAAATGCCAAGTTTCAGGGTAGTAAGCATCTATCTATCCATCTATGTGGCTGGCTATGATGATGATGAGCAAACGAGCACAGGAACAAAAGCTGAACAAGCCGCAACGAATTGATTCGATAGCGCATTTGAAAGATACTTTTTTTTTTTGTTGTTGTTGTTTTGTTTTCGAAAAGAAGAGCAATGAGTGCGCTTAATCTGTATAGACTGTGGCCAGCTAATGTTCTAAGTCATTGTCATAATGATGTTTTTTCATTTTGGGTTGTTTGTTAAGTATCGAATGCGCTGTTGAAAGAATAATGTGCTACCGATCGACGTATGGCGAATGGGAATGCGAATGATCAGTTGATCAGTTGTGATCAGTTTGCAGTTGTTGTTGTTTATGGACATCATGTTGAGTTTGTTTGCTTAGCTAATGTTTTGCTTTAAATTGAAAATATTTTGAATGTGTTCGTATGTGTGTGTGTGTGTGATAGATTAATGCTATTTCACATGAATTACTTTGCATAAAGCAGAAATTATAAATTCTTTGCTGCATAAAAGATTTTATGGAATATAATTTTTTTTGCAGCCGTAAAGAAACGGCAATAAAACTGGTACAAAAATATTGAAATATTTCAACAAAAAATTTAAAAACCTAAGACCACGCTCAAGTCAAGACATCGGCTTTTTTGGGCGAATTGCAGAAAAACTGTGAAAAGAAGCAAAAACATTTTTTTTGATTCCAAATTTTCATTCAAATTCGCGGTATATTTAAATTAGTTTTTCTACTTTAAAAAATTAACTCCCTGAAAATGATGGTTGACACGATTTCTCGTGGTTGAACTGAGCTAGTTACCTCTTGCACGAATTTTTCCGTGCCACAAAAAAGAGTCTTAGTTGCATTATTTAATCTTCCAAAGGCTTGAAACTAACATATTTCTGAACGGATCTTGAAAAAAGATGTTCTTTTAAAGAATTTAAAGTTCCGTTCAGGAAAAATGGTGATTTCAAGTCGTTAGATGATTAAATAAAGAAAATAATAGGAAAAATCTTTAACTTTAAATTAGAACCGATTTGAAATAGTTTTCATACGGAAACTGAATGATCAGATAACATTTTGTGTGCTGAAAATGAACTCTAATTTCAAAAATAAAAAACCTATTAAACATTTTTCGTTGAGTTCGTCAAAGACGCTGTTTCACTAAAATGATTATATCTCCAGAATTGTACGAAACTTTAAAAAGTTCTGTTGGAGAACTATTGTGGATTGTTTGAGCATGAGGCATGTAGTACCACATTCTTCAAAAGTTCGGGTAAAGCAATAAAACAATTTTTGCAAAACAAACCAAAAACTTTTAATTTCTGTTTCTGTTTTTCTGTTTTCATTTCTATTTTTTTCCTTTTTCAGTTTTAAACTTAAAAAAATCGCAATGGGAAGATTGATGACAATAGTTTCAGCAGCCTTTAAAAAAGTATTGTATAAGAATGCCCTGAGTCAATTAGATATGACAAAATTAATGAAATGTAATATAATGCCAGATAATATTTATCCCAGATATTTCTTCGATAGAATCTTCAATAAATCTAAAAAAAAATAATTTAAAAAAAGCAAATATTTACTTACCGGATTCACCTGCGGCTTTTGCAAATGTGTTGCAATATTTGTTATATTCATGCCCATGGCTGGTATCTGTGAGCCATAAAGCTGTCCGGCCGTCGGTGTCATGTCGGTTAGCATGTTTGCTGTGTGTTCTGTGATTTTGACGCGTATGATGTATTTTTTTTTTTTTTTCTTAACAAAGTATTTTTTAGTCTAATTAATAAGATTTTGTGTTACTTTTTATTTTTTTTTATTTATGTAAAAAAGCAGCACAACGTCACATTACACGCTTTTGCCAAAACAAATCAAACAAAATTGCCGAGAGAGAGTGCAACAAAAGCGATATAATTTAAATTTTGTGTTTATTGTTTGATTTTAGATTATTATTTTTTTTTTTTTTTTTTTGTATTTTTTCTTTGCACAAAAAGAGCTAAGATTTTTTGTTGTTATTTTTATTCTTTTAAATATTTTTTTCTTACGTTTTCTTGTCACTTAGGCACACACACAAAAAAAAACAAACAAAAAAAATAAAACAGAATAGAAATGACAATTTGGGTTTATGCATTTCTTTGCTTTTGCTTTTGCTTTTTAGATCTTTGCTATTTTTTCGTTTGTTATTTCCACTTTCTTTTGTTCAAAACAATTACGTAAAAATAATTGAAAATCCTTTTTGTATCCTTTGTACGTTTTGCAAATCTGGCTTATTGGAAGAAAGCAACGACAACGACAACGATCGATCGATGCGTCTTTGTGTGTGTGTTGTACATGTGCGTGCGTGTGTGTGTTTTCTGATCTTACAATACAGATCAGTCCAGTAATCCGTCAATTGCTGACAGCGTAGGCGCTGCGTGCTGACAGCTTCTTTTCTTCACAGCTTGTGACCTTGCACAGCGTGATAGCAGCGTTGCTTTTTTTTGTTGTTGTTATTGTTTTTTGCACTTTGCCGTCGGCTCAGCAAAAAGTTGAGTTTTCTTTTTAAAACTTTTAAAAGTTATTTTAAGCCGTTTTTCGCATATATTTTTGCGCACTTTTATTTTTTTTATTTATTTAAATTAATGTTTTAAAAAGCCGTTTGGCAAATACACTATAAAAAATTACAAAGCATTGTACACTTTTTTGTTGTTGTTGATTTTTTTTTTTTGTATATTTTTAAGTAGTTTTATGAAAAAAAAAATTTGTTTATTTGCTTTTTTTTACACACATGCGCTATGTTTAACTGTTGCGTTGCGTTATGTTGTGATATTGCCGCAGCAGCAGTTGCTGTAGTAGCCGCAAAATATTTGCCAAAGATGACGATGATGTTGAAGAAGAAGAAGAAGTAGCAGAGCAGCAACAGCAAACAATGGTAACTTCTTTCGGCATCAAAAGATGTGCTTACTTGCTTAGCTGATCTAAACTGGGCTGAACCTGATTCAGAACCGTGCTTGTGTGTACCACACCGGTGAGTACGACGTATCTTTTAGGTTAAACAAAACACAACAAATAAAATGTATCCGCGCAAAAGTTTTCGTCGTCGTCGCTGATCGTTCAAAGGCTTGCAACTGTTTCACGCGATGCCAACTCAAACAAAAAGCTTACGATATAAACAACAAAACGGCAACGCTGCTGACAGCGACTGAGGCGACAGCAATAACAGCAACAACAACAATAATAATAACGAGAACGACATACAGTGGCTGGCAGCAGCGACTGTAATAGTGGTATTTGTTGTTGTTGTTGTTGTTGTTGTACTAGTATGGTGGTTAGTTGTTGGCGTTGGCGGGTAACAGCGGAGATAAAGTTGTCTTGTTTCGCATATATGTAAAAACGCGACAAACGAAACGAAAAAAAAAAAATGTTGCCAATTTACAAGAATACTAACAACAACAACACTACAACAATAGCATCCGGTTTAAGCTATATAGTATATAATGTATGTATGTAGATGGTTGACTGACTGCCTGACTGACTGGATTTGCTTGTATCTGCATTGATGTTGACTAGTAAACTAAAGCAACAAATCAAATGGCAGTTGGGTGCTGCTGCTGCTGTTGTCGTTGCCGTTGTCGTTGTTGTAAAATACGATAGCAGCTACAACAACAACAACAAAAACACAACACAACGAACGAACGACAGCCATTCATCAAACGAACAATACATACTCACATACATACATACAACGAGAGACAGACAGAGCGAAAGAGAGAGAGCGAAAGAGAGAGAGCGCAAGGCATAAGGCAAATGTTAAATACTCACGCAATATTGGCGCATGGTGGTGGAGCGCATTGCATGGTACAATTGGATGCTAAAATGAGATAGCGCTAGTGCTGTGCTGCTTGTTAAATAAATGCAAACAACCACCAATATCATAAACACACATACACACATACACTCAGAGGCACGCACGCATTACGCTAACAGCATGAGAGTATTTTCTGAAACTCAGCAAGAGAGCAGAGCATATAATGCGCGCGCGCTTGCTCGCTTAAAATACATGCATAGCACATGCCAACAACATTTAGCGCCGGCACCCAAAGCGTAACAGCAACAACAACAACAACTGTAAATAAGAACGCCATAAAATGATCACTGATACTGATAGCAGCAAAGAGCGTACTGCTGCAGCTGCCTTTTTTTTTTTTTTTGTTGTTCACAAATACAAATACACAAATTGCGATAACTGAGAAATTTACGCTCACTCACGCAAATGTGCGTTCATTCATAAAAATCTTGCTCAAAACTAGTTTAATCAAAAAACGCGTGAACAAATCAATCTATCTCTCTTTTACTCTTTGCAGCTAATAACATTTTTTGTTGTTTTTTTTTTTTTTGTACTTTATATTTCTCTTTTAACACACACACATTCATTTGCGGCGACGCCCCGCTGTGTTTTATTGTTAGCCAATCGGCGCTTTGTTTTTGCTATTCACTCTCTAACCTATAATTATCGCGATGGCCGCTGTGCAAGTGAATCAGCATGCTGTGCCATAATCTAATGCTATTTCATTTTGGCGCATGCCAATTGTTATATGCATATTTTTTGATTATACGACAAAACTATTCTACTGGGTCCATCAATTGCTCCTTGGCATTATACGATACGGCAGGCACTCGCCACCCGTTCAGTTGCATCGAGTGCTCTGTTGCGTATAGCTTTAGTGCAGCGGCATTTATTCTTAAAATGTTTTTTTTTTTTTTTTTTTTTTTTTTTTAATGGATCTGCAACTTACGCAAAATTCTATTGAATTATGTAGCGCGATTTTGTTTTCTAATTAGAACAACTTAAATGCAGTGCATGAACGAATCTTTAAATGGAACAATAGGAACAGTTTTCAATGGATTTTTTTTTTTTTTTTTTTTTTTGTGATTTGAGCTGTAAATATAAACAAAATATAAATTGAATTTTAAAAAAAAATTGTTCTCGAAATTCTTTACTTTCTCAAAAATTTTATAAATTTCAAAACTTGACAAAAAACAAAACCCTTGATTCGTCCCAGCCTCTAGTTCCAGTTTATTTGTTAATTTGTACATATTTCTAATTATTTTAACGATAAAACAATATGGAGAAAAGCGTTCAGTAGCTGTTTTTGAAGATTTCTTAAAATGTGCAAGTTGGCGTTTTATTTCTTTTTAATAGATTCATTGTTGAGTCCAATAAAATTTTTCATCAATTATATAAAATATTATTTTCTTGTCTGTAATCGATACTCCAATGTCCAAAATAACCCAATTTTCATTTCAGATCCAGATACTGAGCTTAGATTCGTGCGGTACATTAACTCCGGGCGCCTTATTAGAGCATATCTGGGGTTCCATAATTTATTTTACAGTTTAGATTGCGATTTGTGTTTCTTCATTAAAATATAAATTTATTTTGGAAGGAATAAACGGCTAACGATTACAAATTTCTTGAATATCGGTCTGTTGTTTTTGCGAATTTATGATTACGATTTCGAGAACATGACTGATGTACTTCTATAATTGGTAATAGATTTCAAATTTTATATAGTTTACATGGATGATAATGAAGAATAGGAAAATAAAGAGGAAAAATAAAAACAAAATGCTCGTATTTGAGATTGGGAATTGTCCCATAAATCCTATAATAGCTATGTCCTTGATGTTTATATATTCAATCTGCTTAATATTTCAAAAAAAAAGTAGTTAATTTAAATATACAAAGGAGCTATTTCGAATTAATTATGCTGCCAATATGAAAATTTTATTCGGCCATGTTTAAAATACAAAGAAAAAGAAATGTAAGCGTTTTCAATTTACCCAAGTACAAATACTAAGTTTCAAGATAAATTGTATTTTTTTTCCTAAAAAAACTTTCAACAGAAATTTTCAAACAGATCAGACCAGACCATCTCTGTGTACAAACATTGAAAAAAATAAGGTTCAGCAATTGCTGGTGCTGCTGTTGCTGCTGGCGCTGCCGCCATCAAGGTTACTTTGTGGTTTGTGTTTTTTTTCATGTTTTTATTATGTCCTTCAACTATGAAAACTAAGAAGCTGTGGGTGGGTTGGGCGTAAGTGTCAAACTGAGTGAGTGAGTGAATGAGTGAGTGACTGGTTGTCTGATTTTTGCTTTTTTTGTTTTTGTTTTAAGTTTATTTGTTCATGACTGGCACGGAATCTGCAAGCCATGTTCTATGTTGGCATGTGGCATAAACACCCGCTGCAGCACAAAATATGAGCTGCCAAGTATAACTTCCCTTCCCCTTCCCTTTTCCTCCTTGTCTTATATGTACTCAACTCTATTTTATTCAACCAATCCCTTTGGGCTAAAAGCGTTCGGTATCTACTTATTTATATGCGGACTGACTTGCTGCTGACTAGCATAGAAACATGTCTTTCGTGTATGTAGCTAGAATTGTGTAAGTGTGTGTATGTGTGTGTGTGTGTTTGTGTATGTGGGCGGACGGGTACAAGTGACTTGCTCTCGTTGGTTGCTTGTGGCAAACTTTGAAACGACTTCAAGTCGTAAACGAAGATGCTGCGCTAAAAATGGCTGCAATAACAAAAGACGAAGAGTTTAATATTGTTCACCAAAAAAAAAAAAAAAAAATACATGCATAGAATTTAGTCTATAGGCCTATGAAGTAAATATGTACATAAGTATGTATTTATTCATTCGTATGTGTAAATATGTAAAAATATGTTGCTGTGGAACAATGTTTATTTGTACGAGTACATTGGAAGTGTCATCGCTTATGTTGCTTTGTGGTTTGTAACGATTTAACGTGATTCAACTTTAACTTGGATAAGTTCTGAAGAGGATGGCTACTTTTTATACCCGAAGGAACCGAAGGAAGTGGTAAAAGGGTATAACAAGTTTGTGTAAATATTAGTAAAAGACAAAAGCAGACATGATAGACCCTACAAATTACTTATATTCTTGATAAGCATCTGCCCCTCCGCATGTCCGTCTGTCATGATGCCTGCCGTATGAGAGATATTATTTTGGAGAATATAAGAGATAGACCCACCATATTTGAAACTAAGACTCTCCTGAGATATCAAATGTTTATTTACAAACGTTTTTTTTTCAAACCCCATTTTGAAGGGTACTCCCCAAACAAATCTAACCATAAATTTTGTGTTTTTGTTGTTGTTTCTATTCTAGGAAGTCTAAATTTAGTATAAATTATGCCCATGATAGTCCCAATGAAATATTTCAATATGATTAGGATCAAAAAACACATTCTAACAAACTAAAAATTTAAAAAAAAAAGTTTAAATTGTTCGGAAGTACTTTTATGTTTTGGATCATTTAGTCCATTCAAGTTGAATTCAGTATCCATTTTATCTCCTCACTTGAGGATGTTGACCGATTAGGCTAAGTATGTCTGTCTGTCTGTCTATTTGGCACTGCACTATTCAGTTTTAAACATATTCAAGACAAAATTTGAAATTTTGAGCCACATAATAGATGCAGAGTTGAAATAGAATTTGGAAGGTGCGTAAACGATTTCGCTGGTAACAACTTTTTTTTGTAGCTGGTTCCAGTGATTTAGCTGATTCTTAAGCCAGAATTATTGAAATGCAATTTGCGTACGTTCCAGTTATTTCTTTTTCAATTTTAGCTGATTTGACACTTTTCTGCGGCTTTCATTTTCCGTTGAAGTAAATATATAGAAAAATAGTTCTATTTGTGAGAAGTTTTACTTTTATTTGATCAAAAACTTTCGTTGTTTTTTTGTTCAACAATTTAATGACAGTTATTGTCAGCCATTTTAACATTTAATTAAACAAAAGTTGCAATTTGTTAGCGCACGCCTGCCTTTTTTTCGATCTATCTATCTGTCTGTCTGTCTGTCTCAAAGTACGCCCTAGCCGCCCACTTCACAGACTTCACTGGTACAAAAATGAAAACGATTGCGAGCGCCAAATGCTCTAACACTGCATTCTCTTCTCTTATATACAATTATTTACATCTGTGCCAAACGCTACTCAAAATGCTCTCAACAAGATACTCAACGCACATTCAGACGCCCCTCGTGACGACGCCCAGCGACGGGAATCGAAATAACTCAATCGTTGTCAATTGTTCGTTTTCCGCGATAAGATACAATACGATGCGATACGATGCGATGGGACTCGATGCTTTAGTATTTATTTAATTAAAAATTATTTTTAATTGAATTTATTTTATTGCGCTTTTTAATTAAATTGTTATGCGCTGCTCTATATCTATCTCTCTCTGTCACTCTCTTACATAATACCAATCCTCTTTTAGCTTATATCCAAATGATAGGTTTTAAGACAAAGACCGTCCGTGTGGAGAGAGTTGCCCAGGCGGACTGTGCGCGCTGTGCTGCAGGCTGGGGCTGGGCGGATGGGCGGCTGAGCTGACTTTATAACTGGCTCACTGGGTGCCTTAATTTTGCGCGTCTGCAATTAGTTTACTCGTAGTTCGCTATGTATTTTCAACGCCAATATAAATGGCTTCATTTAGTTGATTGCTTTTGTTTAGTTGTTGTTTTTGTTGTCATTATTATTGCCTTAGTTGTTCTAGTTCTCGCGTAGTTATCGCCGCCGTCACCGTCACCACCACCGCCGTAGTTGTCGTTCGCGTCTCCGTTGCTGTTGCTCTAAAGTGCTTGATTGCTGCATACATCTTAATTAAAAAGCCAACTTAATTACACTTTTCAACACCAAAGTTTATTAGGCAAATAACAAATGACAGCTCAAAGCTCACGTTTAAGTTTTATATATTTTTTTTTTTTTTAATCGTTTCATATTTTTATTGCTAGTCACACTGCATGCATTCGTATGATTCATTTTTTTAAATACACAAAAAGTTAACATTTCTAAAAAAAAAAAAAAAAACAAGTACATAAGTGACCTGTGACTTATTGACTTGACAAAGCTGATCCTCTCGAAAAATAGTTTTGTGCAGTTTAAATTTTAAATGGAAATAAGAGAGAACGCTGAAGTTGAGTATGCTCGACTGCAAGACACCCTGCATCCAATCTTAATGTACCTTTAGCATTGAATTTTCATAGAAAAAACTAAAAAGTGGTGTAAATTTGTATGAGGGTTATACCTAAAATATTCTTTTGGTAGTGCTCATATTGGGATATTTCATTGGAACTATCATAGGCATAATTTATACTAAATTTGAAGTTCCTAGAAAAAGAAACAAAGAAGTTTTTATGCAAAAACCCAAAATATTGGGGTAGATTTGTATGGGGCTACTCTTTAATGGTAGCTCTATCTCCTATAGTCTCCGAGATAATCGTTTTCAGACGGACATAGCTACATCGACCCTCCTAATAAAGCTAATCAAGAATATATATATGCTCTATAGGGTCTTATATGCTTCCATCTACCTGTTACTTATATTTGAACAAACTTAATATTCCCTTACCTCTTGGGTACAGGGACTGAAAAATTTTGATAGCCTGCTTATTGCGTAGGCGATCTAAAAGATTAGTACTGAACTGAAGATGGTATTAATAATTTATGTATTAAAACATGGCTTTGTGTGGCAGGTATAAAAAATTAAATAAGCTTCCTGCTCCGAATTATTTTCATCTTTTTCAGGCTTTTCGAGATATTTTTTAAAAAAATTAAAATTTTAAAACTTTTCATTTATATTCTTCTAAACCCCTGTTTTGTTATTCCTAGTATGACAAGTAAAAATATAGGAACTAAAGAAACAAAAATTGGGCGGGGGAAAGTTATTTTTTTTTTGTTGATTTGATTCTAAGTTTTATGTTTTACTCAAAAAACGTACTAAACTTTATTTTTTTTTTTTTAGAGAATGAATAAATTACAGCAAACGGAAAAATCAAAGATCTTAAACGCATCCCATAGCTAAGGGTCCCCATCCAGAGCAGTAGCAACGAATCTCAAATAATAAAGAAATATTTAACAAAACATAGACGAATAAAATGGCATTAAATTAAATGAAACGAAATAAATATAAAATGAAGACCTTTTAGGTAAATTACTCCATTAGAAGTGCTTTCCGAAAACACAATCAAAGCAAAGCAATGCAAAAAAAAAAAAAAACAAAAAAAAAAAGGAAAAAAAAGCAACAAAAACAACTTTGGCAACAAGCAGAAAACAAGCATAAAGAGGGAGAAGTGGGCGGAAAGGCAATTGCAATGGACGCCAAAGTGAAAGCCACATACATGAGCAAAAATAAAGTATTTTATTGCGAACGTATTGTTGACTTTTGTTATCATTGTTGTTGCTGTTGTTGTTGTTGTGGTTGTTGTTATTCCCAATGCAGACAGACAGACAGACAATCTACCAAACGAATGGACAGACAATACAAATGGGCGGAAAATATCTTGGCAAAAGGGAAAGTGAAGTATTACAGTCAAAAGGAGTGAGACGTACGACGTACGACGTACAAACATAGAACGGCGCCCTTCACAAAAATGCGACTGGGGCCGACCTGAAAGTAAACGTTAAACATGAGTCCCATTCTATACGAGGAACGCAAAAGGAAAAAAAAAAGCAAACAAGACAACCGCAGCTAAATACTAAAAGCCACAACTAGAACAGCAACAACTACAACAAATGTATGTACGAGTATGTACTCTGTTACATAAAACTTCTTCAACTTCAACTTCAACTCAAGCAAAAATCATGAACGAGACGTGAACGTAGTACGTCAATATACTTGAGGCTATTTTACGGATATCAAAATACAATTCAGTCGATTTGAAAAACCCAAAAGGAAAGCACTTCAGCAGCAGAGCAGCACGTAATGCACAGACATGTGTGTTACGTTACGTTACGTTGCGTTACGTTACAATACATAAAATACAACAATGCCAACTGTCAGCATTCGACCGCGAACTCAACTTGGAAGCAGGGAGCTGGTAGCGGGGATTTATGGAGGGGAGTAAAGTTGGGCCGAAACTTAACATTCGACACCCTAAACCTCATGAATGCTAAAATGTATGTTTTTACAATACAAATACATACGTACAAATGTATATGCAATGTATTAATTTTTGTTACACGAGGGTGGATCAACGAATCTAATAAAAATATTACACAAATAACACGTTCTATAATAACTCATTAAAACGGGTCACCAAATTTGTATAGAATTGGTAATTAGGCCGAATCAGATAGGTCTGTTAAAATATTTTCTATAGTCTGAATTTTAAATACTTCGGATCTTTCTCGTGTTTTTCTTGGAGACTATTGAAGATGAAGCTAAATTAAAATTGAAATTTTGTTTCTCTATATTTCCATGGAACAAATGAGACATCTTCGACCATATAAAGTTTAAATATTCTTGAGATACGTCGAGTCGAATCGTCGGTATGTCTGTCCATCCGTATGTCTGTCATAAATAACTGAATACTAAACCTCTAAAGTAATACTTTGACAAAAATGCTAAGTGATACAAACAAATTGTGATCAGGGCTTGCATAAATTTTGAAAAAAGATTTGTTAAAACTCAAAGGATACAGAAGGTATTCATACGAAGGACACTCTTTAAACGGTAAAGCCCGATGGGTTTCAATGAGGACTCGTTAAAATAATTAAGTGTTTTGTTTGCTCTAAAGTTTGTGTGATCGGTCTTCCAAGGGCTACACCATATTTTCATTGACAAAAACTAAACTACAAAATGAAGTTTTCGTGTATTTTAAATTTTTGTAAAGTTAAATAAGAAAAGTTTTAGTTAAACTTACATTTTTTTTTTGCATTTCAATTCCAACTTTTTCAAAATTAAACAAGAAAAAAGAATTTGGTAGCACTTTCCATTCTATTCTTGTTGTTTTGTTGTTCTTTTCCCCTAAACTAGTGGCTGGTGTTTCATTTGATAACGGTTAATGTAATATGTATAAGAGCATACATATATATATTTTATATATAGTAAATAGGTATATACGAGTATATAGATACTGTATATAGTATATGTATATAGAGAATATATCTGACGTCTTAAATTGTTAGGCGAAGGCGTGTCACAAAATCGTAAATCACTTTGAAGTGGGTCGTCGCCGTTTTTGTCGTTGCTTTTGTTCTTGTTCTTATTTTTGTTGTTGTTTTCAAAGTCGCAACCGTAAAGCAAAGTCCACTTTCAAACAACAAAAACAACATTAGCAGCATAACAAAACAAAGCAAAGCAAAAGTAACTGAAAAGTATAAAAAAGGAAAAAAAAACACAACAAAAAATTAGAAAAAGCAGCTAAAAAAGCTTTAAGATGCTTTATCCTGTGTAATAATGTCAACAGAAGCTGCAAAATGTCCAAACCAACAACAACAAAAAATCAGCAAAGATAGAGGAAAAGAACAGAGAGTATTACTTACATTTTGTATAATTTTGATAGCAGATAATATCGTTTTGAAAGATTCTTCGCTTTGGTTGTGCCCAAGTTCTAATAACGTCACCCGAAATCATCCGACGACTACAGCACATAACACTTGACTATACCAAAAAAAAAAAAAAAAAAAAAAATGGTATATCTTACATTAATGCATTCAAAAATATATTCAAGAATCAATCAATATCTTCGTGCAAATGCAACGTCTTAACTCAATCAGATCAGATAGAATTGTAATGAATCGTATGACCCAACTCAACTCACAATCAGTCAGCTTAGTCATCACTCATCACATCAACACATCATTGGATATAAATTGCAAACTTTAATATCAACAGTCCTGAATTCTGGCCGGTTAAGTTGAGAAATCGCTTTCGAACATCAAACTTTGCTGCTGCTGCATTCAATCGGAACAACTAATTTGTCTGTCAGAGCTCTTTACTCGTTTAAGCTGGCTTAGCTACTTAATAATAATAATAATTATTATTATTATTCAACAAATCAAGTCATGTTCACGTTAAGTAAGTGAGGAGAGCAAGAACGTCAATTTCATCAATCAATATTCACTCTTTTTCTACTTATCGTCTTATTGTTTTTTTATCAAAGTTGCAATCCCGAGAATCTTTCAGATACGTAACTTTAAGTATATATTTCTAAGCTCTTTACATTATATAAATGATGCTATTTAAACATTATTTCTCGTCTTATATAATATCTAGATCATCTAGAGCATCTACAATACATTTCCAAGGAATAAATCTGATGCGCTGATCTTTTTGAGCTTATCAATATAAAGCATAAAAATTTTAAGAGAACAAAATATTTAAGCTTTTAAGAGTGCCAATTTGATGCATGAAAAAAAAAAAAGAAATAATAAGCTTAAACGTAAGAGAAGACATATAAATTTGAACGGTGCTATTCTTTTAAGCGCAGAAGTACGCTCATCTCTCCCCAATTTGATCCGTTGTCTGTCTGTCTGTCTTTTTTGCCTGTCTGTATATCTCTCATTTTCTCTCTCTCTCTTTCTCTTCTCGCTCTGTCCAACTGTCTTTTTTTTCGATCTTGACTGCGTTGATGCCTATTCCATCCTTTCTGGCTATCCTGACTGACTAACTGACTGCCTTGACTGACTATTATGGCTGCGTGTTGCCGCTGTTACTCCTTCATTGCGCTTAATTATTGTTATTTATTATTTTTATATTGTTTTGATGAGATGTTCAGCAACATGTTGACGAAATGTCGAATTTGCAAATTGTTTAAATCAAGTTGCGAGTGTCTGTCTGTCTGTCTGTCTATCCGTCTGTCGAGTGTTGATGGAGTGTGTTTTTTTGTATATCTGAGAGATAGTATATATGTATACATACTACATATTTATAGTATATTTATATGTGTATGTGTTTGTGAAGCGCCAGTGTTAAAGGATGTGTGGTTTCGTTTTATATAATTGATCGATTGCAGCTCGAGGCGTGCAACAAAATTATCATAATTAGACTAAATGCTTGCTACAGTCAAGCTACTGTACTTCACACTCGCCTCGTACATGCTTTTTACTTGCTTCCATTCGATTGCATTGCAAATTCGTTGCAACATCATCAACATCAACAGCAACCTTCGTCGCTTTTCATACTCAAAACGAAATTCGCACCCTCACCACACCACACCACACCTCACAATTGGCGTTGGCCGTCAACATCAACGCTTCAACTTCAACTTTAACGCTCCGGGCGCCTTGTATTGACAGTGGGCAGTGTCAGTGTCGCAATTGGCGTGATTTGTTATCCAGTTTAGGCAATTAAAGAATTTTATTATAAAATCTACAATTTGTCATATGTGTATGTGCATATTTATCATAGTATATGTATGTATATGTATGTATAGTGTATATACTCGAATGTATCTATTGATATAAATTTCCGCATTTATATGCTTGCAGTTGCCACTCATGCCAGGTCTGCCACTCTGCTGGTCATTTGTCTTTGACACGAATTTAAATTGCATAATTACAAATAATTATCGACTGCAACCAAATCAAGCCGAAATGCGGCAGCAAGCCAACCAACAAACGCTGGCAATAATTAATTGAATTAAATTTTTTTTTTTTTTTTTTTGTATTTGAATTTACAATTTTGGTTTACTTGGTGCCGTGTGGCAGCCGCAGCAGCAGCAGCAGAGGCATTTTGGACAAATAGGAATGTTGTTAGATATAAAATATTGGCATTTATTCGACAACATCATTTTGTAATATTTTATTTACCAAAGATAAAATATCGTTTTTTTTTTTAAGTAATTTTTAATTTATAAGAGTCGAATAAGTAATCGAGTTAATAATACATGACTTCAGCAAAATTAAATGAAAAATTGTATGTATTTATAAAGTATTTATACATATGTGTATGTGTATGTGGAGGTACATATAGGAACTATTTATTAATTAATATTTTTGCCACTTTCGTATAGTTCGACTGTTGCTGTTTTCATCCTATACCACAAATGATATAGGATGTCTATGGACTATGGACTAAGCTAAGTTAGTGTTCTTTATTAAGGCAAGTATTTAAATTTATCTCCCAAAAATGCTTAGTTTACGAAAGGGAATCTTGGAATTCGAGTCTTGAGTTCATATGGGAACGATTATAAGTATAAAGAGAGAAATAAATAAAAATTTATTTAAAAAATAATTTTTTTTTCCCCAAACTTAATTTTTTTTTTTTTTTTTTTTTTTGACATATGGGAACGATTTAAAAGGAAAGAGAGAGAGAGAGGAAAAGTACGGGAGAGTACCCTATGCCCAAGGGGTAAAAGGGTATATTAAGTTTGTGCAAATGTATGTAAGAGACAGAAGGAGGCATGGTAGACCACATACATATATTCTTGATCAGCATGGATATGAGAGTCGATCTAGCTATGTCCGTCTCACAGCCCGTCTGTCGCAGACTGTAAGAGATATGACCATCATATATAAAACTTAGACTCTTCTAAGCCATCACGTGGTCACTTACAAATGATTTAGCTCTAGCATAGGGATAGCCCCCATACAAATCTATTTCAAAACTATAAATTCTTGCATTAAAACTTCTTTGTTCCTTTTTTTCTGGAATCTTCAAATTTAGTATAAGTTATGCCAATGATAGACTCAATGAAATATCCTTATACAGGTAGGACCAACAATTTTTTGGGTATAGCCCCATACAAATTTACTCCATTTTATTTTTTTTTTTTTAGTTTTTTTATGAAAGTCCAATTCAAAAAAGTGTGATACTAAGATAAGACTTAACTTAAGGTACATAAAGATTGGCTACTGGGTATTTTTCATTCGAGTATACTCGACTTTCTTTCTAGTTTTATTTTTGATATTATTAATAATAATAGTTTGAACCTGTTTTTTAGGTATTGTAATACACGACCATTAGCACACCATTTCTTTAATCCTATGGAATGCAACGCCTGGCCAGGAGATACTTGGGGGCGAACAACAAGTTTTGCACAAATCGCTGTCACCGGAGCGATCTTTTGACTTTATAACAGCCAAGATGTTACTGAGTGCTAAACCAAGCGATTTTGACGAACGGAGAACTATATTAGTCAAATTTTTTATGGAAATGCTAACGAAGAACCAATGTTGTCCTTCTAAAACAATAAGCGATATTGTTCAACTAATATATTTTTAGCTTCCAATAATATTAAAAATAAAATAAACTAAATATTTCTGTAAGCCTAAAATTAAAAAAATAAAAATAAAATCAAAAACTCTTTATTTTTATTTAATTTTAAAGAGTTTACTATTTGGAATAAATGTTTTTCTCAACTTCAATTTTTAAACTTACATAAAAAATATTATAGACTGCACAGACCTTATGTGAACTATTAAAAAAAAAATGAAAAAAAGAAATAAAAAATAGAAAATAAAAAATAAAAAAAATTGCTTCAGTTTCCTTTTCATTTGTTTCAATTTTTTTGTTTTTTGTTTTTTTCTCCTTTTGCCAAATGGTTGTACAATTAATTATTATGGCTGCCGCCGTCACCGTCGCCACCAATCTGACTACGACTTTGGCTTTTACACTTGAGGTGTGCTGTATCTGTATCTGTGTGTGTGTGTGTGTGTGTCTACAAACAAATACATGCAGACATATTTAGATACTTATACTCCCAGCTGCCGAGGCATTTTTTCTCTTTCGTGGGGCACACAACCTGTAATTATCGTTCGATACCAATCGAAAACGAAAGACACAAAAATTTATTATTGTGAATTAATAAATTTTATTTTTGTTGCGCATTCCTTCTCTCCTCTTCTACACACTCTTTCTATCTATCTATCTGGTGCAATTTTTTTTTAATCGTACTTTCATGTATTCCACATGAAAAGTATTCAGCAGCATTCGCATAATTTCTGCTTGACCATTTAAAATGAATGAAAAAAAAAATTGTATTTTTTTACTAAACGTTTGGGAATGCTTTCGCATTCGAAATGTTGCATTTCATAATATTTTACTTTTTTTCTGTTTATTTTTTTTTTTTTTTTTTTATACACTTCACATATAAAGAATACATTCGTTTAATTTTAATGCAAAGTTTGTTACACTTCGAAGAGAATAGAGTAGATTCACATAATGTAAAAAATATACTGGATCACCTCGTCTTTTAAGTGGAATAAATTATGAAACTGACCACAAGATCAGTTTCATAATTGATACAAATCAGTTTGTGAACTCTCTCTCTGGGATCAACAATTGTTGAAAGTTCTTGATCTAGGTTTCAGTGTTACTTGAGAATTATTCGTTCGGAAATAAAAACTCCTATAAAAATGCGAAGAGTATAAAAATTTCGTAAAGCTTATTTTCGACTGTATAAAATATTAGTTGCATATATTATAAAAAAAAAAAAAACTATATTACAACTCTATGCCCTATACCCACTATAAACACTATTCCCTTTCATGCACAAACATTAACATTTTTGGAGCGCTGCTTTTCTTGTCTTTTACTGGTACTTTTGTCTGTCTGTCTGTCTGTCCGTTTGTCTGTCCACCTTCGTTTGTTCTCTGACATTCACATATATCTTCGGCATTATCTTGTCATACGATCTCAGACAAAACGAGAAAATGAAATGAAAATAAGTTTAAGAAAATAATTTCTTTTGCAAAATTATGCTGAAACGATAATATTTGGCACATTGAATTGCCATTGAAATGCAGACAGTGGAGTTTTATAAGGTAGCCATTCAGCTAGTCAGCCAGTCAGCCATTTTTTTATAGCCATTTTGTTGAACAAAGTTTAGCATTTAAAGATAAAAGTTGAACATAAATAGTCTCTACACATTTAAAGCTAAAATACAAGTACGATCTTCTAAAAATCGCTTTACGAAAAGTTTTATACTTTTTCTAATTTTAAGCCGAACAAAAAGGTGATTGTTTTTTTCTCTCTTTTAAGTTTTCACAGCTTCTGCAGAAAGCTGCGTGATTGTAGATTACCTACCTTTTCAGACGATGTTTCTTGGTTTAAGATCTGCTTCATCGATGCTAGAAGTAAACCTACTCTTTCCTCACTGAAGAAATGTTATCTATTTGAAATATGATCTACTTCACAGTTACCTGGCTCAGGCACTCAGATAAGGTATACATATATATTTCTGTGCTCAGCAAACTCTTTAAGAGATCTGTGGCACTGAGTGGTAATTTTTTATTATAAAAGCTGTTTGACTGCGATTACCCTATAGGAAATAGTTTCCATTATATAAGGTGTTTCAGAATTATTGCAAAAATTTCAGCAAAGTGCTGGCAACCCTTAAAAGTGCAATCGTTTTTTTTTTTTCGTGTAACACTCCATTTTTACTAATCCTAAACTCTTAGCTGTCAATTTGCATTTACTCAGGGACTTGTGTTAATTTTGGGGAAACCTTATATTTAAAAAGAGATTTAAATTATTTTTAGAATTTACTTTAAAGTACCGTCACCATCGTTTACTACTTGGCATATTCTCTAGACTTACATGATTCGGTCACGAAGACTTTGTATTAACAAATTTGAAATTTAAATTATCCAAAACCATTCTCAGATTCTTTGTATCAAATTATTTTGCCTATTCCATGTTTATCAGAAGACCACATACAAACCTGTTCAAAACTGTTGAGTTTTTTTACTGAATTTTTTTTTTATTTATTGTTCTAAATTACATCGAAAGCCGAAAGAGATAAATCGGATCTGTACAACTCGAAAAATTTGATTTTGAAAGTAGAATATTTGGTACAATTTCAACAACATTTTCAGTGTTAATATCTTCTAAAATTTTTGAATGTATCTTCTAAAATATTGCAACTAAGTATACTATCAAATCATTTGAAGAGGTCGACTTAAAACAGAATTACCCATATATAGAAGTATTATATATAAGATATCAAGATTCAATAAAAAAAAAATAGAATGAAAGAAGATAACAATAAAAAGAATCAACAACAACAACAATCAGGACAACAATAACATTAACAAAATGAAAATGATATAAAACTGGATCGTAGATTACAACAATAATAACAACAACAACAAACAACAATAATAGCAACAGAAACAGCAAACAATGATACAACATAGAATACAGTACCTATCTATGGCAAAATGTTGAAGAAGAAAATTTTATATGGTGCTGCGCAGCAATTTTCCATTGAAATTAACGTAAAAAAGGCGTGGCACTTGACGACGTTGACAACAACAAAAACAAAAGCAACAGAAACAATAACAATAACAACAAAAACACAAACAACGACAATAACGACAAACAATGACAATACAAAGACAAATAAACAAACAGCAACAAAAACAACAAAAACAACAAATACAAGTAAAACCATAAACAGGAGCAGCAGGAGATTGTTTTAATAAAATACAAAACGCGGGGGGAGCTGTCAACATTTAAGCGAATTTCGAAAGCTTGAAAAGGGGGAACCCCACACACAAACACACAAACACACAAACACACAAACACACAAACACACACACACACAACCACATAGACAAACATAGGCAATAAATCCATGCTAAAGGGAACTGCTCCTGCTGGATTAAAGTACTTTTGTAAATGTATCTTTTATTTCTTACACTCACTGCTGCTGCTGGTGTTGTTGCTGCTGTATTGCTACTCTTGCTGTGTGCACAATTAATTTTTATTGCGCTGTCAGCAGAAACAGTGAAACATCATCACATCATCATTATCATCATCATTCTTAACTCATCATCAGCACAAAATACTGCACATAGCAGGAAAAGTCAAAAAGACGAAACGAAAATTAATCAGATGGAATAGTATGAGTAACTCTTAAAAATGAAGACCATTTTGTGTTTTCAATTGCATTTGTATTGCAATAAACCATAAAATCCTTTAGCATGATTTTTTTTTTATCCATTTTAGAAGGCGTTTTTATTTGCTCCATAAAATTTCTGACAACATACTATTTTGGTCTTTATTGAATCTAGATTTGTCCATTTGTATAGTTGGTATGTTTGTACGTTTGCCTGGTTTAGACTTATTTTTATTTTGTTAAAAAACTTTAAATCTTTTATCAGAAAAATTTGGACAAATTATGACTTATATAGATGCTCGATCAACATTAAACTTAAAGTAGTTTGAAATCTTTTATATTTTACTAGCATATGCCCGGCAGTTTCGAAAAGCGAATGTTTTTATGGTCTATAAATATAAATTGCATTATTGCCTTTCAAAAAAAAACTGGTTTTGGGACTCATCGTTTGAATGGTTTCAGAGTCCATAGCAGACATAGAAACATTTTATATACATAGAAGATGGAAGATTTCTTACAATATTTGTTAAAAATTCCGTTATATGGGCGAGTTTGGGAAAGAACTTAAAAATTAGCGGGCGTATAGAGATTTTGGTCCAGTCATTCCTGACATTCCCGAAAAATAAAACGATGGGAGTGGGACAAGAAAAATTGTACATCCGAATGGGCAGAATGGGGATCAAATTTATTTACGCATTCATTCAATACGAATCAGCAGTGTAATTAATTGAGGTACTTACACTGAGTAACTTCAATAGAGCCAATTTTGTGCAGATTTTCATTCCTATATAAATTACTTGCTAACTTTATAATCTAAATATAACAAATTAACTAAAAGTTTTCAAATTACAGCAATAATGCATTCTTATTTCATCTGATCTGTGTCATAGCACCACATACATACACATACACATATGTTGCCATAATGTCTCTTAATATTATTCTATGTGTGAGATGTATGCACACAAATCACTGTTGCCATTCATCATACACATAAACACGAATGCGGGTAGTGTGTGTGTGTGTGTGTGTGTGCGTGCAAATATAGGCTGTCACTCATTCAGTGTTCAGCTCAGCATTCCAAAGTTTATTTGTGCAAATGAATTGTTATGTCAGTTCTTTGACAGATGTTTGTGATTTAACTTAATTTTTATTTCTCTTTTTTTTTCACGATATCGAACCCAAAATATATACGTAAAGTGTCAAACAAAAGCGCACGTGCTCATATACTCCCATACAAAATTTAAATTGTGAATTTTGGATTTTGGATTTGCTTGTTTTGTAAGATTTTATTAATTTTATTAAAATTCTGTATCCGAAGCGAAAATGGAGTTGTAGACAGAATCCATATGTAACATACGTCTGGCTTCTTAAACTTTTTATAGGCCTGAACAATACTGAGAGGTTTGAACAAGCTGGGTAAACTAATGCTTTCTGATAACAATTGGATATACCAATCTTGTTATTGTCTTCCAAGGTCTGGTTCTCCCAACGCAGCAGCGGTACGACGTTTCGCTTGTGAAACTCTTTGCCGGAGCCTCTAGCTTCATGTGCAGCAGGTGACAATTTGATCTTTCCTGCGATTACGGAGACTGGTGTCACTCTGACAGATGCAAAGATTTCTCAAAGAACTTAATGCTGATCTATTTTATATCCATGGCAAAGCATCGATTAGCAAGAGTAACTGTTCGCTTGGATTGCAATCTGACGCTATTGTCGAAGATTACTTCTGTACCTAGTGAATACCAAGTTCTTCGTCTTACTATCATTCAGCTACCATATTCGCAACCCTGTAAAAGTATATACATATTTATATATTCATGATCACCACGATGTGAGACAAGTCGATCTAGCCATGCCCGCCTGTCTGTCCATCTGTCTGTCGTTTCACGTTTTATTTTTCATTTAATTTTAAACTTTTCTTTAAAACAAAGTGCCACACCCATTTTCAGATATAGACCCATAAAAACTTTTCAGTTTATTTTATAGAAAAATGGTTTAATTTAGAAGCGATTTATGTCAAATAAGGTGAAAACATTTCTAACGGCAACCTATATTCAGAAAATGACTCATGGCTGAGATGGGACCACAATACCATATAATCCCCATACAAATCTTCTGCTTATTTTCAGATTTTTATTTGAAGTGATTTAAATTACATAAATTCAAAATACATCTCGTAGCATTGTAGCCCCAATACAAACCGATCTCACATATTCTTCTAACAAAAGTTAGTCTCATCATTCTGTGAGGCTTATTGAATTTTGCTTGGCACTTGTAAAAACTAAAGGAAAGTACCAATCCGTCTAATGCTAATACACTATGTGTATGTATGTATTTAAACACACACATACATACACATATGCAAATTATTTTTAATTAAATGTTAGCTAACTAATTAGTTAGTGTATCGTGTAATTTAATTTATATCTTTTTCTCATTGTATTTTTTTTTTTTTTTTGTATCTGTCTATTTATCTTCTCTGAATGTTTTTATTTTTTTTTCATTAGTTCTGGAACTCACACATCGATCTCAATTTAATCTCGGCAAACTCCAAAGCGAGTTCAATGCTTTTTACGCTTTTATAATTGCCGGTCTTGCATTTTATTTATTTCATTTAGAATGTTAACAAACTAGTTTAATTTTTTTTTTTTTTTTTTTTAAGCATTTCAAGTTCGAGATGTACAAAATGGCGAACGCTGTTCCGTAGTTAGGATTGTTTTAGAATTGGAAATATTTCTTTGATGTGTAATTAACTTAAACGGTAAAAGAAAAATTATATTTTTAGAATGCATATTGTAGCAGAATAGCATAAATTTAAAAAATTGGCAATATGAAAAACTAGATGAGTGGTCAATTTTTAAACCATTTAAAAAATTAACTTATTACAACAAAGTTGTCAACATCTTTTCAATTTGAAATTAATTTCGTTTTGGTAATTTATGGCAAAAACTATTATTATTATTTTTTTTTTTTTGGTTCAAAACAAATAACTGCAACGCTTTTTTTTTAACAAACAAATTTGTTCAATGAGCCGAAAAATGCGCGAGTAGAAAGCGTTAAAAAGATTAATGTGGCTTTTTTTGCTTTTTTTTTTTTTTTTTTCAAAAATTAAGAGAAACTCCTCGAGCAGTTTGCAGTCGTGAAACACTTGTTTGTGTGCAGCATGCACAACTTTTAACCTCAACTTGACGACTTTGACTTTTTCGTTGACTTCAAGTCATGACAGAGCTCGATAGTCAGCATTATATGGTGTTGTGCCCCTCAAAAGTAACTCTAACTAGCTTCAAAAAAAAAAAAAAAAAAAAAAACAGTAAAAAAGTAAAAAAATTTTTTGCTGGCACCAAAGCATTTCTACTTTTTATATTTGCTAAGAAAAAATATTAATTTTGCTCGCATTAGACAGAGTTTTAGGCCCCCAGAAATTCTTTTCTTTTAAAAATTTTTAAATTTGTTACACTTTGAGCCATTAAAACCGATTACACAGCCATGCTTCTGTAATCGGTTTTGCATAAATTTTGCGATTTATTTTTCAAATTGCAAATTTTGGTGCAAAATATTTCCGATAAATATGTGGGGAAAAAATAAACGCAAAGAATATTCGGTTGATAATTTAAAAATATTTCTATTTTTATTCTGTGATGTTTATTGAATTTATCTTTGTACTTTTTAAATTTGATTGATTCTGAACTCAAATTTTAATTCAATTTTAGGCAGAGCAACACACAAAACATCAATTTATAACCGATAACATTTTGTTATCAAACGTTTTGGAAATGAAATCTTACGAATTTACAAAACAGTAAAACTAATATTACCATTACCAATAGCTAACAATGTATCGAACGTTGCTAACCAGTTTTACATAAAACGAAAACAAATTATGAAAAAAAAAAAAAAAATAAAATAAAAATAAAATTAACTAATAAAAGTAAGTACCATAAGAATCCTTCCTTCTAACTGAATCTGAATAAACTTTTTGTGAATTATATGTATTCGCAAAATATTGATTCCAGTTAAAATTTAAGCTTGTAAATTATTGTTTCAGTAAAATAAAAGAATCATACTTAAAGATGTTTTAAAGTTTTTCGGGCACTGATATTTCTCGAAACTGCCTACTTTCTGCGGAAATCTATGCGCAACAAAAATTAGTCGATCAATTTATAAGGAAACTTTTAGAAGGTTTATTCGTTAGAGAAAGGGTATATTCTTTGAATGTTGCAAACTTCATGTAACAATTAATATGCACCGTGGTGCAATGTACTTTGTTGCATCTAAACACCTTTTTTTTGTTTAGTCACTCTTGCCGAAACGTTGCATATTTAAACCTTTTTACCTATTCACAAAGTCAACGACAAAATACTTTCTTGTTGTTGTTGTTGTCGTCATATTCATTTCATTTGTACAATAAAATTTTACCATGAGAATTATTAAACATTTTATTCGCATAATTTGTAAATTATTTGCGCGCCAAAACGCCTCCAATGTTGTGTTTTTTTTTTTTCTGTTTGTTGTTGTCGCTGAAGTTGCAGTCACAGCCTTAACAAAAAAAAAAAAAAAAGAGAAGAATTTAATAAAAATAAATACGATTGAAGGAAAATGCAGTTTAATCTTTAAGCCACGTTGCCAAGCGACAAACAACACTGACACACACACACACATACACAGACACAGACACAAAATTCACTTCACGCTCCAGTCGCATGTTGCATGTTTTTAGAGCTTAGCCGTTTTATTCCGCCTCGCCTCAACCACTTTGCAATGCCTCATTTGTTGTTGTTGTTGTTGTGATTGTTGGATTTATATTTGGCATGCCACGACAACGTCTTAACGCTCGCTCAACTTGGCCAAATTCACGCCACTCTACGCCATTTAAACATGGCCGCTGACGACGACTACTACGACAACAACAACAACAACAACGACTCTGACGACAACGACAACAACAAGGAACTGTTTTGCTGTTTAAACGACATCGTTCATTAAAATATTCTATGCAAGTTTTTCAAAAAAAGGCCACTTTTTTTTAGTGGAAAATTGTTTATATTAAATTTAACTTAGAACTTATCCTACTTAGTACGAGTGTTAACATTTGATTTAAGCTGATATGGTATACTTTTTTTCTTTCGTAGGAACTCATTGGTTTCGGAGTTCATAATTGATAAAACCATCTATCTTTGATCTCAGACCACATTAGACATGGCTCAGCAAATTAAATTTGTGTATATAATTCACAAACAGTTTATGATTCGAAGAAATGATTATAGCATACCTTTCTTATGGTAGTTAATTTTATTATTTATTTTATTTTATTTTTATGTTTTTTTATGTAAAACTGGTTAGCAACGTTCGATACATTGTTAGCTATTGGTAATGGTAATATTAGTTCCATGTTCCTGTAATCGCAAATATTATCCGTTTTACTGTTTAACACATTTGGTAAAGTTCTCGAAAACTCGTCTCTTTTTTTCAAAATACGTATTTTCTAGGAAAACAATGCCCTATGGCATCTGACAACTTTTACTGTTGCTTTGCGCACCGTCTTCATCTCTTGAACTCCCTTGTTATAATTTTTTTTTTTTTTTATTTGTTGGGTCGCTGATTTCATTTAGGTACCACGAGCTGCACAGAACTCTACGAGTCCGAGTCCGAGCCCGAACAGAAATCAGCGAATAGACGACCGCCACTAGCCTGAGCACTCCGTTTATAACTGCGCTATTTTTGATAAACCAGCGCATTCAGCCAGGCTGAATTTCCAAACTCCTTCCTGATCCTAGCTGTCAACGTTTCAATTATTGTAACTCTGTTGTGATCGTTACCAGTTGACACCCACAAGAAGGATTCAGTCGAGGATTTTTACAAAACGATTGACTTAATAGTTTACGATTCTCCAAAAGACAGATTCACATATAGACAAACGTTCATTTATTGCAAAAAAATGAGCTTCTTGTGACAACCATTATATACAGCATAATTTTTTTTTTTTTTACGTTTTTAGCTGAAAATTTATATCAAATTTTGGACCATCCCCAAGCCAGTTACCGAAAACGAAAAACTTTCTACACCACTGATTTGTATGGTGCATAGTACGTGTATTTAATCTTCGGTTCTATCGTAGTTAAAGTTTTCCTTAGTTTCTTATGTTTTTATACCAGTCACACATAGTGTGAAGGGGATGTTGGAAAGTTTGTAACTCTTTGAGGGGCAGCTCGACGAGACGAATCGATTAGCCATGTCCGTCTGTCTGTCTGTTGCGTGCGTTTTTCCGGAAAGTTTAAAAATATTGACCTGAAATTTTAAACTTAAGCTTTTGTGCTCCTGGCCAGTTTGTATTTCAGAACCAAGATGCCACGCCCATTTTTAGATATAGCCCCCTACAAACTTACCACTTTATTATTATTATTTATGAATGTATTTACTACAAATTGGGTAAAAACACTTGTAATGCCATCCAATATCAAAGGAAAAGTGCCACGCCCATTTTTTCTTGGCCCCCATAGAAACCTAGCGCCCATTTTTCAGCTTTTTATGAAAATAATTCTTATTTATGGATATATTCACTTCAATCTATGTAAAATTACTTCTACTATTATCCTATGAATATACTACAGATATGACAAGGATCATGACACTATAACATATAGATCCCATACAAACTATGTTTCCATTTTTTTTTTATTTTTTCAAGAAAATGTTTAAAGTTTCGTGTGTTGGGTATTTGAGCTTCGGTACTACCGAAGCTAACGTTTTTGCTTCGTTTTTTTTTTTCTTATCGATTGTCGCCCCTTGTACCGCATAAATATTTTTGCATTCAGTTAATAGCGTCTGCAATAAATAATGCTGTTGTTGTTGTTGTTGCATTGATCATAAGTACATGCATATGGTGTGTTGTTGGTGTGTATGTATCTATGCAGATAATCTCTTTATAAGCCAGGTTAGTGTACACTGTACAGCGCCTCCACAACAATTTAATTAGTTTTGCATTATTATGCATTAAAAAAGTTTATCGCGTGGTTAAACAAATAGCAACAATGAATAATTTCACTTGACTTCATTAATTCATTTTAATGTATCTGAAATTATTTGCTAAGCTACAACACGCTTGAATGTTACATTTTAATATTGTAAAGTGTTGGAGCTCATATTTGACATATTCACCTAAATGACAAATGAAAAGACAGACGGACAGACAGACAGACGGAGAAATAATTCGTCGTTTGGTTTTAGCGATTTTAGTTTGATAAATCAAATCATGAATATATATTAAAAACAATTTAATTATGTTGCAAACTGTTGGAGGCTTTGAATTATTTGAAATAGGCGAGTGCCACGCCACTACTGCTTTTGTTTAATTATTTCTGCGAATTGCATGCTACAAAATTCATTCATTCAAAAAAAAAAAAAAAAGGAAGCCAACATATGCAACCTGCTGCGCTATTTGAGCTAATTAAAGTGCAAATCGTTTTTAATAAAATGACAAAGGGAACCATTACACCAAAAATGGAAACCATTGATCTGCTGCATCATTTATCACTTTTTCAAATTTTATTTATTTTTAGGTTTTTCGTTTTGTTTCAAGCTGCACTCAATTTTACATTTAATTAGTTCACAAAAACAACAACAAAAACAAAAAAGAGTGTCCGAGTCAAAGTCAAATTCTAGAGTCAAAGTCAAATACACCTTTACCTTTTGACGGCCTTTTTGGTCATTTTGGCCGAATTTGTAGTTTGTTGAATTTGACAAATTGTGCACTTTGCAGGACACTAATTGCGATTGCTAACCCAACTCTCTGAATTCAGATCGCAACAAATTGAACTTGAAGCACCTCAGTTGTTATTCAGTTCAGTTTAGTTTAGTTTGTATGCGGCAAGGTCAAACGTATTGTACCAAAAAAAAAACAAAAACAAAAAATAATGTAATGAAATTAATTGAACAGCAAACAAAAGGCGTGTTATCCTTGGCCAACAAACATATTCGTGTACAAGACATAGACGAAACGAAAGAAAGAGAAAGAGACAAGAGAGAGAGAGAGAGAGGTAAACTGAAACGCTGCAGGAGTAGCCCTAGTGCTCTAGTTAAAACGCCCTAAAATCTAATGAATTCTTTAGTTACTGCTGCTGCTGCTGTACAACATACTAAACAGACAGACGGACAGACAGACAGACAGACAGACAGACAGACAGACAGACAGACAGACAATCAAATGCATATGTTTGTGTGTGTGTGTGTTTGTGTATTTCTAAAAGTATCTGTGTGTATGTGTACAATTATCTGTCAGCTTTCAAATGCAACAGAACTGACATCTAGCCGTCAGCATCATCAGCCAGACCAGAACAGAACTGAACAGACCAGACCAGAACGTACGGCAGCCTTTTGACACCTGTTTGACTTGACGCGCATCCTTTGGCTCTGTATGTCGACTTTTATTCTTTTGTTTTGTTTTTTATTTACAACTGCAGCGCATAGCATTGGATTTAATGATGTTCAGTTCAGTCAGCGTGTTGCTGCCACAGCAGACTGTCCACAATTCATCCATCATTTTGTTGCAGATCGTTTCGCTGACCGAAAAGAAAGACAGAAAGTAACATTAACTTTGAAAGAAACAAAAAAAACCCCAAAAAAGGATTTATTGTTGACGATGCCCTAAGTTTTTTTTTTTTTTTTTTTTTTTTATACCCTTCACATTGATTATGTTTAGGTAAAAATTTTTGGCTGAAGTAGCAAACTTTTAAGCGCTTTGAAGAAGTACAAAAGCAAGTTTAGCTTTTAAAATAATATTAAGGAGCCACATTTTCTAGAAGTATAAATTTCGAGCACGTTTTTCCGTTTATTGAAATGGATCTTGGTAATGGCATAACGGTAAATCGCACAATATTTGTGGCCAACTGACTGAATTGGTCCATTTTCAAAAATCTTGCCAAATATGTTTCTTTAACATTTGACGCCGGCTAATAGCCAATAAATGCAACGACCTAAAAAGCGCACAAAACTGTTATATCCGCCACACATAGTGTGAAAGTAGGTATCGGAGAGCCCTACAATACTCTTAACCAGCTCAACGAGATGAATCGATCTAACCATCTTCGTCTGTCTGTTTGCCACGCCGCTAGTTTTACAAGTATCGACCATCCATTTTTAAGTTTTTGTATGAAATCTCCATAGTTAGGCTTTATATATAAAATAGTTAAAATGTTTCTATGTCTGCTATGGGCTTTAAAACCATCCAACCGATGAGTCCCAAACCGGCGTTATTTGAAAGACAATATTGCAAGTATAATTATAGACCAATAAAACAACGTACTAGGCACCTACGGTTCATTCATGAAGTCGATTTTTCGACTTTTTCCCGTTCAAAAATGATTTTTTTTTGTATGTTTTTATACTAGCCCCAACATAAAAAGTGCAAAAATGCCACTGAAGAAATGCACAAAAATAATTAAACTTGGAACTTAATACAATAATAATTTCTATTATATATAGTACATCATACATAGGAAGGTTGTATGTGTAGATCAACATTCAAAGATGCATAATTATGGGTTTTGCAATGAAACGCAAAAAAGTGGAAAAGAGACGGAATTATACAAATGAGTAAAAGATGATAAAGAGATTATGAAAACTAAGTTAGAAAATTTTTAAATAATTAAAATGTTACTGGAACTTCCCTTTCAAGCTTAGCAAAATCATCGAGAATATTGGTTGCTCGAACTGGAACTCTTAGAATGATGACACCATCTAATTCGATAACTTCTACGTGTCTGGACAGTATTATCCATTTGATTTTAACAGATTGACTAATATAGTGATAAGACCTTAATCAGATTTATACTGATTACCTAAGAAGCATAAGAAGCTTTAAAAAACATCTTCTATCAAACAAAACTAGTTAAGGGAATAAGTTTTAAGAAAAGCAAAAAAAAAAAAAAAAAAAACGATAAAGACAATTAAATTTTTAGCTTGCATTAATTTTAAGTTTTTCTCAAAGCCTTTTTATATTTTTTTTATTTAAGTTTAGCAGCCAATCAGAATAAATATTTTGTTTAGACCTAAATATGAAATTAAATTTCCCACAGTCTTCCCAAAAAAAAAAAAAAAAGTAGCTTCTTATGCCGCTGCTGCTGCTGTTATTTGGTCTGGACTATCCGTCTCTTTGTCCATGAGAGACCGACCGACCGACCGATCTACCGACCGACCGCCATCCTTTCTTTCTTTGTTCATTTGTTTGGTTGTCTAAAAACTGGCAGCGTAAATAATTATTTAACCAACTTAACGAAAAATCAAAGTGAATTATATTTGTTCACATTGAGTGAGTTATGCTTAGTGTTCCCTTTAGATGCGCTCTCGCCCCCCGTCTTTCATAAGGCATCAGCTCTGGCTCATTTAAACGAAAACATTTCATCCTTTCGCGCATTTTAATCATCCTTAATGATAATTTTTTTTTTTCTTCCACTCTTTCTCTTTCTGTTGTTGTTTTTTTTTTTTTTTTCATACTTCTCTAAAAATTGTACGGCTTATTCGTTTTTTATACCCTGTACCCAAAGGATTAAGTTTGTGCAGATATACATAAAAAAGAAGATGGCTACATAGACCCTATAAAGTATATATATATTCTATGTCTGTCCTGATGTCCGCCGTATGAGAGAGATTATCTCTGAGACTATAGGCGATTGGTCCACTATATTTGAAACTTAGACTCTCCTAATCCGTTAAGTGATCTCTTACAAACGGTTTTAGACCAATTTTAAGAAAAAGCACCCACACAAATCTATCCCAAAACTTTGTGTTTTTGCATAAAAACTTCTTTGTTACTTATTCTTGGAACTTTAAACTTAATTATGCCTATGATAGTCCAAATGAAATATCTTAATATGAGCATTTTTTTAGGTAAAGTCCCCCACTTTTTTTACTTTTGTGTGAAAATCCAATACAATAAAGTATGGCACTAAGATAAGGTATAACTTAAGGTATATAAAGATTGGATACAGGGTATCTTGCAGTCGCGTATACTCAACTTCAGCGTTCGTTCATGTCATTTTTTTTGTTTTTGCCAAAAGTCAATCAGTCGAACGAAGGAACGAACGCTTTGTTCAACCTGTTCATTCGCCCTTTTTATTCCTTCTGCATTACAATTTTGATGTACGTTGTAGGTGGAAGGATGGATGGATGGATCTGTTGCACTATGATATATGTTGATATTGTTTTGCGTTGCTCTAGCACAGATTCAGCTTCAGCTTAAGCCTCAGTTTTAGTTTCAGTTGCATATACAAATGCAGACGTAAATGTAGACGCCGCCGTAGCATAAAAAAAAGCAACAAAAAAAACGACGCCACTTTGTTGTTTGCCGCATTTTTGATTTGAATTGACGCTGTTCACCTTTAGCTTCTCTGTGAATGAGCTGACACTTTAACAGCATTCAGCTCAGTTCAGTTCGATACTGTTCCGTTCCGTTTGAAGGCTTAAACGGCTTTTCTTCATAAAAATAACAAAAACAAAATGAATCTTTTGTTAATTATGTTAAAGCAGCAGCGGCAGCAGCAGCGGCAGAATCAGCAGCGTCTACTACTGCTGGCGCCAAACATTTCGAATTCACCGCTTTTGTTCTTTTTTTTTCTTTTGTTAATCGATTTTTCGGCGTAATTTTTATTGACCTAAAATCAATTATTTCTTAATGCATTTCAAAAATCAATAAAAAATCATTAATTTAAGAAGAAACTGCAACAACAATCGACAATGCAGCTAAAATTAAAAAGCATGGGAACTACTTTTCAAATTGAAAATTAAAACTTTTTCTAAAATTTATTTTTTTTTTTTTTTTTTATGTTTTTGATTGAAAGTTTGCTCATATTTTGCAAGAATATTTTTTTTTGTTCTTTACAGCAAACCTGTAATTAGACGCATGACAGCAGCACAAAGTTAGCTAAATTAGTCAGTCAGACTTGACTTTTGGCATTCTAAAAAAAAAAAAAAAAAAAAAGAATCAACGCCTTTTTTAAAATAGCGCACAACTTGGCTCTTTTACTGCCAAAGATGATAAAATTTAAGAAGTTTAATATTTTTAAGTTCTTTTTTTTTTTTTAAATAAATTTAATCTTTTGCGAACTTATTAAAAAAATTATCTTATGAACAATATTTCAGAAAAGCAAAAATTATTTAAGATCAAATTACACATTTACTAACAAGACTAGCAAATACCTCTTATTTTTTTTTTTAGTTTTTTGCTTCTACTTGTCATAAGAGAAGAGTCGATGTTGCCAAGTCCTGCATCAGTCCGCACAACGGAATCATAAAGAGCCTTTAACCAAGTCTCTAGATTATCGGAAATCCTTCGAACCTTTGTATTAATAGGTATTCTTATATCAAAGAAAAGTCTTTTCCGGTTTAAAGGTCCCCGACTGAGCCCCTAATCAAGGTTTTTCTTGTCTAACCAAATCACGTCATAGGCACACATAAAACAAAAAAAAAAAGAATTAGTCCAAAAATGTATTTGGGTCCACCAATACATATGTCCAAGGTCAATATTTCGAAAATCCTCCCTAACTATCTTTCCATAATCTACGGTAAATATTTCAGCTTTCTATCTTTAGCCGCTTAGGCTGTAGTCGTGTCTTTCGTCAGTCAGTCAATCAGTCACAAGGTCACCTTTCGGTATGTTTTTAAGAACGTGTGCTTAATACAAGAACAAATTTGTCTCCATTTGAGAACAAATTGTGTTTATATCAAGAACGAATTGTTCTTATATTATAAACAGATTGTGCTTGTAGGTTAGCAAAGGTGAAAATTAATTGTAGATACATACAAACACATACTTTCTGAGATCACTTTAGGTACAAGCATATATCTTAATTATAATTTAATAAGAGTTAACTAAATGAACCAATATGTTTGCAAAATTTTTTAAAAATTTTAAAATTAGCTAAATTTAAGGCTTTTGAATTAATATCGTACAACATAAAAGCAGAGCAAAGAACGTGCTCAACATTTTAATTATTTGTGTACTAAAGACAGTTTTGACCGACCGACGGACGGACCGACCGACAAGCACATCCACATACTTATAAAGCCTACAACGACAACACAAGATAATGAGAATTTTAACTTTTTCAGAAAAAAAAAAAAAAAAAAAAAAAAAGATATATGCCTGAGAAACTTTAGCATAAAATAAAAAAGCACAATCAAGCAGTCGAGTATATACGAATTTATGATACACTTTAAATAGTCAACGAGTTACATGTAGAAGGTTATGTATGTATGAGTATTTTAGGAAGGAACTTAAACGGATGTACATAAGAGAGGGTAGGCATGAAATATTGAAAGCTAAAGGAAAGCTTTAGAATGTTACATACTTTTTTTAGAATTTAAGTATAGCCCAATCTTTGTAGTGCAGCGTATTTAAAAAAAAATGAACTGTGTGAGTTCTAAGATGTGCATTTTGTTTTCTTGTAAAAAAAAAACAAAAAAATAATGTGAACGCGAGAAATAAAAAAAAAAAAACTTAAAAATAAAAAAAAAAAAAATGGCGATAGAAATCGTGATACAATCACGTCTAGACTTTTACGCGAGTTGCGCCTACTAAAAAAAGTAAAAGATCTAAACAGAACAGAACTGAACAGAACAGGCTGAGAAGTTTGAGAAGCATTTAAGACTTTACTAAAGTGAACTGAACTGAACTAAACTAAAGATGCGGAGGAGGAGAATAAGTAAAACTTCAAGAGCAGTCAAACACAATCGCTGATGCTAAGGACGAAACGTAACGAAGCTGCAGCGTTACTGCAAATGTTACTGAAGCGTTAAGCCAGTTTTTAAAAATGTAAGAAAACCAAGCAAAAAATCAAAAAAAAAAAAAAAAATCGCTGTTTTGAAATGTGGCAGACAAGTTTAAAGTTTGCCTACTGGCAGCAGCAGTTTCGTATTATAAAAATACTATTTTTTTATTTACACAAAATCAAAAATAAATAAATAACAACAGCGAAGTAAATCTGTAAATGCAGTTTTTTATTCTTCAAATATATTTTTTTTGTAAACCATCAAATTTATTTAAAATGTTTCTTGGTTTTCAGATTTATTATTCCGAGATAACACTGACTTCTTGTCTGAAGCTTCTGATGGAGTTAAATATCCGCAAAAGTTCTGTTTTTAAAAATTTGGCTTTTCGAATGAAAACTTTTTTCTTACTGAACCTAGAAACTTCGCAGAAAACGGTCGGAACTGTGGAAGTACAAGTCGAGTATTTTACACGACTACAACGCGACATCTCATCGGTCCATGATTTTACAGGAGTACAAACCCAACAAGAAAGAACGCTGAAGTCGTGTTTGCTCGACTGCAAGATCGCCGGATCCCAATCTTTAGACGAACAAACGGACATACTTAGTTCGACTCCTCTTCCAATGCTGATCAAGTATTTATATACTCTATAGGGGTTCTAGGCTTCTTCTGTCTGTTACCTTTTGGGTACAGGGTATAAAAACTTAATAAATACCATCGAGAAACTTTCGTATTCGCCAGATTTGGCTCCCTGTGACTTTTTCCTGTTACCAAAATTAAAATTGCCTCTTCGGGTAGGGCGATTTGAGTTGACCAAGTCCAAGTATAAAGGCCAAACCTCTAGCATCGTTGTATCGGCTCAAATGGAGCCCTTTTTAAAAGCGACACAATAAATTTCGATGATTTTGTATAATTTCCGAGTACGTATTTTATATAACACTTTTTATTTTCGGAATACTCAGGATTGTTAAACTCGACATCTTTCACAATTGTTCCATGAGTTTCGATTTCCCGGCGTCCATCTCTAACACAAACACATATGCTAAAATATTAAATAATATACATAATCATCGAAATGTTTTTTTTTTTTTTTTTTAACTGATTGAGTTGTCGCACATTTTAATTAATAAATATAGAACAAGTTACCAACAAACTTGTTTAAGCATAATCATTAATCAATATTCTATTTCAAAATGTACAAAAATAAATGTGAAATTAACCCTTTTACAAAAAATAAGAAACCAAAAACCAAAAACCAGAAACCAGAAACGAACCGAACCAAATTAAAACAAAATATTTTAATTTATACAAATGACAAAATAATTAAAATGGAATGAAAGCACGAGACACACACACAATACCGAAATTGAAAAGCAAAAATTGAAACGCTTTGTAGCTGCAGCGCACTTATTTAACTATTTTAACAAGTATCTAGATACAATATGTACGAGTATGTATCTAAATGTTGTGCTCGTTCAAGAAGTCATTAAATAAAATAATACAAAATAAACAAAAAAGAAGATAACAAAATAAACTACAAGGCGCAAAATGACGCCACAAGGCAAAATTATGGACAAATTAATTGTCGCCTTTCGACAAAATTTTTTTTTTTTTTTTTTTTTTGTGGTTTTTTGTTGCCTTAAGTTGAAAATTAAATAGAGTGTGTGAAAGAGATGGAGTAATTAAATAACAATAAAAATAAAAAGAGATAGCAAACTTTTTTAGAAACCGAAGTTCAAACTGTTTTAAGGCAGCCTGTCCTTGTCAAGGAGCACATTTTAATACAATTAGCATTAACTTCGATTGTATTCCTTACAACTATGTGTATTTTGTGTGTGTGTGTGTGTGTGTGTGTGTGAGTGAGTTTCAAATAAAATAGACTACTAAAATCACATAATTATGATTGGCAGCAACAACAACAACAACCACAACAACAGCAACAGAAACCGTAAAGAATAAACACGTAAAAAATAGATTAGCGCCTTTTGACGTTGTCCTTTTTTTATGTATATTTTTTTTATTTTCACATTTCTCGCCTTTCTCTAACAATTTTAGCAAACAAAAAATAAAAGTAAATTTCGTATTTGTTGCACCGCGCCACGCCACGCCACGTCATGCCACACCATGCCGCCTTCTTTCTTCGTTGAAAATTTAATTGTGCCATTAGCAAGCGAAACAAGGCTATGGGCCAGAACCAAATTGCTTACATTCATTCACAGCCACATTTAATTAAATACTTCGCTTGTACATAGTACTTCAATAGGCCAAGTTAAGCAGATTTTAATGCTAATGCAACCCCTAAAAATTGTTATGTCGCATTATAATCGAATCGAATCGTAAAGCATAGAAACATACCAAAATCACTCGTCCACACACACACACACACATACACAAGCCAAACTAATTACCCAACTTTAGTATGCAAAGTGCCTTTGTTGGCATTTTAACTGTCATTAGTCTTTCGTATTATTCATGTTCATCGTCTTTCTTATTAGTTTAACCCAGCCTGTATTGTGTATTGTGTTGTGGGTTTTAAGATACAACCATCTCTCTCTCTTCTCTTCCAATACTCATTACTATTAACTATTCTACTCACTGATTACAATCAAAATTACAAACAATTTGTCCTAGTTCACAAAGTAAGTAGCGCTTCAATACATACTCGTACTAACAAGGTCTCTAGCTATTCATCTATCAAGCTATTTTCAAGTATCTATACCACTATAGCCTATATGTATGTATGTGTTTGTATGTGTGACGTTGATTATGGTTCCACATGTCGCAGGGTTTGTCACTTAATAATGATAACAATGCCGCCACTTTTCTTTCAATGCATACAGAATATCCTTCCAACACCCGCAAGCAAGCAAGTAAGCACCCTTTCCACTTCTAATAATATTCTAGCTGTATTTTATGTCGTTAGCGTCAACAATGATTCGACTTACAGCTCATTCATTCCTCACTCATACATACTAATATCCTTCATATTTTTTATAGACGTCTAACAACTATTCATTCATTCTTTCATTCATTCTTTCATTCTTCAATAAACCATTTCTACCTAACTTTTCTTTTGTGTGATTATAATTTATCTAATGCATTCATTAATTTCAATTAAGGAACATTTGTTCATATAAGAATGCTTATTTTCGCATTTTCCCTTTGTTTTTAACTTTTTTTGCTGCTCAATTTCTCTGACACAATTGTATTATTTATGCTAAGTGACAGTCATTAAATTCATTTTTTTTATTTAATCTAAGGAGTTACACCAAGCTAATAGGTATATACTTTTAGTGCGTCATAATTCAAGAATTCTCTTTCAGTTTATTCGACATGTATTCAATCATTGATTTTCTAATAAATACATCGGAACAATTTTTTTTACGGGTCTCAATATGTTTATCTACTTAAATTATTCTCGGATCATTTCGACATTGATATTTGTTTAAGAACCAAAAGTGACATTCAAAAAAATTTCTTTAAACTTTTTTTTCACCCTTTTTTTTCATAATAAGGCATGTGAGTTCCAATGTTTAAATGGATTCTTCCATTTAATCTAGAGAACTTACACCAAGCTTATAGGTATATTTTTGTTACGTAATCTACAAACTCCAAATTTAGTAAGGATTATGCCTAAGATAGTCTTAATAAAAAATTCCAAGTTGGGTACAATCAAAGCTTTTCTCAGGCCAAGGCAAAGAACCAAGGTGCCATTTTTAGGCATAGCTCCCATATTTTCGATTTTTTGTATAAAAACATGTATTATTTATAAACGTATTCACTTCAGAATGGCTAAAAAAAATCATCTAGGTCATTCTATTCATACTGTACACTACTGATATGATAAGGACCGGACAACCATAACGTATAGTCCTATACAAACTAAAATCTAATTTTCTGATATTTTCGAAATAATTATTGTTATATCAGCATTTTTTAGTTTAAAATTACTGTGTATAAATTTGAGTTGTATTAGACCATTAATCCCCACCCATCCCAATTCGAAATTCTATCTAAGCCAATGATGATCACACATAAACTCATCAAAGATTCGTGTGATGTGTATTTAAGCTTCGATTACACCAAAGTTAAATTTTTTCCTTGTTATAGGCTCTTTTTTTTTTGTCGGAGCCTCTGAATCCATTCGAAGCGAATTAAATATTCCTTACTATGTCGATGCTCTCATAAAGCTTATACAACTCATTGCAATTTTCCGAAGATTCTTCCTCTCAAACACGCCCAATGCCGACTTATTCGCTTCTGACATGGCCCATACTTCTGAGTCATACACATACTATAGATCAGGCATAAACAGCGTCTTGTAGAACTTAGTTCTATTTTCAGGACCGAACTGTGCTTCGCATTTGCTTACCGAGACCATAACAGTAACGATCACCCAGGTAATTTAACAAAGAATCACTCTTCTTCGTTTAATTTCCTGGAGGGTATTATTGCCTTTAGTAAATCTAGGTGCTACCACATCATCTATGCTCACAGATTGTTCAAGTCGTGTTGTTGGTCTGCGTTTGGATACGAAGTACTTCGACTTACTCCCATTCACCGATAGTTCCATTTATCGGGACTCTTTTTCAATCGTCGAGAAAGCCCTGTTGCAACACTTTCGTTTAGGCTTTAAATTTAAGTTAAATTATTCAAGGCAATATCTAAACTAATTGTTAATTCGAAATATAAATCTATAAATGTCTCAAACGAATGACACGTGACCTTTGACACATTAGTGTCAGTTGTTGTCTGTAGATTTGCACATACGATTTTGACAAGCCTAAAATAGAGCAATACTACATGAGTAAGCAGTGACAACAGCAACAACAACAAATAAAAAAGGCCAAAATAAGCCAAAGGACAAACAATCTGTATGTGCTGCTGCTGCTGCCAGCCAGTCGACGCGTCGACATAATTTACACAATTGTTGTCAAATTAAAGTGCATCCGCTTCGTTGGCCACTTAAAGTCAAAAGTCGTACAGAATTGACACCCTCTCTCCTCTCCTCCCCACCCAGCCAACCAAGCTAATCTATAAAATAAGAAGAGCGAGATTGAGCATCTTGTACGCTTTTCAAAAACAGTTTCAAATTTTTCAATTTGAAAATCAAAATAATACACGCAGCATTAGCAGCAGCAGCAGCAATCTTATCGCGTGGATCGTGGTGTTTCGTATACATACACTACATGTGTACGAGTACCTTTGGATGAGGGTGTTGTGTCAGTCGATGAAAGTAGATGGGGCGTTCTGTAAAGAAATTGCGTTGGGCGTTAATGTTGACGTTAATAAATTATAAAATGAAACTAATGACAACAGCAACAACAGCAACAACAACAACGGAGACAATTGAAAATTAAATTTTCAAATAAATATGTAAGAGTGAAAGAGATAGAGAGAGTGTGTGTGCGAGAGAGAGAGAGAGAGATGCTTGTTTGCAACTGATATTCAATTGGGGTTAGTTAAGTTTACTTTACGCTTTTATTTTTCAAGGCTTTAGAATGAGAGTATCATGGATGATAATGATGATGATAATGAGTAAATGGGTGGTTCATTGGTTGCATGGGTTTATGCGTTCATTTCATTTCGTCATCGTCATCATCATCTTCTTCTATTCATTCAGCCCGGTCCGTTCTGACCTGACCTGGGTGGTAGTTGCCATATTCGATTGATGTCGCTGAAAACCACGTAACGAGCACAAAATTGTGTGTGTCGATACGAATTTGAGTTGCGCTGATTTTAAAGCTTGTGTTACTTGCTTTGCTCTATTTTATTTATTTAATAGCTTAAAAACGGAAGGATGTAATTTGGCCAAAGGAAACAATGTGCACATCATCAATGACAGCCGTCAGCGTGTTTCTTTTCCCTTTTTTTTTTTTTTTTTGTGCATATTGGGGAACACAGACACAGTCACGTGACCTAGAACGGCGTCAAATGATTGTTTTTATTGTTTTGGCGCTACTGCTTGGCATTATATCCGTTTGAAATTAGTACGATTCGAAAATTAAATTAATTGCAATTAAAAACTTTTTTTTTTTTTTTTAAATTCATATTCAGTCTGAACTTTAAGCATTAATGACAATAATGTGTGGTGCGTTGAATCATGGGAAAATGCATGCGCTTTTGTAACTGGCTATAGAAAAAATATCGTTGACCCCATATGATAAGGTGCGATCCTCCTCCTTTAACTGCGTAAAGCTTCTCCAATCTTGGTCAAGTTTTAAACTATCATCGGGATTTAATTCCGAAGAAAATGGAGGCTATGACAAGAAGACGCCACAAATTGTGTGAAGGGTATTATCAGTTTTTCGGAAAGTTTGTAACACACTAATGGAGGCGTCGAAGACCCCACAAGATAGTTTAGAAAATTTGTACCAGTGCAATTACAGAGTGTAATATCGAAGAACCCGAAAGACAGCTTAGCATCATATATAACGCAGAACGTTTGCATTTGAAGCTTGAACCCGATAGACGTGTTTTCAATAAGAACATTTGTCTTGGAGTTTTCGCCTATCACCTGTTCTGACATCTTTCAAAGATCTGAAAAAATACTCGTAAGACTGAATCAATCTTAAATCTGTTGTACATATCAAGAAGTAATTGTCATGGCTTTTCAATAGAATGAACACTCGTTTCATCATTTAATCAATTGAACGCTTGCACATTCAGATACATACATACATACACACCCATGGATAAACACCCACTTTCGAGTGCGGCATTTAGCAAAAGAATATAGAAGATCAGTAGCCACAGCAGCAGCAGCGACAGCCGCAGCCACCTCTGCATGACTTTCCAAAGAGAAAGAAAGAAGGAAAAAAAATTGTAGGCAGACATAGTCAGTCTCTGTGTTTTGCTGATGATAAAGAGATGCACCCGCAATTGTAGCTGAACTTAGCTGTAAAATTATAATCGTCGATTAACTTACACACACACACACACACACACACACACACACACACACACATAGTTGTGCATACTCGTATGCAAGACATGAGTGCTGACATTCAATTAACCTATCAAAATCTTTTTGTGCTACTCTATTTCAGCACTTTAAGCTTTAACGCCAAAGAAAACGCCAACTGCGCCGCCTCTTAACATTTTTGCCGATAACTCTCCACGGAAAGCTCGGATTGATCGACGTGGCTGACAGAAACGCATTTCGATTGTACATGTTTATGAGGCAAACTGAACAAACTGTAGTAGCACCTGTATTCATCGTACACATTTTTTTTTTTCGTTTTTTTTTTTGAACGCTTTAATTTGGCTCAATGGATTAGGATGCTGTCGTATTCATCGAATGTCGGCATAATTTGCCTATTCATCGCGATGGCGTGCGCTGGCGGCGTCTTTTGATATCAAATTAACGTCCAAAATGCGGCAACATCTTCAACATCAACAAAATGATTCCGTACAAAGTAGTTACACAAAAATTCTCTTAAAATGAACAAACAAAAAAAAACAAAAATCTGTTGGTCATCCTTAAGTCTATCAACAATTGCTGGTGTTGTTGTAGTTGTTAGTTTCATTATATTGGCAAGAAAATAAAAAAAAAAAAAAAAAGAAACACTTCGCAAAAGTTAAAAAGCATTTCAAGCGTTTTTAACAGAAGCTGACTTAAAGCTCACTCAACGCAACTATGTAAGATAAGCGTTTTATTATTTCACTTTAAGATTTTTGATGTCAAATTGATGATGAGCTGAGAAGCACTAACTGCAAAAATTTGATATCTTTGTTAATGCTAAAATGTTCAAGTTCTGTAAATCATTTAAGTATACCGCACAATATGACAGACACAGACAGACAGTGTGTCCTTGGTCCAAATTTTAACCGATCTTCGGGTACAACAATTATACTCGGATCAGAATATTTTTTCTGCACGACGCTCATCGGCATAGCGAAACTTTTGCGGCAATAAATTTAGACAAACATATTTGGTAAAGTGCTTCTGAAATCTGAAATCATCATTGCTGCGCTGATGACTAGTCTCTTTGCTCGAATACAAGGCGTTGATGACGTCGCGCCATACAAAGACTTCATGCATGAAATGTCTTACAAGACTTCATGCATGAAATGTCATGCAAGACTAAATCATGCATAGACTATTTATGTATTTTCGTAATTAAATTAAAAAGTATTTTAATTTAAAACGAACTTGTATGCAGACAGCCTGGTTCCAGTTTCACTTGTTCGCAATCTTCAAAAATTACGAATCTGGGAGAAGTTCCTTAGCTGTGGGAACGGAACGTGTAGCAGATTGTTGCCGCCGAAATCGAAACGAAGTTGCACAGAATCTGGGTGATCAGGATTCAATTTTGTGTGCTTCAAATTAGATTCAGAAGGTAGTCCGCTTTAAATTTCAGCAAATGATTTGGACCAATTGAGTTTAGGATCCGGTTCTGCCTGTCCAAAAATGAAGCCTGCCTTGATGTGTCCGCGCTTTTCTCAAGTGCACTTATTTTACATTCCAATAGCAGATCTTTCAGCAGCGATAATGTATCTAGGTCTGGACAGGCTGGGCAAGGTATAAGCACAACACGAATGCTCTTCGAGTCGATATTGTGTGTCGTCTTCTCAAAATGCTTACAGCACACCTGCTATTCTACCAGTCTATATCCTTCAGCTCTAACTCTCCTCTCTTAGTTTGTCAATCTTTCATTTTTTCACATTACACACTTCTTCCCTTTTTTTCCCTGAGTTGTAGCAACTAAACTAATTGTCCAATGATTCTGAAATTTAAATATTTCAACTTTTAGTTGACATTCGACATTTGTGCTTATCAATCTGCTTAGTAGAAAAAGTTTCCACTTACCATTATTCTCTTTATTATTAAACTTCCCTCGTTCATGTAATAAGTGCTTGTGGTTGAATGTGGAGCTCCAGTGTGGAGTGGTTTCTCTTAGCTTTAACTGTGGATGCGAGCAAACGAACGAACGAACGCCCGACCGACGTCAAGTTATTTTAACATTGCAGATAAAAATCTAATAAAGTGCAATGAATAAGGCTATCTGTATTCGAGAGAGAACGAGAATGAATAAGTTTGAGCGAGGACAAACCGTAAAATGAAAAGCGCAAACAATTTTTTTTTTTTTTTTTTTTTTTGTATTTTTTCACTCGAATGCAATTTCTTGAAATTATTTTTTAATAAATACATTTTTGTTTCATTTTTTTTTTTTTTTTTACTCGACACACTTTGCACTATCGAATATTTTTGATCAGCGGCGCGGCGCACTGCACGGCAACATGGAGCTTGGTCTCGAGCTCGAACTCATGGTCTCGACCTGGTGCAGCATATTATCAAGCAAAGAGTTAGTCAAAATCAACCACGGATATGCGGCATGTGACTAGTTTCACTAGTTTACATCAGCTTTACACAAAAATACAAAAAACAAAAACGGGGAAGTTGAAGTGCAGCGAGAGAAGTTTTATTAAAGTTTGCAGCGCATGTGGCATGTGGATTTTATGATAAACTTTGCTGCGGTTGAACGTGAATGAGATGCGTTGCATTGCATTGAATGCAGAATGCTGTAGATTGTGTGTGTTGCACTTAAACATTTTAACTCATTTGTTCAACTGAAGTTGTTGTTGTTGTTATTTTTGGTTTGCAGATGTTTGTTTGTATGTAAGCGCGCGACGCGCAAATTAATTTCATGTCTATAGCGAAATTTTTAATTAACTTACGCGGCGTATGAGTAATATTGTATTAAAAACTAAAGACGTGGAAGACGTGGAAAAAGTAAGAAATGAGCGTTTCATATACATCGTTGCAAGACTCACTAATAAATGCGTGTATCGGAATTGATAGATTCATTGTAGAGGATGAATGATATGAAGCGGGAAAACTAAGTTAATTGAATAATAAATTAATTTTACAAACTGTGTTTTTATTATTAAACTTTTGAGTTTCTTTTTTTTTTTTTTGGTTTTCGGTTGAGAAAATGTGAATTAATTATTAAAAAAAAAAAAAAAATAAACAGTCGCAAGTTTATATGAAGAATTTGAACTTAAGCCTAGATGAAGGAATAACTTAAAAATCAGTCGCATAATTACTGTGTGAGGTGTTGCAATAAGCAAATTACAAGATAGGCATTCGAAAGATATGCTATCTCTTAAAATATGTCTCCCCATGACAGCTCAATGAGACGCATCGGAATAGCCAGGTCCGTTTCTTCAGCGAGTTTTAAAGATATTGAACTGAAATTTTAAACTTAAGCTTTTTTTTTTTATTTGTTTGTCAGAACCACGGTGCCACATCCATTTTAAGGCATAGATCCCATACAAATTAGACGTACCTTTTTTGAGTTTTTTTATATAAAAATTCGTGTTATTCCGGTATAAATTCAATTAAAATTTGCAAAAATCACTTTAATGTCCATTCTAGTATAAAATACCGTTATGATAAGAATCGCGCTTCTATAACATACAACCCAGGCATTGCAGCAATTTTAATGCAAATTTTTCCAAGTACAAAGTAAGAAATATGAAATGTAAAATACTGAATAAGTAGAAAATTGTCGCAAAATCGGTAAATAGGTAACGCCCACCACTGCCTCAAAACAGACTTTACGCTTCATGTAAATCTCATAAAGAAGAAAACAAAAAAACCAGAATACTAAAATTATTGCACAAAACCAAAATAATAAAGTTAAAAAAAAATGTATAACGAAATAAAATAAAATAAAAATTGTGTATGATTTTCTAAGAAATAAAAACCATTTAGGCGTGGTCTTTACGTTCTTTGATAAACTTCACTTGTGTGTGCTGCTCGAAAATAACACAGATACTCTCACGCACAGTCGCCACATAAATATAACACCCACTTTGCCAACTAAGCCGCCCCCCAATTCGGCAATCAACAAACAAAAAAAAAAAAAAACAAAAAAGCGCAAAGCTCAGAATTGCGGCAAATCAAGTCGAACGCAAGCAACCCTTTTTGCTTTTACAAAGGCATTTTTTTTCCAAATTTTTTTAGTTCTTTCGTTTTTCATTTGAAATTGAAAACGAAAACGAAAAAACAAAATTAACTCTTTACGCACTTTTCAATATAAACACAATTCACACGGCAAGAAAAAAAAAAAAAAAAAAAGAAGGCATTGATTGCTCTTATTCGAAGCATATGAGTGAGTATTTTGCAAACGTTAGCCCCTTTTTTCATCTTCTTCTTCTTCATTTTTGCCTAGCAGCCTTTTGAAATTTTGACTTCTGCCTGACTGCTTGCCATACTTTCTCAGTGGCAATAATATTCCATTTCATTCCTCTATATAAATTTTGTATATGGTGTGTGTGTGTGTGTGTGTGTGTGTGTGTGTGTGTGTGTGTGCCAGCCAGTATGTATATTTCAAATGGTTCGAAAAATGGGTGTCGACCCATGAAACGCAACAAACACTCATTTTGCAACGCAAACGATGAAGAATTGCCAAATATGTACAAATGAAGACGACAGAGAAGAGCGGAGCAGAGCAGAGTGAAGAGGAGGCTGTGCTGTGCAGTCAAAAATTGAGCTTTGTTCAGTTCATTGTGGCAGACAAAATCAACTTCAAAAGCATTTTCTCAGCTATTGCTTGCTTTAGACTCTGTCGTCGTGTCATCATCATCGTTGTCCTTATCATCAACAACATCGTCCTTTGGCATATTAAAAAAAAAAAAAAGGGTTTAATTCTTCGTCGCTTCGTCGACATTGTTATCCCTTTTTGAGCAAAGTTAGTCAACGAATGAATGAGTGACGCATGTCCCTGATTTAACGTTTTGTATTCGTTTGCGTCTCAATGAATTTCTTTGATACACACACACACACACACGCACACACACATCTATTTGAGTTCTTTGAATATTTTTTTTGGTTTTAATGCTAATACGAAAATTCAGGCAATTGGAAAATTTATTCAATTGTAGGCAATTCAACTAAATCACTCACTCATTGACTTTATTTTGAATGCTAGTTTATTTGAATACGCTTTCCAACATTCACTCTCGTCTTTATACTTATTCGCAACTGCTTAGTGGAAATAATTTGAAAATTACGCTTTGAATTTATTCCTGATTAAAGACTAAAACGACGACGAATAAGTCAATAATCAGCCAGCATTGAAATGTGCGTTTTATGTACTTAAATAAATTAAAAGTACGAGTATCTATGTAGTATATTAAAATATATATTTTCGAAAATTAGAGCGCAACTAATGACATTTCGAAATATTATTAAGTTCTAAAGAATTTCCTAGTTAGGCCACCGCGTAGCACCGAGTTCTTGTAAACGTTTTTATTGTAGATACAGCGTCCAGAAGTACTACGACGCTGTAAAACGACTATAAAAGACAATGAAGTAGCCGAAGACTTCAACTGATGTCGCTGTCAAGCCTTTAGTCTTTGTTGTGTTAGGGTAACACAACATGGATAATTTCAGCATGCTAAGCAATTAGTTCATTCAATTTTCCCACACTAGCCCAGACTTAAGATAAACATATTTTGTCATAAACCACAGCGTGAATGTCATCAACGCGGCATCAATGCCGCGTCGATGACTAGTATCTTTCCTCGATGACATACCAACGACGACGACCCATACAAGTCGTTGACGAAATTTTCATATAAATAAGGCTTTGATGACAAGTCTTGCCAGACTTCATGCATGACAAGTCTTGGAAGACGTCTTGTGTGTTTCTTAGGGGAATGTTTTGTTTTGTAAAATACTTCGCCACTTGCCGTGGTACCTTTTGTTTACAGATGAAACTATAATAAACATCGCTCGAAACATCTAAAAAAGTCTCGGAAATCAACAAATTATTTTACAAAAATTTTTTGGCATATCGGAATATTGATAAAGACAAAATCAAAAATATAGCAATCTGCATAATCGGCAAGAAAATAAGTAAAAAAAAAACAAAATTGACCATTGACCATAATACTCGAAAGCATAAACGGAAGCGGAAATGGACTATAGAAGCGTAAAGATGCAAATAAAAAAATGCAAAAAGGAGAAAGAGAATTAGAGCGAGACAGAATGATATTGAGAAGAAGAAGAGAAGCAATGGAAGATGATGATGAAGCAGAGCCAGCGCCAGCAAAGCGTTAGTATGTAGTCATTTCCTTTTTTTTTATCATTCTATCCTGCTACTGCATTAATGCAACATAAATCAAACTGCGTGAAGCAAGCTTCCGCCACAGGAGTAGCAGGACAAACACCAACAACAACGCCAACAACAACAAAAAAGTGACAAAAACGAGTGCTGCAGCAGCCGTAGAATGTACATAAAAACAGAAACTCTGATCAAACAGTGAAATATGTTTGCATTTTTATGAACTTGTATAACAATGCACAAAAGCAAATATACTCCTACTCGTACTCGTATAAAAAAAAAAAAACATAAACATAACAAAAACAAAAATGGAAATGGAAATGGAAAAACTGAAATCGAAACTTTAGCGAAATGGAAAAAAAAATGGCACGCGAAAAAAATTGCCGGAAAATAAATGAATAAATAAAATACTGATGCTGCTGTTGTTTTTTTTTGTTTTTTTATGTTATGAATTCAGAAGTTGTTTACATTTTTTATTATTGCTTTTCGTCCTGCACAGGGTAAGTGTATTGTTTGCAAACAACAACAAACAACAACAACAAACAACAACGACAAACATCAACAAACAACGAGAAGCAACATGGTACTTGAATAATTTAAAATGATGAAAAAAAAATTTACAAACAGAAAATAAATAAAAACAAGAAAAACGTTAACTTCGGTAGCACCGAAGCTCAAATACCCACCACACGAAACTTTAATTAGTTTATGTACAATCATCAGTGACGTAGATTATATTCTGCAAAGGGGTCGGATGGGAACAACTCATAAACGCTGGATGCTTCGAGAAGTGTTTTACTCAATCTGTAATAAATACATTCAAAAATAAGAACTATTTTCAAACAAAAAATCGAAAAGGAGTGATAAATTTGTGTGGGAGCTATACCCAAAAATGGGTGTGGCACCTTAGTTCTGACATACAAACTGGCTAGGATCAAAAAAAAAAAGCTTAAGTTTACAATTTCAGGCCAATATGTTTAAAGCTTTCCGTGAAAAACGAACTGTAACAGACGGACGGACATAGTTGAATCAGTTCGTCTTGTCGAGCTGTTCAAAAATATAAATACTTTATAGGGTCTATCAAGTCTCCTTCAATGCTTAGCAATCTTTCAGACAAACTGAATATACACTCCACACTATGTGTAGCGGGTATAAACAACTTGATTATTATGACATGCATAAACTGTTTGAGAATTATAAGTTTAAAAGAATTTATTTGAAAAGTAAATTACTAATTTCGAAAATGGGAACAAGACTGATAGATTCATAAATACAAATTCGCTCAAATTAAAACTCGTTTGGTTTTTTTTGGGGTTAACGAAAAAAAAGTAGGCAGGACACTTTGGCTTTAACATTTAAACTGTTCTCGAAGGGAAACATGCTGAGTAACTATGTGTAGCAAGCGGAAAGAGACATGACAGATCCATCAAAAGTTTAGCCAATGGTGACCGTTTTTATCCTTTCGTCTGCCAGAGACTATAAACGATAGAACCACCAAACATAAATCTTAGATTATTTGCTAATCTAATCTAGGAACTCTATATTTAGTATGCGTTATAGCTTTGATAATTCCGATATGATATGCCATGAAATACATGATATGCCACAATAGGCACACTTTTCCAAAAAAAAATCAAGTGTCGATTTTTGGCATAAAAATCACTCCAAATTGTTCATTGGTAAAGGTCTCTCTTTTTTTTTAAATAGATTTTTTTTATACTATACGTAGTATGCCTTACAAAAATGCATGCGGAAATGTGTATCGTAGAAATGAAAATCAATTTGAAAATGCTGTCAACGATTGGAAGCAATGAAAGCAATAAAAAACACATATGTATACTTGAGTTTCCCAAAAACAACAACAACAAAAACATGCAAAAGCTCATGAATTTCAAGAGCATTTATCATTCAATTACAGACACACACACACACACACACGCAAATCGAAGAGTTTAGAAAAAAAAGCAAAAAGTTTATTTAGAAGTATTAGAAGCATCTCGAAACTATGTGGATGTATCTTTTGCCAGCAGATGTCTTGGCGTCGTCTATGCGCTTCTCAATTTTTTTTTTTTTTTTTTTGTAACGCAATAATTTTGCGTAGCGTTTGCAACGGATATCCTTGACATATCCTGTCAATGATGCTTAACGCAATACACACACACACACACACAGACATACTTTAATTATAGTTTGAGTATGCTTCAAATATATCTGCGATTGCAATAAATATATAAAAATACATTTTTTTTTTATAAGATACTTTTATGCTATTTCCGTGCATTTGTATTTTATTTGTCACCAATTGCACTGATTAGCTGCATAAAATTTGATACATTACAACACCCGCGTGCACATTATCAACAATATTATTATCGTATTACACTCTTCTCTTATGAGATTGAGAGGTGTGGTAAAAAGAATATTGTATCTTGTATCTTTTGTGTGCGCGCTAAGTGAAGGAAACATTAGACGACACGTCGACAACGACGACAACGTCGAACGAGTGCACCTGACGGAAGTCTGTTTTTCTAATGCGAATTTATCGCAATGAGCAATCGCATTTCATTGATTTCATTGTATCACATCATATCATGTATCGTATCGAAAGATACACATACTTAATAACGTATGTTGTATATGTTGTATATTTGAGATATAAAGATACAACTACGACAATGACTATGGCTATGGCTACTGCCAGCGTGGTCTCTCTGTCTGTCTGTCTGTCTGTCTGTCTGAAGTTCAAGTTGCAACTACAACAACAAATGAAATGGCAACACTGATTCATGCTTTATGCTGCTTTATGTTGCCTCTACCCTATAATTATCGAAATGAAGCAAAAAAAAAAAAAAAATAATAATAAAAAATAAAACTAAGAAAAATCCAAGAACTGCAACTTGAAGTTGAAAAATTTCATTTGCCTTGCGGCAACTGCTTAACGCGTAATGCCAACTGATTTATCGTTACGTACAATACATACAGACATATTTTTTTTTTTTTTAATGTGTAGCCAAAGTATTCACATTCCTTACTGAATACATTTGTATCTTTGTATCCAAAACCAAACACTACTCCACGTTTAACCAAAAGTAGCCATTGAAAATGGAATGATTTGGTGTTTTTTCCATGGAACACATGTCGCAATTGGCTGGTCAGTCAGTCATTTGACGCCACGTGACATAGAAGCTGTTAAGCCTATTAAATGCAAAACGAATGAAACAAAAAAAAAAATGCTAAACAAAATTTGTATCTTAATTTTCAAAAAGACGATGAAAAGTGAAAACCTAGCACGTTGCAAGTATGACGACATGTGCGCATTCTTAACGAATTTTCCACTTTTCATGCTGACTGAATGAAATCGAAAACGAAAAATATACAACAGAAACATGAAGAAAAAAAAATAATAATAATAAATAAAACAATCGGAAAATCCATAGAACAACTGTGCCTATATTCCTTTTGTCCTGTGTCCGGCGCGCGCGGTCTGTCTTATTAATAGCTCCAATATCAAACAGCTTATTTTGGAAGTTGAATTTTAGTTTAGCTACTCGTTCTACTTCTACGTTATTAGTTGCTAATATTAGGGTTAAATGCGTTTCAATTAAATGCTTTTCAAGAAGAAGAACTAAAATGTAAAATGTTTGCGTGTCAGTTGACAGATTTAATTCGCCATATAATTTAAAAACTTTCGATGGAACGCCTAACAAGTCCAAATGCCTATTTTACAAAATACTACATCTGTAGGAGTGGAAATGATGAAATAAAAATTAAACATAAATTAAAAAAAATATATATTTTGGATCACCAGGCTTAAGACGTCAAAAATTTACCATTTTTTAAATAGGTCTAGTACCAAGTCTATAGGTTTACTCTTTCCGAAGATATGGCTTTTTCGATTTCAAGGCCCTATTAGGCGCCAGCTCAGTATATTCGCCTTAATAGTAAAATTAAACTTAAGTAAAAAAATAAAAATTTAAAACAAAATAAAAAAAAAAATAATTTTAAATAAATTTATTTTGGGCCCCCCTACTGGGAATTAGGTTCAATATTCACAAAAAAAAAAAAAAACGATACACGTCAAAAATATTTTTTAAACTTCTTTCATCAGTCAGTGATATAAGATTCTTTTTATGTAGGCGTATGGGTGTGCGGAGTTAAACAAAAAATATTCTACAATTCGGGGAGCAGTCACACTCAGTGAAAATTTCAAAAAGATCGATTCAGAGATTTAGGCTCCTATAAATCACATAAAAAAATTTTAAAAAAGGGTCTATTTCAATCAACTTGTATGCGAGAGATTCTCATTTTCTTTGTTTTTCCATTTGTCACTCGAGCTACTTTTGGTCATTTTTTCAGTGCATGTGTGCGGACAGCCAATGAATGCAAATGAATGTATATGTTTCTTTTTTTTTTTTGTGCTGGTCCTTGGGCGCCATTGTGTGCCGCGCGTGTATTACATACGCTTATGGCACTCCCTAAAATAGCCCAAACGCACCACAATTTTTCTATACCTTTGTGCTGAGTAGTTCCACCTTCAATTTTTTTTTTTTTTTTTTTTTTTTTTTTTTTTTTTTGTATACCCTTTGTAACATTTTCACTTCCTTTTATTGTATGTATTATACCCTTTATATACTATATACAGCATTTAAGAACATTATAAATCTTTTGTTAACTATGTCATTCCTAGTCTTTAATTTAATGAAATCGATTTCCGTTTTTACAATGCAACAGTGCCGTTTTTTTTTTAAAGAAATTTTTTATTAATTTCCGTATTTTTAGCTTAAAAGTTAAAATTTACGCACTTTGTACGAGCCCCTAAAAATGGCATTTAAACCTGGGCACCTCGCTATTAACTCCACTCCACCCACCCCTTTTATGAACAACTATCTACATCACTGAGGCTCATAAGTAAGCTAATTAAACTTTCGTTTGACGCGTATTTAAGCTTCGGTTCAATTCGATATTTTTTTGGGGGGTTTTCGAACTCCAAATTTATTATGTATATAAAAACATTTGAATGTTGCACGTTTCTTACAATTAACGCCCACTCGTGCCACAAAGTTTTCCTACTTTTTTTCGTTTTAATACAAAATATATAAAAACAAAAAAAACATCAATGTCCTTCTTCCTTTTTCTAGCATTCATGCTACTTGATATAAGAAAAACCAAAAAAAAAAAAAAACAAAACAAACTGACCGACTACAAAAAGCGTTTCGAATTGATTAAATTTTCGGTTAAAAATCGATTTGTTTCGCCTGCTTTTTTCTGGTGTGATTTCTATTATTTTCTTGTATTGCTACCACCGCCCTTAAGTTGAGTTGAGTGTGTGTCTGCTATTGTGTGTGTGTGTGTGTCTTTGTGTGTGGGTGTAAATAGGATATACAAATTCAAATTGCATTTTTTTCCAAATCCTTTGTTCGCTTAATATTCCAATTGCTTTTGTGGTTTTCGTATAGCGCCACTCAATAACCTTTTGTATTAGCTTCCTTTGGCAGAATTTTAAATTAAGATTTTTATTTTGTTATACGAAAAAAAAAAAAAACGTTTTATTTTAATGCGAAAGACAAAAATATTTTTATTTTGGATTATATAACAAAGTTAAAGTGTTGAACAATTGCAGCATTTAGTTTATATTTGACAGACAGATTAAAAGCAGACATTCTCGAGAACGAAAGATAATGAAAAAAAGGAGAGATTCAAACATTATTTTTTGACGTAAAAGGAGAAATTGCATATTACTTGTAGGCATCCTAACAAATTTCTGGCATTTGCCGAAATCGCTAAGGACCATACTGCTCTATGCATGACCCTTTATAGTGTCAACCGAGAAAACCTTTTTGCCTTTTTGAAAATAAAATTAGTAAATACAATGTTTGAAAACACATTGTAAGCAGTTACTAAGTTAATGTCAGGTGTATTCTACACTACAGCAAAAACTATAAAATGAGTTATAAAAATCAAAAAAAAAAACTTAAATTTAATTTAGCAACAATCATAAATCACTTAAGTACACACAAATTTAGTTACCAACTGAGAAGAATATAAAAAAAAATACAACCAATAATAACTTTGTCAGCTAACGATTTTCCTAAATCGTATTAGAAATATGACATCCAACTAAAATGGTTGTACATCATTTTTTAAACCAAAAAAAAAAAAAAGAGATACAATAAAAAAACAAAAGGTCAGCAGGCAAAAAAGTAAAAATTAACAAGAGAAGCAAACTTTGCCATATGTTGTAATACAATTTTTTTATTTATTTATTTTTTTTTTTTTTTTTTTTTTTTTTGCTTGTCTTCTTTTTCTAATAAACAATAACGCAAGTATAAGATACACAAACTACAAACATGTGTGTGTGTATATGTATGTGTGTGTGTGTACATAGTTAGATACTTCATATAAACATAAATTTATAATCACCGATGACCATGTCATCCACGCCCCTAATACCGCAAAAAAAAAAAAAAATTTAAAAAAAGTAAAATAGAAAAACAATTTTATGTACGAGGGCAGTCTTAAAAGATTTTTTGTAGTAGCAATATGATATTCCATTATTTTCAAAAATATATTGGCACTTAACTTTTATTAAAATTCGATCGTATTGTTTTCCAACATGAATTTTTTTTTTTTTCGGCAACTATCAGAATTTTTATTAAAATGCAACAGCCAAAATATTCAAAATTGTTTGGAATTTTATCTTGTTTAAAACATTTGACAAAAGAATTTGTCAAAATTCCGTTGCAGATCTGAAACGCATAAATTCGAGCGTGTCTTATATTTTAAGATATTAAGACTCCATACAACCTGTGACGTAAAAGACTTGGCTTCCTTTACTCTAACATAAGACTCTAATGGAATATGAAAAGTTGATCTAGAGTATTTTCTTAAATTCTAACAATATTTTACTTTAAAAAAATCGATAATATCTACCAAAATAACGATACTTTTCGATATTTATCACAGCACTGGTCTTTAAAATATTGGCCCAATACATTCCTAAATAAAATTTTCTTTTTGAATAAAGAAAGTAGACATTTCATTTTTTTTTTTTTGTAGTTTCCCAAAATATAGTTCCCCAAAATATTTGTATTTAATCTATAATAACGGTACATCTAGTCAGTATGAAAACAAGAAGCGTTAGCTTTCTGATTAGATTATTCCAGTAACTTTTTGTATGTCCCCCAGATGAATAGTGTCATTAAACCAAAAAAAAGCTTAAATTCTAAAGTATTGGATAGGACAGTACAAAAGAAAATAAAAAAAAAAATAGATAAAATATTCAAGTTAACTTTTGTTATACAACTTATTTAGATCTTGCGCTTCGCTACGTTAAACTGACTTCGCTTATCTATCGAAGTGATAATCTCAACAACAATTAATGTGCTACCAGACAAAACACAAACAAAATACGAAAGAGAATATTGTATCGCAAAACGATCAAAAGGGCAAAAAGGACATGCGAAACAACTGTTTAGGTTAGCCACAAAGAAAAAAAAATTATCGAAAATGTCCTTCAACTTGTGAGCGTAGTGACTACGGTAAGCAACCTAAGCAGGAGCGAGCAATTTTTCTGCTAAATTAAGTAAACGATCATCGATCGATCGATCGATCGACCAAATAGATAAGTAAATACAATTTATAAATAAAATAGATAATAAAAATTTATAGAAATTGTGCGATTTACAGAGCAAAGGCATGTTTGCAGCACTGTTTTTTCCATGCCATGCATTTAGCTGCTGACTCAAGTGTACCATGGACGATATTTGTATAAAATTCTGTGGAAAAAGGGCGGTCTGTAAGCTGAAACACAAAGTGATCATCTAGCTTGTTCGGTCGAGTTATTGTCCTTTTGACATTCTTTTTTTTTTTTTTTTTTTTTGACATTTTTACGCATGTTGTCACGGCTGCCGTTGTTGTCCGCAACGCTCTATGTCACAGGACACTTACTGACTTACTCACTTACCATAGTCCTTTTTTTTTTTTTTTTTGTTTTGTGCAGTAGGCTACTTTGTACTTGAGTATTTGAGTCAATTTTTTGAGTTACGAGTTAGTCAAGTGATTTGAATCTGGCTGCTGTTTAGGAATCATATTTGATGCCTGCTTGCATGCCAGCCAGCCTGCCTGCCTGCCTGTCTTCGTTATGTAACATTTTTATTATTTACAACTTTGATCAAAATAGTTTTACAAAGTGGTTTTCCACAAAACACGAACAAAGTGCCGCCCGCCACTTGTAATGTTGTACTCGGTTGTACTCTGTTGTACTCGGTTGTATCGTGATCGTCGTTGTTACTATTGTAATAAATCTAAATTAACATGCAACTTATGTGCGTAATTATAAGTGCCGATGACACTCAATTCTATTCGAGTAAGAGTTAGTCGTGTTCTTCTTCTTAAGGACTTTGATGACTTTGGTTTCATATGCCATCTAAATTCTAAGAAACTACTCAGTACCGTGAAGGTGTACATTTTCGAAATATTAAAATAAGAGTGTGGACTGTGCGTGAAGAAATATTTAAATTATTTAAAGTGTAAATAGAGCATGGAATGGTAGGCGTGGCCATGTCCACTTTAAGCTATACCACACCATATAAGTTTAGGAAAGATAGTTTTTTATACTCGTAGTGCTATACAACAGGAACCAGTGTGCACTGCAAATAGTTCTTCCATTCGTCAATTTTTCTAAAGTCTTCCCTTTTAGGCAGATCTTTATTACTCATTAGGGCAATAAATTCTGGTATAAAAAGGTACTTGAAAAGGGAATTAAAAATGACCACCGCTAGGAGAGCCTTATGTTTGAGTATCTCCATATTTAATAGTCTCAAAGCTAATCGGTTTCATATGACATTTGAACTTTTGCACTTTGTTGCATTTGTAAAGGTGTAAAAGTTTTTTCTAGAATGTCATTTTGTGAAATGCCAAATATTAAAAATTTAAGTTTCCAATAACAAAAACAAAAATAAAAAAAATTAGCTAAAATAATTTATTTGAATGCAAATAAAGTTCGATGTTTCAAAACGCCTACACTAAAACTTTCTCACGCCAATAAATCAAAAACCATAAAATGTTGCCAAGCCGAAAACCTTAAGCGCATTGACACTAAAGCTATTAATGTATCTGAATATATTGTATGTATCTACGTTTGTATGTATGTATCTACAGATACATATGTATATTGTATCTGTGTATCTGTTAAGCATGCAGTTAATAACAACACCAACAAAAGTTAAAGCTGTAAAATTAACTAAATTGTTGCCTTAGCTAAATGACTAAATTTTCTAAACGTAACCAATACTTAAAATTACACTTTCGCCGTGATTTTTCTTTTGGTTTTCTTTTGCCTTTTTTTGTTCAGTTTTAATTTTTGTAGTTTTTTTTTTCTTTAGTTTAAGATTTGCCTGGTTAACGAACGTAACCAAAAAAAATATATATCTAAATGAACTATTAACCAGACAACAACAACAACAACAACAAATACAAAAAACGCATTTACACGCAATATGACTAAAAACAAAAAAAATTTGAGCCAAAGTCAAAGAAAAATTAACAAATCATAACATCATCATTTATCATCATTAACTTGAGCTACAAATGTGCTCCAAAGGAAAACGAAGAATTAAATAAAGAAGAAGAAAAAAGAAGAAGTTTACGAAGACGAAGTCAAAGTCGAACGGAACAGATGAATAAGTTAACATGGACTTCACCAAGGGCCAAATATGAAGTACTCGATTGTGTCTGTGTGTGTGTGTGTGTGTGTTTCTTTGAGTTACGTTTAAATCAATCAAAATAAGGGCACAAAAATGTATTTGAACTATATAAATTAGGGTCTGCGAGAGTCATTAAAAGTTGCCTTATAAATATATATTCAAAGCTAGAAACTTCATAGATAAAAGTTTCTAAAATCAAAAAATCGTAATCATTTTTGTGATACAAGAACTATCTTAAACTTAGCCATTGCTTTTCGAATTAAGTATTTAATTTTTTTTTTTCTTTGCAATGTCAAAGAGATCCCATTGCACTGCCCCGTCAAGCATGGTAGTTGGCGAATCTAGGGTCACAAAGCTTTCATCACTTCACGTTTTCTGGCCATGAGTGTACCCATTGCACATCAGGGTTCAGCTCTACAACTAATGAAAAATGAAGTTTTTTAGAATTTTAAAACTCTTTGGTGATAGGTTTCGAAAACAACAGGTCCCATTCCAGATCACAAAAGCCTTACTGGGCAATGTTATAAAACAGTGGTAAATAATAAAAATATATGAAAGTTTTTCGCTAAAATTAGCTGATTTTTAGACAATTTTACCCAACAATCCCAGCAAAATAAGAGGTTTAAATTTCACAGATTCACCGAAAACAAGTCAGACTTTTGAAAATTCAAAATGACATAGCGAATTCACTTTTTGAGATCACTGCTTTCGAATAAGATTTCGTTACCATAAGCAAAAGACTTAAAGGTAGTTGAGGCCTACAGGAACCGTTTACCAGCCATGGATGTGAGTAGATTTTAACATATATGACTGCCAACTGGAATACTTCTATTTCTCATTTCTATGGTTTTTTAAATTGTTTTCCGGTTGATGTGAACCATGCTCCTGCGAGACGAACCTTACATTGAAAAATCTCATTTTTTGGACGCCATCTACGTAGAGCAGAGCGTGTTGTGGTGGTATTCTTGACCATCACTTTGGCGTAAGTTTAAGTTAAAATCTCAATTTCCAAAAACTGAAATAAATACTCTGAACCACGAACAGTGCGGCCTGTATATAACATTGAGAACATCTAAAGACTTTTAATTAATACAAAAATAAATAGGCTCAATATATAAAAGTATTGCAAATATAAGTTATGTCACATCGATTATCTTAGAGATTTATGCCTATTGCGCCACTTTTATTTATTTTTTTTTTTATTTGCTAATTAAGCGTTGCTATGCAGATTAATGCATTTGTTTATAAAAAAAAATATATATCTTTTTTTATTGCTGCATATTTTTGTCATCTTTAGAGTGTAATAAAAATGACTTTGTTGTAATAGGATTTGCGTTTTTATTCGTTTATTTATTTATTTTTTTGCTAAGTTCAGCTTCACTGCTTGCTTTCAGTAATTCTTTATGTTTTAATGCATTTTTTAGGTTTTCTTAGTTTTCCATACAAAAAAATTCAGAAAAAAAACAGAGTCGTGTATGCGCGACTACAAGTTACCCTGCACACAGTTATTAATTTCGATATTCGTACCAAGCTTTTTTTTTGAAGGTTTCCAGCTAAATTTTGTAGGTTTGTTTGGTAGTGAGTATCTCTAAAATGGCGCTTGACAGTTCACGAGAGTCTAAGTTTAAAATATAGTGACCGTTTTATACAGCGGACAACAGTACAGACGGGCGAATAGAGGAGCAGACATAGTTAGATCGGTACTTCTTTCAATGCTGTTCATAAAAATATAAACTTTATAGAAACAGTCTTTCATGCCTACTTTTGACTGTTTCACACAATTGCACAAACCTAATATAGCCTTTTAAAGGGTATGAAACAAAAAACAGAAGAAAATAATAAATAAATAATATTTATTTTAGTATATATGTGTGTGTGTGTGTATTTGTATATTTATTACTGGGCACGGCGCTCGTTCAACTTGAAAATTGATTGATGCAGCTTTTGTATGCGCCTCCCTACCACATAAATCAATATTGTTATGGGATCGTTTTCGCGCCATCAATATACGAGATACTTGATCTGACAATGAGACTGTTGCATGGACAAGCCATGGACTGCTGCTAGATACTATACTACACACATACATACATACATATATATATCTATGCACTAACTCTTTTTTTGTTGTTGTTGTTGTGGTTTTTCTCTTGTAATCTCATCTTATGGTGGCAGCATAGATATAATATGGTATATAGTATATATTACATTAATTATTTACCACTCACTCTAGCCTTGCACTCGCGCTATCATTTGCTATCTTTATCACACTTATATACTTTGTATATGATAGCATGAGCATGATCTGTAGCGTTGTTAATTAAAGAAGGGTTTCTTATTTAATTAAAAACACTCTTATGTGTGGCAAGTGCAGTTTTGTGGCGTTATTTAATAGTTTCTTCTTTTTTTTTTTTTTTTTTTTAATAAATATTGCAATCGATGCAATCTGAAATCGATCGTTAGATAAAATTAAGTGAAAAATTAAGGAATGTAGCAATCAGATACATTTGTATCCGGTTTTAAACTAAACTCAAATAAATTGAAGCCATTAAACTTAGACAAAATCAAAATGCAATTCGAATTAACGCCATTTTTCGAACTCTAAGAAAAACACAGAAAATTAGCATAAAAAAATCGCTTAAGATTAAAAAAATTTTGTAGTTTTTTTTGAGAAAATATTTTTAATAGACAAACAAAAGTGATAAATCTGTTTCAGACTACAGAGGACAAAATATTTGTTTTTTTTCGATATGAGATGTATTTTTGTACGCTGAACACGATTCTGGTGCCCCAATAGTGCCTATCACGTCTAGTTTTCGAGAGAAAATTGGGTTAAAAACCCTAAAAATATTCTGTTTTGAGTGTTATTACTTTTTTTTTAAAAACCAGGTTTCTGACTTTAACCTACTCTTAAGTTAAAGCTTGATCTTAAACTCATACATTTGTAAAATGACAGTATTGAATAAAATGGAGTTAATTTAAGGTCCAGTGTTTTCGATTGAATTTCAGGCACAGGCCTAAACACGATTCTGATGTCTAAAAGTGCCCATCACATCATTATTTTGAGAAAACAGGATCAAAACACTCTAAAACACGTTTTTGTCGATGTCTTTACCTACTTTTCTCGAAAACCAGACGATATGGAAACTCTTGGGCACCATCGATTACCAAGTGTAATTCTTCGTTTAATTTCCAGGCAAATGTTATTCTTGGGTTTGACGCATTCTATGGTCTTGATTCCATCTTATATTATTAGATATATCTTTAACGGGTCTTAAAAACTATTCTAGACCCAAATCGTATCTGCTTATTTTCTCAAGATTCAATTCATAAAAATACTTTATAGTGCTATTCCAAGATTTTATTATTGAATAAATACAATATTTGCGATGCGAATACCTACACCAAAACTAGAAGAAATGTAAAACAAGTTTTTGTCTGTCCGTGAAGACTGCACCTTTCTAAGTCCTTTTGGTTTTGGGTTAACGTGTGGGTAAGGGCATTTTGTTTCAAAGAATGACTGCTACAATTTCTGTGAAGAATTTCTGTGAAGAATAATCTTTTAATTTTTACGTGATTTTGGTGAATTGCAATGAAAATTTTCATTTTTTTCTTTAAAAGCTGGAACCGGCTGAAATCATGATTTTTTAACAACGTGACGATAGGTGTAAAATAATTACATTTTATATAAAAAGTAGAGAATTCCTCTCTCTCTCTCTCTCTCTCTCTCTCTTTGTCTATTTTTGTAATCCGTTGAAAAATAAAAAAAAAGTTCGTTTGTGTTTGTTTTCTTTTCAAATAAAAAATTCATTTGTGTGTTTTTTTTTTTATTGTTTGTTATTTATATAATTCATCTTAAAGACAATTAACAAATAATAATTCTTTGTTTAATATACATACAGATTGGATTAAATATTTATAATTATACATATATGTAGGTACTATAAAGATTATTTTTATATTATATACATGCACTACGAAAAAAAAAAATTACTTTATATTTATTTAATATATATTTTTTTTAAACTATTTTAAACTTAAATCTATGAAAAAAAAAATTGTTTGCAAAAAAAAAAATTGTTTTATGATTAGAAATATGGTTTTATCTTAAGCAATAACAATTAAGCGACTAACAAAATCAAACTAGAGCAGTTTGAGCGCTTCAGCGTGGGTGTGGTGGTCACTCAACGCGATCGACGCATGACAATGATTAGATAATTTATATGTTTTCTATTTACTTAGGCCTATAAAAAAAAATCTCAAAAAAAAAAAAAAAAAAACTTTATACTAACAACAACAAACAGATCGACAGACAGACAGATAGACATACAAACAGACACACACACACATACACACACAAACAGAGAGACTATTCCCAACTATTCGAATATACTTAGGCCGTTGCATGCGGATGCTGATAGGCCGCAGCAGCAGCCCATGGATTGTGTGCATGATGAAAGGCAGCACTTGGCGCATAGCCGGAATTCGTTGTAAAATCAGCAGCATAATTGGGATATTCACTTTTCATTTGGCCAATAAGACTGGAATAGCTGCTGCCAGCAGCAACATTGGCGACACTATGTTGCATGTGTTGCATATGTTGCATATGATGATGATGATGTTGCAACGGTGAATGTGATGTGTTGCAAACGGAAATCGAACCGGAACCAGCCATTGCAATGTCACTGGCACCACTTGCCGAACCGGACATGGTAAGACCATATTCGGCAGCTAACTGTGATTCACTTTGCATTGCTAGTGCGGCATAATGATGCTGTTGCCCAGCAGCAACGGCGGCGACGGAAGCGGAGGCGGACGATGATGACGATGATGATGATGAAGAGGTTGATGATATGTTTGCTGCAGCAGCAGCAGCTGTTGCTCTTGCTGTTACGGATGATGCTGATGAGGATGACGATGAAGAGTTTACTGAGGATACTGGCGAATTTCTGCTAATGCTATTACGTTGCATTTGCTGATGTTGTTGTTGCTGTTGTTGTGGCTGCTGTTGTTGTTGTTGTTGTGGATTCAGGTGACTATTGACTGCAGCAGCAGTGACTGAGGTAGTATGTTGGCTGCTACTATTTGTTGCTGTTGTTGCTGAAATAGCGCTAGGCTGTTCAATGGCACTACGATGGCTGCTCCAAAGATCAAGCGTTCCAACGGCTGCAGTCTGTTGACTGCTACCATAACCGCCGGATGCGTTTAAATGATGATGATGATGTGGATGCGGATGATGATGATGCGGATGTGGATGAAATAGTGTCGAGCTTTGATGATAAAGATTTGTATATGGATTATAACCCGATGGTATATCTGGTTGCTCCGTTTTAAATTGTATTTGTGGCGATGCTGCGCTTTGTTGCAGCCGTGAATTGGTAGCGGCGGCGGCATTGGCATTTGTATTGGCAATAACAGCAGCTGCTGCCTTTGCTTTAATCACAGCTTGTGCAGCATTTTTACTTTGTTTAGCACCAACGCCAACGCCACTATTTGTTGCTGCAGTTGCATTCGTTATATGCTGACTACTGTCTACTGGCACAGCAGCAACAGTTGCAGCAGCGGTTGACTTTTCCTGCTTAACAGCAGCAGCCTGTTCCTTGGCTTCAGCGGCAAGTGCCTTCTTGCTTTTCTTATCCTTGAAATGTGTTTTCTTATGTTTGCTCAAATGATCGCTACGCGAAAACTTTTTCGAACAAATTGGACATGCATACGGACGATAGTTGGTATGCGTACGGCCGTGTCTTTGCAATTCATCGGAACGTGAAAAACGTTTGCCACAGGTCAGACACAAGAATGGACGCTCACCGGTATGCCAGCGTAAATGCGTCTTCAAATGTGATGCCTTGCCGTAGAGACGCTCACAGCCGGGTATATGGCAAATGTGTTGCTTACGACCACGCTCATCCGGACCGACAATGGGCGGCAGTCCGGACATTTCGTTGGTACAATTCGGGCAAGTGCAGCGCACTGAACGTCGCTGCAATTGCGTCTGGAATGCAATGTCATCAAAATTGAAGCTCGGATACGTTTGACTTGACCACGGCTGATAGAGACGATCCTGATGCGAAAACCAGGCGCCAGCGCCCGACATGCCTACATTACCGTAATAATCCGAGGCGTATTGTGCATACGGAAATTGTGTTCTGTAAATGATTTCGGAAAAAAAGGAAATAAAAGGGAAGACAAGAAATTAGTTAAAGTCAATACGGAAATTGTAGGAGTTGTAGCAGTAATAGGTTGTGTATGTATAGTGTATCACCTACACTATGCACCACTACTAACAAATGTTAACGTATACAATATGGAATGAAATCTCTGTTAAGCTTACCTTGCCGGCAATGCCGAATATGTATTCCACGTGGAGTATGCAGCACTCGCAGCCGCCGCTGCTGCACCCAAATCGGCTGCTGTTGCTGTTGGTGCATGTCCTGCTGCTGCTGCAGCGGCGGCGGCGGCAGCGGCGGCAGCCGCAACCGCTGCTGTTGAAGCTGGTGAACCGGAGAGTGGTGATGCCGATGAGTTAATCGATGATGCTGGTGGACTAGCCGAAATCGAAGCAAATGATTGTGCAGGCGATGGAAATATACTTGGCGAAACAGAAGCGGAGGATGGCGCTGATTGTATGCTTGAATTTGGTGAAGCTGATCCAGTTGATGATGGCTGTGGCGGATATTGCATTTCCATTTTCAATGTACGATGACAGGAAACAGCCAACGACGATTGCGACTGTGATTGTGACGACGTTGACGATGACGACGGCAGTGCTGGTGGTGGTGGTGGTGGCGGCGGTGATGTTAAGGATGCTGTTGATTTCATGCTAACATTACTACTGTTGCTGCTGCTGTTGTTGCTGTTGTTGTAAAGTGTTGCTAATGATGCTGTTAGCGTTGAGGCAGGTGATGCAGCATTTGCTGCGCCAGCACTGGCAGCATTGGAGATATATTCACGCGGTAATGACAATTGATGATTTTGTTGCTGTTGTCCATGTTGCTGCAGCTGCTGTTGTTGCTGTTGCGCATGTTGCTGTTGCGCAAGTTGCTGTTGCATATGATGTCCATGCAATATTGTTTGCTCATGTTGTGGGTGTTGTAAATGTGTTTGCTGCATTTGATGTTGCTGCTGCTGTTGCTGTTGTTGTTGATGATGTTGCTGTTGTTCATGCTGTGCATGATTTATATGTTGTTGTTGTTGCATTGCTGCTGCTGCAGCTAATGTTGTATGTGGCAATGTTGCACTGGCATATGGATTTAAATAATTACAAGTGGCATCAATCATTTTGTTTTTGTTTTCTTTAAATCTTTTCTTAAAATGTTTTTTTCTTTTTTTTGTTAATTTGCACTTTTTGTTTTTTGCTTGTTTTAAAAAAAAAAATGTTCAACAATTTTCACACATTGTTAGACACGCATTTTATTTTTTATGTATATAATTTATTTTTATTATTATAATTATTGAGTTTTTATTATTATAATTATTAATTTTTATTATTATTATTATTAATGTTGTTGTTATTATTTTTTTTTATAAATGGCACACTTTAAGCAACTTGTATGTTGCTAACTCTCTTTCTCTCTTTCACTTGCACAAGTTGTATTTTGTTTTTGTATTTAATTTTATTTATTTTTTATATATAATAAATAAATAATTATATATTTAGTTAGTTTCTCACTCTTTTGAAGCTTCTGTTCTGTGCTGCCACTTTAATTGATTTTAATTTAGCTTGTGCGGGACATATATGTTTCTTGTTGTTGTTGTTGTTGTTGCCAAAGTAAATTGCACTTATAAAATGCAACCAAAAAAAAAAAACAACACAAAAGTTCAAAAACAAAGCACAAAGACAAAAAAAAAAAAACACAAAAAGTTTGCACGAGAGCACGCACAATTTTCTTTTTTTTTTTTTTTGTTTAATAATTATAATGTACAGCAACGACGATGACGATGACGACGACGACGACGAGGTTCGATTGACTCAATGACGATGACGATGCTGTTGATAATAGCGCAATGGCGATGACTTGGTTAACTTGGTCAAGACTTTATTTTTTGTTTTTTGTTTTTTTGTTTTAAACGCGTATTCCGCACTGTATTTATAATAACAATTTTCGCGCTGCTTTTACAGTAGTGACGAAAAAAATTGTGTCGAACAAAACGTAAAGTTGATGCAAAAATGAAAAATGAAAAAAAGAAAAAATAAACAGAAGAAAAAAATGTACGCTTCTTCTTCTTCTTATTCGACGTCTTCTTTAACTTCGTAACGTATATTCTTCTTTTGCTACTGCTACTACTACTACTGCTGCTATTACTGCACCGACGTCGTATCTACGAGGAGCTGTTGTGGTACAACCACCGGTAATTATCGTTGCCGACTGAATTCCAAAACGCAGCGAGAGAGTCTAACAACGTACAAAACGAATCACAACTTCTCTTCGAATGACGTCGACAGCGACGTTAACAGCAAATGTTTTTATATTGTTTTTCTTTTTTTTTTTGTTTTTGTTGTTGTTGTTGCGTTGCTGTTGCTGTATTCCTTTGCTTTTGCTTATGCGCGCACACACACCCTTGACATATGTATGCATGTATGTGTGTCTGGTGATTTTATATATTTGTTATATTACTGGTTTCTTTCTGAGGGGTTGCTAGCAGCAGCACGGTGCGGTGTGTACTATGCATAAACTGGTCGGTCATACGCATTTTATTACTATTAAGACAAATTCGGAGGACTGGCTGTTTGAGGGCATGAGCATACAATAATACAAACAAATGTTTATATGTATGTCATAAAATGTTTATTTGTGTGTGTGTTAAAGCGAGCGCGCACTATATAACAACATTTATGCAATATAGCGCTATGCGCATGTACAGAAATGAGAAACGTATATTGTAACTGTTATTAATGTGTATGAAGAGTAAATGTATAGATTTCTCTTTCTGTTACATTAGCATAACGCCAAAGGCATATACACTGAATGTTCATTGGGTTTTCTTATGATATGGCTCTCTTTCATGCTGCAGGCAACATGGATTGAATTGATTTTTCTTTAGGAATTTTCTTTGAGGTTTTATCTTTGAACGAATTTTTTTCAATTTTTTTTTTTATTCGTTTGTTGTGGGTTTGTATGTCAAAGAAATTCGTTTATAATATTTGTTTAAAAAAAAAAAACTTTATAACTTAATATTTTATTAAAAAATAAATACATAAATAAACATTATTTAATTTAATAATAAAAGTAACACAAGTAGCTCAAGTTAAAGATTATTTAATTATTTTTATTTTTTTTTTTTTTTTTTGGTACACCTTTTAAATAAGCACATAATTCAAATATCAATACAACAATAACAATATTAAAAGAAAACAAAACAAAAAAAAATAGACGAATAAATTTGTGGTCGCGGCCCAATGAAATAACTGTATTTAAATGGGCGTTACCAAACACCACCACCAGCAATAGCAGCAGCAGCAACAGTAAAGCATGAAAATACAACAACAATTACTGCTGCATGTCGCAGTAGACGTCAAGTAAGCCAAATACAACAAGAATACAATAGCCAAAAAAAAAAAAAAAAATTTTAAAAAAATACAACGAAGAGTAAAATAAAACAACGACAAAAAAATTACTCCAAAGTACAACAACAACAAACAATAAGAGCATAAAAATTAAGTTTGGAAAGTTTACATACATACATACATATGTACGTATAGTTTTTGCCGGTATTGTTCATATGTAATTTTATATATGTGTATGTGTAAGAGAGAGTGCGACTGAGCGCCACTTCACATTATTATTGTTGTTGTTTTTTTTTTTTTTTGCATTGATTCCTTTGGCGCTTTTGGCAACGTCATCTTGAATTTTATTAGAGAAATACATTTGTATTTACATTGTTATGCAAAATTATTTTTTACTAAAGTAGTTTTATTTTAACTATAATTTAATTCTTTTTAATTACTAGTCGAAATACCCGGCCTTGCTCGGCTGTCGCAAATAGTTCTGTTCAATTGTTTTTTTGTAACACCAAACAACTTTTCCCAGCGTCCTCTTTTCCAATCAATCATTACTATTTCCGCTCATTAATACCCAGTTTCTATATACCCTGTACCCCGAGGGTAAATATGTATAAAAGCAGAAGAAAACATGATAGACCCTGTAAAGTACATATATATTATAAAAAATCATAACTCGAGAATGACTGAACCTATTTTGGATCTTTCAATTAACTAACCATCATCACTGCTCCCTGCATCTCCCCCTGCAATTTTATGGCAATCGGTCGAGTCGTATGGAGTGACAATCAAAATGTACACTTCTTTTTATATGTATAGATATACATATTGTATTTAATTTAAATATAGTTTTAAAAAATATTATTTTATAAAAAGAAACATAAAATAAATTGCAAAAACCAATTTTTTATGAATCGCGCATACAAAATATCGAAATTTAGGGTATACCTGTATGAGGACCACAATATATTTTTTAATGTTTTGTAAAGAAATCAAAAACGTTTTTATAGGTTCAACTCTTAAAACTGGCTAGTTGAGTGAAATGTTTTCTAAAATTAGTTTATCTTCGTAGATGATCAATTGAGAACAAAACTATCTCTTTAGAAGTGATGAGTCATCCCAGCGATTTTCCCCTCTTTATATCATTATTCTTCGAGATTATTTTCTTCATATGTTAGACAGCAATGCGGACGGACAGAATTTTTTTTTAAGCATTTCCACACAAAAGGTCAAAGGTAATAATGTTTGGAAAACTATGTAAGAGGTAGGACCACTAAATTTATTTTTTTATGAGTGTTTTTTATGCTTGCAATAAAAAAAACGATTTTTAGGCAAACCACAAATATGGTTTGACTTTGCGTTAATGACTTATAATATAGTAGGTATAGGAACTTGAAATTATTTTGGAGTAGTATGTAAAATATAGAATTTAAATAGATGCATGCCAAAAAAACTAAGAATTTATTCGTTTTAAAAAATGCGTTTCAAAATTTGTGAAGCAGCGTAAGCGGGCTGATTAGTAAAAAATAATTGAATTCATTATAATGTATTTTATTTTTTGTAAAGCACTGTAGTATTGAATGCAAGACCAATTGCTGACAAACGCCAAGCTTGCCTCAACACCAACGAGCATCGCAACACATCAATGCTATCTTCACTTCACTTCATTTTTTTTTTTTTTTTTTTTTTGGCGCACTTTATGTTCACCACTCTGCAATTTTTGGCATTTTCTTTTTTTGTTTTGTACTCGTTTTGCAGCTTACTGCCACATATGTATGTATGTATGTACATACTATACATATATGTACATATATATAGATCGAGATAATGCATCTAATGGCATGTGTAGTAACATGTAATGAAACGGAAGATACAATTATACAGTAGAAGCGAACTAAACTTTACTTGGCATCATTTGGTACTCTTCAATGAATGCTTCAGAAGCTGACTGCTTCTGGATGCTGAACTAAAAGATTTATGAGTTATCGGTGAGTGTGTGAGTGTGTGTGTATGCGTGGAGGGAGTGAGCATTCGTTTACCTTTGCTGTGGCTACAATTTTTGTATTAGATTACTATGTTCTGACTTTAAGCTTGAAGTTTATTTTCTCTGTGTGTGTGTATGTGTGTGTGTGGATTGATATTAATCAATTAATTTGCACTGATTGAACGCGTTGCCATAAAGATATTTGCTAAGTTCTGAACTTACATACTTTTAGATACAAATACACAAGAAAACAAAATATTGCAATTTTGTAAAAATGAATACTAGTCTCTCTGTCTGTTTGTCTGTCTGTCTGTCTGTAAGTTGTTCTAAGAATGAAAAAAAATATATGTATAAATGGGCTAAAGCAATCAACGCCCCGCTGTATACATATTTATGTATGTGGCGGACCGTTCATACATATACACACCCAACAATTTTAATGCCATCACTACACTACTCCGCCCAATTGTTCTACTAGGTCAAACGAAATATTTGTAATGCTTTTTAACTTTTTTTTTTTTTTAAGTTTTGTGTTTATTTATTTTTTTTTTTTTTTTTCGATATAAGTTGAAGTGGGTAACCACATTATGTCCTGGTTTTAAACAATTATACCTATTCTTTAGTTAATCGTTAAGAAATGTTGGGTTTAGCATTGAAACATAAACAATATTAATCGTGTGAGAAAAAGATCTTTTATATAAAAACAATCTTATGCTGCCATAATGGGTAGATTTAAAAAAATATAATAATTTTTGGAATTTAAACACTGGTTCACAAAATTCAGCCTTTTATTTGCTACAATATAAAATATTGCCCACTTTCATAGAATATTTTCTGTAAATGAAATTTTTCCATTACATCTTGAGTTTGAGAAAAATTAGATCAAAGCACAGCACTGTAAAAACGATAACGCATCGTGATAAACAGTTCAAATATGACTTAAATGAAAGCTGAAACCTTTTACTTTTAGCATAGGGAAAAAAAACCCATGTGCAGAAAAAACTTCTATCGGTATAGGCAAGATGTAAGCTTCTTGCCAAATCTTGTTACTGTACAACTTTTCCTAGCTAAATTTAAACAATGAAAAATCTAACAAATATCTAAAATATGGGCTTTATTAAAATGATACCATGGAACCCACCGTAAGTTCTGACCTTTTTCCTAACTTTTTTATTAATGTGCAACATATAGATTGTTCTTGAATGACAAAAGATTATATTAAGTCTATGGAAATGTATGTTACAGACAAACCAAGATAATCGGTTTCATACGACATACGGGTATGACAGTCCCTTGAACAACAACGAAATCTGAAAATATCTAGCTACCGATTATTTTGGAGACTATAAATGACGGAGTCACCAAACTTAATACTTAAATTCTCCATCAGGGAAAAATTTAAATAAGTTTTTATACCCGCCACCCGATTTAGCCATGTCCGTCTGTCTGTCTGTTGCAATGCGTTTTTCTCTGAAAGTTTTAAAGATATTGACCTAAAATTTTAAACTTAAGCTTTTGTGCTCTTCGGCAGTTTGTATGTCAAAACCAAGGTGCCACGCCCATTTATATATATATATATATATATATATATATATATATATATATATATACAAACCTACCACTTTTCGATTTTTCATAAAAATAGTTTTTATTTATGAATGTATGTACCACAAATTGGCTAAAAACACATCTAATGGCATCCAAATTTTTTTCAAAAAAATGATTAAAGTTTCGTGTGGCGGGTATTTGAGCTTCGGTGCTACCGAAGTTAACGTTTTTGCTTGTTTTATATCCACTTTAAAGGGGGGCTTAACTTGATTGCAGCGTTGTTTCTTGTTACTATTTATCTTGTGCTGCATAAATCTGTAATCTTATATAAAAATTCTTGAGTCACAGTACTTGTAGCAAAACTCCTCCGAAACGGCTGGATCGATTCTTATGAAATTTTGAGTGTATATTCAGTAAATCTGAGATTTGCCATATTTGCCATATTCCTAAATGGGATGGATGTGAGCCCCATAGAATCGATCATAAATTCATCGAATATTTCCGAATCAAATCGATTGATTTAAATGAAATTATTTTTTGATCCAACTTAAAAGATGGGATATATATCGTTTTGGAAGAATGGATGGTAGGCGTGCCCCCCATAAATTCAATACAGAAATTCATCGTATATCTACAAGTAATAGGATCCGCAAAGTTAAATGGGAGGTGGGCATGGCTCCATAAGAGCGATCAAAAAAAATGTATTCTATTTGTACCGAGAAAAGTAAAATTCATTTGAAAAATGGGTGGTCATATTTTGTCAAATTTCTGCAAAACAATTGAACTGGCAGATTAAATTTAGTATATGTACATGATCCGAGCATGGCCGGGTAGTACAGCTGGTATAATAATTTTTCATAATTCATCCGCGTAACCCAGTGTTCCGATCTTAAACAAATCTACACTGGAAAATGTGTTTTTATACAATTTAGATGTTTTTTTTTTTTTTTTTTTATATTAAAACTTGAAAATGGGTGGAAGAATTGTATAGGGGCTATTCCTGAAAGTAGACGTAGCGTTATTTTGATAATTAAAGTAGTAGTCCTGGCTACAAAAAAAAAAACATTTTGTGTTAAAAATTCTAGAACAATATCTTCCAAACTGGCTGAATAAAACTACTTGCAACGAACAAACAGAAAGAAAGAAAAAAACAGACAGACAGACAGACGGACATGGCTAGATATTTTCGTCTCTCTGAGCTCTATATAGTAGTATATAGTTAGTTTTTTTTTATTTTTACTCCAGATGTGTGCACTTTTACTGCTGCATGTACACGCCCTGATATAATTGCATTATCACTTTTTAATGATTCTAAAATTTGTATACCAATTTTGTTTTTCTTCCGAAATTAAAAAAGGCTTAGTCCGTTTATTATTGTTTTTTTTTTTTTTCATGCTAAATGTTTATGTTTACAGAAGTCAGTTGATATACAAATGTACAATACAATATAATATTTTTATTGATGGCTCAACAACATATTTATTATTGCTACCTGCATATGCCTACATACCTACGAGTATGTGTACATGCATGTGTGTATGCATACACAGTTTTATGATAGTCATATAAATGACTTTTTGCAAGTCAATTGCCAAAATCCCGCAGATTAAACAAAGATTTTCGCTACTAATCCTGGCAAGTCCGAGGCAGATACACAAAATATTTGCTGACAGTAAACGGATTAAGACGCGAAAATCTTTACAAATCCAATTAATATTAATCTGCATAACGTCGATGTTTTTCAATACAAACAATAGAAATGCGCCGCGAACAATGTTGCACGCCTAGGATATGAAAGGATGCGAAACAAAAGGAAAGAAAAGGAAAGGATTAAATGTGAAAGAAATGTGAATTTAATGAAATGTTTAATGGGCAAACTGTGTGAGTGCTGTGTCTGCTGCATAGAAATGTGTAACTAACGTGCAACATGTGTCATAAACATTATTTTAGTTTTAGTTGTAGGTGTTGTTTGTGTTCGTGTGCGTGTGTGTGTGCGTGTGTGTGATTTACCTGCCCTAATCGAAAAGGAGTGAGCAACATTGTTTGTAAGCGAAGTTTTTGAAAGACGATACACAATGTGTGGCTGAACTGCGGATTACCGCAGAAGATCCTTTGACTTTTCCTACTAAGCGATCATAAAATTTCGAATTATGCATTTACGACAAGGCTTATCAATGGCGTTCGAAATATTCGGAATACATTTTCAATGTGTTTTGCTGTTTTTCTGTATTATTTTCTTTCCTTTTTACTACCATGTACTGCTGCTGATGTCAAAGGATTATAAAACAACACATTTTGCCTCTCTGTTGCAACCTTTTTTCAAGAATGTGTTTGTTTTGAAAAAGAAAGCAAAAAAAAAAAGAAAAAAAAAGCTGCACTGCAAATCCTTGCAAATTGCTGCTCAAGCGTAACGTTTCGCATCTATTCAGAAAATTATTATTGTTGCCTGCTGCTACTGAGCTTCGCTTTGCGCTTTTTAACAATAAAAATCTTAAATCGCCTCAGTTTACATGAAAATTCAACAACAACAACAACAAACACGTTTGGCTTCGATTAATGTGCAAAGTCAGTTGTTGATGTTGTTACCTACTAAATCCTTAAATCCTTGCTTAATCCTTTTTAATCCCTTCGCTGTTTATTTGCTTGTTATACTTTTTGACTCCTCGTTATAATCTCGAAAGGATTAAATATTCTCGTATTTATTTTCATAGTAAGCAACTTAGTCAAGGTTGTTGTTGTCGTTGTTGTTTTTGTTGTAGAATTTATGCTTGTTTGTGTTTTGAACTTGTATCGAAATCTGACTTAATCAATTGATTATTTGAAGTTTAAACACTTTTAATCCATTTACAATCGTGCTTAGAGAAAAGGAAGGAAGTTATGTTACATAAAGGAAGTTGTGTATTAATCACTTTTGTCATTCATTCATTCATTATTGCTGTTGTTGTTGTTGTTCATTAGAATACAAATAATTAAAATAATTTTATTTATTTAAAACGTTTTTAACGTCGAATAAAATATTAAAAAAAAAAAAACTTTTTAGCGCTAAATAGGCTTAATACGGATCAGATATGTTAGTTTCCATGACTTTTTTATTAGAAAGTTTCAAGAATAATACCAGAAAGAGCACTAAAGTTAATGCTTGACTACGAATTACTCTGGACCTTAAGTAATGTCACATCTTTGTATCATTATTTGTTGTATATTATATTTTGTATATTTCATTTTTCAGAAAACATTTTTATATTTTATGGATAAGAATCCATTTTAGAATATATTTCAGAGACTATCAGCGAGACTTTATCTTAGGATACTCAGACCTGATAAAGAAAATAATGTTCATAAAGAAGTACATAAAACATTGCAAGTATTTTAAATCAGTCATTTAAATCTGACTGTAAAGTTCAAGATTTGATTTAAGAGTAAGCTAAAGTCTGCTTCTCGAGAAAAGTTGAAGTAAAAACACCCAAAAATACATCGGAAACAAGTCTCATAAAAAAAAAAAAAAAATAAAAATACAAAACGCAATTTTGTAGACCTGTGTTATTATGACTTTCAGAATGTTTACGAAGGTTTGAAATAATTGTGTACAAACATTGCAAAAACTTCGCACATTCAAAGTCTGTCAAGCGGCTGCACATACAGTTTCCAAGGAATCGAAAAATAAAGAAAAACTATATTTTCTGCATTGAAATAAAATATAGTAACATATATTCTATTCGCAGAAGCATAATATAATCTTAAAGTGTCTGAAAAAATTCAAAAAATATTTCGATTGGGTCAGCAGTCTGAATTATTTTTCAAAATGTTAAAATTTTTTCCTAAAATCAAAACGATTTAATTAATTGTTAGGGTTGGACCATTACTTAATTATCATTAAATAAATATTTATTTAAGTTATTTTGAGATTTTACAATTGAGTCTTTCTAGACAATTTTGAAACACTACGATTTGAAGCGATTTAAAACGAATACGAAAGTCACGTAAGATTTACTACGGAAGTTTTAGTAGTTTAGTCTATTTTCTCTAAGAGCTAGAAAGTTCGACTACAACCAAGTTGTACGCTTTAGAGATTTCGAAATTAGACGAGAATTACTTTGGTCTCGGTAAGCATATGCAAAGTAGAGTCGTTTCCCAGTCATGATGTATGGCGCCGAAACATGGGTTATGTCAGAGGCGGACAAATCGGCGTTGTGAACGTTTGAGAGAAAAATTCTTCATCGACATCGATAAAGTCAGGCGCATTAAGTACAAACGTTTGCACTGGACTGTTCTCGTGCTTCGAATGGATGAACTGGTCCTGAACGTAGTCCGGAGGATTGAAATCCAGAATTGGCATCGAGTGGCATTGGTCGAAATCAGCTGGGTTAATACCCTAAGTAATGTCCAGACTTATAATAAGTTCTATGGAAAATTTTAAAATTTAATTCCCAAAAGTTTTCGCATAAAGAAAAGTAAGGTTAGAGTTAAAAATAACTATAAAATTTTGCAACCCTGCCACTCCTAGTGGTTTCGATTTGAGCATTATGATTTAGGCTTAACGTTTAAACCGGAATCTGTCGGAATCGACGGATCACGTTGCAATGAATTTGATATTTATTTTTATCGCCTACCTTTTTTTTTCCTAAAATTTTGAAAAGTTTATGAAATCGAAATGTATTTTTAATTCTTATTTTCTGATGCTTTACAAAAAAAAAAAAAGGAAAGTATCTCCTAAAAATATTGTTATGAAGAAAGATTTTATTTCTTAGAAAGTTAATTGCACCTCACCAATTTATCAGGTACATATTTTTTATTTCTTTCAGATTTTACATCATAAAAATTTATTAAATATTTGACTGATGTCATCTGCTGCAACCGAAACGCTATACGTGAGAGTAGAGTAGCATATGGTGTATTGGTTTTCTGTGGAAGAAAAAATAAAGAAAAAAAAAAAAGAAACGCGTCTCGTAATTGAAATTAAACAATTGGGTAACTCCTTCTTTTAAGCCGATTACGTAACTTGTGCCAGCAGCAGCAGCAGCTCTCCAGATTACGCAAGCGTTTGCTTGCTCGATCGGACGGTCGGTCGGTCGGTCATTCGCTTCATCCCTTCTTTCCAATACTTTTGCGCAGAAATCTTCATAAGATATGGTTCCAACTTACACTTTGCACTTGCCGCCGCCGCCAGTGTAACGCACCGCACCGAACCGCACAGCATTTGTGGTCAATTCTATTCATTTTATTTTATTTTGTATAAAATTCTTAAGAATTTTCTAATCAAGCGGCATTGATGCAAAAAATTAAAAACAAAAAAATATATATTTTATTAGAACAAAAAAGAAGACACAATTTAAGGCATACAATAAATTTCAATATAATAATTCTTTTTGTTGAGTTTTTTTTTTTCAATTCTATTGTTTCACTTGCACAGAAAATGTCCAATACAATTTAATTTATTGCCTTATTTTATTGAGATCGCTTGATGCGCCTAAATCACTACACAAACAAATGAGCGAGAAAAGAAGAGAGTGAGAGAGTAAAGAATATTGAACAAAATATATATGTAGTTCCATATTACCGAAAAAAGAACAATTAAAAATTTACTATTAAAAATAACAACAACAACAACAACAAGAACAATGCAAAATGAATTTTACGCAATGGAAAAATTTAGCTGCAAAATAAGGAAAAATCAATATCAAATTTATTCCAGAAGTATTTGAAACGTATTTGACGGATTTGTAGAGTCTAAGTTTCAAATATGGGGTTACTTCTACACAGTTTGGTGGTTCCATATTTTATAGTCTTCCAGTCAATCGGGTTTCTACGACATTCGAATAAAAAATAAGGAAAAACGAAGCTTAAATACGCGTCACACGAATCTTTGAATATTTTATGTGTAATCATCAGAGGCTTATTCAAAAATAATCGGTAATTTTGTATGTGCGGCTTACCTAAAAATGGGCGTGGCACCTTGGTTTCGAAATTAGATGACATAAGAAGTGTCCTTACCCAATTTGAAGTGTATACATTCATAGAAAACAATTATTTTTATAGAAAAACAAAAAAAAAAAGCGTGAGATTTGTATGCGGGCTATACCTAAAAATGGGTGTGGCACTATTATTTTCGTACTTGATTTAGTCGTTGGAGAGAGAAGCTTAAGTTTCACGTTTCAGCATAAATAGGCGGATGGGCAGACGGGCATGACTAGATCGACTCGTCTCGTCGAGCTGATCAAGAATATATATACTTTTTGGGGTCAGCGACGTCTACTTTATTGCGTCAAAAACTTTCAGACTAACTGAATATACCCTTCACAACATGTGGAAATTGGGGAAGTAGCCACGAAAAGGCTTGGTAGAGCCCGCTTCTATCTAAAGTTTTAACTGTTTCACAACATACTTACCATCAATAATAAACTTTCTATAAATTCGATGAAAGTATTTGTAAGCCTTAAATATTATCTTATTTTTTAATGTAATTATGTAATTAGAAAAAAAAGTAAATAAAAACTCTCATATTCAAGTGTAATGCAACTTTCTAGAAATTTGAAATCTAATCTTAAACCCAAAAATTGCACTAAAAATGTCAACAGCATCAATTTACAAAGGACGACGACAAGAAATAACCAACAAAACCAAAAAGAAAAAAAAACAAGATAAATGTCACAGTTAAAATCTTAAACAAGAACGAAAGAACGAGAGAACAACCCGAAAAAAAAAACAAGAAAAACCTAACACTTCTCGAGAAATCACTTTGTAAAAATCTTCAAATGACCGCCAAGCATCGAAAAGATCGAACAAATCAAAGAAACGAGCGCACTTGTTCCCATAAATGGGGTGTCGAAATGATCATCATGGGCACCCTGCTGCGGCCGACTCTGATCTTGCACCGCACGCCTGCTGCGCATGCGCACTACTGCAACGCAACATGAGCTGACAAAGAGAGAAAGAGAGGAGAGAGAGCGCGCTAAAAGCAAAAGAAAAGCGAATCAAAGGAGCAACAATAACAGAAGATGATGCACTTGCCACACTTGGCTCGTTTGCCAAAAAAAAAAAAAAAAAAAAAACCAACAATGTTCCCTGTTCCCAATGTCACCGGGTGCTATTATATGCAGCAAAATTCCATTACCTTTTACATTATTATTCTTCATCTTCGGCCGCTTGCCGGTCTGCCTGCCTTCCTACTGTTGGGAAAATTTCGCTAAGAAAGGCAATGCACTTTAATACAAAAGCGCAACAATTAGTGCACTACTACTGTTTTTATTTACAGCCCATTGTATTCGGCATTTGGCCAATGTCTTTTAACTATTTTTTTTTTTTTTTTTAAAGCAAATCAATCGATGCCGAATGCCAAATAAAATTACAAATATAAAGTACACAGATACTTCCTATACAAATGCGTACTATTTATGCATTTAATAAAATTTTTATAAAAGAAGCCAGAAGCTAATATCTGTGGAATAAAATAATATACATCATATTATTAAGATTTTGAAGCTTTTTTTTTTTACAAAATACAACTCTTATAATATTTTTTTATTTAATGTTTTATTTATAATTTTGCATACAAAAGTGTCCTTGCTTTTTAGACAAAGGAGAAAAATTGGGAAATATAGTTTAAGTTTGTTTAAATAAAACATGTAGAGCAGACGGACAGACAGACGAACATAACTAGATCGACTTGTCTAGTTGAGCTGTTCAAGAACACATATGTATATACCACTAAAAAATTGGCAGTGGCGGTTTTGAACCGCTTTGAACCACTGGTTTAATACGTTACGAACTATAATACCCGACCTGTAAATTTTCAAATTTGTTAGCTTGTATTTTTTTTTGCGATTACAAATTTTCAAATAAACGGATTTTTACGTCATTAAAAAAAACGCTTTATTGTGAATTTGTAATTTAAATTATGTTTGCGCGTTACTATTGTGAATAAACATGCGCCAACTACAAACAGAGTTGCATTTTATGTCATCTAACAAACAACAGATGGCGTTCTAATACTCAACACAGCAAAGGCAACAACCAAAAATATGACATAACTGAAACGACTAATCGAGCGAATTGAAACAGCTGTTTACGAGTTAATAGCAGCGCAAAATAAAGCAATAATAAAAAAAAAAACAAAATAACAACAAAACATAAGACAAACACAGAATAATAGGTTCAACGCGGTTATCAGCACCAATGCGAACCGGCATTGACCCCTGCTTAGCGACTGCAAATAAAGATTTGATTTTGTTTCGAGTTATCAGTTAAAATTTGTTTTTTTTTTATTTTCATTTGAGTGTCATTTTGGTTAATCTTTTTTTTTTTTTTTAATTTTACGAAGAAGTTTTTTTTCAGTTTCTTGAAACGCACGCTAGCGAGCAAACGTTGCGCTTCTACGTTCTCCTGTGATTCGATTTACAACAAAAGGAATAATAACAGTTTTTTTTTTACAATGGCACATTTAAAAACTGCACTTCGCATACAAATCTTATCAAATCAATTCCTGAATGGAGTCAATTCAACTTCGTACGCCTCCTCCACCTCTTGCTATGCAAACGTAAACAGCAGCCGCAGCAGCCAATGCACAAACCAACAATACAACGCTCGTCGTCATTTCTTCGCCGATGCGGCGAAATACGAACAGCGCAGTCGGCTGCAAATTGCGAATACGGCAACGACAACGACGACGACATTGTTATCGACGCTGCCAGTCTACTCCAGCAAGCTTTCAGGCATTAGAACGTTTTCGCGATCATCGGCAGCGTTTCAAAAATCAGCTGAACAGGTAAATAATATTTTTTTAAAGATATTAATTAAACTATTTAGTGCTTTGTTTGTTTATTTTATATAAACTTTGTGTTTTCGTGTTAAAATTAAAAAATAAGAACGTACGAGTTTGTCATTTTCGTTGTAAATTCACGTGTTGCCGGCTGCGCGTCTAAATTATTGAACAGCTTGTTTTGTAGATCGTTCGATGTGATGCGTGTGTGTGTGTGTGTGGTGTGTATTTCTTTGTAGGGCTTCACATGTGCTTTATCGCAACGCGTTCTTTTGGTTATTTATTTGATCTCGATCTTGTAAATTATTTTTCAAAGTGACTCTTCATTGAATTAATCTTGAAGAAATCTTAAAAAGAAATATTAAGTCTTAAGCAAAGTAAATATTATAACCATAGACATCTACAAACACACACACATACATATATCAATACAAATCTTCCGACCTGTCCAGATTTTTTTTTTTTTTTTTTTAGCAAAGTAACCTCGACCTTGAATTTTTTTAAGTGGTTCTGCCTACAAATAAGCACATACAGTGTCTCGCAAAAGTTCGTGAATTTTTTCAATTACAATAAAAATTTTTTTATAAAAAAAAAACAAGGAGAAACGTTAACTTCGGAAGAACTAAAGCTCAATAGCCCGCCACATCTTGGTTTAGTTTAGTTTTGATCATCAGGATCATTTGGAGAAGGGATGGCTTGGAATCAATATATCGATACAACTAAAGCTTAGCCACAATAATGGGGTTAAATTTTAACCTAAGAACAGAATAATAAACATTTACTTGAAAAAAAAAAATTAAAAATGGGGTGTGACTTTGCTTGGGGGCTATATGTTATAGTGAGGTGATCCTTCATTGCATTACAAACTTTCTGACAAACTAAAAAAAAAAACGTAATTCATTGTTAATCAATTAAATATGGATGGTATTAAAAGTTTATGTGAGAACCTCTAAAATATGTAGTGTTGTTGATCAGAAATGGAATCTATTCGTCCTGCTATTGTCATTTGAAAGATGTGCATATATCTGAAATTGAATATTTTCTTGGAACTATTAAATTTAGAGTTCCCAGACTAAGAAACAAAGAAGTTATTATGCAAAAACTTAAAATTATGTGCTAGATTTATATTACGGGTATCCCACAAAGACAAGTGACAACTTGACGACTCAGAAGAGTCTGCATTTCAAAAATCTCTCCTGAACACGAACTTTTCCTCGGCAGATGGCACTACAGGATACAGTGTATTTAGTCTAATAGATCTGTACCAATAAGAATTATTCTTTTAGCCTTAACTTAAGTTGATCGAATCTACGAGCAGGAATATTTGTGTAGTGTAGCGTTTTTATACACTATTCCCGAAGAGTAGTTGTGTATATTTGAGTTGATATATAGTACATACATTTATAACTATCTCCCTCCGTCTGTCCTTTTTTAATTAAATATTTATATTGTATATCATTAATATTGCTGCAATAACTTAAGCAAACTTGATATATATTTTTTTATAAATGATAAAAGCTGTTTATATAATTTATAGTCAAATAATACATTTTTCCTTTTCTAAATGTGGTATAAATATTTCTAGTAATCAATGAGATTCGATTTAGCTATTATCGCATCGTAATCATAATACAAACGAACTTTTGCTTAACTTTTTATATTCATAATAAAACGTAAGTGCTCAAATCCGATTAGTTTTTAGCTAATCAGACATCAGCGACAATTTCCAATTTTGGATTATATGTTTAAGTTATTAATTTTTCAAAGTTTATAAGTATTATTCGGTACTAAATACTTGATTCCGATCCCAGACAATCCTATGTTTAATTTGATCTATCCCATTCCCGTCTAGTCCGAGTTATTTCAAAACTGTCGTATGGCTTCAATTGGTTCCGACTTTTCGTCTGAAAAAACTATTACTATAATCCATAGAAAATACGCTAATCTAGTTCTAATGAGGTTTTTTTTTTTTTTTTACTCCAAGCTTTAGCTTTTTTCTTTTACAATTTTTTTACAAAATTAATTAGCTAAAGCCGGTTCTAATACAAGATTGATTACATCAATACAATCAAGTAAAAAAAAAAAACAAAACATGTGGTTGCAAACTTACCTTGAGCCATTCAAAAATATTTCTGTGTCTGTTTTGCGTAAATGGTATGTGTAAAGAGTATATTAAGTTTCGAAGCGAAGTCGTCGTATTCCGTCTCACAATTTTGAACTCATTTCATCAGAAATCTGTTTTTGTTTATCGCAGACAAATTTATTGTATTCCGCGAGAATTTTTCCATATTAATTCGATAAATGCTAGCAAATATTTTCGTTAGAAAAAACTGTTTTGATGTAAATTGTTTATTTTTTTTTAAATCGAAAATATTTTTTTCAAAAATAGAAATGCAGGCGTTTACAAAATAATACTCGCTATAAGAAATATTCGCTTTATGAGGTCGCTAAAAGATCATCATCATCATTGAATCTTATCAGCAGACATGTTGCTTGTGGTTCGCTTGGCCTGGCTAGTGACTAAAAAAAAAGATGCTACAAAGTTTAAAGCTCTGTGTTTCTTCTTGAGATAAGCTTAAGATGGGCCAACAAAAAAAAAAGATCACCTCATTTTTGCAGCATGGTATGAAACGTCGAATTGTTGTTAACTGCACTAAAGGTGCTGGCACGCCTCTAGAAACTTCGATCGTTAATCTGACGTAAATACGTAAACAATTTTCCATTACGTACGTTGTGGTTGTTGTTGTTTTTGTTTTGGTGCGTTGCTTCTTGGGGGTATGCTGCTATTTTTTTTAGCCGTACAAGCGATTTGGTTTAATCTTGAAACGCTTATCGCGAACATATTTTCGATCGATCTGAACTTTTGAACTGTTTCGATTTTGCTGTATACGTGTTGCTTATTTTTTATTTTGTGTTTTTTTTTTTTGTTAAACGCAAAAAATTGTAAATATTTTTTGTCTTTGAAACGCATTCGAATGCATCCATAAACCAATCAAGCACTGAGCTCGATCAGTCAAGTTTAACATTTAGGCGCAACAAGTAATTTATTCCTGTTTTTATACTCCGATTTAGTTAACCGCAAAAATGAATTCCTCCAATATGAAAATGTTGCAAGCTACGCTCGCCGAAAGCGATCCTGAGCTAATGGATCTCATTACCAAGGAGAAAAAGCGTCAGCGTGAGGGTCTTGAAATGATTGCTAGCGAGAATTTCACATCGGTGGCAGTGTTGGAGAGTCTCTCGACCTGTCTGCATAATAAATATTCAGAGGGTTATCCAGGCAGACGGTAAGCAATCAATAATTATCTATTTTGTTTGTTTGATTTTAATTTAATTTTTGTGCTTTTTGTTTTTAAAGCTACTATGGCGGTAATCAGTACATTGATCAAATCGAATTACTTGCACAGAAACGTGCACTCGAAGCCTTTGGTTTGAGCGCAGATGAATGGGGTGTTAATGTACAGCCCTACTCTGGCTCTCCAGCCAACATGGCTGCTTACACTGGTGTATTGAAACCACACGATCGCATCATGGGTCTTGACTTGCCCGATGGTGGTCATTTAACGCACGGTTTTATGACTGCCACCAAACGTATTTCGGCGACTTCAATCTTTTATGAGAGCATGCCATATAAGGTTGATCCAAAGACTGGTATCATTGATTACGATATGCTTGAGACAAATGCAAAGATCTTCAAGCCGCAAGTTATTATTGCTGGCATTTCGTGTTATTCGCGTTTATTGGACTACGAGCGTTTCCGCAAGATATGTAGTGCCAACGATGCTTATCTGATGGCCGATATGGCGCACGTAGCTGGTCTCGTTGCTGCCGATCTAATACCATCGCCATTCAAGTATGCCGATATTGTGACAACAACAACGCACAAGACACTGCGTGGTCCTCGTGCTGGCGTAATTTTCTTCCGTAAGGGTGTACGCAGCACTAAGCCCAATGGTGAACAGGTTATGTACGATCTGGAAGAACGCATTAATCAAGCTGTTTTCCCCGCACTACAAGGTGGTCCACATAATCATGCTATTGCCGGCATTGCCACTGCCTTCCTTCAGGCTAAGACACCAGAATTCCGTGAATATCAGAAACAGGTGCTCGCCAATAGTAAACGTTTGTGCGATGGTTTAATCGAGAAGGGCTATGACGTTGCTACCGGCAACACTGAAGTGCATTTAGTGCTTGTCGATCTGCGCAAAGCTGGCATAAATGGTGCACGTGCCGAGTTTGTTTTGGAGGAGGTTGGCATTGCTTGTAACAAGAATACTGTACCCGGCGATAAGTCTGCTTTGAATCCATCAGGTATACGCCTTGGCACACCCGCATTGACTACACGTGGCCTTGTTGAGAAAGACATTGATATTGTAGTACAGTTCATTGACGAAGCACTTAAGATCAGTCAAGAAGCTGCGAAAATCAGTGGCCCAAAAATTGTCGATTTTAAGAATACGCTCGAACAGAATGAAGAAATCAAGGCACAGCTGCATGCACTGCACAAACGTATCATAGAGTTCAGCAGCAAATTCCCTCTGCCTGGTTTGGAAAAGTTTTAGAAGCTTGAATTTAAGTTTTGCTGGCATTTAAAGTAGTCATACAATTTTTTTTTTTAAACTGTTTTCGTAAATCAACATTTCTCAAACCTACATAATTTTATAAAACGTATTTGATACAATAAATAATAAAGATATAAATAATATTACCAAAAATACAAATAATTCTCTTTCTTTAACTATGCATTGATTTGTATTACGATATGTGTATCTCTATATGTTCTACCAGTCTATCAAGCATGCATTTTTTATTGATTTTATTATTTTTTATCTTTTAAAATAGGACTTGATATGATTCCATACAAACTTCTTTATCGGTTTCAAATGGCATTTGGACATACATTTGCTCAGATTTTGATGTGGTGTCTGTCATGCCTCCATGTACCTGTACTTGAACTACCGATTTATCCTTTCGAAAAAGAGCATACTAAGGGACTTTATTAATACTATATTTTTTTTTTTAAAATATATTTTTGGATCTTTACTTTATACAAAACATTAAATTTTAATTCTTTTTTGTTAGGTCACATACTATGTGGTTGGAGGACAGGCAACTCATTTAGAGCTACATTCTTAACAGTTAAGTATTGTATAAACAACTTTGGTGTTTTTCAAGATGCCACACAATTTTAGGCTTGACCTTAAATATACCTTGGCCTTAGCAACGCTGCTGAGAGAGAGAGTCGAAGTGCAATGCTGACGTCACACAAATATTTACAGCGTGCGTGTGCAGACCTGATAGCCTATTCCATGAGATGTACCGTTATATTTCTAGTTTTTTCTACTTTTTTCCAAGTAAAACTGAATGCGTAAATTTTGCCAAATGTGAAGTAATGCGCAAAATGCGCAATAATGAGCTTATTCAGTTTAAGCTCGACACTTGTGCATTACACCCGCAAAATGTCTTTAAAACGAAAGTGCTTCTTCGTTGAAGAAAAAATGCAAGCTATTCGGCGCTTGGAAGATTTCTTAGTGGTTGCAATTATTTAGTTCCTTAAATGGAATTTATCACGTGAAAGTTTAAAATTATAAAATTTTACAGTACTTAAGCACAATGTCTGTATTGAAGGAAAAATTCCAAACAAATTTGTCCATCTGTCCATTATTTTTTATAATTGTAAAACGATCTGTAACGTCGATATTAAATCGTTGAAATAATTTCGCACGTTAAAACAAAAATATTTAATTAAATCGCAAAATGAAACAAAATACATTTACAAATATACTAAACCACACACGACGAACATCAGTTACGTTCCAGCTTGGTTCAGCGACGAAGATAATTGGGAATCGAATAAGATACAAAAATGATTCATTAATTCAACTTATCAAATATAGGGAATATTTTCGAGAAGTCATATTTTACCGCTCATTTCAAATTATGATTTAAGACCATCAAATCGACCATTCTACAAAATGTTGAATATAACAACATACATAAGAGAAACAATAAAGAACGCTGAAGTCGAGTATGCTCGACTGCAAGATATCCTATAACCAATCGTTATGTACCTCAGTACCATACTTTATTGTATTGGAATTTCATACATATAAATTTTTTTTTGGTCCTACCCATACTGGGATATTTCATTGCGATCATCCTAGGCATAAATAATACTAAATTTAAAGTTCCTAGAGTAAGAAACAAAGACGTTTCTATGCAAAACCCAAAGTTTTGGGTTCGATTTATATTGGTGCTTCTCCTTAAAATGGCACAAAAGAAAAATCATTTTTTAGTTACCACTTGACGGCTCAGGACAGTCTAAGTTTCAAATATGGTGGTCCTATCTCTTGTAGTCTTCGAGATAATTGTTTCCATACGGCAGACAGCATGACAGACGGACAGTCATTTTGTTTTTGTGCCAACTTGTGCCAACTTTGCACTGTGCTGGGGATTGATAACTGCAGCCAGGTTGATTTATTAGTCGTTTGTTGCTCAGAAATGCAGAAAAAGTCAACAGTAATTGATGGATGAAACCTGTATGATGTTTGTTATCTGCCCTAACTATTTTGGCACAGATTGTCGTCTAATGGCTATAATAAAAAAAAAGTGTCTCGTTATGTTTGTAGCAATATAAATATGTGTGCCCAACATTGTTATTTAGATTTTGTTATATTTTTTTTATTACAATAATTTTAGAAAAGGCGAACATGTACATATGTAATCTAAAGACAAGCAGAAGGATGTCATATGTTAGGTCCTAGCAAAATCGAAGGGCAAAACAAATAATAATTTTGAAAATTTTCATAATTATTCCGACTTAAAAAATGTAATATTTCTATTTGCTTATCCACATTTCCAGCAATGTCCTTAGTTGAATTTAGGCCTATACTTATTTACCATTAAAAATGATTTATAAAGATATTAAAAACACATATTAAAAAAAATTCTCAGATTTATTTTTCAAAGTTTACGACATGTCCAGCGAAGAAAACAGCGTTATTATTACGTATTGCAAAAAAAAAATGGATGATCAGCACGGAAGATCACTTTACCATAAAGCATCTTAAATCCAATTGTCATAACTACAAGTAAAAAATTTTAAGCGTTTTAATGAACAATTTTTAAAACAAATATATATATCACTATTGCCTTTTCGCCTTGAGAATCTCTCATATAAATGTATCAAACTTACATGTTGCAGCAGCTGCCTCAGACCCAGCTTCATTTACATCAAGATAAGCCTTGTGTTTTACATCTGACACTTTTTGATGATGTTCATTTGAAAACAATTCGCTCAAGTTGGCGTTGTCGTTAAATAATTGTTTGATGCCCAACTAAATGGAAAAAAAATATAAAATTATAAATATAAATGGTAGATTGATTTGTTTTTCTTACCTCTTTTAGAGGATTCTTTAAATCGATATCAAATTCAATTTTGAATTTTGGCAAGAATACCTTGCCATAACTAACATCCAGTTTACTGCTTATTAAGTTCAAGTCTATGGTGGCTAACTTTTTTCAAGATTCTTGAGACCATCTTTCTGATTTGGCAGTATGATAAGCATAGATAAATCAGAGTCTGCATATGGTAACTCTATAACTTTTGATTCTAGGTCGGACAGATCTGCATTCCTAAAAAATTGCTCCCGAGACATTGTATCTACTTGCACCGTTTTATTTGGGCTCACATAAAAATCAGCCTTGTGAGTGGCATCTAATGAAAAAGGTTTAGCCCATTTTGCCTTGAAATAAATAGCATTTACCAATATTGAGCTTGTTTCATCATTAACAGATCCATCTTTCAAAAGGTTTTGTATTTTATTTGCAGTTTGCTGTTCGACCCATGCATTGATTTGTTTGATAGCCGATGATGAGTCCGCGAAATTTAAATGTTCCGCTTGGGAATCAAAATAATGTTCAGCGATTTCATTGAAACTTTCTAATATTTGCAAATTGCTATTCACATATATACGATTAGCCATTTTTAATATAGGTGAGTTTTTATCACTGCGCTCAAATTCACTTTCTAAAAAATCCTCATAATTATGTGCGATTTTCAATTTATTGTTAAGGCCAAGTCTAAGAGAGGAACGTAACTCATCTGCAGTTTCACCTTCGGTTCCAATGAAAGTCAATGTTAAACAGCTATGTATCGAGGCCGGTGAATAAATTATATTTTTCTGAGATATTTGGTCTTCAGAGGTGATAACTCTAAACAAATCTGTTGCAAAGTCGTTAAGAGCAACAAGCGGTAAAACTCTACCGGCGGCTGTCATTTGAAAGAGTACACTAAGAAGAAAATACGAGTAATCTGTAAAAAAACAAAAAAAGACTTTTCCATTAAGGTATTTATTAGTTTTTTTTTAGGTAATCTATTCTATTATTCCAACAAGGACTTGTACATATGTATGTTTGGAAAAATTTATTCAATTTGCTTTAGCGCCTTTTCACTTTGAAACGAGTCGAGATTAATATTATATAATTCAATGTCACAAAAATATCTTACTCATTTTTGTCGCAAATTAATTGACGTCTGTGTAGAAACTATGAGATTTAGCACGAAATCAGTGCTTATTTATACTTGCTGCTAGGAATACTTTTACGTCAAGTCTAATATAAATTATGTTAAAGCTGCTGATTAATAACATATAGAAATTTTACTTGTAGAAGTGGTTAGATAGTCAGAAATGTGTGTAAAAGAAACGCATTGAGTGTGTATTGGTGCGTTTTTGGGCATGATACAATTATTAGTAATTGTATCATGTCTTTGGGTATTTCCCCAGAATCGCAATTGTAATATGAGGCTGATGTTGCATCAGCCAATTTATGCGTTGTGATTGGTCGCCGTGTTTTGTAGTTTGGTAAAGTCCCGTTTTAGCGAGGCGACAACGTCTGTACCTGTCGCCCAGTGTGGTTCGGTAAGCACAAGATAATTAAAGGAACACAGAGAGTTCAGTTGTTTTTGAGATCTGCGATCGAAACTCGCTGCGCTAAAGCAATGTCAAACGATAATAATAGTGACGCGGCAACAGTGCCAAACGATAATAATATAAACGACGCCGCCAAATATATATGTATATACATACATATGTATTTCAAATAAAAATTTTTGCTTGAGTAGCATATAAAATATTTAATTCTATTATTGTTCTCATCATTAAAATAATTACTTAAAATATTAATTTTTGATTTTGACATACAATTTATTGATTCCTAGAATCAATGTTACACAAAAAATCTATAAGATTTATAAAATAAAATTTGTCTAATTTTTAAAAATCTTATATGGTCCTTAAATTAAAAATCTATTTACATACATATACTAAGTAATTTTAGGGTGGGCTTTTCATTAGTGCTAATTACAAATAAACACACTTAACATTACACATGCAAATTTTTAAAAAAATCGAGATGTACTCCCAAAAAGTGTCAATTTTAAAAATCAATTTTTATGGTAAACTAGAAAGTATGGCAACATGTGTGGAAAATATTATAAACATTAAATATTTTAAAGCTGCCTATAAAAATGGCATTTTGATACATTCTTTTGTTTCACGCAAATCACGATGAAAACGTGAATTGTGCGTAGAAAGCGACCATTTAGTTTTAAAATTTTTACTACAAATCGAGCATTCATATTCCTTGCTTTGTATCTCGGAGTGTCGTGAGGCTGTGTGTCGCCGGAGTGCATTCATCGATTGAAGTTTACGCTTGCAGAGCTTACAGATCAGCATATCAGATGAGTTATCAGCATTGTTGGCGGTAGCAGCATCATCATCAGCAGAAGCAGCAGCATCAGCAACATCATCAGTCGTTTTATCATTAGTTGCAGCTGTGATAAAAAGAAAGTAAAAAACTTTAAACTTTATATTTAAAAAAAAAAAAAATGTAAACATTATTGCTACATGTTGGAATATTTCATAAGAAAATCAAATATTAAGTAAATTATTTTGTTCTTTGTATTCAGTTTATTTATTTATTTTATTTTTTTTTTTAATCATTTTTTATTTACCCTTTACAAACAGTTTTGATTTACTAGTCGAACTACGATTATCTCAATAAAGTACGAAAAAACTATATCGGACAGACGGCCCTATCTTCTGCATGATATGAATAGCTTTCCCACATTAACTTAAAAATGATTTGTATGTCGTGTTATGCATTTAAACAACACTTATAAGGTGGGTATACACGTGCCTAACTGACCCCATTTTGCTTGTGCATGTTATACCCTGGTTACTCACTATTTAGCTTTCTCTAAAGAAAACTATGAAAAATGCCGATGTGGGTGGGATAAGGAAAGAACTTCAAAATTGACTGGCAGGACAGGATATTGGTCTAATCCCGACATTCTCGAAAATAATAACTAACATAAACTTCATATTAAAAAAGTGTACAAAAAAAAAATCCTTAACTTGATTTGAACAAGATTCTTTAGATTGTAATATTAGCAACACAGCAGGCTCAGCTTGATGTAAAATGCGTCTAAAAATGTTTCGCTCAGGATGAGGTTGGATTGAAGCAGAAAACAAATTCAAAGCCAAAGGTAAAAACACAAAATTTGGATAAACGGCTAGAAGAAACTGAAGTACTCCAGATGGCAGACACAAAAGTGAAAATCCACCCGGATTCTGAAGGCCCCAACCACCGTTAAATCTACTGCTTATGAAAACAACAAACTCGAATGTCCGATCCCATAAATGGGACGGTGCAACTAAGCAACTGATTGACAACTCTTGACAAATTTATGACCAAATATTTTAACACTAGCCTAATGCGTATACACGTTTCGTCATTGAATAGACGATGCTCTTTTTAAATAATCTTAAAACAACATGTAAAGGGTATAAACGCTTTGATTTAACCAAAGTTTAGAGTATTCACTTAATTTCTATATACATACAATATATATTTATTTATTTATTTATTTATATCTTTTGTTATATATGCTGTACTTAAATTAATTATATAATTATGACTGACTTTTTACTTAATTTTTTTTTTACTAGATTAAAACGAAAAATACTTTTGTTCCTTGTTTTTTTTCTTTCTTGTATTTGTTTCTATAAGGTTTGAAATTATTTTATTTATATTATTTTTTTTATGTTAAACTCTCTTCTCGATCGTTAAAGTTGCTAAGAACAGCTACTAAAATTCATTTTTCTATCTCTTTTTATTTCTAAGTATATGTATGTCGTCTCATTCTTTTTAATGCTCATCTCGTTTACATTGCATGCACATCGCATCAAAATTGAAGTTTTGACATAAAATTTTTTTTTATTGTTTCTTTTTGATTTAATATTATTTTATAACTTTGAAGCTAATTGAAAAAAAAAAAAAATACTTCAATAGAGTTTAGAAACATGCTTACAAATTATATTTCATATATCTAAAAATGTTTCTGGGTTTATATAATATATAGTAGGTATATAATTATATATATATATAGATAATAATAATAAATTATTTTCAATTTGTACAATTTGGTTTTACTAAAATATTAAATATACATAAATATATCTTGCCAGCAAATATTTTTTAAACAAAAATAAAAACTATTTTATTGTAATTATACTAGACAACAAATTTATATATATAAAAAAAAATTTGTATATTAATAATAAAAATATTTTTCGTATGCTTTACGCTTCAAATATTCCGACTAGTTTAGTTTAAATCCTTTTGGGTGCAATTCTCTGCATTAAATAGGCAGTAGAATGTATTTCTATTTTTTTTTTTAAACAATTGTTATTAAATAATAGAAAAAATAATAATAACTGGGTTCAATGTTTTGTATTTCATAAACATTGTCTTTTTCTTCAATCTAGACTAACAAAAATGTGTAAGCTTATGAAGCAATTAGACCAGAGTTGGACATGCACATGCACACGTGATTCAATAATGCAATACGTTTTTTTTTTTTTTTTTTTTTTTTTTGCAAAGCTTTAGGCATTTAGATACAAATAATCAGTATACACCACAGCGTCAATATCACTTTTCAATTTTTTTAACAACAAAAGCATACAAAAAGAAAGCCTTGTTGTTTTGTAGACAAGGAGTGAACGCAAAGTTTAAGCTCCCGCTAAAATTTACCGTTGTTATAACGGTTAATTTCAGTGTCAGCTTTCTTCTTACATACAAAGCAATTAAGCTTTGTTGTACATTGGTGACACGAAGACTTTGTTGTTGCGTTGCTTATACTGCGTAAGTGTATGATTATGCCTAATACTTTTCAAAAACAGATCTTTTTTTTTATATGTGTTGGTGTTTTTTTTTTAATATCTTTTAGAGTTGCACTTCCATAAGAAACTTGCGCCCAATTATGATTTAGACACACACAATCTAGCTAAATTTATCTTATATATATAATTATTTTAAATATGCTTAATGTTCGTTTTTTTTTTCTATTCCGTTAAATTTCATTTTATAAAATTGTGTATTTAACATTTTTTTTTGTTATTTGTAATGCAGCAACATTAATATTTTTAAACTAATTTTTGCTAATGACTGGATAAGTTTTTCTTTTTATTTGTTTTTTTTTTTCTTTTTTTTTTTTTAATATATACTAACGATATATTAATGAATGAATGAATGTATCTAAATATTTATGTTCATTAAGTTTTTTTATGCATCATGTTTGTTTTTCTTTCTACAATGTGGACGTGCTCTCACTTTATACGTTTACAAAAAAAAAAAAAAATCGAATACGCTTCAAATCTTATAGAAAATTCAAAGCTAAACTACATATTTTACTAATTTCTTCTTTGTTCGTTTCATATTATTAATTATTTTATGTAAATTGCTAGTTAAACGTTGCAAGCGAACCGAACCGAACCGTATCGAATCGTATCATTTAATCAATGCGTCCGCATTGCAGCATATCCTGCGCTACGGCGCGCCTTAAATGAAAAATTGTCAATCAGTTTTCCGTCTTGATGGCAACCTTTTGTTCATGCGAAATGCGTATATGTTCACGTAAACTGTATTTATTTTTAAAATTTTTATTGCAGAGATCGCATTTACGTGGCGGTTGGGGTGTATGTTGGGTGCGAATATGTCTCCAAAGATTAACAGTGGTTATAACCATTTTGCAAAACTGACATTCTGTCCATTTATTATTGGGCGAATCTAAAAATATACAGAAAAATTAAGGACAAAAATTATAGAATTCATTTTTGAACACTCACTCACACATACACAAACATAGATATAATTTAAATTATTATTTAAAAGAAAACAAAAACGTTATGTAAAGAGCTCTATTTTGTGTGTATAGCAGCACATACTTATATATACACTACACTCAGAACAATATGCATATAGTATGTATAGTTTATTTTTCAAGTATTTTAATTTTAACATGACGTTTGTTACACCCAAAAGGAGACATTATAACTAAGGTTACCATTTAAAGCTCGACGTGCGTGTTCGTCCGTCTGTCTGTCGGGCTATCCATTAAGTTAAGCATTTTACTCGGACAACAGATTTGAAAATGTTTATGCATAAAAAAATAAAGCGAATTTTTTAGGTGCAAACAAAGATTTAGATGGAAATACTAATTTATTTAATTCCAAATATTAAATAATAAACAAATGAATATAGTAGTATAATTATTGGTGCTGTGTTTTGATCTGTGTTTATGTACAAAAAAAAAAAAAAAAAAAAAAAAGCTGCCACAGTTTTAAAAAAATATAAAATTTTATTTTTATTACTTAAATCGTTTGGAGACATATTCAACACCAAATGCCAACTTAAAGGCATTTTTATTTGTATTACTTTACAAAATATTACAAAACATAACAGTCACATTTATAACAAAATACATAAATAAAATATAAACTTATAACAAGACTAACCATTTTTTTAAAAGTACGCATGCCTTATAAAATTTTACATCCAAAATATTGGTTTAAAAATTTTGGAAAAATTTCTCTGTACTTTTTTCACAAATCAGATAAATGCAATTTGAAAACGCTAAAGTTTCCTGATTATTAAATAAACCATTTGAAAAATTTTGGCATAGCGAACAATTAGATTTTATTTAGATGGAGATGAATTTGGAGTAAAACTTTCTGACCAACCTCACTTTTAACTTCACTAAAAAATGTTATAATATAAAATAGTAAAATCACTATTAACATTTTACATAGTTTTCATATCAATATTTTTACACAGAAATCGAGGAATAGAAATGTATATGAGATGTTCTGCTTTAAATCTTTCTATTACAGTTACACAGATTATATACAATATTATCTGTAAGAAGCAAGAGTAAATGTGAATACTTAACAAAAAATACTTTATAATTTTTTACTACAAACAGATTAAATACTTTTCTACACAACTTTGTCTTTATATAAAGTATAAAAAAAGAAAACTGATAGCGGTGTATCTAAAACATGTGCACATTTCAAACTTCATACATTGAATTATTCTTATAAAAATGATTTATACGCACCATTTGTGCCGCTGCTTTTATTGTCAAGCGTTTTAGCGGATGTCGTTGTAATTGTACCTGGCGCTACACCCGTGTCATCGAGCACAGTTTGGCTGGTTGTTGTCGTTGTTGCGCCACTTGTATTTAATAAGCGTCCTAAAATATATATACATTAAAAACAAACATTAATTTAGATAATTAGACAATAAGGAATATATGTATAGTATATACAAACCCATTTCTATTGTTATCTCAGCATTATCAGCCTCAGTTTGATATTTTTCCTCAATCTCTGATTCAGTTAATATCTCATACTCTGATGAATATTGAGCAACATTTTGCGCAACTGCATTTGTAGCATCTTGTGATGTTTGCGGCGTTGCACCATCAGATAGGGGATCATCAACTTCGCTGACAATATAATCGGGTATATCCATTTTCACGGTGCCGCGTAGGAAAGTCATTTCGGCAGCTAAAAGAAGAAAAAAAAACACAAATTATGTATTTGAATAGTAGAGAAAGCTATTTCTGTAAACAGGGCCGTGCACAGGATTTGCTCGTGGAGGGTGTTTTTGATCTAAAAAAAAAAAAAAAGGAACTATACAAAGAAAAGTATGGATGTATACAAAAAATGGTTGGTTTTTAGACCCTCCAAACTCTTCCCGTCCGCACGGGCCTGTCTGTGAATAAAGCAGCCGGATTTGTTTTGTTAAAAGGTGTTCTTAAGAGTTTGACAATCTGCGGCACTCACTTATTGTTTTAATTTTTTATGCATGAATCAAAAGCTTTAAGCGAAAATACTTACTTTTTACAATTGTTTGGTCATCTTTTACGGTATAATCAACAGTTTCGGTGGTATAAATGTTATCATCATCATCGGAAAAAGTTATTTTACGTTTCTTTAATTGCGCACTTGCTGATGGCAATGTTACTGTATTAGTAACGGTAAGATGTTGCTGTTGCTGCTGTTGTTGCTGTGCGTGTTGCGTTGTCTGTTGATGATGATGCGTTATTTGTGTAAGCTGCGGTGGCGGCTGTTGTGTTACATGTTGCGGTGGCGCCTGTTGTACTTGTATATGTTGTATTTGTGTTGTTTGTACATGATGATGTTGTTGTTGTTGCTGCTGCTGGTGTTGTTGTGTTTGATGCGTCTGCTGCTGCTGTTGTTGTTGTTGCTGCACCACCTGTAATTGTGTTGTCTGATGTTGTTGCTGTTGTGGTGCTACAACTGCTGCAGCAGCTGCCGCCTGCAACAGTGTTGCTGTTGGTATTTCAATGGTTTGTGTGGCAGTTTGTGTTTGTGCAACTGTTGCTGCTACTTGTTCATTTACTGCGCGTATAGTACTTGGTATTGTTTTCATTAATTTTTGATCGTTTACAAGCGGTACGACTGGCAATTGTGGCTTTTCTTTTTCTTCCGCGGTTAAACCTTGCACAGCAAGTAACTCAGCGGTTTGTAGAAACGACTGTAAAGCTTCCTGTTGCACGTTTACTTCACCCTAAAATGTACAAATATTAAATAAAATAATCATACAAACAAACACACACACACACACACATACACACACAACACAGACTTACTTGATACATAAATTCTACTATCGAATTGAGATCTTCGAATTTAATAAATTTGAATATAATAACTGGATGTGGATGTGGATTCTCCTTGAAGATTTCCTTAAAATACGATGAACATGATGAGAGCACTACTTTATGCGCTTTTATTTTGCGCCCATCAACACAGAGACTCACATCGACAAAATCATCGTTAAGTCGATGATTATCGAGCGAATAAGTTAAGTGGCGCAGGTAATTGTTCCATCGCAACGAATACTGTTGTGTTGTTGCCATATTGTACGGTTCTGTTTTTTTTTTTTCTTAATTATTTATTTATTTGGTAGGGTTTAATCCAATTAACTGCAACAATTTGTTGTTGCTTTTACTTTGGGTGTTTTTTTTTTTTGTTGTTGTTGTAGTTTGTTTGTTTTGTTTTTGTTATGCAGCTAAGCAGCAAACCGCTGTTGTATGTACTTCGTTTGTGCCGCTGCTGCTGCCGCCTTCACCCACTTCCACGGCCTTCGACTTACGCTCGATTAAAAATACTGCGTAGAAATATGCTTTGTATTGTTTACGATTTTTTATTCATTTATGCACTTAACTAGAAAATTATTCTTATTTTTGCACAATTGCTTTTTTGTTTATAAACTTAATTTTGTATGTTTTTTTTTTCGCGTTTTGTTAATTGTTTTATATACGCTCGCTGCTGCCAAACAAAAATATGTACGTCGCCATTTTGTTGCACTTTACACTGCTCTCACTTATAGCGGTTGTGGCCTGTATTGCTGAAGCTGTACGTTGTGTACAGCTACACGACTTACTTTAAGAGAGTGATTGTCATTTTGTCAATCAGAGTTGGTTAATATATCGTTATATCGAAACATTTGTTATCGATAATCAAATTTTTAAATTAAACGATTTCGATAGATTTTGATATTGAATTTAATGGAAATAAGTTGAAAAACTTAAATTAAAACATATACAGCCAGGCTTCAGTTTTCGAATTCACTAAAATTAAGTATTTTACTTTTCAAATAAATTCTTATAATCTTATAATTCCCAAACAGTCTAAGCATAAAAATATAGCTTCTGCCTGATCGGATGTGACACTTCAGCAAGTGACATAAAATATGAACTTTATAAATAAAGTGGCTGTACCAATTTATTTGAAAAGTAAATTACTTATTTCGAAAATGAAAGCCGACTGATTAAAATAAAAGTGTAACCTTTATAGGCACCTAAAGTACTGAACCAATGCTGGAGAAAACACACAACTCCAATTCTGCTATAACTATTTTTTCAGTTATTTATAGTCATGAAAGTTTCTAAAAATTTCGAGCCAATAACTTTTTCTATTTACTTTTGAGGTTATATTTTAGTTCTCCGACAATTTTCAACAATCTGGGACGTATGCATAATTTTCAATTTTTCAATATCGATCAAAAAAAAAAAAAAGTAAAACTGATTATAAAAAATAAGATTGCTATATTTATTATATTTACTAAAAACTTAATTTAATTTAAAAAAAAAATCATTTATACCAAATACAAAAAAAAAATATTTTACTACAATACAGAATAGAAGAATTATATGTACAAGGTTATATTTATTTTTTAGAAATTGCATCAGCGAACGAATTACGAACTACTAACCCCAATAATCGAATCAATGGAAAAATTTAATTTTGGTTTTTTGTTTGCTGAAAATGTTCGACTCGTTTCCGGTTCTATAAATGTGGTAGGTGCTGGACATGTGAATGATGGCGGCTGTTGCTGTTGCTGCTGCTGTTGTGGCGTATACAAAGTATATAAATTAGTCAGCGGCCTTTCATAGGTGACATATGAAGCAACATGGTTTGGGGGAGATGATACAATATTATTACTGGTGATTGTCTGTTGGAGCTCCGGTGATATTCCATGCACAACAGACGCACTAAGTAGTGTGGCCGTTGTTGCTGCATCCAAGGCAAAATTCAATTCGGGATCAGCAAAGGCGCGACGTTTACGCATGCGTTCCAAAAGCGGTGAGTTCAATGACGGAAAACGTTGTTTATATTCTAAAAAAAAAAAAAAAAAAACACAGAAAATGTAAAGCATGAGAAAAAAATTTCGAGTTTTAAAATAGGCGTTATTGTGGGCGTAATTTTCCGACTACTGTTGCTGCTTTTGGTTCTTTTGATCTAATGACGCAAAATTTTTAATTGCGTGAAATTTTCACTTAACAAAAAAAAAAAAAAAAAAACGAAAAAAAAAAAAACAAATTTGTTCTCAACAATTTTTTTTTCATTGAAGCATTAAACTGGAAAACGTTTGGCGTTTGCAATGAAGTGGAGAGCAACAAATCTAAAAAGAAGTGTAACCTGAGTTGCGTGACTTCGCTGGACGGTCAGACGGACAGCGAAGAAATTTTAAAGCAGACAGCACGGCACCAGACTGTCTGTCTAGCATTTTGTTTCCATTGAAACCAGATGGAACGTGCAACGATGCAAATGGAATCTCAAGTGTTTGTCCGTCCGTCCATCCGTCTCCTAATATGGTATATGGCATTATTATCTATGGGTATACGCAGTTTGTTCTTTCTACGCTGCTGCTGCTGCAGCTACTCCAAAGTGTCCTTGCAGCTTTATTTTTGTTAGATTTGTCTATACTTGAGGTTTTCATATCTCCTTTTTTTCGAGTTTCAAGTGCTTTTTCCGTTTTTGAATATCAATTTACAATTTAACAAATTTCTTTCTTTATTTTTTTTTTTTTTGAATATCGTCTAGAAGTACTCGAATTGTATACTCTGCGCATATGATACGCATCCAATTTCATTTGTTAATTTTGTAACAAATTTTTTTGTTGTTATTATTATAATACTGCCTGCTCAATTGTTGTTGTTGTAAGGATTTCCTGTTACATTTCATATGAGATGGAATAAAGAACCGAGTAAGATTTTCTTTTGTCAAAGTCAGTCAAAGTCATTCAGTAATATTTTCATATGTCTGTCTGTCTGTCAGTCTTGCAGACATATTGTCTACGTTTTGAATTTAAAACATATTTTGAGTTCTGGACACGAAGTGTTTGTTATCAACTTGTGTTTGTGGGTAATTTCTTTTTTTTTTTTTTTAATACTTTTCACACATGATTTTTTTTTTTTTTTAGTTTGCTGTGAACCTAAAAAATGGGCTACGATGAAATATTTAAAAGTTGGGATCTTATAATAAATGTGATATGATATGATCTTTGAGAGCTTTGAAAATTTGCCGAAAAAGAATCTTTTGAACTCCCAATTGTTTTGAAGAATAACGATCGATTAATGAATAAGCGTATCTCCGGCACATTCGAAGACTCCAAAGATGAAGTTTTACATTCTTGATGATCAGCATTGTGATAAGGCTAAGACTAACAATATTGAATTCATGAATGCTCTAAGGCCCTTAGGAGACTTAATAAGAAATTGTTCAAATCTTATGTGGCTTTCTTGGCTCCTGAAAACCTTATTGAGCAGATTCCACAACTTTTGAACCTTGGTCTTAACAAGACTTGCAATTTAACTGGTTTGTTGTCACATCGGGAATCAGAAATGATGAACAAAATTGAATAAGTAAAATCGTTCATTAAGTTCCAGATGAATTAAGTCATGTATCTATCTGTGTGGTTATATAATTGGTTGCAACGGAGAAGCTTAATATTTTTTCGAATTGTAAATAGCAATTAGAAATACGAAATCATATTTGAGTTAAGAAAAGTCAATTTCCCGACGGAAAGTATAATTGGTCTTTTTTTGAGGATTTAAAGTTTCAAATTTTTTTGAGAACTTACTTTACATAAGTGATGAGTAATTTCTAGATGAGAATATCTAGAATATCAAGCATAAATCTTTATTTGAGCTCTATTGCAATCTATTAAAATCGATCGGGATTTCATGGGATGAGGTGTTTTCGGTTTTTTGTTTTTATTTTTTAAATGCTTACCTTCCATCGCTGCTGTTATATGCAATGTGGACTGTTGCAGTGAACGTAAGCGTTGCTTGTAAATCTTTTTTTGTGCAATTAATGCCTGTCGTGTGCGAAATGATGTGGCTGAGCATAATAAACCAGCACTGCTGCTGCTGCTGCTGTCAGTGGTGCTAATCGTTCTGATTGAATCTGTTGACTCAATCTTTGACTCAACACTGTCATCGTCACTGCTTAGTGTAGACGTCGTCGTCGTCATCGTCGTTGAAGTTGTTGAAGTCAAACCGATTATTTTTGTACTGTTAGCCGCCTCCAGTGCCTCCATAGTCTGTTGCCGACGGAGCGCAACCTGTGCAGCCATAACACGTTGCCGATCGAGTACCAATTGACAATTTGGACAGCAACATTCACGCCAGCGGCAAAGTTTCTTATGTCCTTTAACGCAGGATATAACGCCATGATTACGGCAGCGCGCACATTTTGGTGTACGTAGAAGACGACGTTCTTTTGCCGTAGTCGATTTGGAAGATGCCGCAACGGAAACCGTTTGTGTATCCTCCGAGGAAGAGGATGAAGATGATGAATATGAATATGAAGCTGCTGACGATAATGAAGTAGATAATCCAGTTTCATGCATTTGTTCCATTATTAACATTTTTGCACAAACAAACAAAAAAAAAAAAAAAAAAAACTTTAAAAATTCTTTACACTTTTAATTTCAAAATAATTTCTTGAGAAATTTAAATATTTAGTTTGTCCTTAGTACGTCTTATCACAATCACTTGCTTTGCTCAACTGCAGCTAAAGTCCGATGCCGCCAGACAGTCTGTCGTCGTCTCTACGAATTGTCGCATCGCAACGCATTTTCTAAGTGGTTTCACAGTTCGATCCTACATAACATAGCAGCAGCATCAGCAGCACCAGCAGCAAAGTTAATGAGGTCCGAAAAAAATCAGAGAAAGAAGGAGAAAGTAAAGGAAAAACCACTTCAGTTGCATTCAATATTTTGTGATTTTGTGATTTTAATCGGTTGCATTCGTTTCAATTGGTTTAAGAGGTTTGATATTTTATAAATTTAAATAATTTAAAACTTTATTTATTTTTAAGTTAATATTTTTCTATGCTGTTTCGTAAATTCGACTGTTCGATCGATCGATCGTTTGATTACTGTCTACAATGATTGCCATTGGTTGTTTTTTTCTTCGATTAGCGTTCATTCTAAATATAGACGATCCAATCGTATCTTTTGAAAACAGCTGTAGGATATCACATTGAAAAGACAACAACCACAACAACCACAACAACAACAACAACATCAATGTCAAAGTATCATTTTGACAGTTGGAGAAACTAATTGGTTTTTTCTTTGTACTGCGAATATTGTGTGTGTGAGACAAAGAGAAGCGAAGCAGAGGGAAAAAGAGATAGATAGAGAAAAAAATTATAGAGATAGTTTTAATTAAATTAAATTAAATTAAATGAAATAAACAGACAGATACAAATGCATATAAGTAATTATTAACCTTTGTGATTTCTTCAACGAGTTCAAAAAATATTCAAGAAGACAACTCAATCAGCTAAATGAAATGTATTGATACAACCCCGTCTGTCGTCTGTCTGTCCGTCAGTTTATCATTAAACTGTATTTCCCTATTTCTGAGATAAGCAAAAGGAAGATATTCAAGTGGTGTTTAATGAACGGACGGACAGACTAGTTACAGTTGGTATACATTTTTATAGCGACACTATAGAACTGAGCAACATTTTGAATCTTCATTAAAGAGTTCTTAAAGCTAAAGAATTTTTTATTTATTTATTTATAAAGCGATTATTTCAAATATGGTCAAAATACTTCTTAAAGCAACCAATGGTCACTGGAGGACACATAAATGGTGTAGGATCATTGTAGTATATGGCCCCTATACAAACCGAGCGCCAAATGCATTCAAGAAAAGTTAGTCTAATCATCGTGTGACGAGTATTGAAGCTTCGGTTCCACCGAAGTTAATGATTTGAATAAAAATATTATGTTTTATGTTTATATGTATTATATGTATATCATGTATTTTATTCATTATAGTTTTCTTTTTTTATTATTATTTTTAATTTATCCATTTATGTAGATATAAATTGAATTGTAACATTCTTTTTAAGTAGGTATCTGTATCTGTATCTGTGTGTTTTTTTTTTTAAAGATTTTTTTGGTTGGTTTTCTGGTTTTAGTGAATTTAGCTTAACCAGTTATTTGAACATTTCTTTATTTTGTTGGGATTAAAATGTAATACAAATAGTAATTGTACATTTTTGGTAAATTATTTTCAATTTAATGCTTATTTATTTTTTTCTCTTCTTAATTTTCTCATCTGTAATAAACTTTATAAATATATTGTTCAACACTTTAGTAATAATATTTTGTTATATTATTTTTTATGTATTATATTGTTTATAAATGTTATTTTTTTTATTAATAATAAAATACATAATACATGTAAATACCATTTATGAATTTTTAAGATTTACGCTTAACAATAACAAAATATTTTTTTTTTTTTTTAGTTTATATATTGTATTTTTTTTTTTAATTTTATTTCGCATTTGCATAAAATAAAAATTAAATTAAGAATGTATTCAGACACACAAATATTTTGATCAAGTTTTTACAATTTTCATTCTACTTGGAATTTCCAGTCACTTTTTGTTGAAACTCAATGAGAATCGAAATTATTTTCAATAAAATATTGAAAAATGTAAAAAAAATTTGAATCAAAATATTTGCATGTAAATATAATTAAATATTTTTTTATATTTTTATCATTCTACTTGTTTTTTGAGTTTTTTTTATTTAAAATAAAAATTTATTATTTTATTACAAGCATTTGTGTACCAAATTTTATTTTATTGCTTCACTGTAAAACGAAGGCAAGCAAGGGAAAGTTTTTTAAGTTGCAGTTCCCATAATGAAACTAATACAAATTTTGCAGCCATTGCACAGTGTTTCAGCCCATTGACAAAAAAAAATGAGAAAGAGGGATGAAATTAGTCTAACAATTCTCAAAGATTCGTTTGAAAAAAATGTAAGTCAACGGTAAACCCATTTTTGTTGAGTTGGTAGGCTCATAAAACTTTTTTTCTGTTCTATATATTTTTGTTTTTAAATGATATAATGTTTCATAACGTTTTTTTCTAGAAATTACACAGATTCACAGAAATCGCGTTGAAACAGTATAAAAGAGCTTCGTTTAAAATTTTGTCTTGTGTATGTTAGGATAAGTTTTCCATAACTTTAAAAAAAAAACATTTTTTTTTTCTATAAAATAACATTTATAGTACGTGTACTTATGTATTTATTGATATCCTTATATGAGAGTGGGTGCTTATGGCTGTGTAATCACACACATCTTTTTTTTTTTTTTTTGCACATAAAATCATTTACACGTTCCTAGGAACTCGTTACCAAATTTTGAAATCGATGCTCTAAAAGTATTTTATGCCCAAGTCGAGCCCACTGTGCATTCTGTGGGAAAGTGGTTTGTAAGCGTTCTCGGTATAGTTCTATCACTTTTAAGCCACAAAATTGGATCGTTCATGGGTCATGGACATGACATGGTTTGGGTTAAAAATATTGCACTTTTTTTTTTTCTGTTTTGTTAAATATTTATATAATTCTTATTGTGTATTGTGTGCAGCGTACTTTCTTAACATTTATATTGTTTGTAAATTTATTTAAAATTTTTTTTTTTTTTTTTTTTACTAAATGCCTCAACAAATTCAATAACTGGTTTTATTGTCATATTATGGATTTCTATTGGGTTTTTATGATATTTTAAATATCAAAAGCATTATAAATAAATTTTTATAAATAATTTTATTTTTTATAAGATTTTCTTGAAGTTAATAATATTTTCTTGTTTTGGTTTGTTTTTTTGTTTATTCAGTTTTTAAAACATATTTTTGCTTAATATAATTTTACTAAAAAATTATTTTTTTTACTTCTAATAATTTTAAATAAATTTTTGAAGTATTGAAATTCACTAAATAATGTTATCTTTGTTTGATTTAATATAAAATTTTTTTTTATAATTTTAAAAATTTTTTTTTTTTGCATATTGCTGTAATTTTACTTATTAAAATAGCGCTAATTTTGTTAATTATATTAAAAAAAAATAATACCAATTGGGCTCATATTTACCACAGTTAGTTATCATTTGTTTAGTTTTTTTTTTTTTTAATATTATTATGATTATCACATTCTCAAAGGTTTCTCAGAATTTGGATCGTTTCAATTTAGTTAATTACTTACGTTTTTTTTTTTTAAATTAAATATTATCTTAATTAAAACTACAATACAATTTTTTATATAGTTATATAACATGTCAACAATTTATATTTAATAAAAAAAAAAAAAAAGAAAAACTCAATTAATTCAACAATGTTTGAACAACATATAACATAGACTATATTAGGGACTTGTAATATATTTTTAACAATTTTTATTTATATAATTTGTTATTTTTTATTTTAATGTTTTTTTTCTTCAAAATTTTCCCAACTATTTTTTGTTCTGTAAGGTTTTCTCAAGTGCTTGAATTTGTGCTTTGGATTACAACAACAATTTGCATACAATCGATTGTGTGTTTTTTTTTTTTCAGGAATACACTTCACACGGAATACATACTACATACAGTGAAAACTCGTTTGGGCGTACATTCAATCATTTATTCGCTTTAATTTGGTTTAAAATCTTTATGTACACCAAACGTCGTTGCCTGTTCGGAGAGTTTATTCTGTAAATATATTCTTGATAAGCTTATTGATATTTTACACTCCAAATATGCTAAATATTTTTTTACAGACTTGTGAAGTGTATAAAAAATCGGTTTTGCCTAAATTTACGTTATTTCTTTTGGTACAATTTTTTTGTTTTAGTTTTAACAATTTGAGTGTTCGACATTAAAGTTGTTTTTGGCTCAACTTATTTCTGAACAATAAGGCTAAATATGTTCAAGAATTTTTTATTATTATATATTTTTATTATTATTGTTTGTCTATGTATTTATTTGTAAATATATTTAAGTACAATACATAGTTTTTTTCTTTCTATTCATATGTGTACTAATTATGTATTCATAGACTTAATGTGTTAGAGCTGTAAAACTATCGATAGCATGTATATCGATAGTTTTTCAGCACTAGATATACAGTAGATTTTTTTTATTATATTCAGCTATAGAGTTAATTAGTGCAGGTTTAATAAATACATAAAATACATTTTTCAAATAGGATACACAGATCCATTGGTGCGGTTTGGTTTGGTTTTTTTGTTTTTCTTTTTAGTATTTAGGTATACATTTTTCATACATTTTGCTAGAGATACATTTTTTTTAGATATAGATTTTGTAAGTAGTCAAAGTACAATAACAAAGTAAAAAAGTTAAAGCTACTTTTGCTTTTATTTAAATTTTTTTTTTTTTATTAAATTCATGTAATAAATGCATTCATAGAGGGGTGCGAAGTTGTTGGACAAGTTAGTACAAAAAAGGGGGAAAAAATAATTATAAAAAAATTTAAAACTATTCAAATTTTTTTTTTTTAGTACATATGCATTGGAGTCATAATAAAGTAAATTATTTATTAAATCGAATAAAAAAATTATTTCCTCGATTTATGGTATTCAAAAAAAATTACAACCTACAAGGAACGCAATCAAGCGCATTGGCAAATGGAGTAGCATAAGGCAAAACGAATAGCGAGCGGGCAGCAAAAAGGACTAGAATCGACTAGAATCGTATCGAATCGTAATCGTGGCATCTAAACGATACTGTTTCGCTTTGCACGCTGCAAGGCAATTGTGCTTTGCATGGCTGCAACAACAGCCTCAGCGCCGCCCGTAAAAATTGGTTGATTAGTTGCACGTCGCAGTACATGCCACATTGCAACCGGCTTACGCAAGGATGAAAGCATTTGATGCCAATGCCGCAGTCCTTTGCCGACAGCACAACTGCCAGCGATCACATGTCCGAGCGGTACAATTGTGCTATCAACGACACCGAAAACCGTAAGACGCAATTGTACAGTGGTCAGACTATGCGGCGGCACGCTAAATATCATCGATTCATTAAATATCGGACTACGATCTTTACGCTTCAATGAGGTACGTTTCTTGAGTACTTTGCGTTCGTTGTTCATCAGATACACCTGAAAAGAAACAAAGAGAGGAGAGAGAGAGAGATGTAAACGGTTTTAAATAAGAAATTTTATTGTATTATCATTTTAGTTTTATGTTTTCACTAGCGTTGGGGTTTGCATAAGCATTAACTTGTTACAATCGAAAGCAACACCTGATTAAATTAACTAACTATTCATGCGGATTAAAGGCATTTTACTTAAGAAACTTCAAAGATATTCCAATATATATACTGTAAAACCAAAAAGATTAAAAAAGGCTATACTAAGTTTGTGTAAAGGCAACAATTGGCATAATAGACCCTATAAAGTATTTACAATATTCTTAATCACCATTGAAAGGCGAGTCGATCTAGCTATGTCTATCCTGTCCGATTTCCATACAGTGAACATATGTAAATAAGTCCTTTTACATTTTAAATTTAAATTAAATTTTTTATATTTTCCAAAAAAAAGCTATCTGCGTATAAAATGAAGACTATAAAATTTAAAGCCACTTAGACTCTTCTGAGCCGATGGTTTTAGCTAGTTTTAAGAGTGTATCCCTTATCTAGGAACTCTAGTGTGTATGATAGTTCCAAATAAAATAACCCAATTTGGGTGAGATCAAAAATTTGGGAAAATTCTGACAGTAAAGATAAAATCCTGGAACAGTTACTAAAACGTTAATGTCGAATGTTTCTAAACGATCTTGTCCCATAACTTACCTTTACAAAGACACTCTGTACCGTTTGTCTGTTGGAGTGTTCAGTAGGTTTTTCGCCAAATCTTCATGGCCGCCTGTTTCATTGTTCAGCTCGAGTTTAATATTGCGCGCTTTTACCACAACAATCGTTAAACGTTCTGCAGTCGGCAAGTAGCTCAGTGAGAACATTAATTCGCCCCAACGTGCGTTACATTTACGTGAATCGGACAATGGTATCCATGTGGTAATTGGACGCGGCATTTCACCGATTTCCATTTCAGCTTCGCCGATCAGCGTATGTGCTGGACCATTGTGGTACAAATGGAACCAGAGTGAGTGACGTCCTTGTTGTTTTTTAAGCCAAAAATTGAATGATTCATTGTAACAGGGCGTTGTGGAGCACTTAAAGATCTGTGATACACACGAATGTTTGTAGTACATAGTTTAGGCATTGGCTTAAATGTAGTTTAAATCACTTACTTTTGTTTGCATGCCGCCCGCATGATCCGGTACAAGATAAATGCGTACAAAAGTGTCCAAGGACTCAACGTTGAACGGACATATTAGTCCCTTTGCCTCGAGCACACTGACGGTAAGTTCCATGCCTTCATTGGTGATGGTGTGTCTGATTGTTAGTGGAAAAAAGTACATGTTTAAAAATAAAATAGACGAGACGATTCAAGTGTATGAGACGTATTACGTGCTCTGTGCGGGTAATTATTAAAAGCACAAAAAAAAAAAAAAAAAGAAAAACAAAGAAGAAAAAGTGCTTTTTAACGCCATCTTCATTACGTGGAATGGCAATGCTGCTGCTGCTGCTGTTTTGTTGCAGAATGTTGCCATTGTTTTTTTTTAGTTTGTGTTGTTCGACGACTACTAACCCCGCCGGCTGCTGCAGCTGCTGCAGTGCAACGCTACTCAAAAGGTTGTCGACACATTAGGAATGCCTCAGTGAAAGTGTTTGACACGGAAAAGCCGTAGAAAAGATACATGTTTAGTATAGCATAAAAAAAAAAAACAATGAAAGCAACGAGACGTACTGCAACTGCAACAAAATGGCTGAAAGCACTCATGCGGTCATGCGGAAACACGCATGACCTACAATCCACGTCACTTGTGAACTGCACTCGTTCGGATCCGGCTAAACTTGTTAGTTACATACACATACAATGCCATTTGGCACACTTACTTGTCATAATGCAATCCAACGCAAAGATAACCCGTAATCTGTGTATACGGTTGATCCAGTTCACATTGAAATACCGATGAATCTGAGTTAACCGAATCACATGATATGGCGCGTTCCAAATTGATGCTATCCATTGAGCCAAGATTTGTATCGGCTAACGAGCATTGTGAACTATTACGACGTCCGCCAAGGCTACTCGATGAATCCTGTCGTAATAGTGAGCGTCCAAAGCTCCAGGTAGCATTACCATTTGCTCCAATAACATTGCCAGCATTTGGATTGGCGTTAGCATTTCCGCTCATGCCCAGCTTACGAAAGAGATAATCCTCGGAGATGGTCTTTTGCAGCATATGTGGTCCCTTGACACGTTGTGTTAGACCAGTGAATGGATTTGTCGTATTCTGATGCAATTTCATCAGACGACTGGAGAGCTGCCTTAAATCTGTTGCAGTAGTACCACTGCTGCTGCTGCTGCTGTTGCTGCCGCCATTTGTATTGGAATTGTTCGGTGCCGTAGTATCTACATCGACTTCAGTTGCAGACAATGAGCGTTGCCGCGTGGCGGGCAATGTTTGGTTTTTGTGATTTTGAACATTTGTGTTGTTGCTACTCGAGTATGCGGTGGCCATGTAAAATGGATTGCTATTACTTTGACTGGCAATGCCATTCGGCATATTAATATTCTGTGCGGTGTCATCTAAGGCAGTGTTCATTTGCGTTATGGCGCTTAGGCTCTCAACGGATTCGCAAAGAAATGGATTTGTGCTTGAATTGCGTCGCGTTAACGTTGGATGACGTCGTTCGACTACAATGTTGCCGTTGCCGTTTCCGTTTCCGAGTCCACCATTGCCACCGAGTCCGTTCTGCAACGAAACTTGACGCTTTGCAATTGGACGCGGTATGGCAGTTGCCGAAAGTGTCACTGAGCTTGAACTAGTCAGTCGCGGCGGTGGTGGTGCCTCAAGTGGCTGTGGCAACGCTGTTGCACGTAATGGTGAACGCAAACACGAACGCGGATAATGTGTGGGACTGTCTTGCGATTCCAGTGGTAGTGTTGTTGTTGTGTTGTGTTGTCGGAGTCGTTGTCGGTGATTCTAGCTCATTGATCTGATTAAAAGAAAATGTAACAGTTTTGCTTGGTCCTGCACTATTCGGTGCTGGTGCTGGCGCTGGACGTAGCGGTTGTGGCGGTATATTAACATCCGCCTGTGGTAGATTCCACAATGGTGTTGTACTTGTTGTTGCTGTTGTCGTTGTTGTTGTGTTTGATGTTGTCGATATTGCTGTTACACCATTTACATGTTGCAGTGCTCCATTGCCTGGGCCAGTAGCAACCAGAAATCCATTGCTGGTCATTGCCGTCTGTGCCTCAGCGGATTTATTATGATCGTCTTTATCAATTGTATCAAAACGTTTAAAGCTGCCGCTGGTGCTTAACAGAAATTCAGAGCCAGAATGTATTTGCTTAAACTGGAAAAGTGTACAAAAAAAAAAAAAAAAAAAAAAAAAAATTAGCAAGATTTAGTAAAATCTGAAGAAAACAAAAATTTGCTTAAACGTAAAGCTAGCCAAGTGATAATCAGAGATCTTAACGAAACTATTTGACTGAGCAAAAAAAACATAGACACGTATTTTTTTATAACGGCAAAGGTCCAAATTTAAGGGTTGAAAACACCCTTTGGGTGAGGGTTAATAAAAAACTTTTCTATTTCTTAAAACTTTTTCGTTTTTCGGGCAAATTTCAAAATGACGGATGCAATATGGACCTTTATTTGGACCTTTGCCGATATAAAACAATTATTTATCGTAGTCTTTACCATAGTTTTGTTAAGATCTGTGAGTATCACTTGGGTAGCTTTACTTGTTAGAACTGGAACCCATTTATAATTGGCTTTAAAAAAATAATAATTGTGCTGGAAAGTTGGGGCGAGAAAAATTTTGCGCCTATAGTAGTCTTAGCACGGGTTCGGGTTGCCGAAACACAAATTTTTTTAGTTTATAGCAACATATTTACCATATATCCATTCGCATGAAATAGTTTATTTTTCGAAAGACCAATTTTCTCCTCTTTATTAGTACGCATCCAGCTGGAAGCACGTGGACCTAGGCAATGGCAAGTGAACATAATGCACATGATGAGCAGAAGCACGATCAGCGCTAAACTGGTAAAAGTCATGGATGTGTTATCCATTATGTTTATGATTCTTCACTCTGCTCCGCTCCACACCGCTCCACTTCGGTCAGCTCCTCCAGTCAGGCGCTGTATTATTGTTTTGCTTTCGACATTCAGTACAATTGAAAAGTTTCTTTCCTTTACGAATATCTAGGAATACTTCTCGTCAGTCCTTTTTTGTGCTTTAATATATTTTTTTTTCCTGTGAAACAAATTTGCAAATGTTTACAAAGTGAAAATGAAAATGAAGACAGAGTGTTTTTCTTTTGTTTTTCTTTCTTGACAATCATTGTTATGCGTAGCACATAAATGAACGGACCAAAGGATTTAAATGGTTGCAAAAATTTACAACAACCAAAAAATTATTCACTCTAAAACCCTCTGCTACAAGGGGCAACAACAACAACAACAACAGAAAAAAAATAATAATAATAAGAAACAGAAAAAAAATACGAAAATAAAACCAAAATGTATTTATTTCTTGGGGCAAGTCTTGTTGTCTCCCATTTCTTGTTGCGCGTCATCTTCGTTATTATTTTTCTTTATGCTTTTCATTGGAAATTTACTTGCGAACGCTTTCATCTTGTATCGCTTTTCATTCATAATATACAATTCGCCTATCATGTCAACGCCAGTGCCAGTGTTGATGGGCTGAACTTGTTTTGGACTGTGTTGGGATGGGATGGGAATTTTCGTTTCGTTATTTTTGTAGGCGGCTGCTGAATTGAGAGATACTCAGGTGTTTAGAAATTGAAACGGACGTTTTCGTGAATTGTCGTTTGACAGTTTCTTGATTGAATTTGTAACCAAAGCTAAAAGAAGCTGCGCTACTTCAAAGGCACACGAAAAAAAAAAAAAAAAAACAAAAAAAAATAATGATACTAAGAAACTTAAAATGATTGCATGACTCAATATAAATTGTAGCAATATGTGAATGTACATATTGTATTGTATTGTATAAATGTGCTAAATGGACCAATTGACAGACGGAATAGATAGGGTAGATCGATATGTATACTACATATTATGGCATAAATGGACAGACGGACAATCTGTTAAACAACTTAAAAGACGGATATACAAATTTATCTATTTTTTTTTTTTTTTTTTTTTTATGAAATTATAAAACTTTACGTTTGACTCATCTGATTCCAAAATACATTTACAAGTAAACCTAAACAGGAACCTTAACAAATAAATGTTACGGACTATATGACGTCAGTGCTCTGCGTTTGGTGCGCACAGTTAACGCATCGCAAAATGTTACGGCAGCTGATATGGAGGCATGCAACATGCCCGATAATAATTTCGTCAAATTCGAGATAAATATAAACGAAAAGTTCTTTTAAAGTTACAAACTTTTTTTCCATGAAGCAAAAATATGATGTAAATGGTTGTTAGGAAAAATTTAATTTTTGGTTAAAATAATAAATCCATATTTTTGTGTTAAATAAAACTGAATAATCTTTTGTTCGTTTTCCTATATCGAACGATTAATTATTGGAACCGCAGTTTTGATACGCGCCACACGAACTTTTCCTGACGAAAATACCGAAATTTTTGGTGATCTCGTGTAGGGACTATATGATTTAGTGACCTAATCTTTTTTTCAATGAATATGCTATATTTACCTGATCCTTATCAAATCTATACGTTACAAGAACTATGCCAATATTATCTTTAAAACTAAGCAAATGAAACGCATAACTACAGTCAGACGGACAGACAGACGAACATGGCTAGAGCGACTCGTCTTGTCGAGCTGATCAAGAAATATATATACTTTATAGGGTCTAAGATGCCTCCACCGAAGTTAACGTTTTTTCTTGTTTTCTATTAAAATTTAACCTAGATACTCGTACATCAAATTTAATGTGAAACTTAGGTTTTGTTTTGCCCATGTTAATATATAAATAACTTTTATTTTAGTTAACTGGGTCAATACGATGATACCGTAGCTCTATGTATTCCATTAAAAGTAATAAAAAATTTATTTCAAGTCGCCAATTTTGCATTAATTATGGAATGTGATTCTTTCGAAATTTAACACAATTCAGCAATTTTTCCAATTAGTTTGTTGCGCTGATAATTTTTTTTGCACTAATTGAATAAGAAACTAATGAGCTACAAGCCAAGGATACGGACAGAACAGCAAGGATTTACAACCACACATAATTACAAAAGTGAAATAGCGGAAAAGCGTTGCCTGGCACTCTTCTTGCTTCCCTACCCGCCTGCCTGCATTTAAATAGCTTAAATAAGCCAGGCAGTCAGCCCGATAGTTTCTTCCTTTATAATTTGAGACTGCATGACATAGCTCTCTTCTTCTTCTTCTTCATCTTCTTGTTCTTATCGTTGTTTTTTTTTTTCAGGCAATCAAAAGTATTCGTTAGAAGGTATCTAAAACTAATGAAAGTTTTCTGATTTTCATTAACCTACTCTGAGGTCATTCCACTTATAACAAATACTAGACAACTTTGGACTTATGTTCGGTCTGTAGACATGAAAGTAAGAGTACAAATTTTAAATGGAGAGGATAATTTGCGAAAATATTCAAAACAAGAAAAACGTTAACTTCGGTAGAACCGAAGCTTAAATACCCGCCACACGAATCGTAAAAGAGTTTATGAGTAATCATCAGTGGTCACCCAAGTTTACACACAGTATTAATTTAAAATTTTGAGCTAAGAATACAGATATGTATAACAACATATTTCTCGAAAATATCTGGAAATGGGCGGTAAGTTTATATGGAAGAAACACCTAAAAATGGGCGTGGCACCATGATATTGGAAGAGTTTTTATCCAATATGGAGGAAATTCATGAATAAATAGTAACCATTTTCATACAAAAATTCAAAATGGGCGGAAATTTTGTATGGGGGCTATGCCAAAAAATGGGCGTGGCACATCTGATTTGACATTGGATGACATTAGAATGTTTTTAGCCAATTTGGAGTGAATTTATGCATAAATAATAACTATTTTCATACAAAAATCGGAAAAAACGGAAAGTTTATATGGGGGCTATGCCTAAAAGAGGGCGTGGCATCTTGGTTTTAACACTGGATGACAAAAGAAATATTTTTACACAATTGGGAGCGAGTACATTCATAAATAATTACAATTTTTATACAAAAATCGGAAAAAACGGAAAGTTTGTATGGGGGCTGTACCTAAAAATGGGCGTGGCACTCTAATTCTCGAACTCATAATAGTCGTTGCCGAGAAAAGCTTAAGTTCCAAATTTCAGCTTAATATCTTTATATCTTCAACAAAAAGATGCCTAGAAATATACAGACAGACAGACGGACAGACGGACAGACGGACATAGCTAGATCGATTCGTCTCGTCGAGCTGATCAAGAATATATATACTTTATGGGGTCTACGACGTCTCCTTTAATGCGTTACAAACTTTCAGACAAAATGAATATACCCTTCACACTATGTGTGGCGGGTATAAAAAGAGAAACCATAGCAATAGCAGCATCCAGCATCCAGCATCCAGCGAATAGCAAATAGCAAAGTACTGACTGTCATGCAGCCAAGCGACACTACTATAAATACAACTTAGAATAGTTTATAGTACTTCACTTCGTATATGTGTGAGTGTATCTGTTTGTGTTTGTGTCGTGTGTGTGTGTGCCACTCTATGAGTGTGTCTCTTTATTGTAGGCAAATAAAAGCCAATAAGCGAGGCTAGTGACCCCTTTTCATGTGAGAAATATGCTTTTGTGCGCTAAATAGGTTATGAATTCTATATAAAAACTATAAAAAAGTTTGCACACATATACATTCATACATACACGTATATAAAATAAATAAATACATAAAAAAAAAAAACACAAAAACAAACAGAAATATGTATATAAAATACATATGGCCCCTACAGCTTGTTTGTTGGTATGTTAGGGTTTTGAACCAGATGGGATGAACTTATGCTTTTTGATGCCAATTAGAGATTCCAATCTTGTAGATGTGTTCCAAGATCCGGTCTCCCCAATGTAGAGGCGGTCATCATCGCTGACTTATGTACCTCTCCGATTAGGTCTTAAACTATTTTCGCTGAACTCTCGGTCTTCATATGTAGCAGGTGTCTAGCCGCCCAGTGAAGTAATTTGTATTGAATGCGCCTAGCGACTATGTCGATGATATTATATATTGGGTATTATCAATTTTGATCAACTTTAAAAAAGGTAAAACAATACCCAACATTAATACAAAGCCAAAACTACCAATTTTGTCAAAGAAAATAGCGTTAATCCATGCTACAATGTTGGGATGCACTTATGGCAAAAATTCAATAATTTATACTTTACAGATTAAGCCATCTGCAATTTTTTCATTTTTCCAAATCTAAAAAATTTTTTTTAGGGTTAAAAAATTTTGGATTATTAAAAAAGTTTTACCACGAAAAACTACGTATTTTGAGGACCTTAAGAATATTTACGTAAATATTTGAAAGGCATAAAATGAATTAATTGTGCAGAGCTAAAAGGGTAAAAAGTCACTGAATTCAAAAATTGCTCTCGTAGGCATTAAGCAACGAACACCTCAAATATATATTTCCTTATGTATGGTAGATATATTGAAAACTATAAGTATATGTTTGTATATGTTTGTATTTACAATATAAAAAGCAAAGTCATACATACGTGACTTGTGCAAATAGTACTATGGGGAGTAAAACACTAACATTGGCATTTTCAGCTTTTAAAAAACAAAAAAAAAAAAACATTGCAATATATTTTCATGTGAATTTAGATCTTTTTTTTTGTTTTGCTTTCTGTATTGTATTAAATTTTTTTTCTTCGTTCAAATAGACTGTAACCTCAATCAGTAACTTAACACTTTAGCACGCTTTTGGTGCTCTGAATATATTATATATGCAAATATACATACACATATGTATAACATATATATATATATATTCTTTTTTGGCAAGAATATAATCAAATATACAAAATGACCAAAATAGTTAAACTGTTTGGCCACATAAAATCATTTAACATTTTCCTTATACCCTACAAACATCGATTAAAAAGAATATAATACAAAATTTCACCGAACTTTCTCTTCGATACCAAAAGAAGTCTTAGACAGGGCGAACCGTTGTTGTTTTGAAACATGTTCTAGGATATCTTGATGGAACATATATGTACATACTACGCTAATGTCCAAGCATTAACCGGGACTAGTGGAATGGAATGAAAGTAGAACAATGGCAAACCATAATAAAGACTTGGAAAAATCAGAAAGAATGTTAAATTTCGACTTCAATGTTCTAAGAAAAATGTTGCCAAAATTACTGTGTTCTCATTATAAGACGCCTCTTAATATATACATAAGTGCAAAAGTATATATTAAAAAAAAAAAAAAAACTATTAAAATTAAATTTTACGCTAAATGAGCTAGCGTAAAATTGTTAATAACATAATTTCATACCCCATACACATGTGTATGCACTATCAAAAATGATGTTTGCTTGTCACGTGATACGTTACGGCATGATGTGCGGCATGACCCAACCCGAAAAATTAGATTTAGCACAAGCACGAAACCGGTTAACGGCGAACAGACGTATACGTATGATAAGAAGAGAAACGTAAAAAAAAAATTAAAAATAAAAAAAAAATAAAATGAACGTACGAGGAGTATAAAGGATAACGCAGCTTGAAACAATTCGCAGGCTTTTACTTGAGTATGCCACAAATGGGTTTTCATTACGTCTAAAGTATTGTAGAAGGTCTCTGGTAAACACACAAACAGACACACACACACACACACACAGACGCAAAACACCAAAGTGCCCAGAAGTATGCTACAAATAAATTGACGCGCAACTAGCAAGAAGAAATCAGTGCAATGCAATTGTATTTATACAAACAAACATGCATATACATACACATACATATGCACATATATATGACTATGGATATGGATGATGATGTTGATAATGATGTTGCCGACGATGATGATGATGATGAGAATGAAAGTAATTATTACTATGCACTATGCTGACTGGCAAGGATTGTTCTCAGCTGACAGTTGTACAATAAAAATAGCGAAGCAGTTCAGTTCTGTGCTGTGCAGTGCAGTGCAGTGTGATGTTTGCTAGCCGCTTGGGTTTTTGTCTGTTAATATTAAAAGCCACAAGTACAAACAACTACAAAACTTACAGATAGAATGATAAAAAAAAAAAAAATAATATAAAAATGAGAGTAAAAATACAGACGCACACACACACACAGCATGACTTTGATACTTTTACAACGGATGTCGAAAGACCGGAAGACGGAAAGATGAAAAGTAATATATTTTTTTTTTCTTTCTGTTTTTGCAAATTTTCATTGTTTTTGCTTTTTTTTTTTTTATACTCTACACTTTTTCTATTCGTGTTATTATTATTTGGTACGTAGAAAAAATAAAAAATTGCATAGTGCCTTGGTGCCTTCTTTGTTGTCAGGCTCAATCGACGCCTAATCTTTTAATCTGATTTAATGGAATCATCGTTTTGTCTGGTTATACCATATACAATACCAATAAAAATCAATTAATGTACTGAATGCAAATATGAAAAATAATTAATCTACATAATGGAACTTGCGCTTTTTCAGCTGACCTTCTTTATTGAAAAAGTTTTTTAACTTGATTAGTTTTCTTCGTTTGCTTCAATGCCTTTAATGGGAATTTCATTCGAGTTCAACGTAAAATTTCGTTTAAGTTTGTCTTTTTAATTTTTCATTTCTTTTAATTTGTTTCTAAGAATAACACAGATATGATGTCAGTGATGCCACTTTCGCTTTTTTCTTTCTCCATACACATGGTGTACTGTTTAAAATTTCTGTACAGTTTACCATGATGAGGCGAAAGAGCAAGAAAAAAAGAAGCGAAAATGGCATCAATGATGATCGTGGTGTTTCAAATCTCTTCTAAAATTCAATGAAATAATGTAAATAATTTAAAATTAGTTCAATCATTTTTCAAAAAAAATTAGTATAATAAACTCTGTATTTTTGTTATTTTTTAAAATGTAGTTTTAATTAATTGTGTTTATATTCATTATTTTATTTATTTGGTTGCCATGGTCTAGTAAGTACTTTTTCTTACTTTAATGTTGTACATTTTTGTTATGATGTGATACAATATTTTGGTTCATTATCTCGATTTATCTCTCTCGTTATCTCTCTATCTCTCAGGAAAAGTGTTGGAGCAGGGTGTATAGTGTACATAGTAAGTGAATAGATGTGCAATGCGAAATGAGTGATGATAGTATGCAGCAAACATTCAATTGTACTCACTGTGAACCAAAGTTGTCACTTTAGCCTTTTCCGTAATGATCTGTCGTGTTTTTAACTGTTCTAGTCAGAAAAAAAAATTTGTTTTTGAGCTTAAGTAGAGGATCTCTTTATTTATCGTGTGACTTTAGAGTCGCAAAATTTGAATCTGTTATATATTTTATTTAATCAATTTACCTATGTCCATCTGTCCGCAACAAATTTTATTTATTCTGCCTTGAAGTTCTGTTCAAGTTTAATTTTCATTATTTATTTATTTATTTTTTTTTTTTTTTTTGAGGTTGCTAAAGTTAAATTCAGAGCCAATTTTTTAAAATATATTTTTTTATTTTATTATTTCACGGACCCCAAAAATCTCAATTTCAGAGCAAATTCTGTGAGGAAGGAGCTACTGCCGATGGAAAAATTGGCTTATACGTATATCACTTTATATGTCTATATTTGCACTATATGGTTTGGGTATAAAAAAAGGATTACTTATGGATTTCCATGGGACATACAAGATTTGTTTATGTGTTAATTTTTTTTTTCTTTCATTACAATATTATTTTCTTTAGTAATTTTCTAATATTTTACCGCATTTTCCTTCGTTGCTCATTTGTATGCTGTAGTCAGTCAGTCTGTCCATTTGAAAGTTTACCACGAGACACAGTGACACAGTTAAATGAACTAAAAGAAAAAAAAAAAAAAAAAAAAAAAAACAAATTTCTTTTTTGTGTGTCAAACAGCACAAACAAGTACACAAAAACAAAATCCAATTGGAAAGAAAAAAAACATTTGAAAAATAAAACAAAATGCAAATTGTTGACATGCAAGTTCGGCCAATTCCAATAAGATTATTCTGCGAAAAAGAACAACAACAAAATACAAGTCACAAGCGGCGAATAATGCGAATATTGTTCTTATCAGAAAATGCAAATCTTTGCTTGTTTATATTTTTTTTGTATTTTTTTTCTTTGAAGGAGAATCGTTTTGGAATGAGATGAAAAGTATGTTTCTTGTTGTTGTTTTGGCTTTTCCTCATTTCGTTGTGTGCACTGATTTTTCTTTACACACACACACACACACACAAGTACATATAGACGAATACACAAATACGCAAATGCTTGCTTGACTTAACACATCAAAAATAAAAAGCCGAAGCTTAAAAAAAATTGACAGATTTTAATTGTAAATTTTTCGTATGTTTTATTTTTTCAAATTTTTTTAGATATTTTTTTTTTTTTGTTTTACTTGCCTGAAAAAAGAGTTTAATTTTTTGAAGCAGCCTCACAATTGTTCACAAAAAAAAAAAAAAAAAAAAAAACAAACATGTAATCAAATTGAATACTACGAAACCGAGTGCAGAATAAAGTTAATAGAAATCTTTACAAATCTTTAAGCCAGCATCCGATCCGTTTCGTACTTGAAGTAACGTACCATGCCGTTCGAAATTTCGCTGCCGACTACTGAGGCAACACTCAGCGAATACGATTTAATTTACTTTTTCAAACCAAACCAAGCCAAAAAAAAAAAAAATATGAAAACAAAAAAGGCAAACGCGAAAGTAAACGAGGCTCGAAACGAAACGAGTGAATGTATATCTGAAGTTCGTATTCGTATTCGTATTCGACTTCGACTATCATCAACATTGATGGCCGTAGTAGCCTAGGAAAATTCGACGAACGGCGAGGCAGGGTAAGGCAGTTTCAAACGTTTTTATTAAGCGCTTCGTAATCTGCTTATACTCGTACATATTTAAGCCATAAAGTAAAAGAGAGATAAATATATTCTTTGGCGTTAGTTAAACGAATTTTATGAAAATCGTAAAAGAAATATGCGTGCGCAAAAGAGTAAAATGGAGTCAACTTTATTATTTAGAAAAGCTTTTCGGCTTAACGGTTTTATTTGAATTGAAAGAAAAGATACTTGTTTTTATTATTATTATCATTACGATGTTTTATTATACCTTAAGATTTTGATATTTTATTTATTTTATTTTTTTGTATTTATTTATTTATTTTTCTTTTGTATTTCCAGCAAAAGACTTTAACAAAATGGCGTCACTTGTATTTAAAGAAAAACAAAATGGTGGCAAGTTTAAAATGTTTCAAAGCTTTCATCAGCTTTCGAATTGAAAAGCTTTTTTTGCGTGCCATCTAGTGTAAAGTTCTGGCTTAGTGCTTTTAACAAAAGCTTTAAGCTTTAAAGGGAAATCGCTTTAAGTTTAAAATGATTTCGTTATATTATTTTACAACATTTTACAGTTTCGTGCAAACTTTTCAGTGATTTTATTGTTGTTGAAAGTCTTTCCTCGTACTCTTCAGTTCTGGATTAAATTCTATGAAGTATACTAAAAGATATCTCTACAGTCGCACTTAAAATTGGAAAAACATTTTTTAATTGTAGCTAGAAATACGTTTGCTTCAATGTTCTTTAAAACTTTTTCACACAAATTCATTTTATTTCACAAATTGTTTTAACGACGCCTAGTGTTGGCAAAAAATGAATGATTTTGAATTGAAAATCGCAGTGACTGCAAATAGTGATAAAAGCGCAGTTCGCGATAAAGCAATCAACGATTACGGAACAGATTCACATCGTAGTTAATTTAATTTAGAATTTGTTTTAATTTATTGAAAAATAAAACATTGTTTTATTATTGTAAAAATTCAAATTGTACAAAAAATAATACGATGTTCTTGGTTGCTTCGTTGCAATGGCTGGTTTAAGTTGGACGCTTTCACTAAATTGTTTTGACGAATCAAATGATTGGCAAATGTACCAACAAATTTGTACAGATTCTGTGTTCAAGCGAATATGAACGATTCGCGAAGAAAGCACCAGTCACTGATAAATGAACAGTTTCACTGTTCGCGAGAGATATACAAAAAAGTGCTGATACTAACATTTTTACTGAGGGTAAATCGCAATCCTATTTTATTCGAGTCGTCTTTTTTTTTTTTTTTTGCTGCATCAAATTGAATTTAAATGTAACAAGTTTTATTTTAATTATATAGTTTTTTTTAAATATTTTTATTATTATTTTAACAACTTTAAATGTTTTTTTTAGAATTATTATTACAGCAGATAATTTACAAATTAGTTACTACATATTTTTTGTTTTTAACAATTTTCAAAGAGGAGTCCCTGCATAAGTCGTTTTGGTTAGTGAATTGTCGCTGGTCAAAATATCATTTTTGAATGATTTTAATGCCGCTTTCATACTTTTATTTGTTTTATATATTTTATACATTGCACTTGTCACAGAAAATACAGAATTTGAAGTAATTTTGAATGGGAACTTCACATTATTCTGTTCCAAAGATTATTGAGTTTTCTAAACTTAGTAAAGATTGTTTTTTTTACTTTTTGTACTTAGATAAGTGAATTTATTATGATTGAAATTTTATGGCTTTTGGTTAGGTTTAGGTGGTCGAGTGCACGAACATGCACCACAACACTTTGAGCAAAGATGGCCCATTGTGATGCCACATAATCTCGAAATCAGTTCCCAGACAAAAAAAAAAATCAGCTCAGATTACCACAAACATTTAGTTGGCTTCACATATCTAGATATGTGACTGACGTCGATGGATGTTATTTTCGATAGATCTTCTAAGAAGTATTTTACCATATACTTGAATCTTCTTCTAGTTAGGACAATGACAGGTGTACAACGTTTTCGTCCTCTTTCGCATCGTCACATACTCGTAGGTATTTGAAATAATTCATAAGAAATGAGACCTGGTTGCCAAGCGAGAGTATGCCAAAAAGACAGTGTCCCGTTTCCATTGCTATTAATAAACATATGTCCGGTCAATTAATTTTGAGGATGTCTTTAGACCTTTAATGTTTATAAGTTGCCCAAGTTATCATGGATATCTTATATGTTGCTAGGTTCAACCAGTTACTGCTTGCAGTAAGTATAATTTTTATTTTCCTTCATAAATATCCTTAATAAATATCCATATCCTTACCGTATTCTTTTCGGTAAGCATATGGGCCGTACTACCTCGTCTGCTTTTGTAGTTACCCTCGATATTACTGTACCTAGACCCAAATTAGGTGAATATTGTAGTGTTCGACCATCACGTTAAGACGTTTGCGACATTCGAGATTCGAGCGCCTTTAGGACCGCTGTTATATCAGAGCGCAAAAAAAACATATTACGGAATTTGAGACGATTTGTGCATTCATTAATCGCTATAACCCCAGCCTGATAAACGCTAAAGTGGTCGGAGAGCCTGAATGATATGTTTATTTCTAGTTCCGGAGCCAATTAGCTAGAATCCGTTCGTATATGTGCTGACTGAGTTTCCATTTGTTCATTGATATATGTGCCAATCATGTCGCAATGGAATAATGACTTCCTAACTATTGGTGAAGTCTACATTTGGGAGTCTGCAGTCTGTATTAGATAAAAGAAGGTAAAACTTTAATGTCGTTTGATTCGAACCAAAGCTCAAATACGCGACACACGAAATTTCAATTAACTTTGATAATATTTACGGGCAAAATTGATTGAAAATCGAGAAGTGGATGGACTATATGCTATAGTATCCTCAACAAATCGATAGTATATACATACATAGAATAATAATAAAGTATTTTCTTGATAATTTTTATTGAAAACATTCATGTATATAATTTTTTCCATATAAAAACTTGAAAATGGATGGTAAGTTTGTATAACGGCAATACTTAAAATTATGTGTGGCACCGTGACCTTATTGCACACAAAATTCCTTTTTTAGTCAAGTTCCATAGTTCAGCAAAAAAATGAGCAAATAAAGCATATAACAACAGATGGACGGACAACCGGACCTGGCTAAATTGGATCGTCTTGCATCGTTGAGTTGCAAACTCCTTTGCCAAACATGTACGTAAAAATACTAGCCCTGAAGACGAACTTTGAAGAGGATTGAAATATATCGGCATATTAAAAAAATATAGAAAAGAATTTTATTTTTCTATTTGCTCAACTGGGCCTCGAGCCTGCTAAACACAAAATTGACAAAAGTTAAAATTTGATAACTTTCAAATTTCAAGATTAATTAGCTTTTTTGGTTTACTTTATTTTGAGCGCTACACATGCGCTTTAAGGCGTTTAGGAATGCAGAGATTTTAATTATATATCCTCGTATACATTTTTTTTACAATCAAGAGGTATCAAAATAAATATAATAAATCAGAATTAGTGGCACACTTACATGGTTTTAGAATGCATTTTTTATTGTGGATGATTTGAAACTTATTTGTATTTTCGTAATAAATTAGATTATTTTCGTAGTATTTGTCACTTTTTTAGATTTTATAAAAAAAAAAAAAAAAAAATCATTAATTAAAAATTATTATTTCTGGTTGAGTTTTTGGTAGCTTACAATAGCCGCTGTCACACGCACAAGAGTCTTACAGTCTAATCTTGTGCAGTGGCCAGCAGCTGCAATAAGTACCCGACCCGACGAAACAAGGCATAGCACTAAATTATTTTCTAATTGCTTGCGTGAAATTTGCATTAATTATTTAATTATTTATTTTTTTTATTTTGGCTGCTTTTATTAAAAAAAAAAAAATAAAATAATAATGTACACAAGAAAAATGCGCGCGCGCACATTTCAATATGAATTTTAAATACAATTATTTTCGTTTCATTTAGTTAAATAAACATTTTAAACGAGCGAGAGAGCGCGTGTTGTGTCCGTTGCCTGTAATTGTGTTGCATATTAAATGAATTGAACACATGTTAAAATTCCAAATATAAAATACAAAAAAAAAAAAATAATTTTTTAAATGCTCGATCAAGGTTTAATAGCTCTAAAGTCACTATTAATATTTAAAATATGCAGTAAGTTCTTTTTAGAAAATTTTATTGCTTATTGTCATTTAAAATTCTTTTGATTTTTAGTTTTTAATTAAATAATTTTTTATTGCATACTTTGTGGCAATTTTAAAAAGAGTTTAAAATTTAAAACAATTGACACACAAAAAAAAAAAAATTAAATAAGCACTTTGATTCACTTTTATTTAAATTGTTTTCATATTTTTGTTAAGTTTTTTTTTTTTTTTTTAATATAAAAAAAAAAAAAAAAAATTATTTTTTATTTTTCAGGCTCCTTAATTTTTATTCATAAATTTTTTTTTTTTTTTGTGATTCTTTTTGAATATATTTTATTTGGAAGCAGCAGCAGCAGCGGTAAGCACGTTGCTTTCGCGTATTTAACGCTATTTGACTGAGACACTGTCCATGGAGGTTTTGTTCTTTTATAGCTGCAGGTGACTACCAAACATCGTTGGCTTCTGCGTTGGCGTTGGCGTTGCTGTTGCCGTTATTGTGACCATCAAGACGGCGAAAGCATGCGCTGCTGCTATACCAAGTTGTAGTATTACCGGTAGCGCGAGCGACAAAGCGTCCAAAGACAGACAGACAGACCGACCATATGATAATAGCCATGGGGCCAAGTCGTAGCACCCCAAAAGTGACCACTCAAACCACAAGAAGGGGCGCATTCATTTTATTTAGATTTTTTTCATTTTTTTTGTATGTTTTCGTCTATAATTGTTTAAGCGTGTCTGTCTGTCTGTCCGTCTGTATTTCTATATTTTGTATGTAAAATTTACAATTTTAAAGAAGTTTTTTAATGCGTTGCACTAACTAAGCATATTGCTGTGTAATATTATAGATAAATTGGTGTAGGTGTGTAGTAGTGGGGTGGTAACAAAACACAACACAACATGTATAGACATTGAAACCAAGTCGAGGTAGAATAAAACAAAAAAGAAATAATAAAACAACAAAAAAGAAAAACACATAAAAACGAAACGAAACCAAACCAAACTAAACTAAACCAAACGAAGACATACATATGTCGCAGAAAGTATCTTCAAACACGACGCTTTAAGAGACACATACAAACACATAATACTCTTGAACGTATAACAATAACAAAAACAACAACAACAACAACAACAACAACTAGAAGCATTGTATCGTTAACGTTTGGTAATATTATTAGACGTATTAGTGCCGGCCATGCCATGTCATCTACATCAATGCCTTCTACCTAACTACCAACCAAAAAAATGAAAAAGAAAAAAAAACAACAACGCCAACGCCAACGACGACGACGACGACAATATCTCCACTTTGAACACATTTAAGTATAGCAAAATAGTTGATTGAAATTCCAAAACAGGGTGCAAGCAATTGGTAAGTGATACTTGTTCTGACTCTCTGTCTAAAACGTAACGTAAATTTGTGGTTGTGTCGTGAGGGTGGATGGAGGAAGCCTTGCGCTTGCTCTTTTCTTACAAACTTAAAAAAAAACAACAACAATAAAAGAACACACACATACACTACATATCGTATTTTAATTGATTCTATTTGTTTTTTAATTTGCTTTATAACTGACCTAGGATAATAATGTAACAACACACATTGTGAATTAATCCTGAACATTTAATTTGTGTTTTTTTTACTTTTTATCTTAAATTTTGTTAAAATTTTGATAATTTGTTAGACCATTAATTTTTTTTAAACTTTTGATTATGCATGCAAAATATTTGATTGTAATATTTTCGAGTTCGAGTTCGATATCGGTTTATTCTATGTTCAATATCGATGTATTGTATTTTCGATAATCCATTTTATCGATATCGAAAATGCACTAAAATTAAGGTTTTGTTAAGTTTTTCGAAAGCATATTTTATGTTTTGAATTTAAGTTAAAATTTTAGTCTACCGAATTTGATCCTGCTGCGATACAATAGATCTTTTTGTGTGCGAGAGTTATTTGCAACCTTTTACATTTTTTACGTTTTATTATCGGTTGCACCTTATATTTAGATTGTCTGTCTGTTTATTAAGAACGAATGGTTCTTGATATAAGAACGATTGGTCTTGACACAAGAACAAATGTTCTCACCGAAACAACTAGAAAATTTAAGCTTACCTTCGGTTTTTTGATCACGAATGTGCTTCATAAATTTGCTTTTCCCTGTTTAGATAGTTATGTAGATGAATTTGCATATTCCAATGTTTAGTATCTCTTCAAGTCGGAAATGTCTTCTTTTGGTATAATTGATTTGGCATTTTTGATCATACCCGACGTATGCTCTTACGTCGTACGAGCGTTTCGGCTGCTCTTTTTCCCGTTTCGCCTCTGCTGTTTTTGTACTATTTGTTGGTTTTTGTTTTCTATTTTTTTTTTTTTATGAAAACATACAGAAAAGTACCAAAAAATACCCGAGTTTTTTATTGCAGCGAGACCACAAATTTGTTGGGGCAAATATAAAAACATACAAAAAGTACAGTTCGAAAATCGACTTAATAAATCAAACAAATTTGCTTAATACATTGTTTTAAAGGTTTATATTGTTGCTTCTCAAATTAAACAGGTTTGGAATTCACAGGTTCGATGGTTTCAAAGTGCATAGCGGATATAGAAACATTTTTACCATTTTATGAGCTAATCGTGAATATATGTAAACACTTTATAGGGTATACAATGTCTACTTTAATGCGTTACAAACTTGACAACAAACTGATAATACCCGTTCCCACTGTGTGTATGTGACGTGTTTAAAAATTTTTATTATAATTATTCTTTTTCTTTTTTCTTTTTTTTTTTGCTTCCTTTTTATTTGGAACAATGGGCAATTATTGATGGTTCCGACAAGTCGCAGCTTATAAATCCATATTAGTTTTCTGTTATAATTACCATACTCGTATGTATCATATTCATATGTATGCATAACTGCTGTAAATTTAGGAAAAGCGACAAAAACAACACTAAAAGTAAAAAAGAAAATTTAATCATTTTTTTTTGTGTGTGTGTGTGGGTATTTTACATTATTTTTAGTTCCAACTGCAACGGATCGTAAGAAAACTTAGAAAATCCAAACAGCATAATATAAAAAAAAATATATGTATATATGCAGTTACAGTTGAATACGATATATGTACAATACATATAAAAAACTATCTATATTCTATTTAGCTACCATACTATATATATCATAGTTACAAAAGAGATTGCAAATTAGTTAATGTCCCAAAAAAAAAAAAAAAAAAAAAAAAAAAAAAGAGATAGCACTAGTCGAGTTAATACATTTCCAATGACATATTTTATTGCTACAAACTAAAAAGAAAGAAAGGCTCAAAACTTAGCATAAACTGAAAAATGTTTGCAGCTAATCAGGAGCAAACAATATCAACGATATTTCCGGGTAAAGTTTTGAATTGTAAGCAAAATGCATAAAGCCGTTACTAATAAGTGTAAAAGAGATAGACAGATGCATAGATAGATTGCTATGCTAGCATAAGAGAAGCCAATTTGAAATGTGATACAAAATATGCAACTTTAATACTTATAGATACAGATACATTTGTATTTGTATGTATTTCGAATCACTACATAACTACATAAATACATACACATGATTTATACACGTACACACATACACCAAGCACCAAGCGCTGGCACGATAGTCTAATTGTCTATTTGCATATGACAAGGTAACAATATAGTTAACTAAGCCTAGAAAAAAAAATAAAATAAAATAAGTGTATGTGTCTGTGTGTGTGTGTGTTTTAGAGACAAAAAGAAAAGAAAAGAAAAAAAAAGCAAGCGTGAAAAAAAACCTTCCCAACAGTTAAGTTGCTATTGTTGCTACGTAAGGGCGTTAAAAATTAAATAACATTATACATATACATACATATCGTACATGTGTATTTATTTTTATTCAAGCGTATACTTGAGCGTATATCGATGGCATCGTTAGTCGTTGGACATTATCGTTTGTTGGTAACGGTGACGGTGACGGTGACTTAGGTTGAGGTTGAGGGTTATATGCAGCGCGGCGGCGCTAGTATGCAACACTTGTAGGGCATCAAAAGACGAACGTTAGCGTCAGCTAGGCACAACATTTGTTTAAAAAAAAAAAAAAAAAAAACGGCAGCAAAAGCTTATAGCAAGAAAAAAAAAAAAGATAGAAAGGGGTGAAAAAAAAAACAGAATGGTAAGAAGAACAAACACATCAAAATAATGTAAGAATCTCAACAAAGTAAATGAGAAATACAGAAACGCTTTAGCAACAAACAAACAAACAAATAAACTTTCAGACAGATGCACAATAGGACAAACAATAAGATACAAACAGAAACGCAGATACATACACACACACATTGTCATACACAAAGTAACAGCAACAACAACAAATTCACGTTTAAATGTTAAACTAAACAACTAAAACCGTTTAGAACATATCGTATAACAACAGATTTGGCAGCTCAATATGCCGAGACAGGTAGCAAATAACAAATGCAAGATGCAAATAAAGACTCATTTGGATTACATTGTTGCATTTGTATTTTTGTATAGTTTGTATGTATGTCTGTAAGTATGTCTCAGAGATGACACTTTGTCTTTTTTTCCTTATAGATCAATCCTGTTTTTAACTGTTCTAGTTGTAAAAATTAACAAAATGCGCCTATACGGAAATCTATCCTTTCTCTCTGTATGCATATCGATATAGACATGTCCCTCTGTTCGTTTGTCCTTCTGTCTGTCTGTCTGTCTGTCTGTCTGAAACGAATTGTTTCGAACATTATAAAAGTTAGATCACGAATACCTACCTAACCGTCCTAAAATTAGGCACAGATATAACAATTTACGACACTCTCCGTTTGAAAAGTTTTTTTTTTTATCATTGAAAAACCAAAGAAAATTTTTCAGCCTAAAAATAGGCAATATTTTTGTATTCATTTTTTAAAATGCGAAAATCCAAAAGATTATCAAAATTTGAAAGTAGTAAAGTCAAAAATTGTTAAGTTGAAACCGCATGAAACAAGTTAGAAGTAGTAATAAATAATTTTAAAAGAATCAAGTTGAACTTCTCATAGTAAATATTTTTTTTATGTAAAATCTGCTTAAAAACTTGTAAGAATCAAATTTCATTTAAAAAAACATTTTTTTGTGTTTTGCTGCAAGCTGCATAAATAAATTTGCAAGTCAATATTTTTTTAAGGCGTGTATCTCTGTCGCTCTCTTTTTCTAACCATATCTCTCTCTCTCTGTCTTTCTCTCGTTTGGCCTTCATTTATGAAAACGTCATCAATGTGCTTTGGAAAAGCGTCATCAAAAGTAACAACAAAAACAACAACAACTACAGCACTAACGAAGACGTTTAATATTGCTCCGGTTCGTTTAATAAAATTACGTGCTTGGTTTTACATAAAAAAAAAAAAAATAATAATAAAAAATAAATTAAGAAATATTTGCTGCATAGCTTAGGGCACTTTTAAACGCTTAAACTCTCAGTTTCTAAGAATTTAAATAATAATAAAAATAGAGGAAAATGAGAAATTGAAGTTTTAACGTAAACTTTAGCTAAACATTGTAGATTTATTCTGCAACTGAAGTGTCTTCTTGTGATATTTTTGTTTCTATTCCAATGACTCAAACTGGATATGATTAAAAATGATAAATAAGTTCTTTACAAAGCAATTATTTATGCACAAAACTAGCTGATAGGCTTTACTTAAAAGTGTGTTCAAAGTGCATTTTTAAATGTATTTCGAATAAAATGCAGATTTGAATTTCCTTAAATAAATAAAATAAAACAGAAAACAGGAGGTGAGTATGTGTGGGAGCTATTCATAAAAATGGGCGTGGCAATTTGGTTTTGACAACAAAGAACTTAAAACTTATCGAGTAAAAGACAGACAGACGGACATGGCTATGGGGTCTAAGGGAGTCATCTTTAATGTATTACAAACTAACTGACAAAATGATAATACCCATTTATATATTTAAATAAAAATTAAAGAAAACTAGGATGAAAATGATTTTACATTGAAATCAAGCGTTTATGTTTGTTTGAAGACAGACGATGCTGCAAGGAGGAAATCCAAGCAGCTGACGATTTTAATTAAAAAGAACAAAATGAGCACAAAATAAATATTTTTTTTTATTTATTTTTTTTTTTTTTCTTACATTTTTATTTAAGTTTACATTCGGTAAAGCTTTGCGATGCCCGATTAAAGCCGAATTGGCATTCGTTAAAGTGTTACTAGGTTACTAGGTTTTGGGGCAAGAAAAAAAAAAACACAAATTTTTTTTTTGATACAAAACGAGCATAAACGTTGTTCGTTGAGATATTATGACGTCAGCAGGGTAAATGGCCTTTGAATTTCATAGCATAAACTTGGCAGTAACATGTTGATATCCTTTTTCAAGCTGTATGACAAGTGCAAGTGCAATCTGTGGCTGTCAGTGTATGTGCATGAAAAGGATAGATTGATAGCTTGTAGTAAAGAGAGAGAGAGAGGGGGAAGCAGCGGGTGTACCAATTTTTTTTTTTTTGTTTTTATTTTTATTTTTTTTTTTTTTTGTGGTCGTTTACGTTTACATTTTTGCTTACGCCAAAAATGTCCATAAACTCAATAGCAGCAAGGATAACTTAAATTGTTTGCGCAATTTTCTAATATACGCGCCCTTTGCAGCATTCATTGTAAAAGTGTTCATAGCAGAAAAAATTCACGACTTTTTTGTACGCTTTTCTTTTGATTTTATTTCTTAATAAAATAAGTATTTGTTTTTAGATTTTTCTTTTTTTTTTTTAATTTTAAAATTTTTTTATATTTTAGTTATGTAGAAAATTAAAAACAAATAATTATATTTTACTAACATACATAAAAACACTTCAAAATGTGTTTACTTTGAGCTTCAACTACAATTTTACAAAAATATATTAAAGTTTTAAATTTTTTTTTTTTTTTAAATTTATAAAGTTTTTTAATGTCTTAGATCAATTATAATTTTGAAAGTCGCAACAGTTCTTAGAAATCACCGAAACTATGATAAATTTCACAAAATTTCAAGTGCAAAGATGGCAAGAAAAATTCTAGGAATACTAATTCCGAGAATAATGATAACAGCAATGCAGGCTTTTAATATTACGTCGCGATTAAATTAGTTTCTCGGTTTAAATAAAACCAAAATGAATGAAGACATAATTTGTGGCATAACTTCGGGGAAATTCAAAACGCTCAACGCAACATCTCTGAAATACAATGAAATTGAAGCTTAAATGTACACTTTAGCTTATCATTGTAAATTTATTTCGCACCTGAAGCGTCTACTTTTGACATTTCTATTGTTTCTATTCCGATGACTCAAACAAGATTTGATTGGAAATGATAATGAACGTTTTCAATGAATTCTTTACAAAACAATTATTTATGCACAAACAAACTGATTAGTTGCACTGAAAAGTATATGCAAAGTGTATCTTAAAATGTATCTCAAACAAGTTGCGTTTTAATAAGAAAATTAAATTGTTAATCATAATAAAATAAAACCATTTGGACTACCTATAATAAAGTGAGAGAGTGAGTGAGAAAGAGAAAGAGAGAGAGAGAGCAAAGTAGTGAAAAATGTAATCTACGCTCTCACAAATTTGGTCTCGCTAACTCGCCTGTTTTGTTCCGTTTTTTTCTTACGTTTATTAAAAACGAAATGTTCTCGATATAAGAACGAAAGTGCTCATAAAAGAAAATATAGTACGTACACATAATGTAAATAGATTTTTGGCGAAAACATATGTATGTATATGTTTTTTTATCAAGATCAATCGTTATTAATATAAGAACAACTCGTTCTTGATGTAAGCACAATTTGTACTTAAATCGAACAGTTATTTTTTCTTGTTATGAACACACACGCTCTAAAAAACCAAACAAAATGTGCTTAAATTCATTTATTTTAAACTTAAAAATGTGTTTTTGATTTAGTTAAAACTTTACTTACCTTACTTTTGACCACGGATATGCTTTTGTATACAAACATTTTTTGTATACAAAAAACTTCAAATGTATGCGTTCAGTTCCTTCACATGAAATTAGTAAAATATTCAGCAGTATCTAAACTTCAACTATATTACTTCTACTAGCCTGTCTATTTCATGCGTACTGACAAAAAAACGGACGGAAATGGAGTTAGAAATATTAATTGGATCACATAAAAATTGTTGTAAATCATAAAAAAAAAAAAAAACAAAAATTTAATAAAAGACAAATTTGTTCAAGAAATTTGTTTAGCTTTCAAAATTTAAATAAAACGGAAAAAACTTCAAAAACTGTTGTTTTTAAATTGAAATTGAAATACTTGCCTGAGTACAACTTTCAACATCTTGAGATATTGTATCTTAAATATACAGTTTTTTACAAAAAGTTTGGTTAGCAACAAATGCAATTTGTATTTAGTTAATGCACTTCACTTAAAAAAAAAAATATATATATATAGTTTATTTATAATAAAAAGTATTATTAATAAAAAAAAAAAAAAATATTAACACATTTTATTTTATTTTTTTTTTTTAATTTCGTTTTTTTTTTTTTGTATTTTTGAAAATATATTTTTAGTTTATTTACTATAATAATAATAATAATAATATTAATATTAATAATATTAAGTTCAAATAAAAATTTGTGTGTTTTTCTAAAGGAGACTATACGACTTGTTGGCTTGAGCGCCAGTTTCTGACTGAATTCTGTGAAAGACTCCAGCTTCAACGTAAACCATAACCAGTCGCAATTCAAATCGGATTCTGCTCAGGCTGCCACCGCCACCGCCACCACCGCCGCCGCTGCCATTGCTGCAGGCTGCTGCTTATGTTGCTGTTGCTGTTGCTACTGCTACTGTTGTTGCCGTTGCTGTCATTGAGTGTTGTTGACGACAATGATACTGATGGCGCAAACGGTGTCCTTTGCAGACGCTTTTACCGCCATCGCCGCCGCCACCAATACTGCCGACGCCCCTGATGCAATGCCATGGCATGCCATCGGTATGCATCCATTAGACTAGCTGCTTAAAGTTCTTTTTTCTTATTCACACAGTTTGTATATTTTTCTCAATGAATTTTTGTTTCTTTGCTCTGCACAAATGTATGTCCTCGAATCTACTGCCAGCCAGCCAGCCAGCCAGCCAGCCAGCAAACAGCAAGCAATAGAGTCGTAGCAAAGCGCAAAATATTTTAATCCAATATCAGAGCACATGTGACGTTGTTATGCTTTGCAGCATGCAGCACCTTTGTTCGTCCTTTCGTTCTTCTAATTGTCGTCGTCGTTGTCGTCGTCGTTGTCGTTGTACATTGCCGCCGCTGATTTTTGTGTTGTTGCTGCGCTGTTGTACAACAGCATAAGCCATATCCTGTGAATGAATGCCATCAATGACGTCACACAGCGTTTCAATTCTTTTAAATATATTTCAATTCGACTCGACTCAAAAAGTTGATAATGAAAGCGAAAGCGGCTTGGTGTAAGTTTCATTTTTTTTTTTTTTTGTTAATATAGAAAAAGTATGCAAAGCTTTTTTTTTCGCTTCGGCATCATACATCGTATCGCATCATCAACATTGTCAACTTCGGCACTAGGTCACTGTGTTAGCAGCATCAACCGAGAACGATACAAACCGAATCAATTTGAACGAAGCAAGTGCAAGAGCAAGAACAAGAGTACACGAAAGGACGAGGCATAACACGAATGACGATATGCAATAAAAATGTTCAATTTTGAGGCAGCGTTAAAAAAGATTGTAATAATAAATTTAAATAAAATATTAAATAAAAAAATGTTTTTAATATATTTTTAAAATAGTTTAAATTTTTTAATTTAGCAGCCATGTTCTCATTATCGCATTCGCAAACATTTTGCGTTTTACTTGGTGTTTCGGCAATTGGAAATCTCAAAATATTTTTTTTCGTTTTCAAAGTCGTTTCATATGAACAACAGCATCAGCAGTCAGAAGCATCAGCAGCCGCCGCAGGAGTAGCAGCAGGAGCAGGAGCAGTAGCAGCAGCAATACGTATAGCTCAAAACTAACGACGTCATAAGCGCTTCCATGCTACAGCGTCATCGCGTTCAATCACCTTTTCTAGGTTGACGAACTTATGACCCAACCTGGCTGACTCGACTCGACTCGTCTCGACTCGACTCCGCTCCGTTCGACTTGACTCGGCTTGGTTCAGTTCGGTTCGGTACGGTTCGAAACCGTTTAGCTCATTTGCTACATGAATAAGTATGCTAGACCCCATATAATGTTCTTCTCCGCAGGATACAGCATAAAAGCTTTTCAGCTTTTTCTCATTCACCCTACAGGCGTGTACCGCAAATCACTGTTTCAGCATTAAACTTTGAATGGCGGTCGGGTCGGATCGGGTCGGGTCAACCGAAAGCTTATAACATTGATGACGTATTATCAGCCGCAGCAGCTGCATCACCAGCATTGAAAATATTTGTTGTTGTAAGAAAGGAAGCAACAGAGATAAACGACGAAAGTAATGCATTTTAAGCTGCAAAAGCAACAATTTAAATCAGGAGCGTATTTATTCTTGTTTCTTTATTTTTCTTTCTTTTTTTATTTAAGGAGCGTTGCAGTTATTTGAAAAAAAAATTTCGAAAGAAAATCCAAAAACTAAACAATATATACGGTTATGCTTCCGTAATCGCAAAAATTTTACGATTTGCGACTTAATAAATTCGTACGATTTTAAATGGTTCGTGTTCCGACAATCGCATAAGTTATGTCTCATTTCCAAAACGTTTCACTGCTTTTTACTTGACAAAAACTGCTATCGATTACAAATTAAATGGTTATCGATCTAACCAAATCGCAAATTGTTGTTGCTGCTTTGACTAAATTTTCTGCTCTTTCAAACGCAGTTTTAGACAGTCCTGACAAACTGAAGTAATTCAAATTTTGCAGTATTTATCATCGCCAGCTCATTTAAATCCGCTCCTGGCAATTATAAAAATTGACGCTTATGCGCTGTTTTGATGACTTTGTTCTTTGACCATTTCTACGCAGCTGGCAAGCTTACCATAATGGCGGCATGGCTTCTACATTTCCAGCGGCGTCAGTGGCGGCATTCAGAAAAAAAAAAACTATATATATGAATGAGCAAAGCGAAGGCTATTACCGCTTTGCTGCTTTCATATAAAACTTCTGCAAAGCAGAATTAAGCTTTTGTGCATGTTTGAAAAAAAAAAAAAAATAGATTTTGATTTGAGCCTTTATGTTTGACGTTGTTGCCAGTTGGGCAGGACAAAAACCGGGCAGGACGGACGGACATATGAACCGGGCAACTGGCAGAAGGACAACGCCGCAGCAGCAGCAGCAACGCAAGCAGCTCATGTTTTGGCATTGCGCGCCACTAATATTCCGGCACTTTGACTAACTGACTAACTGGCGGGCGGGCGGTCGGTCGGTCTATTTGGTCTATTCGCACATCCGTCCGTCCATTCGTCCATTCGTCAAAGATGCTATTTGCTATTTGCTGTAGTTGTCGTTTTAGTTGCTGTTGCTGTTGCCGTTGATGTTGTCGTTGTAGTTATAGCTGCTGCCGCCGCCAATTATGCTGACCTTCGCATTTATTTTTAGTTTGTTCCTAAAAATAAACGGGGTCAGTTGGTGCTTGCTTCCTCGCTTGTTTGTTGGCTTACACTTTCTGTACGCTGTACGCTGTACACTGTACTGTGTATCTATTGTTCTCGTCTAATATACAATATATCTTTGTTTTTTTTTTTAGTTTGCTTTTCTATTTTTTCCTTTTTTTTTTTTTTTTTTTTGTATTTATATGTCTTCACGACGACTGCTGCTGTCTAATGCTATTATGATTATTATTTTTTCTTATTTAGTTTTTAGCTGATTTTTTTATTTTTATTTTTATTTTTTTTCGTTTATTTTTGCAGCTAATAATGTTGTTGTTAATTAAACAAAATTGTTTCGTTTATAGAATATGCTAAATATTTAAAACATGCAAAAGTGAATCGCATAAAAATGAAGGAAATTTGTTTTTTGCTTTTCTAAATATTTCATTATTTGTATTATAATATTTTTTTTTTTTTTGGGAATATTTCGAAATAGTTTAATGAAATCATGTGATATTTACAATTTTAAACAAAGATATTTTAATTTCAATTTTACTTTTATAAAATTTTCTCAAAAACGAAAAGCGTTGTTCTATAAAAAAAAAAATCGGGTTCTATTGGAACATTTACATATAAGAGTGGGATCATCATTGATATAATCCATAACAAAATAACGTCTAAATTGAATTATAAGATTATGGGAACTACCACTACTCATGAGGATTAGAAAAATTATTTGAAACTCGAGCATTATTCCGAAACCGAAATAAAAATTCTGAAAAAGCGATTAGTGAAACAAAATTTATGTTTATACGAATTTATGAGATAAGTAACCATGTAATAGTTAAATTTGTGAAATATATGTAACAGCCAGCCAGACACTAACATTTATATATATTCTTGATCACCATATAAAGGCGAGTTGATATAGCTATCCGTCGGTCTGTTCTGCTGTATACCGTACGAAAACGATTATTGCGGAGACTTTAAGAAATAGGGGACTAGGGTGAGTTCGAAAATGAAAGTGCCACGCCCATTTTTAGGCATAGCATACAAATTAACCGCTTTTTTCGATTTTTCTGTAAAAAATAGTAACTGATTATGAATGTATTTACTCCATATAGGGTATAATCATTTATAATGTCATCCAATTTCAAAACCAAGGTGTCACGCCCATTTTTAGGTATACATAGCCCCCATTTAAACTTACCGCTCATTTTCGAATTTTTGCATGAAAATAGGTATATTTTAGTAAAAGATATTTTGAAATCTTTGAACTCTAAATTTAAAACCGATTCCGAACTAATGGGCAGCCAGAATCTAAGCTCAGGATCTGTAGTGGAAATTGATCAGTGAAGAGGTGTGATCCACATCAATGCCTGGCATGATTCAAAAGTTATTAAAGCTATTTTCATACTACATATGTATGTGTACATTGAATGTATGTGCCACGCGTATACTTAGTGCATCATGTCCGTCATTTTCAGTGACTTTATGCGTTAAGTTACAAGTAAAACTTGCGCCATTGATAAATATAAAATAAACAAATAAATAAAAGTGAAAGTATGTACAATATTATATATGTGAATTCTTTGAAAAGTTTTATTGAAAAAGCCTTCTTCTTCTTTTTTTTTTTTTTTTTTTTTTTTTCGTTTTTTGCATCAATGACCTTAAAAAGTTTTCAATGCACTTAGGATGAGTTTGTTTGTTGATTTGTTTCCGCATCTCATTCACATTCACTTTCGCCTCGCTTTCGTCCTTTCGTTTAGTTTGTTCAATCATAGTTTTTATTACTTCGGATATCGGCTAGAATCGGCTACAATTTCGAAAACGAAGCTGATTTCATTCACAAAAGTGTAATTCGTGGGCAATTCTATATGGAATAGGGCTGAGATGCCTCGTCTCGACTCGACTCGATTCGACTCGACTCGACGGCAACAATGCAACATGATATCGATAAAGTCGGCGCCGTGTTGTGCTCACGTCATCGACTACTTACTTTGCTTTGCTTGCCTTGATGTGACTCGACGTCAGTTGCAGCCTTAGTTTTTAAGCGTCGATGTTGACGTTGGTTTGGTTTGGTCTGGTTTGGCTTTGGTTGGTTTTGGTTTTGGTTTTTTTACCGTGTCCTGTCCTGTCGTGTAGTGTCGTGTTGCTGCAGCCATAACCGACATTGTAACTGGCCCTTAAAATGGCGTTGCAGTCGTCGTCGTCGTCGTCAGCCGTCATCGTCATCGTCGTTGCCACAAATATTTTTTGAATGGTTAAACAACTGCGCTACATAGTCGTCCTATTGTCCTTGTCTGATAAAATGAAGTTGTTAATGAACTAATTATGACGTAAAATGATAATTAAGCTATCTTTTGCGCATACAATATTTCAGTTATTGATCAGAACTGTGCCTGTGACCTGATTAAGACAATCAAAAATTAAACATTTAAATTTAAATGCAATGAGCTCAGCTACATATTTGCTTTATTGCGTTGTCATACCAATTTTGTCAAACGTTATATAGCCTAAGCCCTTTTCTGATCCATAATACAACACTTAAAAAAATCATAGTCGTGTAGTTTAGGCTCCTATAAAGGACAGACAGACGGACAAATAGGCAATATATACACTGTTTTCAAAGATTATAAGGTTTGTGCAGGCAAAAGAAGACATAATAGACCCTAAAAAGTATATATTGATCAGCATTGAAAGTAGAGCCGATGTCTGTCGATTTGCCTGTCTGTACGTCCGTCCGTCCGTTCGAAAATAGGTGGTAGATAATGGCGCCTTTATTTTGACACTTTTATTGCACAGGGCTGAGAAAATCTTACGTTCCGAATTTCAGGTCAATATCTTTTTAAACTAGGCGAATGAAGCGCATACCTACAGACAGACAGACAGACAGACGAATGGAAAGACGAACTGACGAACAGATAGCGCTGATCAAAAGTATAGATTTTATTATATAAGAACTGCCTTCTTCAACGCGCTACCATAATTTTATTTTTAATAGTATTGATATTGACTATTTCGAATCGAATATTTTGGATCAGTGCATGCATATCCGGCAATGCACTTTGAAAGAAGAAGAACATTTTATATGTATATAATTTTGTGTTATTCATTAAATACAATAAAAAAACACTTAATAAGTTCCTTGTACTTTTGTATTGTGTATGTTTATGTATGAAACTGAAAACCATGAAATCCTTGAGATACCTATTTAATTTTCAAGTCATTCATTGTAATAATATTTATATACATAGATGCACACATACACATACATACATACTATATATTAAAATTAGTTTATACATAAAAAAAATAATGTATGCATTTTTTTTATGACGTACAATATATGTAGGTGTAGTGTGTGTGTGTACATTAGAACAACGCCGAACAATGACGTCATACATTATGTATAAATAGTACAATGTATGTATATAGAATTAATAGGTTCATATGTATATAGTATACATATGTATGTATGTACTATATATGTATGCATATAAACTGCACTATATGGTATGTGCATGCCGCACGAAAAAATAAATTCAGCAGAAGCTGCAACTTAAGCGAAGCGAGATACTGCCAAAAATGGGTCAGCTGCAGCAACGCAACGCAACAGCAGCAACAACAACAGCAGCACCAGCACTAGCAACAGCAACATAACGTGGCAAGCGTGAGCGTGAGCGTGAGGTAAAGTGCTGCCGAACGGACGACTGCAGAAATAGTGACGGCAGCGGTAACTTGGGGTCGTTTGTGACGTGCGTTTTCATACAAACGCACGATAAATGTTTACACATACACACACACACATACATTCATACCTACCTATATGGCATACATATATACATATATATTATATATATTTAGATATATGATCATCTATACATGCATAGATGAGTATACATATGCATGAATGTGCTGTGCTGTGCTTATGTATATCAATGTTCCATGTTCTTGCGTTTCATTCTGGGCAATAAATATATTCGGCTGCCGCGAGTATATAAAATTTTAAAAGTTTCTAATAATTTTCATTGAGCAAAATACAATTTTTAAAAATTTTTTTTTTTCAAAAATGCATTAAAAGTGATTTTGAAAATATACAATTTTTTTATTATTCAATTTAAACAAGATTTTCAGTGGGCAAAATCCCAAAAGGCGAAAATGTTAAAACAAAAACAAAATTTAATTGTTTTTCAAAAATTTTTACTCATCTGAATATTTTTAAATATATTTTTTTTTTTTTTTTTTTTTTTTTTATTTATTTTTCCAGTTCAAAAATATATTTCGCGTTGGCAGTATGTTGTGTATATGTGTAGAGATACATGCACGAATATATATACAAATACGTATATACTAGAACATTTGTATGGGCAATTCCATAGATTTGTTTTTATTTATAAATGGGGGAATGGGGGCGCAAGTTCCTGGATTATATGAAATAGTTATTCGATTTATACAAAATTTAGACGTTGTATTAGGGTTAACGTTTTCCATATTTTTTTTTTTTTGTGTTGTAAGATATTGTAAGATATCACAGAGATTGATTTTATAACTTAAAGATTAATTTAGATTGGCTACAGCGTATCTCTTAGACGAGCGTTCTTTTTCATTTTAAATCTTATATGGCATCATCCATAAACTTTTTAGACTCATGAATATTACATATATTCGGCTTTGTACAGGAATTTTAAAATGTAATACTTCGTAACAGTAGCGATATGTGATGTACCATGTGAATTCATTTTCTATATGGGTCCAAACTATAAAAAACTTTCGAAGATTTTGGTGTAACGAACAAGAGATTTGCGCAGGACTAAATTTTTGATCCTTAAAAATTACGTAGAATAGTGCAGTGTTTATTTGCTTTGAAATTGTTGTGTAGGTGTGCGAAATACATAAATAAATTTAAATTCATTTTTTTTTATTTGTTTTCCATTTCGAATTTTTTTTTTTTTTTTTTTTTTGTACACAAAAATAGTCCAATGCGAAAATTAATTTAATTAAGCCGGATAAAAAAAAAACAAAAAAAAAAGAAAAAGAAAAAACAAATAATTTTCCATAACAATTTCAACAAAATTTGCATGCGCTTTATTTATAGCCGTTCATGGGCTTTATAAGTTCCTCAGATAGTTAATAACGCATTAAAATTCACATCGTAGACAATTTTCGTGATCAGCTCATGTCTGTCCGTCTGTAATTTTACGCGTAATTTACTCAAAACATATATATTTCTTAATCCTAAACAATTTTTATGGTAAAACTAAAGTGCCACGCCCATTTTTTGCATAGCTACCATATATTTCTATATTTTTAGCTTAAATTTGTCATATATGCTTTTCGTATGATTCCCAACATAGTCTAAACTTTAAAAAGTTTTATGTGACGCGTATTTAAGCTTCGGTTTTTGTTGTTTTTTATTGAATTTTTTTTTTTTAAACATTATTAAAATATTTTTTCATAAAGTTATTTAAAATTAGCATAAAATAATTGCATTACAATTGCAAAGGCAAAATGCCTTTTTTCGTTTTAAATTTAAATTTATATATTTTTTTTTTTTTAATTTTATTACAAAATTAATTTTTTCCTGAAACAAAAATCAAAATACTCAACGCATACAAATGTGTAACGCATAAATTCCAAGCGAAAACATAATAAAATGTATAACAATTTTAAAGAAAAAAAAAAAAAAAAAAAATGAAAAAGAAAAAGAAAAACATTTAGAAAATCTGTTTTTCAACATTTTTTTTTTTTTTTCAAAAAAGGAAAAACTTCCACAACACATTTCACACATCTTTGCATTTGAATGTTTTTAATGTACACAAAAAAAAAAAAAAACAAAAAACAAAAAAACAAATTTAAATTTATAAAAAAAAAGAACGCCCACACGTCTGAAATATATTTTCATACATTTATATTTGAATAAATTCAATCTGAAAATCTCTTTTCAGAATTTTTTTTGTTTTTTGTTTTTCAAATTCTATATAGAATCGAATCGTATCGTATATGTAAATATAATCTCATCTACATGCAACTGTGCAAAATTCGTTTCATATCCGCTGCTTGAGTTGTCGTTAGCTGTCAGATTTTACAAACTAGCCACATATTTAGTCTTAGCCAACAAAAAAAAAAAAAAAAAAGTATCTTAATAAATTGATGGCTAGACAATTGCATGTTCTATTGTTTTCGATAATCTTCTTAAGGTTCTTATATAACTATATCTACTATAAATATTATATATAGTATATTATTTTATTCTTGTATTTTCGTATACACAAACAATATTTATATACCAATACTATATATATAGTATGTATATAGGAATATAATTTATTTGGTGCATGACATTCGACGATTCGCGTATATAGGGCAATGTGCATAGGCACAGATTATTATATTTTATTTTATAAAGGCTTTAAAAATATATTAAATACATTCCTTAACACCATGAAATATACATTTATTTATTTATTTAATTATTTGATCGTAACTTCACAAAAAAAGGGTAAGCTTAATAAATATGAAATATGTAAACTTCAGTGGAACAGGCGGACAGACGGACATGGCTGGGTTGAATAGTCTTTTCGAGGTGATCAAGAATATATAGTATGGTATATGTTCTTGAACAGCAAAACGAGCAACAAATTCCAATTTAGAGATTTAGGGATCATCAAACACTTAAGACCAACATTTTATGAAGCCAAGCGTTTGTATGTTGACAGTAACTTCGTTGGAACGGAACTAAACAAGTCAAAGATGAGGACACATATAACAATAATATTCTTGAAAAAAAAAATTAAAAGATGGGAGGTTAGTTTATACGGGGGTTAGATGTTATAGTGGCTCAATCCTTTTCATATCAGTAGTCTAAACATAGGTTGACATTAGGGGGCTATACCTAAACAAGAAATAACGCTGAGGTCGAGTGTGCTGCAAGACTGCAGGCTACCCTGCACACAATCTTTATGTACCTTAAGCTAAGTCTTATCTTTGTAGAATCAGTTAAGTCTTATCTTAGTAGACAAAGACTCAATAAATGGGGTACATGGGGGCTATACCAAAATGTTTTTTGGTCCTACACATTTTTGGATAGTTCATAGGCATAATTAATACTAAATTCGTAGTTCCTAGAATAAGAAATAAATACGTTTTTATGCAAAACCCCATAATGTTGGGATAGTTTTGTATGGGGGCTGCCTCTTAAAATGACACTAGACAAAAATCGTTTGTTATTGAACACTTGTCAACTCAGGAAAGTCTAAATACTTCATAGGGTATCTAGCCGCCTGTTACATTCATTGTGCAACTTTACTTTTTACCCTTTTGGTACAGGGTATAAAAAACGAAAAACTACAAATACTCAAATACTCAAAAATGGGCAGTAGATTTCTATGGGGACTACTCTTTAAAGTGGGCGTGGCATTCTAATCTTAGCTCAGAATACCTAGAACCTAAAGAAAAGCTTGAGTTTCTCAATATCTTTAAAACTGAGTAAATTAATTCGCCTCGCAGTAGACAGAAAGACGATCAACGGGGTTAAGATGGCTCCTTTCAAGCGTTACAAACTCTCTGATAAAATGATAACATTCTCTACAATATAAGTGACGGGTATAAAAATAATTTGCAATAAATAAACATAAATTTAATTTTTGACTCTTTTTGAAGTGCAATAAATCGGTGTGAATTCTTTAAACCTGTGAAAGGAACTGCTAAGTTTATACTTGTATGGACTGCATAGTATGTCATTCCTCGGAGCATTGATTTGTTGAAAGAAAAAACAAAAACAGGCGAGTGCACACAACTCACTAAATTTTCAAACACACTTGTTGCTGTAAATTTCTCTTCTCTCTCTCTCTCTCTCTCTCTGTACCTTTCTCCCTCATTTCGCAGCGGGGTATCTTGGAACCACTCTAAGCTTTGTTATAATAGTTTTTTTTAAGGATTGTAGTAAGTGATAAATATTATCTTATCAAATGAATAATTCTCTTTAAAAATAGCATTTTAGCATTTCAAATTCATATTCAGTCGAACTGATACTTTTACAATTTTAATTTGTAGTTGGCTTCAAGACGTACTGATAAATATTACGCATACGACATGTTGACTCAGACAGCCACAGTTGAATTCATTTGGGTTGAGGCAATGAAATGCAGCAACCTTGCCGTACTGAAAAGCAAGCGCATAGATACAAAGTAACAAAATTGTATCTGCAAGCGTTTATGATACATTCAAGGTTTTTTCGTTTCGTTTATTAGTTTTTTAGAAGTCATCCATCCAATCCAATCCAGATAGCAAAATTGTTTTGAAATGCGATAGCCTAATCAAATATAAACGCAAACAATTGGTACATATGAAGAAGTTTTCGAAGTATCTACGTATTTGGTATCAGTTACATTCGAAAATCTAAAGCGTTTGCCTAGAGGAACATTGTAAACTTTAAACTTTTCGGAAAATTGTTTTTCTTTTTATTAATTTTTTTTATTTAAAACTTTTGTTATTTAGAAATGCATAGAATTTTATGCAATTTGGTTTACGATGATCAAGAAACGAATGCGCGAGTGCGAATGTAAATATGAAAGAAACTCGAAGACATTTTCTTTTTTCTTTCTTTCCTATTTTTTGTTTTTCTTTCAAAAGATTAAATAAAATACAAGCACGTACACTAATACATGCGTATATGTATTTATAAATGTTATATACATATATGTATGTGTTATACTCTAGATAAATACATATTGTATCTTACTGTATATAGAAAAGTATCTTTTACTTTTATATATTTTAGATATTCATTCTTATGGTGTTTTTTTTAATTTTTTTTTTTCGTATTTTTGTTTTTTTATAACATATTTTGACATATAAAAATAAAAGAGTCATTGAAAATTATCTAAGGATTTAATCTATTTTCAAGAAAAAAAATATACAATGTTGACTCCTGGAGGATCATTGTCATTGGATAGAAATTTGATTCTTCTACGCATATCTTTATTTCATGAAGTATAAAAATCGTATAAGAACCAACTGAATAACTCGAAAGATGTTATAAAGAGAATATAGATTTTTTTGAAACATGGTTGAGACTTTAAATTTGAGACTTTTCCCAAAACTCAAATTTTTATCAGAGATGGGCGTCGGGACAGGAAGCCCGCTGAGTCTCGATTACTTATAAGTACGAAACTACAAATATTTATAAATTATAACACTGCACTGTTTAGTTTTAAGCTTTTTGCATAATAAATCAAAGAAATATTTGGGTTTTTATAATCAAAAGAAAGCCGAACCTGCGGAACCCAGCGGAACCCACGGGTTTCCGGTCCTGACGCCCATCTCTAATCTGTACATTTCTATTTAGATATTCCCTGAATCAAATGAACGTCAATTTCGAATTATCTCGTTGAATGCAATAATCCAGATGGTTCGATGGCCGATACGATTACACGATTTCTGCAAAATCTACGCCTCATGTCTTCAATATATCAAATTGTCTTATTAACCCGGCCCATTCCCCAAGCTGTATTTTAATAAAATGTACTAATTCCATATGTTATCCATTGTTTGTTCCATTTAACTTATCTCTCAAACAATCTAGATTTCCATTACTTTGGAAGGAATCCTATGTATTTTATTCCACTACACAAAAAGGCAGCAAATCCGATGTATCGAATTATTATGGCATCACTAAATTGAATGTCACTCAGAAATTATTCATTAAAATAAGTTGTTAGTTTTCATCGAAATAGATTTGTATAAGATAAACCCATTTGTACAAATCTTATTGAACTCTTCTTTATTGTCCGATCGATGCTTGACTCACTTAAGCGCAACCAGTCCGCGTGAACCTTTATAAGACTTCTTATGGCTTGGGTTTAGTTAGAGACAAACACTAATAAAATCCAAGCCACAGGATACAATTTTAAAATAAAATAAAATACAAAAAGATTACTCAATGACAAAAGAAATGTTATAAGAACTGAACCCAAAGAACATTCTGGGTTCAGTTCTTTAGTGCATCATGACTTTATGTACCTAAAGTTAAGTCTTAGTATTGAATTTTCATAAAAAAACTTTCTACCAATATTGGAAAATTTCATTGGGAACAGCATAGGTATAATTTATACTAAATTTAAAGTTCCCTAAATAAGAAACAAAGAAGTTTTAATGCAAAACCCCATAACGTTGGGGTAGATTTGTATGGGAGTCCCCTTAAAATGGGACTAGAAAAAAACTGTTTGTAAGTGACCACTTGACGGCTGATGGAGTCAAAGTTTCAAATAAATATCTTTTATAGTCTCTGAGAAAATCGTTTTCATACGGCAGACAGCATGATAGACAGACGGACAGACGGACATAGCTAGATCGACTTTCCTATCAATACTGATCAAGAATATAGGGACTTGTTACATACATTTGCACAAACTTAATATACCCTTAGGTTCAGGGTATACAAATAAAATACATTATTAAATGTTCTTATTTTTAAACGAATTTAAAGATCTTCCAAGAAAAAAATTTAAGTTTTAGACTATTAAAGTCGATATTAAGTAAATTAATTAAACTAATTAAAATAAATCAATCTAATTATTGGAATCGGAATCGAAACAAACAATAAAAAATATTAAATATTTTATTTTAAGAGGGTCGGCCACACCTCCTTTAACTGTCACAGATATTTGTTAAGACTTCATACACTCTTAAAGCGTATATAGAACAGGGTGCAAAAATGTATGCAAAATGCGTTACTTTGAGGTACAAGGTACAATGAAAAAAATACAGAAAATAAAAATGCAGAGAAAACTAAAACAATACAAACGAACTTCATTGCAAAGAAAATTTAGAGATAAAAGCTAGAAAAAAAATTGAGTGGGCAAAAAGTAAATTCGAGCTATACCATATGTATGTGAAAAACACACAAAAATTGTTGTTTATAGGAAGCGAGCAATCTGCAGCATCTAGCAGCTACAACAACAACAGCAACAACAACAACAAGTCAATATCTCACAACATCTCGCATTCCGCTCGCTAGCACCTTAGATTCAGATATTCCATACATATTAGCTTTTAGAGTGAGCAACTTGGCATCTATTTCGGTAATACGTATAAACTATATTTAGGCCTTGATGCCCAGATACATAACGCACGATCATTTTCGTTCGTATTAAACAAATTTCGTATCCGTTCGTATGTAGCCGAACAGATGCTGCTGTACTGTGCTGTGCTGCAACAACAAAACTTACGAAAACGAAATGTATCTTAAAAATGTATCTTATACGAGTGCAATAAGCAAGCATATATGTAAAACAAAAACAAAAACAATATGACAAAAAATACAGTGGGCAGAAATATGTTAAAATAGCTTAGAATTATATGAAGTATCTATATAGAAAGTATCTTGAAAAATAGCAAAATGTATCTACATATTTAAAAGAGTTTTGTTTTATTTTTTTTTCTTCTGTTTCTCTTTCTACGCATCACTTGCGCCGTCGCAATGCTTTTGATCTGCAATCATATACATACACACACACACACACTCACACACACACACTTACAGACATGTTATGCCGCAGTAAATGCTTTTCTTTTTTTTTTCTTATTCAATATTTTTATATTATACTAAATAGATACAATACATGTACATATGTATGTGTATATTTTTGTATATGTAAAGATTTTCCTTCTTATTGCCTGTCTGCTGACGTTTTCACGCTTGTTGTTGTTGTTGTTTTTTTTAGCTTTTTTGAATACAAAAATTTTTGTTAGCTGAAAACTTATCAGTGGTGTAGCCTCTGCAAGAATATAGTCTTCGGTGGATCGTCGGACCGTTCAGTCTTTTTGTGTCGTTCAGTAGTTTCCGAAAAGTGTGATCGAAAGCACATAGAATTTTTTTTTTTATTCCTTAAAGGTGAGTGCTGCGGCATTAAAACAAAAAAGAAACTTTGAAAAAAAATAAAGTTTATAATCAAACTAAAGAACAAAGCAGAAGTATAATAATTATTAAAAAAAAAACTTTAATAAAAGTTTTAATAAGAAAGTTGTTGCGGCAAATAAAAAGGAGTAACGATTTTTTTTTTAATTTTTTTTTTTTTTTTTAATCAAATATTTTTTTTTTTTTGTTACCTAAAAGCTTAAGAAAGCTAAAATATTATGTGCAGTGTGTTCTTAAATTTTTTTTTTTTTTTTTTTTTTTTAATAAAGTATTTAAAAAGTGCAAATAAATTAATTAAAAACTTAAAAACAAAAACTGAACAAAGCAAAAATTGGTGCAACATTTTTTTTTTTTTTTTTTTTTTGATTTTGTGAAGAAATAAAATTTATATTAAAAAAATATTTACATTTTTTATTTTTAACAACTGCGTAAGTTGTTATATAACTGTAAAAAAAAAACAGAAAAAAAAATAAAACGAAATATAATAAATAAACTGAAGAAAAAAAAAGCAAAAAAAATAAAAAACTTAAAAAAATTCGCTTCAAAGCAATTAATGGATACTCAGATACATACCTATGTACATAGATACATATATGTACATATGTAGCTACATATATAAAAATGATTGTGTGTGTGTGTTTTTATATATATGTGTAAACATATACATACATATATACGCATTATACATAAAAAATTTAGCAATCAAAGAAAGCAACAAAGAACAAAAAAAAAAAAACTGGCGCAACTGAAAATAGCTTTTCTCGAAATATACCGAATTAATTTTTTTTTTTTTTTTTTTTTTTTTGTGGAATATTTTCAAAAAAAAATAATATATATATATATTTTTTTTTTTTTGGAAAAATATAACAATTTAGTTTTGCTCTTATTTTTTATTTTTGAATGCATTTTAAAAATTGTAATAAATTTTCAATGGCAAACTACATAAATCGTTTGCCCCTTCTTTTCTTTCAATGTATTTTTTTTTACTATTTCCTCTCTCTTTTTCTAGTTTGAAAATAAAATATTTTAAAAACATTTAAAAATTATATACAAAGCTAAAAGATATTCTATCTTAAGCAATAATGTGTATATTGTATCTAAATTTATTTTTAAACATTGAACAAGAGCGCCACGCCACAGACGCAAAATGTCTAGAGTAAAATCCTAAAACTAAATAATATATTATGTAGAGAAGGTCATCGTCGTCGTGGTCGTTGTATACGTATACGTATATATTTTATATACAATAAATTAATTTTTCAAATTTAGATATACGAGAAAAACCAAAGAAAAATTTAAAACAATGAAAATCTTTCGCAATGAAATAAAATTTCGAAATACTGTTTGAAAGCATTTAGGAAGTACAGTCACTTATAAATGTACAAGACACTTTCAAATTATTTATTATTATTATTATAATTTATTTTTAATAAAAGTATCTAAACAATAATTATATTGTATTTCATGCATAACGCCAAACAGACAAGCTTAACAAATTATGTCCGTCTGTCCATCTGTCTGTCCATCTGTCTGACTGTAATTATTTACTTCTACTCTCTACTTTATTTAAATGCAAATACATTTAAAACTAACATAAAACTGCATAAGAATTAAGTTCTAAATAATTTTAAGTTTAAAAACTTTTTCAAAAGGATTATCTCATACTTTATGCAAAAGTTGTATGTAATTGGATACGGCAAATCTACAAAAAAATCAAAAAAAAAAAAAACGAAAACGAAAAAAAAAACCAACAACAACAATTAAAAAAAAAATCTAAATAATAAAAAGAAAGAGAGCGAGAGAGAGTAAAAGAAAAAAAATTGAAAACTGACAGTTAGCAATAATAAAACGCTTATATATGTGTCTCACTCACACGCATTTGTTGCACAAAAACAAAAAAAGAACAAAAATTAAAACATAAAAGCGAGATAGCAAGCAAGTGTTATGCTCAATGTCTGTATCTGTGTATGACACCCACGTAGGTGACCCAATAAAAAAAAAAAAAAATCAAGCAAAGAAAATCAAGCAGCTTTGGAAAATTTTTTTTTCTTGTAGGTGGTAAAATAAGAGTGCTATAATATATGTATAAGCTAAATACTACATACGACAGTTCTTCATTAGCAGTCAAAGTAAGCGCAACCAAATCTTTGTAGCGATTAAAAAAAAAAAAAATGAAACGATCTTGATACACAAACACACACATACACACACATACATATATATACATATACAAAGCAATATGCACAGCAACCATATAGGGTATTCAAACGGGCGTATACGTATTAAATTCCTAAATATGACGCATACGTAATGTTGTACACAAAACTAAAAAAATTCAAAAAAACAAATTTTTTTAAAATGATTTTAAAAATTTGTTAGCTGATTTTTTTTTTTTTTTTTTTTAAATATATTTTTATGGAATTGAAAATTCAAATTTGCACTAGCGGCATGCATGCTTAGTTATATACAATACATATGTATGCTAGAAACAGGTGGCAACGCTAAATGTACAAAAAAAAACTTATTTATTTTACAATATTTTTTTTTTTTTTCTAATTTTTGTTTTCAATAATTTTTTTTTTTACAGTAACTAAAGACAAAACACAAATTCAAAATGGCTGATGATGAGGTGAGGTATGTATCGTACATCAAATTATTTATATTTTTTTATTAGATTTAAAATGGATTTTTTTTTTTTTGTAAATTTTTACAGTAAATATTTAATGCGTTTTTTGTTTGCAACTTTGACAACATTTTGCGCTGACTGAAACTGAAAAGTAAAAAAAAGTTAAGAATCTAAAGAACAAAGCAACGCTCCGAAAGTGCAGCAAATAAAATGCAGCAATAATTTATGGTAAGTTTTAAATATAATTATAAAAAAAAAAAAAAAATTAAGCTTAAAAAATAAAACCAAATAATTAATCAAAGCTTTTAAAAAAATATCTACTAACTGCTTATTTTTTCTATTTAATTACTTTTCTTTTAGATTGCATAAAAAGGCTTTGCTTTTATTTCCTGCTTTCCAAACTTTCAAAAAAAAGAAAACAAACTAATGCTGCCAACAAAAAATTAAAATGTCAAAATAAGCATATTTTTGTGTTTTTATATGTACAAAAAAATACTCCACCACTAAAAATTGCACTCAAACAGACAATTTTAGTTAATGATAGATACACCAATGTCCGTCTGTCCAAATTATTTCGATGCTTACTTAAATAAAAAAATTAAAAATTAAATTAAAAGAAAACATTTATGCAAATACAGTGAAAAATAAACTCTTATAGAAGTGCTTATTAGAAGATACTTTTTCCAAAACTTTAATGTACGTCCAAGGCAGTTATCACTGTACATAGTCAGTTGCATACATATTCAATTTAATTTTACTTTCTGCTGCATTGCTCAACAAACAAACAAAAAAAATAACACAAAAACTGAAAACGTACTTGTTGCACTCAAGCATTGCTGTCTAATGTCACTGAAAATTATTGTATTTTTTTTATTTTTATTTTTTTTAATAACAACATTTTTTTCTTTCTGCTTCTTGAAATTATTTACAGAAAGCCAAAGCCGCTGCAGCCGCTGCAGCTAAACCGGCAGCACCTGCTGCGCAGCAGCAGCTCCAGCTAAACCGGCAGCAAATGGCAAAGCTGCTGCTGCACCTGCTGGACCACCAAAGGATCCCAATGATCCGAAAGTGAAAGCCGAGGAGGTACACTTGTGTACGTGTGCTGCATAATGTGATGTGTTTTGTTTAATTCAAGATGAAAATAATTCACATAATTGTGTTGTTTTTGTTGTTGTTGTTTCGGCAGCTGCTACTCAAGATGTTCAAGTGATGTTTATTATCTTCAATTCGTCAATTCGTCAGTTTGTTTTTTTTTTTTTTGTTCATGTCAACATGTTGTCATTGTTTTTGCAACAATTATTGTCATACATATTTTATTTATTTATTTATTTTTATACTACAAATTAATATTTTGTTTTTAATTATAACAACAACAACAACAATTATTTAGGCTAAGAAGGCAAAACAGGCTGAGATCGAGCGCAAGCGTGCTGAAGTGCGCAAGCGTATGGAGGAAGCCTCTAAGGCCAAAAAAGCCAAGAAGGGTTTCATGACTCCTGAGAGAAAGAAGAAACTCAGGGTAAGTTTTATAAAATAATACGAATTTTTTTTTTTTAAATTACTAACTTTTTTGTTTTTCTTTTTTTTAATTAAAATAAAAAAATTAGTTGCTGTTGCGTAAGAAAGCCGCTGAGGAGTTGAAGAAAGAACAGGAACGTAAAGCCGCTGAACGTAGACGCATCATTGAAGAACGTTGCGGTAGCCCTAGGAATCTCAGCGATGCCAGCGAAGGTAAATTTTTTAGTTTAAGAATTTCTATAAAAAAAAATAAAAAATATATCTATACAAATATTTTTCCAAAAAAAAAAAAAAAAAAAGAAAAAGAAAAAACATATTACAACAACAATGAACGAAGACCAAAATAGTTTGGAGAACCAAAAAAAAAAAAAAAAAAAAAAAACGTTTATAAAAAGAAAAGAATCTATAAACTGAGAGTGTGTTAAGCAGCGAATAAAAAAGTAAAAATTTATGACTTCTTGCCGACCAAAACTCACACACAAAACATACATACACACACACACACATATACACAAACACCAATACATATACACAACATACATATTAAAAAAAAATATCACACAAACTTTTACATAAATTGACATGCAATTGGACCAAAAAAAAAAAAAAAAAATAAATAAATAAGACAAGAAAATTACAAAAAAAAAAAATACAAAAAAACAATATTTTAAGTAAAAAACAACAGCGAAAAACAATTAAAATTTTTTTCAGTCATATATATAAAATATATATATATATTATATATATATTTATTTATTTATATACATATATATTTATATAAATTATACCTTTACTCAAAATACCTTTCTATCTCTATCTTTCTATCTACATACAAATATATAACTCTCTCTCTTTTACTCTTGTACTTGTTCCACTGTCCACAACCAACCAAAAAAAAAAAAAAAAAAAAAAAAAAACAAAACCAAAAAAAACAATATTCTCGCGTTTTGATATCCGCAGACACACTTAAAACCATTATTAAGCAACACTATGACAGGATTACTAAGTTGGAGGACCAGAAATATGATCTTGAGTATGTTGTTAAGCGCAAGGATGTTGAGGTACACAAAAATTTCAAAAAGAAAAAAAAAACAAAAAAACGCTAAATCTAATAAAAAAAAATATTTCAAAATCGTTAAACAAAAAAAAAAAAGCGTTAAATATGAACACAGAAAAAAATTTGCAAAAAAAAAAAATAAAAAAGAAAAAGCAATAAACGCATAAAATATAGAAAAATTGCAATTAAAAATATTAAAAAAATTTAATTATTAAAAAATTAAAACAAAAAAAAATAGTTTATGCATTTACAGCTTTTTCAGTTTAGGTACAAAAAACAATACAAAAACAAAAGAAAATTAATAATATATATCAAAATCAAAACTAAGAAAACACTTAATGCTTAAAATCTAAAAAAAAAAAATTAAAAAATTAAAAAAAAAAAAAAATAAACAACAAAACAACAACTACAGCCACTACTACTTGTACAACAACAGCAAACTCTATCTTTATTCTCTTTCTCTCTTTTTACACTGTATCTCTTTCTGTCTCACTACCTATCTATATAATACACTGACTATTTTTTTTTTTTTTTTTTTTTTACTATTTCAATTTTGAAAACAACGAAAATATTTTTTTTAAGTTAATTTACATTTTTTTCTAATGCACAAAGCGCAACGAATACAATTACAAATATTAATAAACGAATAATAATTTTAATAATAAAAATAATAATCATAATAATAATAATATATTTGTATAAAGTTTAATAACAATTACAAAACAATAGCAGCTCACAGGAAATAGGTTTAGAAAAAAAGTTTAAATGAAAAAAAAAAAAAAAACCATAAGAAGCAGCAGGAAAAATAAAATGCATAACAACAAGAACAATTATATGTATCTCTCCCTTTCTCACATTTATTTATTTCACAAGCTGTCCTTGTTTTTTAAACAATTTATTACTCTTGCTCTTTTCATTTTTGAAGAATTTACAAAATAATTATTTACTTATGCTCCTTTTTTTCCACATTTATTTTTTTTTTTTTATTTATACAAACGAAAACATTGTTTTTTGTTTACGCTTCTCCAAACATTTCCATGACTCACTCTCTCTGTTTTTCTCTCTCTCTCTCAAAATAATCGTCAATACACTCTAACATTTTTCCTTATAATTTTTCACTTTTTAAAGCTTTCTGTTCATATTTATAAGAATTTAATTTTTGTTCTCTCTCTCCCTCTCTCTTGATTTTCTCTCTGTTAAGCTTGGATATTTAACTTACTTCGATTTCAAGATCTCTGAAACCGTCTCTGTCCTTTTAAAAGCTTCTTACACGTTGTATTAGTATTCAATGTTCATTATATTTTCGATGTTGTTACCCGTATTCTAATTAAAAGTACTAAGCAATAATTTTTCACAGTGTATGTACAAAATTCACAGAGCAAATACAATATTTGTTTTGTGTTTCTTTACAAAAAAAAAAAAAAAAAAAAACAAAAAACACACTCTCACACACACAACTACACACACACACACACACTAGCTCCATTGAACACGTAAGTTTTCTAGGATTCATTTGAGTCTTCGACGTTTTATGATTTTCGAAGTATATTAGCCTATTTATATCATAACTCAAAATTCATCACTCAATTTCTCAAAATCTTTGTCTCTCTCTTTCTCTATTTCTTACACAATGCAGATACACTTGTAAAAATTTCTCAAGATTATTACAGTAAAATTCTCAAATTGGAAGATCAAAAATATGATCTTGAATACGAGGTCGCCAGAAAGGATTTAGAGGCAAGCAATTTTGAGTCCGATATTTCCAAAAATACTCGTATTTTTTTTTTGTATTTTTGTAATATTTTTTTAAATTTTTTAAAATTAGTATTTTGTAAACGTAGTTTTCAATTATTTTAACTTGTATTCGCAGTAGTAATAACAACAACAAAAACATTCGTAGATAAACAACAAAAATCGAAATTGAAAGCAAAAACGTATAAAAATTCGAAACAGCTAAAAATTTCGTTAAAATATAAACAAATTTTTTTTTAGTGTATCTAAAACGAACTGAAAAAAAAGCTGCTATAAATCGCCGCCATTTTGTAGACATTTGTTAATATTCTTCATAAAACTACATACAACTCTGAAACACTGCGAAAAAAAAAATATATTCAACTATAAAGTGTAGCGTTGCCGTACTTTTTTTACATATTTTTTTAATACTGTAGCAAATTTTATTTTGTATACATTTGCTACATAATTTTTTAATGTAATTTTTCTCTGTGTAGTTATTAACCAGCAATGCAACAAAAAAAAAAAAAAAAAAACAGACCAAAAGCGACAGAAAAAACAACAAACAAAATTTTTTTTGTCTGCAACATTTTTTTTATTATTTAATTTAATACATTTTTTTTTTTACCATGTAGTAAAATTTTGAATATTTATATATTCAAAATCTTGTTCACTGTCCCTTCAGAGTATTATAGAAATGTTGTGGGCTACTAGAGTATACTGTAAAAAAATAATTTTTTTGCTTATTAACAAAAAAAAAAAAAACATTTAAATATGTTTTAAAAAAATATTTTTGTACTTTGTTAATATAAAAAACAAAAACACTGAAAATAATAATTAATTTTTTTGCTTTTTGTAGCAAGCCTATTTTAATAATAATGCTGCTGCATAGCTACACTCTAAAAAAAAAACTATCTTGTAACCAATTTTTTTTTTTATTTTTAATTATATATTTTGTGTATTGTAGAAGCTAAAGTTTTGTTTTTTGTAAAAGCTTTTACTAAATATAAACAACTATATAAATGAAAATACTTTTTGGTTAAAAAAAAAATAAATAAATAAAATAATTAAAAACAAACTAAAAAAAAAAATGACAGTAAATAAAATACAATCAGGCAACTCTGTTACACACGTCGGCACTTTTACACAAGACTGTTACTTTTTTTTTTTACACACACACACACACACTCGAAATTTCCCTACACACTCTTTCTCTCTCTATCTCTCTCTCTGTCTTTCTCTCTTTAACAACACTTTTTCGCGCTGTTTTTTTTTTCAACTTTATCTTCATACGAACACAACAAATCATGCCATTTTACAATATCAAAAATGTTTTATTGAGTTTGGGTTTACTGAGGAAATAAACGATAAACGAAAATATTGAATAGGAAAGGTTTTATACATTATTTTTTTTATTTAGTTATAAAACGTATGTTTCTTTTTTTTTTAATTAAAAACAAAATATTTCTTTTTTTATTCATTGAAAAACAAAAACAAAAAAATGTATTTATAATTCATATATTGTACTATATATATATATATGTATTCATGCATAACGAACTGATTGATCAAACGTATCGTATCGTAACGTAACGTATCGTATCGTATCGAAAACTGTTACCGAAACTGTTACATTCTATTCTAATGTGCAGCCGAACTGCAAACAATATGCAAACAATATTGGCAACGCCTTTACAATTTGGAGGGTGACAAATTTGACTTAGAGCACATTCAAAAGTGAAGGCACAAGAGGTAAATTTAACCAATTTAAAACAAACAAAAAACAAAAACAAAAAAATTCACACAACAAAAAATTATGCCAAAAACGATTAAAACACCAAAAAAAAAAAAAAAAAAAAAACTATGCAACATCCAAAAAAAAAAAATTTTTTTTTTTAATTAAACCAAACAACAACAAAAAATGTTCTAATGTCTTGAAATATATTAATTACATTTTTCTTTTTCTTAATATTCTAAATAATTATTTTATATTTAATATTATTACTATTTTTTTTTTATTATTATTCTTTATATAAACATATACATATATATTTTATTTAGTTTATTTTACCTAATTTTGATATTGTTTTTAACTGAGCTAAATTAAAAAAAAAAAAACCAAAAACAAATCAACCAAAAAAGAAAAAAAAAAAAATTAAGGAAAAGTAATTAATTGCTATAAGAGTCAAGGAGCAAAAACACAAGAAAACATTTACAAAAAATATAAGATACAAACACAACAACAACAAAATAATACATACAATATTTTTCAAGCGTAACTCTAAAAACGCTTTATTAATTATATACAAAAAAAAAAAAATATTGAAATTTTTTTCAGTGCAAAATAGCGTAATAGTTTATTTAAAAATATTTATTAGAACAAAACCTTTTTTTTTTTTTTTTGAGTGTACATTTTGATGTACCGTTACATTTAAAACGCTATCTTGCTCTATTTAGCTCTTTTTCTTAAACACTATTTCTCTCTTTACACTCTTTTTTTTTTTTTTTTTTGTAATTGTTTTTTCTCTCTCTCTCTCTTTTACACATACACAAACAGCCAAACACAAAATCGTATAATGACTTGCTCTATGTACGCTGTCTCTTAATGCCGCTCTCTTTTTATTATATATTTACATTAGTATATATATTATATATATCAAACTATCTTTCTATAATTCTTTGAACTTTCTCCTTTAAACTCCACACGCAAAACTCACAAAACTGAACACATAACATCTTTGAAGATTTTTTTCTCTTATGTAAACGTGTCGTCGAATTGAAGCCTAAAAAATATTTCAAAAAAAAAAAAAAAATAGTTTAATTAAAAATCTTCAAATCCAAATGCCAAAAAAAAAAAAAAAAAAAACCTTAATAAATTATAAATAATAAATCATAAAATAAATACAAATAATTTTAAAAATTATTAATAAATAAAAAATTAAATAATTAAATAAATAAAATAAAAACAAAATAAAATAAAAAATTTTATATAAATTCTATACATACCTTATATTACAATATTCTATTTCTATCTATATTTAATTAGTAAAAAAAAAAAAAATTAAAAAATTAAATTTAAATTAAAAAAAAAAAAAATAAATAAAACAAATTAGGAAAATAAATGAAATACAAATTTGTACTGCAAATTCCGAATTTTCCAGGCGAATTGGCAGAGATTTGCGAAGAGTATTACGAGCGTATGTATATATGTGAAGGCCAGAAATGGGATCTGGAATACGAAGTCAGAAAAAAAGACTGGGAGGTACTGCATTTCAATTCATTTAGAATTCGAAATTTTTATATTTGTTTTCTTCTATTTTTTTTTTCTATATCGAAATCTCATACACAGTTTTACATATAAATATATTTTTTTTTTTTTTTTAAAGTATTGAATAACAAATTCGAAAAATTCGTTCTCATTGTTATTGATTACTTACTTATTTTTTTTTTTATTTTTATTATTATTTATTATTTCTTTCTGTATTTGTTTGATACTTCATACATTTGCAAATAATTTTATTTCTTTGACATGTTAGTTCGTGTTGTGTTAGCCAAAAAAAAAAAAAAAAAAATAATTGAAAAATAAAAATTGCTGAGATATAGTTATTTAAAATAAAAAAAAAAAAAAATTCAATTAAATAAATTTAGAATTAGTTACATCTGTGTACGTGTTCTATGTTCCATGTATGCGAATGTAGACGCGTTTCGTCTTGGTTAATAATTATGTTTGATTTTGATTAATACAATTATTTCATTATACTTTATATATTTATTTTACAAAACAATTTACAAAAAAACATCAAAACCATACAAACATTCTGAATAATCATAATTATACTTCTTCAAAATTTCTATTATTTTTTTTAATAATTTTTTTTTTTCTGTATAAATATTTCAACAAGAAAATACTTAGGAATTTTTCACACATATATACAAAAATAATACACGCATATACACATACATACACTCACAACAAGAAAACGCAATCAAGTGCAATTCGTATAAAAAAAAAATATTTAAAAGTTAAACCAAAAAACAATTTTTTTAATTTTTTCATATATAAAAAAACATAAAATTTAGAAAAAATCCAACGCGTCATACAATAAAAAAATTAATTAAGAATTTAGAAAAAATGTTAAAAATTAAAAAACAAAAAAATATATAATAATAATTTCGGTAAAACTGAAACTTTTATATTCTTTACACATAGTTTATACCAAGAGTTACGGACACACAACGAAGAATTCTGTTTGAAAACTGCTGTTTAAAGTGGTAGTTTGTAAAATTTATAGTTTTCAAGAAAACTACAGACCAATTTTCAAAAAAAAAAAAAAATTATTATTTAAACTATGTGGTAAATTCAAAAAACAACGCTAAGAGTTACGGACATACAAAGGAAGCTAGCCTAATTTATGAGTGAATATTATTGACTTGGTTACTATGTTTGACGAATATAAAATAAGTAAAAAATATTTATTTTTTTAAAAAACCCAAAATCAATGCGCACGAATTGTGTGTGTGTGTGTTTCTTCTTCTTTAGTTACAATATTTTTATTTTTGTTTTCCAAAAAAAAAAAAAAAATGTGAATTATGTTTTGTGTTTTTTATTTGTTATAAAAATATCAAATTTACATATTACATATATAATTCGCAAAGCACACAAATATTGCATACGTACACATATCATAAACGATCTGATCTGTGCGATAAACTGCATACGAAATAATTAATTAAATAAATAAATATATCTTGGCATAAAAATTAAAAAAAAAAAAAATTATTTTATACCATTAAAATAAATCAATTTATGCCTTAAACAACACAATTCACTTCATAATGTAGCACTCGATGCGAACTACAAAATCTTTCTCTCTATTTCACTAAAATCTTAATAATTCGAAATAAATCATTGCTCGAAAAAAAAAAACAAAAATTTTTTTGTGTGCGTGTCTCTGTTTTTAATTAATTAATTAATTATCAAGCAGCCATTTTTTTCTACTTTTATTTTATTACTTTTTTTTTCTTGCAAACACGCATACACATATATACGCAAACACACACACAGCCACATACACACACATGCACAATACATACACATGCATGTAGTTGCATGTAAGCAAAAAAAAATGTAGCACAAAAACAAAACCAAAAGAAAAATCTTTCGAAAAAAAAAATACATAAAAAAAGCACTTACGCGTTACAACAAAAAATATAAACAATGACATGTATAAAAAAAAAAAAAAAACAACAAAAAATTAAATTATATAAAAAAAAAAAAATTAAAAAAAAACCAACAACCAAAAAGTAACACGCAAAGCAATTCTTTGTAAATATTTGTTTCTTATTTTTTTTTTATTAATATTTTTTCTAACAATTTTATTTTTAATGTAAAATAAAAAAAAAAAAATTATATATGTCCAACGGTTTTTCCCCGACACAAACACAATTAATTTTTGCAGTGCACAAACAGCAGCAGTTAAATTTTTTTTTTTAATTAAATATTCATAAATTTGTTATTTACTTTTTTTTTTTCAAAAAAAAAAAAAAATATACAAAAACTTTTTCCAGTGTACAAAAAAAAAAAAAAAATGTTATAAACCAAAAGTCGATTTTTGTATATACAAAAAAAAAAAAATTTAAATTAATTCATAAAATAAATAAGAAGAAGCAGCAGCAGTATGGCACAATTCAAATTCAGGTACAACTAGCAAAAAAAAAAAAAAACGAAAAAAGAAAACAAAACAGCAAAGCAAATTAGGCAATGCAAACCAAAAGCAAAAACAAAATAAAAATAAAAAAATTAAAAAATTAGAATGTTTGTGCAAATCCAATAAAAAAAAAAATTAATATTAATTTTTTAAATGCGCGCTTTTACACAAGCTATATTTTCTCTCTTTATCTCTCTCTCTCTCTCTCTCTTCTATATCTTTTTATATTATTTATATAACTTTTTTTTTTACTGGTTCCAGTGCTCCCGTTTTAATTTTAATACACTGACAAAAATAAATAAATTTAAAAAAAAAGAAAAACAATTTAAATTACATAAAACAAAATCACATCTACCCACATATAAATACATAAAAAAAACGATGTACACTGCTCTAATATATATACACACACACACACATACAAATAGCTATAGTATTTATTTACACTGAGGAAAAAAACCCAAACTTTTTTTAAATTTTTTAATTAATTGTATTATAATCGAAGAAAAACAACAACAAATAAAAGCACACACACACATATACAAAAACAGCAACAAATACAGAAACTATAAAAATACACTTAAAAAAATTTATTTAATTAAAAAATAAATACTGCTTATAAAAAAAAAAAAAAAACAAATAAAAAACACAAACATACTTTTTTTTTAGTTGTATATATTTTAGCTGCTTAGAAACATTGTAATTTAATTATTATTATTATTTTATTTTGTTTTTTTTTTTCTATGCGGGGGAACTTATAGGGCAACTTGTGCCATACTGTGCAGTACCTCTTCGTATCATTTCATATTAATTAAAAAATATATATATATATACAAAAAAAAAAAATAGTTGATATTATAAAAATCTGTAATCTTCTTTCACTCTATAAATACTCTATAAATTTCGCTCGTGCATTAAATTTTTTTTATTAAAAAAAAAAATATTTATATAAAAAAAAAAAATTTATTTAAAAAAAAAATTATATATATATATACATAAAAAATAAAAAATTAAACCAAAAAAAAAAATATATATATATTAAAATAAAACAAAAAAATTTATATGATATAAAAAATAAAATCAAAAAACAAAAACAAAAAATCGACATTTGGATGTTATGCTGTTCAAGCGCTTCTAACGCTGCATTAATATAGCTAAAACTATTTCTATTAAAAAAAAAAATAATAATAATGGAACGAAATAGAGGCCTATATTCCTTATAAATTAAAATTATTTATACACTTAAAAAAAAAAAAAAAAAAAGAAATATATATGCTATTGGAGCTTTAATTTGCTCCATAACATGCATATTTTTTTTGTATATAGAAGACACTTTCTTATTTTTCTATATAAACTTTCTAGACTTTCTCTTTAAAAATCGATCCCTTTGTTTTTTTTTTATGTTTTGTACCCCACCACTCTATGTATGATTTTTACGCACTTTATATACGTCTGTCTGTCTGTCTGTGTCTGTGTCTCTATGTCCTTCTGCACGTTGCATTAAATAAATAAAAAAAAATATTTGTATCTTTTAATATATACAAAAAAAAATATATATGTATCTGTAACTTTATATAACAAAAAACTTGCATGCAAGCTGTAATTTATGACGCTATGCATTTTGAAAAGCAATTTACAAAAAATGCTATAATAAACAATTTAAAACTGCATATAAAATGTAACTCTATGTAAATATGTATTTAATTTAACTGTACTCTACTTCTATATATTTATCTATTTATCTATCTATCAATCAATCTTTATGTACTTACTTACTTCTCAAATAATGCCAATGAAAACGTTTAACCCGTGCGCATTTCTTTTGATTTTGATCTTAGTTCTTAGTTAGCACAATGTACGTTTCCTCATTTGAAAATTATATAACCATTATTTTTTTCTGTGTATTTAAAAAAAAAAAGTTTATTAAAAAAAAACACATTTATTAAAAATATAATAATTAAATTTTGAAACAAAAATATTAATATTATTATTGTTTTATTTTGTTTAACGTTGCTGCCTTATATAGATCAACGATCTCAATGCCCAAGTCAACGATTTACGTGGCAAATTGTAAGTTCAAAATTTTTATATAACAAAATTTATGAAAATATTTATTAAACCATTACTTTTTTTTTGTTTATGATTTTATAGCGTTAAACCAGCCTTGAAGAAGGTCTCCAAATACGAAAATAAATTCGCTAAGCTGCAGAAGAAGGCCGCTGAATTTAACTTCCGTAACCAGCTTAAGGTTGTCAAGAAGAAGGAATTCACATTGGAGGAAGAAGAGAAGGAGGTATGTGTTTTGTTTAAATTAAATTATTGCAAAATTTAGTTTTTAAATTTTAGCGTAAAATTAAAACAAAAAATATATTTATAAATATAAAAAAAAAAAAAATTTTTGTAATAATTTCGTAAGTTGCTATTGAAGTTTTCATACATCTGATAGCCTTCGAATTTAACAATTAGATTCTGCTGAATCCATATAAGCAACATTCGATTTCATATACCTACATAGCTGTCCGTCTGTCTGTCTAAATTATTTCATTTCAATTCCATTTTTCCGTGTAAATACTTCTAAGCATATTTTTCGAAATCTGCTTTTGTTCAGTTTTCTTCAATTACTTTCGTAGTAAATATTCCATCTCAAATTCCACTGAAAGTTAATTGTAAAAAATATTTTAAAAAAACAAAAACAAATAAATAGCAATTTAAAACCTTTAAGCTAAAAATAATAAAAAAATTTAATTAATTTTAGTTCTATTAACAATTTATAAAAAATTAATAAATTATTGTAAATTAAGAATTTTTTCTAATACAAATAATTTTAATTTTTTTTTTTTTCTAATTGCTTTACTTTTTTTATTCTGGCTACAAAATAACCGCTATAAAAAAATATTAAATAAAAAAATTACAAAACAAATTACAACGTTTTGCCTACAAATCAAACAAAAAAATATAGAAAAAGATAAAAGATGCTGTACTAAAACAAGCCAAGAAGTGTAAGAATCGCAATAAAATGCCTTAGAATGCCTGTATCCCATATAAATATATTGTATCGTGTCTGTGTATAGAAACCTACAAAAAAAAAACCTAAAAAAAAAATATTTTTTTTTTTGTATGAATATTCCAAATGTAGCGTTTCCAAAATAATAAAAAAAAATATATATATTACCTACACACATGGCACTAGCACACATTTTTTCTTATACATACAATACATGTAGTATTTTGTGCATATGTATATATTGTATGTATGTATGTCTATGTGTATATTTATTTTTTATAAAAATATATTTTGTATGATACACAGCACACTCGTAGATTGCATGTTGCAACAAGGCAAAAAAAACGAAAAAAAAAAAAATACTCACATTTTTATATAGTTTTAGTGTTTAGTGTCCAAAATATTTGTTATACATATTTTTTTATATATATACTAATGCAATTTTTTTTATTATTACTATTTTTTTTTTTACTACTTCAATTGGCAATCTGCAGAAGAAACCCGACTGGTCCAAGGGCAAACCCGGCGATGCTAAGGTAAAGGAAGAAGTTGAAGCTGAAGCTTAAATAACGTCGCGTCCAAAACTGTCCAATACTGAATCCGTGACTATCACCTCAACATTATCAAAGTTTAATTTTAAAAATAAATAAAAAAAAAAAAATTAATAAAAAACAACAACAACAACAATGGCCATATTCTTATTTAAGCACAACATTTTTAAAAAAACAATTTCAAAATTTCCAACAACAAAAACAGCACAAATAAATAAGAAAAAATAACACTCAAATTTATATGGCACACAACAACAACAACAACCAAATAAAAACAAAAAACAACAACAACAAAATAGATAAATTCGTCTAAAATAAAATGAGAATTTTATATTCGAATCTAATTATAAACTATTTCATTATTTACAAATATATTTTTTAATGTAAATTAATTAACACAAAAAAAATTTTATTTATTTTTTGTTTTTATTTTTATTATTTATTCAATTTTTTTTTAAATGTTGCAATGAAACTTTTTTTTATTTAGTCTTGCACTATCTCTTTCTCGCGCGCACCTATGTACCTGAAAGCAGCACCAATATTCGCATGGTTGCACTTCCGTTTCCATTTTCAAAAAGAAAAGAACGTTTTTAAAGAAATCTTATTCAATTGAAATTTTTGTTTCTCTTTTATTTTTTTGTTTTTCTTCAGGAACATGCTCCCGAAACACCAGCTCCAGCATAAAGAACGAAAACATAAACTACAGATCTATATAAATATAGTTTATATTACAAACATATACACACATTGAATATGTACATGTGTGTTATAACGGAAATTACACTATGCTGTTTTCTTTTTCAAAATTTATTAAATTATTTCCTTTTTTTAAATATGTATAAAATATAAATCTTTTGTTATCTTTTTTATTAAGCTACTGTATAATTATTCATTGCATAATTTTAGGCGCTCAATTACAAATTGACATGTACATTGGCATTTACCAACACTGAATGCCGATGATCTTAATATTATGTTTTGAGTTATGCGATGTTGAAACGATGTTGTGTGTGATCGATGTAGAACAGTTTATATATAGGCCATTTGGGGTATGCTAAATAATAGAGTAGAAAGTAGCTTCAACAATTGCAGGTCGCTAACAATATGCTGGGTATAAAAAATGCCTACCCCGTCACACATCAGTTTGTTCAGTGCATTAAATGACAACGGTCAACCAATCATGCATTTAAGCATCTCACATCAATTTGGAACCCATTTGTTAAGCAAAATTCTAGAATTATTGTACGACGACAAAGCTTATGGTTGAACCCAAACAATAAATCGACAAAGATAAGCTGTTACAACAAATATTATAAATAAATAGTAAATTCCATTTAAATATAAAGAATTGTAATCATTTTATTTATTCACTTTTTTGTTTGTTTTTTTTTTTTTTTTTTAATTTTATTTAGTTTGAGTATTATTGTTATATTGCGTAAAAATCTTTATGCTTAATTATCAAATGGTGATACAAATAATCTGTTTGTTTTTTTATTTCTTTTTTTTTTTTTTTTATATAGTTTAGTTTGTTTTGGTTTGATTTTTTATCTATACACATCGATATACATTTAGTTGAGATCATAAATAATAATAGTAATAATAAATAAATAATAAAAAAATGGAGCTACACTAGTTTACAAACATTTTGCCAATGGCCTAAAAGTATAAATTGCTAAAAACATTAGAAATATTATTACAAAAAATGTATATGTATATATTTCGAGTAAGACACAAATAATTTGGACACTAGAAAGCAAAATTGCATATTCATTCAACGATTTATGAATTGATTCTTATTATACATACATATATATTTTATTTAAGACATCAATGAGTATTATGGTGTATAAGAGATTGTAACTTTTTATAAAAAGTTACAAAAAAATTTTACTCGACAAGATTAAACGAAAAATTGTAATTTTTCCATACTTTTGCATTATTTTTTCAATAGCAAAAAAAAAAAAAGATATTATCTTATTTGTTAGTTTTGGATAAGGTACATGATTGAATATCATTTAAATGAATTCAGTTTAAACTTAAAAATAATAATACGTAAACTAGTGTTAAATAACAACAAAAAAAAAAATTATGTATATAATTAATGCTACATATAAATACGCGTGAGTATGTGTCTTTGGCTGTGTGTGTATGCGTGTGTGTGCCTTAGTAGTTTTCATCTTCACGTAGCGCATAGCGTATACAACGTTCATTATCTAAACGCAACACACCAACGCCAACGCCAATTTCAACGTCAACGGCACCAGCACCAGCAGCACCAACAGCAAAATCACCACCAACGCCGTCCACATCAACGCCTTCATCAACATCGATTATTTCTGGTTCAACATTATCTGCCGCTGCCGCTGCCACAGCTACGACTGTTTTTTTTACAACATCTCCTCTGCCAGCTTCAATATCCACAATTAAATCTTGCTAAAAGGTTTGTGCATTACGACAAACGCCACAACCCAATGCAAATTCTTCGCCAGTCGGTGGATGTATCACATGCAGTGGACACTCATCGCCCAGCAACTGTTTGGCCTTTGGACCGGACGGACATTGTGGTAATTTTAGTTTTGGTATGTTCGTCAGCCGCTGAAAATCATCGTGGCATGTATCGCAGAAATGTGTTGTGCCGAAACAAAAGAATACCGCAACCGAGCAACAGTAGCGACATTTGTATTCGAGAAAATCTGTTCCATGCTTGGGACACATCTGTGCACGTGCTACATCGGAACAGCCACCGCAGACCAATTCTTCCGGATTGAATTTATCGCCGATTTCAGCATCGCAACGTGCCTCACCGCCGTAATAAGCCTTTTGACATTTAAAACAGACATAATACGCATAACGATCCATGGCAATTTGTGTGACATCCTTTGATTCGGTTTCCTTAACAACGCCTTCATACTTTATACTAAAAAAAACCAAAACGAAAACAAAAACAAAACAAAAACAAAAAGTTAATACATATTCTACAATATAATTTTATGAAAAGTTAATTTACCGCATCAATGCCTTTCGTTTGACATCCTGCTTTAACGCATTGATCGGTTCTAATATTTCGCCAAGCAATGGATGTAGTATGTCCGCTTTACAGATGGGACATAGCGAAAATCCGAATGTAATACGTGGACCACTCCAACGTTTTTCCAGTACCGCTTTGCAGCAATGATAATGGAACACATGACCGCACTCAAGCTGCAATATTTGCACAATTAGTAAACGATGTTTGAGTTCAACTTCATATAAACTTTACTTACATGGATCGATGGCGCACACGATAACGCTTCCACAAAGCAAATCATACACATATCGTCGGCATCTTGCGTCAACTTTGGATCATGCATCTCTTCGGCAATTTCATTCTCACGCGCATGACAAACATGCTGCAAGCATGGCAGGCACTTTTTCTCGTTGGCCACACCACTGCAAGCGTGACCGCATGGTTTGGTTTTCATGCATGAATTCGCCGCGTATTCTTGACATTGGGCATCGGCACAAACGTTGCCAATCTCTAGCAAACCCGAATTGCCTGTTATGCCACAGAAACGACAACGTCCGACAGCCTCTTGTGGTCCTGAAATAATAGTGTGACTGCCATCACGGAATTCAATCATCGCTTTGAGTGTCTTGGAGTCGGCCAACGCAAGCAACCAGAATAATTTGGTACGTCCGCATGATTCGTGTAATTCGACGCGTATGGCTTCCTCTTCTTCCTTGCAAACCTGTACAATAAGAATTTCGTTGAATAATTAAATTGATTAAAATTTGTCTACTCTATCAATCTCTTGCTCTCTCTTTCTGGCCACTTACCGTGCGCTTATGCGTACGCGTTTTACGATTTAAATGCAAAAATCGATCACAATCACCGCAAAGTGAGCCACATGTCTCACACTGTATTATGGCTGCCGTCTCACCGTCATCATGATTCGTACACATTGGTCGCGTATCAGACACTTTTGACCACTGACCCGAGGAGAGTTTCTCGACATGATCACGGTCTAGCACACAAAGACTGGCCAACGCCAACCAAAGTGTCGCTGTCTTTGTGCAGTTTTCTGGCGTACGAAAAACTTCATCGAGGCGCGTCAGATTCAGCACCGATTCAGCAATAGCCGCTTTAGTTATTTGCGCCCACTTTTCGCTTAGTTTGCCCTGTAATCATTTGTAAATGGATTAGTCCAAGCTAATCAATAGAAATTCATTATAACTGAAACTTACACTTGCCAAATCTCGAATTAGATTTATAATTGATTCGGCCTGCTTAGTCGATATGACGCCGTTTAGGAACCAGCGTTGATTCAAGTTCTTTTTCGCTTCCTTTTTCGTCGACGATTTCAATGTTGAGCGACCCAAACCGTACTCCACAGCTGTGCTGCTTGTCGTTTCCGGTTGATCAAAACGAAACGGATCACCATTTGAAACATCAATAGCGTTGCTTGATGTTGTCGGTGTTTGGTCGGTATTCGATTTCTTTTGTCGCAATAAATGCACTGATAGATCTAACGAATTGCAGAGACGTAGAAAGGCGGGTGATTTTTCGGTATTCATTTTGCTTGCATTTGTCTTCACCTTGACCTGTAATTGCAATGATTTCGATATGACGGCCAAGAAGATGTCTAGCAGTCCAAGCCGATTCATATCGAAGTCATTTGCATTCTGATGCACAATATTGTAATCAGCCGGTGGCAGTTTCTGCACACCTAGCAATTCGGCGAAGCTTTCTGGCGATATTTCCGGCATTATGCGACGCAAAAGCGCCGTTACCTGACGCTGTACACGATCGCTGCCAGTGTGCAGCAGACTGAGCAAGTCCTTAAGCAAGCCGTACTGATGCGATAAGTATGAACGTCCAACGACACTGCCAGATAGAGCGAGCACCATGCTAAGCATTTCGAAGCAATATGTATCCGGCGCACGAAAACGTTCGGAGCTGCTTTCGCTCTTGACTTCACCCGAACTGGCTGCGCCAGCGTTTGAAGGATTGTTGGCGGTTTCACGAAAGGCATTCGCCAAATTTACAATTTCCCAATCCTCCTTAGCGCGCTGTGCCTCCTTTTTAATGGCATGCACTATATGTACGATGACCTGTTTCTGCAGATGCGACAGTTTACTGCGCGAGAAGAGTATGCCCACCATGTGTTCGCGCAAATCAAGTGAGTCAGCAAGCATTGAATTAGCGCTTGAGTCCATGCCAATCATTGACGATTGATGACGACTATCATCCAAACGATTCGTAGCAGCATCGTTTGTACCGGCCGTGCTTATCAATTTGCCAAAGACTTGACCAGTGATTAGGCGAAATACGCGTAAAGTCTCTGCCTCACAGATCTGCTGTTGTATACGTGCGGCATGCGTTAGCTTTAGACTAGACTTATGCTGACCAAGCATAATTGGTGCACCGGCGTTGTTGGCACCGATGCCAAAAGGCTCGCCGTACTGTTCATCGTAACCGAGATTCAATGAAGTTGGCAAACCGAGTAGTTTAATCTGGCGCACGCGCAGCGTGTTTTCCGGACCATGAAACTCCATGCGAAAATGTGTATAGCTTTCATCAGCTATTTTGGTGGATATCCAGGCACAAGCCTTCTGATCGACATCAACAGATTTGATCAGATTTGTATCGCCGAGCGATTGACCCGCGTAGAAGACCACATTGAGCACCTTATTCTGTATATCGCGACTGTTGTCGATGTGCACAAGCAGAAACTTAACCGCATAGCTAAGCTTATTCATGGAAATTTCAATTATTTTACATTTGTTGCGATCCTCCTCGTCACTTTCCCAAAACGTCTCTGTCGAATTGTCTGTTAATGATTCAGCCATAGCCGGGCGCGATGATACAGTCACCTCGAATGTGCCATTCAAGTCGGCATAGTAGATAATCTTTGCGCCCGCACCACTGCCTTGTGCAGTTGCTGCCGCCGCGTACTCGATGTACCCGTAGCTGTTGGGCCGACAGCTATATTCGAGAAATTGTGCTCTGCATCACAGTGTGCATTGCTAGCGCCTGATGACGTTGCTACGAAATCGCTTGTTGTAGCTGCCATCATTGTGGAGACAGCCATGGCATCGTTTTGTTCATCTGATTTGGATAGAATTTTTGATATGTTACCGAAAACATGTGAGCTATGCAGAAATTGATGATCGGACTGCCGGAAACGTATGCCAAAACATTGTATTGCAATGCGCTGCAATGGCGAACCAAGCGGCAAATGTAGCGTCAGATCTGCTACCGACTGCAAGAATACGTGCAAGCTTTGCGTGATTAGATGAGAAAAACGTCCACTAATCTGTGTATACGACACTGGATGTTCCAGTGCTGGTTCAACATCTTCGTACTTGCCATCGACCATGTCAATGGATGTAATGCTCAATGAGCTAACGAACCACCACATTAAATCATGCAGACAAACGCTCTGCGTCACTGCACGTATCAGCCAGTTAAGTGCTTGCAATGAGTAGATACGACAGGCGGCAATGCGTAGACTACGCTTCATGGCATAGCGTAATTTCTCCAAATCATGCTTTTGCGTAATGAACGACATTGCCGGTCTTGCTAGCAACAGACTGAGCTGTGATGCTGTTAACTCATGTGTGCCAGCATTGTCCTTGTTCTGTTGTGACACATTCGCAGCCTGTTCAAAGTCTGACAATTGTTGATCGTTAACATTGCTGCGTGAAGGTTGCTGTTGACTTTTAAATTGCTGAAACCAGTGGCAACTGTGGCTTCCGCGGCAACACGTTGCACCGCAGCATGCACAACTGCACTGGCAAGCACTTTCTCCGGCACTAAACGACGCAAATTCTCTGAGGGATAACAAATCAATAAAGATCCATCACCTTCACTTGTTGAATTGTTACGCCGGCGAAAAACTACTTTCGGATGCTGTGACTCGTCGATATTTGTGCTGTCCGGTTTAGCTGTTATGCCACTCGATGTAGCTGCCGCTGCATAGGCTTTGTAATTTACAATTGGCTGTTGCTGTTGTGCAGCTGCCCAGCCCTGACCCATGGAAAAACTGCGATGAAACTTTGAAAGTGTACCCGTACTAGTGCCAGTAGCGCCCATGGAACCAGCCATTAGGCCGTCGTAATTATTTGGATCACACGATTCGTAAGAAATTTCAGAAAGTGGCTGCAAAAAGAAATTTCATAATTATTAATTTTTTTGGTTAAATTGGAGACTATTGGTAATATCTTTTCTAGCAGTTCTTCAGACTAAAATACTTACACGATCGAAACCGTTCTCCATGTTGTTCATGCCGAACATTTCATATGGCATATCTTCTTGCGTACCAGTGCCCAAGCATTCTAGACAAGCGAATGTGTCCGACGCCAGCCAAAAGTTGTCAGACGTTGCCGGTGGCACACCGACAAAACTCTTTCGATACGGCGTCGAGCCGCAAAATTTGCCGCTCATGCGCAAACCGATGCGACTATTTCTAGCCGAATCGGCGCGACTTGTGCTGGGTTTATTGACATCAGCCATATTAAAGTGCTGATGTTCAATGACAACAGGCATCTGTTGCGGTGAGCGTTTTGTGTTGAGCAATGAAGCACTACCACCAGCACCACTACCACCACCGAGCATCATGCCACTCGGCCCACTGGGCAAATTCGAGACGCTGGAGGATAGCTCCAAAAGGAATGTTGCATTCTCGCGCATTGTGGTATAAACCTCTGAGTTTGCGATTAGTGTCGTTGTTTTAACGCCAAACAGATTCATTTCATCATTGGCTGTAAAAAACGATTCAACAATTTAATCAGTTTATTTACAATAATTTCTATAAGAAGCGCGGGCGCGCAACTTACCTGCACTGGTACCACAGACAGGTACGGTATTCACGTTGTTAGTGTTCTTATTCGTGGTCAGATATTTGTCTCGGCAGGTGTCGCACATAAGAAACCAACTAGAAGCTCCTTTGCCACCCTCACCGCAGTTGCCAGCCCAACCCTCGCAGAATATGCCCACTGAATTGTAGCCTTTACCTTTGGCCGATTTACCGCAGCCAGGATGCGCAATACGCATATGATATGTCACTTGTATTGGCAAAAATATCTCACAAATTTCGCAAAAAGATCCATCATCTTTTTTCTTACGCTTTGTCTTCTTGCCAGTAGCATCTTTTTCGCCGGCTGCACCATCAGCGCCAGACTTTTCCTTTGCATCTGCTGAATTTTCGCCTTGTGCTGTCGGTGAGGTTGGCTTCTCGCGTTCCAGCGTATTCGACTGTACAATTTGTACACAATTGGCACAAATTTGCTCCCACAAATAAACCAGACAACGTAACGCAGGTGGCAACACAGTGACGACCTCTGGCAATGAATGCAGTTTCTGTTTATCGGCGTGCCGCTACCGCTGCTGCTGCAGCTACTGCCTAAATCTCCGTTGGCATCGAGTGTCGCGTATTGTGTTTTGCGATATTTACTGCGGTTATTTAGCGACGAATTGCCGCTCTTCGTTAGCGTTTCAAGTGTCGAGGGACGTATATTTAAGTAGTTACCGGCATTGGCCACTTCAACGGAGTGACGCTGCTGTGCCTTTTGCTCGCGTGAGAGCTGTATACGTGCATCATTGGCATCGCGGCGTGTGACTACCGTAGCGCCCTCCTTCGGTAAGCTGGGATGAAATTTCAGAAAACTGGCACAGGCCATTGCATCATGACAGATGCCTTCGTGCCAGAGAAATGCAGCGAATACAGCGCGTATACTTTCGGCAAAAGATGGCGGCATTGCACGTTTAATCGGGCCGATTGTGTTACGTTTTGTTGCTGGCGTAGGAGTATTTTGTGTTTTTTGACAAAATGCCGCTGGGCCGCCGGTCGCTGTTAACGGTGCCGGCCAAACCGGTGGACTTGAATTGTCTGTACTGGCTGTAGTGCTGCCAGTTTTCGAGTCACCAAATAATAATTCGTTTTGTTCCAAATTACCGGCAGTGCCGGTTGTAGTTGTTGTTGTGATTTGTAGCAAACTCATATCGTCTTCCAAATTTGAAAGATCTGAATCTTTGAGTGCATTCTCGATTGAGCATGAAGTCGGTGAATTGCTGCGTCGAACGCCGGCGGCCAAGCGTCTAGGCGTATGTTTTGGCGTTGAGAGTAGTGCTGCCGTTTGACTGGGTGTAAAGTTTGTTTTGCGTATGGATGCAATATCGAAATCTGCTGTTTCTTGTTGTTGTTGTGGTTGTTGTTGTGGTTGTTGTGATTCCTGTTTAACACTTTTCGATGACATTTGACTAAAGTCCTGTGTTAATGAGCTAAATATACCAGTCGACTCAGATGCCTCCATTGACTTGACACTGGTTGTGCAAGAATCACTTCCACGAGCTGGTATCGGCATTGGGCTCGTGCGTTGTTGTTGTTGTTGTTGTGGTTGCTGTTGCGCTCCAATATTGCTATTGCCATTACCACGCTGTTGCATTTGTGATTCCTGTCCACCCATAACGCGCACCAATTCTCTAACGGACACTGAAGCCATTTCGCTGACATCGGAACGCTTGCGCTGATGTCCTTCTCTTGGTGAAACTGGTGGCACTGGACTACTGCCATCGATTGTGTCACCTTTAAACCATTTTTGTAATGCTTGCAATTTACTTGCACCGCCACCCACTACGCCCGCAATGGCGGAACCAATATTAGCGGGACTTGTATTCTGCAGTGTGTGTAATGAGAGTAAGTCGGCACCAGCGTTTGCCGAAGAAGCAGCTACTACAGTTCCAGTTCCAGTTGCTGCAGTGTCAAAAACCCTTTTTATTTCATTCTCCTCATTACTACACAAACTATCCAAGTCAAGTTTTGATTCGGCATTCGGAAATAGAAATGGATTGGTCGATGCAGCTGAATGTACGCTGTCTGATGATTTCGGTGGTGTAAAGCGTCCAGGATGCGCAAAATCGAATATCTTTTTACTAGGTGAAGCGGATTTTGGCTTTGATGGCGAAACTTCTAAGCCACTTGGACTTGGTGAAACTGGTGCATCAATGCTATCCAATAGAACCTTATGACGCACCTTAACGCCAGCACCTGCAGCTGAAGGCGATGTTGATGCCATCGTACAACTAGGGACAGCGCTAGGTGTCGTTGGCTGCGGTATTGTAGCAATTGCAGATGTTGATGTATTTGTTGCTGCTGTAACAGATGTCGTTGCTGCTGCTGCTGCAGATGATGATGACGCTGCTGCAGCGGCTGCTGTTATTGTATACCGCAGTTGTCAGCTCTGTAACAGGATGCAGTAGCGCCTTGGCCAAATGTTGATTATATTGTAAACACCAAGCTTCTGTCGGATACCAGCCCATAGTGCAATGCTGTCGTATCGATTCGGTGGACAAACGCAGCCACATACCATCATCATTTTCAATCTCATCAATGAACGAGATAATGCCACTTAACTTTATAATGCCGACCTGCTCTGATTGCATGGTAGGATGCGAGCGTATACGTAATCCAGCACTATTTCTAGCACTAAATTTTCGCATTTTATTCGGCGGCTGTGGCTTCTTAACGGTGTACTTATGCGATGGCGGCGGCAGTACACCTTCCTTGACCTCAACACGATATACCTCCTCCAATGGTATACCATCAATGGTAACGGTTAAACAATAGCTACCCACTGAATTCGGTGTCCAATGTACACTGAATGTACCATCCTCCATGTCCTGTGCAGACAATGTTTCAGTTATGCGCGTTTGCACCGGACTGCTGTAACGCAATTCTTCAAAAGAGTAATTATTAAATGGCTTCATGAAAGTGATGGCCTTAAAGCACATTTTCTCTTTTGTGGTGGGTTCATAATTGAGTCGTGGCGGTGGTACAACGCCACCGAAAAAGGTGTTTTCCGTACAGGAAGCACGGCGCATCTTAATGTTACCATTACCAGCAGGTCCAGTTGGTATAGCTTTAATTTCGACCTAAATAGAAAAGAAAATTAAAAATAAAAATTTTAAAGTATATACACTATCTACTTGAAATCAGATGTGTTCTCGAAACAGTTGCGTTTTATATTTATTCTTTTGATTTCATTTTTCGCAAATTTCTACAAAATCGATTTTGAGAACAGGCTACATTTTATTTAGCATAATTTTTATAGTACAAACCTTCAGTTCTGGTACAAGTACCGCATCACCATATTGATCACGTATTGTGACTGTAACTTGCGTTGGCCAACCATAACGTAATGGTTCAATTATTGTATTCAATTCGCATCTGAACAGGGGAAAAAAACATAAATAAAAGTAAAAAATAATTCGTATAATTATAAATTCCTAAACTCACTTGTTCGGATCCAGGCGTGATTCCGGTTGCAGCCAGGCTGCTAAACGTGCCCCCGAAGAACCCGGTGCGCCGCTTATGAAATCTTTAAGGAATTGACGTTCATTTGATTGAGAACTGCAAGGTAAAAGTTCAGAAATATAAAACATTAAATTATTTTTTTCGAAAAGTGATAAAAAAGTAAATTTTTTTTATATATGTATTTGTTTATTTTATATAAATAAAGTTCTAAAGAAATTTTTATATATTTATTTTTTTTTTTGATACAGATACAGATTTGCCTTGTAGCAAAAACAAACCCCAAAAAAAAAAAAAAAAACAATAAAAACCAAAAGTTATAAAGTTTGAGACTGAAAATTTAACTGAATCTTTTTTTGATTTAACTGTTTTGCCGCCTTTGTTCTGGTGTACGAGTATCTTTTATGTGAGCATGTACATCATTTCATTATTTCAATTTAGAATTCATCCGTGCCAGGGATAAACCATTAAAAAAAAAAAACGATGATAAACATAATAATGGTCACCGCCCGCAGTCGAAGCCGCAGTCGAATCCGCAGTCGCCTGAGGTCAAAATGCAGCAAGATGAAAGCAAAAGCAAATGCAAAGGCAATTAATAAAAGTTAATACGACGATCGTGTACCGTGAAGGAAGCTGAACGTGAAACGATGTACGCACGAACGTGTCGGTCGCTGCGTATCGTGGCAATAATAATCATCATAATCGTGCGAAGGAAACGTGTGCAAAGAATGCAGTCCAAAATAATACAAAGGCAAAAAGAAGCAGCGCGAAAGAGACAAAACAATACAGATCAGAGATCTGCAAAAATCACTTTTTTCTTGATTTATTCATACGCCCAAATTCTTACTCAATTCTACTCACCGAAGGAAACGCAGCATTGAATAAAAATCAGCTCATGCTGATGAGCACATGAATCGTGTATATGCCCTTCGGCTCAACCGATCAAACATTCATATGCACCCGAAGTCACTGCTGAGTTAAATTCACTCAATGTGCGCAAATTTTTTTGCTCACTGAGTTTATTCACGCTCATATGCAAACCGATCATTTGGGCGTATATTGATTTTACTCAACATTGATTGAGTTGAATAAGAATAAAATCAAAAAGAATAAAATCAACTCGTATGAGTTTGTGCATGTGCAAAGTAAAAGAAAGGAAAATACGTAATTTCACAACAGATTATATATTTTCATATTGAATGACAATGGACATGAGAAAATAAAAAAATTAATAAAGTGAAATTATAATTAAAAAAAAATGTTTTCACACTTTATCAATAATTTAACATAAAAAAAGGGACACATTTTGACTTCAAAATACTTAATGCATTCTTATGTATATCTTATGTATATTATCTATAACAATGTAATAATTATTTTGAAAATGTTTTAAAAAAAAGATTTAAAAAAAATATGGCTGTCCACTGATTTTGGACCAAGACGATTTCTTTTGTCAGTTATTATATTTGCTGCCAAAGAAAATGCGCGCTCTGCAACTGCACTACTAGCTAGAAATGCACGAACACGAGTTGAGTTATTCGTTGAATAAAAATCATCATGAGCTGATTTTTATTCAACGCTGACTTTCGTACCGTGAGTGGAATTGAGTAAGAATTTGGGCGTATGAATAAATCAACAAAAAAATTCAATGTTGAATAAAATCAACATACGCCCAAATGATCGGTTTGCATATGAGCGTGAATAAACTCAGTGAGCAAAAAAATTTGCGCACATTGAGTGAATTTAACTCAGCAGTGACTTCGGGTGCATATGAATGTTTGATCGGTTGAGCCGAAGGGCACGATTATTCGGCTGTTTTTGTGTATGAACGTTTTTGCAATCACGCCTTGCCGTTCTCTGATACAGATCAGATAGAGCGATGCAGCTAAGCACAGTGGCGGCCTAAACAAGAGCTGCGCCCAATTGCAAAAAAAAAATTTGAAACGAAATGTAATGAAATAAAAAATAAGAGCCCAGCACAGACTGGCCGTATTGTTTACATTACCCGCAGGCCTTTACTGTTTTCATAGATACTACTACATACATACATACATATGTACGTCTGTATGTATGTACATTAGCACTGAAAATCGAGCCAAAGTCAACAATTGTCATTGTTATTGTTCGGTGCAAAGTATGCGATAAATGCGATGATAAATAAAAACGGACGTTCTTCTAGTGCAGACAAACCGAACGAGGCGTGTCGTAGCGATAAAAATAGGATAATCGTTCGTTCTGGCAACAAAAACTCTGATAACATTGTTTTCATCTAAACAAAGTTTTCATTTATTATAAATATGAAGCTACATATGTATGTACATATGTACATTTTTATGTTTATCTATTTATTTACTAATTTATGCATTCGTAAACTGTTAAATATTAAGACTTCCCGACCATTGTAGGTGATTGATATACAGGAATCCATACACTGCCTTAGATATCGGTCATAGGTGTGCATATTTTCCGAAAGTCGAATTATACTACAAGCAATACGAAACTCGCTTACACCTTTTAGAATACCGGATACCAGAGAATTATACGTAATTGCCGATATTCTCTGGTGGACTACACTCAGACTACAGCTATAGGATCATAAATTTTGCGTGCAGCAATTTAATAAAAAACAAGGAAAAACGTTAACTTCGGTGGAACCGAAGCTTAAATACCCGTCACACGAATCTTTGAATAGTTTATGTGTGATCATAAGTGGCTTATATACATTTATAAATATATATTTGAAAATAATTACTTCTTCATGCACATGTTCGAAAATAATCAATAAGTTTGTATGGGTGCTATAGCTCCTTGGGCGTGGCTCCTTGGTTTTGAGTGAATTGTTTCATAAATAATATCTATTTTAATACAAAAATTCGAAAGTGGGCGGTAAGTTTGTATGGGGACTATAGCTAAAAATGGGCGTGGCACCTTGGTTTTGATATTGGATGTCATTAGAAGTGTTTTTACCCAAATTTGAGTGAATAGTTTCAAAAATAATACCTATTTTAATACAAAAATTCGAGAATGGGCGGTAAGTTTGTATGGGGGCTATATCTAAAAATGGGCGTGGCAGTTTGGATTTGATATTGGATGACAATAGAAGTATTTTTTCCAACTTCGAGTGACTACATTCATAAATAATAGCTATTTTCATGGAAAAAAATAGAAAAAAACGGTAAGTTTGTATGGGGGCTATATCTTAAAATGGGCGTGGCACTTTGATTTTAACACTTATACTGCTTAGGACTGAGAAAAGCTTAAGTTTCGAGTTTCAGGTCAATATCTTTAAAACTGAGCGAATGAATCGCATAAATACAGACAGACGGACGGACAGACGGACAGACAGACGGACATGGCTAGATCGACTCGTCTCGTCGTGCTGATCAAGAATATATATACTTTATAGGGTCTACGATGTCTCCTTTAATGCGTTACAAACTTTCTGACAAAATGATAATATCCTCCACACTATGTGTGGCGGGTATAAAAGATTGATTACGAATTCAAATCATTGCAAGAAATCACAAAAAAAAAAAAAAAAACGTGAGAGCAACATTTCAAAAATTTGGGTAACACCACCACAAAAACATCAACAACCACCAACCGCAATGACACCTGTAGTAAGAGTAAGGATCATTTTAAGCACTATTTTATGATATCATTGTTGCTGTTGTTATTGTGGTATGCATACTGTACATATATATCTTGAGTAAAGCATTTCATGTGCTGAATAATAAATAGGTTATAACAAAACTATCTAGAATGATGAAAATCTTAATTGTGAATGAATTAATAGCTCAAGAGAAGAAAAAAAAACAAAGAACGCTGAAGTCGAGTATGCTTGACTGCAAGATACCCTGTACTCAAACTTTATGTACCTTAAGTTAAGTCCTATCTTAGTATTGGATATTAATACAAAAACTTTAAAAACTGGGGTATATTTGTATAGGGACTATACCTAAAACTTTGTTGTTTCCTTTCATATTGGAATATTTCATTGAGACTATCACAGGCATAATTTATACTAAATTAAGAGTTCCTAGAATAAGTAATAACGATTTTATGCAAAAACCCAAAAGTTTAGTGTAGATTTGTATTGGGGATACCCCTTAAAATGGGGCTAGAGAAAACCCAAAGTGCACTCTTGACGACATAGAAGAGTCAAAGTTTCAACTTTTTGTAGCTCTACCTCTTATAGTCTTCGAGATAGCATGACGGTAGAATAGACATAACTAGTACGACTCCTTTTCCAATGCTGATCAAGAATACATATATCCTTTATAAAGTCTATCTAGCCTGCTTCTGTCTGTAACACACATACATTCGCAGAAACTTAATATACTCTTTAACCCTTTGGGTATAGGGTATACAAATTGTTTTTCTAAATGTTTTCCATGATTTTATTACATATGTAAATGTGTAGGGTACAATTAAACAGAACACGTGAGATTATGTCGCACTTGTTGTCTGTCTGCTGTTATCTTTCTCTCTTTCTCTTTATACAACAAAAAGGTAACAATAAAAACTTTTAACAACTAAAAAAAAATAAAACTGAATAAAAAAATTTATATATTGTATAAATTAACATAAAAAATTCATAAAACGCAAATGAAATGAAAATGAAAGAAAAACTCTTTACCGCTTGTGAGCAATATGCCTAACAGCAACAGTAACAGCAGCAGCAGCAGCGCAGCAGTAGTAAAAACCACTACAACAACAACTACCTGACACACTGACATTAAACGATCCACACACACACACACACATACATGCATAGAAATATAACATAATAAAGGTAAATCGCTTCACCTCACCCATTGAGTAACATAATATGATCGACCCTGCACTTCAAATGTAAGTGGCTACGCTAGATCGTTTATCTCACTCACTCAGCTAACACTGCATGCATGCATTTGCTTTGCTTTGCTACTCATTTTATTTTTATTGTATTTTTTTTTTTTTTTTTTTTTTAGCTCCAGGTAGCAACCTGTGGGAAATGTATTAATGTGAAAAAAAAGAAGTTGGGGCGCGCGTATAGCGTAACGAAAAGCCACAACAAACACAACAACAACAACAATAAAAACTCACTTTAATGTAAATAGAGCGCAGCTAGAAAAACGGAGAATGAACGAAAAAACAAGAATGAATGATCGTAATGAAAACAACAACAACAGCAATAGTAACTCAGTTGGAGTTTTACAAATCCAATCAGCTGCCCATTTCTTTAGTAAACACACACACTCTCTCTCTCTCTCCTGGCTCTAACTCTCCCGACCGTTTATTTGTATTGAAATGATTGTTGTAACAGCCACTATTGTTGTTGTTATTGTTTTTGCTGCACTGATTGTTGTTTTTTTTATTTTTATTTTATTCTTTTATTTGATTAAAGTGTAAATATACTTTCATAGAAATATGAGTATGTCTACATATGTATGTGTGTGTCTGTCTGTCTGCGTTTACCAATGAAATTATTATCGTTCAATGCACTTTAGAATTTTGATTTGTTTCCAATGAAAGAATATTACGATTACATACAAATATTGTAAATGAAAGTTGAAATAAATTATTGTATGTATTATAAAACTTTTTCTTCCGCCTTTCAAGTGAATCAATAATAAGATTGATCGAGTAAAATAAAGTTGTCGACTCAAAAAAATATAATAAAATAAATAATAATAAAATAAAGCTTTAGACGCAATGTAAGAACGTAGACAGTTATGGTCAATTATATAGAGCTGTGTAAAAAAAAAAACAGAAAAAACAATATCGATATTTGACGCACATGTTCCTCCTAATCCCAGAGACTATAAGAGATATAGCCAGCAAATTTGGAATTTATGAATAATATTTTTAATAAAAATTTATACTTTAATTTTTATGTAGAAAATACCATGTTTGAAACGTAGCTATATCTATGTATGTTCATGACTGTATGTGCAAGTATGTACAGCAAATGTATATTTACGGCCCGCATTTTAGTTATACATACACAATTTTTTTTTTTTTTTTGTAAACACACACAAACCGCTTAGGGGGCCACCTTATTGTGCTTGTGTATGACACCCTTAAAACCTGCCAGCATAAATAAAGCAATAAACTTAATTTATTAATGAGCATTTACTGCACACAATCGTCGACGTCGTCGTCGTCGTCGTCATTTTATTGTTAAGTGAGATCGACGCATAAGAGATTTTTATGCGGTGTTATTTCCTTCCTTTCATCGTTCCTTTTTTCTTTCTGCGCATGCACCCCCTCCTCAGTCTAAATAAAGCTGAATTTTGTTAAGAGAGCAATGTCACGTTTAAATTGCAAATGTAGATTGTTTTATGTTGTGAAAAAAAAAAAAACAATTTAAAAATGGCAATCGATTAATTGCAAAAGAGGAAATTAAAGAGACAGCGAAAATAGAATTTGTGTAACGCTCCACTTGGACCACAAATATGCAACAATAACAACAACAACAACAACAATTAAATTAGCTGTTTAGTTTTTTGCATTTTTTTTCTCCTCGTCTCGTTCACACAATTTCTTTGTTCCACATAATCTGTGCATTGCCATTTAGTCTTACGCCCCTTCCCTTTCCGGGCAAACACACACATCAAGTGTGACTGACTTCTTGTCCATCAATTTAAGAGCTGCACTTGAAAGAAAGGAAAATAGCAATTAGAGTTGCTCATCGAACTATTTATGTAGCTACTTATGTATACACATAAATACATACATATGTATGTTTGTATGTATGTACATATGTATAGTATGTAGCTCCTTTGCACCCCCGTTCATCTTAAGCAACAAATTATCCAATTTTTAGTTTTCTGCTTCAATGCATCATGTCAATTCGCTATTCTTAGTTAACTAATTGATACAAAATTGATCTTCAAACGTTTAAATGTCAATCAATGTTGTGTGTGTGTGTGTATGTGTGTGTGTGGAGCATATATAATTCAAGCTTGTTGTTTTATTTTTTTATCACTTTTTCGCTTTTATCTTTGACAGCTGATGCCACTTAACCGTAAAAAAAAAGTTAAAGAAAAAAAAGTGTACAATTTAATTTGATTCAAAATTAATGAATGAGACGCTCTTTTAATTTTTCTAAGCAACCTGGACAACTTTGTACAATCAGCTGTTTTTTTTTATATAAACCCGCCACACATAGTGTGATCAGCTCGACAAGACGTATCTATTGGACCATGTCTGTCTATCTGTTGGAAAGTTTTAAAGATATTGACCTAACATTTTAAATTTAAGCTTTTTTGTTTCCTAGGCAGATGTATATCCATGCCCATTTCTACATATAGTCCCCATACAAATCTACCTCCAATTTTTTAATTTTTGTATGAAAATAGTATTTATGAATATATTTATTCCAATCTGGGTAAAACTATTTCTACTGTCATTTTTTATTTTCAAATTGTCAAAAAGATTATCTATAAGAAATATTTTTGTCATTTGTTCATGATTGAACGTGTTTGGGATTTATCATTTCAAATAGGCACGCACATACACAAAATGCAGGTAGCCATTTTGTTGATACGAAAAAATTCTTGATTGGTTAATTACGCACACATGCGTGCATATATGTAAGTACACACATGCACACATACATATGTATGCAAACACTTAGACTTGACTTGAAGATATGCAGAAATATGCAAAAATTAAGTATTTTAGTTTTAATTTTTTTTTTAATTTATCTGTATACATTTGTATGCAGATACAACAAAACAATATATCTGATGCTACATAAAGATACAACTTAAATTCTGAGCAGTCTTCACTTTATTTAAAAAAAAATACCAGAACTATTTTTGCTTAAAATAGTCTACATACACAACGCAACAATGTAAATGGGCGAACAATTTTTTTTTTTAATGCTGGAAAAAATTCTGCTATAAACAAAAACAAAAAACTGCAAAATAAAGATTTACGCGCTCTTAATTATAGTAATTCAATTAAAACGCAAGATAGACCCCCAGCTGCCTTGAAACTAAGGACGACATAAAAAAATTGTTCGAGTAAGAAAATCATAGCAAATTGCTGCTACAATAAAAAATATAAAAAAACATTTTTTTTTTTTTTTTATTTAAAATTTTTTTCAAAATAAGTTGCACGCAATGTCATTGGGTAAAATATACATCGTACTAGTTTTCGAAAATTATATAGCAATTTAACGCTATATTTTTATTTTTTTTGTTTTTTTTTTTTTGTAGCACGTAATTGACAATTACATAAACACAGATACAGAAATATTTACGTATTAAACTCCAATATATGCAATATGTATAACGTTCTAAGTAAAACAAAAATAAAATACTGCTGAGATTAATTGTTAAACGAAATACAAAAGCGTACAAATCAAATTAAAAAAAAGATACAACGGAAATTACAATGCAAATAATCATAGACTTGTTTGTATAAAAAGTTTAAAAAGAAAAAAAAAAACAACAAAAAAAAAAAAAAAAACAAAAACAAGTGGTATTTTTTCAGCTCAGTACTATATTTCCATCTTTGGAGATAGAAATTTTTCAACAATATTTTTGAAAAACATTTTTTACAAAATCTTAGAAAAAAAAAACCAAGTCTATCTCGTTTTTAAACAAAGTATGTATGTATGCATGTATGTATGCATGTATGTGTGTGACTGTTTAGATTAACAAAAGTCTAGAAGTTAAATTGAAGTCAAGCTCTAATCAATGTTATAATAGAATTTTGCTACAACACAATTGCAAGTGCGATAAAATGAGAGAGAAAGTGAATAAGAGTAAGCGTTGTCTAAGTTCGTCAACATTACGATAACAACAAAAACAACAACAACAAAAACAATACAATAAAAAGCAAATGCGTAGGTGGAATAGAGAACGAGAGAGCAGTAATAGCAGTTTAGTCACATACTCAGCTACGTCACATAAAGGTCTCTGTTAAAAAAAAAAAATAAACAAAAAAATACAACAACAACAAACACACATTTTTTAAATCAAAATTATATAAACAAGCGAGGGCAGTCCAAATAGTTGTTATATGGTGACAGAGCAATAGAGAAAATAGAAACAATGCTGCTAAGTTCTTATTTTAAACACTTCAGATAGTTCAGATAAAGTATTTTCCTAATAATTTAAATCTAGTTCTGCCTAAGGCTGGGCAACTGCAAAGTAAATGCTAAATGCTTTCCTCTTCATCATTATGGCCACAGCTTCTGCATATATCTAGTGTCAGTACCCCAAGTTGCCTTTCGTGCCTGCGTATAAGACAGCGACCTAGGCAACTTGAGATCTGAAGTGAGATGTTTGTCCTAATTATTTTCAGAATGTCCTAAGTTCTTGAAACATTACTAGGTCTTCCTAGCAATGCTGCAGGTTTCGAGTACAGTAATTGTTTGCAGATCTAATAGTTTTTTCCTTTCATATCTAAGTATGTCACTGTGCCCAGGGGCCCAAATGAGGTGGGTACTGCATTCCAGGCTATCCTATTTAGGGATTTGATGGTATAAAAAACATTTATAAAAAATTCAGAATGAGCATACAGATCTTCCAGAAAAACGATTTATTGTTGATTGCAATACCGATTAATTGCATTTGTTTTTGGTAGCACCAATAATTTAGAAAGACATAATCTCATCAGCATAAGATCTGGGAAAATTGAGATTAACACAAATTATCTCTTCTGCATAATTAGTGTTAAAATTAGCCTTCATATACATATACTTTGAATGGTATATACCTCGAAAAAAAAGACACATGACCCATACTTTTTTTTGTTTTTTTTTTTTTTTTTTTTTTTGAACCAATCATAAAATGGCAATTTGTTTGTAATTTTTTTCGTAATTTTTTTATAAGTACAAAACTCTTAGTTTTACCCTTGCACTATTTACGGTGATGGTAATTTAAAAATCATTTTGCTTGCATGTATTTCAAATAGAATTTCTTTATTAAATAACTATTATTATTATTGGATTATTATCGTTTTTACACATGTTTGTGTTTATTTTATTTAAAAAATGCTGATAGTTTGCATGCAACTTGAGACGCGCCACAAGCTGATAATTCAAATTGTAATTTACATCATTCGTTCAGAATGAGACATTGAATGACAATAAGAAATAAAATAAACGACGAAATAATAAGCCAGTTTAGTGGGTGTTAAGTTTATAATAGTAAGTTTAAATACAAGTGTTTAACATATTATCAAAACATAAGTCGGCAATATAAAAAAAAGTCGGCATTAAAAAAAAAATCGCCATTAATATTTTCAAAAAAAAAAGATTAAGAAATTGTTCCCGAATTTATTGAGTACAATTTATTGAATTCTTTTTTTGTTGTATTTTTTGACTAAACTATAGTCGGTTACTTTGTACAAAGTTCCTTAAAATAATATTCTGGTGACAAAATGTTGTTCAGATGTTTGTTCAGATGTTTACACGCCGATATCTTCCGTTAAAATCAGAACCAAAGATATCAAAAAACAGATTGAGAAAATAATACAAAAATGTATATCAAACCAAATCGAAGCTTAACAATTTCAAAAAATGGTGAAATCAAGTACGCCTCTAAGAAAACTATAAAAAAAAATTTGAAACCACTTTGCACACATTTGGACACGGATAAATTTAGATTTAATTTGTTGTGAAGAATAATTTTAAAAAAATTGACAAATGCAATGCGGACTTTATGATTCAAATAAAATACATATCGATGTAAATATGTACATACATACACATATGTGTATGTTCATTATAAAAAGAAGAAATGCTATATTATATATGATAATAAACTCCAATTGGACTTAAATGGCGATACAAACGCACAAAAAAAAACAACAACAACAACAAAAACATAAAATAAGAATGAGCACATATACCAAAAAAAGAGCAACAAAACGGTAACAATTGAGTCCGTGTCTTAATGAATAAAGATCGTGCAAGAGCGAAAGAGAAAGAAAATAAGATAATAAATGCAACAGAAATTCAAAACTAGTTTTAAAATTTTCTTTCTTTGCTAAGCTTTTTTTTTTCTTAAGCTTCTTAGCCAATTTTACAACTCTTTTTTTTTATTTCATTTTGCAAAACAACACAAAACAAAGCAACATAAAAAAACCATCAGCTGTAATTATAAAAAAAAAAAGAAAAAACGCCTTACACTTCAAAACAGCCGTTTATTGTTGTCATATGAGAGCAAATTGATGAGAGCGCGTAAAAACAAGAAGAGAGCAAATAAAATGCATTTGATTGTGTGCATGCAGTTGCCTGTTGAATAAATTCTATATGTGTATGTACGCTTTATGGAACAGTATAATGATTATATTATAAAGCTTGTAATCTTAAAAATTATTTATCAAAAAAAAATAACATTTTTTTTGTGTGCATATTAAATGCAGCATTTATTTTTTAATTAATTGAGAAGTAACGTTTAAATATTTTTATTGCTAGCTTGAAGCCACTTTTTTACGTATAGCGTACAAAAAAATTCGGTTTTCTCGTTTATTTTGTTGTGTTCTGAATGACGCATACACAGACGCACACTTGCAATATAACTCAATCACTTGTATGCTCTTGCTCTCTTTTGAGCGAAAAACTCTCTCACTTATGCGATCTGCTACGATTCGATTTGAGTCAAATTAAGTCGGCTGATTTTCTTTAAGCTCATTTGTTGTTTGCTATTCAACGCGTTCGCTACATGTTTCGTGTGTTGCTGTGTAACTTGTGTTGCTGCTGCTGCGAGTGATCTTCATTTTTATTATTTTTTTTTTTTTTTTTTTTTTTATACGTTTTGCTTAAAGATGACGTTTGATTCTTATTAATAGCAACGAAAGCCAAATTAAATAAATAAAAGAAAACAACAACAACAAAAGTTTTGTGCAGAAAAATAAAATTATGAAATTTCGGTGAATTAAAAAAAGGAAAATTTACAAAGTGAAGTAAAAAAAAATTGTGTAAACGTGTTAAAAAAAAAAAAAAAAAAAAAACGCAGCCATAGACGAAAATTAAATAAATTTATTCAAAATTTTTGTGTTTTTTTTTTCATTTACTTATGCATATTCTGCAAAAAGTCAAAATTAAAAATTAATAATAATAATAAAAAACAACGCTGCAAACAAACACAAAAAGATGCTTCAAGCATATTAAATATTATCAAAAACAACAACAACAAAAAAACGTGCAGCGTTTAAACAAACAAACGCAAAACGTGTCCATTCTTGTACATTTGCACAGCTGAGCGGCAAAAAAGCAATCAAACACAAAAACAAGGCAATGCAAATGCAAGACAGAAATGTACACAATAACAATAACAACAACAACAATAAAAACAAATACATCGACGCATCCTTTTTATGCTTTCATTCGTTAACTTCATTTAATAAAAATTACTCAAAGCAATCACAACTACAAAAACAACAACAACAAAAGTGCCATATGATGTCGTCGTCAACAACAACAACAGCCAAACACAAAATTCAAATGCTGCCCCAACTCTCACTATTTAAGTTTTTGTTGTTGTATTTGCTTTCGCTGCAGCCATCTCTTGTAACAGCCGAACGCTCTGTGCGTAGTGTAAACATTTCAACAGCAACAGCGTTGCCAGTTTTTAAATATGCCAGGCAACAGTTTTTTAGCAGCAGCAACAACAACAACAACAATTATTTATATGAATTAAAGCCGCCCAACACTAATGCTGCACAATCCTTAACAAATGGATTAGTTACTACTGCTGGCGGCGGCCGGTACTAAAGCTTTACAAAGCTATAATTTATTAAGTGGCAACGCGGAGGATATTTGTAAACATTGTATATGCGAAAATGGTAGTAATTTTCGTGCCGTCCATTGTGATTATAATAAAAATAATAAGGTAAGTAATTCATTATATAGGGGGGGGGCCAGTTGTGACGCGGGTTTTCTTCTTCTTCTTAATTTTTCATTTCAGTGAATTTCAATGAAAAATTAAGAAGTTTAACATTTAACTATTAACCAAACGCAACTTTTCTCCAAAGAAAGTATGTTTATTTGAGTTACTCAAAAATTTTGGAACAAATTTTTCAGGATAACTTTTTTGTTTGAAAAAATAACAACACGGCCTGGCTTCCCTTTGCCCCCTCCCCTACTATGTATGTACACAGATACTTTTTGTATATAATATACATCATATATGTATGGTTTTATTTATTGTTTATGCAAATTCACTTGCTCGTAATAATTCTCGATTTTGCAAAGGCGTTAACACAGACTTTTTCCCAGATCCCCAATCATCATCAGCATCAATTGACTCTAAATGACCTTAAATATGTACATTGAACAAAATAAGATACATATGTGTACATACTCGTACATACTGCAACATGGATACATTTGGCACTTGGGTGGCGTTAGAAGGCTTTTTAAGTAGCTACTTATATTCTTAGTATGTTTGTATAAACAATTTATATGCAACTGCTTACAGAGCCGAGACGGAACTAGGGAATATATTGTATAAAGAAAAGCTATGGTTAAGTTATTGCCAAATAATTTATACACTGCACAATATTGCATTACATTTTGAATGAGTTTTTTAAACATTAGAATGTCGAACAGACGGACAAGAATACACAATTTTTTTAGGGTCTTCCCCCCTTTTAGTTTCCTTTTTAACCAACGAGAGTTAACGGTTTAAAAAAAAAGTATCTTTTTCATGTTTAGAAATATTTTTTATATAAATTAAGCTTTTACAAAAGAAAAAAATATTAGCCAAGTAGTGTGTATGTAAGTAGCTTTTTATTATAATATAAACAAATATTGATGACCTCGCCCGCCATGGCGTTGCCTTTAGACGTTTAGTGAACCGCGAAAACGTAAAAAAAAAGAAAAATATTGTAGTTTTTGAAATAAACAGAAAAAAAAAAAAAATAATGTTTCATTTGAAGTACAAATTGAATACGCTTCACTTGTGTTGGAAAAACCATTTGTTATAACGCTTTGCATTGGAACATGATTTTAATTTTGTATTTATTTTCTTTAAAGCGTTACATTGCTCAGGAATATTTATTTCATTTTTTTAAAAGATTTTTTGAATTGTCTGGTTCCATGATAAAAGCTCAAAAAACTGCACAAAAACCCTAAGATATTGCTTGGGTTTTTACTTAAATGTCTGTGCGCCATGTTTTAGAGATGCCAATTGCGTTGATCAAAAACACAGAACTTTATTCGTTCTAGTTTTTTCGAACATTCAATTCTCGAAATATTTTGCATTAGTTATGCATTCTTTTTAACGCTTAATTTATCAACTTTAAAAGATCAAAAAAACAAAAAAAAAAAAAAAACGCATAGCACTCAGCACAAAAACGCTTAAATAAATTAATCAATCGAACGAACAAGCGAGCAAGCGATCAATTCGATCGATCGATCGATCAAATTGCTTTGAATGACGCCGCATCAAATTGCGAAAAACTTTAAAACTTTTAACAGCAAAAAAAAAAAAAAAAAAATATAAACCAAATGAAAAGAAAATGTTTTAATTTAATTTTTCACTTTTAATTTTACATTTTTTTTAAGCGATTTAGATCAATACTTTACTTGATTTAATGGTTTATATATACATATTTATATACATATGCATGCTACACGTATGTATCTTTATAGTTGAAATAAATTTATTGATATAAAGAAAAACTTAAATTGAAATAAATTACGAAATGTTGCTGCTGCTAATTTGTAAAATAAGAATTAAAAATAAAATAAAAATAAAAACAAATATAAACAAATACAATCTACGTGAGTGTATGTATGTATGTATGTATGTGTATATAGTATAAGCAATTATGAGCTAAGATTTGCAAGCGCGCAAATTAAATGGAACTTATTCAACCAGTTTAGCAGGTTATGCTAATGGGCGCTAAAATATACATACATGTATGTATGTAGATGTGTATATAAACAGTACAAAGGCATGTTTATAAAAACAGACAGACAGACAGAAAGATACACAGATATATATATATATATATATACTGTATACATAGATAGATAGCCGGTAGCTGCCAGTTATACGAATTGGGAGTCAATTGGCCAAAGACAAAGAAAAAAAAACACACAAAGAAATACGCAGATATAAGCTATATAGTATTTATGTACAGTAAAATTGAGAATCTTAAAATATGAATGAATCAAATGTTTATGGTTACATTTAATACCCCAAAAAAAAAAAAAAAAATAATAAAGCAAAAAAATTGCTCACTATTAAAATATGCCAAGCGCAAGCGCACACAGATGATAATGACTGATAATGACTGAAACAAGGCACAGCTGAGTCATAGACAAAAAAAAATACGAAAAAATACGAAAACAGATCAAAAACAGTGCAGCAGAATTTTGTTAGATTAATGCGACTGACTATAAGGTGTATGCATAATGACTTCCAAATCAAACTGTCGTTGAAATAAAACTCTTCTTCTTTTGGCAAATTTTGAAGAATTGCTTTCTTCAGATGATTCAACAATTGTCGTCACTACTGTTTCGAAAATAATTCCCGGAATATACTTCATAGTACAGACAGAAAATCCTAGCAATCTGATTTCCAATTACTTTATTGGCAACCATTTGTGCCGGCTTATCGCGCTTTGACCATAATCACTTTCACTTGATGTTGCCGGCAGTGATTAAGTTTTCATCAACTGATTATTCACAAGCAGTAGTTTAGCTTGTAGATAATCGAACCATTTTCTTTGACTCAGTCTTCAACCCAAAACGTGTACACAAATCACAAAACTATCAGAAAAGCTTTTCCCGATTTTCATACCCGTAGCCCCCATACAAAGTCATCACCCATTTTCTAATTTTTGTTTCAAGAAAATGTGTATTATTCTGTCTTAGTTTAAAATTTGACCATATTATTGTGTCTAAACTTTAGTTGTATCGGAATAGTGACTCCAAGTAATCCCTTCTCCAAATTTTTCTCTAAGCCATTGATGATCATAAATAAACTAAACCAAGATTAAGCGTTTATTTTAGTGTAAGCTCGAGTTATAGATTACTATGGTACAATCATCTTTTGGAAAACAATAATGGATATCATTTTACTAAATGCTTGTACGTGGGTGGGTAATTTATTTTAATTTTCAAATTTTGGTTTAAGTTACAGATTCGTTACCGATAAATGATCCGTGCATTTCGATTAGCATTGCTGTGTTTTTAATTGAAACTGAATGCTGCTTCTCTAAACAATTAAATGATTCGTTTTCGATTCCGGTAAGAAATGAGCCGGTAAAATACGAATTAATTTAAAATTTCTAAATTCGCATTTTACAAGTACACAGTTCTCTAGATAATATTATATAATTTAATGTGTGCATATATAATTTATTTAAATTAGATACATTTCACTTCTCTCTCTATAACTATTTATTTTGTATCTAAAAGAAAAGTAAAAGCACCGTTAAAACGACATTTTATATTGTCGTGTAATAAATAACAACAAAAAATGAATAAGTTTTTATTGTCCTTCAAGTATTTCAGAATAGGTACTTGTATTAAATTTAAATTTCAATTAAATTAAAATAGTCTTACAATAACAACAACAACAACAACAAAAGCATTAATTGCATACACTACGCGACGCATACATACAAAGTATCTATTCCAAAAACGACAATGACTAACTAACTGACTGACTGACTGAGTGAGTGACTCTCTCTCTTTGACTTATATAGTCATGAAGAAATCAAGTCCAAGAAATTCTAAAGAATTGAAATCAAAAGACTGGAGACAGCAAAAGAAAAATAGCACTTCCTGCTCATCATTTATTTTTTTTTTTTTTTTTATTTAGTTAGTTTCTTTTCGAGTAAGCGTAAATAAGATCGGTACGAGTATAACTTTTAGCTGGATTAATTGTTATTTAGGCAAAGTATGTAGCGACGTAAGCGTTCTGAATTGTTGCAGTAAAGTCTGAAGTTGAACGTGACAAGTGACAAGCGGGCAGCAGCAGCAGAAGTACACACGAATGCAAATTAGCAAGAAACTTAAAGCTATGACAACTTTTGAAACTATACAAAAAAAAAGTAAAAAATAAAAGATACATAGATACATACTACGAGCATACATACTACGAGCAGCAGATCTGCACTTGTATGCGATTTGTCATACTCGTAGATTGTGACTATGCGTACACAACGCATTTTTGCTTCTTGAAAATGAAGAAAAAAAAATATAAATATAATTCTTTGAAGAAAAAAAATTAACGCTAAATATAGTCACAGTAGCAACTTGTAGACTTAAAAAAAAAACATGATTTGTTTTTAATATTTCATTAAAAATTATGCGTACAGACAGACGGACGGACGGACACAGTTATCGATATATCAGCTTGATTTGCAAATGACACACTAAGAATTTATCGAATAATTTTTTTTTATATTGGTGTAATATACAGCATATCCTGTATTCGAAGGGTATATTAAGTTTGTGCAAACGAAGGCATGATGGAGCCTATATAAACTTGATCAGCATTAAAAGGAGTTTCGATCTAGCTATGTGTATGTCTGGTCTGCTGTCTGCCGTATGAGAGAGATTATCTCGGAGACTATAAGAGATAGAGCATCTTTAAAGATTGGACTCTCCTGAGCCGTCCAGTCGCTCTTACAAAACGACTTTTCTCTAGACCCCATACAAAACTGCAACAAACTTCTTTGTTTTATATTCTAGAAACTCTAAATTTAGTATAAATAAAGTCTTTGACAGTCCCAATAAAATATGCCAATATGAGTAGGACCAAAACAAAATTTTATGTGTAGACGCAATACAAATTGAACTCTTCTTTTATTAAGTTTTTGTATGAAAATCTAAAAGACATAAATGGTACTAGAATAAGACTTAGTTTAAGATACATAAAGATTGAGTACAGAGTATCTTGCAGTCGAGCATACTCAACTTTAGCGTAAATTGTAAATAAATGACGTCCGATTGTCTCAACCTGCATACATTTACACTGTTTATATGATCAAATAAAATTATAAAAAATTTTGTAAAACAACCATATGCGTGCTTCCTTCCCTGCTGATATTGCTGCTGCTGCTCTATGATACAAAATTATAAACGCTTTTAGTTATTATTATCCAAAAAGCCGTGGGTGTCATACTCCATGCATAAGTCTATCCGTCCGTCCATCCGTCTGTCTGTCCGTCTGTCTATTTATCCATGCATCTGTATACTTTTGTCTTAAAATCGTCGTCATCGTCGTCGTAGTTTTTCGTTTTATGAGTTTAATTGACAGTTTTGACTGTTGTCAGTCTTTAGTAGCATATTGCTGCTTAAGTTTTTTTTTTCCATGTCATATTTAAGCATTTATATAATTTTAGTCCCCACACAACAGACACACACACACAAACATAGAAAGCCAAAAAATGTGCAAAGTTGTTAAGTGCATAATTATTTTATTATTGTGCGCTAAAATAAACCGCACCGCACCGCGTCGCACAGATACTTTATTTTGAGGCCTTTTTTATTTCTGTGTCAATCAAAATGGGCTTTTTTTTTATTATTGTTAAGTGTATAAAAGTTTCGGTTTTATGAAACTTACGCCTTAATTTTTTTTTGTTTTTGTTTGCATTTGATTTACATAAATATTTTTAGAACGCCTGCCTGCCTGACTGCCGAAACGAAAAAAGAAGCAAAAGCTTTGAGTAGATTTTGTCATTTTGTTGTTTTGAATTTTGATTGCCGCCAAGGCACTTTATAGATTCCTTCATCATCATCATCGTTGTTGTTGTTGTTGTTGTTGTTCTGCCTTAAGTGAACGAATGGCAACGATATTCTATTTCTTTTTTTGGGGACAAATTTTCAAATTGTTTTTAAAGAATGCAACAAATGCACGCATTTAACTTTATTTTTCTTTTTATTTTTTTTTTATGCATAAAAAAGTTGTTAAAAGCTGTTGAAATATAAAAATGTTGTTTTTTTTTTTTTATTAATAAAAAATTTCTTAAGAATAATAAAAAATTTATTTACACACACAAAAAAAAAAAAAATAAAGGCGCACTTCAATATTTTTTAATTTTTTAAAGTTTGAGAAAAAAAATGAAGAATTAGGAAATTGCGCTATTTCAACGCTATAATTTCTTTAAAACTTCTCAAAATCGGAGCAAATGTTTTCAATTTTAAAATATTAAATTATAAAAAAAAAAAAACAAATTTGAAAATATTTAAATTTTCTTATAAAATAGTTTCAAAAATTGTCAACGAATATTTTTGTGATTTATGCATGTCGTCTTAGCAAATTTTTATAGCCTTCAAAACCTAATCAGATATAAAAATGATTTCACACTTCATACTAATCTCTCAAAACATGCACTCGGTATTACCATGACAACTAATTATATACCACAGACACGGAATATTAAATTAAATGTGAAAAACTCTGCTAAGTGGAGCATAAAGCATACAAACCAAAGACATTAAAATTTTTCCAACTTAAATCATAAATTATATCTATATACAAGAACTGTATACTATATACCCGAGAGAAAGAGTCTAATGAAGATGGAATGAAAAAAAAAAAGCAACATACATATTTTGTCGTTGTAAAATGTAAAATTATTATTAGAAAAAAAATTGAAAATTTATGTCAACATAAAAAAAAAAAAATTTTTTACAACACCTGCAGAAATTCGTAATGGCGACAGATATACGAAAAACAACGTATTTGAAGGGCATAATTAAGGAAAAGGCGTGAAAATTCGTACACTATATGTAATAGAGATATGGTAGATGATGATGGAAGATGTTGATTATGTTGTTGATAAACTTTACTAAGCATATTATTAGATCTGTACCATAGATGGCTAGAGTTGGCGAAAAACCCATATTCGCCATACTTTTGCTAGTAGTGGGCTTTTGTACGTTAAGGAAGGATAGTAGTTTGGGAGACATAAATGGAACGTCGTTCGCGATTCTAACTGCCAACGTTCGAGTGCCTTAGTCTACTCGGAAAGTGTTCTATCGTTTCTGGAGTATACTTTGCTTACAACTTCTATATAAGATCTGAACTTATTTAAAGATGTTTAATTTTTTTCTTATATCGTATATTTTTTAATATTTTCAAATTTGTTGACTCCATATATCTCTTAAGCTCCAAGATCAGTGTATAATAAACGGACAGACGAACATTTTTATAACATTCTTATTGTTTTTAGTAAATTATGATTCTAAAAAACTTACCGAAATTCACTAGTTTCGCTGATTTCGACCGTTACATATGAATCTGCCACAAATTACAGACTTTTTCTACAGTAATTACGTTGAGGACGTTACTTAAATAGAGTTTCAATTCAAAATTGTTGTTTACACCGTTAAAATTTAAAAATTTATTTTTAGTATACGCAAACTTCACATAGATTTGTTGATTACGGACGTTACGTAAATAAATTCTTAAATATGTTAAATATCTTGTTATACAATTTAAAGTATAGAGTCATCAAATTTGCTTTCATATTTTTCGTTGCGGACGTTACATACTCTTTTCACTTAGTTTATTTTTTATGTCACATTAAAGTTAATTGAAATAAAAAAAACGGACAGTTAAATTTAAAAAAAAAAAATTGCTTTTATTAAAATAAATAAAAATTTTATTTTAAATAAATTAATTTTAAAAATAATTTCACTTTTCGTTTAACAATTTTCTATTGTATAAAAGAAAGTTATTACTGGTAGTACCACCCGCAAAACATTAACTTCCGTTTATATTATGAATAGTTTCAAAAAAAAAAAAAAATAATAATAAAAAAAAAAACTAAAAAAAAAAAAATGTCACGTAATCTCGACTGAAAAAAAGATAAACGCTGAAATATTATTTGCTTTTTTGATATGAAAAAAAAAAAACAAAAAAACAAATAATCAAATCGAATTGAATATTGTCTCTGTTTTTATTTATTTTCAATGGCTTTGTTCTATTCATGCAAGTCAAAGTCACGTTCGAAAAATTTTATGATAAAATGTATCTTATAGATACTTTAGCTAAGGTAAACAACAACAGATAGCAGCAGCTACAAATATTGATTTTCTATATATTCTAAGCGTAGCGCTGCGGGAAATCCTTTCTTTTTTAACATATTTTTTTTGTATTTTTAAGTGCTAAAAACGTGCGTTAGACTGCTTAGACGAGCTGGCCTTGGTGTTGTAGCTGCGTCTGTCTGTCTCTCTGTATAGTCAACATTGTTTTCTGGTTAGACGAGAAGCACGCTTGTTTCGCACAATTTGTGGCATGTTAATCATATGTTACTATTCCAAAAAAGATACAAATCAGTGTTGTATCTGCTACGTCGTCTTCTTTTACAGTAAGCAGGTAAACGTAACAGCAGCATATAAAATACATAGATAGATACATATGTAGAGCATGTTTATATTGATTGCAAGTTGCTTAAAAGCTTGTAAACTATTGAATTGCTAATTGAGCTCATAAATATATCTTTTGTGTGGAGTAAGCAAGCAAAGAAGATCGAATATCTGTTTTCGATTGAAACAGCAAATTGATCTGTGTTAATTTATAATGCCGCCCTCCCCCTTTTTCATTTTTCATTTTCTTTTGTTGTCACATATCTCAAATGGCATTTAATAAAATTGGAATAGATTTTTAGAGAAAGTAAGTGAAGGAACCAAACCAAAAAAAAAAAAAAAAAAAAGAACCATAACATAATTTATTTTTTAATTGGATTTGTAGCTGTTGCATCTAAGTTGTGTCAACGTTGTTGCTGCTGCTGCTGCTTCTAAAATATTTTAGATACTTCGATGCATAGCTACATTTCCGGTAAAACACAAAAAAAAAAATAATAATAAAATAAAATCTGAGACAAATCTAGAGTCTGAAGAAAACTGCAGCAGAATTTTGCTTTAACTTTTAAATGCTAAAAATATATATTTTTTAAAATGCATACTTCATTACGTTTCTTTCTTTTTTTGACAAAGTATCTTCGATATATTCTTGTAGCTTTTTTTTGTCTTGGACGCGTGAAAAGTAACGCATAGTTCTTTTTTTTTCTTGACTGCTATTTATATATATTTATACAGATCGAGAGATATATAGACAACAAATTTTCCAGACACATGTATCGCATGTATTTTTGTTTATGGCAAATGTACGCGCCACAGCGTTTCAGAGACCGCTAAATTCCTGCTATATTTTTCTATATATACAAAATATATGGTATATATTTTTGAACTTCATAAAGTTTCTATTTAAGCAGCTTATATATTTTTTTTTTTTGCTATTGAATATGTATTGTATCTATTGATGATGATGATGATTTTGATATTTTTGTTCTTTTTTCTTAGTCATGTTTTTTTTTTTTTTTTGTTTGTTGCTTATGCTTCATAAAATATATACCAAGAAAATGTAGAAAAAAAATGCAAAGTATCTATAAAATAAAATTTATTTGTAGTTGAGCGCCACAATTTCTTTTTTGGTTTCTTCTTCCGTTAGGCGTACTTTTTCACAAATGTTCCTCTTTTTTTCGTTCGCTAAGGTCAAACGGATGTAGTCGACAGTTTGATGTTTTTAAATGATTTTTCCGGTTATTACAAAATTATATTTTTTAAACAGATCAATCGATTTTACATATTTTGAAATATTTTATTTATATTTATTAAAATATATACATATATTTTTTTTTTTTGGAGCATACGGATAAAATACGTATCCGTATAAAAACAAAAAAAGACCATCATATACGAAAGTAGTTAAGTCAGTTCAATTATATGGCTATTTTGATCTTAACTTTTAAAATTCTAACAAGTTCATTCAGCTTAAATCAATGAGATACAAGTTGCTCTACTCTCTGCTATGTCCTGTGTATTCTTCATAGCTTCTCTACGAAAATCATTGCGTTTTCCTTAAAAATACACGCAAGTAGCATCGGAAATGTCATAATATTTTATATACTATTCAGTTTTTTCTTTCTAAAACATTTTAAAATAAAAATTGGTTCGTAATTGACTGAACCAATAATAAAATAGGCAAAAACAGTTTTTTACTCTTAATTTAGATTTTGGGGGTTCCCCGAAAATTCTAAGCATACTCAACCAACCTCGACTATAACTGTCTGATAATATCAACAACTAAGCTGGATCTTGAAGATGTTTGCTATTTATGGGTTCTTGAAGAGTTATCATAACGTAGCCTAAAAGACGCTACAGTGTTTGTGTAGTTCAAGGAACCTTTTTATACACTGTTTCGGAAAGATCACTGCCCATGAATCAATTTCATCAGAAGAACTTCAACAAATTAAACGATTAAATTAAACAAAAAAATAAAAAATAAAAAAAATGTATGTATTTCTTAATTTTTTTCGTTCAGTTTGAGTTACAAACGTAATTGAGACTTCCTTTTTATGTGAATATGTAAATAAAAGTAGTAATAAGAACAAAAGCAACAACAACAACAAAGAACAGGGAGAGTAATAGTGACAGAACAGCAACTATATTGAATGGCAAGAATTGAAAGAAGAAGAGAAAAAAAGAAATTGCAAACAAATGGGAGCAGTTTTTGTTATTGCAACAGGCTGCAGCAACAACAATGATAATAATGATTAAAAAACAACAACAACAACAATAATGCTGCGCTTGAATTGGGAAGACGTAAAGTCTTATTGGGAGGGGGCAAAAAAAAAAAAAAAAGGGAGTGCATTTTTTTTTTTAGTTTTTGTAAAGTGAGTGGCACTTCTGTTTGCATTTTGTTGTTTGTTAAATAGCAAAAGACAAAATACTGCAACAACAAAAAAAAAACAACAATGTTTAGCTTTACGCCCTGTTTATGCAACAACAATAAACATACAAAAAAAAAATATATATTTTGTAAAATCACTGTTGACGACAAAAGCAAGAAAAAAAAAGTAGTTGCAGCATGCAACAAGAAGCCAACAGACAGACAGACGGACATTTGAGCTGCAGCAAAGAACCGCAAAATAGTGAATTGTGCAGCAACAGACAATTCGTTCCCTTCCGCTACTTATTCCCCTTACGCCATATGGCAAAAGCTGTATGTCGTATAGAGTAGAAGGGCGACGAACCTATACAAAGAATGAAATGAGGGGGGCAGGCAGTAGGCAGTGTTCGCTGTAGTGAATAGAAGACACAAAGAGTTTGCCTGAGTGGCAACAGACAGAATAAAAGATTAAGCATAGAAAAACGAACCAGAAAGCAGAGGAGGATGAGGTGGAGTAGGCGGCATGGCGTAGTGTGTAGCATATGTGCGGATGACTGTGATCACTGGAATCAATGTCGTTGCTTCGTCGTCTGATCGCGCGACGGGAATGGCGACCAAGTTGGTTATATTAAAAAGTTTTCATACAGAAGTGTCACACAAAATCTTTTTGAGTTTGGTTTCAAATCTCTTCTGAAATTCAATGAAATAATGAATATAATTCACAATTAGTTCAAACATTATTTTAAAAAAATAAATAAAATGTATACAGATTTTTTTTAAAAATCTTTTAAATGTAGTTTAAACTAATTGCGAATTATATTCATTGAATTTCAAAAGAGATATAAAACCAACCAAAAGAGATTTTGGATGACATTCTTGATATTATATTTTTTCAATGATTATTTCCAGCATACAATAAATCGTTTACGTTCATTCAATTCCAAGCATTTATTTTAAAAGATTACATTTAGGATCACTAAAACATTTTAAATGGACTTTTCATAACAACTTCTAAATTCTCGAACTATTCTAAGTGACACCGGGAGTCGCCGAATTAGATTTTTAAAAAGTTTCGTTATCTGAGGGATTTGCAGAAATATTCGAATACACCCAATATGTAGCTTTTTTGTATCATTTTTTTTTCTTTTCTTTTATATCATTGTTTAACGCGTTTATTGGTTTCTTTGTGTGCCAAAGAAGGCGCAACAAAGGCGTAACTGAAAACCACAATAAAAAAAAAAAACAAAATAAATAAATATAAAACGCAAAAACCACCAACACTACCAGCACACTATAAAAAAAAAAAAAAAAAAAAAAAAAACGCATAAACCCCAAAAGTTTGAATGCTCGATTTGTCGCAATCAAAGCCCCCAAGTAGTGCCAAGAATGAAGCAGTCAGGCAGTCAGACAGGCAGCAGGTGTTGCCCAATGTCAACGAAAATATATATAAATTTTTTTTAATAATAAATAAATAATGTGTGAATAATAAGCAATTTCAATTTCAATAAAACTTGGGTAGTGGACGAGTTTACTATCTAAAAAAAAAAAAAAAAAAGGCAGACACATACACACAATTTGTTGCGTTTTCAGACAATTTACGACGGAAATTGAGCAGACGAAAATGACAACAAATACAAATACAAGTATAAATAATGGAAAGTTATTTAAACAATTAAAAAAAAAGATTCACATTCACATTTGAAACTTAACTTTTTAGTAATAATGTAAATGTCGCTAAAGACACGAGTAACATCCATAAATATATTTGAAAGAGACTGGAAAGGGACTTTATACTACAAATAACATTCTAAATTCTGTTATGGAACGGAAATATATGAAAGAAGTTATATGATCTTATGCAGCTAGGCTTGTTACCCGTCTAATCCAGCAGTTGTAGACCCAGGAACACTTTCTGGAACAGAAAGTGTTCTGCTGCAATGCTTTAATGATAACAATCGGTCTGAAAATCGCGAATTTAAGTTTATATTTTATGAGCATATTACAAACTAAACGGAAAAATAATTATACCAAAAAAATCGACAATGTATGAAGCGCATCAAAAAAAAAAAATAATTAAATAAAAGAAAACCATAACAGAAATATGTCAAGTGCGATTGTCGCATATCCAATAAGACTTGCAATAAAATTCAATAAGACGCGAGCAATGCTGCTGCGGCTGCTGTTGTTGACCTGAACATGCAGTATAACAAGAGACAGAAAGGCAGACAGACGGACAGACAGACATACAAGTTTGTAGTTGTTATTCTATTATATTTTTCCTCATTTAAAATTTAATTAAAAAATTGCACTTTTTCTAAAAAAAAAAAAATAAAAAACTAAAAAACATTGCTATGTGACAGTCCAAGCAAGTCAGTCAATCATCAATCATTAAAGTGTTACTGTGACAGGCGGAAAGAAAGAAAGATACAAACATACTTTGTAAAGATCTGGAAATGGTGTATATGTTCTAAAGAAAGTATAAAAAAAAAAAAAAGAATTGTACGTCTGTCCGTCTGTCTGCCTTAGCAACAGAGCAACTAGCTGGTAATTGCTGCTTTTACTAAATCGCCACTACTAAAGGCCTCTCATACGAGTATATACATGAACATTGCACCCTTGTGGAGCATAAAGTCGCGCGCGTATTACTTAAATAAAGTCGTGGTTCTTTTATTGTTTTTGTTCTCAACACAAAATGCGATAGCTGCGTAGTTGCCAGCTACTGCAACTGATAAAATACACAAGTGCAGAGTGCAACAACATTTACAGCAACAAAAACAACAAAAAAAAAAAACAAAAAAAACAAAACAAAAAAAAAAAACAATAGTTGCAGCTGACAACAGAAGAATATTATTTGAAATGAAATGTAAGTCAAGCGTGACTAAAAAAAAAAAAAAAAAATACAATATTATATATAACAAAGCTTAAATGCGCTGTACAGAATAAAATGTACAGACAGACAGACTTAGCTTGAATATAGTATACCATATATATTCTCGAAGGGCGCTACGATGTCCAATGTCAAAACTAAGGAGCCAAACACATTTTTGGGTATAGTTTCCATACAAACTCGCTTGGGTTGTATCGGACCCTTGACTACCACTGCCACTTATTTCTTCTCAAAAATTTTACCTAAGCCGCTGATGTTCATAAATAAACCATTGAAAGTTTACTGGAACGGGTATTTAAGCTTTGGTTATATCAAAGTTAAAGTTTTTCATTGTTTTGTTTTTGTGATAATTGTGTTTTTATAGTGTCTGGCAGACTCTCGTATTAAACAAACATAAAGCGACAGAATGCAAATGTTGCCAGAAGACAAAAAAAAAAAAAATAAATATGTTTTCTTCCTCTTCTTGTTTTTGATATAGTTGTTGCCACCGCAGCAACAGCAGCAGCAGCCGCTAAAGCCATTTGAGTTTACTTTAGTTCAAAGCGGCTGCGCATTGTAGATACAGAAACTTTTTGAAGAAGAATGCGTTTTTTTTTGTAGTATTGTCATATCATATGGCAAACTTTGAAGCGACTATATTAAAAGATATACATTATCAGACTATATACACTCAGACGCTGGCGTTCACTTTTGGTGCTGTTATATAAATATATTGCAAAATAACATGCGTTCAGATAAAAACAAATAAACAGATTTAACAGACATCATAAAAAAAAATTGCTTAATGCGAATGTTGCACAGATTTCTAAATTCCAATTCGCTGAGAAATATAACAGTTATTTTCCATAAACATTAAAATCACTGTTATATTAAAATCAAAAAAAAAAAAAAAAAAAAAAAAAACGTTATTAAATCACTGTTATTTTAAATTGTTATTAAAAAATGATCGTCCGAAATAAGCAAAATTTCTCGATGTAGTTTATAAATTCTAATCTAGCCATCATCTCAATATTACTGAAACTTTTCGCTCGAATTCCAACACATACCCGTATATGTATGATCAATTTTAAATGGTTCTATCTTTCAATTCCTTTATTTTTAATTCTTGCAGAGCCAGCCTTTATGTCTCTTTTTATAATCATTTTATTATTTAAATGTTGCTGCTCAAACAGTTGTACACATTTGTTGTTTATTGTTGTTGTTGTTAGATTTCTTCATTTTTATTACGGTTTAGGGTTACAGCCAGACCGTAAAAGTAGTCTAGCTGTAAGTCATAAAACTGGAACGATTAATCGAAGCCAAGAAATCAAGTCAGGCAAAAGAGTTTCATTGCTATTGGCTGCTGTGATAATTTTAATGAGTGGTTTTATTTTTTTTATTATTTTTAACTCAAGCAACTGTTTTGTTATCTTATTGTATTGTTTTTATTAAGAAATATGAATCATTCGATTTGATTTTCTAAAAACATACGCATTAATAAAACGTTCAACAAGAACAAATTCAAATTATTTGCATTAGAAATCTTTCAAAATATGTGCGAACAGACGGACATGGCGTATCAAGAATATAAACACTTTGTAAAGCAATCGTACAATTGATACACGACACATAAAAGAGACGAAAATATTATATATGAACTTCGAGACATTCTAGATAGTACAGTTTTACCAGAAAGCTTGTGTTTTGAATTTTAGATCAATATTCTAAAAACTGACCTACAGACGGACAGACTGGACTAGACCGATTATATTTACTTTGTAGAATCTTTAATGTATTACAAACTTTCCGATTTATTTTTGGATCTAAATTAAACTCCATTTTGTTTTATTGATTACTCGAAAATCGGTAAAATCTATTAAACAAAAAAAAATTTGATTCAATTCCAAATTTTTTAACTAATATTTTTGTACTTCTTATCTTACAGCTCACACAAACATTTGGCAATAATTTGAAGATACCACGTAATGTTACATCCATAACTATACGCCTGGCAAAAGAAACACAATTTACATTGCAAGAAGGTTTCTTCAATGATAATATAGTCAATAGTTTTTTAATAGAAGGCTACAATATAGATGCCAATGGTCAAGTTGAATTAGCTGAGAATTCATTTTCGGGCAATGCAGCCGGTTATCCTGATATTAAGATTGTAAAAGTTAAAACGGTTTTTGTACGGAAACATGCTTTTTCAAGTAAGTTTATAATAAATGAATACTTAATATATTTAAATATTTAATATGTTATTAATTTCTTTTATCTTTTTTTCAACAGGTGGCAGCATTATGTTTACGGTGCAAAATTGCAGTGATTTGGTACTTTATACCGAAGCTTTTACGAATGCCGGTATGGAGGGAAAATTTGTGGGCATACGTAGAATGGATATACATGAGAAAGCATTTCGTTCAGCGCATGCAAAAGTGAGTATACATAAAATTGTTGATTAACTGTTGATTAACTGCTTAATATTTTTTTGTTTTTGTTTTAGTTACAATTTGTTGATTCGCATTTACCGGAGATAACACGTTTTGATGCTTCGCTACAAGAGATACGTTTTATCAATTGTAACATCACTGATATACGTAGCTATGCCTTTGATGTGACTAAGATTAATTTTATTATTATCGAAAATTGTCGTATTAATAAAATAGAAACGCGTGCCATTACCGATAAATTTCAAAGCGAACATATCTCCATAACAAATGCCAATATACGTATAATTGATACTGAAGCAATCTATGGCAGTGGCATTTCGGAATTAAGGCTTAAGGAGAACAAGTAAGTTTTTTTTTTAATTCAATTAATTAATCATTTATTAATAAATAAATTATTTATTTCATTACAACAACAGCATTGAAATCATCAAAGATCGCGCTATATCGGTGCACAGTGCCAATGTAACAATTGAAAAAAATGAGATAAAACATTTGGGCACCAATTGGCTAACGGTCAAGGATTGGACTAAGATTATTGTCGAATATAATAAATTTGGTGAATTTGGTAACATGTCACTGCCACAGCACAAAAAACAATCCTCGTACTCTTGTATTTTCAGTACAAATACAATAACAAAAGCGCAACCGGGCAGTTTAAATTTAGATAATTGTCAAATACATAAAATATCCATATACGAGTTATGTAATTGTAATTTAAAATGGTTACATGCACTCTCCGAACATGATCTACGCTCGGAAACCTATTGTAAAATTGATAATCAATTGGAATATTGCTTCAATTCGACCACATTGAATACGCTGGATTATGTGAATAAGGTATGCGATGAAACGAAAACCATATTGGATTGTATTGCAAATCGTAATATCAAAAGAGTTGGCGGACAATTTTTTACACCCGAAGAATTGGAACAGACTAAGAAGACGCGAAAACCAATGTATATTTTCATTGGAAGTCTTTTGATTTTAGTTGTGTTTTTAACCATAATAATATGTGTCTGGATTTGTTGCTGTCGTCATCGTCGTCGTTGTCGCAATGGCGGCAATCATCATAATGATATTGATGATTCAAGTACATTGGAACATAATAGCTCGTCGAATCAACATCAGCATAAATTCTCAATTGAAGATAATCATATAATACAACAAACAGTGCATTTGGTACAGAAAAAATATCCGGAAATTTATAAACATTTAAACGAACGCGTTAAACAGCTGCAACAGCCCGATTTGAATGAAACGAAATGTGTCGAGGTCATAGCACAAATTGTAACCGTATTGGATCGTGTACCAAAACATGATTTTTGTGCATTTAATGATGTACTGACGCGTCATGTGCAACGTGGTTTACCGAGTGCACCGCCAGCAGATCCTATTTACACAGAACCCGGTCTAGTTGGCATTGATGTTAGCGCTATGAACAGTGGTGGTGATTATTATACATCAAGTGCATTTATTACCACTGCGGCTGCTAATGCTGCTGCTGCTGGTGGTGGTTGTGGTGGTAACGGTGTTGATTTAGATTGTGGTGCACCATTAACAACAAGTCTGGGTGATCAACATATTTATGCTGAACCAAGTTGTCCACAGCAGCCATTGTTACCAAATGAATATGCATCACCAGCTGATAGACATTTGGATACAATGGATTTGTATACGGTACCGATTAATGAACGAGGTAATTACCATATGTACTAGTTCAACAACAACAACAACTCCAACAAACCAACCAACCAACCAACTATCCAATCAACCAAACAATCAAACACCAATACCATCAATGATTTAGCCTATATTTTTAAGTTGTTTTTTTTGTGGTTCATTTCTAAAATATTGTTTTTGGTGTTTGTTTTGTGGGCTGTGAAAAAAAGTTTCTGTTTTTTTTTTTTTTTGTCTTGTAAATATTTTTTTGCATTATTTATTTTTTTTGTTTAATTTTTGGAAAAATATTTAAATTTTTGAATTTTTTTTTAATAATAATAATAATTTTATTATGTACCACAATTTGTGATTTTGTTAACTATGCTAGAAGTTAAGCCATATATACATATATAATCTTTTTTTTTTTTTTTTAATTTAAGTTTAATGCATCATTTTTTATTTTAAGTTTCATATTGGATATTTTCTTTAAAACAATTTGAAAAAGTGTTAAAATAATTGTAAACGAAAAAAAAAAAATTAATAAATTAGAATATTAAGTACAACAAGTAGTTTTGAAGGTGTTTAAAAAAAAAAAAAAACAATAAAATAAACTTAAGTTCCACATGTAGTTTTTTGCAGATGTTTTAACAAAAATACAAATTTTTAGTTATTTTTGGAAATGTTTTAACAAAAATAAAATGAATTTTGCTAAGCACTGCACATTTTTGATATACAATCCACATATATATGTATTTTTTTTTTTTTTTGTGCTGCACATAACACATTTTTTAGCTTAAGTTCCACATGTTGTTTTAGTTGCATATTAATATGTTTTAAATATGTTTTTTTTTTTTGTTTGATTATGTCATTTATGCTTAACATTCGTTAAAAAAGTTGTTTGGTTAAAAGAAAAAAATAAAATAGTTAAAAATTTAAAACAATGGAATCCACATATGTACCACACACATACATATATGTAAGCGCACAGCCAAAACAAACAAGGTATAAAACATTTTGTTTTTTTTTTTTTTTTTTTATTATTATTTATGTATGTAATACGTTTTATGTAGACATTGGTGTTGGTATTCTTTGTTGTAGTTTAAATTAATAATAATATTTTTAAGCTAAATAACTAACATAAATAATAAATAAAAAAAAAAAGCTAAAGTTTGGTATAAAGCAATTCCCAAAAGAATAAAACAAATTTCACATTAATTGTCATTTTTTGTTAAAACTAATCTAAGCTCTAAAGTAATAATGTGAAAGTGGAATATAATTTTTTTTTTTTTTTGGGATCCAAATTTTTTTTTTGAAAACTAAACACAATTTTTTCGCACAAACAGCTCCATTTACAAACGCTAAATTTTTTCCATATCTTTCGCTTTTTTGTTTATTTCAGATCCTAATAATATGCCACCTGCTTATGAGGCAACTGCTACCATATTGCAACCACAGCAACAACATAATAAAACAGCAACAAAACAACCAAAACCACAGCCACGTTTGCCACAATATGCGCAACCAAGACGTAATCCTGCATCGAACAGCAGTAGCACTAGCAATAACAGTCATTTACCATTGCCACCGCTACCTTTGCAAATACAACAACAGCAACAGCAGCAGCAACAACAACAACGCATCAATCTGCCAGATGTGCTTTATCAAAGTGGCGTTGGTGTTGGTGTTGGATCTGCTGCTGCTGCTGCTGCACGCACACAGACCAATGTACGGCGTCTGGCCAAAGATCTCGAAGCAATGCCAAAATTTCATCCAAATCAATTGAATTCAATGCAAAATCAACGTCATTTCCATTTGTTTACTAATGTTGCTGCGACAGCATCTTCACCAGCGCAACATGTTAACAACAACAACAAACAACATTATTCAGATGCTGCGGCTGCTGTTGTTGCTGCGGCTGATATTAATTATGAATTGGATATGCGTGGTGCAACTGCTTTGCCGCCTGATTCTGGTTCGGATCATTCTGGTGGTAGTGATGAGACTGTTAAAATTGAAGATGTTATCGAATATGCTGATGCCTAAAAGTATGCTAAGCAATAACAAAACAAACGACTACGAGATCGAAAAAAAAACAAAGCAAAAGGATCGATAAACAGCGACAACAACAACCGATTGTGATTTTAATTTAAAAAATTTTTTTTATTAATTAATATGAAGAAGAAATATCTTCAAACCAATATTTTTTTTTTTTTTTAGTTTAATTTTTAATTTTGCTGAACGAACCAAAAGGGTATTTAAACTATAATGCATTATATATATATTTTTTTCTGTTACAAAACATAATGCATTTTATTTATATAAACAATTTTTGCTGTATTGCTGCAGCATGCTGGGTGAAGTGAGTCAAAATGTTTGTAGCTTAGAAATGCTAAAAACTTGCTTTTCAAACAGAAAGTCGCTTCTAAATTTTAAGCTACAACTTTTCTTTTCGAAACTGTGAATGTGGCTCACTTAATCCCACTTCACAAACTACTCTAAATGGCATTCAAATATAAAATTTGTTTTAATTGAAATAACTCAAGGACCTATTTTCTCCTTTTTAATATAAAAATATGAAAGCAATTTCTTGTAAATATTTTATGCGTTTAAGTTAAAAAAAAAAAAAATTATACATTGCAATGTTTTTTTTTTAATGAAAAAAAAAAAATTGTCTCAAATTGTGCCTTTGCATTATTATCTAATTTAGCTACATATATTTATTTACTTATTGTTAGTCTTATTATAATGTTTATTATTTTTTTTTTTTTTATGTTTTGTTGGTCAGTGGCATTTTTCTTTTTTTTTTTTTTGCTTTAAGATATTATGAAGAAAAAATATCGTAAAAAAAGAAAACAACCTTTATACTTTATGTATTTATGTTTAAGTTAAATTGTATGAATGTGCGAAAAATGTGCAGTTCTAAAATGAAATAAAATTGTATGAAATCAAATGGAAAAACAAAGTTTTTAACTTTTAATTTATAGAAACAAAAAAAAAAAAAACCTGGCTGCTACTCGATCCAAGAAACTAAAAAGTTTACAGCCTTACACTGTTCTAAGTCTTAAATATTTATGGCCGCTTAACAGAACAAACAAAGGACTTCGAGTATGCTGAATCTCTACTTTTATAGTTAACCGAGTCCTGGATTCATTGGAGCCTAAAATTAATACCAAACTTTTAGAATCCTGTAATTGTGCATTCTTTTAACAGTGAAACCGTTAATCTTTAGTTTTTATTCGATACTTTTTCGATTTTCGTACAATAAGTATCGATACTGAATATTTAAAATCGATATTTTTTGTGGTTAAGCACAATCGATATTTTTGATAAATGCAAAACTACATAAATTTGTACTTCTTAACAAAACAACTGTGTACAGCTTGCTTACAAATTCAAATTTTTGCTTTTTTTCAAAAATATGTTATATTTATTTAAATAATTCACGAATACTTAGCATATTGACTTCGATTTAGTTTAAACTATTGTAACAAAATAAACGTTCAATCAATCATTAATCAACTAACAATCATAATTGCGTACTGAACTGCCTCACCTTAAACTTTTCAAAAGAAAAATTGACGGTTTTTTTTTTTTTTGAAAATTAAGAGTTTTTTTTTTTTTTTTGTGCTAGAGGAGTGTTGTGTTGTTAATAGGTTTTTATCGTTTATATAAATTAAATAAAATAAAAAAAAAAAATTTGCAGCATTTGGCTAACTACTGAATTAACTTAAGAACAAACCCAACTAACTGTGGAAAATCAAGTTGAACAACTTTTCAAAAAAAAAAAAAACTAAAATCGTGTTTATGAAAAATTAATGGCGCCGAACGTAGTATTTATTTAAATTTATATTCTCTCGTTGTCGCAGTTGACTTTGTACATATTTTTGCAATTAAGCTGACAAGTAATATCGTTTCAATGCTTTGTTATATAATATTATTTTTAATATGTTTGTTCAAGTGTGTTTTTGTTCTTAAATAAATGTAAAAATAATAAAGAAAAATGTGCTGGCTTTTCCAATTATTGTTTATAAGCACAAAACATGCGCAAGATTCATATTTAACTTTTTTTTTTTGGTAATTAATCGAGACAACTCAAAATAATAAAAAAAAAAAAATAAAAAATGCCAATCCAGCAAAATCCCTTCACATTTATGCTGCAATTTATTCAAAAAAATATAAACACTCAGCTTAAATTTTTTTTTTGCATAAGCAAAAGCTTTAATGGTTTAATTCTAACAATAAGCAACGCACGACGCGACATTATCTAAACAACAAATTTATGAAACATTTGTATGCAGCTGTTTGTGGGAAGTAATTGATTACATTAGAGCAATTTGTGTTTATTACTACAAAACAAAAAAAATAAAAAGGAAACAAAAATTTTCCAAGAAATTCATATATTATTTAAAGGTTGTAAGATAGATTGAAGTGACTATTGGAAACACAGTTTTGATGTCACCAAATCTTGTTTATAGGACTGGTAGCTGGTAGAGCCGACTCAAAACCAGCTACACAGTTCGAAGTGTTTTTTGATGGCAGAGATGTCTAAACTTATTGGGATCTCCATCTGGACCGGTGTTGAGTCCCTCCCTGGGCAGAGTTTTTGCAGACTCTTACCAACTTTGACCTAGAGCCTGTATCACAGCTTGATTGTCCGAGAAGATGAATACCGTTCTGTCGCGAACGTTTAGTTCTATGAGCAGCTCACAAGCTGTAAGCATAGCATAAACATTCGCTTTTGGGACTAATATCAGACCCAAGTACTGGGCTCTACCGGACAGAGTCAATTGTGTACTTGCTAGCTTAGGTAGTTTTGAAGTTTAGTATTTTATATCGATTGGTGAATAGTATCAACTCGGTCTTAACTAGTCTACAACTCATAGCCCTTTGCTGAGCGCCAATGCTCGTAGCAATCAGAGAGACTAGGCCAACACAATTTGACGCTTTACATACTTACTTGCCTTAGTATAGAAGCTAAAATAAAAATTCATAGGAGGGAGAATAGAAACCTCCTGGCTATTTGCGACTGATAGCACCTCATTTCAAAATTCTGCAAAGTACTGAGTCAATTAATTTTCAAAAGCACCACACTACTCGCCTAATAAAATTTCCAAAAATGCAGACGATAGTTTACGAAGTTTAAGAGAGTTGGTTTTTTTTTAAATATTCTATATAAAAATACATCTTGAAGAACTTGGTTATTGAGTAACTTTAAAATAAGTTTATTTTTTCTAACACGGCTCTTTAAAAAATTTGCATAAACTTAATCAAAATCAATAAGCGTAGCGTTAATGGTTACAGCTTGATTTACAAGTGTCCAGTTACCATAGAATAAAAAAAACAACAACAACATAAAACCAACCGCAACAACAACAACAACAACAAAATAATCGTCAAACACGCATGAGCAACTGTCAAAAAGCGCAAAGAGCAATCTCGTTCAATTTGCGCATTAAATTAATTTACTCAAATCAAACGAATTCAATTTGTGTACAATTTATGCGTAAGCTTTTTTTTTTCTTCTTTTCTTTTCAAATAAAAGCCGCTAACAACATCATCAGTGACAACAACAACAACAACAATCAAAGGCGAAACCACCGCAACGCTACGTTCAATGCCACAAAACGAAGACCACCGAAAGCGACCAAAGAAGAAGAAGAAGAAAACGTTACGAGCCTAAAAGAAACAAAGATGAAAAAGCTAAAGAATTCTGTTTGTAAACAAATGCAAAATGTGTGCTGATTCAAAGAAAAGAAAGACAAGAAGAAGAACAAGAAGAAAAAATACAAAAAAAAATTAAAATCATAAAGTGCAGACGTAATAAATATTTTAATGAGCGACAAAAAAAAAATTATATAGCTCAACATTGGAGAGCAAAAGTTGAAGCAGCAGCAGGTTGAAAAGTTGCTAAAAAAAGTCAACAAAATGAGATGAGAGAAAACGGGTGAGAAGAGCAAGTTAGATACACAAATAGAGACTAAGATTTTAAGCTAGTTTAATACCAGGGTTCCATTAAGTAACATGTTGCGTTTTGATATTCAGTAAAAATTCGTTGAGTATATACCCAAGGACCATAGATGATTTTAAATGTATACAATTCTACAATTCCGTTTCTGGAGATTGCGTTCTTCATCAACACCTATCCTCAAAAAATTGATGAAAGCTTCCAGATCCGAAAATCTTAGTGATGATATTTGAAATTGGAATTAACTCTAAGTAGATCTAGGGAGGGGCCGGGGTGTGGCGGCGGTCCCCGCCGGGCCCGCGGCCCCCGGGGGGCGGGGTGGCGGCGCCCGGGAATTTTTTCTTACAAATAAAATTAAATAAAATATTATATTTTAATAAAAAATTAAAGATCTGCTATTTTCAGAGAAATTATATGTTTTACAAAATAATTATTGTTTTCCAGTTTTAAATTAATACCTAAACCATGATAGTATTAAATAATCCCTGTTTGAATTCAATCCGTAAAATGTTGAAAGCAATTGAAACGTTGATATTGAAATAGTCAAGTAGACGTAGACGACGGCAAAGACACAACTACAGCTTAAAAAACAAAAACAAAAAAACCTATAAAGTGCTATAAAGTCTGGCTGTAACAAAAAAAAAAAAAAAAAACACCAACAAGAATTTGAAACGTATTATTCCAGTTATCTCGACTACAATGTTTCCTACTAATAGTTTAAGTCTGAGCCTGAATTAGAGATGTCCGTCGGGACAGGAACCCCATGGGTCCCAAATACTTTTAAGTACGAAACTGAAAAAAATTATAAATTATAACACTGCACTTTATTTTTAGCGTTTTTATAAATAAAAAAAACAGGCCCGGCGTCCCGACGCCCTAGTGTGAACCACATGTATAATATTACATGCAATAATCTGATCTGGGCTTATACACATTTGCGATATATTCAAATATTAAGTTGTATGAATTCAGCCGATTCAAAGCTTTTATACTCTTCATATTAATTCGAAAATATACGGAGATACGTTCGAAATTGTGTAGTTTATTTCATCATTAAAATATTGGCGGGACTACAAAAAAAACAGTGCTGCAAATCAGGTTTTCAACCGAACCGCAGTCCTTTTTCGAGTGTTTTTTTCTGAACCGTGAATTGGAAAAGGTCTTCTGAAAGATAATAATTTTGAACCAAAAAACCGAACCGTTTGTGCGTTAAAGTGGTTCGGTTCAAACTAGTTTACGCTTATTTTAAATAAAAAAAATGTCGAATTTTGTTTGAGTAAAGAAAATCATTGTGTTCATCTCGTATGTTAGACTTGAGCTCATTTTTTAATTCAAATCGCTTCTAGTTAAGTTTCTGTTCGGCAATTGTATTAGAAGACATAAAAAAATTGCCTTCGAATTCTTCTTCTCAGCACCAAAATCAAATTCTAACTTTTAAATTTTAAAAGATCACTGCTTCTTTAAGATGTTACACAATTTTTTGCATATTCAATATGCCATTTTAACTTTTCAATGTAGTGTATAGAAAACAAACTGAAAACAGTTGAACACAGACATCGGCATTCAGTTTTAAGCGCTTGCGTCGTCGTCGCGTTGATCGTTGCTCGTATAGCTTCGTTTGTTGTTGTTGTTGTTTTTGTCGTCGTCGTCGTCGTTGTTGTTGTTAGATTCAAATTCAGATTCAATATTTTTGTGTTTGCTTATTTTTTTTTTTTTTTCGTGTGTTTTTTTGTTTTTTGTTTTCAGTTGAGTTCAGTCTGTCGTGAGGTTGATTCGGTAGCGTATTGTAATTCTTATTGGACAGTTTCAAACGCCGTACGTAAATTTCCAGCATTCGCTTGCCGGTGTCGCGCGTGTTTTGTGCGACAAGATTCTTATTAAAATTTATATTTATTAATATTTTTTTTTTTTTTTTTTTTTTGTTTAAGAAAAAAATTTAAAAAGCTTAGCTCACAAATATAATATTTTTTTTTATACATATGCAATTAGTTTTGTATGTACCTTCTATATAAAGCTTTTTTTTTGTTTAAACAATTATGTACACATGTGTATGTATGTGCGTGCGTGTATCTTCTATTGTAAGTGCGTGTTTTGATAATATTTTAAATGTGTGTTTTTTTTTTTTTACAATATATATTTTTATTACTGTTTTTTACAATTGTTGTACAAATGCAAAAAAAAATAATAATTTTCAATGTTATGCATAGACACAAACAAATTCAAATTAAAAAGCAAAAAACAAAAAAAAATCCAATTCAAACTAGCAGCAGCAAAAGTAAATTCCACTTGAAGCAAAGCAAAAGTTCAAAGTCATAAAAAAATCAAAATGCGCAAAGAACAAACAAGCAAAATGTACAAAAAAAAAAAAAAAGACTCAACTTTAGTATTTTAACTTTAATAAAAACCAAAGCTATAATACTCTGATAAGTTGCAAGTCATTTATAAGTTCCGGAGAGTCTTTAAGTTGATGTTCTAACGGGTTTTTTTTTTTTTGTTGAAAGCCTATAAAAAAATTGTTTGAAATAAGTTGAAATATTTTAAGCGTGGTGGCAACCCTGGTTGTAAATTTATTGCGTTTTCAGAAAATACATGGTTTCAGAAATATGTGTAGAAAGTTTTTAAGTTAATTTGGTGAAAATTTAGTGAGATTTACATACATATGTATGGTTGCTAGTAAGGGCAGTTGCATCGGTGAACATGATTACTCAAAAGCGACCAAGCCGATTGTCTTCAAATTTGATATGTATCTTTAATACATAAAAATCTAGTAAGCAAAATTTTTTAGAGCTAAAAAATTACCGTTTTTTTCTCATGGAAACTGTTTTTATTCAAACTTTTAAATTTGACAAGACGCCATTATGTCAAATTTAAATATTTTATTAAATCCTTCGATTGATAACTAAATAATCTTTTACTGAAAGTAAATCAATTTGAAATTTCTGTTTCCGATAAACCAGATCGCCACAATTTTGACCGGCGATCTGGTTTGTCGGATCATATTACTTTGACCGGACATAACTCGTAACCTTTTTCACATTTCTAACTTTGTGTTTCTATTAAATTAAAGCTTAAATTTTGTACTTTTAATATAATAAATCGTTTTTGTAAAACAAAAATAATGGTTGGAAAAAAGCCTTTTTTTAAACTTACAACCAGGGTTGCCCCCTTAAATGGACACCTCAACTCTCTCTCTCTGAAGCTGATGCTGTGCATACGATACAGACGTCCAGTAACTCCTCTGATTCACTGTTACAAACTTCGCAATTAAATTAATATGCTTAAATACACTATGTATGAAGGGTATACAAAAAAAAAAAAAAACAAGCAAGAACGTTAACTTCGGAAGCACCGAAGCTCAAATACCCGCCACACTAAACTTTATTCATTTTCTTGGAAAAATAAAAAAATAGAAGGTGAGTTTGTATAGGACTATATGTTATAGTGGCTCGATCCTTGTCATATCGGAAGCATATTTATAGGATAACAGTAGAAGTCATTTTACACAGATTGGAGTGAATATATCCATAAATAAGAACTATTTTCATACAAAATCTGAAAAATGGGCGCTTGGTTTGTATGGGGGCTGTATAAAAAAATGGGCGTGGCACCTTTCTTTTGAAATTGGATGGATGGATATTGGATTAAAAGTGTTTTTACCCGATTCGTAGTCAAAACATTCATAAATAATAACTATTTTCATAGAAAAATATAGAAAAAAATGGTAAGTTTGTATGGGGGCTATATCTAAAAATAGGCGTGGCACCTTTCTTCAAGTATTGGATGTATGGATATTGGATTAGAAGTGTTTTAACCCGATTTTTTAGTAAATACATTCATAAATAATAACTATTCTCATAGAAAAATATAGAAAAAAATGGTAAGTTTGTATGGGGGCTATATCTAAAAGTGGGCGTGGCACCTTGGTTCTGCCATACAAACTGCCTAGGAACACAAAAAGCTTAAGTTTAAAGTTTCAGGTCAATATCTTTAAAACTTTCCGAGAAACACGCATTGCAACAGACAGACAGATAGACGGACGGACGGACGGACAGACAGACGGACATGACTAGATCGATTCGTCTCGTCGAGCTGATCAATAATATATATACTTTATGGGGTCTCCGATGCCTCCTTTAATGCGTTACAAACTTTCCGACAAACTGATAATACCCTTCACACTATGTGTGGCGGGTATAAAAAAAATACACGAAGAAAGAAAGCATAAAAAGCAGAAAACATTGCGCCAAATTGAATGTGGACGCTGTCACTGTCCGATGTTCAGCCATAGACAAGTACAAATGTATCTTTGTTTGCTTTGCATATTCTAATAAATTGTAGAAAAGTATCTGATCACAAAAATGACAAACATGATAATATTATAATTATTACAGCACTTTGCATTTAACTGCTTCAAATTGAAAGATATTACGGAAGACACTTACGATATACAAAATAAAAAAGCAGTTGAAACAAAATCCAATTAAACTAAAAGATTAAGAGATGCATGAGCAAATGTCTGTCTGTCTGTCGATATTCTTTGCTTCTAAGTAAAAATCTATAAAATCAACAGGTTTACTAAATATCTCGCTTATCAATCGAATTGTTAAATAACCTAAAAAGTTAATTTAGACAGACACGCGCAATTAACGCAAATCGAATGCAAATTAAATGCGCATTACTGCTGATTAGATTACGTTAAGTGTTACGTGTGTGTTTAGCTGTTAGAGTAAAAAATGCAACCGTGGCTTTTATTTATAAATTTTTGCAAGACTTTTTTTTTTCTTCTCTTTTTTGTATTCTAATAAATTTTATGTAGGCGTTTGGTGCTTGTAAACGAATATTAACTAGATTGCTGCTGTTGGCTTAGACTGGTCAGTCTGTCTGTCTGTCTGTCTGTCAACAAAGGCAACGTACGTGTCGTAATAAAAAAATATTAAATTTAAAAAAAAAAACTAGTTGAAAGCGTAAAATTAAAAGGCAAACAAAATTTATTTTTTCAAAATGTTTGCAAATTTCTTTCATACTTTTGCGCTATTCTATGAACGCCCCCACAAAATACAAAAAAAACTATAAAATACAAAAATGAAATCATGACATTTTAAAAATGTAAACAAAACAGATTAAAAAGTAATAAATTAAAAAAAAAAAAAAAACATTAAACAAGTCACATAGCAACAATAACAACAAATGAGCAAATATTTAAAATTAGCAAAAAAAAAAAAGTGTTAAAAAAATGACTTAAATGTTTGCCTGTAGCGTAGACCCAAGGGAACTATGGGAACACTGGTATGAGCGGGTTCGGATAACGAAAACTACAAAATTGCCAGGCGGAACGGAATATTGGTCTAATCCCAGCATTGCTGAGTATAAAAACTAATAAAAAACCCGAATCATATAAGCGGCAAATGTGTTTCGGCTTAAAGCGTTTCGAGTTTTCTAGAAAACAAATTTATTTTTAAATTTTGGAAAAGTATAAAATTTTTTTTTGAGTTAAGATATTGCTTGTGTTATGCCTAAATTACGGAAAGAACAGCCTCCTGAATAATAAGGATCGATCAGTGCCGCCACTGCCAAATAGTTGTTACTATTTTCAAGATAATTTGATTATGCTGTATACTGAATACCGCTGATCTTTAAGGGAGTCTGCTCACAGTTTTGCTTTACAGATTCATGTGTGGCGAACAACAGCTCTGAATTGTTAGTGGCGCTTTTTTATTTTCAAGACTAATTAAAGGGACAATAAGTGCCATCTATGTTATGGCTTTTTTACTTATTTGTTGTTGTTGTTGTGCCGCGTATACATCATTTAGTGAAGTATTTTTCTTTGATTTATTATTTTATTTATTCGACTATTATATTCATAACTCTTCATTACACAATACAAATTGTTGCTAATTAAATCAGGCACACACACACACACACACACAACAATTCTGGAATTGAATTGAAAGTAGAAATGTGCCCGACTGACTGGGCGCAGTTTTGTTAATTAAGTGTTGTGTTGTGCGTGCATTCTAATTGAATTTGGAGGTCGTTTGAGATACATTTGAATATGATCGAATAAGATTTATGTTACGATGATATTGATGATGATGAAGTAGGAACTAACACTGATTGTATTCAAATAACGAGTACTACGCTCGATTGCCAAATCAAACGTAAACATTTTTTTTTTTTTTTTTTTTTTTGCTGTTTATTATTAATAATAATAATAGAAATAAACTTTGTGTCTCAAAATTTCCATACTGTTTATTCTTCGTTGGAAATGTCTAAAAGTGAGAGAAAGAAGCACTCAAATAAATAAATAGACAAAATAACTGTGCACAGAATTGTTGTTTAAATATTTAAATAGTAATTACTGGAAGAAAAAAAGTCGTATCTCTTAAAAAAGATGGAGAAAAAAAAAAAAAAAAATCTACTAAAGTGGTTGTGGCATATGCGCGAAGGTTAGATTTAAACGTTAAACAATTTTTATTTTCTTTACTCAAACTGTTTGGCCAAAAATCTTGTTTACGATTTCCGCCAAAGTAAATAATAAAAAAAAAACTTTCAAGTATTAAGCAACTAATTCGTGCGTGTGTGTGTGTGTGTTACAGTGAAGAGGGCAACTTTGGAACTGTTGTTGTGTTATATGCAGACAGACGGACAGACAGACAGATCGTAAGTTAGTTAGTTGACCAAACGTTCAGCCGCCAGTAGCACTTCACAGATTCATTCACTCACTCACTCGCTCGCTAACCCTTTAATCCCTTTAATGATCGACAACATCGACGATCGGTGGCAGTGGTGGCGACTGTAGTGGCGGCAGCAGTGCCACTTATGTATTTCATTGCGTGTTTAACATAGACGTAGGAGCCTGATGTCGTTGATTTATATATAGAAACTGAACTTTTGAACTTTTAACTACGCTCATGCGGTGGTATGCTGCAATATTTATTTAAATTTTCTAGTGTTTTGTTGTTTTTCAAGTGAAGCAGCAGTAACAACAACAACGACAACCATCAAGAGTAAAATGAAGTCTGTCGCTCACTGAAAGCTTATGAACTGAAAGCAGGAAATTAAATTAACGCTAAAATTGCATTTTTCCTGGCACTTTAAATTCAATTTTTTTCTGCCTGCTGTGTCACAGTTGCAGTAAATTCGTATTCTTTCGTAGAATCCATAAAAAAAATATATATATATATGTATACGCATATATCAACTTGATCAACTTGACGGGACAAATTCATACAAATCGTTTGTTCATCAGTTTTGTCTTTTTGTTGTGCAGAAATTGTATATTTATGAATAGTCTGTCCGTAAAGCGAAGTTTTGTTTTCCTACTTATTTTTATATCTAAATTTACAATTATAGCCTTGCCGTAATATTTACGATTTTAAATTGTTTGAGTCCCTAAGATATATATATCATTCCTTGTATTCCATATAATAAGAAAACGGCTATCAGTTACAAAACCGATTACAAAAAGAGTCTGTCCAAACCGCAAAATGTGTTTGCTTTGACTTAATTTTCCGCTTACTAAATTTAGGCATGAGTTATTTAAAAATAATTAGAAAAATATTTTTTTAAAATAAACGAGAGTAGCTTGTTTTTTTGTGTTTAGTGTTTAGTATTTAGCATTTGCTTTTCATTTCACTTTGGCCGATTTGAAATCGGTGAAATTTTGCGATTTACGTTTTTGCGGTAGCATTAAATCAATCGTCGATCAATTATAAAATAAATCAATCGATCAATAATTTTAAAAAGTATTTTTAAACTTTCCACAACAACCAACAAATGCAATAAATGAATTGGATTACTTCATCCGCAAAATGGTGTAATAAAGAATATTAATGCCGCAATAATACCAACAATTATTATAAAATATTTCCATATACGTAACGCATGAATTTGCAAAATATTTAATATTCCGAAGCATTGCATTTGGCGTGCTTTCAAACACGTTCAATGCAAAAAGTTTTAAATTTGCAAAATTAGAAATTAGAAATAAATATTTCGTCCAAATTTAGATATTTTTGTTGTCATTTAACCTTGAAAAATTTTCAAGATACATTTGTATCTATAATAAGTAGGTATAGTATGTACATATATTTATATAAATGAATATGTAAATTGTGTAGCGATAGTTTTTCGTCGTTCGTTTGTTGTTCTCGCCATAATTTTATTTTTTTTTTTTTAAACCTGTGAACGGCTATTATCAATTTGTCGAAAAGTTTGTAACGCATTAAAGAGAGATATCTTAGACCCTATAAAGTATATATATTCTTGAACAGCAAGACGAGACGATTCGATCTAGCCATGGCCGTCTGTCTGTCTGTCTGTTGCGAGGTAATTTATTTGCTCAGTTTTAAAGATATTAAGCTGAAACAATAAAACTTAAGTTTTGCTCGGTTCTTGGTAATTTCTATATTAAAATTAGAACGCCACGCCTACTCTAATGTGATTTTTGAGTTTTTATATGGAAAACTTGAAATCTGGTTAAAATATATCTTTAAGGTTGATATCGATTAGCTTGTTTTAGAACGTTGAATCACCTTTAAAAAAAAATGATCACATGATTTACTTTGTATAAACTAAATAGCTGATCATATTCTTTTCTACCAAAACCATTAAAAGTATTTCATTTTTTTTTTTGTTGAAATATGAGTGTACTGCTGCTACCATTGCACTTCCTGTGTTTGCAAAAAAATATTGTACATATTTACAGAATGTTTTACTCTGAGCTACTTATGTATCTAACGCGCTTGTATAATTTTTCATTTGAAAATATTTTTTATCTTCTTTTTTTTTTTTTTTTTTTGTTTATGAAATTTGTCATCGTACAAAATTGCTGATACGTTTAATATTTATTTATGTCTATTTTGCAGTCAACACGACACATTAATAACAATAAGCACAATGCTAATAAGAAAACCAACCACTACAAGGGTAAATTTAGTTTAAATAAAATCGTCGATAAGATAGCAAAAATATTATTCCATTTCATTGTGTGTATATGCTGTGTGTGTGTGTGTGTGTGTGTTTGTGAAAGAGTGTAAAGAACTGTTATCGAAATGAGTGAAATATTCAATTACAACATACAAAAAAAAAAAAAAATACTGTATGGCTTAAAAATATATTCACAAGCAACACAAATGTGTTGCATTGATTTTTATTAAAAATTTTATTAGTGTTGCCAAAAAAATCACTATCGATGATTTGTTCACAGTGATTTAAAAATCTTAGTGTTGCACGGCTACTGAAAGTAGTGATTGCAATATTCTTGTACCTTCAGTTATCGGCGATTTGGTGTATCGCTCTTCGCAAACAGTGAAAGTGATCATTTATCAGTGATTGGTGCTTTCATCATTCTTCGCAATTCATTCATGTTCGCTTCATCAACGAACCTGTGTACCGAATTTCAAGTCGCAGTCGCTAATTGCACACTGAAACTCAAAAATCACTCTTTTTGCCAACACTACTACACAGGTACTTGTTTGAAGTTTTAATTTAAACGCAAAAGATGTAAAGATTTTTTTTTTATTTTTTCTTTGCATGATATTTTTAATTCGAGTACACTGTAAGAATAAATTGATAAAATAACAATATCAAAACGTACAATCGTTCGATCTGTCGATAATATCGATATATAAAATATCGATAACAAAAAAAAAGAAATGCAAATTTAAAAATATATATATGTATATCTATGCAATTTTACGACACACTGTACAAGAAAAAAGAGCTCACACACTGAAATTTACAATACCTTTTCAGGCACACGAAACGTAACGTAACAATACAATTTGAATCTTATCAGTTTGAAAGCGACTTGCGATAAAAACGGCCAGAAAAAATAAACGCTGAAACAAAATCAGTAAAATATATACCAAACCAGTCATCAGTCACCTGGTGAAGAAAAAAATGAGCAATTTGAATTTCATTCATGCAAAGCAAAACGAATTACAACAGCAAAAAAGTGAATAATCTAATTAGAGACTGGAAGAGCATAGAGTAACATAACTATGCGCAATATAAGGAATCTAAAGGATCCGACTAGCAGCAGAATACACGCCAATGTAACAACAAAATGTTGCTATTGGAGTTTAACGTTGTTGTTATTACTAATATTCGGAATATATCCAAACATTGTAATGGCACAATGGCCCGGAGAAGGAGGAGGAGGAGGACCTGGAGCGACAACAACTTTATCGAATGTTAGCTGCATAGAACACGATGGAAAATATACATGCGATTGTCGCAATGTAGCGCAGGTAAGCATTGAATTAAAATTGGAAAAAAAAAGAAAAGAATTATGAGTAATGTATTTTCTGCATAGCCAATGTTACTGCCACCGCTCTACGGCAATGTATATCAAGTGGAGATTAGCAATTGTCAGGCGCTTACAATTAATGCAAATACGCTGGGCGACATCTACAATTTGCATCGCATTGTTATCAAGCATGTTGCACGTCTGGTGCTGCACAAATATGCGCTGACAGTGCCGCGCACAATTAGCAGTACACCGATTACAATAGAATTTGAAGAGGTACATAAACATTGTATATCAAAAAAGAGATTATTTCATTTAAATTATTTTATTTTTTTACAATTTTTCTTTTTTTTATATGGCAGGTACATTTTGAGCTCATCGATTCACATGCAATTAATGGCAACATTGGCGAAATAGCCTTTATTGGTGGCAGCATTGGTGTCATACAACCATTTGGTGTTACAACAACCAGAGATCGTGCTACACTATTAAAATTGGACAGAGTACGAGTGCAGCGTATTGAGCAGCAGGTACATAAAAAATATAAAAGCATACTTTAAGGCGTTTTCAATTCAATTCAATTTTCTTTTAGGCTTTTAAAAAATTCGTTGTAGAAAAATTGGAAATACATAAATGTGAATTCGAGAGCAATGTGCCATCGCGTGCCTTCTATGATCTTGAAGTGCCAGATACGTTTAGCATGCAGCATAATCGTTTCCGTGAAGTATACTCGCATGCCTTTAGCTTTAAGTGTAAGTGTATCATATACAGGGGTGGTTATTTTAAATTTCTCTAAATCTAAATCCAAAATATTCCCTTTTTTTTTTTTAGTGATCTCTAAACTCATCATTACCGGCAATAGCTTTACTCGTGTCGATGGCGAATGGTTTGAGGCGTTTGTACGTGATAGTATTATCATACGTGAAAATAATTTTGGCATAACCAGCGAAATAGCATTCCGTGGTATCTTACTACATCGTGATCGAAACAATATGAATGAACGTCTGGAGTTACGTTTCAACAACAATACAGTGCAATCGGCATTAGCACCGAACACAGCAACACCACAACAAGTGCAACAGGAATTTCAACCGCGTCCACTGGTTTTTAATGAAAAATTTGCACTTAGCATAAAAGCGCTACATTATAATAACGCTTGGACATGTCATGCGTTGGATATGTCACAAAAACCAGCAGTGCCTAAGTCTGAATTTTTTCGACAACACAGCGATAATATATACTTTCGACGCGGTGATATAATAACAACGACATCAACAATTCCAGCAGCCAATAGCGCTGACAACAATAGCCACCAAAGCTTTATAGTCTTAAGTAAAATTATCGAATCGGACTGTCAACAGTCGTCATATGTAGCGTATATAGTTATAGGCAGCATAATTGTAGCATTACTCATTGTACTTGTTGTACTAATTATTTGGTGCCAAATAGTGCGTAAACGCAAGCGTCGTAAAATGGACGTTGTTGTGCCAGAACCGCGCACCTATAAGGAAACACAAATTATATACCAAATCGAGAATGCTGGTCTCCTTAAGACTGATCTGTAAGGCTACACAAACACACCACACATACACACACACACACACAAATATAAAGTACAGCTAAAAGATGCTAGAAACTAGCCGGGCTGGCCCAAACGCTGCACAACAATAGTATGTATATACATGGCAATTACTATGTATAACTATTATTATTGGCCGAAATACAATATCGTATTTTATTTCGTTAAACCAAATTGTTTAGTTTTTATATTTAAAAAAAAAAAATGTATATATAAAAATATATTATTTTGTATATAATTTTATAATAAAAATAAAATATTTATAAATTAATAATTAAAAAATGTTTTGTTTTTTAATGCGTACTTACCCAATTGGTAAATAAGATTCAAGCGCTTGATGCACTGTTAGCGTAGGTTCAGCCAATGCAAATCCCTTGGAGAGCAATGCATGATGCGTGCTAATAGTTTCCTCAATGCCTGTCAAATCTTCAATATCCTTATCATCTAAAAAGACAAAAAAAATATTAAAGTTTTTAACTATTTTTAGTAACTTCAAGTTTATAGTATTTCGACAAACCTGGTAAATTTAATTCTTTCTTCATAAGATTCGCGCTACACATGCCACCTAAATAGGCTAGCTCCTGTTCCAGCCGTATCAAACATGAATTTGAAGCATTCAACTGTAAGAAAAAAAAAGTTTTTTGTATGTAATTAGCTAAATAGGTATAAGTATAAGTTTTAGGCGATATAATTTCGACTATAGTTGAATTGTTTACTTAAAAAAAGTCAACAAATTAACAAAAACACGCACAACGATTTTGTTGCCTATATTTAGATATTCCTTAATTGAGCGCCACTATCTTTTTTTTCCAACTCATAATTGGCTCGAAATGAGTGAGTACAGTACACAGTTAACATTCAGTTATACATACTGTGTACCTATTGTATTGATTGCTTTTAACTTGAATTTAATTCTAAATCTCGCCAATTAAAATTAATTTGTATTGTGGTTTTCCAAATTTGGTGATGCCTCAAAAGCACACAGCTCAGCTTTTGATACTGTTTAAAACTATACATTTACATAGACATATTATAGGAATATATACATTGTATAAAAAAAAAAAAGAAGGTATAAGGAATTGTAATCCAAAGAAAAAAAAGAGATAGAAATACAAAGCAAGCCGTAATAATATTAAGCAGAACTAAAATAAATTATATAAAAACGATTTAAATAAGAATAAAAATAATTTATGTATAACATTTAATATAATTACAGTTGTTGGATTGTCATAGCCAACCACAAGGCACTTAAAGCCAAAACGATTATTGTGCGGATCTTGAGCATACAACGATGAGGTTTCCAATGAAAATTCTACGCAATTTCCCGGCAATATAAGCACATTTTGCATCCAGTTTGATGGACTAGAAAAAATCAAAAAATAAGTTAGTAGATTATAAAGAAAAAGGTTTATGCGTAAAAAAAAAAAACTTAAAACTTACGTATTAAATTTCTTCACTACAATCCAATCTCGATCGATTTCCGAATGCGCCGGACCGTTGTTCGAATTTTTATTACAACAGCTCATCGTAAGTTGAGCATTTTTAAAATTGCCAGCAACAGTGCGACGCATACCTAAATTGTTGTCAAGCATATCATAATAATCATCATTAGTTTGACATGGTTCCGGTGCTGCTGGACGTGTTGGTATTGAGAGTAACAAGTAATCCTCCAGTTGCGCGGTACCAGATTGTGCATCAAATTCAATGGTAAGCCACTGTACACAACGCGGAAACTCTACACGATAGCAACTAATGCTCGCACTGCGATACGGATGTTCGCTTTCAACGACACAATAATGATTGCTTGTGGTACAATTATCGTTAGTTGCTGTGTTGTGCTGTGATGAACTGGGTAGCTGTGGCTCAGCCTTATGTGACATAAAATCCATGCCTAATTGATGTATACCTTGTACCGCGCCACCACCACCACCACCAGCTCCGATAACATTTTGATCTTTCGTTATATATAATTGATTAAGTGCTGCAATATGTGGTAATATTTCCTTAATTAAACCCAATAGCTGCACAGAACTCTGTAAATGAAGATTAAATGTTAAATGTTTTTTTTTATATTATTATTAGCAGCTTAGTAACCGTCAACTTACCTTAGGATCGCTACATGCCAAATTTGCAATATGCGCATAGACCAAAGGCAGCAGCGTATGAAACATATTCGATGAGGCTAAGTTAAATACCTCGAGTAATTGTACTAGCGCCATTTGTCCGGTCGCTGGTAATTCCTCAGAATCTGAACGCGCCAATAACATTGCCTTCTGCTGTTGTTGTTGTGCTTGCACAAAATCTTCAGCAACTTCGTCTTCTGCACGTTCGTTACCATTTAATTTTGCTATTTGTCCATTGCGAAAATTAAGATCATGTACAGCGGGCGCTTCTTCGATACCAATTTCGGTGGCACCAATTTCGATTTCCATTTCGAATGGATTCGTAGAACGTTTATCGAATTTAAGTGTTTCCATAATTCCCTTAGAGAATGATTCAATGCGTTTGGTGATATCACGTGCAGTCGAAATATTCGGATCTACGGGTATTGCCGAGGTACGTGAATTATTTGCCCAATTAATATCCATATGCTCCTCAATCGGTGTAATATTGTGTTCCGAGTCAATTGTTTGAGTGTGATTTGAAGAATTGTCGGATGGCGATGAGGACGAAGCGAGTGCATTACGTGCCAAAATTAATAGTTCTGTACTCTTTTTCGTTATATCGGCGGCAATTTGCAAAGCTGTATCACGTGTTGATACCTCTGCTGAAGTTAGTGAACCGCCGATGCCAATGCCAAGACTATTATTGCCAACTGAACCACCAGCTGCAGCCGTATTTGCAGCAGCTTCATTCTTAATTGGATTACTGTAATAGAGTATGCAGGGTATTTGACCACGCTGTGGCGTTGTACCGTTAAAACTTAGATCACACGAACAATAGTGAAACGTAGTGCCGCACGGACCGCGTACAAAAGGTACACCAGCATCGCCCGAGCATGTTCGTGCACCTTGTGAACAAAGCCTAATTGCATAACGTGCATTTTCCTTAATGGGTACTGGATGCTCGAATTTAATTTCTGCCATATCATTATGTACTGCATCCTGATCATAGGAACCCGAAACCGATTCAAGCGTTTCCCACTTATGCTGTGGCTGCAAGTCAGCAGTGTTATCGTACAGTAACTCCAGTTGATATTCATAGCTGCCGGAACCGGAGAAGACCATTGCACCAGCTATTGCAATGCCCGGTCGATCAACTGAAAATGCAATGGCATCAGGTCCGAAATTGCCAGTATTCCAAGTACGACTTTGATCACAACGGCCAAAGCGCGAACCAGTGGAATGCAGTGTTCGTGGTGGTAAAAACATTTTATCATATTCACCAAGTGAAGTTTGATATACGATCTCCGCAAGAACGCGTGCCAATAAATGACAGCAATTATCGATAAGTCCTTGATTGCAAATGTCTTTGCCACCATAAGAACTAGCCGGGTAGCTTAAACTCATGGTGCGATTATAGATGCGTTCAATTTTTGCGCGTATTGGATTAGCTATGATTTCCAGCAGACGCACTAGTACATCCTTGAATGTCCATGAGTTGCCTAAGAAATCACTTTTCTCTTGCTGTGTACGATAGATCATTTGCTCGACAAGTATTGGATATTGATGTGCATCCGTTGAAGAGAGCATTGGTAGTCCAGAATTATCGCTGGGACTGATAATCGACTGACGCTCATTGCCAGTATTAAGCAGCGAAAATGTCGAACGTAATTTAACAGATGGCGAACAAAGTCCTGCAAGTATGGCACTTAGCAAACGCGAATGTAAAGCACCTTTGTCCATTTGTGCAAGCAAGTCGCAAAGGCAATTCCATTTGAGCGATGAAGTAGGATAGAACGCATCAAAGCAGGCAACAAAACTTAAATGGCATTCGTCAAGAATCTCTAGTACCATTGCGTAGCCTTAAATGGAATGGAATTATATTTTTGTTATGTATACTGTGCGCGGAAATAAACTTATAAACTCACCTTCATCTGTGCAAACATCCTTGAATATTTCATCACAAAAGATGCTTATGAGTAGGGCGCGTACATTGCCAATACTTTCGGCCAATTGTATATTTTCCAAATTGGGTTTACGCAACACTGGTGTACTACCACCAGCCGATGTACTACCGCCGGTGGTATCACCAAAATATTTAGTTATATTACTTGCAATAAGGCTGCTTGCTGCATTACCGGTTGCACCTTTGGGCATGTTTTTATCTGTGCAAGAAAATAATTGTATATTAGATGTCGGTGTTGCAGAGTCTACAACTATATTAGTAAGACATACCTTTGCCAGCTTCGCCGATCTTGCCAGATGAAGACGCAGCATTCGCGCTCGTTCCTTTGCCTTGCGTTTGTAGCTTTGACAGCGCTGCAACAATATTTGTAGCATTTGCTGCATTATTGCCGGCCAACGACAGCGCTGACCGTTGTGGATAGATTTCATTGGTGTATTTACGTAGCAAACGTAAACAAGATTTGTTTACATAGATTAGGTAATCAAGCGATTGTTTCACTTGTAGTTGTCGCGATTTTTCACGTTGTTCACGTATATTGATCTTAAAAGCCTCCCATGACCAACTTAGCAATACAACCAAACTCTCAAAACATTCTTTGCTGACGCTATTAGCAAATGCTTTCGAAATCTTTTGTACTGGCTCAATATAAATTGGTGCTGGTGGCTGTTTGGATTCTTGTGAAACAAGGCGATATAGTATAGCCGGAATTTGACCTGAATTGACATCAGTGCCGTTGTTTGCTTTTTTTGAAGTTTTAAATGTGAATATGACTTGATCCTCAGTTGCAACATTTGCCTGACCGCAAGAACCGCAATCAGACGATGGCCCAGATACACGTGCCCAAACTAAATACCAACGGCCTGCTGAAATATTAACTGGCTTTGGTAACAAAATATGATGTTTACTGCGTGCAGCGCATTCAAATGGTATTTCTTTGGTTTCACTTAATAGAACGCCATCCTTTTCATAGCTGCCACCATCAATGCCCAAATCGTAAAGACGCAATTTACATGTGTATTCACCGCGTCCACCAAACATTCCAAAACCAATTATCAAAATATCCGTATCCGTACAAAAGCGTAAAGCTTCGACGCTATGTCCAGAGTAACCCCAACCACCACCGAAATTGTCAAATCGATTGACAACCTGATATTCGTTATTTTGTGATTCGATCGTTTGTGATGGTTGCTTTGCTAGCAACTCGTCAAAACAGCCAGGACTAAAGGTAAAATACGAATTATGAATAAATTAGGTAAATGATCTCTGGAATAAAAAAAAGCTTCAAACATACATGTTCTCTTGTGCAGATGTGAGTATATCCAGACAAGCAAGCAAATTTAACGAAGCCTGCGAACGTGAAATGCGTGCTTCAGGTTTACTAGGCAACGCCAACTCCGGCGAGAGTAATGCACGATAATTGGCTGAGTTCTGAGGAAAAAAAAAATTACAAATTAAATATTTAAAAGGATCATAATTATACAAAATTGTTTAACTTACTGGACCACTTTCGCAAATATCGCTATTTAAAACATTATAGCAACGCAGCTTTTTGGTTGTAACATCGAAAACCCAAAGTACATTATAATTTGGATCCATGGCAAAAGCGATCTGTGGCTGTGTGACTTTTTTCATGTTGTGCACTACTTGTGCTACTACTTCCAGGAGTTACTACTACGGGTGCTTGCTCGGGTTGACGTCGTTGACGGCGTCGCTGCTGTTGTTGTTTTTTATGTGGTTGTTGATGTGGTATCTCAGCATGTTCTGTTTGTTGTTGTACATCAAATATTTGATTTCGTGCTTCATGCATACTACGAGACATTTGCTCGCTTATTGGACCGGCTGTTCCTGCAGCAGCTATCGCTGACGGTGTGCTGCAAGCGCTATTTATTTCCAAAATTGGTGTAGACACATCAACATTTTGATTGATTTCCGGTAAAGCGCTAGATTTGTTATGCTGTTTATTTTGTACAAAATTAATTTGATTCCGATAGTGTGCAGTACAGCTGCCATCACGTCGATTAATTGAAAGTGTATGAAAAGACAGCGGTATGGTGGGTATAAGCACTGAAAAAAAAAACAAAGAAAAAATGCTATAAGTTGATTACGGATTGCAAGATTTAGCAACTTTTTACTTACATATTGTTTTCTTATTTGCTACGACGTGCATTTTTGGTAACATTTGTGCCGTTATCAGTGATTCATCTATTTTGATAAATGTCTGATCACCACTAGCACCAATCCATGTAACTCTTTTGCCAAAACTGGGTCCAAGACCACTGTAAAAATATTTCAAAAATTAGGTTTTAGTTTAAAGAAAAAAATTGTTTAAACAAACTTACAATACAGCACCCGGCGTACAATTCCATAGGAACTTTTGGCGTTGGGATAGTAAACTACTGGCAGCTGAACTACTGGCATCTTTTGAGCCGCTTGGCATGCCTAGTTCTGCAAAAGTTTTTGTCGCTGACACTTTATGCTCTTCATCAGCAGCAACAGGTGCGTTTGGCAATTTATGATTTTGACTATCGTTCGGCATGCGTCCAAGTTGTCCCTTTTGATAGTTGCCAAATGTATATACCATACCTTTTTGTGTCATTAACACTGTATGATTACTACCAGCTGCAATTTGACTAATTATGCCCTGTACATGCACTTTTACGGGTCCATTAGCCGATTGTAGATCGCCAGTACCAAGTTGTCCATATTGATTACTACCAAATGTAAAAACTTCACCGGAGAGCGTTAGTACAACTGTATGATGCAGCCCACAGGAAATTTGTACAACTGGTGAGTTTGTAGGCAAGCTAATTAGCTGTGGCCCAAGTGGTGCCACACGCGGTGGATCCTTATCAAATTCAATGTTTGTATTACTGTCTTCGACTGACTTCTTTTCACGGCGACGCATAATAAGTGTCTTTGAACGCGGTCTATGTAATTCGCTTTGTAATTGCTTTGAGTCCTTCGAATCTATATTAATAAATTCAAATTATTATTAAAATAATAAATTTATTCCATTATTGCTAACGATCATACCATTTTCTGATTCCTGTATAGCTATACAAGCAGCACACAGACCACACTTTGCACAACCGGCATCACCATGACCACAAGGACAAATGCTGCCCGCCACACGTTCTTCGTTGGGCACATTAAGCGCCGAAACGCAGGATACATTATAGGCAGTGCATTCGCGACATACAACGCAAACACGACACTGACCCTGCACTAGATTATGATCATCATAATCGCACAATGTTGATAAATCAAATTTAATGCGTTTGCTCTTATCAATGTTAGTGTCGCTGGCACCAGTACCAGTAGTATTATTGCCGACACTGCCGCTCAACGGTACAATTGTCGCTGCGGCAGCGGCAGCTGCTGTTGTTGATGCCGTTGATGATGCTGCTGCTGATGATGATGATGAAGACCCTGTTGCTGCAGCGGCTGAAGACGATGACGACGTTGCTGAATCCTTGGCTTGGTTGGATTTATTGAAAACACGGCCACACTGACCCTTATTATTCAATCCAAATGTGAATAGTTGACCTTTGGCATTTAATGCTACACAATGCGCTTTACCCAAAGCTACCTTAGTAATATGCTGATCTATAAAATCACTAACGAACCCCATTGAATCGCAATGTGCTGTATCCTTGCCGAACATTATAAGTTTGCCCGTTTTTGTTACAAACGCTGATGTACCATTATTACATGCCGCATGCACAATTACGTGACCATCAATTTTAGACATTTTCTTTGGCTTAACGGCTTTGGGTGAACGTCGATTTTTGGATGTGTCACCATCTTCACCGCGACGTGATGTACCCGTAAAATAGATTGTACCATCGTCATTAACAAGCAGCGCATGTATACCGTCATGACCAACGGCAATGTGTACAATATTTGCTACTTTGGATATAATTAATTCGGTCATTTTCATAGTCGGTGTACGACCAATAGATTTCAATCCAAGTGAGGCCGACTTGCCATAATAGTAAACCTTGCCGTTAGAAGCGCGTACAATGCCAAATTCTTTGCCACAGCAAATAGACTGCACATCCAAATCATTAGGTAGCTTGGGTTCGAAGGTATTGTACGTTGATTGTATTTTTTGTATTTGGTTCTGGTTAAGAACTTCATCTTCGAATGCTGCATAGCCCAATGTGCGAAACTTTTTGCGTGCCAACTGCAATGGAAGCTCAAAGGGCGGTGGTTCATTTCCGTAATTATTATGCGTGATATAGTTTATTTTCTTGACAACAAGTGTATCCTGAAATAATACAAAGTGTTTCACTATTTATATTTGTAAAAATTAACTGGATACTCACATCGCGATTTGTACAGATGGCATTTAATGATTCATCATCTGTAAAGAGCAAATAATTGAAGCCATCTCGTATTGGCAGCATATTAACTGGATTCATGCCCTTTATAGCAAGCGTTTCGGTGTTAACTATTTGCAAATGATCTGCATTGCGCTTTGAGTTACGACGAAAGAAAAGCTGTCCATTGCAGTAGCCAAGCCAACAGTTACGCTCTTTGGTAAACTCCTCGCTCTGTGCATATATATGTCCCTTATAGGAGCCACCAAAGCCGGTGCCAATTTTAAGTAAGGTTCCGGCATAAAGCAAATAGATGTAGGTACCATCACAAGACATGGCTGGTTGCATTTGCAATGAATTTGACGTAGAGGCTGTGTTTAGTGTGAGTGTAATCTAAAAAAAAGGAAACGAAAAAATAAATAAATAAAAGAAAACAATCCAGTAAAGCACATTTACAAAAGACTTACTTCTTCCAATAAAGAATTTAATGGCACACCATGACTGTGAAAATCTGGACGTGAAGGTTTGTTCAATGCTACGCTTATTACCGTATGCTGCAACGCAGATAACACCGCCGGCAGCTGTATAGTCTGTGTAGAAAGTTGCTTCGGTGACATAAGCATTGCCGCTATGGCCTTAAGCATTTTGCCTGTATCGCCGCGTGCAATACAAAGGCCAATAAGTGCACCACAAGCTGTTGCTGACCAATTGGCTTCAACACCGCCCGAACCGCCGGATATTAACGTTGGTGGCATTGTAGCTAAATCCAGCAACAGATCATATAATGGATTTATCAGATCATCTGGTTCTAATTTAAATGAATCCGGCTGTTGTCCTTGTATAACATCAAGCAAAGCTTTAAGTGCTTTGGTGCATAAAACTGGCTGTATATGACGTGCATCTGCAATCAGCTCGAAAAGGCTACGCAATCCAGCGCCGACTATTAAAGGTACAGCAGCCATAATTGGTTCACGTTCGCTTGCATCGTCCGAATCACTATCGGCATCACTGTTTGCCGAATCATGACGTAAACGCTTTTCCAATAGTGCAGCAGCAGCTGCACCGACACCACCACTGCCAAGCACAGAATGACACGAACAATCGATCATATTACCGATCATACATGTACTGGCACAAACTAAACAACACGAAAAGCTTGAATTGCTCCATTTTTTTACCGCGGCTGCAGCCAATGCACCACCTTCATGGAAGAGCGCAAAACGTGTCTCGGCCTCAAGCACCGTGGCACGTATAACCGAGAAAACAGCAAATTTTGAGGCATTTGGCTCTAGTTCAATGTGTGTAACAGGAAAGGCTGGGAAGAAGAGTAATTGGTCCTTAATTATCGGTGGATCCATGGGATTAACAATAACGCCAGCGTTGCCCTCCAATACGGCTGCAGCAGCAGCTATCGCAGCTGATTTTTTATCCTTATTTTTCGCCTAGCAAGCGATTTTCGGTCATTTTGTAATTTTCTGCGCCGCATGAAAGTAAAAGCATTGTATTTATAAGTTATAATTAATTAACTAATATTGATTAAACAAAACAAAACAAAGCAAAACATAACATAAATAATAAATGGGTAATTGCGTTTGAATTAATGCAGGTCAGCAGCGAAACAATAAAAACATACAAAGACAAAAGACAGAGAGTGAAAGCAATTGCGGAAGAATGGTAAAGAGTCCCCAATCCATGGTGCAATAATACAAGGTGCCACTCGTAAGACGTTCGTTTTCATATTGGCACAAAATATTGTGCATTTTTAAATACTTTGATCACCTTGTATTTATTACACTGTCCCAAAAATAACAACAACAACTGAAATACAGCTGTTTGGCGCAATGGCAAAACAGCTGTTTTAAATCGTTACAAAAACTTTTAAACCAAGCGTGTACCGTTAAGGGTTGATTTGTTGCTACAAAGGGAAATCGATTTTTCAACCCCAAAAACAAAAGCGAGACATCTCGCGCATTGTCGCAAACACTTTATTCAAATATAATATAACTTTTTTTTTTCGTTTTTTTTTGCATAAAAAACTTACCTGCGTGTTGAGCTAGTATACAATTCATAGAAATGATCGCCATATTTAATGGGATTCAATAGACCAACCATTGTTGCTGTTGTTGTATATGTATATCAAATAGATTTAACTAAATTACTTATAAGACGCCCCTAAATCGATTTTTACGTATGAAATGCCGCACCAAAATATGCCGACAGACAGACAGATTTAGAGATTTATTGCACAGAAAAAAAACATAAATTAAGACTATTATTTGCACTTTTTTTCATTAACTACGCATAGCACAGCACACGCGTTACTACGTTATAAACATTTTTTTATATTTTACTAATTCTGTCTATGCTTAGCTTAATTAGGAGCTTTTTATTTTCTATTTTTTTTTCCTTAAACCGAAAACTGCTCCATTACAGAGATCCAGCAGAGCAGAGTATAGAATAGAGAAGAGCAGAGTAGAGCAGGCAGGATGTAATGTATGCAATGGGAAAGTGTTGTTAAATATTGTTAAACCGAACCGTTGTGTTGCTACGTGCAGTGTTGTAAAATACTTTTTGAAATTATTTCAAACCACTCTGCAACTGTCAATAACAGCTGTGCTGCAAGAGGAATAAGAAGAAGAGTTGTCAACTGCTACACACGAAGAAGAACATTTTACGTAATTTGTACAAAATAAACGATTTTGTATTTAGTATATTTATTATATTTGAATATATATTTGCTATACAGGTAGCCGTAGGCAGACAGCAAGCGCAGCATGGGCAACGGAATTACACATTATATGAAACCGGATGTTATGCCGGGCCCTGATGTGGTGCCATCATTCGATCCGATGTTAGGCTTTGAGTCCCGCAAGGAGCGAGTTATGATTGCTACACGCGAAGAAATGGAATCCGCCAAATTGGCATTAGAAGATCGTGATTATTGTGCTCACAAGCTATTAAAATATCGTGCTTGTCGTGCGGATACATTTCCTTTTGTATACAAATGTCATCATGAGAGGCACGAATATCTAAATTGTGAATATGAAGATTATGTGCTGCGCATGAAGGAATTCGAACGTGAGCGTAGATTATTGGAACGTGAGAAACGTTTATCACGTCAAGCAGCGGCAAGCTGCTGCTACTGTGGCGTGGCGTAGCGTAGCGTGTGAGTAGTTTTAGAAAACAACAATTACGGCAATTAAGTGTATCAATCATAAATTCATCATTCGTGCTAGATTTTCGAGGAAGGTTTACAACACAACAACAGCGGCGACGACGACGGCGTCAATAACAACAACAACAACTACAATGGCTGCCGACTGCCAGCTCTTCTGCTGCTGCTGCATAATTGTGTCCAAATAAAATTCTATAAAAATAAATCGAAAAATAAAAATTCTAGTTAAATTAGAAAAAACAAAAACAAACTACAGCGAAAGTGATTTGCATTTTTTTTTTTTTTTTTTTTTTTTTATAGTGTTTAACCTGTTATATCCATATGGATCTTACATTCTATCTGTAATATACGAGAATATTGTGCGCAAATAAACATTTATGCTTCTAGCAGTACAATAAAATTTGCATTTGATGCCATTTAAGTTCCAGATTTGCACAAAAGAAAGTGATTTTAGTGTTAAAAAATTCGAAAAAGGAAACCCCACTTAAAATATATATAACGACTTTGTGTACTGACTTAGATTTTTGAATATAGTATATAATCAGAAACTTTATGTTGTATAGAAAGATGTCGTCTTTCTAAGCTTGCCAGACCATAATTGTAGATATACTATGCTATACGGCAATAAGCTAAAATCAAATGTGCAAAATTTACGGGGAATTCGCAAATTGAGTTGTATTCTGACGTATCTTGCCTTTATCAGCAGTTCCTATGGTCCAAAGGGACTGTAAATCTCGCGAAATACTCTGTTGAGTTTCTTGTTTTTGGTTAGATTATAGGCTAAGTAAATTAAGCCTACATTTCCAGCAGCTTTCCAGATATTAGCAACTTATAAAGTAAATGTTTAAAATTATGTTTGAAGTTTGCGCTTATGGGAAGTAATTTTCATTCAACCGCTTGCCAATCTGTTATCGTGTTTATTTCCTGGTATGTCGCTGTGACCCGGGACCCATGAAAGACAGAAAACCCTAAAATAGATTTGACAATGTGAGTTCCCAGCGCTTTGATGGCAGCTTGGTTGTCGGAGTATAAAAAGACAGATCTGTTGCTTAACTTCAACTTTGTAAAGTGACAGACTCACGTCATTTTCAAGCAGCACAGCCAGAAAGGAAATGAAAATACTATTAACTCTTTCAGAATACGCATTTTAATTGTTTTCAATTAAGTATGATTTGCTTTATTTAAAAGCATTATTAATATTTTAACATCATCTATTCGATTTAGTATAAATTTTGTCTAAATTAATTCATTTTTTTTTTTTTTTGTGATGTTTATGATTGGCAATTTTGGATATTTTAGTCCTGTGCGGTGGATTGGTGGGTACACGCTTAAGTTCTATGAAACATGGCAAGTAGAGAGAACCTACTGATAATTTGTAACAACCACAATAACTAAGTTTATAAACAAACAAACAAATAAATTTGTTAATTAATTAACTAATGCAATAAATGTCTTAAAAACTACAATGATTGCTTTTTAAATGCAACAAATTTCCATCCATTTTTTTTTTTTTTTTTTTTTGTTGTTTGCTGAGATACATTTTTTCCTTTTAATATTAAACGGACAACTTTTTTTGTTGCTGTTGCAGTTGCCGTTGTTGTTTCTTTGGTATTGTTGTTGTTGCTGCTGCTGCTCGCTGCTTTTTAATACAGTCCGTTGTTGCTGTTGGTGTTGTCGTTGTTCTCCTTGTTATTTTTGTTGACATCAAAGTCCCAGCTTTGACCAAAAATCACGCATACGTCCATTCGTTTCAAAAATACTACGCAGCATAAAGACTTGCAGCAAACCAACTGCAATCATCATAAACATTTGCAACATTGACCAAGTATTAACTTTAGCAAAATTTTGCTCAGCTAAATTACGATCGCGTGCCTCATGTGAACGTAGCACATCCTGAAGTTGTCTTGCTTTAGTCAATTGTACACGTATGCGTCCCACAAAATCCATAATATCTTGCACTTTCATATCATAATATTCTTCTTCGGTTAGACCATTGCCATCAAGTGAATCGGCATTGTTGTTGCTGTTCCATTGGTCATCACCATGATGTAGTTCACCGTCACGTTCGACAATGAGTTCAAAGAAAACGGTTTTCTGATTGAACATGCTGAATTTATTGTCGAAACAAAAACGATAATCGCCCTCTTTGGTAACATCGTGACGATGTAGATTCTCTGGTTTTTTATAATCGCTAACAATGACCAAACCAATTGGATCAAGCATTGAGAAACTAATATCCAAATCACCGTGTCCGCCGTCAATAACCTGATATTCAATGTCAATTGTTTCGCCGGCTTTAACGTTGTGATAATAACATTCCATTTTGCCGGCTTCAATGTACACAGTCATCTCCTTTTCATAGCCATAGACGACGCCAATACCAATGCAGTATGCGGCGATAAAAAGTAATTGTAGTCTAAGTTTCTTCTGCGAAGAGACAACATATTATTTAAACAACAACAAAACATTTAAATAAGTCAAATAAAAAAAAAAAAGAAAACAAATTATTTTTACCATTTCTATTCTACTTTGTTGTTTTGTGTTGTCTCTCTTCTCTCACTCGCACAGCCAACTAAGCGCAAATTGAACTATTTGACAGATGTTTTTTTTTTTTCATACGAATACTAGCGCTGCACTACTCTAACTTATATAGCCAGATAACACAACAGAAAGAATTGTTCTTTTATAGCCTTTTTCCACTATATGCATTCGCAGTGATCAAAAATTGCATTAAAGTTCATTTTCAGTTTAAGTTAATTTAACAAATTCGTTTGGTACTTTTATATTTATTTTAAAAGAGAAAATAAAAATAAAAAAAGTCAAAAAACATTTTTTTTTTAATTTAAAAAAAATTTATAAAAAAAAAAAAAAAAAAATTCAGGACAAATTTTTCTAGTTCAAACACTTGCAAAAATGTCACAAATTTTTTTAACGCTTGCAACCTGAATATTCGCATTAATGCAAACAGTGTATACACAGTGTAGCATTAGCAGCAGCGAAAAAAAAAAGAAATAGAACTAACACTAAAAAACGGCAAGGAACATTCTTACGCACTACACATACACCGTGCACGCTTCTTCTTATCTCTCTCTTATTAAAGTCCCATTTCGCGCGCACTTTCTCTTTTGCTCTCGTGCTCATTTATACCTCTCAGCCGCTGCCGCCTGAACATATGTAATCCGCTTCTTTTTTGGTGCCCGAAATTTTTTTTTATATTTCATAGCAATTTTTGGGCTACAGAATTCATAAAACAGCAGCGCAAGGTGCGCAACAGTCGTGCGTGCAGTGTTTGGGAGACAACGTTTTAAGTGTTTATTTTGTTTTTTTTTTTTTTTTGTTTGTTAATTTTAATTCATTGTAATTGTAAATCAAAAAACGCTTAAGACGACGTCTTAAACGTGGCAACAAACGCTAAACGACGTCGCGACGCGACGTGATAACACGGATAAATTGTGGTAACAACGCAAGCCGTTTGGAGTAATTGAAACATTTTCACTGTCATTGTCACTGCTGCTTCAATATGACACGAAACCGAGGCTATACGTCAACAACAACAACAACTTTATTGTTCTTCATTATTGTACTGCCAACATGCTGTCTTGGACTGCTGGAAGGTTTATATTGTGGCAAGGAGAATTGCTACGATGTACTCGGCGTAACACGTGAATCGACAAAATCGGAAATTGGCAAAGCCTATCGTTTGCTGGCACGTAAATATCATCCGGATTTACATCGCGGTGAAGCAGCAAAAGCAGAAGCGGAATCACAATTTAAAGCGATAGCAACCGCTTATGAAATTCTACGTGATGAAGAATCACGCAATGATTACGATTATATGCTTGATAATCCGGATGCATACTATGCACATTACTATCGTTACTATAGACGACGCGTTGCACCGAAAGTCGATGTACGCATTGTAATTGTTGCGACACTGACAATAATTTCCATAATACAATACTATTCCGGTTGGCAGCGTTACGATTCGGCCATTAAATATTTTGCCACCGTACCCAAATATCGGAATAGAGCGCTTGATATAGCCAAAGATGAAATACAGGAACGTGTACACAATCGTAAAGGCAAAAATCGCCTATCGAAAAGTGATCAAAAAGAAGAAATCGAACGTATTATACGTAAAGTAATTGAAGAGAAAATGGATGTTAAAGGAGGCTATGCGAAACCGACGTTATGGGATGTACTTTGGGTACAATTGCTTATATGTCCGTATACGCTGTTGCGTTTTTATAACATGGCATGCGCAATGGTTTTGGCGTTTTAACGTACTCAAACAGCCGTATGGACGTGAAGAGAAATTATATCTTATAAGACGTTATATGAAGATGGGACAGCATCAATTTAATTCGCAGGAAGATAGTCAAATAGAGGAATATCTGCGACTTGAATTGTGGAAAAGAGATAATTTTGATGAATGGAAAGAGGAGCAGGAGGAAGAAATGAAAAAGAAATTAGCGGAAAATCCGCGTTACAAATCCTACCGACGTTATATGAAAAATCATGGTCCTGGACGTATAACCTTTGAAGACTAACCATGTGTATACATATTGGTATATGTACATATACTATATATAAATAGCAAAGTAAATAAGTTAAAGTTGTGTGCGTGCTTTCATTCTGAACGAACGATCGAACGAACGGAATTTTGTTTTGTTGGGGATCAAGTTTTATTGATTTCAAATAGGCAGCGGCGAAAAGTTCTTATTTAATTATTTATATATATATAATAATTATTATTTTTTTTTTTACTTTTTTTTTTTTAAAACCTAATTCTTGTAAAAAAAAAATCTATAAAATAAATAAAAAAAAGAACTTCAAAGGTAAAAAAAAAAAAAAAAAAAAAAAATGACAAAGCGAATTTTATTCATTTTCTTTCGATAATCTTTCACTTGTCGAAACGTTGACCTCTCTCATGCTGCTGCTGAAGAAACCGGTTAAAGTTCTTCTTTAAATTACAGCATCAAAAATTAATTTATGTTAATTTATTAAAAAAAAAGAAAAAAAACGTGGACGTGTTTGCTATTTATTTGCACAGTTGTCGAATTTATTTTCTAGACGCTGTGGCGTATTATTATAAAATATTTAAGAAAACAACAAAACCATCCACACACTCAATAAACATTTAAACCAAATTTGTAAGTTTGAAAAATAAGAATAAATTGTTTTTAATGATTTATGAATTTTGTTTTTGATTCAAGCATATACAATTTGTCGTAGGGTATTTAAAAGTCGTTGTTTTTAACGAAAATAAATCATTTGCACAACTGTTTTCTTGAAGGTTTACTATTACCAAATATTTTTTCTTCTTGTTTGACGTTAGCAACAGACACATTTATTTCTTTTTTTTGTTTTGTTTGCTTTTCTTTTTTGGAATTTATGAAAAATATGTTCTTTTGTTATTTGTATATTATAAATAATTGAAAGAGAATCAGAATATTCAGCTGAATTTAACCTAATATGCAAGTTCGACGATAGAGTGAGAGAGAGGGGAAGGGAAATCCCCTGTTTCAGTAGCTTTTTTTTTTTTTAGAGCGCAGTCTATAAAAAAGGTCTAATCTTATTATATATTTTTTGCTCTTTACTTTAGAAAATATTCTTCCAACAGGTAGGAGCTTTCTCTGGGCATCTTTCTCACTCAAAACTTATTTAAGAAGTTGACAACAATAATAACTATGTTTTCCAAAATATCTCAGCATTTTTTTTTTAATATGGCAGTTTAGAATAGTATACAGTGGTCCGAGTATACTACTGCTACCCTGACAATTTGTTTTGGTTAGTTGTAGTATGCCGGTATTTTTAGTGCTGTGACCAGTCAGAATCTCTGAAGCTACAGCAGCTATTCCCAGAATTTATGATTTAATGTGTGTGTAAATTTGTAGTCCATAAAACTTTTAATTCCATTGTTAGTCACTGATACAATTTTATTTGTTGTATTTTAATTGAATTCAAATTTAATTTTTTTTTAAACTATGAATTACTTTTTACACTCTAAACAATTTAAAATTGAATTACGACAACAAAGCTTAAACCTAAAAAAATACTTTTTTAAAAAATATTAAAAAAAAAAATAAAAATTCAAAATTCCAAAATAAAAAATAATAAAAATAACCTTTTGCTTAAGTTTCAATTGCCTGATATACTTTGTCTAAATGTTCGCTATCCAGAAAATCTGTACTCAATTCAACATCATATACAACGCCACGATGAACATCGGTTGAACTATCCGGCACTATACAATCACCATCGCCGTCTGTCATAAAATCACTTGTCACAATGCATTCCTCTAATACTTTATCATCTTCGAAAACTGAGACGACAGCATTCAGTGTATTATTGACATCATCTTTTTCTTCTTTGAGCAGTAAACCCGAGTGAATCGTTATGCCATCATCATTGATGTCGTTGTCATCGTCGTCGTTGTTGTCATTGTCATCATCGTAGTCATCATCAACTTCACACTTATTCAGTGCAACATCCTTAATCATGCCACTGAATGCATTGTAACGTTTTGCGGCACGTCTATGCTGTTCGATGTGTGCCTGCAGGTAGACCTTTTTGGTAAAACCCTTATTGCAATGCGTACACGGAAATTGCTTTTCGCCGGTGTGTGTACGTTTGTGTACCGTTAGAACGTGTGCATAGGCAAATCCTTTATTGCAAACATCACATATATACGGACGCTCACCGGTATGTATGCGTTCATGTTTTTTACTTGAACCAAAATCGGAAAAGCGTCGATCACAATAGGTACAAGCGTACGGTTTCTGGCCGGTGTGAACGCGCATATGACGACGCAGTTCGACATTTGAGACAAAAGCTTTTTGGCATACTTCACATGGATATGGACGTTCGTTGTTATGTCGTCGCATGTGTGCATTTAATGCATGCTGATATTTGTACGTATTACCGCAAATATCACAAATCTTAAAAGGACGTGTATCCTTAGTGCCAGTGGCTTTTTTACGCTTCGCTATATTTACAAGTTATTATTATTATTTGCGTTTGCATTACAATTGTCTATTGCAGTTGTAGTGCGTCGTTGTTTTGCTGCTATTGCTGAGCTTGTTGTTGTTTTTAATGCTGGCGTTGGCGTTGACGTTGGTGTGGGCGTCTTCGTGTGCTCTGATTTTTTTCCTCTAACGCTGCTACGACTACGACTACGATTTGTCGTTGGTGGTTCGGCAATAACATTTAATTTAAATGTTGAATTACGCACAACCATTGATTTGATTGGTTTTACATTTATCGTTGAAGTATTTTTACTTTTAATAGCAGCGGTTTTTTTTGCTAAAATTTTTGGTGTTACAATTGGCACGGTGAGTTTTTCATTCTCATTCTCATCCTCATCATTATTAACATCGCTAATTACTTCATCAGCATCAGCAGCATTATCATCATCAAAAAGTTCTAGAGCATCATCATAGATACATTCAACGTGTTGCGTTGTCGTTAACGCTTTCTCCTCCACCGCATCCTGCTCCTCATTATCAACATTCTCCAACTGCTTATCATTATCTATACTAGCCACGCTGCTGCTGCTACTCTTATTATTACATTTTAAAAGCTGCGGCAAAACTGGCAATTTAAATTTCAGTGATTTGTTGTTTAACTCATTAGCATCATTTTCAAATATATTAATATTATTTTTTTTGACGCCACAAAATCAACCTCATCATTCTCATTGATTTCATTACTTGACTGCTCCTCCAACAGCTGCTGTTGTGGTTGTGTTTGCGGCTCCTGCTTTATTTTTGTTGTTGGTAATTTTAAAGTTAAATGTAATGAATTAACGCATTTAACACGTACGCCTGCCGGTAATTTTAACTTGTGCTCGTCCAGCGTTGCATTTGCCAGTGCCTCCGCCTCTAAGTCCTGTTTGTGCATTGACTGATATAGTTGATTGGCCGTTTCGCATTTTTTACGAAAACGCCATGTTGCGCATAGTTCCTCCAAACAAATAGCGCATATACGATCTGGTACTTTTTGTAAAATTCTTTCCGGTAAATTTAAATTGGAACAATATTCAATTTTATCAACGATTTTATGCTCTGGCGTCTCGGGATCATTACTGTAGATGGAACAATAAATTTCTTCGCCGCGCAAGCAAACTAAACAAACAACGCTTAAATCTAGCAGTGATTCGCTCATGTTTGTGTTTATTTGTTTGTTTTATATTGTGTAGAACATATAAAATGTTGTTTTATTTCATTTACATTTTATTTCGTGTTTTTTACGAATAAAAATACAACGTACCACAACAAAATCAACAACAACAATTTTATTAACAAATGCAAATCAGTGTAACCGCTTATGACTTGTTTTATTTGGCGCAATTTGGTAACACTTGTACATAATGGAAAAATATACGCAGCTGTTTGCATTTAGTTGCAAATTTTTGTTTTTTGTTTTCTTACATTTTATTACATTTACATTGTGTCGCAATAGCGTAAGGATTTAAGTAAAGTGTAGTGTAGTTTTGTATTGTAAACATTTAAATAGTCATCATAAAATAAGCAACATTTAAATCTTAAAAGTTTATAAACGTAGTACATATATACACATAAATGTATGTACACAATGTAATATAGTTTGTGTATATTGAAAAAAAGTATGTATTCGTTTTTTACAATTACATTTCTAGCTGCATTTATTTAATATCACTTTTTTCTGCGTATTTTCAGTCACGAAAGTTGTACCAAAACAACAACAAGAACAACAATAACAGCTACATATGCAATTGCAGCCTAGTGCTGTCAACGACGCCCGCACACAAGTTGGCAACACTTACATATAGATTCACAGCTGTTTGCATTTGGTTACAAATTTTTCAATTCAAATTTCAAATTTGCTGCATTCACAGCCGCAACGTAGAAGTCTTTGGTACAAAGCGTAACAATAGAGCTGACGACTTTGCCGTTACTTAAACTCGGTAATACATAACGTACATGTTTTTGTGCTTAAATAAATTTTATGTTTTTTGTTCCTTTTTTTTTTTTTTTTTTTTTTTTAGCAAAAACGCAGCAAAATACAAAATGGAAAATCCTGTTATTTATATAAATAGAAAAATACTTGATTTTTTTCTGAAAACACAATAATGCAAATGCTGCTGAAAATTCATTGAATTATTATGCACACGGCTTAGACATAGTCAAATATCATAATGAACGTCTTGCGCAAAATGGTGATCTAAGCATATCATCGATTGTGGTCAACTGGATGTGCTTCAGTCAACGTTTCAATTTGGAATTTCGCAATGAAATTGCTGAATTAATGAACGACAAAGAAATAAGCGGTGAATCAGCATTACATTTACTACATAAGGATGCAGCAAAATGGTTGCTACCTGTTGCACGTCTACAATTAATGCCGAATGCACGTTTTGCACTATATTTTGAGCGTAGCGTAGTTAGGCGTTTGATACTTAAAAGTGCACTCTTTGGTTATGATGTTACTGATGGTGGTGCTGCTGCTGGTGGTGATTGCTGCTGCTGATAATGTTGCAACAACATTACCGTATGGACATTTTAAAAGAATCCCAAACGTTTGTTGTGCATCAAAGAACATCAATTCAGTGCCAATGCTGATTATTCATTGAGTGATTATCGTGCCAAATTATTGTTACAAATCTTACAGCGTCTCATTGAACGTTCATCGTATACAGTGATCAATGTTGCACAGCTCAATGATATGGCTAATGCTGTTGACGAACATTTGGAAACGGTCTTACAGCTGCGCATACGTAGCTCTGCAGCTAAACCAATGTTAAATGATAATGTTCATACTATTGTCGTTGGCCCTGTACTTGAGCCAACCACTAAGAAGTTGAGTACTATGTTGTGTGAAGATTATATTGGTTTACGTTCAAATGATATGCTACTCATGGCAATGCATAAATATGGTGCACGCGGTAATGCCGGTGGTAATGGTGATTTTATTGATAAACGTATAACAACATTGGGTAAAGCAGCAGTTACCGTTGATATGTTTGAGGTGCGCGCATCGACACCAGTGCAACTAATACGTAATGGCATGGGTAGCACTAAAGGTAAGTACTATATTAATGTTTTATTATGGAAAGTAATTAAATAATTCATTTAATTTCATTTCCGATGCAGGTGCCTCATTTATGCTCTATAACTCTGCACGCTTGGAAACACTGCTACGCAATTATGAGGAACGCGTTAATGCTAATGAACTAACTGCTTTGCCGGATTTTAATGAAATCGATTTGGATTTGTTACACGAGGAAGATGAATGGCAACTAATTTTCGGTTTTCTATTGCACTATCCTAATCTTATTGAGCGTGCCCTTGAGCAACTTGCACAAGGACAATGTGCTGTACATTTGATTGTACGTTATATAAATGATTTGGTTTCACACTTTAGTGGCTACTACAAACGTACACAAATTTTGCTGGTATAGTTAATTATTGTCTTTTAGTTTTGTTTATAAATATTTATTAATTATTTGTATTTATTTACAGAAACGTCCAAATTTGATGCCTATTGTACATGTGCGTCTTTATCTTATTAAAGCGGTACGCAATGTATTAAATGATACTCTAGCTGTGCTTGGTATTGAACCTGTACAATTTATGTAAACAAATACTCGTCGAACGAAAGAAATTATTTTTTGTGTTTATTATTATTATTTTTTTAATTTTTGATATACGATAGCACATCCAAAAGAAAATATTGTATGCATTTAATCAGTTATAAACTGAATTATATACATATATATTTTATATATGATATATATATTTTTATATGATATTCAACAATTGTTCCTTCATCACAAACAAACAAACAAAAAAAAAAAAAGGGAAGTTAAAAATAAAATGAATCAATTTTTTTTTTTTTTGTATCTCAAGTAAGTTTTTACTATACTCGATACTGCACTATATTTGCATATAAATGTATTTAAAAATATAAATATAAAATAATTAAAAACTATTTACTATAAATATGTATTTTAAATATATATTTATGTATAAATTTATATAATATATATATATAAATGTTAAGTCTAGTTTTAAATAGTTATAAGTATTTTGTTAAACAAGACAAACAAAACAAAAAAAAAATAAATTTATTATTTTTTTTTATCTTAAATATTTGGCATTTATGTATATTTTTTCTATTTTTTTTTAATAATTAATTGTATCTCTTTTCTTTTAATGTGCGCGCTGCTATCTTTTTCAGGCGCGCTGCACTTTGGACAACAGTTTTGTGTATAGGAAACCTTTTTTTTTATTATTACTATATTTTTTTTTGTAATACTTTTGTGCTTTAGCTGCTTTTCCCTTTCTGATGATGATCATCTTTCTTGTTTCTGTTGATTAAATTCAGCTATAAAATCTACATTGTCACGATTATAATAAAATAATTGCTCCATAAGCCGCGTGCTGCCTAATGAATTTGCCTTGGTGCCAAGACACATATTATATTGTGGCGCTTCAAGATTAACATCGCAGCTAATATCATGATAGATGTGCACTAGCGTTGGATCGGGTGCACGAAAAATGCTTAAACGACGCAATTGTTCGACAGCTTCATTATAGCCTTTAGGTGGCATTTCCGCTGTATTGACAAGAAAGCCACGCTGTCGTGTACCAACTTTAACAATTTTCTCTAAAAATTTAACATCCTCTAGACCCCAACCGGTAATATCCTTATCAAATCCATTAATATCTTCATCCTAAAATATCGGATTTGTAAATGGCACAAATGCCAAAACCAAATTGACGAAAATAGCCAGTCTCGTCATTAATTTCTAAATTGTTTATATTTTGTGCATCGGCATCGCTGCCGCTGCCGCGTCGTTTTGGATCGTATTGACTAAAGACTACGGGCAAATAAACCTGACGTCCACGTAACGTATTCATGCGTATACGTTGTAATGTTTCAACGCTAAATATCATATCGACATCAATGAATAATATAATATCCTCTTCGCGTATATAGGATGAACGTGCCGCTGTATCGAGTGCTACGCCACGTGAAAAATCTTCACTACGTTGTATATAATTAATCTGTTGATAGACATTGCGTGCGCGTAGCTGTTGCAGTAAATGTAAATGCGTCGTTACTGTTTCCTGTTTACCGAAAATGACCACCAATAAATCACAATTCTCATCCTCCGTAATGGCAACGCGTTCATAGATTTCCAAAAAACGCTGAAATGTTGCCAGGCGTCCGGATATGGGTAATACGAAAACTATTTTCGAGGATTTAGACGCAACATTATATGATTTACCGCCGGATAGATAACTGGGTATTGTAAAATGACTAGATAGTTTTTCCATGCCATTATGTAGTATATTTTGTAATAGACCTGAAAAAAGAACAAAGACAAAAATATAAATTTCTTTTAATGTGTCATCTTTAAATAAAAATGCCACTTACTCTGCTGCAGCGTTGTATTGTAGAAATCTTCATCGAATTCCTTGACAAATATACCCGTAAATGCACGTTGCACATACAGATGACGTCGTACAGGTACTGTCATTTTTTTGCCACGATACTTTTTATAGATTAACAATAGATCGAGTATTAGATCTTGTCCATGTAATGCATTTAAACGTTGATAACCGTAAAGTAATTCACGGAATTCAATAACGCGTCCACGTTGTCGCGAATAATTATTTATATTCTCCATAACTTCAGTAATGACATCCTCTAAACCTTCACGCATAGCCGAATCAATTTTTTGCTTTGGATTTGCATAATCCACGGAATATAGACTGCGTGCTATGAATGACCATTCGAGTAAGTCTGCTGTTGAACTGGGTACAAATTTATTCAGTTCCGGGCTGATACCTGTCAAAACAACAAGAAGTAAAAGTTATTGTATTAATTCTTTCGAATGATTTATATCCAGTTTCTGTTTACGGGGAACTCCTAAACGCGTACTCTGGTTTATGGTGCACCAACCCACTTACATAGTTTTCCATGCCAGCTAATGTACCATACCATTACACAAAGTTGTTGTTGGGTTGTGAGGGAATGGGTTATAATACTTTAAAGCTAATTGGTATTAGAACAAGCGACTTGGGCTTATCTTACATGTTTCGTAAAAAACCATATGTACCAGCATGATTTTAAGCTTAAAATAACAATTTTTCAGTTGATAAATACGCTTTAATAAAACAGACACATACATACGTACTCGTATGTGTAATATAATATCCATTTACGCTGATCGAATTGTAAGCCTAATTCGAAAAGACTCTATAAAAGCGGCATGCATACATTTTAAATGGAGCAGTTGAAACGGAGAGTTCAAAATATTTAATTAAAAAAAAAAAAAAAAAAATTATAGATGCGTTACATTATTTTATTAAACTGGCTTTGGCTTTGTCTGCTACACGTACACTGGAGCTATATGAAATCTATGGAAGAGTTAAGTAGCGATTACTGGATAAAGCTGGCACAGTTGCAACTGAAAAGCCGTATACAACGAAGCATAGAAAACAACAACAACAACAACAACAACAGCAAACAACGTGCTAAGAATATTATTTTTTTTCTTGGCGATGGTTTATCCATTTCAACATTAACCGCAGCACGCATACTCAAAGGACAACGTGAAGGACAAACGGGTGAAGAAAGTAAACTGACTATCGAAGATTTTCCATATGTTGGCCTAAGTAAAACGTATTGTGTCAATGTACAAACGGCAGACTCAGCATGTTCTGGAACAGCGTATTTGAGTGGCGTAAAGACAAATCGTGGCACCATTGGACTCAATGCACAAGCAAAAACATGTGCGGATAGCATGAATCCAAAATATCAAACTGAACCTATAACGCTCTGGGCACAACGTGCCGGTAAATCAACTGGAATCGTAACAACAACACGCGTTACCGATGCTAGTCCCGCGTGTGCTTATGCGCATTCGTTAAAACGCAGCTGGGAATGTGATACGGATTTGAGTAAGCAGACAACAAATGCAGGCAAATGTTTGGATATTGCAAAACAATTAATTATGACAGAGCCGGGACGTAATTTTGATGTTATACTCGGTGGTGGCATGAGTAAATTTCTGCCGAATAACAACAGCATAAGACATGGTGAACGAAGTGATGGCATAAATCTCGTTGAGCTTTGGCAAAATATGAATCCAAAAGGAAAATTTGTGCGCACATTAAATGAAATGTTGGCAGCATTCAATGAGAGTAGCAGTAGTGGACGCTTGTTTGGGCTATTTTCGCATACAAATCTAAAATATAATTTGGATGCAAATAGCAGCAGCAACGGAAGCAGTGATCGACAGCCACGTCTTTGTGAAATGACCGCAGCAGCACTGAATTCACTCAAACAAAATGAAAATGGTTATTTTGTATTCATTGAAGGTGGCCTCATTGATCATGGGCATCATGAGACTAAAGCTGGATATGCACTCGATGAAACATTAGAATTCGATGAGGCAATAGCCACAGCGCTGGAATTGACCAATTCAAATGAAACGCTTATTGTGGTCACAGCAGATCATTCGCATACAATGACAATATCTGGTTATGCCGGCAGAGGTACACCGATTTTGGGTTTGGATCGTAAGAATAATGTGGATCGTAATAATGTACCATATAGTACGCTTAATTATGCATTGGGCAAGATGCAGTACACGAATGCACATGGTAAACGCATTGATCCTAGCAAGTATCTCAATCAAAGTAAGTCAATATTCTTTTTTTCCAATTTCTTTTTTTTTTTTTTTTCGAGTTTACTAGAGGTTCTATAAATTCTACAGCATACTATACACCCAGTTATATACCAGCGACACGAGGCAAACACGCTGGTGAGGATGTACCTATATTTGCGTATGGACCGCAGGCACAACTTTTTAGTGGCGTTATGGAACAACATTTGATACCACATCTTATTTCATATGCAGCATGTCTGGGCAATGGCATAACTTATTGTAACAATGAAACATAGAAGTCGAGTCGGCTCCACTGCAAGCTACCCTGTACCCAAACTTTATCTTTATTTAAGTTAAGTCTTATCTTCATTGTATTGGATTTTCATAGAAAAACTTAAAAAGTGGGTTATTATTGTATGGGGGCTATATCTAAAATTGGTTTGCTCCAACCCATATTGGGATATTTTATTGGGACCATCATAGGCATAATTTATACTAAATTTAAATTTATACTAAAATTAAAATAATCTAGATTAACTAACATTTGATCTGATTCCTCTGATAAGTAATAATTTTTAATGCACAAAAAATTCAAAATTTGGTTTCGGTTTGAATGGTGGTTCCCCTTTCTAAAAAATATTTCGACCTAAGTCAAGTCAAATTGGCATAAAATTAACAAATTTAAAATTTCTAGATTAAAATTTCAAGAAAAAAAAAATGTTGGGCTAATTTGTGCTACTTCTTAAAATGAGGCTATAGAAAAAAAAAATCTGGTTACAAGCTAATTCTTGGTCTTTCAATCTCTAATAGTTTTCGAAATAACGGGTTTATATGGCAGCCAGTATTTTATAATACAGGCTATTAAATGCAATACATACCAAGTATATTATGATCCTCGAAATGACGTTTTCCATTTGCATCCTTTACGGGTAAATCTGGTGTTATACCAGACGTCATATAAGTGCTATCATCTGGTACCTCTAGATATTTAGCCATGCGCTTTATATCACGATGCAATTGTAATGATTCCTGACGTAGTTCCTCCGCTTTAAGACCTTGTATATACGAGTGTAAACGATACATAAGCGGACCTTGTTTAATTGGATGCAACGATATGGCATTATGTATTTCTTTACGTTTCAGTTTACCCGTATACGCATTACGGCCACTTGAATTATGACGTAGTATATATTGCATCTAAATGTAAAGATCAGTCATAGTGTATGTAGCTAATATATAGTATGGTACTAGCACTATTTACCTCATAGTTCCAGGTGCACGGTATGCCAGCAAATTTTTGTACGCAACGTCCCACCTCAACATCTTCATGTGTGCTATAAAGATTTTTTATGCATGTCGGTATATGTGGCGCTACACGTCGTAATGTTTCACTGCTTAATATGACACCGGGACCACCCATGCAAAAGTTTTCATCGAATTCAAGTGAAAGTAAACCAAATTCTTCACTATTACCTTTGCCAGCTTGACCTGTCAATTGAGTGTGACAAAAGTATTATTTAAAAGCAAACAAAAAAAAAATATTTAATCATTTATTTTTTTTTAATTTTTATTACCAATAAACTGCGGCTTTGAACTATCAATCGAACGTAGAAAACGTTCCAGCTTATTCGGTTCAATATAAACATCATCATCGGCACGTATAAACCATTCAAATTTATCGATAAAATGCTCATACATATAGTAGAGCATCATAAAGGATTTCTTTTGTGGCGGATAACGATCATCGACATTCTTAAGACCCACCACAGGTAATTCATCCGAATATGAACCTTCTGAACTAAAGAATGCTATACGTCCGGGCACTTCCTTGCCCCATGTATCATAGACAGCACGTGCACGTCCTTGTATAAAATTCTTTGCGGTCATAACACCAACAAAGACAAGATTATGCTGTGAGTTTTCAATGGTTTCGTCTTCTTTTAAACCAATTATTTCGTAGGGCGTTTTGAGATTTGTTGGTTTCAGGCTGCAACGTTTAACGATTTCGAGTGCGCGATAATTTTTCAGTACAGTGCCAATGCAAAGACCAATGGCAATGCCAAAACAGGCAAAGATTAGCGTCTTGCGCTTTGTCATGCTATGCTGTATCATTATAATTTTTTTTTTTTTTTTTTTTACCTAATTTTTTACTAAATAGCTACGCGGCATTTACTAGCTGCAAGTAAATGGAAAATATGGAAGCGTTTAGTTTATATTAAATATAATTTAAAAAAGGGGAACAAGCAAATTCAATTAAATTAATGGCGCACGCCGCTTTTGTATAAAAAATGGAGGGAAGACTGCTTTGGTTAGATACATGCATGCCTGCTTGCCGCATGTCACACGTTGTAAAACGCTTAAGTCGCGTGCGTAAAAAAAAAAAAAAAAAAAAAAATTAAATAGATTTTTGTATATAATTATGCTTGAGTGCAATAACAATTTAAAAATGCTCAAGTACCTATAATATACATTTACAATATGTATCTAACAAAGTGCAGATACATTTGTATCTACAAAGTTAGTTGCTGCACATATGTATGTGTAAATATATTACATAAAAAAAAATTACAGATAACTTCGACTGTTTAAATTAAATTTCACTTTTAATATTTCATTTAGCCTAAATGCATAAGATACTTTTTTATCTTTTTTTTTTAATTGTTTTTTTTTGCGCTTCAATCTTACGCTTACACGCTCTCTCGTTCACATAAAATTGTCGCCATATAAAAAAAAAAAAAAAGCGTTTTAAATTTAAAATTAAGTCTTCTTCAAGTAACTTACGCTTAATTTAGCTTGAATTGTATGAATCTTTTGTTTGTTTAGACGTTGTATCTGTAACTGCCACATCTGTATCTCATATTGCCGTTTCATTTTTAAAGTCAATTGAATAATTTTCGCTACGAACTGCTTATGCTTTGCTTTATAGTGCGTTTTTTTTTTCTACGAACCGTTTCATTTGTTTCTTTCTACATAAATGTGTGTGGCATGCATTATATACAAAATATATATCTCTGTGTGTTTTTTTGTTTTTTGTATACAAAATATTAGTGCTAATGTTTTTCATCAATTCAACTTCCATGAAAAACTATGAGTCTAAATACGTAAAAATTTTTTTTTTTAGTTAGCTAGATTTAGAGTCTGGCACTAATTGAGTAAATAAACAAAATAAATAATCAAAGTGCGAAAATCGAAACGCATGAAAAGAAAATTAAATTTATTAAGATTGCCAAAAATTATGTGTAGCTTATTTTAACGTTTTTGCATAGAGTCGAAGAGATTTGTTAATAATAAAAGTTTTGGTTAAAATAAGGAAGTAATCAATGCCTAATTTGAGAACCTTGATAAAAAAATATCATCAAAAATGTAAACACAAATTGCTCTCGTCATGTAAGAGAAGACAGTAACAGTAAACTAGAAACTGAGATTCTTTTAAAACCTTAGATTGGATATATTTTTTTAACTTCACTTTAAGAGGGCAAGCCTTTATACAAATCTTTTCCAAATTTTTAACATTTTGTATGAAAAACTAAAATTTAAGGGAACCCGTTGGTCTAGAGCTTTGGAAAAATCGATTTTTATACCTGTTACACTAGTGTAAACAGGTATATTCAGTTTGTCGGAAAGTTTGTAACGCATTAAAGGAGGCATTGTAGACCCTATAAAGTATATATATTCTTGATCACCTCGACGAGACGAATCGATTTAGCCATGTCCGTCTGTCTGTCCGTCTGTCCGTCTGTCCGTCCGTCCGTCTGTCCGTCCGTCCGTCTGTCCGTCTGTCCGTCTGTCTGTGTGTTGCTGCGCGATTTATTCGCTCAGTTTTAAAGATATTGGGCTGAAATTTTAAACTTTAGCTTTTCTAGGTCCTGTGTAGTTTCTATGTTAAAATCAATGTGCCACGCCCACTTTTAGGTATTGCTCCCATAATAAAAGTTTAACATTTTTTCAAATTCTTATATGAAAAAAATGTATTTATAAAGCGAAAGGCTTCATATATGGTTAAAATGTTTCTTATACCATACCAAATCTTCAGTTTAAAATTGGTCCAAATCGGACCGCGAATTCCTTAATTTTTAAGAGTATATTTAATTTGTTTAGTGTTTTGAAATAAAATTTAATACAAATGCTGCACACGAAGGTCTATCAACGTCAAATGATGTGTAACAGGTATATAAACTTCGGTCCAACCGAAGTTAACTTTTTTTCTTGTTTTAAATATATTTTAAAAGTATAATATCTTAAATAAACTGTTAAAATTTGGTGACGAAATTCCGAGTATTTCTGGATTTACAGGCCAATAGAATGTTAGGTATTGAGACTATGCTTACTTGAAAGACAAAAATAAAAATTAAAAGCATTAGTCATGAACTTCATATAGAAAAAAATTTTGAATATCTCAAATTTTAGGCCGCAATACCAACGGATCCGCTTAAAAATGATGATATAGCTGGATCAAACCTAATAAAAAATATAAATCTGGTTCATATAGCACTACTTAAACATATAATTTTCACACAAGAGTAACCCAAAATGTGAAATTTTTAAGAAGTTTTATTTTTTAGATTCATATATTCTCAGACTGAACTGGCTTCTGAGATTATCGAGTAAACTCAATTTGATTAATAAGCGAAATGTTTATCGATCAGTAAAGGCTCATTCCTAAATGTATGCGCTGCCGATCTGGGGCACTTCGGGTCCCAGCAAGATTAAACGAATTCAAGAGACTAAATTGACTTTATCCATTTGAGACTATTCGGCGTTCTTTCATCTTGAATTTTAGCTCAACGCTTTAAGTGTTGGCACAAAGAGTGATTTTTGAGTTGCAGTGTGATTAGCGAATGTAGTCACTGTTTGCAGTGATCGCAGTTCGCGAAAAGACATTCAACGATTAATGAACAGTTTCACTGTTTGCGAAGCGCAATACTCAAAATCACCGTTAACTGAACATATTCACTGAGGAGCAAGAAAGTCGCAAATTGTAGTGCGACATTGCGATTTTTTAAACATTACAAGCCTCTATTAAATTTGCAACATTTTTTTATGCTTTTTAAACCAATGTGCATATGCCGGTACAATGTAAATATAAAAGATATAAAAGTATCTTAAATATCTTCGTTAGTATGTAGCACGCACGTGGCATGATCGCATTTTATTGTTGCAATTAAAACAAACTTTGCGTTTTAAAATTATGCAATATTTCATGCATTAAAAGAAAAAAAACATAAACAACTTTTTTTAATGCTGATATTTTTTATCGTTTTTATATATATTTTTTTTTTTTTTTTTTTGTACATACGCGATTAGATAATTTACCATACGGCTTAATTAATTAACTACACAAAAGTTGGTTTTAATAAAAAAAAAAATTATTTATAAAAACTAAAGAAATAATTCCAATTGGATTGAGTGCACCATAATGTATTTACATATACATATATGCATCGGTATGTATGTAAGCATATATGTACTTGCATTTGTACTTGATCCCAACGCACTCTGGCCTTACTCACCTGTTGAATGTGTGTATGTGTGTAAATGTAAAGTGTTTGGAGCAATTAATTATTGCAAATGTAGCCGGTTTTTAATATTCTTTTTATTATTTTAGGTTTTGTAACGTTGCACTTTTTTTTTTGAACATGCATTCACAGAATGACGTAAAATTGTTTAATTATAAAAAAAAAAAATAATAAAAAAATTAAACGAAGAATGTAACTATTTTATAATAAACGCGAATGCATACATTTTTGGTGTATTTTTGTTTTAATGAATGAAAGATGACGCCGCTATACATTATGACGATGATGATGATGATGACGATAAAAATGATTATAATGATGATGTTGTATGCCGTATTAAAAGCAGCGACGTCATTGGCAGACAACACGATTTAAAATTAAAAAGCATTTTTTTGTTCTTTGCACTTGGCAAACAATTTAATGGAATTTAATTTAAAAAAAAAAACACCGATACAAAAAAAAAAAAAATAAATTAAAGAACAACAACAACAAAAAAAAAAAAACGTACACGATTTGTGAGAGAATTTAATGCACACACGCGAAACAAGACGAGAGCGTCTTTTTAGCTATTCACGCGTGGAGTTCAAGTTGAAGTTTAGTTCAGTATTTTTTTAGCGGCATTTTCTTATTGGAATTTATTCAATTTGCATTGAAATTTTGTTGCTTTTAATTATTTTTTAGTATTATATTTTTCATTTTCTTTTCATTTTTAACTCAATTTTCCGCAAATTATTATTGAAAAGATAAACGCCGACGGGTAAAGGCGATCTTCCGTCGTTAACGACGCACGAATGTTTTGTGTTAAAGAAAAAATGCTGAAATTTTTTTTTTCAAACACTGAGCGTAACATGAGGACAGAGAGAGAGAGAGAGTGAGAAAGAGAGACAATCAGAAAGACCGACAAAGAAGAGCCGCTGATGCCAAACGATCCGGGCCAGAGACAGGACAGGAAAGCAGGCAGACTAGAGCAGACAATGCTATTCGGTTGAGTAATGTGCACAGTGGTATAGATTCACAAAAAAAAAAAAAAATTATATGCAGAAAAAAAATGTTTTTCAAAATTAATCATTTTGTTGTTTTAAGGGTGAAACCACTTTAGATGGTTAGAAGGTTGTATTTGTATTGTATAATTTGAAAAAAAATTATTGATTTGGAATCTCACAAGCAGTCAACTCTCGATCGTAGATGGACACCAGCCTCTAGCTTCACTACTTCCGGAGGAAGAATCGTATAGGGGAAAAAAAAATTAACGACAAATATGTATCTGCTTCAATTAAGAGATCAGGTCTAAGAAAGGACACTTCAGAGAACCTAACTCAAAATTATACACTGCAAATCAATTGACTATTACGGTTTTTGTTTAAAAAAAAAGATATATACATATATATAATTCTGATGGGTTGAGCGCAGAAAAGTTTTGTTGGCCACTCTAATACATACAAAAGTATTTATATACATAAACATATATGTATATATATATATATTTTTTTTTTTTTTCAAATTTTGTACCACTGTCCACCAAACCATTAAACACATGTTTAATTTAGTTTTGTGTTTTTTTTTTGTAGTATCTGTTGCTTCGTATGCTCTTTACTCTTGCGTATGTGTGTGTGTGTATCTGTGTAAATGTATATGAGAATGATCGGATCGCTTGACTCGAGCTCTCGCTCTTATAAGAAATATTCAAAGGTTATCTTATCGCTTTACCTTGTCTATTTTCCCTTATCAAATGTGCGTTCTGTTTTACTCTCGCTCTTTAGGTTTAAGAGCAAGAAAAAAAAATAAAGTAGTTCAGTAAACTAAGCTACTAGATACCCTACACGCTGTTTACATATGATAAATATTTCCATTATAAAATTATACTTATAAAACTGGATATATTTTATTTTATATTTTGCATAAACATTTTTATGGGGTCCATTTCAATTCAAGATATTTTATTTTAACGACTTGACTCTTGTTTCTAATACGAAGATGTGTAGAGTCTCACACGACATTTTCTGCCTGTTACACAAAATCTTTAACAGATTATACAATATTTGATTATGATCCTTATAGCCAATTTGAAAGAACAAAGTTTTATGAAATCTCTGGCTCTATCTTTTCTAGTCTTCGAGGTGTGCGTTTTATTGCCAGTTTTATATCCATCCTTCCAAAGTTTATTATAAAAGGCATTGAAAACTGTTGGGGACGGCGATCGTTATAATTATGAACGACCTTTCTTAACGGCTGATCCAAACGAAAATCTAAACTTTCCGATCATTCATTTTGTTTTTAAAAGTTTTTTTTTTTTTTAAACAATAAAAATATATATTTATTGTATTTTAAATTTTAATTAAAGGCACATATACAAAAATATTCGTGTCGGTATTAATTATTATTTTAAACAAATAAAAATAAAAGTATTTTTGTTTTAGGAAGTTGCTGCTTGGCTCAAAAGTTTGAATTTTTTAAGCATAAAACTCGACAATCCATTGTTGTATTGTTTGCGTTTCACGATTACGTGCATCACGTACCGATGCCGGATCGGCATCCTCACTTTGACGCAAATCCAAATGATGTGCACCCTCCGGTATAATAAGCACCTGTATACGATTATTCGGTGGTGTCAGTACACCACCGCCACTCCATGGATCGAGTAGTCCGTTACTAAAGATGATATTGCTTACCGTTTCTAAATTTTTACCGCCATAACGTTGCACTATATCGTACGGTTTCGGCGTTATATGATATTTACGCTGACATTCCTCGGCATAACGTTTAAAGTCCCACGGCTTATCACGAAACATGCTCTCATTGTTGCGACTACACATTGGCATTACCATTTGACTGCACGCTTGTATATTCCAGCCGGAGCTATCAGCATTCGCGCTGCTACCATCTTGTTTCCAATTGATGCACTTTGTGCTGCCCGTAAAATTTGTATAGACGGAGAGAGCATTGTGTAATGATTGCAGCAATTGTGTATTATCCGTGTGCGACTCATTTAAATAGAAGCAAAACTGACGCACCGGATTGGCTGGCAACGGTGATAGAAAACTATTAGCATACGGATAATTTGCCATGGCCAAATTGGCATAGACATCTTCCAAATAATCCATAAACTGTGTCAGATCATCTGCGCTCTTAACGGGAGCGCACAATTTGAATGTATCACTTAATTGTTGTTTGCCTTTATCATTCTCCGCTAGCGTTTCAAATAGCTTCCATGATTTACGTATATTTTCGCTGCAATTGCTATTGTATGCGGTATTGTAAACGGATGTGGTTATTTTGCCAAAGATGTCACACGTTGTTAAATCTGTAAATTGCCAAATGGGCGCCGAAGCGGCTAATGCACCGATTACAATATGCGGATACTTCATGCGAAACCAGGCAGCTAACATGCCACCATAGGAACCGCCGAATGCAATAACCGGCAATTCGCGTCCAGCACGTAAATATGTTATCAAATCGGCATAATCTTCGAGCGTTTGTTCGACATTAAAATAGCCAAGATTTCCGTTGGTTGTATTAAAGCTATCCGCGCCGAAGGGCAACGATTTGCCATAGTAACGATGTTCGGCAAAGACAACTAAGGCACGATGTTTAGCGGCTAGCTCCCAAACGAAACCGGTATTCTTGGCAAACCATTCGATGTCACCTTCGTTGCCGGTATAGAAGAAAACCGGCGGCTGTGGATTTGTTTTGTCTACGTACGAATCATTGTGCAGATAACGTATGTGAAATGTGCGTTTATCGTTGAAATTGAAATGGTCCACAGGAACTTCGAATTCTTTCACTTGGTAGCTGTATTTGGTAGGCGTATTTGCAGCAGCAGCGGAGGCTTCGCCGTGAAAAATTTTGCAACGCAATTTGCGCGTTCGACGGCAAAGCAAATAAAAACGAGCAAAATGAGCATTAATATTGTTCTTTTAGGTTTCATGGTTGATAACGTTCTAAACTGTTATCGTCGCTTTTAAATATTTTATTTAAAAAAAAAAGTAATGTTTTGTCTTTTACTTTAGGCACATATTCTATTTTACTGCTGCTGATTAATACGGCTGCGTTTAGTTTGTTTTTTTTTTTTTTTTTGTTTCTCGGCTCAGCTGTTTGTGCGCTTAAACGTTATATAGCTGTACTGTTCTAACATATGAAAGCCGACTTATGATGTCTAAAAATCAAAAAACAGATGTCGCTTTTGTTTAGCGTCATCTTTTCAGTTTTGATTTTGATTGGTAGATGGCGCGCACTGTATTTGAGCAGTGCTACCGATAATCGTTGGTAGCACTGTTTGCACGACAGGGTGACGCGCATTTGACAGGGCGACTCGCAAAAATACCAAGGTATCTTCGAAATACCGGAAGTAACGAAGCTTAATTGACCGGAAACGGAAATAATATCGAAAATCAACTTTCGTATGAACGATTTAGCCTTTGATAGTAAAATTTAAAGGTTAAGCGCTTATATAATTATTAAATGTCGCTTTAGGCAGTCCCCACTTCCCAACGCTTTTTAAAATGAGTTTTTAAATTTTTTCAGTAATTTCCAAAAATCAAGTATGTAAAGCTTCATATTGATGCGCTATACATCGAATTTGAAATGCACTTTCTTCCACTACACGAGACTATGCATAGAGAAATCGCTTAAATAGAAAAATAAAGATTTAAATTCTTTAGTGGAAAAAATTTTGTAAATTATTTTAAAATTTTTTAAAATTGTTTTATAAGTGTTCTGTACGTCTTCACCCATTCTATGCTATATGTTGTGTCTTTAATGTATTTTGTATGTAAAATAATAAAACAGAAATAATTGTAATCTTTTTTTTTTGCTGCTTAACACTCCTTTTAATCGTTCTTTTATTTATAAATTGTACGTTTTTTTTTTTTTTCAAAATCTTGTCACTGAGAGTAAATGAATGTAAGTTGGTTTATTTATGCTCAATATTTACGCATTGACCTGGGTCCAAAAATAGACGACGACAACAAGCAGACGAATTGACACAAACAGAGTAAACACCTACATTACATACACTCAGCGACATAAGTCTACGTACAAACGCAAATTAAATTATGAGCTCGATTTTGATTAAATTATTTAGAAAATATCTTTGTGACTTAAAAAATTTATATGCTTAATTGTTGTTTGTTTTTTTTTTTTCTTTTTGCAATTGTACATAGATTTATGTCGTTAAGTGTACATACATACGTCAGGTATATTCCATTTTTGTTCGTGTATGCTTTCATACACTCGAATTCAAAGTATTACACGCAAAAAAGCATTTTCTGGTTAACAATTGAAATACGACAAAAATGCATTCCAATACACACACAAACAAACACACACATACATATGGACAGAATTTGGTAGCTCAATTAAAATTGAAATAAACCGATGCAAAGTGACTGACTGAATGACTGACTGACTGACTAGATGACACCAAATTTGTATTATTCAAAAATTTCGGCAAACGAAAACAGATGCGTAGCTGGAAATTTTTAGTTTAGATTCATTTTATTATAAAACAAAAAATATAAGTTGCGAGCTTATCTTTGGAATCGATAGACACAGAGATTAGGAATTTTGAAGCATTTTAAAGTAGTTAAAAAAAAAAATGGGTGACAAGTTTTACGGTGTTTTCCGAAACTTGGACTCGAGGTACATTGGGGAACCCATATAATTCGGTAATTTAATATTAAACGCATCTAAAAGATGATTTACAGATATTTTTTATAAATGCAAGAGGCTTTCGTAGTTTAATTTAGTCGTCCATTTGGGGCACCCAAAACTGTAAATTTATTTTACTACAACATGGAATTTTGGAAATTTTTGACCCGAACAAAGTGGTAATATTCCACAAATATGACACCAAAGTAACAATGCTCTCTGTTGCTGATCCAGAGATCAGATTTTGTTGTTTTGAAGGATTTTGAGTTCTGATTTTATGCCTTTCATTTCATCCAAAACAGTTCTTTGATCAAATTAGCCATATCCTAAATTTCTGCGCTGAGTTTGAGTTTGAGTTCTTCTCACAATTCTGCTGTTGCTGTTGTTGTTCTTCGATTATTGTTGCGTTAGTTTAGGTTTTTATGTTTAAAAGTTGTCTTCAGCCTCATCACAGGTTTTGCTGCTGTGGCTGTGGTTTGTTGTTGCTGCTGCTGTTCGATGTGCAACATATTAAGTGAAGCAATGGCTGCAACTAAGCATGGTGCTGCTTCATGGTTGCCATGAACGATATATAGCGATGCTGGTGGCGGTAATGGTGGCAACGTAGTCATTATTGGCAATTGCGTTGATTGCTGTGACGTTGCAGTTTGTTGCTGCTGCTGCTGCTTCCATTGTGTCTGTTTAAAAAAAAAAAGGTTTTTTTTTATATATTGTGCATTTTTTATTTTTTTTTTTTTTTAAAGCAGTTAACGCTTTAAATATTTTAAGCACAACTAATAAATTACATAAAATGAAGTTATTATTTATGTTTATTTTTATAATCAATCACAAATGGAGCAGCAGCAAAAGTAAGTAACAGCTCTGGTTTATATTAAATCGAATTAAATGTGGCTGAAATGTAGTAACTGAGCTCTTTTTTTTTTAAATAATATCAGAAATCTAAAAAAATTAAAAAATATTAAAAAAAATTTTTAAAATTTTTTTATAAAAAAAAAAATATAAAAAAAAAAAAAAAATATTTTAAAAAAAAAAAAATTAAAAAAAAAAAAAAAAAAAAAAAAAAAAAAAAAAAAAAAAAAAATATTAAAAAATAAAAAAAAAAAAAATTTAGATTGCTCTGAATTTCAAGTTATTTTTAAGTTTTCGAGACAGTAGCATTCAAAATGTAAATAGACAGATAGACGGACGGACAGAAAGACAGACAGCAAGAAAATTATATTTTAGGGCAATTATTTTTTTGTGTCCGTGGTCCAAATTGTGTTTGTATAAAAGAAGCACAAAAATTCTTAAATGAACAAACATAAAAAATCAACAAACAAAAAAAAAAAAAAAAAAAAAACAAAACAAACAAACAAGAGACACGCGCTTAAGTTCTTAAAAAAGAGTTAAAATTTAAACGAAAAAAAAAAAAAATTATTTAAAAAAAAGAAATTCTATTTTCATGCCTGTTTTGCATACTTTTCATTCATCATCATCATCATTATTGTCATTATCATTATAATGTTCATTATATTCTAAACAGTTTTAACTATTTTTCTTGTTTGCGCGTTTTTTTTTTCGTTTCGTTTCGTTTTGTTTTGTTTGCTGCATAATCAGCATTAAAACGTTTCTGTAATCTTGTTAATATTTAAAAAAAAACGTCAACGTTAATGTTGCCAACAAAAAACAACAACAACAACAACAATAATAATAATGAAGTAAAGTACGCTAAAATAAAACTTTTGAAGTTGCTGCTGCTGCTTTTTTTTTCGACAAGAAGCGGAAGTGTATGCGCATTGCAAAAATTTCATTGCATACTTTTAGACGCTTTTGACAAGATTTTATAATGGTCGCGACTCGCGACATTGCGTTGGGAAAACAAAAAATGTTTCCCAATTGAATTAAATTCGATAGTTATATAAAGTTTATTTTGCATTTATAAAATGGAAAAAAATTGTAATAGAAAATTTTAGCAAATAAAAAAAAAAAAAAAAAAAAAATTCAAGAGTCGAATTCAGCAGAATCTATACGAATTCGAGATACAAAATCTTTCTTTCTTTAAAGCTTTTAGTTGTCGTTTGTGCTCTTATCGGTTTTAACGCATATTCTTATTCACTTGTTATGCCCAAGCTACAAGTTTTAAATACAACTCCTGCTCCGCTCTGCAATATCTCTGTGTGTGTGTGTGTGTATTGTATTTTGTCACGCGGTAGCCCCATCATCAATGTCAATTTTAAATATGTTTTATTGTATGCGTATTTTCGAGTCGTTCTAAACATATTTTGATGTAGTTGTGTATATGTGTGTGTGTGCTCATCTGTTTGTCTGTCCGTCTGTCTGTCTGAAATGTTTGTTTGGTTGCCATCAAAAATGCACATTCATCATCTTTGATTTTTTTTTGTTCTAACGTTAACTGACAATACTGCAAAGGGACATGAGATAAAGAAAGAAAGAAAAAAAGTAAAACCACAACTTAAAGAGAAGTTTGTTTAATTTAGTGTAACCAAAGTATTTAGACGCTTCCTTGCAGAATTATGCATTGCTCACTGCTTGTCCGTCCGTCTGTCTGAAGAAATTTGTATTTATTTAATCTGACTTGAAGGGTAACCTCAAGAACCAGGCTAGCGTTCATCACTGAGCCGCTATTTTATTCAAAATTCCGACAGATTTAATTGGCTCCATCGACTTTGATTTGCTCTGATTGAAGGAAACCAGTGGGCCAGACACCCATGGCATTCGAGATCCTAGTGTTGATAATGCAGACAACTGCATCAGTGCCAGTTACTGTGAGATGATGACCCTCACACATGAAGTCCCATGCTTCCCAGTCCAGGCGACAGAAAAGCGTCTGCAGATCTCGATGACAAGAATGTTCGAAGGAATACTAGAGTGGCCCGTTTTCTAGAGAATGTATTCCCCTGCATAACTTTAAGCAAACTTTCCGATTAAATGCATACATCTTTTTTTGTTATTCTTTTGTCACAAGATGTGTGTAGTGTATTCTAAAAATAAAAAGAAGAAGAATAAAAAAAAAAAGAATCATTTAGACACGCATACACGCACGCACGCACGCACTCACTCACGTACAAACGCATTCATTCAGTAAGTCATTCACTCACTTAACCGCTCATTCAATCATTCATTCGTTCATTTGAAAATTTTATTCATTCAGCATTCATGCAGCAGCAGCAGATTATTTCATGTTAAAAAATATTTCGTTTCTTTTTATTCGATATGATGCGTTTCGTCAGACAGACGGACAGACAGACACAATGAGTGTGTGTGTGTGTGCAAATGTAACACAGTATACACTTACTATATATACTCAGTGTGCACTCATAGTCTGTCGCTTACGGTTAAATGTATCTCATTGTTGTATTATTTGTATCTTTGTATCTTTTTCGCGTAGAGTTAAGTTCAGTTTTTGGTAAGCAAAACTTGATTTTTGTGTGTGTGTGTGTGTGTGTTTTGATTCATTCCCGAAGGACAAATGAAAACAAGCATGAAGCATTCTTCTACTTTTCTTCTGCTCTTTTTATATCGTATTCGTATTTTTAATATTCTCTCCATCCCAAGCATTCCATTTCAAATTTAACGTGTTCGCAAGATTTTCACGTTTTTCACATTTATTACGGTTTATAATGCGACATTTTCATCATTTATTCGCGCCACTTTTTGAGTTCAGTATACCCTATACACTGTAAAAGGCCAAAGGATATATTCGATTTATGCAAATGTTTGTAACGAGCTGCAGTGGAAGTGAATTGAGTTGGTATTTTTTTTTGAAAGTCGAGTCGAGTATTTCTCGTATTTCTCTCATCCATTGCATTCATCTTAAGATTAATTTAATCAAGTTTAAAATGACTTTATACAGAGTATCTTATAGTCGAGTTTAATTGTCTGCCGTTTGCTTTCTTTCTTTCATTCTTTCTTGTTTTTGAGACTCCCTTTTTGGTCGTTCAAGTTTTTCGGTTTTCCTGTTTTCTTGCGTCTTGTCTGATTTTCCACTTTTTGTTGTTGTTGTTTTTTTTAAGTTGGTTTTTCATTTTGTTGTTAAGTGCTGTTATACTACTTCCGTTAGAAAACACGTTTTGGGGATGTTTTTTTTTCTTTTCTTTTCTTTTTTTTTTTTTTTTTGTATTTTTTGAATTTAGTTTAAGGTTCAGAAGTGTCTCTTTGTTCCAGTTGGGACAGTTTTTACGGTCTTTTGTGTACGACATTAGCATCTTTTGTGAATTATTGACAATTTGCGTATTTTAAGTGGATTTATAACCACGATTATGATTATGTACACGTTGAATGGATGACACTTAACAACAACAACAACAACAAAAAGAAAATTCACGATTTAATTAATGTTAGACTTTGTGTTTAGCTTGCAAATTGTTGTAAAGTACTTAATGTGTGTAATAAGTTTATGAATTCATTAAGATTAAATACAAATAAAAAAAAAAAAAATAATCTTATTAGATTTTTTTTTTTTTAAACGTTTTAAATCAATAAAAATAATTTAATGCGAAATTTTACGATTGAAACTTATTCATTTGCCTTGAAAATACACACAGAAAATACACAGGATCTGAAATGTTATAAATAAAATGTATTATATATAAAAATGCTCTGTTCGTTTATACGAGGCTTATAGACTTGAAAAGTTCTGAACCAATTTTTGACACAACATGTCTTAAGGTTCGGACTCGGTTTTTATCTACTTTTTATGTTGATAACAAAACTGATTTTGCAAATATATCAGTTTTTTTGGTGTTTCACTGTGCCCCTAATGGTGCGCCACCAGTCATGCTACCCAAGAGGTCGAATTTGGGTCGTCGCACTCGCCGCGCAGAAACACGAAGACGGGAGGTTTTCAATATGACTGAAGGAGAGCGGGATTCGATTTTAGAGACTGAGTGGCTGAGAATAATGCAGATGTACAACGCGGAATCAGAAAAGAAACTACATTTATGTCAATAGACACCGTTGTGGAACTAGAGGAAGCCGTCAATTACCCAACGGAATTTTCAAATTCACTCGATCTGCCGGGGGATGCCACCACACACACTGAAATTGAAGATAGGTGTGTCAATTATCCTGTTGCGGAACATCAATCAAACGAAACTCTGCAATGGCACGCCACTCGCAGTCAAGAAATTGATGAGCAATGTAGTGGAAGCAACAATATTGACGGGGCCATTGGTGTCCTCATTCCTCGAGTTCCCATAATTCCAACCGAAACACCTTTTCGATTTAAGAGATTGCAGTTTCCAATTCGATTGGCATTCGCAATAACAATCAACAAAGCTCAGGGCCAATCTTTCGAATTATGTGGCTTAGATTTATGTGCAAATTGCTTCTCTTTTGGTCCTAGGCAGTTTGTATGTCAGATCCAAGGTGCCACTCCCATTTTTAGGCATTGCCCCCACACAAATTTACCGCCCATTTTCGAATTTTTATATGAAAACATTTATTTTTCTAAATGAATCCAATTAAAATTTGGTAAAATCAATTCCAATGTTCACCTAAGTGAACTGGATCAGGTTAACATAAAAAAAAAAAACTTTCTGGACCGAATCAACCCCTACAATATGCTGCTCAAACGGAACGAACTTGACCCATTTTTGAAGCGGATAGTGACTGGCGACGAAAAAATGGATCACATAAGACAATATCAAGCGAAAACGGTCGTTGTCGAAGGCCGGTGAATCGTCCCAAACAGTAGCCGTGCCGGGATTGACGGCCAGGAAGGTTTTGCTGGATTGGAAGGGAATCATACACTAGGAGCTGCTCCCATATGGCCGGACGCTTAATTCTACCATCATACTGCGAACAACTGGACCGCTTGAAGCAGGTGATCAACCAGAAGCGTCCAGAATTGGACAACAGGAAGGGTGTAGTGTTCCACCAGGACAACGCCAGGCCACACACATCTTTGGTGACTCGTCAGAAGCCACGGGAGCTCGGACTATATAGCCCGAACATAGCGCACTAGTGATTACCACCTGTTCCTGTCCATGGTGAACGCCCTTGGTGGTGTAAAGTTGGCCTCAAAAGAGGCTTGTGAAAAGTGGCTGTCCGAGTTCTTCGCAAATAAGAAGGGTTGAATAAAGAGCAAAAAAGCGGAAGGGAGATATTTGACAACCTTATATATAGATATTCTCTTTAATATTTTTATTTAAAAATAAACTTTATCCTTGTCGCTACAAATCCATCTTATGTATTTAGTATATTTTTATATGCTTGATTATTTTGACATTGAGTACTGAAATGCATAATGCATAAGTCTCTCAAGGATCAATGTTCAACTTCAAATAACTTTAAATATAGATACACATGTATGCTTTTTTTTTTTTTTTTTTTTGGTTTTACTATAAAATTACTTTTACATTTCTCGTCTAGTGCGCATTGATTCAGTTCAGTTCAGATTCAGATTCAGATTCATTTATTGCCAATAGAATGTCGTCCTTCAAAATAACATTTGACTTACTTTCGCGATTACTCGTATTAAGTGCAACAGCAGCGGGCAGAGTAAAAGCCAGGCCAGACAACGACGACGACGACGATGACGACGAGAATTGTTGTGTTGTGTTGTGTTGCATTTGGGCAGAAGGTTTACATGCGTGCATGCATGTATTAGTAACTGCCAACATTGTTGCATATACACATACATGCATATAGTCACTTTCAATTGAAGACGAATTGTATGCATTGCACATCAAGTTGTCGTCAATGTTCGACGTTGAAACTGAGCTGAGCCGAGTTGAGCTGAGCAGCAACATTCAATCGACCTCATTGCCAAGCTGTCGTACAGCTGTCAATGTTAGAAAATTCGTCTTCGAATTCGATGACTACACAAAGTAAAAATGAAACGAAAAAAAAATAAAATGAAAAGGAAAAACGAAGAAGTAGGAAAAAAAAACTTAAACCAAAACCAAATTGTACGACGTTGACGATAACTTAAAGCAAGTCAAAGACGAGGACAAAGAAGATGAAAACTAAAACTAAAACTAAAAAAATGCTGTATGAAATGTCAAATGCCAAATAAATGTTTCAGGCCAAAGACCGAAATACATTTTACTAGAAAGGTTTATTAGGTTTGTCTTTCCTTCTCTATATTTTTTTTTTTTTTTATTCCTAAAGATTTCGCGTACCAATTACCGCGTACAAAGCAAACAAATTATACAAAAAAAAAAAAAAAAAAATAGAAGAAAAAAAGAAAGAGATAAACAAAATAGTTTTTTAAATTTTTTTTTATCAAAATTCTACAAAAACCAAAGCGTTTATACTTCTTTCAGCTTTATTTAATTCAACAATAATAGTAAAAACTGTCTTCACAGAACTTACTTACTGGATAGTAATCAATAGACCAGTACAAACATATAAATTAGCCCCAAAATATTTCTATGTCCGCTATGGACGTTCAAACCATCCAACCGATGAGTCCCAAATTAGTTTCCATTTGAAAGGCAACAGAGCAAGTATAATTATAGACCAATAAAACAATGCATTAGCCCCATAAAATTGTGGTCTCGCAGCAATCTAATTTAAAAATATTTTTTTTATTTTATAAAAAAAAAAGGTATTTTTTAGTGCTTTTTTGTATTTTTGTTACGCTACAATCAAAAATGTCATCGAAAATTTTACAAAAAACACTAGCACACGCCGATTACCCGCTAGTAACTTAAAACAAAATATAATTCTTTAATGTAAATTTTAAAATTATTACAAAATTTGTTTTTTTATTAAAATGAATATGCACCTTTTTGTTTTAAGTATAAAGTGTACCTACACAAAAAATTTAATAGAAAAAGTAAAAAGGCAAAAGCAGTAGGAAAAAAATAAAAAAAATAATAATAATAATAAAATAATAAAAACAAAGAAAGGTGCTCCACTTTGAATTAGGCACAATTTTGTATGTGAATCATTTGCAGTCAGTTCCTACATGAGAGTGCAGCATAGTTAAAGAAAAAAAAAAATAAAATAAAAATGAAAGGATAGTGAGGCAAAGGACTGACTTCAAAATGAGAGAAGAGTAAATGCAAAAAAAAAAAAAGAAAGAAAAAAAAAAATATATGGGGAAAAGTGGGCTAAATAGACTGCAAGCAAGTCAACGACTAAAAGAAAAGAAAGTTGAAATTGTACATAAGTATATGCAAAATCGGAATTGTCTGTAGAGATCTACAATATTCAAAATGTTAACAGTGTACACGGAGAAAATATTATTTATTTTTGTAGATACAAATTATAGGTTAAAAACATGTGAGGATACAAAAATACGAAGATACTGAAGTACTTAGATATACAGATACTTAGATACGAAGATACAAAGATAGAAATTTACGAAGAAACAAAGATACTGAAATTTACGAAGATACGAAGAAACAAAGATATTAAGAAACAAAGATACAAAGCTACAAAGATACAAATATACAAAGATACAAAGATACAAAGATACAAAGATACAAAGATACGAAGATACAAAGATACAAAGATACAAAGATACGAAGATACAAAGATACAAAGCTACGAAGATACAAAAATACAAAGATAAAAAGATTCAAAGTTACGAAGATACAAAGCTGTTCAATTAAAATTCAAACGAAAATTCCAAAAAAAATATTTTGTACAGTGTACCTAACGAGGACCGAGAAAAAGGCATAAGGCCACGACATCGACTCTGATTACGATTGCTAGATGGTTGGGTTATGGGTTGCATTGGATTGACTAAGGTTCTCTGTTTATGTTTGTCCGTTTGTCTAACAAACGCTGCTCTGTTGCGCGTTGTGGCTTCGGCAGCTCTGTCTATATGCATCTATAAGAATGTGTGTCTGTGTATGTGTGTGTGTGTGTGTGTGTCTGACTGTCATGTGCCACAAACCCACTAAACTAATGAAAAATGTGAGCAAAGGCATAAAAGGAAGCACAATTTCGCATATACCAAATGCATACATACAAACACACAGACAAACAGACACACACACACACACACATACCTCGATACGCTTGAAAACGATCTGCAGCTACAAATGCGCATAAAACACAAAAGAAATGTTAATTCCGTAAAACTTTAAATGCAGCGTACACAGAATGACATTTGCACTTTGGTTGCCACACACACACACACACACACACACACATCCATACATACATACATTTAGCGAATGACAGTGGAATGAAATTGAAAAAAAAAAAAAAACATGGACATTTTTGATATTTTATTTAAGTTTAAGCTGAATTGATTTATTTTGAAGTTTAAATTTAAATTTAAAAGATCAGAACATTCTAAATGATTGACAAGGCATGAAACTTGATGTTTTCTAAATGGTTAACATGGACGGACCATTCCCATCTCAAGTCTCGAACTCAAGATTAATATAGCAGATTTATATGTTTCAAACGAACGAACAAATTCAATTCAAAGTTTCGTCTGATGCGCATTTGAACTTCGGTTCTAAATAAAGTTTAGGTTTTTAATTATTAATTGCAATACACTGTGCAAATGGTGCCATTGTATTGCAATTGAAGCTAATTTTCCAGCAGTCGCGTAAGCGCAACAGTGCGTTAAGCAGAAAAAAAAAAAAAAAAATAAAGCATATGCAGCGTGTTGCACGTAAATGAAAATTACGCATACGCAGTAAATGACAGCAAAATCGAAATTAGACAAAAAATAAACAAAAGCGAAAGCTAAGGTAGCGCTAAATTATTATTATTTTTTTTTCTTCTTGTATTCTTATATATCACATATACATATTCGTATATGGAACACATTGTACTCGTATGTTTAGAAATATTATTGTTAGTCATACAAAAGGTGCCGGATGACCCTTAGCTCAAAATAAGTAACCCAAACAACAAAAGACAGACATCTGACCGGGTCGTTCGAAGTTAGACCATTTGGACAGAGCTTTGATATAACAAAGCAAACTAAAAACACAACAGAAAGAACAGAACAGAATAGAGCTGAGAACTGAGAGCAGAGCAGAAAGCAGAGCAGAGTAGCCTTCTGGCCTACTAGTTTCGTAGTATGTAGTTGTAGCTTTATTATTATGTTCCATCATGCATATGCCGCGCTTCGAAAAAAAAAAAAAAGGAACAAAAAAAAAATGAAAGATGAAAAACAAATGTGTAGCTTTTCATTTACGTACGACAAGTAAATAGTACAATAGAATATGACATGTTGGCGATAAAGTTATGTTGAAAGGAACGAAAACATGTACAATGCTCGTACATACCAGACTCGTCGTCGTAGTACTACAAAGAAAAACCGACCAAAATAAAGACGCTCATAAACGGCGCACTTACTAAGTATGTACGTATATTATATTAGGGTAACGCTTACACTTTTTGACTTGCCTTTAAATAAAAATTGGGTTTCTATACTGCAACTCTAATAACTCAGCATCAATAATTAGCCAAGAAAGCCGTCAAAGTTTTTTTTTTTTATGAAAAGTGCTCTATTTAGGAAGTGATGTATGTCAAATTTGATAGAAATACTTCTAATATCAACCCATATTTTGAAATATGTACACATTTGAGGTGGCACTATTATAGAGTATAGACCCCATACAAATTTACCGAAAGCTTTTGAGTTTTTAGAAGAAAAATGGTTTATTTATTAAACGATTTAAATCGAATAAGGTAAAACCCAGGGTTGCAAACTACTAAATAACTGGCAGTGGTACGGTTCAGTCGTTTCGGTTAACGAACCGGTTTTTAGATACTTTCAAACCACGGTTCAGTTCGAATGGTTTAGGTAATAAAATGTGCAAAAATGTAGCCCCACATCAACTTGTAAAATTTGCCTTTTTGATATGAGTACCCCTTTTACTAAAAAATAGTAGCTATGTTACTTACATCTTCTGGTAAAATTATCTCTGCGCTCTTTATCGTTCCCAACGGATTTCAATGTCCACACGTCGAATTTAGAGCAAAAACTTAATATTATTTTTATTATTTTTTTTTTTTACTGAGATGAACTGACCGAAAAAGGACTAATTTAAATTTATAGACCAGCCCTATCTATTGATTTTAATATTATAACGTTTACGAGAATTTGTATTAACATTTTGGCATATACTTTGTCCTAAACTCTAGAATATTATCGTATATTATTTAGTATAAAAATATTTTAGAGAAATCCGATTTGAGCCGCAACACTTTTTGCTTCTTATATAGTTCGGTTTTTGGTTCAGAAGAACTGATTCGGCTCATGGTTCGATCGAAAATGCTGTGGTTCGGTTGAGAACTGTCTTGCAGCCCTGGTAAAAACACTTTTAATAGCAACCAATTGTGGAAAAAGGAGGTGGAACCACTGTTTCCCACTAGTTCCCATACAAATTTATGAAAATGTTCACAGTAGGACACTCATAATTCAAGTAGGATTAGAGCATACATCCCTCATAAAAAACCGAGGAAGTTAGTCTAATCATCCTGTGATGAGTATTGAAGCTTCGGTTTTACCAAAATAAACCTTTTTTTTTTTTCTTGTTTAGCATTTATATAGTTTATATATTTAATTAATTAAAACTTTAAGTTTAACTCTCGTTGTGGTTTTGATTCATTTATATGTTTATATGCATGTGTGTGTGTGTGTGTGAGTATGCATGACAAATACGAAAACAAATCAGTTACGGCAGCAATGGCGCACAACAACAACAACAACGACAACATGGGAAAAAATAAATACAACAAATACGTTAAGGTGAAAAATAGGTGTTAGTATGCCAGTTTACTGACTCTGACTCTATAATGCTCTATATTGCACTATGTATGCAATCTATGCAATGTTCTTTCTCGCTCTAACACACTGCTTTACTGCCACTGCCGCTGTTGCTGCGGCTGTTGTTGTTGTTGTTAGCTTTGGTTTTGACTTCAGCTGTATTTTTGTTATAACTTTGTGTGTGCATCTGTGTGTATGAGCTATGTCCTTTTTTTTATTTTTGCTGCATGTCATTTTATATATATTTTTGTTGTTTTTGTTGTTGTTGCTTGTTTGCATTCATGCTGCATAAGCCACAAATGCCATCGTCACTGCTGCTGCTGCTACTGCTGCTGTCTTTATGTTTGCTGCTTTTGCTCTTTCAGCTGCCGTTGCGGTAGTTGTGCTAATTTGTTTGTTTGCTCTATCTGTCTATCTCTTTCTAATTTTCTACATACACATATATTTTATTTGGTTGTTGTTGTTGTTGTCTCTTTTTACTCATTTTTTTTTTTTTTTTTTTGGTTTGTACTTGCCTCTTTATCTTCTTCTCTGTTATCATTTCTTATTCTTTGTTATTTTTTGTTGTTGTCGCTTTTCATTTATTCAGCGCCATTGTCAGAGGCACTAAAAAGGCACAAAGAACGCTTCAAAGCAATAGCAGCAGCAAACAGCACTCCACAACAACAACAACAACAACATAATCATCGTCATCATCATCATCAGCAACTTTATTATCCACCTCAAAATCACCGGAAGAGGTCAGTGATATTTATGCATAAAAGTTGCAACAATTCCTTTGATGCTACTTACATAATACAAAATTGATGTTGAAATCCGTTGCACTTAAATCTTCTTAAAAAAATAAAAAAATAAATATAAATAAATAAATATAATATAATAGAAAAAATTTAATATAATAAAAAGCAAGGTGCAAGTAATGTCTTGTTTGGCGCTTTAAATTTTATATTTGAAAATGATTGCATTTATTTTTTTTTTTTGTTTCTTTAAAGCCAAAAAACGTGATTCGACAAAAAAGAAGAAAATAAATCTAAAAATCTATTTAAAAGTTATAAATAAACTAGCTGAGATACCCGACCTTGTTTTTCATGTCTGTAGCTCAAATACTGGCAAAATCGTGATCAAGCCCACCGCTCAATTTCCTTATTAAACATGTTCTTCCGCGTCCTAGCATGAACATGAATATACATATGATATGTCAGGATCAAATATTTGAAAATGTATGACGAACTTTTTTTGTATTATTTATATGAGGCCCACGCCCACCGCCCTTTTTTCAAAGTATTATATTTTCCTCTACACCTAGGAAGTCTTTCGGAACCCGTGCGTCAAGGCGGCATCCTCTCTACAATTTTGTTTCTAACAGTAATATGAAATGTTTTGCTATCGGCGCTGCAGCCACTTCCCAAACACCGGAATAAGATGGATGATGACTGACAAACTCCAGCACCACGACTACGTTGACAACATTTTCCATCTCGCACATACCATGACGTATTTTACCGTGGATGGGCTAAAAATCAACACGAGGAAAACACAAGCTCTTAGCCTAAGTCTTACGGAATGGACCGCGAGTATAGTTGTAATCGATGAGCGACAAATCGAGATGGTTAAGAACTACACATACCTAGGCAGCATCCTTGCCGAAGAAGACGGAACTGAGCAGGATGTCTGCAACCGGATCAGCAAAGCCAGAGCTTTTTTCAGTATAATGTCTACCATCTGGCGAAACACGAATTTGAGTACAACTCTAAAGATCAGACTATTCAAATCTATCGTGCTTTCAGTGCTACTCTACGAATGTTGGTTGCACTTGAAAGGTAACCACAATTATAACAAACAAACTTCAGTTCTTTCTTAACCGCAGAAGGATTATGCATCAGAAGTGAAAATGGATTGGGCACTCATTTCGTAAGCCCGTTTCACACGAAAAGCCATGCAATGGCTTCACTCTGTAGTCAACTTGCACCCTTTGCAGAGAACAGGCCAGGAGAACAGAACAGGAGAGCAACTATTGACGCCCCATGATACATTAAGGTTTCAGGAACCGAAGAGAGATATTTTTTTCTATCTTAACATCGAAAACATTTAACAATTTATTTTCTTTTGGATTACCTCAGGACCTAGTTACTTGTATGCCGAATTTATATGGTTCTCTTGGTAACATTATTTGCAAAAAATATGCTTCGTTTAAATGGGACCACAACCAGCGACACCAAAGCATATCTAATACAAAGGCCTAGTTCAGAGCAAAGTGGTCTGATGAAATGAATACCAAATTCATTCGAATTCAGCGAATCCAAAATCATACGACAAATATAGCCCGACTTTTTTAATACTCGCGTTAGTGATTTGAAAATTTTAAAAAAAACAAAAAAAATTTTTTTGAACACAAATAAATTTACTGCTTACGTTTCAGCGTTTCAACGCGTGTTTTAGCGATGACAGCTAGCTTCGAATTTATGTTCTTGTCTTGTCATAAAGAATAGATTACATCAAAATAATGAAATAAAATAAAACTTAAATAAAATTTCTGTTATTGAATTTTAACAACATTTTCACATTAAGCTGTCATTTTGGCAAAAAGAGTTTTTGCAGACAGATAGACGGACGGACGTAGAAAGAAACAAAAAAAATCATAACAAAAAGATTACTTACAATAATGCTATTGAAAAGTCGGTAAAAGCTAAGCACTTTAATAAATAAATACATATGAAGTACAATATTGTATATGATAGATATTGTGTGTGTGTGTGTGTGTATAAAAGATGTTTCTATTCAGCTTTATGCTCAAGTCCAGTTATTCAATCTTATATTATATATTTTGCTTTGTCGGTGCCGGTGTATTTTATGTTTTTTTTTTTTTTTATATATTTTGTCCCTTTTTTTATTTTATGTTGTCGCGCATATTAATCATAAAGCGGACACGCGTCGCTTTACGCACGTTTGCTAGCTATGTATGTGTTTGTTTGTATGTATGTATGTGCTAGAGTACGAATTGTACGAAGAACAAGGACAATAATAATAATTCGAAATGCAAAATTAAGTAAGCTTAACTGTAAATTAAATGCCCTACAACAGCCAACAGCGTTCGCAGTTTTGATAAAAATGTCATTCAAAACCAAGTTTGCCTTGAAAATACACACAGATAGGATCTGAAATGTTATAATATCATATATGTGGTTCGAAAGGTCTAAGTTTTTTCTTTCCAAAACAGTTTAAAAAATAAATTTCGACTCGTAGTTAACGGAGTTATTGCTCTATAAGTGAAAATAGTGAAACAAAAATAGTTGTTTTTTAACCATAAGTTCAGATTTTGGGAGTGTTCCCACTTCTTTTGGTTTGCAGTACACCACTGCTCCATTATGCTTCGCTTAAATATGTACGTTTCCTTTTTTTTATTGAATTATGCTTGTTTTTGATAATTTTTCTGGCAGTGGCAACCTGCAAGCAAATCGATCGTTTTTTTGAATGCGCCATTTAGAATTTTTAAAATCTGTCTACAGTTTTGAAATCATCGAATGACTACCAAAAAAAAAAAAAAAAAAAAAAACCAAGAGTGACTTCATTGAATTTATAGGCGTGGCAACCTGCTTTTTTTTTTTTTTTTTTAAATTGTGCAGCAAGGTTCAAAAACTATTTTCTAAGCAAGATGTACACTGGTTCTACTGTCAGAATACATGCGTGCAGTTTCTTTACTGCATTCATAACGTTTCATTGTATTTAATACAATTTAATATACTCTTCTCTTTATGTATGTAGTGTATAAGTAAAAAAAAAAAAAGATAAAACAAAAATAATATATATAGCAGCACAACGCAATTTGGGTAGAGATAACTATGAGCAGAGTAACTTATATACTTGAATTTAACCAAAGCGTAGGAGCAACGGTGTCTGTGTCTGTGTGTGTGTGTGTGTGTCAGACGCATTTGTCGCCATTGCTTGTATTTCCGGTTTCGTTAACTTTTTGTCTTTCTTTTCATATACATGTGTCTCTTCTTGGCCAATTGTGAATTGGCGATCAGCATAAAGTGTGTTTGTATTTGTGTGCAATGAATTCTTTACTGCGTTGTTGTTGTTGTTGTTATACTGTCCGTCTGTCTAGCTGCCTGCACGGCGCGTATCATATTTAAGCGCGTTATAAATGAGCAGCGTTTATTCGGGCAGTAAATGCTCATAAATCAAAATTTTCGTTTTTTGGCATATTCAAAATGTGTGTATCTGTGTGTGTCTGTGTGTGTGTGTGTATCTGTGCGTAGTCTGAAATGAAAGAACAGAAACAGAAAATAAGTATGATATGTACGAAGAGAATTTCTATTTTTGCCTTTAAATCTATAGCAAAATACTCGTACAATTCGTTTAGCATATTTAATCCAAAACAGATTCTTCGAATTTGCGTTACTATATGCTAAGCATTGACAAGAATACGTATGTAACTCTAAATCATTTCACACACATGACAAATGATTAGGCGGAATGTTATTTCGTTGAAGATAAAACTTATAACAACTACTTATGTGCATAATTATTTATGTTAAAGAAAAAAAAAGAAAAAAATAATAAGGAAAATATATAAATTTACTTTTGTTTTGATGCTATGTATAAATATTCATATTTTCGATTCACACCAAATCCATATGTGTCACGTCGCTTCGGATTTGGCGCTCGCGGCTGTTATGCATACGTGTTGGGCATTGTTTTCTTCTTTTATTAGAATGATACAAGCGAAGATTTAGATACTACTCAGTTATTTGATTAATAAGAAGCTTTCTTTTTTTGTAGTATAAAAATATTTATACATCGAAAAATGACAGCAGCTGTAAAAGCCATGTGATACGCAAGTGAAATATTCAGAGCATTTATTTAACTCTCTGTTTCTCTCTTCCTCATGTTCCTCGCAATGCTACAAAACTAAACAAAAAAATCGAAAAATATTAAAAGCATTTTAAATATGTTAAAACTAGTAATGAATTATAAGAATTGCTTCAATTATAGACTTTAACAGACATGAACTCTACTGCACCTAAATTTACAGTAGTCTATTAACAGATGTTAACAGCTACTGTTAGCAGTGTATAACATTAAATTTAACATACAATATAATTGGGATCCGCTCAGATCAGACACACTGCTACTGTTAACTGTTAACATCTGTTAAAAGACTACTGTAAATATGAGTGTCTGTTAAAGTGCCACAAGAGTGGTGCATCTAGACGAGAAAAGTTCAAAAAATAATCTCAATAAGCGAGACCAGTTAATGGAATACTCTCTCTGATGACAAACCGGAACAAAGAAAACGAAACCATTGCGTCAGTTTCCTCAAGGGTTACCCTACACGTACATACCTAAATATGAGTTAAATCGCCATTGATGGCTTTCTGTGTTCAAACTTACAACTTTATCGGCAACCTGTCATATTGTATTATTGTATTTTTTTCTTTTCTTGTCATGAAAAGCATTACAATTGTTCTTCATCTATTTTTCATGCAATCACATTATAACCATTGAACGGAAAAAAAAAAATAATTCTATAAACGCAACTACAAACATTGAGCTACATTTTTGTTTGGTTTGCTTTGCTTTATGAGCAAAAAAAAAAAAAAATACTATATTCTTTGAAAGCACAAACTTCGACTCAGTTTGACAGTTGCAAACTGTTATGCGTCGCCTATTGTGTTACTAACAAGTTTTTATTTTTTTTTAATATATTTCATATAATTATAAAAATGGAAAATTTGATGTTTTTCTTAGCCTTTGAATTTTTACAGTGCGTATGCGTAATATTTTTTGTTCTTTTTAAACATTTGATACTGACACCGTCCATCCTGATGTATAATTTTTTTTTTTTTTTTGGCAAATCAGGTGACTGGCAAATGTACCAACGAATTTGTACAGATTCGTTGTTTAAGGAATGAATACGCGAAGAATGATAAAAGCACAAATCACTGTTAAATGAACAGTTTCACTGTTCGCGAAGAGCAATATACAAAATCGCCGTTAACTGAATATGTTCACTGAGGAACAAGAAAATCGCAAATCACTACTTTTAAATCACTGTAAAAATATCACCGAAAGTGATTTTTTTTGTCAACACTAGTGACGAGCATAAAAACTTTTAATAAATGCAAATTTTAATAAATGAAGCTGAGTAGATGAAGCCATTAAGTGGACATTATTATTCATTATTATTATTTTTTTGTATTTTAATGCAATTGCATTGCATACATATTTCTTTAGTTATTAAACACACACATAATCATGTATATAGATTTTTTTATATAGCTTTTTTTGCAACATTTTCAAAGAATGTTGAACAAAAGCGGTCACAGCTTATTATGCCATTTTCTATTAAACGATGACTACGAATATGCAACAGTCGATGGCTGGGCTGTATTGAGTAAGCTACAAGTTAAAGTTATGAGAAAGATAAAGCGAGAGAGAGATAGAGAAAGCATAAAAGGTCGAATAGTTAGACACCATCGTACCGGATTTTAACTACGAAAAAGACTAAATAACTAAACGACTGTCCGTACGTCCATCTGTCTGTCTGTCTGTCTGTCTGACGAACTAACGATTCAAGATATTATTGACGCTTTTGCCTTTGGCAGTAATATACTAAGTAGTTACAATACTTACAATTGTACCAATATTAAGGTACCTACTACTACTACTACTAGTACTACTAGAAGTAGGTACTTACTCAAGTCTTTGCTTTGAGTATCGAACGAGTTCAAAATTGAGGTCGTTTTCTGTCGTTTGTCGTTGTCGTTGCAAGAAGGTCGCACATTTTGCCAAATAACTAAAAGAAAACCTAAATGAAATGAAAATCATTTGCAAAACGGTAGCAATGACTAAAAAGTCAAGAAATCAAACGAATAGTGTAAAAAAAAAAAAAAAAACAAGAAATTGCATTACAAATATTAGAGAAAGCAAGATTGACTACGACAAAAAAAAAAAAAAAAAAAAAATTGTATAGTATAGCAAACAAACTATAGAGTTATATACCAAAGCGTATTACCAGTCAGCCAGTCAGTCAGTCAGTCAGAGCTATTCAAACTCAGCTAGTTCAATTTAAACATTTACTACTACAAAAAGGGAAATGAATGAAAATTTGGAATGATATGCCGGAAAATGTTTTTCGTAAAAGAAAACTAGTGCGAGACAGACAGACGGACAGACGGACAGAATGGTTAGTTAGATAGATAGATAACGAGCGCGAGCGAGAAAGTACGACATAACGAATAAGTTAAATTAATGTTGCCAACAAAAATATTTGAAGGATTGTAAAAAAAAAAAAAAAGAAATCTAAAAGAAGAAATGCATTTAATAACTTTGGTGAAACCGAAGCTTTAATATGCAACAACTGAGTTGCAGTCAGACAGACGGACAGACAGACAGACAGTCTCTTGAAGACAATGAGCTACAAAATAAAACGTGCTTCCTTAAGTAAGCGTTATCGCACCCGATCCAATCGAATTCGCCAAATTTCGATTGGAGGGGTGCAGCATTTTACGCCTGTGACAAACACACAAGACGGCTTACAAGACATGTCATGCATGAAATCTTGCAAGACATGTCATGCATAAAGTCGTGGAAGATATGTCATGCATGAAATCGTACAAGACTTGTCATACAAGAAGTCATGGAAGACATGTCGTGTATGAAGTCTTGCAAGACATGAAGTCATTCAATACATGGCATACACGAAGTTTTTCAAGACATGTCGTGCATGAAGTTGTGCAAGACATGTCGTGCATGCAAACTCTTGCAAGACTTGACGTGCATGAAATTTTGTAAGACATGTCATGCATGAAGTAGTGTATGCTATGTCATGCATGAAGTCTTTTAAGACGCGTCAACGAAACAACTTGTATGAGGCTTTCGTCGGTATGTCATCAAGGAAAAAATTTTTCGCTGTGATATTTAATTTTTTGTTTTTTTTTGGTTTTTCTGTCATATGCCCCGTTATTATGTTCAAATCTTTTATTTGTAGGGTATTGAGAATAGAATAGAATAAATAATAAAAAATAAAAAAAATTTATAAAAAGAGGAAAACTAACCAAACTAAACTAAACATCGGTGTTAGAGTTTTCAGTTACAGCGACAGCAACAACAATGCAAATACAATAAAAAAAACAAAAACAAAAACAAGTGAAAAAGTTTTTTTATCATAAAAAAAAAATAGAAAAAGAAAAGAAAGAAAAAGGGGTAACATTGGGGTTTTACATACATACTCGTAGATGATGACTGCATCGTTGTTTGCTACAATATATCCCTTTTGGCTATTTAAATTCGCTTTCTAGGCAATGCCAGCGAACAAAAGTGTTTGAGGTTACAAAAATTCACAAATTTTCTTTTTTTCCCCCTTTTTTTTTTGTAAATTTTTTTTTGGCTTTGTTTGTTTTTGTTTTTGTGAAGCGTTTCGTTACCGATCGTCGTTGTAAGGCATAGCAAAGTGACGTGTTGTGGGTGATTTGATGCCGCGGCGGTCAGGCACTGGCTTGTTTCGTTTCGTTTCGATTCGTTTTTGGTTGACCCCAATTTGCATATGAAGTATTTTTCTATATTTTGGCTATTTCATTTTGTTTATATATTTTATTTTATTTTTTTCTTGTATTTTTTTTTTTTTTTTGGTGTATATAGTATGTAGTTTCGGGTAGTTCAGTTTGGAATATTCTTAGAAAAAATAAACGGCCTCCTTTTTAAAAAATGTTAGATAAAATATAAAATTTTACGCCAATAAAAAAGAGCAGATGAACCTATTCAAAATTTGCCACTCTCATTTTCTAGAAATATTCGAAACATTTTTAAATAAAACGGATTCTTTTTTTAGAATATCTCGAAAACGTTTAATGCGAAAATTTTTTTTTGGGGTTAGTTGATATTAATGTTTGGTCTTATACAAATTTTTTTCAGCCTGAGCTTTAGGGTTTTCCAACAATTAACTCATACTTCGGAAAGTTTCTTTTTGAACTTTGTTTCGCCATCATCTTTCATTCGAATTTTGAAATGATGCAGAGTATTTATTAAGTTTTAGCTTTAAAAAATATTCTTGTTAATAAGTATTTAAGCTTCGGTTCCATCGAATGTAACATAGTATATGATTTTTTTTATTGTTTATATTTTTAGTCTTATTGTCATTCACATCTACTGCAGCAAAGTAATAAAATTAAACTATTATGTAAAACACGCTCTAGTCGAAAAATAATAAAAGCATAAAAACAAAAAAAAACGGGCAAAATAAATATTTTAGCAAAGCCTACACACACACACACACACACCAAGCAAAAAATAAAATATTGCCTATCGTTTTGAGATAAATAATTTCATTACTCATAATTTTGAATGCGGCTATATAAATCTTGTTGCGTACTTTGTATATATTTCTACTATTTGTCAAACTGTCTGTCTGTCCGTCTGTCTTTATATCTTTATGTCTGCGAAATATAGTTTACTATGTATTGGAATAAATAAAATAAAAAAAGCTAAAGTTAAATGGCAAATTTAATTTGTATAATTTAAAAGCTTTAAAAATTATTCAAAATAAATCTATGACATCCTTTCAGAAAAAAGCGTAAAAGGTCGCTTTGTTGTCTACAAATTAGCTCAAAATAAGCAAACTACAATTAAAAAATAATATTTTGTGTATCTAATAGATACAAGATACAAAAAAAAAAAAAAAAAAAAAAAAAAAAAAAAAAAAAAAAAAAAAAATTAATATACAAGATACATTCTACATTTGTATATATGCCTTACCACTTAGCTTTGATTTACTTGATGAAGTTGCAGTCGAACATTCTGCAGTTAGTAACAACATCAACTAATGAGCGAAAGTGGGCGAAAGCAGGCTGTCATTTTAATACGTATTGTAAAAACAGCGTGTATCTTTTTGCTGCTTTTTTTTATACAATAGATAAATTTTGTATCTTTTTTTTTTTTTTTGTTAAAATTTCAAATACAACTACTATTTCGGTTACAGTTTCGAGTCTTTATTCATTAAAGCATAGAGACTGTGAACCAGTTACCGACTAACTGACTGACTGACTGACTGAAAAAGTTTTGTATGAATGTATCTGTATCTGTATTTGTATACAACATATGGTATGGTTGCTTGCAATTACCATCATGCCAATCAACTATAGAATGCGGCTTGATTTTGCCTTTTAAATACTTAGTCTATCTTTAGGCAAACTGACTGAGTGACTGAGTGACATTTAGATTTGTGCTAATTTTAAATCATTAGCCTAATTTCATTTTATGTTCGAATTCAATTATACATGCAAGTATAACCATTAAAGATACATGCAGCATAGCATACACAGATAGATACATTTCTCTTATGCTTAGTGTCAACGGGTATTATCAGGAGACATTTTAGACCCTATAAAGTGTATACATATATATTCTTGATCAGCACGACGATACGAAACGATCGAGCATATTCGACTTCAGCATTCTTTTTTGTTTTTGGTTTTCAATTTAAAGTAACTGCAACTCACTCGATTAGTCATATTAAATATTTTTTTTTTTTTTTTGACATAAAACTAATCACTTCAAATCGCATTGAATGATTGTAAATTGTGTTTGGTTAAAATGGCAAGCAGCTTATCATTTGATTAAATACACAAAATCATTTCAACAAAGTATCTGTGCTGTAGCTGTAGTTTGGATGTTTACCATATGTGTATGTATGTGTAATAAAATGAATAATACCCTTGAACACATCTGCACATATTTCAGTAAATGACTTGAAGAATAAGCAACGAAAACGAAAAAAAAAGAGGAAAAACAAAAATTCGAATAATGATTAACTTGTGTCATGTATCCATTTTGGCAGCAATTAATTTATGTATTTGAATGAACGATGAATGTATTTTGAAAGAACGATGAATGAACGATGAATGTATTTTGAAAGAACATAGATGTACTACATTTGCGTTAAAAAATCGATTGCTTAATTATACGCAATTGTATAGTTATCGTTATCGGTTATTATTTTTTTTATTTATTAAAGCAGCAACTACAACGGTACATAGTATTAGTTTTTAGTATTTATATATTTCGACGTTTAGATGATTTATTTTATGGGATTTTATAATAAGAACAATTGTAAATCGATTGTTCTAGCGCGAACGCAATTGGCAACTGTAGTGGAAATATGGCATTCAAGTTCATGCGTTTCTTTTTCAATAAATGGAAACGTAGCTGAAATTTTTTCATAATACGTAAAATTGGATGTCAATAAACAGAAAATTCGTCACATTTTGCAATTCTTCTTCTTCTTCTTTATGGACCTAATACTATATACGACCGACGAGTGCTTTAATCGATATCGTAAGAGTAATTTTAATGTGAACGATGCTTACTGCACTAGGAAATGTCAATGACTTCGTCTAATCGATAAAATCAACGAAAACCCTAGATATTTGGGTGACACACGAGTTCAAGCTAAAATTTCCTTTAGGACCGAATTTCCATTTGCGAATTGTTACGGAATCGCAATCAAATCGATGTGTTTTTTAAAGCGTATGGTAACTTATGGTGTAAGTGGATGATAACATTTGATAATGAAAAGGGGAAAAAAAGTCATGGTCGAAGCCCGGTGAAACGGCTCAATCTGTGGCCAAGCTATAATTTATGGCCAAAAGTTCTACTGGAAGCTTAGAGAATATATGGCACATTTGTATGAATGCTTGGAACTATGTAGTCTTAAAGTAAAAACCTGATCTACAACCAAAGAAAAAAAAAGAAAGAAAATCATTTCCTAGGCATATTTTGTCAGTTATCGAATATAAAGTTGTTTGTTTCTCAGTTTGTTCTTATTACGGATAAAATATATTTTATAAATTTTATTTATTTAATTTTCATTTTTATATTTTTTGTCGCGTTAAAAATTTATACAAAATTTGTAAAAGTGTGTTGCAAAGGTGAGTTTTTTTCTATAAGAAAGAAGACCGATGTTCAGCGGGCAGACGAATGTGGCTACACCTTTTCCAATTTCTGACATCGGCGGACTTACTATTTGCAGACGATTATATGCTGATATGCAATACTTTATAGGGTCGGTACAGCGCATCATATTCCGCTAAATTCATTCGAGTTGCATTTTTTTTTTTTCATTTTTTTTAGATTATTTTATTAAACATTTTCAAAACCATTGCTTTATAAAGCTGGACCCTAGAAAAAGAGAAACAATGCAAGTTGAATCTATCAATATTTATGGCACTCTAGTACCACATATTATCGTTCCAATAAAAGGTGATGGCTCATGTCTATTTCGTGCCATTTCCTATGTTATGTATAACACGCAAAATATGGCACACGAAGTACGTAAAGAGATCGTTAGTCATGTCGCAAGCAATTGGTCATATTTTAAGGTTATGACACATGATACGTATGGTAATAATTATGCCACAGCTGCTATTTATTGGACTGAAATGACAAAACCCTATACCTATGGTGGACTATGCGAGCTAGTTGCCGCCGGTCAAATATATCCGTACAATTTTGAAGTTTATAGAAATGGTGAATTATATACGTGTACGGGCGATCAAAGGTATCCGGCACGACGGTTGCGTTTTACAGACGATTTGTCTAGCGGTCATTTTGATGCATATATTCTTAAAGTTGGACCGTCTGCATTCTATGAAGAATCGGGTTAAGAGTTACAAAAATAAAAGAAAAAGAAAATACTGAAGAAGTTGAAGTTGTGTTGTCTTTTTTTAGTAGAAAATGAAAGAAAGAAAGAAAGAAAGAAGGCTAAAGTGTTGCCAGATTATACATATATTTTGAACGATAATGATGCATTCAGTCAGCCAGCTTTGTTTAAAATGTTTGCTAATTTTCTTAAACGAAATAAAGAATAGCAGCAGCGGAAGCATTCAAGTCGTCGGAGTTAATATAATGTTATTCCGGTTATTGTTAGTGTTCAATCCCAGTGAAATTGCTCGTAATTCGATAATAAAATAAAATACATATTTTGAAAGCATACAATTCAAAATATGGTGTATAGGAGCAACATATATGCTTTATTCTTCCAAAAAAAAAAAAAAAAATAAAATAAAATAAAATAAGTGCTTCTCTGCTCCAAGCTAGAAGAAAATAAAGAGAATTAAAAAAAAGTACATTATAACCAAAACTTTAGTAGCCCTTACACACGAAATATTATCTTATTATATTAAATTACATGTCCATCTGTCTCTGTACACCCAGTCTTCTAGCTTGCCTTTAGTTATAGCCACCAGTGCTGCGATATCAACTCTATTTATCCAGTGCATGTTTTCTTATCGAGGTTGGTACACTTTCAGTTTCCTGTTTTTGAATTTTTCTTTCTTTTATAAAAAAACGTATTCCATCTGACTGCTTCACTTCGTTATATTCGTTATGTCACAACGTCAGACTTAAGGCTAACAAATTGCACCGTGAGACAAAAATAAATAAAATTCGTATCGTAATTGTTTGAAAAAATGAAAAAAGGCACAAAATCCGATTTTTTGATACTAAACATCTCAGAATTGTGGAGTGTCTTGGAAAAATGAAGAGAAGAAATAAAGACATTTTTATTTTTTACGTCGCATAACCCTACTTGTAACGTTTCCGCGTAACGTTTCACGTGTATTAATTTACGTGTAACGTTTCACTGATCTTATTAATATTATATATCAAAAATCTTTCCTTTTTTTAAATTTTTGATTTGATCGAGATTTTTTGGCCATATTTTTCTTAGATGGTGGTTGGCAAAAATGAAGTGTAAAATTTTTATTTCTTACGTCTTGTAACGTTTTACGTGTAACGCTTTACGTGTAACACTTTACGTGTAACGTTTTACGTGAGAAGTTTTATGTGTAACGTTTTACGTGTAACGCTTTACGTGTAACTTTACGTGTAACGCTTTTCTTAGTATCTCAAACTGATCTTAAATATTTATAGTTTTTTTATATTTTTCAAACTTTACAATGAATTTATAATAGCCATTTAGTACCTACTAGCCATAACATATACCATATGTAGCGTATCTGTATATTTAAAAATAAAGCGAAAAAAAAAGAACAAAAGATACAACCGACTGGAAAAATATTGTAGAAATGGCGTATAAGTCAAAGAGCGTTCGTTCGGTCGGTCGGTCGGTTGGTCGGTCGGTCGGTTGGTCGGTCAATAACATATGAATTGTTCTGTCTGTTCTGTTCTGGCCTGACTACACTCGCTAGGTTCGCCTTGCTCTTCTTCTCATTACCGTAAACCACCGAAAACATCATCATTATCAACATCATTGTCCTGCATCGTTGTGTATACTATGGCTATGGTTAGCGCTGGCTATATAATCAGTCAATTTAAGCATGTCTACGGCATGCTGCATGCATGTGAATGAGTCGTACGAACACAAATGAGCAGCGAGCGATTTTCGAATCCCAGCGGCAAATTGCATACTACAATGTAAAACGACAATGGTAACAAAATAAAATAAAATAAAATAAAATGATATAAAATACAATAAAATAAAATAATATACAATACATATGTAAAGATAGAAACAAGAACAATAAGCAGAAGAGAGAAGATAGGAATGTACATTAGGGTAAGTCAATTTGTTTGAGTCAAAAATCGTGGAAAAAAAATTTTTCAAAAGTCAAATCTGATCTGATACGAAAAAAAGAGGTTTCCATAGATCTATTGTATATATTGTAGGGCGTTGAATCCAAAAACTAATATACAAAAATATTCTCATTAACCGTTTTCGAAAAATTCCTTAATCGTTTTGAAGTTCTTTGGCAAGATTTTTCAAAGATTCTAAAGATTACGTAACTGTTATTCGCTTGGTTGCGATTAAAATTGACCCACCCAAATGTACATATAAGTAGGATATACAATAATAAAATACATTTTTATAAAAGCCGAATTTTCGAATAATTTACACAAAAAAAAAAAAAAAACACTCACACACACAAAAATTAATTATTCAGTTAAGTGCAATGACTTTGCACTTTTATTTATGGTATTTTATTTTGTTTAAATAAAATAATGAAATGATTGGAACTTTAAAAATAATAATAATAAATCCTTAGCGGTTTAATTAAATGCTCAAATCGATATGAAGCCGACTCAACTAAACTGCTAGGCAAATAATCGAATTGACTAGTTTCGTTTGGTCTCAATACGAATCAGGTCGAGTCGTAGCATTCTAGAGACTCGTGGAACAATTGAGTAAAAAGCCGGAATGGTGATTATTTTGTTTCTTACGTTGTGTAACGTTTTACGTGTAACGTTTTACGTGTAACGTTTTACATGTAACGTTTTACGTGTAACGTTTTATGTGTAACGTTTTATGCGTAACGTTTTATGTGTAACGTTTTAGAGAGATTTACTCCGGAACAGAAAAAAATTATTTCTTTTATTTTGAAAATAGTTAATAATTAGGGGCCTCCACTTCTTCGCTGCCCCAGGGCGTTCAGACTTCCAAACTCGGCACTGTACGTTCATTTGAGTTAATACAAGCTTAAATTAAAAAAAAAAGAAGATAACATTGATGAAAACTTGATGCTACAAGTGAGGTTATGGCAGCAAAGACAACAACAACAACAACAACAAAATCAAAAGTGGCAACAGCATTCTATGAAAATCCGGAAATCTGTAAAAATGCGGTCGCCAGCTTGGAGAGTTTTTTTTAAAGTTTTTTTTTTTTGTTTTGTTTACAGCGTTGCAGTAGGAAGCTGCTGCACTAGCAGCCTGTGTTTATGCTTTAGTTCTATGTATATACTCCATTTGTGCTTTTATTATGTCTGTCCGTCCGTCCGTCTGTCTGTCTATGTGATGTGTTTAAGGCACGATCATCGTTTTATGTACAAACTTACATGCATATACAATGTACAGACATGCAGAGCTGCTGCTGCTGCTGTTATTGCTGCACAGTCAAAACGTTTGTTGTACAACAATCGCCATTTTGCATGAAAATTAAGGAAATTTACAATGTGCCAAAATTATCTTTTGTGTCGCTGTTGCTGTTGCTTTTGTTGCTGTTCTTCCGGTTGCAGCAGCCATTGTTATATATTGTATCTGTGTCTGTATGTGTGTCGTGTATATATGTATGTGCATTTTTTAACATTATTATGGATAATTTATAATTTGTTCATTAATGTGATTATTGTATGCGAAAAAGATTTTACAATATTACAGCATGTTGAAAGAAATATCTTCTGTGCCTAGAATACTTTAAGTGATTTCACTGAGATTCATTAGATTCGTTTCTTTAAAATAATTGAAAAATAAAATTTAGCAAAACCTTGTATTTTTATGCAAAAGGGAAAAAAAAGCAAAATATTGCACAGGTACCCCCGGGCTTTATATATGCACGCTGCGGCAACAGTTGACGTTTTTTTTTTTATGTATATGAAACTCCAGCTGAGTCATTGCATCTCAAACTTTGGTTCTGTATTTGTCAGAAGCATTTAAGCTGCTCCGTTTTTTTTTTTTTTTTTTTGTTTGCAGTCAACATTGTTTTACATTGAATGAAGTTTCTCTTCGAACTTATTTAGTAACATTGCAACATTTTATGTTGTCATGCTTGTGACATATTTTACTAAGAGAAAAGAGTTCATAAATAATATTACATATGTTACATACCTATATAGACTTTCAATCTTTGTTATAATGCAAATTAATTGCAGTTGATTAGTTTGGTAAGTCAATTTATTGAAGCACTTTGCAACGCTTGAACAACAACAACAACAACAACAACAGCAGCAGCAGCAATATCCTAGGGTGTTATGTTTAATTGTTTGCATTAGATAAACATGTGCATATGTAGGCATGTTTGGCACATAAACACGCTTACATATACATACATAAGCGCTTACATACATAAACACATACACATGTACATACAAAAGTCTATAGCAGCGTTTTTTGCATTGCTGCGGATGTCACCACTACTGAGAAATTGGAATAAAAAATATTTTTTTTTAATCAAATTAATTATTTCGCTTAGTAAAAAGTTATCTTATTTATCGCTAATTTTTTAAAGTAAATTACTAATTTTAAACAGAAAAGAAGACTACTTTCGGGGCTCTGGTACATATGCACACATACATGCACACAGTTTGATTATTTTTAATTACAAAAATGGAAATTCAATACGTTGTGTTATAGTTTATTAAAAAGTTTGTCTTAAAGATTCTTCTAATCTCAGCAGTACTGAGGAACGAAACGTAATATATGCCGCTAACTACTCTTGCTGCTATTTTCGAACAACCCTCGTATGCATTAACATTCGTTAATCGAAATTCGGCTGCGTTTCTCTTTCCATTCAACAGAATATTTTATGCTGCTTTTATGTTGTATGCTGACTCGATTTGACTCGACTTATGTGATCTGTGATTCAATCAAAAGTACAGTTACGCAGCTGCGTTTATGACTGTGCACTGTGAACTGACCTACGGTTTCATTTCATTTCATTTTATTTCATTTTGTTTCGTTTCTTTGTTTGCTGCTGTCTTGTCCTTTAAGACATCTTGCGGCTGGCATGCACCTGATGTGCGACACATTTTCACTAAAATGTGACATCTTTTTCTTTACAAATCAAAAATATGTACAACAATCGCATCAACGTCATTTACAGAAACTCAACTTTTGACTCAAATTTAGCACAGATCTGTTTTTTTTTTTTCTTCATCTTTTTTTTTTCAATATATTTACAAAACCTTGCTTGACTAGGTTAACTTATAAACTTTTTTCTGAAATGAGAAGAGTCGCTTTTAAAACTGAAAAGTGTAGCACAGTTTAGCTTACGAAAGTTCCATCTTTACAGAATATAGATGGTGTTCCCAAAATTTTTGGTCAATATAGTCAAAGCTAAGTCTATCAGAATACAAAATGATATGGAGTTCAGTAATGAGAAACAGCATTTCGAACTCAATTAGATTCACACAAGACTGGACTGTCAAAGTTCATCGGTAGTCTCATCCCAAATTTGTCAATGCTTTTATGGCCAAGAATGAAAAATGAATTCAAGAAACGAAAATTTCTCTGAATATCTCCAGCTTCATTCTGGGCGGATGATTCGAAATTTTTTTCTTAAAATTGCGAAAATTCCATAAATTTTTAGAATTATTAAAAAATAATTTTAACTGGATCTGGGTACTTTTATTCGCTTTTTCGTAATACTTCGAAAACCCATATTATTTTAATACCAACATAAAATAATCTTTTAAAGAATTAAAAGAAAGAAGAAAAAAAAAAAACAATATTGTATATATTTATGGAATATTTTTCTTCTAGTCATATTTGCATTGCAGAGGTGGGCCACCTGCTGCTTTATAACTCTTAATACAAACTTTACATAGGAACTTGAAGCAATTGTTTTATTGGAATTGGCTATTGTCAACGTTGTTGCTTGAATGCTCTCGATTCGATTCTTTTAGATGTGCACGTATTTATGTTGTTGGCATTTTTGTTGTTGTTGTTGTTGTTGGTTGCAGTTGCACTGTTTCTTTGTTCGAATTCATTCATTCATTTCACTGTTGATCGTCGAATCTAACTAGAATATAAGTAGTACATGCTTGCAACTGGGCAAGACATATGTGTATGTATGTATGTACTAATTTGTATATATGTATAGCAAGTCATGTGCCATATATGGTGAAGACTATGTTGCTGTTGTTGTCTGTTGTTGTTGTTGTTGCTGATGATGACGATGGTGATTGTGATGACTGTTTTGCGTTTTGTTGTTGCAATAACAACAAAAACATAACATTTATAACAAATAATACAGGAAGAACAACAGTGGTAAAAACAACAGAAGCAACAACCACAACAACAACAAAAGCAACAGCAACAGCAACAATTTTGAAGCACTTCCGACTGTTGCAATAGAAATCTGCATTTTTAATTTTTTATACTCGGTTTCATTGAAGCTGGCTTAGGACTGGGAATGGGAATGCTGCCTTAGAATGGTGTGTAGTGGGAAACGTTAGCTTTATGCCCCCCACAACACCAAACATCATTTTGCTGCTGCTGCTGCTGTGCAACAATATCTTTAGCAAAGTATCAGCAAGACTACACTAAAAGCGGCACATGGCGGCATTGCGGAATGGAATGAAATGGTGACGACGACGCTGATGACGACTACGATGGCTGTCGACTACAATGTTCTACCAGTTTATACTCTAATTTTTTTTTTTTTTTTTTTTATAATGGAATATGGTGCGTGTGTACATATAAAGCATATAGTGCCAGTTTTCTAAAAAGATATACACATTGCATGCAAGAATTGAAATGAAAGTTAGAGTTACTTAAAGTCTGTTTCGAAAAGTTTTTCTTTAGAATAAGTCATAACAAGACGATTAAGGAACATCAGTGTGGCCAATATTGAATGTTGGAATAGAGAAGGCTGTTGGATTGGGTCTTGGTTTAGGGTTTGTTTAATATTTTTAGTTTTCGCTGGAATTGAAACCTTTTTAAATCTGAAGCTTTTTCCCGTGTTACACATTTTATTGGCTTTTGATGCAAATACAAAACAAAATCGTATTCTACGATTCTTCTGAATGTTTTTCAGCGGATATCCGCTGCAGTGCATTCAAAATGTGTTTCGATTAACATAAAAACATAGCAAAAAATACCAATACTAAAAAATACCAGCATTGTTTTAGTGGTATATTAATTTACTTGCATTGTTGTCTGTCCATTGAAGCCAGTTTGGAATTCATCGGTTGGATGATGTCAACGTTCATAGCGGACATAGAAACATTCTTACTTTATATATCTAGATTATAATGTGTAAAATGAAATTTGATACGGATGTAACGGTTTTCAAAAGTCTTTTATCAAGAATTTACCATCTTTTTTTAAATTGATTTTGTGAAGGTTTAAGATTTTTTTTTGTATAAGAATTGGAAATTTACCTCAAAACTTTTAAATCAGACTTTATATGTTTTAAAGTACAGAAAGAAAGAAGAGAGAGAAAAAGAGAGAGCATAAGAGCGAAAGAGAAAGAAAATGTGCGAACTGAACTCATAGCTCAGCGATTTGTTGTTGCATGCTGTGTGCAACTTCCTTCTACATTTCACTCTATTTCATTTTTGAAAAAAAAAAAAAAAAACTGAAAATAGGAGCTTCATTCTTTTACCATTTTTTTTTCGCTTTCCCTTTACTTCCGCTTTTTCTCTATTTTTTCTGTCTGTCTGTCTGCATGTTTTTCATTTGTAGTTTTTTGTTGTTGTTGTTGTTTGTGGTGTTTTCATTTTTATTTCGTTGCATTTACTGTTTTGTTGCTGTAGAAAAATATTTTTGCTGTGTTTGCTATGCGTGCCGCAGCAACAGCAGCAGTAGCAGCAACAACAACAACAAAACCAACAATAATATGCGGCATGAATATCTTTTCCTATTGTCGTTACTGTTGCTGCTGCTGCTGCTGTTGTTGTTGTTGTTGTTATTGTAGCTGCTGTTGCATAGCTTGAGCTACAAAGCAGCAACAGCAACATTTGATTGTGATATGTTGCACACAAAAGCGGATTATACTCTACTCACTTGCAGCATCATTTATGACATACAATGATACAAAAAACAACAACTACAACAACAACGACAACAATATTTATAACCAACAACAACAGCAATTATAGACTTAACAACTGCAACATTGGCCAGTAAGATTTTTATTTAAAAAAAAAAAAAAAAAAAAAAAAAAAAATAACAAAGACAAAATGTTTATAAATTAAATCCGATTTAGTTTAATTAATTAATCTGAAACCTCAAAACTGCATCGTTGTTGTAGCAGTTGGAGACGTAAAGAAAATTTGAATTATTATTTTTTTTTTGGTTTGTGTTGCGAAATAGCCGGAAGCGAGTAATGTACTAAACAGCAGTATTAGGCAGCTTCTTATAAAAAAATTTGGATAATGTGGAAGAAGTTGATGAGAGATATGACAGAGCAAGTTTTTATCAGAATGAAGCATAACAGGCATAAGGAATAGTTCAGCTATTAAAAGCGATCTATAGATTCTTCATCAACACATTTTATAGCCGCAGGGAGTGTAGGGTTACAATTTAATTGAACTTTAAAAAAAAAACTTGCGCCAGAAAGTATGCAACATTTTTTTTTTTTTTGGATCTTCGTCATTAAAGGGCAGTAAAGGTTCTTAAATGCATGGAAAACTGACTTATCTCAGCAATATTCAAATTAAGTTCGTTAGCTCTTAGCATTTTTCTTCGTACTACTTTTACGATATCGGCGAGGAGTATTAATTTGAAGTCCAAAAAATAGCGTAACAATTTATTATGTTAAGAAATTCTTTAAAAAACAAAGTCAAATTGTAAAATAAATTAAGCATCAAACAATTCCAATTAAGATGTCTTTCAGTTTGTATGTACTACTTTATTTGTTTGTTTGTTTGATTGTTTTTCGTTACATTCTGAATATGAAAGTAGAAGTAGAAGAAATATGTAGTTGTGCCTCAATTTGTGTGGAGTAAATAAGTGAATGCGATATTAAAGTGCGATAATTGATGGCACTCGAGATGGCATTGTGCAGTAACCAACACCACAATTGCCACAAAACCAACATTTAACGGCAAGCTGGCGGTTGCTAAACATCTACATACGCACACACACACATATACAAAAACATACATACATACTCAGCGAAACACTTATACACACATAAATACATGCTTAGAAACAATTGTCTTTGAATCTTTATTTGTAAAAGTGTAGATAAACATAAATGTGTATGTGCGTGCTGTGTGTGTGTGTGTGTTCGTTCTATGCTCAGTGAGCATCTATTATGTAATTGTGCGCACCACTTAAGGCATCATCTAAAATGGCAATGAAAGGCATTTTTGCGGCAAGTAGCAGGAAAATCGTTTGTCTCAAATGCAACATACGCGCGCTTAGCCATAGCGAATAGCAGACAACTAACCAGACAGACAGACAAATCATATGTTTGTATTTACATATATGTCTGTTTTATGCATGTGTATGTATTGTGTGTGTGTGTTTGTAATAAATAAAACTTTAGCTAACACTGCAAAATGAAAACCGAAGCGTCTTTGATGCCGACAGCACTTAATCCAAACTTTGAAGAGCATTTTTCACAGCAATCGACTCGACTCAACTCAACTCAACTCAACTCAACTCGAGACGAATTGACTACTCTGTTACATACGCCTTCTTGGCACACCTCTTGTGTCCTTTACAATTCGTCGAGACATGCTCCAAAAGATGACTAAACGAGTCAACACACACACACACACACATACACACAAACAGACAAGCAGCAAGCGTAACAAACTGTATGTAACAAGCTTTAAGTGATGACAGACAGACCAGATCAGACAGACATATAGACAGTCCAATGGACATATGTGTACATATACGTTGCAGACATAATGACGGCCAAAACAGAGACAACATACGGACGGACAGACAGACACACAATTTAAGTATTACAATATACTGCGCGCGCGTTTTAAAATTTTTTTCCTTAGTAGACTACATTTATACTGCATGTAGGTATTTACTATATTAGACATACTAATTCTGATGAATCAACAACTTAAAGCCCAATTGGTTTAAGTTGTATACAGACAGCTACCATATATCGTTGAATAATTGAAAATAATCGATAAATATCGTTAATAGCATTAATAAACAAAACAATGACCGATAAAAAGCTAATAATCGCTATGTTCCAGTTCCGCACTATAAGGCAAATGCATTCCGAGCTTCGGCATTCGTTAGCTCGCCGGAGCTGTGATGATCTGATGAAAGAGAACTCCATGCCAATCGCCAGCTGCAAGCAGTCTAACTGCTGACAGTACAGATTTGAATCTGTCCAGTGAACTAGTCCCAGCAAATATGTAGCAAATCATTTCAGACTGATTTGTGATCCTCATGGAAAATATGTTAATTCGTCGGGAACAACTGAACGCTCTAAAACGGATGTCTATCAAGATTTGATCCTATACTATTTGTTTCATATTTTTTTGACTACATCGATGTCATTATATATACGTAGCTCGTACATATCTTCGCTCATTTGAATACGGAGATAGTTTCCACACTGTTTGCAACGATTTTCGGAAAATCTTTCTCTTATTCGATTCTTCAGGATCGGCATTAAAAATAAAGTGGCGAGCGGTAGGGTAGGGTGTATATACACCGTTTGTACCAATTACCTCTTTTTTTATTCACGTCACACATGTATGAAAGGGTACATTCAGTTTGTCAGAATATTTGTAACGCCTGAAATGAGTCACCGTAGACCCCATAAAATATATATTCTTGATCAGCTCGATTCTGTATGTAGTTACACGTTTCATTCGCTCAGTTTTAAAGATGTGTTTAGCTAAAATTTTTGATACATAGGCTTGTCTTTAGTCCTAAGCACGCCGATTTTTAGGCATTGCTAGTTATATAAGTGTATCGCCCATTTTCGAGATATTGTTATGTCCAACCATGATGCCATTCCCATTCAAAATTAGCCTCCAATTCCGAGTTTATTTATGAATATATTACTCTTCTAGTGTCACCCTAGGCATATACTACCGATATTATACGGATCGGTCCACTATGCAAACCTATCTCTCATTATTAAGTTAAAATTTGAAACATTTGCTTTTATATGAACCCTAACATGGCGCCTAAAGCTGAGTTGTACCAGATCTTGGACCCTTAAACATCCACTTTACGAAATATTATCTACGTCACTGCTGAACCAATTTATATATTATATAAAAAAGTTAAGTGTGGCGGTCATTTCGGGATGTTTTCCTTAGTTTAGGTTAATTTTTACGTTTTGCAAATGCATTAAAGAATTCTTTTGATACTTCTAATTTGGCTATGGAAATGCGAATAAAAAATTCTTCAAGTGTATTAAAGGTTAAATAAAATTTCAAGTTATTTCTTCGCTTGTTCAACATGTTACACTCGAAATGTATGTAGACGCTTTGATGCTCAAACTTAAAGAAAATTTCTTTATGCGATTATGACATGAAAAAAAAAAAAAAAAAAAAATAATAAAATAAAAAAAAAACAGCTCAAGTCTAAGACACATTTTGTGGTTCTGCTGCAACAATTGCTTATAGCGCATATAAAACGTTCAACTTGGTCTCTCAGTTCTCTAGGTTCTCTATGATGCCTTGTTTTCGTTTTCGTGTATACTACAACCATTCACATTGCAGAGGTGGGTTAGGCCAATCTGTTTCCGATCGCGCAACTTCGTTGATGCAACTTTTTAATACGCAACACGAGTGACCTCCTTGCGGACAATTGAAATTGTAACTTTTGATTAAATTCGTAAAATTGCTCCATATTCGAGAAGAAGCAGCAGCAGCAGCAGCAGCACAGTCGAAATGAATGGCAAAAGTTAAAAACGGCAAGCGGTAACGTAACTGTTCTATACTTGGCTGTATTACTATTGCTAACAACAACAACAACAAAAACTATGCACTATGAAGCATGATTGGCAATCGTCATCATCATCATCATCATCGTCATCTCATCATCATCCATGTGATACTTTCATAGCGTTATGCTATCCTAGCCATGCCATGGAGTTTCTTGTTGTTGTTGTTGTTGTTATTATTTGTTGCAACTTCTTTCTTTCTCATGCTTCATGCTTGTGGCAAGTCAGACAAGACAGACAGACGGACGGACAGACTTAAACACCAAACCAGCAAGGATAAACTTTTTTCGACAGATTTTCAATTGCATTTGATTACCTTGTTGCGCGCCGGCATATTGAATAATGTTTTTGTTGCTCGAATTGCTTCGACTGAAGCATCAACTTGTAGCGTAAATTGATGATGATTTTTTTTTCTTTCTTTCGTTAGTACTACTCTGTTTCCAATAAAGTTGCACAATTTAGTGGCAAATGATTATTGTCGTTGCAACTTAGTCGAATTTTATAAAAAAAAAAAAAAAAAAACTCTGAAATGATACAAATCGATACATGAATTCAATATTCAATCTGCTTTCAAGTTTTACTTTAAATTCTCATTCACCGAAAAAAAAAAAAAAAAAGAAAATGAAAATTGTACATACTTTTGCGCTTGTTTGAAAGCAATTAGACAAAACTGCATGCTTCAAGCTGCTTCGTTAAAACTGGCTCATTTACGAAGCAAAATCAAAAAGATACATCTAACGCGATTCAATATTGTGTTTCCGGATTGAAACGGAAATTGAAAACTTGCGCTATATGCAACACTACCAAAAAAAATAATAAAAAAAAGAAAGAAATAGAAAAAAAAACCTAATTGGAAGAGTTTGAAAAAAATTCAAAAAAAAAAAAAAAAAAAAATCAACGTTTTCCGAAATATTTCTTATCCTTTTCGCATCTATTTCGTTGAACGCTATTCGTTGTCTTGCAGCAAAGTGCTGATGTGAAGATAATACAAATGTGCATACAGACAGATGAATCGTATGAAATGTTACTGTAGCTCCGTAATTGGATATGCGATATGTGTACAGGTGTACAGATGCACACTGAAAAGCTTGTATATGTCAATGGCGCTTTCAGGATTTAGAAACTCGGGAACGTTTCTTTCCAAAAAAAAAAAAAGAAGTGTTCTGAAATCGTCAAAAGCTGGATTACAATAAACTATTTGACATTCGCAAAATTTCTTTCGAGATCAGAGAGTCGATCCAGTTAAACTATGGCGTTCTTATATGATATACTAGAGAATATCCAGTGTGTAGGGGCGTTTCGACTGCTCTTTTGCTCTTCTCCGTTTCCTCATCTGCTATGTGCCTAATGCCTTGTTGAAGTGGTCTATAATTATGTTGGCATTATTGCCTTTCAAATGAAACAGTTTTGGAATCCAACGGTTGAATGGTTTCAAAGTCCATAGCGGACATAGAAAAACAGTGGTCTAAAATATAAACATAGTACCTAAATGAAAACATAATTATTAATTTGACTCTTTAGCTTGTCATTATTTGTTTCCCTTACGTTTGTTTGTTTGTGTATGTAAATCTCTCGTAAACGTTTTCAACTGCAACGCATTCAATTTGAATTATGGCTGACTAACCCTACCGTTACGTACATACATACACATCCCATTCTAAAAAAATTTCAATTCTTTCCTGTGCTGTACAGTGCTGCCTTCCTTTCCTTTCGTTACGTTACGTTGCGTTACGTTACCGTATGTATTTTTGTTTCCACATGATGCGACTCAATTCAAATCGATTGGGTTACTGAAAGCTGGCTAATGATTGCTTCAACTGTCGTTAGTTTGTTCTTTCGTCGGTTTGCTGACTTTTTTTCATTCTTTCATTCTTTCATTCCTTTCGTTTTAAGCTATGACTTCACAAATGTACCAACATTCTTGTCACTCTTGTTCTTGTTCTTCCAATAACAATTTAGATAAAAAAAAAAAAAAATGGGTAACTCTTTAAGTCTTTTTTTTTTTTTTTTTTTATCAAATAAAAATTTTATTAAAATTGTTTTTTTCGATAATTTATACAAAACAAGTGTCTATTTTCCAAAGGTTGCCGTTTCAGCCGTTATAACATGTTGCAATAATAAAAAAAATAATACGATATATTTCTCGATATTAACGTAAAAAGAAGAAGAAGAAGAATAGACGCATCTAATAACCGAATGGCTTTGAGGCATCAACAAATTGTATAACGCCATATTTTCCCGAAATCATCCAATTTGGATCTTTACACGTTAGATCATTGTAAAGTCCTTTCGGTAGACCGCACACTACTTCAGCTTTCATTGAGCATATTGTACAAAAGTTTGTTGGCATAAAACCACGCACGCATGTTCTCAATTCCTGTGTGCTTTCCCAAGCGACATCGCCTAAAAAGTTTTCGATAATTGAGATCACCCTTGAATATGATCAGTTTGGAACGTGCAAATGAACGATATAAATCGTTATCAATGTCACGCATACAATAGAATGCATGCGGTCCCGTCCAGAAACGTGAAATCGGTGCCAATTCAAATTTTCGCTCTTCCAGCAACTGTGCAAATTTCTTGCCAATCAAACTGATAATATACTCATTACTTTGGCACAAAAACTGTATCATGCGTTGAAAATCGTTTTCGGTTATATCGGAAACAAACCATGGATGTGCCTTAACATGAAAGCGTACCTTTGTCGCCAGTCCTTTCTCAATCATATACTCGGCTAAAATGAAATCGGTAAAGAGCTCATAGCCAGCATTATCACAAACAATATCGACTTGCTGATATCGCTGTCGCTGATTTCGCGTTCGCGTATTAAGCATATTCCAGATTTCGCTTGCATTATTTACAAGTATGTGACTATTCGTAGCAGCGATATTATCGAGTATTTTTCGATTGTTAATCATATCGCTGTACATCGATAGATCATTACGATTGCTCCATAAATCGATCTTAAGTAACTCTTCAAATATTTCCGATTTTCGTTCCAAGCGTCGTGTATAGTGCGTTAAATCGTAGATATCGGCAAGCGCATGCGTTAATGTTTGCTCTTTTATTTTGTGAAAATAATCAAATTTACGCAAATAAATGCTATTCTCGAAGAACGAATATAATTTACGATAAACATAGCATTCAGCGTGCAGCAGCACACTCGTATAGAATGTATTTATATCGTCCGTTTTCAAATCGAAAATCAATTCATTCCATTGTTTTGCATCGGGTTCCATTTCTTTGAATGCGTGAAACGGTTTATCGGTTTGTAATTCCGCTCTTAGACGTGTTACAAGTTCAATAAGTAAATTGATTTCTTCCCGTGATTTTTTTTCCAAATTGCGCTATTAATTCGTGTTTATCTTTTGTCATATAATCAATGACGTACGTCAATATGATTGGTAAACGGCTGCGTAGCGTATAATAGGCGTAACTCAGTTTATAGTGTCCGGAGAGTGAAGCATTTTGTGGCGTTTTATCATTTATAATGTTGTACATTGAATCAAAATCCATTTTAAAAGCCATTTTTCGATGTTCCAAATAGCTTCAGTTCTGTGCTACAAATGCTCCTGGAACGCCTTTACGCTCTTATGGAAGTACACGAATTTTGATTTTGTTGTTTTTAAGTAATTTAATTTAGCACATAATTTTGAATTTGTTTTATTTTTTTTTTGATCCGAACCAAAATTTTACCGAAAGATTCTGAAAAAATGTATTTGATAGTAAACGCCAATGTATTCGTATTTGATTTATTTTTTTATATTTCAAAATGAAAACATTGGTATTTTTTAGTTTGATATTTTTCAGTACCCACCTTGCACCTTATTCTATGTGCTGCTCAATGAAGCTTTCGTAAATTATATCTCGAAGACTTTACATAACTCGCCTAACTTAAAACTGAGATTCTGTTGGTAGTTGCACTTTTCTTTTTTTCGATTTCGCCCATTTTGGCAGTTTTCACAATTGTCCCGCGCTCCCAGATGTCTTACGCTCATCTCTACTTTTGAATAAAAAATTGGCTCTTCTTTTCTGGTTCTTCAGCGTATTTCATGCTCTTTTCGGTGGCTCGGTGGTTAATTATTATACTTGTATTGTCGCCTTTCAAATGAAACCGGTTTGAAACTAATCGGTTGAATAGTTTCATAGTCCATAGCGGACATAGAACATTTTTATTATTTTATATTTATTTATATTTTTTTTGTTTTTGTTTTGCTAAGTTCCGCGCTCGAGTAAAACTTGCCCGCTTAATATTATCAAGGTTACCCCCTATTAAAGATTCTTGTGTCCAGTAATATGGTTTTTTTGGTTTTGGCTTTTTTTTTTTTTTGGTTTTGTTTTTAACTCTTTTGCAGCATTGCAATTGTTGTTGGTGTTTTTGTATGTTGAATCTGAAGTTTGGCTTTCGAAAGCGAAAATTCTGTTGTACATTCATTTCAATGTTTGTTGTTGCTGTTGTTGTTGTTGTTGTTACGTTTCATTAGCTTCAATGTGTATACTATGTAGGTATGTACATAGTATGTATGTATGTTGTTGTTGTTGTTGCATCTCCAGTATATTCATGATGACAATATAAAGCTACCTGAATCAAGCTAATAGCAATAACAACTACCACATAACAACTGAAACGCATCATACAATATCTCGAATAGCAGGTAATACCACACAAAACATACATACTCGAATATACAATACCTAGAAATTTTTACTAGTACACATGGTACCAATTCCAATTCCAAAACCAATACCAAAACGAATACCAATGATAAATTAAAAATAGCATTTCGAAGTTTACGTTGCTATCGATGCGTTCATCATCTGGTATTTGTCTACGATTATGGCTTCTGGTAGTAAACATACACATACACACACACATACACACACACATACATAACGGAGACAAATCAAACAAAAATTCATACAGAGATAGACATATTTTCCGTATACCATAGATTGAGTATTAAATTTTTGAGTACGTATATCATTGCCACTGCTACTGCTCTGCTTGATGTATTTATTCAAACAAAAGTTAAATATGATAAGATTTTCCAATGCATAAAGGCAGTCAGTCAGTCAGACAAAAATGAAGAAAAACTATATTTACTTTTTCTTGATCAGCAACGTACGCTGCCAGTGACTCGTAGCCATGACCATCCGTTTATCCATTTGTCGATTTTAGCGACATTTAAAGCTTTTAAATTTAAATACTTTTTATGCTTAAGAAAGCTCATGAGATACTTTTTGTGATTGGCAAATTGCTGAATCTTCTGGAAGAACTAAATGGCAAAGTATCAGCATAGTCTATAAGTATGGAAGCTATGAACTGTTTTTTGTCATCTGGAGTTTATTCGAAAGACTTTTACGTAAAATAAAGTCATAAACACTACATATGGGAGTTGTATCTATCGAATTTTTGTTTTAGCTTTATACGGTCTTTGTTAGTCCAATATCACGACATGCAGGATGCTCCGCTCTGTGGTTATGGACGTTACGTTATAAACGTTACGTTATGGACGTTACGTTATGGACGTTACGTTATGGACGTTACGTTATGGACGTTACGTTATGGACGTTACGTTATGGACGTTACGTTATGGACGTTACGTTATGGACGTTACGTTATGGACGTTACGTTATGGACGTTACGTTATGGACGTTACGTTATGGACGTTACGTTATGGACGTTACGTTATGGACGTTACGTTATGGACGTTACGTTATGGACGTTACGTTATGGACGTTACGTTATGGACGTTACGTTATGGACGTTACGTTATGGACGTTACGTTATGGACGTTATGGTACGTTATGAACGTTACGTTATGACGTTATGGACGTTACGTTATGGACGTTACGTTATGGACGTTACGTTTTGAATGGATCGTTACGTAGTGGATGTTACGTTATGGACGTTACGTTATGGACGTTATGTTAAAATAAATATTTTTGACATAATCGTTTTGGATACTATTTATGGACATTACGTTTTGAATGAAATCTATAAACATCACAGAATGAAAAATAAATATTTTTAAATAATCGATTTTTGTACAATATTGCGCATTTATAATACTTTTCATTTCACTTATTTTAAACGCTGTCGATTTGAAATCGTAAATATTTTTTGAAAAGTAAATCGAATTTTATTGCGTTTTCAATTACGAGAGTATGACTTCATATTTTATGTTATTTCTTGCTTTCTTTACAATGCAACGACCACAGAAATAAGGTTTTTTTGCAAATTTTATAGCTAAACTGTTTGGGGTACATTTGACTTTAAATTCGACTAAAGCAAAGAGCAATGTTATACTTATTAAGATTTTTGTGCGAAAAATTACAAAACTAAGCAGACATTTTCTTACGCTAACGAATCTGCATATGCAAAGATACATTTTCGAAACGAAAAATCAAAACTCAAAACTCAAATTGATAGGCGTAAGCAAACAAAGCCAATGACACGCAGACATATTGTACAAAACTTCATACATACTCGTAGATCTGAATCTGAATACAATATACTCCTGCGTGATTTGCTGTAGGCAGCCAGAGACATAATGTATTTATGTATGTATGTATGTATTCGAATGTGTGTGTTTGATTTGTGTGTGTAAAAGCATTTCTTCAAAAACAACTTTAGCTGTCTTTCTTTTCAAATTGAAAGCACATTATTGGCCGCATCATTTCGTATAGTTCAGCAGGCATACATACTTACGTACGTACGTACGTTTCGGACCTTTAGTGCTCACTGGCTGGATAGATGGCTGGCTGGCTGCCTGGCTGGTTGGTTAGTTTTATGGAAAGTTGCCTTATTTCTTTAGTTCGTCATCGCTTCACATCGCATCGCATCGTATCGCATTTAGTCTGCCATCGAACAAATGTTTGCCTTTAAATTAAGGTTGATTCTGTCATTCGCCCCAACTATGCAACAGACAAGACCGAACATATTCGAGAGTATATCAAAAAGTTTTCTTCGTTCATAAATTCGAATAATGTTTATGAGAACTTTTTTATAAATTCAAGACGATAATAATATATCATTATAGAAGACCCACTAGTCTCAAGAAGAGGCAAAGACCAAAGCAGTGCCCCTTAGAGTGGTAACCTTATCAAGACAAACGGCCAGTAAGCGTGCTAATTAAACGCTAACTTCTTCCAAACAAGGAAATAAGCGGAGCAAGAAGGACAGCACAACGAATGTAGAAGTAGATGATGATCCTTTTACTTCAGCAGCAGCCATAGCACGGTTGAGCTGTAGAGAATCAACGCAGACCAAAGCGAGAAGCGGGACAACTCCACAAAAGTTGCGGTACTGCCCAGCGAACATCCACAGCTATTGCTTACGGCAGAAGAACTCTTAGAGTTTCAAGGCATCATTCTCTTCGAGATCCTGTATGGTTGGACCACAGATATGCTGCTTGACCTGATAGAAGCGCAAAACGAAGATCTGAATAACCCAGATGGCAATGGCCAAGCTGGAATTGACTAGGAAATAAAATACAAATCTTGGCCTCCTTTCAATCTACCCATTACTTCTGTGTTCTTTATTTTGCTGTCTGCATCTGTAACTTGAGCAAATTCTATTTTTTTTACTTAACAATCGCTTCAAGTTTTTTTTTCTTTATTCCAAACAAAATAAATTTTTTTTTAATTTTTTTTTTTTTATTTGTTTTTTTTTTTTTTTTTTTGTATTAATTCTTTTTGACAGTCATAAATCATGCGTAAAAATATCGTATGAAAAACAGATTTTTAGTTTTAACTAAACGTTATCCTGTACAGCAACAGCAACAACAACAACAACAGCAAATCGTCAGTCCAGTCCAGTCATCTTCAATGTTTAAACGTTTCAAATGTCCACAACGACAACAACAAAAACAGACCCTTAACCATTATTACGGTCAAATGTTCATTCCTTCGTTTCGTTTTCGTTTCCTTTCCGTTCCCTTTCCATTGAAACCCCGAAACCCTTTTTACGCTAATAATCGATTTGTTTGTTTGTTTTTAATTTCCTTTGAATGCGTCACAACTTTAGACTTTTCTTTTTTTTTTTTTTTTTGGGTTGAAAAAAAAATCTTTTCAGCAAAAATTAGTCATACAGACAACTCTAAACTAAACTAAAGTATGAAGAATGCATTGACAACGACGATGACGACAAGGACGACGACGTCGTTGATGTCCTTCTTTTACTTTGCTGTTGCTGCTTGCTATTTACTTAAAGTTTTGTCCGTTTTACGAATTTTTTTTGTTGACTTTGTGCTTTGTAAAAGAAAATTTTCTTTTTTAAAAATATTTACAGTCAGTCAAAAGTCTTTAATATAATATAAAATACTTTCGCTACTCATCGTTTTTCTATTTGTCATTTTTCCTCATAATTATCATCATCGATGATGACGATACAACAGACAGATAAAAAAGTTGAAAATGTATACAGCCATGCTCCTGTAATCGTAAGCATAAAAATTTTACGATTTACTTTTGAAATCGCAAAATGTAAAATATTTACGATTTCAAATCGGCAAAGTTCGAGTCAGTGAAATAAAAAGTAAAGACCAAATTTTTTAAAATTTTTTTTTTTTTTTTTATTTTGTATAACGCTCTTCGCGAACAGTGAAGCTGTTCATTTATCAGTGATTGGTGCTTTTATCACTCTTCTTGTGAAGTGATGATGTGATATTTTATTTTTTTTATTTTGGTGTGTAACTTTCTTCGCGTACAGTGAACCTATTCATTAATCGCGAATTGTGTTTTATCACTGTTTGCAGTCACTGCGTTTTTCAAATTGCAGTCGCCTATCACACTGTGACTCAAAAATCACTATTTTTGTCAACACTTATTACCGAAGCACGATAATAATTTAAAATTGTACGAATTTACTAAATCGTAAATCGCAAAACCTTTGCGTTTATGGGAGCATGGCTGATAATTTTGTTAAATTTTTTTTTTTGAAATTTTCTTAGCTTGTTTCCGTTTCCGTTTCTTTTTCAATTTTTCTTCAAGTTCAAAGCTCGCGAGTTGCTCACGTGATTTTCTATTTTGCATACAAATTTTGAAGAAACTTTTTTTTTATTTTTTTTCTTTTTGTTTTTTGTTTTTAATGAAAATCACATCAAATCAATATGCAGCAGCTGTTTCTCAAGTTTAATAGCTGCTTTCCGTTCTTAGCCATATGTCTGTCTGTCCGTCCGTTAGTTCAAGTGTTGTCATCTCATCATACACATACATACATACGTGGCATCCATAGAGCTCTTTAATATGCACTGAAGTATTTTCAACAAAGTGGATTATGGCATTTGTTTGCTGCTACTGCTTCATGTTGTGTATGTGATATTTGTGTGTTTGTGTGTATATATGCCAATAAAACGCTATGTTGATAGCTATACCAGCTGCCTACCTTTCTATCTATCCATTCATCCATCCATATATGTATGTGTGTGTGTGTGTGTTTGTATAAACTCTAAACGTTGCATGAAAAACACCACTCGCGGTTAGACATTTAAAGAAGCGCATAGAATAACTATTATTAATACGTTTCTACGGTATACATACGAGTACATCGCACATGAATCGTTAAAATAAAATAGCGTTGGGTACATTCAATATTTTCATTTAAATTGTAACACTTATCTTAGATTGATATCGATTTCATTTGAATTTGCATCATCGATTAATCGTCGTTGACGAAGTAAGTAAAACAATGGAGTAAAACAATGAATGATTTTCTGAAGCACGCCAGTGTTGTGTTTATGAATTAAACGATGAAATCAAGAAGCAACAGACTCATCCATCACTCATCATGCACGACAATGAATCTTGGCTTACAATTTCAATGAAAATACATACACACTCTGCTTTTTCAGATTTTCGCCCTTCCTCGCTATTAAAAGATATAAAAAAATGGCTTGGTAAGCAAATACTTTTTTTTTTTAAAAGGGGAAACTGATCCTTATTTTTTATATTTATTTTTTTTCAAGATGCCTAATGGAAATCATTTAAAATTTGGAAGTGGCATGGGAGTGGTACGCTGAAAGAGAACTACTTCTTATCTTTTCTTCTTATCTGCTTATGCTTATTACTTTTCAAAGTACTCTCGTAAAAGATTTAGCAAATTGATCTAGAGTTCTTGATAGTGCTGGCAACGCCGTTGGATCACCGTTAGATCGAAGCTTATCCTTAAAGTGTGAAACAACGGCTTCAATGCTGTAATAACAATCGAAGTTTTCCTTAAACCATTCCAGACCCTTTTTTTGCATCAACAAATCAAAAAACAAAGTGTAGGCGCTGTTTGGAAGATGAAGAAACTAGCAAACATATTTTATTATCTGTGAAAGTCCGGCCTTTGCCCGCTTTAGATTTACACAGCCTAGACATTGTGTTATCACTACAGACTCGATCAGAGTTTCCTTGACTGTGGATACTCTCAAGCTTATCAAAGAAGTGAAGAGGATTCTAAGTCACTTAACCTAACCATTAATCTTCCTAATCCTTAAAACCAAAATTTCCCATTTCGGGGGTGCACCATGTTCTTACTTTCCTTACAGCTTTTTGGGACCACTGAATTTTGGAACGTGACAGACACTACGTCAGGCGCTTGTGGTTTTGTTTTATAACAAAGTAGAGAAAAGAAGAGAAGAGATATAAAAAAAGCTAAGTTGAATAAATAAGAATATTAATAAGAAGAAGCACATCATATCAAATATTCCTAGATGAAAATTTCCATGCTGGAATTATAAAGGTGATGTCAAGCGAAACGTTGGTACCATGCGAACCGAGTGTAAAAGAGATAGCTTACTTTTAATTTTTACTACGCTAACCAAGTGTGAACGAGACAGAAGATTTGTGTTTTCTTCTTTTGTTTTTGTTTCTTTTCATACGACTGTCGTTGGTACGCAACATGTCGAGAGAACAAGAGCGCTTAACATAACCTTGTGTAACTGAATCATGAACTATTTAAAGTTTCATTGTTTTGTAGCATACAAAATAGTCGCATAGAACGATTTTTTTGTTTTGGGGTTTTTATAGGATTTAACTTTGGTTTGCAACGGTTATTTTATGCTCTATTTTTTTATTTGTTTTTTTTATTTTTTTAATTTCATTTTTTTGTTGTTTTTAGCCGTCGATTTGTTGGATTTTGAATTGCTAAGCATTCTTTTTTATTTATCGTGTTCATTCGTTCGTTCGTTCGGTTTTGGCAACTAAAAAACGCTTTAGTAGATTCAATGGCGACTATTCACCTGCAAAGCATTCCAATTTGGCTTCAAACAAGCAAAATGGAAGATAGAAATTCGCTATAAATTGCAATCGATAACGCAAGATTTTGTTATTTTTATTTTTATTTTTATTTTTTTTTTTGGTTGTTTTTTAATAATAATTGCGGCTTTGTGTAAATCTTTTTTTTTTTTTTTAGTTTTTGATTTTTTTTAAACTAATTTTAATGGATTTAGTTAACAAAGGCAGAAAATGCTTTAAAGCTTTTATTTATTTGATTATTTAAAAGTTTTATAAAAGTCAAATGTGTCTTTGCTTCATTTTTTTTTTTAAGCAATGCGAATGAAAAGCGCGTTTCAACTTTTTAAATTGAAGACGAAAACAAAAAAAGAAAAATAGGAAAAAAAACAAATCTTTTACAAAGAGTTTGTTTGGGAATAAATGTAAAGAGGGGGGCGTGAAAAGTCACATAGAGCAGTAGATATAGCAAACGGACGGACGGACGTATAACAAAAAAAAAAAAAAAAAAAACAGAACACAAAACAAGAAATCCATACAAATCATGATTTGCAGGTGTGCATGAATGGAGTCCGTTCGTTCGTTCGTTTGGTGAATTTACTGTTCGCTGCGCACGCCACACCACACCATGCCACGGTACGGCACGACACGACACGCGGATGTTGGCATTTTCCTAGTCAGTCGCCAAAAGCCGCCGTCGCCGCCGCCATCGTTGCCTGACAACAAGAACAAGAAGAACGGAACAGAACAGAACGTAACGAAACGAAATGAAATGGTAAGAACGGCAGTAAACAGGACGTGCAACATTGAATGTGGGAGAGTCTGTTTGGTAGTGAAATGCGTTGCCATCATCAATCATCTTTTCTTTGCGTTGTTGTTTGTTTGTTCGTTTGTTTGCTTGTAGAAGTTTGTAGCAGAACGAGTAAGCGAGATATCGTTCGTTACCCAATACCAATAGAAACAACAAGAACAACAACAAAAACAACAGCAACAGACACCAGCAAACACGCTGCAATGCTTCAATCTGAATTTCCCCCAACCACCTCCATCTCCTTATTCTTATCCAAACGTTCAAAATCCATCCATTCATTCATCCCAATCCAATGCCTCAATGCACATCGTAGTCGTCCTAGTCGTCCTAGTCGTCCTAGTCGTCAAGTAGTCAGTTCAGTTCAGTTCGTGCTGTTGAAATACTTACTTTTCTTGTTTTGTACTTCATCTTCTTCTGCTGCTGCTGTTGCTGCTGCTTTTGAAATCTTTTACGCAGCCAGGCTAAGTCGAGTCAGCGAAACTGTAACAGTTGTCGAAAATTACTTAAAAAAAAAAAAAATCAAAAAAAAAAAAAAAAAAATAACTCCAACTTGAAGCACGAAATGGAGAAACCTCAAACATTCATTTTCAAACTTAACTACACTTTGAACACATACGGTGCACAGTGCGTTGCGTTTATAAAGAAAAACGATTGGAGTTTTTTTTCCTCCATTTTTTTTTAATAATATTTTGTCTCTTAAAATACATAAATGAATTTTAAGGCGAGTATTAAGTTGAGTAATTCGTAAAGTTTAAAAAGAACCTTTATCTTGAAATTGAACAAAAAATTGGTATGGATTGGCAGTGCTGAAACGGAATGGAAACGGTAAAAAAAAAACCAAACGAAAATACATAATATTGCATGGATACGAAAATGGAACAACTTCAAACATCAGAACTATAAAAATTTACGATAGGCGATCACGCTCTGCTGATGTACACTTTATTGACCTAATTTACGGAATCCAAAAAAAAAAAAAAAGAAAAAAACATTTACATCGTATTGAGCGGTATCGTAATTTAGTAATATTTAGTTCCTCTCTCATCTCTAACATCTATCGGTCTGATGTTTGAAGTTGTTCCATTCAATATTTATGTAATTAGATGTTTTTTTTTATTGCCATTCCATACTCTTGAACAGAACCTGAGAACACGGAATTCGAAATACATAGCTATGTACGTCTGTCCGTTACATCTTCCGTACGAAACCTACTAACTCGAAGCCTAATAATTAGATTTTGTAAAACTTTATTTAGTTAAATAATATTAACATTTAAGTGGTACTTTTACAAAACTAACCAAAATTTTAGAGTTTTCGACTGAACCTTTTTTGTAACTTGGCCTAGAATCGTCGCTTTTGTTTTTTTATCATGGTTGCCAACCGATTGCTTAGAATCGAAATTTCCAGTCTGGTGACTCTGCAATCGGCTTATAGTCTTTGAGATCGGTTCGTGAATCATTCGATCGACTAGATCGTTTCAGCTTTTAATGTTGCTCCCAACATTACTATGTATGTATGTGTATCTTATGTTGTATATTATGATTTTTTTTACTTGTTATAGTTCACCCAGTTATGATCTGGTTTATAGTACTGCTTAGTACCTAGAAGATCATTTTTATTAATTTTTCAAAATTTTTCATTAATGATAATTTTGAAGACATTGGTGATACTTTCTATTAAATGATATTTTCTTATTTTAACAATTTTTTTTTTTTTATTTGTTTTTTTTTTTTTGTGCATTTTGTAATAATTCATTGCACTGTATTCGCGTTTCTCCACTCGCGTTTGTCCGTCCGTCCGTCCGTTTGTCTTTCGTCTATACTTTGGCTGACTTGTCAGAGAGATATCGCGCTGCAGAGATTTCCTTTCATTCGCACCATTGCATGCGTACACGTTTCTTCGACGACAAGAATGTTGCGTTGTTGCCGTTACTAAATGATTCCTAGTGTGGCATGTGTTGCCTGGTTTAGTTGTTGTTGTACATATTTGGCCGACTGGCCATTGAGATTAAGCAAGTGCAACATACACACACACATATACCATATACAAGATATGTACTTCTATGCTTGTATGTATAATATTTTTGATGATTTTTTTTCTTCTTTTATTTTAAATATTTTTCTGATGCTCAGTCGGCTTTATTTGCTTTGAGCATTGAACGTGCACAACCACTCATCTCATCTCAACTTGATTCGGTCTCGGGCTTTGCTGTCGTTCCATGTCGTTCCATGCCTTGTCATGTTTTGTGTTGAACGTGCCACAAGAAACTGCAGGTCTATGTATACAATATGTTTTTTTTTAGAGAAATATAAACAGTAACAGAAGCAGCAGCATCGCGCATCAACAACGCTCCAGTAAGTTTTTGCGCGTAATTCGCGCTTAGCGCTCTAAACGCAATCATTTACCTAGCGGATGTGTAACTTAATGAATGGTAAATGTTTGCGGAAATGACGATAACCATTGGGGAAATTCAAGTGCCTATAAAAAATGTATGGTGGTATGCGGTAACATCGATGCGATGCGATGCCATCGATGGATGTTTTTCTATTGGACTGAGTAGATTATACGTTAAGAAAATTCAAACAACAAAAACAACAGTCTTCTCCCTGCTCTATACTGTTCTATTCTGTTATCGGCGTTGTGCTAAATGAATGAATGAAAGTGTGTCAATAAAAAAAAAAAAAAAAAAAACCGCATCTAAGTACTTAGTCGATATTAAAGTTTGTTTCAATGAAATGTAACAAAAGTGTACATAAATCGAGGGAGTGGGGAGTGTTTTCTATAAATACGATATTAATATATATAAGTATAGCAGCTGATAGACTGTGGACTTTAAGTTTATTTAATCATTCGACATAAGTTTAAAATAAATATCAAATTTAATATGAAACTAATCGAATAAAACTCAGAAAAAAACAATCTAAAAATCAAAAGAAAAAAAGCAGAATAAAAAACACACTTCCTTAAGGGAACTCCGGTTAAGATATCGCTTCGATCAGAACACAATTTCAACTTCCACATTAGACCAGCATGCCAGACTCTGTCAAAAGCCTGTTTGACATTTAATAGCACAGCAAGTATAGCCTCCGAAAATTCAGGAGTGTCAAGACAACGGCAGAAGCCAAATTGGTGCTCTGGAATTAATACTCTTTTAAAAAGTTTGAAGATAATTTCCGCTCAATGGATCTAGCGGTGTACGAGAATAAGACGAAGAACTTGGTATCTATTCGTAGATCAACAACACTCCTTGGAGAAACTATTAGAATTTAACTTCATCTACTTGGGATAAAATGCAAAATAAGATCAATGATACCAGCTTGGAAATCAGAAGAGGAGTTACTCTGACTAACCGATGCTAGTTTGGTCACGGTAAGCAAACTCTACAAGACGTTGATTCTCCCAGTTCTGATATATGGCGCAGAATCATAGGTCATTGTTGGTAACGTTGGTGCGATAACGACAGCCATAGCAGATGAACCAGATCTTGAAGGATGTTCGCAAGATTGGAATCCGAAATTGGTATCTAGTAGCATTGGACCATCTCAGCTGGGTGAATGCACAAAGTGTTGACTTTATAGTGTCTCAGATGTCTCCTTTAATGCGTTACAAACTTTCTGACAAACTGAACTGTGTGACGAGTATAAAAGCAACAGTATTGCAATGTCGAGAATTACGTTTAATCTTGACGTTGATTTTTTGTCAGCTAAGACTTTCAGTATTACCTTCACATGTCTAGCTCATCACTATAATGCGTGTAAATACAAATTAAAACAAACAACAGAATAGTGCCGCCGGTCTGGTCTTTTATATTCATAAAAAATTATGCGCTACTTTTTGTTTTTGTTAACTCTTTTGGGAAGCGTTATACTTTCTCTTTCGCTGCATGCTTTTTCTCTTCTAGCATAGAATAAATATTTATTATGTTTACTTTAAATTAGTTAAATGCATTGTGTGTGTGTGTGTGTGAATGTGAGTAGCCCATTTTTTCGCGCCCACAATTTACAAAAAAAAAAAAAAAAAAAAAAAAAAAAAATGAAAGAAATATTTCAATTCCATGCAGCTAACTATTGTACTTTTGTGTGTGTGTGTGTATGTGTATGTTGTGTATATTAGCCTAGCGTAAGTTGACTAACAATGATTTTTCGCATTTCTTTTTTTTTTGAATCTTTGGTCTATATAATTTAATGCTCAGTTGTAGACCTAAAACATGAAACATGAAAGAGATTACGCCAGGAAGTGGTGTTGTGGTCGAATAAAAAACGAAACGAAACAAAGAATATTTCTAAGCATTAGTTTCATCATCATCATCATCGTCATCATCATCATGTTGCAACATACAAAGCTGTAAATCCCTCAATCAAACATTTGAATAAATATACAATGTGCTTTAGGTGTACCTACTCGTACAATACATAACATACAATGTGTACTCAGTGTATGAGTGAGTGAGTGAATGAATGAGTTGTGCTGTGCTGTGTTTAGTTGAGCTGGGTATTAAGCTGCCTGCCCCCTTAAGATGCCACAGAAATAGAATAGAATAGAACAGAACAGAACAAATCCAAATGTGATATTTTGTTGACATAAACGAATTGCAAATATTTTAGAGAAAATATATAATACGAGGTTTGTTTAAAAAGTTAAAAATATGAAACGTAGTATGTCATATGAGAGCATTTAAGTAATTTAGTTGTCACACCATGTAACATTATGTTAAATGTCTATCATTTAAATAAAAGTGCTTTAGCACCATTGCGCCTAAGTGTATGCAACATAAATTGTGTTAATTGAAAATAGAGAGAAACGTTTCACACAGATAGACACATACACACACACACACGTAACTAATAGAATAGTTAATTGATTGACTGACTACTGACAATATTATTCACTTGTCGAGCAATTAGAAAAGTAAATCTCATTTACCGCAGCGTGACGTATAATACAAACAATAAAAATAGAAAGGAAACAAAAAAAGAAAGAATAATAAGAAAGTAGATATCTACTCACACAAATAAAAAAGAAAAACTTTCGCAAGAACTAAAGAAAATAAATCATTTAGCTATCACAATCCAAATAACAACAAAAACAGTTTTAAATTAAATAAAAGAATAGAAGAATGAAAACAGCAACAAAAAAATGTTGCTTCTATAAAAAAAAAAAAACACCTGCAACGGCTCAAGTTGCAAAGCGATTCGTCGTGATAAATCTATTAGCCGCATAGTTGAATCAACTATTTTTATAAGTGCAAACTATGGTACACAAGGATAACGTCAATGTTTGATCTGATGCTTTTCAACGTCGCGTCGAGTCGAGTCGAAAGCAACGACACCTACACCAATGCAAAAATAACAACAACAACTACAACTGCAACTAAAACTCGAATGAACAACGGCAAAGGCATGATTTTGACGATGATGATGAGATGGTGGTGGTGACGACGACATTGTCGATGGCATCCATGACAGCACAAAATACGTCGATGAGAGAAAGTTTTAATTTAATCAAAATGAAACAAAGTGTGAAGCGCAGCAAAATAATAATAAAAAAAAAGACAAAAACAACAACAAAAAAAGGGAATAAGAAAGTAATAGAAAATGTTTAATATAAAAAGTTAAACCGACACTTTTATACACTTTAAATGTGTTGCATTTACGGTAGGAGTTTAAAAAAAAAAAAGAGTGTTTAACTAAAAAGATTCGAGAAAAAATGGGAGCTACAGATTCAAAGTCACTTTAGACGGACAGACGAACCAAAGCTACGTTCCATTCTGATGCCACATACCAGGTGGGAAAAAAAAGATTTGTTTTTCAAATTTTTGGAAGAAAAAATTGGATAAAATTGTGCCCCGAAAAAATATCAACAAAAAATCTCGTATATAGAAATTTATTTTAAAAATTTTCAATCAATTCTGTGAGCAGAAATCCAATAAAAACTAAAATCACGTTTGCCGCTATATAAATCGGGAAAAGCAATAAGCAGAATAATTTCTCAGATCAAGAGCTATCACACCTCATTTAAGGATATTTAATATCGCTGAGGGCAGTTTCTTCATTCTTACGCGTGTATGCTCATTCAAAGCGTTTGCTTAAGAAAATGAAAAAAAAAAAAGAATATCGTATATTTTTGACGAAAAAAAAATACTATTTCTGGAATCATGGTTCTCTTACGGTTGAAAGCCGAACGTTTCATTCTCCCAGAGATGGTGCACATTTTGTTCGCAGCCATGATAGCTTCTTCCTTTGATGATGAGCAGCTTGCAAGTTTCATTGAAAATGTTGCTTGTTGTGCTTAACAGCCAGTTTGCACGATCTTTAATTACACCTTACGTCTCGATGTCTTGGGACCTTGAGACGTGGTTGGTGTTGTACGAGATAGGGCCAACGTAGGCTCTCCTGATGAGTCATAGTGCTCAGTCAAAACTGTTTTTTTCACATTTTACAGGGTTCTTCAATATACAAAAATACTCTGTCTCTGTCTCTTTCTCTTTTTCTTTTGGCTTCGCTTAATTAAACCGGCGAAAGAATGCATTATAGACCCCTCCTCCCATAAAATATATAATTGATCAGCATTGAAAGCACTCTCGCCGCCATTTTATTGGTACTACTAGTTTTCTTGGAAGACGACAACTAAGAATTCTGCTAGAATCAAATAAATTATTTTTGTAGCTCTTTCAAGCGACTAAATATAAATTCAAAGGAAAAGCAAATAGGAAAGGAAGAAAAGAAAAACAAAAAAACGGAAAATAAAGTAAAGCGCGAAAAGCATTTAATGCTGTTATCCTCTTAAAGTCCTGCGTTACAGTGTTGCCATATACAATACATATATATTGCTCAAACTTTGAACAATCCAAAACGCGGAGCGGCGTGTGGTGTATAAAAGTGAAGCTTCACAGCGGTCGATTTTTTTTGCTAAAAAACATTCAGGTTGGTTCGTTGGTTCGGTTGGGTTGCAAGTTTTTATCAAGGTTCGCACTTAATTATTGACAGAAGACAAAAAAAAAAAAAGAAAAGAAAAGCAAGCAGGCAGGCAGGCGTAATGGGCGCGGCAGGGTGGTGGCGTCGTCGCGTAGTCTTTTAATTTGGACAACGCGCAGCTCAACGCAGCTAAAATGTCATTTAAAATGAGTGTGCAAAGAAAAAAGAAAATGAAATGAATCAAATGCGAATCATAGAGCACAGACAGACGGACAGACGGCGGACGAAGAAAATTTCTATTTTAATACTTTAGGCGGAGTGGACAAACTATGAACGCGAACGCGAATGCGAACGCTTAAGAAAAAGTTAATAAGAAAGTACAAAGTCATGGAAGCGCATTAAACGATTCAATCGCAAAGTAAATAAAATCATTAAATTCTGTGCTTTCGTTCTTTATTTATTTCGCTTAACGCTGTTGTTGTAGTTGTTGTTGTTGTTGTAGTTGAGTAGTTACAGTTCAAATTTACATAAATATTTACAATACGCGCACAATTTGCCGTACAACAAGGTGCAGGCGCGTTGAGGCGCGGCGCGGCGCGTATTGCGGTTAAAAGCGCCGCGGGATACTCAATCAAGCGTTTTTAATAATGACAAAAACAAAATTGTTGTACCTTTAACTCCACTCGTAATAATCACAGGCGTCGGGTGCGAGGTGTAGGGTGTCGGGTGTCGGGCGTCATTGATGCTTAACATCAAAGTTGTTTGTTGAATATCGACCGCAAAAAAACTTTAATTTGTTGCGTTTAGCTGTTTACACTGACCAACACTGCCACAAAAAAATATATACAAACACACACACACACACACACATATACAAATATAAATTAATATACATAGACACAGCCGCATTTTCGATTTGATAGGAAAACGCAAAACGCACAAATTCTTATTAACTCTTTTGAAAATGATTTTCGAAAAATTTAATATTAGCTATTGTAAAAATTTGCCCTATTAAAAACATAACATTCGATTTACTTCTCGAATCGCAAATGACAAATCGCAAATGCGTTTGAGCCGCGCACTAAAGCAAAAACGATCGGAACACGAAGAAAGGCTTTGACGATCACCCTCACGCTGAAATGGGGCCGATTGTTTACTTTAAAGTAAGTTTAAAAAACACTGATAAACCAAATACCTTTCAAAAAAAAAGACCTCCTCCCACAATACCACAAGAGGTGGAAAAAAAAAAAAACCAAAAAAAAAAAAATATTAAAAAAAAAAAATCAAAGGTCATTATTAATTCAAGGTCCATTCCAATAGCATGTTTGCTTCTCAATTCAAATTTTAAATAATTATTTTCTATTCATGACTAAATTTAAAGCGCAGAAAATTTTGTGATATATTAAGACCGATAAAATTTAAATGTGTAACCGATAGCAGTCATGTCAGCAAAGAAACATTTTGGAAATGAAACATAACAACGTAAAAATGAAGTGTTTACGAAACCAAAACAGTTAATTGCTGCATTTTACAACACTTTTTGTGTTTTGTGTTACAAAAAAAAAAAAATAATAAAAAAAAAAAAAAATAATAAAATAAATAAAGAATTTTTCTTTTTAGTTCCCAACAAACTTCCGAAGAGTTAACAAAATCTTAAGTTGTGTCCCCACAAATTTAGCAAAATTTTTCTCTTCAAATAATTTTTTTTTTTTTTTTATGTCTTCTTATTGCGATAAAATGGATAAAAAATTTAAAAAATCATGCAAGTGGAGATTACCAGTTGCAACCACATCCAGATGTGAAAACAATATCAACGCGTCTCATAGCGAGTGCTGCTCTGCGAGTGTTTCTTCTGATCTGAATGATTTAACTGACGCTGCAGACGATGCAAATTCTAATGGCAGTTCTAGTCGGCAGTTGCTTGTTGATTCGATATCATTCATTGGCTTAAATAGAACACAAATGGAACTTAAAGATCTTGGCTTACCGCCGGTGACCGTGGGATATCTACTCAAACGTGAAATGGTACGACGTAAGCGTAAACTAACAAGTGAGGAGAATAAATCAAATGTTGATGATGTTGCATCAGTGTCAGCGTCGCTGGTCAGTGTTGCATACAAACGTCAGACTGCAGGAGCGCGCTCTGAGACACAACAGCAACATAAACCGACATTTAAAAAGTATCAGAATTTGTCAGCAGCAGCAACAGCGCCACAAAGCTCAACGCATAAGCAACATCGTTACGCATCCAATGATCATATTTTGGAGCAACAGCAACAGTCACAAGAAACACAAGCAACATCAAAGTTAAGAACTAAGAACAATTCTAAGGCGGCTTGCTGTTGCTATTCAAGCGATGCATATTTGCAGCCAACAAACAAGAGCAGCAGATCAAGACGCAAGATCATTTAACAAGGATACCATCAACATTAAGAAAATGGCAAAATCTGATGCATACTAAGATCGAGCAGTGCCGCTCGCCTCAAAGGTAACGGGACAGCAACAGTTCAGAACAAATTTCGTTGCCGTCGTTGCCACCGCCCTTGTCGCCGACACTGTTTGAAGAAAATGCAAGCAACCGAGAATGGATTAGTTGAAAATTATTTAGAGCAATGTCATAAATTTGCTGCAACTCATTATGATCAGCCATCTCAAACTCCGACGATAACGAAAACGAATACCGAAGATGCAGTAACGGAAGATGCAGCAGCAGCAGCAGCAGCAACAACAGCAGCCGCAGCAGCATAAGTCGAGTAAAGGCAATACTAAGCAACAATATTTTCGACGACAACATGAATTTGAAACAGCAACACAACAGCAGCTAAAACATGGAACAAAACGTAACATGAAATGCAGCTCATCAACAACTGTTCTGGAACAAAAGCATCGTAGCAACATATACGAGCAGCAGCAACAGCAACAGACACCACAACAACGTTCCGCAAGTCTGCATAAATTAGAAAACGATCCAGAGATTCTTAATTATGTAACGCGTCAAGATCAGGCAAGTAACGCGAAAGTGTAGTAAACAAAAAACAAAACAACAACAACAACCACGACGCACAGCAACAGCAGAAAATGTTGTAATGCAACAAATACAGCGTAACCAAATCTCAGCAACTGATGGCCAAGAAATAGGCAAACACCAAGCATATTCTCAAGATCCTTTACCAGATGAATCACTCTCAACCGATACTCTTATGAATGTTTGGCAAGGAACTATTAAAGAGCAACAGCAGCAGCTGGAGCAAATTTATGTCAATACACGACTTCATGGTGGCTTGCTAAATGGCAATGACATGGAGCATGGCATCGAACAACCGAAAAAAACGTTTGAGGCATCAAGTACTTCACTTACGGCTAAATTTAAACGTGAACTTGAGACCGATGAACGTCTAAAGCAGCTGCATAACTTTCAGAATTCAATTCAAGCAGAATTTAAATACCGTCGCGGTCACGCTGCAACACATTATTCCACGGAGGGGGAGGAGGAGCAGTTTAACGCATATAACGCTAATGGCAATTTAATACAATGTCCCATAGGCAATTGCTGCTGCTTATTGAAAAGTGAAGACCTATTGGCGCACTGCCTAAAACGCCATATCGAAGAGCCCGGCGTGGAACTAACCGAAGTATATGAACATGATCGTTTATTATTATTATTTTATGCAAAACTATTTCGTTTCGATTGCAATACATGTTTGACTGTTCTAGTGTACGGTGGAGTAAATGACTGTAATCGAGCTCGCCATAGTCCGACTTCGAGTTGTACAAATCGTTTGGTACAGTTAGTGCCGCCACCGTTTGTCTATAATGCTGGCCTATTGCCGCAGCATATTAAATATTGCGCTTATGTGCCCATACTTTTGATGGTCTGTCGCACCACAAGAGTCGACGTCAGTGGCGACAATGACGATGACGCTGATGATGACGCTGATGATGATGATGTTGCTGAGGTGGATGATTATGAGGAAGTTGTATTTATTTGGCTTGTAAGTCCAAAAATTGAAAGACAATTGCATTGCATAATTTCGTTGTTTAACAAGCAAATTACTATAACACGCACAGCGCTAGTTAAGGTGCGCAGCATTACCGAATCGCAAGATGTAAAGGATTTCTATAGACAAGAATCGCATTATATGCGCCTTAAAGAGACTGATTTTTTGGAAATATCCGATTTTGGACGTTTGCCGATTTATATTGAAGTGTCACTAAGGGAATATAGCTTACCGGAATTGAACTGAAAAAAATTTGACTAAACATTTTGTATTTATGTAAATCAGAAAATAATGAGAAGCAACAAAAGTAGTGGGAAATAGCATAGTTTCTTCATAAAAATAGTGTTGATGACATACATACATACTATATATATTTTTCGAACATCTATATTCGAAAAAAAAAACAAAACAAAAATTTTTCGTTATAATTTGTTTGGTTTGTAAATGTTAGTATTTTGGTTTTAAATAAAAAAAAAAATTGTTTGGGAATAAAAAGGAAAACCTTAAGTTTTTTTTACTCGAACAGACCTACAACCCCTTCTATAAGACTGCCGATAATTTGAAACTAAATTGTCTCGGGAATAACTAGTGCAGGAAGCATACAACGGGTACAGCTATAATGGGTGCCAGGACACTCTAACATACCCGGCAACGAGCAAGAAGGTTCATTAGCTGCAACACCGATGTTTGACCCAGTACCGCATAGCGCTATCGGCGGTCAATTCGATAGCCGAGTTAATGCGATGTAAAGAGAAGAACTCCACAAGAGCACTGAGATGGAATCAAACCCAAAGAATGCATCAAACAAAGAAGTTCTCATTCATGGGTTAAACCTTAAAAGGAACAAAGCTGTTACTGTTGTAAAGTCACAGGCCACTGTAAACTTAAAATGCACCTATCAATCATGTGGATAAATAGCTCTTCGGATGTTCTGTGATAAAAAAAAAAAAAAAAAAAAAAAAAAAAAAATAAAAGAAAAAAAAAAAAAAACAGGTCATCTTATCAGAAGGGACTACAATAGGTCTTTGAGGTCGCAGTAAATATGTGCCAATTTAATAAAAAAAAATAATATCTCGGAAATACAATCTGGTTGGATATCAATTTTTGAAGTTTTGGAAGTTTGAAATGTTTACGAATGTAGAACTTGGTCTTAGCTTGGTTTTAGTCGACATTTTCATAAAACCTGTGACTGTTTGAAGCGCTGGGTGCTTTAGATTTTGACTTAGATTTGAAAGATCTCGTCATAATCTATGTTTTTAGTTGTTCAACAGAAATCAGGTCCATTGTCGTTTGGAATTTGTTGTTCTTTTTTTTGGGAAATTGGTTGCTTCATAATCTTTTGCAGCAAGAGACTACTTCATTCAGATACATGCAATAATATTAAGTTAAATACGAAAACTTTGTGTAAAATTTCTTTCTTATTCTACTTGTCTATGTGTATGAACCTATTGTATGTTAGGTAATTAGTTTTATATCTGATAAAACTCCAAAAATTTTCTATTGCTTATGTGTCAAGTTTCAGCTAATTTTTCTCAAAATAAATGAGACAAATTCTGTTTTCGCAAGCTTTTAAGTTGTACATTTGTGCGCGAAATTCAAATTGGCATCCTGTAAGGACTTACTACATACATATGTACGAGTATACATGTATTCCCAAAAGGAAAGACAGACATATAACGTGTGTGTGTGTGTGTGTGTGTGTAGTAAGTGAATGAAGTGAAGTGAGCCAAAATACAAGCAAGTACAAAGTGGTAAGTGAAAGGCAGACGTATGAAATTGTGTTGGCTATGTGTGAATAAAAGTCAACGAAAATAAGCGAAAATAGAATAGAATTCAGACAGTACAACCACACACACACACATACACATATATATCTATGTATGTATGTATTGGTTGCGGGTTTATCTTTTATCTTTGGCAAAAGTTCTTTGCAAAGTGCTCAAAACTATTTCAACTGTGTACCTGGTTATGGTTATACACATTTTGTATTTTGTGGGTGAATGAAAAGGGCCATTTTTTTTTTTTTTTTTTTTGTTTGAAAGATTATAGAGCCGCTCGCTCGCTCGCTTGCTCTGTATTGGGCCAAAACCATACTCGATATCGAATTAAACGTAATAATGCGATGCTTGTAATTTTTGTATCTATGTATTTGGTTTGAGTTTGGGCTTGGGTATGGGTATGGGTATGGGTTGGGTGCTCTGTGTCTCCCGTAGGAACAGCTTACTTGCTTGCTTACTAATCGCAATAATACCATTCGTTGTCATCGTCTCCGCCGTTGCAACGTTGCACTGCTCTTGTCTAGCCAGCAGCAGCACAGGCAGCATAAGTCAAGTCACTGTACGAGTATGTGCAACTGTTTTGGCAACGGTCTACGTGAATAGAGTCCAAAATTTTTGTGCACTTCTGATAGTAAGAGAGAGTGAGCTGAAGAGAAGAAAGAGAGAGAGAGATGGTATTGGAAATGATGGCATATATATTTTACCGTGTTAATGCACTCAGCAATAGCAGCAATAGCAGCAGCAAAGGTAGTAGCAGGTAACGCATATGCAGTCATCCAGTCAGTAGCCACTCTTGGATTTTGATATTGTATTAAACTGAATTGAACTGGGTTGACCAACCGACCGACCGACTGACCGTCCGACCGACCGAATAGGCCAGTACGGCTACTGAAAACTTAAACTTAAACCAAAATGACTGAGGTGACGTGTAATGGCAGAAAAGTGTTGTAGCAGCGCAATATTGTGCGCGCCAAAAATATTACTCAATGCAGTAAGGTTAATAATGCAAAGGCATGAGATATGAATAATTGCCATATGCATGTGTGTCTGTGTGTGCATACACATGTATTCTTGTTGTGTGGGTTTTTTTTTTTTTTTTTTGTTGAACACTTCCGTTTGTGTGCACGTCTCGTATGTCATTAATTGAGATCACTGCCATTGAATACTTTATTTGTTACTTTAAGAAAATTTTGCTTCAAAACTTTTTAGAGCGCCAATGGAGCTTTCTTGTTGTTTGAAACACATAAATCGTTTATTTTATTTCCCTTACAGTCTCCAAATTTCTAAGACGCACTGAAGGACAGACAGACAGTCTTATAGACCGATATAGTGTTGGCAAAAAGTGTGATTTTTGAATTGCAGTGTGATGTGACTTTAAAATCGCAATGACTGCGAACAGTGATAAAATCACAGTTCGCGAAAAACAATCAGCGATTACTGAACAAATTAATGTTCGAAGAAAAAATCGACGCTTATTGAGGAGCAAGACAAATGCAAAACACCACTTTCGGTTGCAGTGCGATATTGCAATTTTTAAATCACTGTGAAAAAATCACAGAAAGTGAACTTTTTGCGAAAACTAAAGAATTGGACGATGGTCAAGTATACATATGTACACATATGTGTCTCAGAAAGACGACGTTATTTTAAATGTAGGAATGTTGTGACCAGTTTAACATAACTAGAAAAGAACATTTGTTCATCAAATCAGGGAAGAACTTTTTGTTCTCAAATAAAGAGAACCGTAAAAATAAACAAAATTAAAAGAAATGATGTCACAAACCTAATGGCTTCCTCGAAACCGGAATAAATGTAGCGACTTGAAACGACTTGAAAAATATTTTTAGCGTATTCAAAGGGTTTGTGGTAGTTGGTCCCGGAACCCAGCTGGCGGGTTCACGAAATTTCATCAATTTAAAAATTTGTAATTTAATTTTTTGCTGTAAATTCATAGCACTAAAAGAAGATTTTGGAAGAATTTCGATCTGTACCCTTAAAACCGAAGAAACCATATCTCAGGAAAGCATGGACCCAGGTTCTTGATATTAGGCGATGGTTAAGAACTTTTTGACGTGTTCAATACGCTCAATGGGGCACCCAAACGCAAATTTAATCAAATTTAAATATTTTTTTTTTTGGTTTCGATATACATAGTTCGAAAAGTTTCCAACAATCTAGACGCCGAACTTGATTAAAGGCTCAATTTTTTTTATTTAGCTTGGCGATTAACTTAAGCAATCCGCCAATAGATTTAATAAGTTAGCAGTGCTACTATGTACTAAGTAGTTAGCCATTAAATATATAAAAACTATTGTACATAAAGACAAGATGAACGATACCGATTTAAGAACTATTTAAACTATTATTAGATGCATTCAACAAATTTTCAACAATTTTATTGTAAATGACTCGAACATATGTAATAGTAAACGACAGAAGACCAACCATGTTTGTATGAGGCTACAATTTACGACCAAGACTACACGTTTAACTCATACCTACAGACTAAATACATACATACACACACATCCACTTACTATACTCGTACAGCATTCCCGTTTAGAATCAGTGCAGTCTTCTCAAAACAAAGATACGCCAAAAAGTTATTGAACTGTTGCCATTACGCTTCACTTCATTGAGACATGATAGACGTCGTTCGGTCGGTCGGTCGGTCGGTCGGTTGGTAGGTCGAATGGTTTTTTGATTCGTCGTGTTCACTCGTTTTGTTAGCAAAATTATATTCTGAGAGACTTGGAGCAATTATTACCGAAGAATCTTATCTCTGCAGCAGCTACAAAATACGTTTATGTTGTTTGGTGAATGGCGGAATGGGGGGTGGCGGTGACGTTGGCGGTGCCAGCTGAGTGCCATGCCATGCCGTGCCTAAGCGCGATGACTGCCTAAGTGCTTGCTTTCATGATTCTTGTATTCGGTTCTAACTGTTTGTCTGTCCGTCCGTCTGTCTGTCTGTCTGTCTGTCTGACCGACCGAATCGTCATAATAGCTATTTATGGCAAATTCAGCAGCTGATTTTGACTTAGTTTATGTGTATTTGTGCATAGGTCTATATATACATGTGTATATGTAAGTTTGGACTTTGGCATTTCATAGTGACAGTGCCAAAAATAAAGACACATAGACACATACACACACATACATACAAATACTAATATTATTTAGCTGTTACAATTGTAAAATGACAGCAGAGATCGTCAGACAAAATCAAATGCAGTCAACAGCTTGACTTGTTGCTGCTACTGCTACAAACAAAGAAAATGCTACTCCAATCGATACGATTCATATCGCTTCCACTTCACTCCACTCCACTCCACTTTTAATCGATTTTCAACGCAGCGTAACTCAACTCGACTCAACTCCGGCAAGATAATGTCGCAGCAATTTGATTTAGTTTTGTTCGTATTTAAGTTTGAGATTCAAGTCACAAACACACACGCCGAATATTAATATTGTTGCCTTTTGGCTTGGTTGCTTGACAATAAAATTAATAATTATTAAATTTATGCAATAATCTATCTGTCTATCTGTCTGTCTTTCTCTACGCCAGCCTGCCTGCCTGTCTTTCAGTTTAAAATTTTGACTAAAATTTATGCTCAAACATTTATCAATTTATTTTTATAAGCCTGGGCAGCACTTGGAGTACTCACACAGCTGGATTGGTTCAATGCTACTAGATACCAATTTCGAATTTCATAGCTGATACAGCTGGTCAGACATGCGAATACGGTACTCGTTGTCCAGCGCTGCATTTTTGACATGTATGCCTCTGACATGACCCATGTTTTTGCGCCATACATCAGGACTGGGAGAATCAACGTCTTTTCAAGACCAAAGTAGCTTCGGTTAGCCAAAAAAATCTCCCTCTTACAAGCTATGTTTTTTTTTTTTGTTTTTCCCCTATACGTAGACGAAGATTTCTACAACCCCAAAGTCGAAATTCTTTATATTTACAGATCCTCTAGGGCGTATTGAGGATTTGCGAATAGATATGATACCAAGTACTTCGTCTTATTCTCGCTAATCGCTAGTCCCATTGCGAGGGAGTTCCTATAATACAAATCTTTATCTAATTTTTCAAGGTTCGTCATAATAAAAAACAAAATAAAATAAAATAATTAAAAATTTGTGTATTTATTTTTATGCAAGCCTTCTTTGTGCTGCTTTGTGCTTTTAACTTCATCGAGTTTTCATCAATGATTGGAGAAATGAAATCACATAGTTTACTGAAAACGCAAAAGTCAGTGAAAATGGGAACATGCTAAAATAAAAAATATTTTTTTTTATATACGTAAACTTTTTATTCAAAACTCATAGATATGCGCAAAAATTTGTCGTTATTTTTTTTAAGTAATTACTACAAATACGAATAGGCCAAATTTCTAAATCAAATTACTTTACTTAGGCCAAATATTTAAAAATTCACAAAAAAGATGAGAAATTTTTATATTTTTTTTTTTGCTTTTTAGTGAAATATTTTCACGCAAATTTAAGTGAAATAAGATTAAAAACTGTAAAAAATACATAAAATATAAATAAATAAATAAATAGATAAATAAACCAAGTACATACTACTACACTAAAATATGTATACGTATGTGTATGTACATATGTAGTTCATTTCAGTTTTCATTTTTACTGAGTGACTGACTGACTGATATGATAAATAAAAACAAAAAAAAAAAAAAGAAAAGAGTAAAAATAAAATAAAAAATAAATAATAAAATAGAAAAACTTTTAGCACAATTTTCAACAGCAACAGTAAACTGCAACAACAACAACAAGAAAAATAGGTGCAGGAACAGCTGGAGCAAGTTTGAATGAAATAATTTTAAATAAAACTCAAAAACAAAAAAAAAAAATTATTCAAAAAAAAAAAAAAAAAAATCGAAGAGAAAATGTTAAAGAGTTTCAGAATGACCAAAACTGGAATACATTTCAGAATTAATTAATCGAAACATGAGTCTGGACCAAAAACACAAGAGATGCAAGTTGGCTAAGCGAAACACTGAAGAGCTAAACTAAAAGTTCCATAAGGCTAGCGCCGCGAAATGAATAATGTTGGCCCACATCGAGGACTGTGTTCCGAGAAGGCGATAAGTGACGAGCGCAACTGTAGGCTTTGCACAGATTGCAGCAGCAGCGGAGATCTTGGAGTTCAGTGTCTCATCAGTGTCCAATTCGGTAAAGCTGTGGAGCATTTGGTCATTGTTGTTAAAAATATGATTATACTATAAAATCTTGTACCTGTCCTGCAAGTTTCGATGTCAGGAATGGAGGGATTTAATGTGTATTTTTCGTTTTAATTTTAAAATTAAATTGTATCAACTTAATATCCAAAATTTAAATCGTGTATCTCCAAAATTAAAGAATGTTACAAATGCAGTAAAAAAAATTGTTATACAAAAAAAAAAAAAAAAAAATAAATAAAAAAAATTAAAGTGTAAAAAGCATAAAAAGCGAAAACTGAAATTAATTTCCATTTCGTCAGTTTAATGCATTTCACTTGTAAAGCGTCTGCAGATGTCCGAGCAGATAAATTGATATATACAATATATATATATATTTTTTATATATATATACTATATATACCATAAATACATATACACTTACATATGCATGCTTGATTTTTCTTTTTTTGTCCCAGTATATGTATATCCTTTTTTATCTATCTTTTTATACACGTCACACAAAGTATGAAGAGGCTATATTAAATTTGTCGGAAAGTTTGTAATGCATAAAGGGAGACAGCGTAGACACCGAAGAAAGTATATATATACTTGATCAGCTTAATGAGTCCAATCGAAAAAGCTATGTCTGTCTGTCTGTCTGTAGTTACGCGTTTCAATCGCTCATTTTTAAAGATATTTGATTTTTTTTTGATTGCAGCGTAACCAATACATGTTATATGCTAAAGAACCGTTTAGCATGAAAACATACAAACAAACACTAAAGTAATACAAAATTTTTGTATATGAGAAATACAAAATCGACTTCATGAATGAACCGAATATGCCTTACGCATTGTTTTAGTGTTCTGTAATTAGACTTGCATTCCTGCCTTTCAACTGAAACCGGTTTGGGACTCATTGGTTGGATGGTTTCAAAGTCCATGGCGAACATATTAACATTTTTACTATTTTATTTATATTTGCATTTATGTCCCAAATACAAAACCGTACTCATTATAGCATATACCCCTTTATTGAGTCATTCATGAGAAATAAGTCTAATCACTGAGTGTCGTGTATTGAAGCTTTGGTACCATCGAAGTTAAAGCTTTTACTTGTTTTCATTTTTTTCTTTTCTGTGCTGCATACAATAATTCAGCTTGTGTCCATGCATATTTGTGCAAGTTGGTCATTTTATTTTATTCAATTTTCATCAGCGCCATTTTGTTGTATGGTTTTATAGTTTGAGTATCCGACACCGGAAGTGGGCGGTAACGGAAGTCAAATCGAAAATATTTATATTTATATACGCACACCAACACACACAAACACTCTGACAAATTTATATTGGGTGTACAAACAAGTTTTAAGTGATTTTATTAGAGAAGATGTCAATCTATCTGTCTGTCTGTCTATTTTAGATTTCAACGTCATCATTAGGCTTTAAAGTTTTAAAACTGCCTGAAAATAGATTGATTCGTACAACTTAGTTTGTTTTTTTTTTGCTTTCTTCTTTAATTGTTCAAATAAAAGTTAGTGTCAGTTAGTGTTAGTATTTGTAAACTAATTAGTACACCTGTTAGAGTCAAAATGTATAAATTTATTGATTAATCCTAAAATGCGTAAAAGTTTAGTTTTTCAAAAATAATTTAATTTCTGTAAATTTCGACAGTGGCGTAGCGTGTTGTTTTAAGGCCTAAAACAAAATACAAAAAAAAAATTACTTAATTTGGACATATTTACTGCGACCTCAAAGATCTATTGTACTCCCTTCTAATTAGATGACCTGATCTAAACCTATACTTGTAATGTTGCCTATTTCTAGCTAGGAACTGGCAATCACGGACTATATGAAATAGAGCTTCTCTTTTTGTTCACAGAACCTGCAATCCGAAGAGCTCTTGTTTAATTCTTTTCTTCTCCCCGTTGGCGCAAAGGGGCTCCGGGCCCAATTGTGGTGGTACCACCCCCCCTTCTTATTTTTGTTACAAAAAAAAAAACTACCCTAATTTCTTCCCCTTCTGTTGTGAGGTTTGTTTTGTGAACACCCCATGTCAATTTAATATAGAAAAAAAAAAGCCACGATAAACACCATCAAAATAAAACTATGCATATTCTTTTGTGGGAGGAAAAGATGGTTTTTAATTTAAAACGTGTCTCCTTTCAAAATCCCAACCCAAAAACCACCCCCCAAACCGCCGGGAAAAAAAAAAGGTTTAGGGTTTAAAAAAATATAATATAAAAAAAAAAACCAAAGCTCAAATATTCGCTTCATGTATCTTTAAATTGTTTATTTATGATCATCATCATCATCATCGTCATCATCAGTGTCGTTGTATATTCTGGTTTTAAACTTGAAAAATCTTTGCATTTGATAAACCTAAAAACAAAACTGACAATTGGCAAACAGTATTAGGCATTAGGGCACGGCATAGGGAACAACAACAACAACAACATAAAAGCGTCCAGGACCGCTGATATGAACGAAGGTCGTTTAAAAAGTGTTTACACTAAGAGCTATGCCATTCAAAGTAAAATTGCCTAGAAGCAAATTGCAGTTTTCTAAATTAATAACAGCGACAAGTTTCTTCTTGGGCTGGGGGAAACCCTTCCGTGGTTTGCTCAGCATGATTATTCCATGATTATGATCATCAATGGCGCCACTATTGTTCACTATCAATTTTTTGATTATTGATTGTTTCTTTATTGATTATTGAGGCCTTAAACTAATTGATTAAATGATTATACAAAATAATCGATTGCTTGTTGATCGATTAATCGATTAAGCACATAGTCCCATAAAGCTTCAGAACGCTAACCATTCATACCAGTCACTCTAGTCTGTCTATTCACAAACAATGTTAAATCTTTTTCTTAATTCAAATCCGATATTTTCCAAAAAAATAATCCAGAATCAAAAGCAAACAAAAATGTATGCTTTACAATTTGTCTAGAGTTATTATTTTCGAAACTTCCCTTGAACTAAGCTTGAATTACTTAGATCGTTATAAATGACTGGCTTCTGGTTACAAACTTTACTCTAAAGTCAACATCAATCATGCAAGACTTGAATAAGCGAACAAACGACACATTTCAACGCGACATTTACGTAGACCATAACTACGAGTATGTATGTGTATGATACGATATGCGTACATACGAGGTGTGTTCAAATAGTAAGCTAACTTTTGCTCAATTGTGGCACTTTGTTAGCTTACTTTTAGAACACATCTCATACAAATAAGTCTTTTTTTTAACTAACTGACTGACTGACTGTATCGTTACTATGTATAAGGTTATCTGTCCTGTTTGTTGCCGCCTTATAAGGTCTTCGATAGTAATGATAGAACAATTTAAACTTGGTCTTTGCATCGTTGCTGTCGTTGATAATGCTCAGCTAAGCTGAGTTGAAGCTGTTGCTGTTGTTGATGACGTCGCAGTTGTCTTACATCAAATTGTTGTTGTCATCATAGTTGTTACTGTTGTTGTGTTTGCTAAAAGACTTGAGCAACAATAATATCAACAAAACCGCTTGTAGCTAGTGCTAATAGCGTCACCGATGAGCAAGCAGTAACAGCAACAGCAACAAGAACAACAACAAAACATACACCAAAAGCACACAGTTGCAACTTCTATCTGAGGCAACAACAACAACAACAACAAAAAGAACAATCGTTGACGGTGTCGTTTTGATGGTGTTGTTGATGACGATGATTATTTGCGCCAACATAATACATACATACATACACACACACATACATACTTGCATGAAAAGGATATACAGGACAACACCAAATGCAAGCAGCAGCAGCACCCAAAAAGCCACTTATTCATGTTGCTGATGACTCTGCAATTGCAAAAGTTTTGCAGCTGTCGTGGCAACAACTGCAACTGGCTGATATAGTTATAGTACTATGTTATATTGTACATATATACATATATATATATATTTTTGTACATATTTATGTACATATGTATTTGTGTATATGCACATTTGTGTACTGATTTTGAACTGAACGCGTTGCGCGTTAGTGCAACATACACATGCATGCAGAAGAGCATGTATTAATATAAATGAATTGTCCTTAAAATGGCTCATGATGGATTCCTTATCACCAGCCAACACCAACACCAGCATTATAACATTGTCGTCTATGTCAAAATTTGCAGCGAATTTATAGCAGCAAATATTAAAGTGAATACATTACATATTGCAGGAAAAGGTGTAAATTGAAATGAATAAATCAGTGATTGTATCTTAAATGTGTCTTCTAATGTCATCCTATGTATACACTACCCATAAAACAGTGATCGAGCCACTACAAAATATAGCGCCATAAAAAATTATTTTATAGCTTTAATTGTATCAGACTATTGATCCCACCCATTCCATCTCGAAGTTTTAACTAAGCCACTGATGATCACACATCATCACGCTCTTCAAAGATTTATGTAACGTATATTTTTTTGGTCCTAGAGTTTCTAAATTATGAAACAAATAAGTTTTTATGAAAAAAATCGCAACATTTTGGAAAAGATCCTTTAAAATGGGTCTTGAGAAAAAGCGAAATAATCTCTCTTATACGGCAGACAGCATTGCAGACGGACGGACAGACAGACAGATAGACGGACATAGCTAGTTCGACTCCTCTTCCAATGCTGTTCAATCATGTCTCCTTCAGGTTATAAAAATTTGAGTTTAATTTTTTGGAGCATTAACTTAACAAAATACAAAACAAGCATAACAACAAACAGGCCGACAGACGTACATAGCAAGATCAACTTATCTTGTCGAGCTGATCAAGAATATAGATACTTTATAGGGTCTCCTTTAATGCATTATAAACATTCCGACAAACTGAGTATTACGAATTTGAGTAAAGTTTTCTGGAAACGTGCCATAAATCAGTTGGCGACTTAAATAGTTCAATGAGCTAAAACGTTTTTATCTGTGGTTCATTTTGGGTGTTCAATAATTTTAGTAAGTTTTTTGTCTACTTCTCAACACTATATGTGACGCGTATGTATATTCAATAAGCAGAAGAAGGCATGTAAGAACCCATGTATGTGTATTGTATATAATGTAATATTTCCAAACGAAAATATTTGAAGGCACTGTTTTTTTTTTTTTTTTTTTGACATAAGATATGTCAATTATGCGCATTTTTTTTTTTTTCAAACTGGCAACACTGTTTTGCGTAGACAATCAAACTGTTTTCATTGTGCAACATTCAATCACAACTGAAATAAATTTATTTATTTTATTTTCTTCATATTTTTGTGAAAGATTTAAAAAGATTCTTTTTTTGTTTTTCTTCGAGCAAAAACTGTAAAATTTTTTAACAGCAAAAGAGCGAATCTAAACCTTAATAAAAGCGTAAATAAAATGGAAATGAATAAAGTGTTCAACATTAAACAAACTCCGGCGACAATTACGGTTACGGCGGCAGAGAAAAGTAAAGAGCACAATGTATCGGCTATGCCGCGTAAACGTGGCAGAAAGAAGCAGTACTGTATTTGCCGCTCGACGGAAAGTACATCGTTAATGATGTAAGCAGCGAGAGAGAGCGACAGCGAGAGCAAACTCTGTACACGCAAAATAAGCAACAATTTTTTATACTCATCTTTTCTTTTTTTTTTTTGTTTTTTTTTTTTTTTTATTTAGCGCTTGCGATCAGTGCAACAAATGGTTTCATTGTGCTTGTCTTAAAATCAACGCCACAGATGCCAACAATATTGACAAGTATTACTGCAGCGAATGTCAGGCGAAGTATAAATATTTAAAAAACACCTATTTCGATAGACAGCTTTCGGGGTCTAAGGTGTTACCAAAAAGTACGAATGCATCGGATGCAAAATCGGAACGCAAATTGAAGCAGACAAAGCTGGCAAAAAGAGAAAAACTGTCGAGCGAATTTGTGTCGCATTCAATTGTGAAACCAGCAGCTGCGAATCTAGAATTTATTGGGAAATCAGAGCTCATAGAGACAGCATCAACATCATCATTAACAGCAGCAGCAGTGCCGATTACAGAACCATTGATAAAACCTAAAGCAATTATTGTGAAACCAGAGCTGCTCTCTGTTAAAGTCGAGCGTACAGACGAGGAAGTAGAGGCCCTTTTGGAGGCAATGCTAAAATCTGGAACTTTGAAAGATTGTTATAATAAACAGCACATTGTGAAAATTGAGCCCACAATTGAATTATTGTCAACAACAACAACCACAACAACAACCACAACAACAACCACATCAATTAAGGAATCACTGCAATCACCAACAACCATTAAAACACGGCTCACTGTCGAAACATTGCCAGATCAATCAAATGATTTTGATGAGAAAGCAAAGAGAGCGCAAAAAACTGAGCAGAAACAGAAACAAGGAGAACTCACTCAAAAAGCATTGTCAAAACCAACACGAATAACTGTAAAACCATTGCACACTTTAATGTCGGCGGCAACTTCTACAAAGGTGCAACCATTTCGAGATGCTTTTCCCGTATACCGAGAACGAAAACGACAAGAAGAAGCATTGAAATGTGCACAAAACATTGCTAAACCATTGGAAAAAACGTTTAAAATGAAATTTCCAAAGATAACAGCTGATTCTGTTAAAAAATACAGTTAGCGCGACCGTTAAAACAGTTATTTAATGTTAACTTAAAGCAACAACAACAACAATCTGACTGTTGGACAGCAACATCAACAAATTTCGACACAATAAAACACTCTTCATGTGCAACTTTTACCAGATCAGATTTTGAACCACCACCACCAGCACCACCAACTTTGAAATATCTGCACCAACCACAACAATTGCCAAATGTATTACATCCTTCAACTACAGAACAAACACAAAATAAATCGGCAACGTTCACGAAGCTGGAGAAGATGGTAACTTTAAAAAAAAAAAAATTTCATTTATATGTATACAACTGCCAACATTTCAACATGTCTTTCTTTTTAAGCAACCATCAGTTCTCAAAACATCGATAGCATTTCAAATATTGAACAAATATTTAACAAATTTCGGAATGTCGGAACTCAAAATGAAATGTTTTGGATCAAAATCAATATTCAAGTCATCGTTAACTGTGACAGGATTATTTTTACTAGTAAAATTAAATTAAACCAACAAAATATAATAAAATTTATTTCAACAATTATTATTTTATTTTTCACTTTTAATATTTTTTTCTACCCCTTTTGGTACCCCTTAATATAGGCTAGAAAAACCCCGTTTGCAAGAGCAATAATTAACAGCTTAGTAGAGTCTAAGTTTCAAATATGGAAGGTCTATCTCTTATAGTCTCCAATATAATCGGTTTCATACGGCAGACAGCATGGCAGACGGATGGACAGACGGACGGATGGACATAGCTAGAGCGACAAACAGTGGGGCAAAAAAGTAGGCGTGGACAAATTGTTTTGAGAGCTCATTTCTTAACAGATTTTTGGATTTTTTTTAAATTAAAGCTAGTAAAATTTCGGTTTTTTGAACCATCGGGGTTTTTTAAATAAAAGTTTTTTATTAACCTTTGGGTGGGTCAACCCTTTTTTTTGATATAGAATATTCCTAGAGGGTGTGTTTTTTTGTTTTTTTTTTTGCTGCTTTTAATATATGTTAAAGAAAAATTCCCCTTCCGAAAAAAGAGGGGGGGGTGGGAGGAAAACATATTTTTTTTTTTGAAAAAAAACAACCCCCCCCAACCCCCCCCCCCCCCCCCCCCTTTTCCCCTTCCCCACAAAAAAAAAACTTTTGAGTCGATTGATGTCATCAAAAAAAGTCGCTGCATCTGCTGTAGACCATACCTCTGGCCAAGAAATATTGGGTTAGTCGCTGTCATCGTTGTATAGGCTCAAATTAAGTCTATTTTTAAGGCGACATTATAAATTCCGAAGTTGTGATTTTTTAAAATAGTTTCTGTGTACTTTACAGAATGTATAACGACGATTTTTATGTTACTTTGTATTAGTGTGTCACGTCACGTTTTACAAGTTAAATTATGTAATTATGCAAAACGCATCAAATACGTTGACAATTTTGGGTGCCTAAAATGACCCCAAGTGTTGAATTATAAACCGATAACGATAGCTATTATCGTCAATTGATTTGAATGCACATACATACACATATATAGTATATGTATGCGGCGTATATAGATTGTAAGAGGAATTCCAGTATTTGGCTTTGGTGCGTTCGCGAAAATATGCAAAACAAGAAGTAATTAAACAACTGAAATACTAACAACAATAAAAGCAAAAATTACAAAAACAAATCCGAATAGAAGAGTAAGCATATAATGCTGTATACCCTACATAGGTTGTATTAGTTTTAGTCCATAAAACAAATAAAAAATAATAATAAACAAGCAAGAACGTTAACTTCGGAAGCACCGAAGCTCAAATACCCACCACACGAAACTTTATTCATTTTCTTGAAAAAATAAAAAAAAAAAGGTGAGGTGTATGGGACTATATGTTATAGTGGCCCGATCCTTGTCATATCGATAGAATATTCATAGGATAACAGTAGAAGTGATTTTACACAGATTGGAGTGAATATATCCATAAATAAGAACTATTTTCATACAAAATCTAAAAAATGGGCGCTTGGTTTGTATGGGGGCCATATCAAAAAATGGGCGTGGCACCTTTCTTTGGAAATTGGATGTCATTAGAAGTGCTTTTACCCATATTTGTAGTAAATACATTTACAAATAATAACAATTTTCATACAAAAATCGAAAAAAATGGTAAGTTTGCATGGGGGCTATATCTAAAAATGGGCGTGGCACCTTTCTTCTGATATTGGATGGATGGATATTGGATTAAAAGTGTTTTTACCCGATTTGTTTATTCAAAACATTCATAAATAATAACTATTTTCACACAAAAAATCGAAAAAAATGGTAAGTTTGTATGGGGGCTATATCTAAAAGTGGGCGTGGCACCTTGGTTCTGCTATACAAACTGCCTAGGAACACAAAAAGCTTAAGTTTAAAGTTTCAGGTCAATATCTTTAAAACTTTCCGAGAAAAACGCATTGCAACAGACGGACGGACAGACGGACAGACAGACAGACGGACATGGCTAGATCGATTCGTCTCATCGAGCTGATCAATAAGATATATACTTTATGGGGTCTCCGATGCCTCCTTTAATGCGTTACAAACTTTCAGACAAACTGAATATACCCTTCCACTATGTGTGGCGGGTATAAAAATCACATAGCTTCGTGTTTAGGATTGCTTCTGCTTGTGCAATGTTATCGTGAATTGCGATAACATTGATTTTTACAATCGATTGTATTCCAGCTCTAATATACAATAATATTAAAACATCTTCCACACATTATTAGCTTTGTGCATGTGTAGAGTATAAAAATGTTATGCAAACAAATACATAGAAGATACATACACATATAAAGCGTGTAATCAAATGCCTAATTAAAACATCGCACAGATTCAGATTCGAATCCATATACGATATTCTAGATGCACACAAAAGCTAAACATTTTGCTTTGCCTTGATTTTTGCATCGATTTCATTCATTCACATTCTCATTCGATACGTTCATGTTTGATTTTGACGTTTGGCGGCGATGGTGGTGGTGGTGGTAGTGGTGGTACTCTGGTACTTTAGCTACTCAAACCAAACCAAACATAATACTTCACTTGAAAAACTTTGGCTATTGGCTTCCTATTCAATTGTTATTCTATCCCATTCTCCAGCGAGCGTACATCATTAATGTGCGCGTTAATGGATATTTGCAGCATACTATTTCGACTCAACTCCACTTCACTCCACTCGCCTCGCCTCGCCGTACCACTCGCCCACCACTAATTTTCAAACGCCTACTATGTACTGGTATGCTCTGTCAGCATATTGAACTGAACGCGTGGTAATTGCTGCATAATTGAACAATTATGAAAACGTGTTTAAAGGGATTATGTGCGACGTTTTTGTATTTGTTTCCTGTTCTCCTTTTTTTTTTTTTTGTTTACAGATATTTTTGTTAGTTTTACCGGCCTAATTTGCAGTGCAGCAACATCAATGAGTCAGCCAGAGCCGCAGTAGGAAAACTCTAATCAGATTTCAATACAAAATGATTCTATGTAGATTAGCTACTAAAAAAGGAAAATAGGAACTATATGCATTATAAAGCTGTAGTGTAATACAGACAAATACGATAAAGCTATTCTTTTTTTAAATTTATAAACAGGATACTTGATGTTCGCCAGCTGCATTATTTGTTTTATTGAAATCGAGCGTTGAACTTATCGAAGCAAGACTTCAGACAAGTATGTTTGCCTGATCTCAAGTAAAAACCGGTATAGAGCAATGGTCAAGTTTAATTTATGCAAATCTTTTAATTTGTTTTATTATTTTTGTATATTATTTAAGTTGAAATATATAAAAAGTAGTTCTTTCGCCCATTTTCAACCGCATCACATAGTTGCTAGTCTTACTTCTGCTCCATTTCCAACTCGCCACATGGTTGCTCTTGTCGCTTTGGGCTAACTTTTTCCATCTTCAGATTGTTGCACTTCTTTCGCTTCCTCAAATTTTTAACTCGTCAGATGATTGTACTTCCTTGTCTTTCTCAATTTCAACTTCAACAAATGGTTTCTCTTTTTTCTGATCGATTATAACCTCTTCACTTAGTTGCTCTCTCTTCAGCTGTTCGATTTTAGTGCCATCACATGGTCGCTTCTCTTTTTCACGCTGTACGATTTCATCTTTGTCATTTGGCTGGTCTTCCTCTTTCTGCTCGAACTCAGCCTTTTCGATTTCAGATTCATCATATGCTTGCTCCATCGTCTCTTGGTTGATTTTACAATCTTCCCTTCCCTGATCGATTTTAACTTTTTCACGTGTTTGCTCTTTCTCTTCCTGGCTTATTTTAGCCCCGTGGGACTGTTGTTCTCTCTCCTCCATCTCGATTTTAACCTCACCCGATAGTTCCTTTTCCATCTCCTTCTGTATTTTTACTTTATCACATTGGCTTTTTTTCTCCGGATCTAGCTCAACGTCATAACGTGGTTGCTCCATCTCTTCCTGGGCGATTTCAACTTCGTCGGAACATTGTTCTTCCTTCTGCTCGACTATATCGTAGTCCAATGATTGCTCTATCTCCTCCTTGGCGATATCCACTGCCTCGGACAGAGTTTCTTCCTTCTGCTCAGCTATAACGTCGTCCAAAGGTTGCTCCTCCTTCTTGATTTCAACATCATCACATTGTTTATTTTTTCTTCTGCTGCACTTCAACTTCATTACATGTTTGCTCTAACACATTCTGGCTGATTATAACTGCTTCGGAAAGTGGTTCTTCTTTCTGCTGCTGCTCGATTTGAATCTTATCCGATGGCTCTAGCTCTTTCTTCTTATTCTGGTTTTTAACTACATCAAATGTTTGCATGATTTCAACATTGACAAATGGTTGCGTCTCTTGATCGAATTTAATAAATTCACATGATGGCTCTTTCTGCTCCTCGATTGTTTTGGCTTCTGGAATCTGTTGCTCCATTTCCTGGTCGAGTTCAGTCTTTTCAGATGGTTGTTCTAACTTTTCCAACTCAATTTGATCAACCTCGTATAGTTGATCTTTGTTATAATACTCGATGATTTTAGCTTCATCACATTGTTGTTCTTGCTTATCCTGTTCGAATTTAATCTCGTCAAATGGTTGTTCATCGAACTTCTGTTCATTTGGAACCTCCTTACTTAATTGCTTTTTCTTATCCAGATCCATTTTAATATCGTCACATAGATGCTCTTGAACCTTCTGCCTGGTTTTAATATCGGCCCATGGCTGCTCTTCCATCTCCTGATCTTTTTGAATCCACTCACATGGTTGCTCTTCCTCATCCTGTTCCATTTTAACCACAAAACATGGCTGCACTTCTATTTTCTGATCGAGTACAATAGCCTCACATGATTGTTTTTCTTCCAACTGCTCCATTTTTATCTCTTCATAGGGTTTCCCTTCCTCCATCTGTTCAGTTTTTATCTGTTCATATGGTTTCCCATCCTCTATCTGCTCCATTTGAAACTCCACACATGGCAACTCTAACTGCACTGGCTCGATGTTAACCGCTTCAGTTTGTTGTCCTTCCTCCAATCTCTCAAATTTATATGGCTGCTCATCTTTCTCACTGAATGTTTTAAAATCTTTGTTTGCTTGATCCTTCTTCTTTGTCTTTTTAATATTAATCTTACTTGGTTGCATCAAGTTCATCGGCGCTTTACAAGATTGCTCTTTCTCTTCAGCACCATGTGCGTAGGTCGTATTTAACAGTTTAGCCAGTAAATTTCCACGTTCAAATTGCATTCGTTCCAAGGTTTCCTTCTCTTTGTGTAACACGTCGATTTTCAAAAGAATGTTTACCCGATTTAAATCAATATCGGCCTTACCGATGCTCTTCCAGGCAACATGATCCAGACAATATTTGCTTTGTAATTGGCACATTTCCACAACCTGATCGCTTTCATCGGTCTTAAGTGTTGCACCGCACATTGCAGTCGGAGCATCGACACAACAGTTATTGTTGTTCTTGCTGTGATCTGGGCATATGGAACGCAAACGCTTACAGTACAATTTCAATTTTCTGGAGTACTTATCACAAATTATACCTTCGATGTTTGACCTATGCTTGGAGCCAAACATATCGCGCGATTCGTATTGCCTTTGACACTGTTCCATATGTACCTGGCCAGTACGTGCTGATATTTCGCGACCGCAAGTAACACAAAACATGGTCACATTATCTTCCGACGAAGTTGGTCTGGGTCTACAATTGGCTGCATCGACGGGTAAAGCGTTGATACGTTTAACGTGTTCATCAAATTTTTCAGCTTTTGCATCGTAGCCTTTAAGCTTTTCACTCAGTTCTTGCATTTCTTTATTGATCTCCGCCAAACGTTTGCGATCGTTTTGATCAGCATGGCTTGGGTGATTGCCATAAGCCTGTGATGCTGATGGAAAGAAGAATTTCAGACGTTTATCCGCCAAAGCAAGACCACATGCATCACTGCAATATTTGGAGGTAGAACGTGCTGCATTAACGCAGCCTGGACCGAAACATTGACGTAATTTTTCGGTACTGTTTGACGTTGGTTGCGGCCACTCCCACTCCGGTGGTGGTGGTGGTGGTGCTGGTGGTGGACAAACATCATCATCATCAGCAGTTTTATGATATTTGGCCTGTTTTTGTGGTGACTGTGCACTTTTGAGCTTTTCGGTTTTTTTAGACATCCTGGATAATGGTTTTAATGGCTCCAGCAGCGTTGTAGAAATCGTTGCCGCAGACTCTGTTGTTTGATAGACTATCTTTAGTTCTGGATTCGCATCTCTACATTTCTGGCAGTAGAATTTATCGATATTTTTTGCTTCCTTCTCTGCAACTTTAATGCATGCACCATGATACCATTCATCACATGCATCGCAAGCACTGTTCAAGAAAAAAAAAAGAAGAAATTATACAATAAAAAAAATACTTACATAAAATTAAATACGCAGGCATGCTGCACTTACGACGTACATCATAAAAGTAGAATAATCCGTTGAACGACATATACAGTATGGAATCAATGCAGTTGCTTCTGCAGGTTTAGATTTACGGTTTCTTTTCATTGAAATAAAATTTTTCACAATTTTTCTTTTTATTTTTTCAAAATTATGAGAAAAAAAATTACTCAGCTGATTTTTTGATTTTTTTAATTAGCCACTTTCGCTATACTATCTACTCGCTCGCACTTATGCAAATGCAAACTTATACTGCCTACTCGCTCACACTTATGCAAAGTATAAAGCTAGATAGAATTTACAAACGCTTAAAAAAATGCAGAGTTGCCAGCGTTTATTTATTTACTACTTTTTTTTTTTTTTTTTTTAAATGTACAATCTTAAATTTTCTACTAAAAGTGAATTCCTTTTCCTGTTTTGGCTTTTTGTTAGCTCTTAGCGGTTTACTTTTACGGTTCATGTACATATATACTGTCAAGTCCATATAACAAATACTGTAGTACCACATTATACACACTCACAGAGGAAAAAAAAACAAAAATAAAATAAAGCAAATTATAGTATGTTGAATAAAAAAAATAAAAAAGTAAATAAGCCAAAGTCCATTAAAGTTTTTCCGCATAGTAGCACTTTTATTTTTAGTTTGTCTGTGTGTGTGTGTGTGTGTGTGTGTAGTTGGCCATCCAGTAAAAAAAAAAAAAAAAAACTAAACGAACGAACTAAACCAACCAACAATCCAACAAGTATGCACCCACCTGTACGGAACGGAAAGCCTGGCAACGCATTGCAACGACGACCTAGACTTCATTCCATTCCATTCCACTCCCTCAACTCAACTCAACTCGACGACTGTGTTCAATGCAAAAAGTTAATTAATAAAACATCAAAAAGTTTCACAGCTTTTGTTAAACCGAACTTTATAGAAACTCCATCAACAAAGGTTTTTTTTTTTTTTTTTTTTTTTTATTTTTCTTCTATTTTTAATTTATGTGCATATTTTTTTGTGTATGTATTTTGCTTAAAATTAATGCTAAAATTGTTATAAGGTGACTTTGTTAAATGCAATATGCAACACGAAATTAGTCGCTCTAAACTTTAACGAATTTAACTTTTAAGCTGCTATCCAATAGATTTAATGCTTTGTAATTTGAGTCTGAAAAACTATTCATTGCGAAGATAATTACAGTGATGATTGGTAATTTTTCTTATGAACATTCAAAGTTTTCTAGTTTTTATAACATTAATTTGTGTAAAATTATTTACATACAATTTTATTTTTGTACGGATATTCAGAACCATTAAAACGCATTGCCAAATATAACCTTGAAAATGTGATTTAGTCGCTTGGAAAAATTTCGAGCTAAATAAGTTGCCAGCGTACCAACGAACAGCATGGGTAAATAAATTTTCAACTTAATAAAAAAGGAGTATGAACAAAACAACTAAATTTAATACAAATAATGAAATTAATGGAAAAGTACAGTTAATATGCTAAATGTTAAAACTGGCTGTGAATTATAAATAAACAACACTGTGCGACAAAAAGAAAATGAATTAAAAAAAAAGAGATTGTAGGTTTTGTAAAGTAATAAAACTATACTTATAATTTTCGGGAATCCCCAAAAACTCTATGAAAATTGTAATTTTATGAAATATTTTTTTTTCGAATAACTTTAATTATTTTGTTAATTATTATTGGATTTATTCCATTCCCATTGAAGTTATTTTTAGAAAATTTATACTTTAGATCTATCTTATGTGCCCTAAATATATACACAGATAAGATCGAAAATGTTATAATATTATTCATACTGTTCGAAAGTTTTAAGTTTTTTCTTTCGAAAACATATTAAAAAATCAAAATCGGTTCGCAATTTACGGAGTTATTCAAAAAGTTGGGGTCTTGAAACCGAAATGCTATATCTTTATAAAGGAATAGACTTAGAGACTTGAAACGGAGGGCATTCGAAAGATGGTTAGAAAATATTCCGAAATTTAGATCTAAGGCACATTGGTGGATCCAAAATGAATGGATTTTCCGACCGAAATTTTTTTTTCTTAGATTAAAAAGATGGTTTGGAGATATTTTTGGTGTTCTAGGGATTTTCGAAATTCGTATCTAAGACCAATTGATGAACTCAAAATCACTAAGAAGTGATTAGGAAAATTTTTGTCCGGGCCTATTGGAGGTCTTGAAATAGGAAAAGCCATATCTTTGGAATGAATAGACGTAGACTTTTCAAACTGGGCGCATTCAAAAGATGGTAAGAAAATACTTTTGTCGTTTTGTTTTATTTGGACCTAAGGGTCAGCGAGATATTCAAAAACCCATATTTTGTCAATTTAATTTTTTTTTATTTTGCTTGAATAAGAAGAAGCCTCTCACTACTTATTTATAATATATGTATTTAGTTACAGAAGTATAAGCATAAAAAAAAGAATAAATAAAAAAAATTAAAGATTAAAAAAATCACGAGCATAGCCGCAGGTATTAGCTTGTTTTTAAATAATAAAAGTGTGACATTTCTTAAATGGATAGTATTGACATAACTAACTGTTTGTGCGTTTATTTACCTAATAATTTGGTGTTAAATATTTGATCCGGTTAACAAATTTACGTCGTTTTATTTGTGTATTTGTGTAATGAACGTAAACAAGACAAAATAATTGCCGGAATGACTAAATGACTCACTCATTTACTTTTGTGACAAACTGACCCAGTAAATGAAAAACAGACAGCAGACAGAAAGACAAACTGACTAACGTACAGTCCAAGTGGTTTGTACATAATAATGATTATTAATAATGATGTTGATGTTGATGATGATGATTGTAATGCAATCGTTTATATCATAGCATACTTATGTATGGAAGTATGTATCTATAAAGAGTTCTTCTATAGATAAAGTCTTTGGCAAGTTTCATGTTGATTGGCAGCTAAATGAGTGATTATCATCAATTAGTGTGGACAAATGAAAGCAAATGCTAATTGGTAGCCGGAATGACAAAAAACCAGCAGATAATGGAGAAAATGTGACAAAGACAAAAAACAAAACATTTGTATAACGAAAGTATGGTATGGTATGGAATGGAATAGGATTGAACAGAACAGAACAGAACAGGACAGCATAGGATAGGATAGAATAACGGCAAGAATAAGATTGTTGTATGTTAAAGACAAAAACAATACGAAAATTGTAAAGACAAAAGCAAAATGTGCCAACGAAATTCCAGAAAGCATTAAGAATCAATCAAACATTGATTAGCATCGTATGACAACAAGCTGTGCTGTGCTGTGGAAGTGGCTGTGGCAGTAATTGTATTAGAGAATGAAAATGAGTTTTGTATTGGAAAGAAAAAAAGAAAAGAATTAAGGGCATGAATGAATGAATGAATGAATGCATTTGAAATTGGCATTGATTTGAGATAGATTCTATAAAATAGTTCGGCTGTTGGTGGTCACTAATAGAATAAATGCCATTAAAATCTAAACCTGTCATACATTTAATCTGTTCAATTCTGTTTGCAGAGATTATAAATCAATTCTGGCATTAATTTCTATTTACGTTGTCTAGTGTCGTTGTGCTTTAATAGAAACAAACAATAAACAAATAAATATTTATACCCGCATCTTTATATGTATGTGTATGTATTTGTATTTTTGTAACATATATCATAATTTGTATTTGTCTTGTTAAGCATATAGGTAAAGAGTTCCATGTAAGATTTAGTTAGAATATAAAAATTGCGTTAAAGATATTTTTTTTTTTTGTTGGGCGAAAGTGAAGGAATTGTTGATTTTTGTAGTATCTGCGCAGTGTTGATTAGTGATTTCGTTTTGATAATCGCAGTGACTGCAAAAAGTGATAAAATTGAATTTTGTGAAAAAAAATCACCGATTCTGCGCTTTTTTCTTTCGATCGTGATTTAGGTGATTTTCACGTTTTGACGAGTATAGTGACTGGCAAAAGTTGCATCGAATATGTACAGATTCGGGTTTCAAGCGAAAATGAATGATTTGCAAAGAATGGTAAAAGCACCAATCAATGATAAATGAAAATCAATACACAAAGTCGCCGATAACTAAACAGGGACAAGAAAAACGCAAATCACTACTTTTAGTCGATGTGCTACATTTGGATTTTTAAATCACTGTGAAAAAATCACACTGTCAATATATATAAGGGAGTCGTCCATGCATTAAGCATAAAAGTTTACCGGTGTTTTTTTATCAAGAAAAAATATATACTACATATAAATATAAAGGGTGTCCCAGAAATAATGTAAGATTTGCAATTAAGTGCTGACAACCCTAACAAAATTCTTTCGTGTTCCATCGTGTAACGTTTCATTTCTACTGGACCTAAACTTTTCAGCTGTCAAATTGTTAATTTTCAGAGTTGCCAGCACTTTACTGCAAATACTGCGTTAATTTTGGGACACCCCTTATATATATTTATTTATCTTAGACACTTAATCGGCTGTAGATTTTTATACGTTTACACCTTTCGCATTTGCTTTCGTTACGCTTCGTTTCGTGTGCTGTGCTAATGTTTTGTATTTGTATAAAAATAAGAATCAAGGAGCGAAGGACTAACACTACATACATTTGCCTTGACATTCGTTTTATGTTTGCTTAGTAGCAGCTATTCTATTCTATTCTATTTATTTTTTATTGTTTATTTGCAATACACATAATACATGTACATATGTAGTTAGGTATTATGGTATATACTATATGGTATATATTTATGTATGTGACAAGGTTCATACTAAATGTTTTGTTGGTATGTTTCAATAAAACAATTTCCAATATTTTTATAAAGTGTGATTTTGGGTTGCAGTGTGATTTGAAAATCGCAGTGATAAAATCGCAGTTCACGAAGAAACTCTTCAATTTATCACTGTTCGCGAAAACTGATACACAAAATCGCCGATAACTGAACATGTTCACTGAGCAACAAGAAAATCGCAAATCACTACTTTCAGACGAAGTGTGACATTGTGATTTTTAAATCACTGGAAAAAATCAACGAAAGTCACGCTTATTAAAACTGTTATTCATATTTATATGCAATTTTTTTCAATAGATTTAAATTTAATTGATTTTATTAAATAATTAAATATGTGAATACACCTACTTCATTTATTCATTTCGAAATACATAATTTAATTCTCAAAATGTCTTCTTTAATTTTATTCACCTTTATGTGTATTCTTGCGTATTAATCTTCAATTTAAATTTCGATTTTATTTCTAATAAGTTTATTTCGCTTAAGAAATCATTTTGTGGTCGTTGTTGTTGTTGTTGTTATTGTTGTTGTCTTTATTGACAAACTTCTTATTGTTGTATTTTTTTGTTGTTGTTGTTATAAGCCGACATTGGCTTCATTGGTTGACGTTGACTATAATTGATGTTATCAAAATATTGTTTGTGGCGTAATTTATCAATAAACACCAATCGTGTGGAAATAATTTGATTATGTTTGATATCTTTGAGGCGTATTTGTGGTGTGTAAACATAGCAACGTAACGTAACGTAACGTAATGTTGCGTAACGTAACGTAACATTATAGTATAATCGTAATAATAGAATAGAGAACACCATTCTATTATGTTTAGAAATACATATGTAATATATATATATATATATATAAGTATATTTGTATATATAGTAGTATGCAAATGTATACAAGGGGTGAAAAATTATATATTTCATTATTTTATATTTTATTGTATTTACAACACATATACGTATACATACATACATTTACGTCTAACATATACATGAAACTGGTTTATTTTTTCATATTTGGACAATATAAGACATTTGTATAATTATGAGTTTTTTCTTTAAGAAGTTTTAGCTTCATTGATGGACATAAAAATTTTTGCGAATACAAAATGTAAAACATATTCCAGAATCAAAATTCTAATTTGTAATCATGGCAACAGTGTTTTAAAGTGAAATGAACAATAACGTTACTTGTTGACAAATATGCTGGCCGGTTCCAGCTCAAAGTTGGCTTGACATAACAATAGGTGTGAGTTGGAAAAAAAAAACAAAAAATGAAAGACCTGCCCGCAAGATCCGAGATGATAGAAAAACATATTAATTTACTGTCACATCAAAATTTAATAACAACTGCCCTCATGCTGAAATCAACCATTGAAACGTGTGGAGCACCTAAAAAATCGTATATATTAACATCAAAATTTTAAATTCTTTCCATGAAAAATGTCAAAATTTTGTAACAATTTAAGTAATATTGCCAGTTGATTTCTTCAAAGAAATGCGTTCCGATTTTCTATCTACATTTCTTTATAAGGTTGCAGCTTGCTAATCCCTTCAGATTTATATTTTTCGAATGCGTAAAGACGATTTTTCGTAAATTTGGTGAATGGACTATATGGTAGGTTTGATTAGGATCAGGTCACTATAGATGTTAGCTTAAATGATCACCTTAAAAAGCATAGCCGTGATTTTCATGTGGGAACTGCCTGCTGCGATAAATAATATCTTTGTATGAGATTCGATAGCGTCCTATTTTTTTTTTTTTTTTTTTTCAAAAAAATTTGGCTGCGACTTCGAGAAATTCACTTTAAGCAGTTCCAAAGCGTATCTCAAACACAAAAAAAACTTTTGAGCTGAAAGTTGGCTGGGTGTATCAAAGACAGTGTTACCAACCTAAATTAGAAACCAGTTCGTCAAGGGGTGATGCATAACTGTGTAAACCCTAACACTATACTTCCTAAAAAATTTGTGTATAGAACAACGTTTTATATTTGGAGTTCGTGCATGAGAATTCAAAATGGCGTATACAATATGGCGAGCATTTAAAAAAAAAAAAAAAAAAAAAAAACCAACGGATTCGTTTCTTTAAACTTTGTACTCGGGCGATTTGTGGAGTCGCTGTTTACGAATCTAAAGACAGATTTAAAAAATGATGATAGTTAGACCATTACATTTTAACCTAACCTAGACCATTACGTTAGTAATTAAACACTTATTGTCTGTGAAATTCGTCTCCAGATACTTGTGCATTGGACCAGTCGGATGCTTGGTCTGCAGTACCATCTACCTAGAACTGAAACGATTTGGGCACAGCATTCAACTGTTCTAGCTGCTGTTTTGCATTGGCATTTGGCAATGGCAATGATGTCATAGAATTTACTCCATCATTGTATTCTATTCATAGATTGTATTTCTGAAAAGACGTGTTACGATATTGGATTGTCCTAACACTTCTAGAGTAAAGTCTGGATAGGAGGCCAGATTACTCGCTTCCTAGACTAGCCTTCTTTCTGAGCTCTTTCTTGCAGAAGATTCGTTAAAATACGTTCAGGTTTGTCATTGTAATTCGTGCATATATAAATTATTTTTTGGCTATAATAGTATATGACGTAATACAATACACCACTACTTTCTGGTCTAATTGATGCCATGCGTATCATATAACTACCAATTCTTTTTGAATTTAATCTAAATAGCGCCTAAAGGTATTTGACGATGATTTTATATTAACGATGCGATACAATCAGTCGTCATATATTTTTCAATGAAATTATTTTGAAAAACATCAAAACTTGACAAAATTTGAAAATTTGAAAATTTGAAATACGCATTACGTTCCGCAGTAGCTGCTGTTAATTGGTAACAACGAGCGCCAACATTGCAAAAACAAAAATGTGTCCCAAAAATGCTGAATGCAGAATGCAGAAACTCAATCAATAACAAAATAAATGAACGAATGAATGAAAAGTATTGAACGCCGCAGCAAAGTTAATTAAAGTGAGAATACCAATGGTGATCTGATCAGTATGATGTGTTGTGATGCTGATGCTGATGCGCTTTTTATTTGATTTATGCATAAGTTCCAATGCTGAATGTTTTTCGCGAACGACGAATCGAAACAAACTGAAATGAATCAATTTGAATCATCATCGTTGCCGGATGATGTTGACCAAACAAAAATTGTAACATAAAATTTCGGTTTTAACACGCAAGTATCGAATTGAAAATTATGTATTGTATTGTATGGACTGTACTGCACGGTGTCTTTGTATGTGTGTGTGTGTGTGTGTGTGAGTGTGTAAGTATATTGAATTTCGTGGCAAATTATAATTACGACAGCAGCAATATACGCAAATGCAATTCTCAAAACGTTTATACAGCCGCCAACGACAACGACAACGCCACGCCAAATGCTAAATCTAGCCAAAAAAAAAAAAAAAAAACGTTCCAAAGCGAAACGAAACGAATCGGCTTAAATTGTGCAGCGAAATGTCAAATGCATGCAATGACTGAAAATATCCATTCACATTGTAAGCCTCTCTCTGACAACCAAGTGGCAGACTAATGGCCGCGTACCACAGTAACCAAACCAAACCAAACTAAATCAACCCAACCCAACCTAACTCCAACTTCAACTCCAAAAAAAAAAAAACAACCTAACCGTTCATTCAGTCGTCATTCAGTCAACGAACTTTTCGTTGTGCAACAAGCTCATAAATGTTATGAGGCAACGCTGCGCTGAGCTGCACAGTGCAGTGTGGCGCGGCAACGTTAATGGAAATTTGAGTTTTTCTTTTCGATTTTTTTTTTGTAAAAGTCTAAAATATGTTTGTATGTGTTTGTGTCTAATTTAAGGTATGTGAAGTTAGCAATAGTCAACCAGCTGAGAATTTAGCCAACGAAATGTGGCCAGTGGCGTTGGCGTTGGCGTTGGCAATTATTGCCACCATTAGTACATATTTCTGACATTTTGACTCTTCTATACCTTGCCCAACCGTCCAACCAACCTTTTTCGACCAACTAAAATCTCGTGCTAAATTTTATACAAATATTTTGTTACAAAATTTTAGTTCATTCATTTCGTTTTCTACCGTTTTTTACTTAAATAGTCTTCTTTTTTTTTTATTGAATTAATTATATTAAAAGGTTTTTTTTTTCTTTAAAAATGTATTTAAAGCTCGTAGTTAACGTTTTAATTGCCTAAGTTAACAAAAAAAAAAAGCGTTTATACGATTATATAAATTTTTTGGAAGACAAACAGATTGTTAAAGTGTTGCCTGAAATTATAATAGGTGAAGTATTCTGTCACTGTCTCTTTCTAATTTGCTAAGCAATTTTGTTGAGTATGAATTTTGTGGTGAAATTTATAAATGTAATTTCAACTTTTTCTGCTTCTTCCATACTCCCGATTAGCACCGCAAGCTGAATCGATATAATCGTATACGCGTTAATCCGTTCGTATGTAAAAAAACCTGTTCCGAAAAATAGCCCCAAGAATGACGCGCGTAATCTCTGAAGTTTGTTTATAGTGCCACGACTCATCTAGCACAACATCTCTCTCAATGCGATTAAATATAAATGAATATTATCGGTCTTCCCTACTTAATATGAACTAGTGATGTTAAAATGATGATAAATTCAACAATCGATAGTCGATAATACATAAACTATGTGGTAAGTATCGCTGTTATCGATAATTTGCCTGCATTCGAACAATGAAATCTTTCGGGATTTTATTTCTGGAGATTTCACAAAGCAAACGTTTGCAGATTTGTTAGAGATTTCTCTGACATGCCTGATAGATATAGATACATGTCATATATTTTGGATTTTTTTACATAACAAACGCATACAACTGAAATAAATGAAGTGTATATTGTTTATGTGGGTTATCTAAATCAAAGCATATTGCCGAAATGTTTTGTTTACTATACTGTTAAGCTATTTAACTGCATAAAAGATACACACACACACACATACCTACATACATATGTATATGTTTATGTTTATGTGTGTGCCAAGTATGCATGTATTTGTGTTGAAAGGATAAAACTTCAAAATAAAGGATAGGAAATGATATGAAGCAGCAGCACCAGACCGAGCAGCAGCAGCGTGAATAGTTTGAAATTCCTAACAAAGCACTTTAACAATTTGCTGACATTATAATGGCGACAAGTTAAGCGAAGTCAATAAACTATTAAATAAACGAACAACGAAAATGGTATTTAATATACCCTACACATGTTATGCGTTATGATAGAGTCAATTGATTTACATACATAGAAAGCTTAACAACTTCCGTCTTAAATCAGAACTGTCCAGTAATCGCTTTCCCTAACAGTCACATCTACTGCGACCATTCAGACCATAGCTTGTAAAGTTGCAGTCGGCAAGATTCCCAGTCCAGAGTCTTAAATTTAAATATAATTTTATTAATGCATTCAAAACTAACATCAATATTCATATCATTCCAAGATATGAAAAAATATTTTGCGTAACGTTTACTTTTCCTCCCATGGAAAGGCCAAAGGATCGGACAAAAACCAACTGCGGCATTGTCTTTTCCTCAGTCGGTAAATGATGATAAGATGGTAAGTACAGAGTTCCAGTAGACGTAGTCAAAGATTTAGGTGCCAAAGTTTCAGCAGATGGCGTCGACGAGTTCACAGCTTTTGGCATACTAAACGGTTTTGGAACATCTAGCAAGGGCAATGATGCTCCACCACCGTGCGGCAAAGGCGGCATCGGTTTCTTGTCTTCTTGCATAAAATTATGATATTTTAAGCTATCAATGATCCACGCATCAATTCTACTTGCCACTTCATATTTCTCATAGTAGTCAGAGTCATTGTCCCATGAGCGATATGTAACGTTCGATCGACATGAATCGGAGGACGACGATGATGACGGCGAAGACATTCTGCTGAAAAACAATTTTAACATTTTGTTTTTTTATTAATTTTATTATATTTTTTTTTTTTTTTGCACTAACATTTCTTATTTCTTATTAAGATATTTGTATAAAGTAGATGACTGCACAGCTTGATTGTTGTGAGGTTTCTAACAAATGTAGTAAAAATTTTTTTATATATAAAGCTGTCAATTTGTTGATAGCCTACTTATGTAGGCTGACTGCAAAAGTTTGTAGAAAGTTATCCTCGAAAATGGACTAAGGCTATACCATGCATCATAGTACTTATTCCGATTATCATTTTTATCAGTCGAACCCATAAGGCCTGTCTTCGCAGCAATCATAATGCAATTATAGCAGGAGTAGTAGCTTGCATCACTAACTCTTTTTATTTTGCTTACATATTTTGGTGAGTTTTGTATGCAGTATTAAAGGCAACTGTGGGATCGCTGAAGACTTATATCATGGTGAAATTTCTTAATGGTAGTGTATACAGTCTCTCTTGCGACATACTTTGAGAGCATGTCGAAATAATAATAGAGAAAGCGAGAGAGAGAGATAAGAGAGAAGCATGTATACTTCTTTCAAACCACCCTTTGATATATTCACCATGACTGCTGCGAAATAGCTAAAGAACAAATCTGATTGTATGAAAATTATGTAAGCAAACAGTGGAGGAATACTACACCTTGTAGAAATATGAACATATGGAAAAAGTAAGCCATATTTGCATGCACTTCACTGATCTTAACGAAACGATCTATATGCTTCTTCAATATATTAACCCAAAAGACAGATCTTGGCTGTGTAGCGTATTTTGTAGCTAGGCACCAACTTGATTATAGTCATTTATTTTGTTTTGTTTTTTTTATTTATGTAGCTCTTTTAGCCTTTTTATTTTATTTTTTGTTTTTATTTTTTTTGTCATAGTTCATACACGCGACTGAGTGCGCGAACACAATAAGCGATTGATGAAAAAGTTTGAGTTAAAAAATATCTGCAAAGAGCAGCAAACAGTGTTTATGTCAGCAATAACGACAGCTAGGATTCATTGAAAAGAAGAAAGGAGTATGTCGATATGTCGGTATGTCGGTATGGTATATACACGAGCATGATTGGTGCTGCTTGGTAAGCTTGAAACTTCATTAAAGCGATAAACATCAAAGCGTGCCGCATGCATACTTGTCAATGTTATTTTAGCTGATTCTATAAAACGGTAAACAGAAAGAGTAAAACTGATACATAGATAGATAGTTAGATAGATATCTAGCTAGGAACTAATAGTAGTAGTAGTGTATACTTTATAATACGAACAATAATAATAAGAACAAAAAAAACAAAAAAAAAAAAAAAAAAATGAGTAGAATAAACTAACAAAAGCGTCACATAAACATAATAACTGACATATCCAGGCAAAACGACAGGAGTAAAAAAAAAAAACATAGCCAAGAAGCAGAGAAAGGCTCTAAATAGTTGTACATGATAAAAAACAAAAAAAAAAAAGCTGAAATCGTGTATGCTCGACTGCAGGATACACTGTAACCAAACTTTATGTGCCTAAAGTTAAGTCTTATCTAAGAAGCATACTTTATTGTATCGAATATTCATGTTAAAACTCCAAAAAAATGGTGTAAATTTGTATGAGAGCTATACCTAAAATTGTTTGGGTACTACACATATTACTATATTTCATTGGGACTATTCTAGAATAAGAAACAACAAAATTTGTAAGTGATCACTTGAAGGCTCAGAAAAGTCTTAGTCTCAAATATGGTGACCCTCTCTCTTATAGTCACCGAGTTTTATCGACTCGCCTTTCAGTGCTGTTCAAGAATTTATATTTTTTTTTATAGAGTCTTTCATGCCTCCTTCTACCTGTTACATACATTTGCACAATCTTAATATACCCTTTGCCTTTGGCTACAACGTATTAAAAAAAATACACCGAACATTTTTATAGCAAAATCAAAAAACTGGAAACTTTATAAATTTTAAGATTGTTTAGAACATTTTGACAACATTTTTTGCATTTAACTTGAAGGTTTCCAGAATAATGTTACAAATTAATTATTTATTTATCTTTCCTTAAATCTTTTTGGGGATTTGTTATCACAAGCAACAGATTTAACGGTAGTTGAAATCTCCAGAATCCATGCTCCTGCCGTGGAATTCACCACGGTTGGATTTTCACTTCTGTGTCTGTCTGCCACCTGAGTACTTCTGTTTCTATTGTCTTTCTTAGTAGATCAATTCGTAAGAGTGTAGCTAAACTGCTATAATTTTGTTTGCAGTGTATAAAAAAAGTTTAAAAATATAAACACACACACACACACATATCAATATGTAGGATATATAGCAGTATATGTGCCATAATAGCGTAGCAACAAATTACTTATACGACATGTATATAGGCAAATGAAGAATAACAAAGATGCATATTGAGTGATAAGTAAAAAAAAAAATAAAAAAACGCTAAAACTTTCCACAAGGACAAAAGCAGACAAAGAAAGATAGAAAGAGAGAGAGAGAGAGAGAGACAGTGAGATAGACAGAAAACACCAACAAAAAAAAAGATACAGTTACAGATAAGCGCTGCAACAAAATTGAGATAAGAATGTGACGACAAGAACAACAACAACAAAAACAATGCATAAATGAATACTATCTGCAACTGGTTTTGACCATTTCTATGATAAATCATTCGGTTATGCGGCAGCAATATTGCAAACAGAAAACAGTACAAGAACAACAACAAGCCAATCACTCACTCACTCACTCACTCATTCACTCACAACTCAGTCCATTCAGCCAGCCAACCAGCTATATCGTATATAGCAAAGCAAGTCAGTTTTGTTCGTTTAGCTTCAACACTTCATCAATTCAACCAAGAAAGCTGAATATTCGGTCAACAACAAATCATTGTATCGCATCGTATCGCATCGTATCGCATTGTATCGCATCGTATCGTGTGTGTATGTGCAAAAGTGTGTGAATGCAAATGAAAATAAAAAATAGATAAACGCTGATATTTCTTTTTCGAATTTTTGTTTTATTTTTTTGTTTTTATTAAAATTTGTAAATCTGACATTCGCAATTGAAGAACAAAAGATCCTGCATATAGGTACATAACAGTCTTTTTGCCGACTCTGATTTGATCGATTGTGATGAAATAGCGATTGAACAGAGTGAATCTAAGTCGCTGGCCAAAGCCAAATATTCGCAAAGAATGTGTTTGTGTGTGTGTGCTTGATTCTTTGGCCTTCAAGCATAGTCTACCATCTGACTCCTGGGGAAAAGTCTATTTTTTTTAGATGATATCTCAATCTATTATGACCATTAAGACCATGACGTTAGAGATGCACGATGTTTTTAGGACAGATGGGACGAGCTAACTGTTGAGCTTGTCGTAGACCCGGATAAAGCGTCCAATTTTGAAGAAAAGATTCTGCGGAGAACCTACCAATTATACGTAAGGCTGACACCCAGCTTAGTCGCAGAAAGGCTCCGGGCCAAGGAGCCAGATCTAGCAAGCTCGTTTGCGATTTCATTGCCATCAATTCCTCTGTGTCCAGGAAGCCAGTAGATAATGACTTTATGACCTTCAAAGATGTGTTAGGTGAAAAGGTTCATGAAGTTGATGCCTTGATAGCTGCTTGGCTTTACGAGAAAATTGTGTTGTTGGCCCCCGAGAACATGGAATCAGATGGTGACGTGCGCAGACAACAATGGCATAAATTTCGGATTAAAAGATCGTAAGCCAGGCATACATTGCAAAAGAGATCTTGGTATTGGGACGGATTTTGAGTGGAGTCTAATTCGGTGAGCAAACCATCAGTATACCACTTGATGTTTGATGGTTCGAAACGTAGATGCACAGCCGTCAGTATGACCGACTGGAAAATAGGTACGATAAGCGTCTGCCAAAGCGAAATAATCGTTGTCATATTAACTGTTTTCCTGCCGATCTCGATGCCAGGAATGTGAGTTTTTAGTTGTTTGAATGACCAAAGCCATGAAGTACATTGCTTGTATAGAGCTCGAATTCTAAGTGCACCCATAGCGACTGGCGACACTGCAGCAGTGGGACAGGTCTTCATCGCTCCGGTAATACAAAAGCAAGCCAAACGTTGACAATCTAATTTAAGCTAATTTAAAATTTAATTTTTAACTACAATAAACATTATACAATATGTAAAGCAGCATAGCATATATTTTCTTTAAACTATGTTGCAAAAAAAAAAAAAAAAAAAAACAAACAAAAAAAAAAAAAACAAACAAAAAAATTGGTCGGTATATATGTATATTTTTTTTTATATAAAAACCGCAAAAATTTGCATATACATAAATATAAACTCATGCATGCATATAACAGATAGCTGCTATATAGATTTAACATATTCATTGTATAATCTACAATCTACTGGCTTACTCTCGCTGTCCGCAATGCAAATTATAAATCGATTTTAATTTCAATTTTTTTTTTTTTTTTTAATCAAAAAATTAATTGAAAATTATTATCTCGGTTTAAATGCAAGCAAAATACAAAAAAAAAAAAGACAAAAAAAAAAAAAAAAAAAAAAAAAGAATTTAAATAGCGCTTAATGCACATAAAACAGATAAATACATTTTACTACACAGAAACGCCTATCTCAGCTACACAAACTAAATGCGTATTTATGAATTTAAGCTTTATTCGAATGTATTATTTTATGTTCTTCTCTAAAAACAAAAAAAAAAAAAAAAAAACAAAAAAACAAGGAAAAACGTTAACTTCGGTGGAACCGAAGCTGAAATACCCGTATGGAGGCTTTTTGTAATATTAGCCCGATCTTTACCATATCGATGGAGGTTGACATTAGAATTGATTTTACCAAATTTTAATTGAATTCATTCAGAAAAATAAATGTTTTCATACAATAATTTGAAAATGGGCGGTAAATTTGTATGGGGACTATACCTAAAAATGGGCGTGGCGTCTTGGTTTTGATCCTGAATGACAAAAGAAATGTTTTTACCCAATTGGGAGCGAGTACATTCATAAATAATTACTATTTTGAAACAAAAAATCGAAAAAAAATCGATAAGTTTTCATGGGGACTATACCAAAATATGGGCGTGGCACTTTCATTCTCGAACTTAACTTAGTCGTTGCCGAGAAAAGCTTAAGTTAAAAATTTCAGTTCAATATCTTTGAAACTAAGCGAATGAATCGCATAGCAACAAACAGACGGACAGACAAGGCTAGATCGATTTGTCTCGTCGAGCTGATCAAGAATATTTATACTTTATGGCGTCTACGAAGTCTTCTTCAATGCGTTACAAACTTTCAGACAAACTGAATATACACTTCACACAATGTGTGGCGGGTATAAAAAAGAAATGCGCATAGATAGCATTTGAATACATTTTGGTATAGTTTAGTTTTGTTTAGTTTGGTTTTATTATTTACAATGCATATTTCTTCTAAAAATGCAATTCATTTTATTTTTTGACATAACCCTGAAAAAGTGCAGCAACTAATAAACAAATACGTACGGCAGCAATTCAATATTAAAATATATTTTTGCCAATGTGCAATTGAAGTCATATGTATGTACATACGCAAATATACATACATACTATATATTTATATAATGGGTGTTACAAAAATGCGTTGTTAGTTGTGACGTATGTATTTAGTTATCACTATAAGCGTCATCACATGTACTGTGCACTACAGCGTTTTTTTGCAATGCAGCGTACGTCACTACTACTGAGAAAACAGTATAGAAAACATAAAAAATGTTGCCAACAGACTTAACTGCATTTTATCACGGGATATCGTAAACCCTATAAAATATATATATTTTCGATCAGTACGACGAGTCAAGCTTGCCATATCAGTCAGTCTTTCCGTCTTTCTGTCCGTCTGTCTGTCAGTCTGTATTTATGCGTTTCATTCACTTAGTTTTAAAGATATTGACCTGAAACTCAGAACTTAAGCTTTTCTCAGTCCTTAGCAGTTCAAGTGTTAAAATCGAAGCGCCACGCCCATTTTAAGGTATAGCCCCATACAAACTTACCGTTTTTCTCTAATTTTTGTATGAAAATAGTTCTTATTTATTAATGTAGTCACTCCAAGTTGGGTAAAAATACTTCTAATGTTATCCAATGTCAAATTCAAGCTGCCACGCCCATTTTTAGCTATAGCCCCCATACAAACCTCATCAACCATTTTCTATTTTTTTTTTTCCAGAAAACTGTTTTTATTCTGTACTTAGGTTAAAATTTGAACGTATTATTGTGTCTAAACGTTGGTTGTATCAGACTATTGACTTCAAGCCATCTCTGCTCCAAATTTTACCTAAGCTGTTCAACTGTGGCTATAAATAAACTAAACAAAGTTGTGGCGGGTATTTGAGCTAACATTTTTCCTTGTTGTATTTTCTTTTTATTTATTTTTTTTTTTTTTTGTTTTGCCTACCAGTTGAAATACCCATTATATGTTATATGCATTTCTTAGTATGCGACCAAAAGTATGCAGTAAAATATTAAAATTTATCACACATTGCATAGCACACAAGAGAAGAAACCCCAAAATACAAAATGTTGCAGCAAACAAAAAAAATGTAGAAAAAAAAAAAAAAAAAAAAATTATAATAATAAAAAATAAAACTAAATTAAAATAAGTCACACAAAAAAAAAAACAAACAACAGCAATTTCAAAAGCATGCGAGGTCCTTGTCAATGCGGCAAAAATCTCATTTAAACATGTATGTGTGTGTGTGTGAGGATATTGTATATTTACGATACTATGCATAACATACTTTTATGCTGTCGCTGCAAATGTATCTTTTATATTTTATATTTTAATTTTGGTTTGTTTTTTTTTGTTTTTTAATTATTTACATATAAAAACGCGCAAAATGATTGATGACATTGGCAGCCAAAGCAGTCAAAGGCAAAGGCATTGTAAACGTAACTCATCATCATAGCATAACGCAGCAGTAGCAGCAGCAGTAGCAGCAATAGTAGACTCTGCTCCTCGTTTGAGTTTTGTTGATGTTGACGATGATGATGATGATGCAATGTGTGCCAGAAAATATTACTGAAATAAGCCTCCTATGACAATGTGATGCGTGTGAACTCAACTGAACTGAACTGAATTGAATTGAGTTGAATAGGATACACACACACACACATACACAACACACACCGCAGGACAATACAGGACAACGCAAAAAATAAAATGAAACGCCAAACCAAACCGAACTGAACTGAACAAAATGTAGTAGTAGCACTGCTGCAATAAAGCTCATACTAAGCCTCAAACCGTGTATATAAATATCTCATCATATCGCATAGCATCGCATCGCATCGCATCACATCACATCGCATCACATGAAGCTGACAAAGCGCCAAAATGTGTGTGGCCTCTGAATTTTGTCAAAATAATTATTATTTTTAAAAAAAGAAAAAAAATATCTAAAATATACAGACAGATGCATACAACAAAAATTTTTTAAACATTTTTAAATAAATAATTGAAAATGTACTAAGTCACAATCACATAAGTGTATTTTGTTTTGTTTTGTTTATTTTGTTTGTATTCATTCGACTATAACGAAATTATTATACGCTTTAACGTTTCAACAGGACTCGTTAATATCTCATTCGCTTTCCACAGACACCAAAGCAATGAATTTTTTCGCAGGTTCTGGATTCTAGTGCCATGTATTTTGGAACGTAAATATCCAAAAATGGCCCCCAAAAAGTAACGTTCTCGAGATACCCACAAAAGAACCTGTTTTCGAACTTTTTTCAGCTAATAATATATGTCTAGAGAATGTCTGGTACAGTTGATCTGTACATCATATGAAGCAGATTAAATTATCAAATCAAAGCATGGGGTTGGGTGGTGGAAATTGGGAAGGGGTTGGTTGGGTTGGGAAGGAGTTCAACTTAATCAGTGAGGCAGATCCAGTGGATGGTCTCTACGTAGGATGTTGTGCAACAGGTTTAGGGTAAGGAGATTGGAGTGCTTGTCTAGTCTCTACAGCTAGGCTTTGACAAACCTGGAGATTTCCTGATGAACCCAACGATTAATTCACAGTTACTATGTTTGGTAGTGTCCCAGATTGAGAATCCATATGTCCAAATATAAACTGATAAATAAGAAGCTTGACGCGTAGCCTCAGGATGACTCTTTTTCCCAAAAGCCATAGATACTTTTTCAACCTAGCATTCAATTGTCTTTTCTTATTGAAAGGGTGAGGTCTCCATGTCAACCTTCTATTGAGCTTCAGACCCAGGTACTTGGCAGTGTCACTGGTTGGCATAGTTGAACCAGTCAGTTGAACTGGGGGGCGATGAGAGATCGATCGTTGATCAGAGACGTTTGAGCAGAAGTGCCCCAGGGAAGTATTCTGGGTTCGTGCCTATACACCCTATATACTGCTGCCAGCCAACGATTCCTGATACTAGGCTGCTAACTGCCACATATGCCAACGACACGGCCTTCTTGGTAGGAATTCTCCAAAGTGACACTGAAATCCTGGCTCAAAAGTTGGAATACAATGGTTAACTCCGGAGATATCTTCGCTAATAACTTTTGGTGCTCAGGGAAGGACGATATATTTTATAAAGACTCTAAAAATTTTCAAAACTTATCTAAACATTTTAGCTTTTCTTTTTTTTTTTGCTGAAAAGAGTGTTAAAGTTTCGTTTTTACCAAAATAAGTTTTTGCTTTTTGTTATTGTACTTTTTTTTTTTTTTTTTTTTTTGTTATTCAGCGTAACATTGAACTCGACTATTGCTTTCGAATGCGAATAAGTATTTAGATCGCGCTGATTGACATATTGAAATGATGAAGCTTGCAAAAGGCAGACAGACGGACAGACAGACGGACAGACAGACAACAGATGGGTTTATATGTGTGTATGCAGAATATGAACGTTAGGAAGGTATAATGATAATGATGATGTTATGATGTTGATGATGATTATGTTGTTTTTCTTGTTGGTATTCTTGATTATGATGATGGTGCGTCATTGTTTTGCAGTATCGTGGCGCGTTTGAAAGCCATAAAAATGCTGCTGTTGTATAAATTATGCCAATAATGCCATTGCTGCTGTGAAAAAAAAAAAAAAAAAAATAAATAAATAAAAAATAAATTTAGACATGAATATTTCTCTATAGAAGCAAAAAAAAAAAAAAAAAAACAAGACTAACAATAATAATATGCAATGCGATAAACATATTTGTACCATAGAAAATTTGGGTCACGCTCAAAATATGCGCATAAATGGCACATTTAAAGTCAAATTGGTTTTATGTGACAAATATTCGACAATAGTATGCTGTGTACAAACGATAGAAAGAGAAAGAAAATAGCAGATTCAGTGTATAGAAAGGATTAAATATGCAAAATAAAATAAAAATAGAAATTAAAAAAAAAAAAACGATATTTTTTTTTTTTTTTTTCAAATATATCGAAATTGTATAATAAAAATAAAAAAAAATTTACACATTATTCAAAAAAAAACGAAAAACATTTTTGTACGCCTAAAAGTACGTTTCAAAATTTATGCTTTAAGACCAGCATGCTTTTGAATCCAAGATTTGTGTGCATAAACACGTGCATAACCATCCGGATAGACATTACCACAGCCCCCATATACAAAACCGGCAATGCCCACTATTTGCTTATTATAAATAGCTGGACCACCAGAGTCACCATTACAAGCGCCATTGTCCTTTTCATGCAACAAGCATAGCAATGTTTCCTGACCCCAACCAATACGTTGCTGACATTCTGCTGGCGCAATGGAACGCAACGTATTAAATTGTAAAGTACGTGGCAAATCACCTTGATGCCATAGACGACCCCAACCGGATATGATGACATCAACACCAGGCGGCGTATTAGCGGATGCTAATGCAATCGGTTTAATGCTATCCGAAAATATAAATGGTGTTGCAACACGTAACACGGCTACGTCATTCAAAAAATTTCCATAATCTTCATGTGCAATAATTTGTGAAATCTTGACGAGAACACCACCCATAAAACGATCTGTGGTGCCAGCACGCACCTCAAGAAGGCTGGGATCATAACTGGACAAAAAAAAAAAAAAAAAAAATTACGTGTAGAGAATAATTTTCGTAATGTAATAAAAATGTAATTAAAATCACTTACGTAACAAATGTATTATTTGCATTGAAATTACCAATACAATGCGCTGCGGTAAGCACAAAATCTTTGGAAATAATTGAACCGCCACAATTATGTGAACCTCTTAAACGCAATGAAACCTGATGCGGAAATTGATTTTCATTGGCATCTACACCACCAACGACACGACCCTCCGGCACTAGCTCTGCCACTGGCACTGGCAAGCTTGCTGCATGGCATCTCGCAAAGAAGACGCCATTGCCAATTAGCAGCGAGAGCAGCAAACTAATTGAACACTTTAACTTGAACATCATCTTTCAGCGAAACGTTACACTTGAATGAAAATGAAACGTTTAAACGCGTCAGCAACATTTAATTGAGCTTTTATACGTAATCATTTTATACGTTATTTGCGCAGCACTTGTCCAGTTATTGTATTATATTTATGATGGCTGACTGGCTGGCTGGCTGGCTAGTTGGTTGGTTGATTCGTAGATGATATAGCCTATATTGGGCCAATTTTGAACAATGCGAATAATAATTCATCATGTTGGCTTATTTCTTTTAAAATACGTCTAATCTAATCTTGGGCGACAATCTAATTATTGATATTTTTATCAATTAAAATAGATTTCGATATTATTTATGCCTACAATACAATCTAACGTTGACCAATGCACAATCACATACTACAACGTATATATGCGCCCATTTAAAGTCGAGAAATCGAGCAGCTTTTGAAAAATTGTAGTTTTCAATTCAGTTCACAATTCGATAACTTATTTTCGATAATTCTTTTTTTGTTTAAAATACACTGTACCTGCTTTACAACAAGACTAATCAATGTTTTTCCAAACTTAATTTTAATTGTAGTCCTCATATAAAAATATTTTCCAGATTTATTAAAGATAGACTTAATTATGAGTCTTAATTTTACACAATTTATTAAAAATATGAGTCGCAATGATTTTTCTTTCGCATCATGCATTGTTTTCGAGTGAAATTGGTTAACGCAAATGCTAATGCCAGTGTAAACATAACATTAAATGTAATACAACAAATTTCAGTTTCATTTAGTATTTATGTATTTATGTTGGGATTGGATACACAGCGTATCTCGTAGTCAACCACATTCGACTATTTTTTTTTTTTTTGTTTTCGATTAGATTTTAGATTAGATATTATGAAATATTTTATAAAAAGTTTTCTACGTGTTTGTAGATTTACAACAAACTTTTAAATCGAATGAAAAATATTGAATTTGGCAGTTTGCAAAGTAATAAGATAAGCAAAAAAAAAAAAAATTATAATAATAAAATGAATGGCATTACTTTTTGATGACATTCAACAAAAAAAAAAAGAAAGGCGAATTTTTTTATTGAACTTTCTCAATTGTTTATTGTACGCCCCTAACAGTTTGCTGTTGTAATTAATTACTTAACAAACTATTCTCGTGCAGAGAGATAACGAAACTATTGTATGTGTAGCCTTATTCAATTTTGCAAATGTTTAACTTATCTTATAAAAATTTTTATGTTATCATTTCGATTTTTTTTTTTTAATTTAAACACAAGTTTTATTTAAAACAAATATTTCTATATAAATACATATAATGTAAATATAGTATACTTTATTTTTTATATTTAATTATTAAGAAATTTACAAATTAAATATTTTTTTTATAGTTTTCCAGAAACTATCGATGAATTGTTATGAAGCGGTACACATTCGGAAATTCGACAGAAACTGTGACCTAAGCCTGAGCAGTTGTTCAACCAAACTTAGTTAATTTTTAGTTGTTAACTGGGCTTAGGATACTGCTTTAGTCGGAGTTCCGTCTAAAAACTGGCAACGTTACGCTACAGGATAGAATAGAATAAGATTTATTTAATACAAGCGGATACCCGGCGTGTTCTTTACGTTGTTCTGGTGTTTGAACTGCTTTTGACTTTTATAGTCAATTTCACTCCAATGGCAGTGCTTTTCGGTGGCATTTATGTTTTTATACCCACCACACAAATCAGTTTGTCGGAAAGTTTGTAACACATTAAAGGCTTCGGAGACCCCATAAAGTATATACTTCTTGATCAGCTCGATGGGGCCAGTCGATCTAGCTATGTTTGTCCGTCTGCCCGTCGTTCTGTCCGTCTTTCTGTCCGTCTGACTGTCCGTCTGTTTATTTCAACGCGATTTACTTGGAGACTACTCGAGATACTTAGCTAAAATTTGTAACTTTAGCTTTTCTCGGCAACATCCATTTCGAGTTTGAATATGAAAGCGACACGCCCATTTTTAGGTATAGCCCTCATACAAACTTCCTTTTCGATTTTTTGTATGAAAATAGTTATTATTTATGCATATATTCACTCCAAATTGGGTAAAAACACTTCTAATGTCATCCAATGTCAAATCAAATTTGCCACGCCTATTTTTAAGTAAGTCCCCCAATACAAACTTACCGCCCATTTTTGAATTTTTGTATGAAAATGGTTTTCATTTAGGAATGTATTCACTCCAAATTGCCTAAAAACACATCTTATATCATCCTAATATCAAAAGCAAAGCGCCATGACCATTTTTAACTAAAGTCCCCATACAATCTTTCCGCCCACTTTCGTATTTTTATATGAAAATTGTTATTTTTTAGTAATGTTTTGACTTCAAATTGGGTAAAAACACTTTACATATCATTCAATATCAAATCTAACCCAGTTGCCACGCCCATTTTTTGGCATAGGCCCCACACAACTTGAGTTACACCAGACCATTGACCCCGTCGCATCCCATCTCGAAGTTCTATTTAAGCATGAAACGAATGTGCCAAATGCATTGTTTTGGTGGTCTATAATGACACTTGCAATCTTGCCTTTCAAATGAAATCGGTTTGGAAAATATCGGTTGTATGGTTTCAAAGTCCATAGCGGACATAGAAACATTTTATTTTATATTTACAAATTATTTCCAGTGTTATATTCAAAATTCAAATATTATCTTTCAATTTTTATTCAAAATAAATGTTTTTTTTTCAAATTCAAAGTTTAATTTGCCATCTGAAGTGTCAAATAAGTTTTTGGCAAAAAAAATGTTCAGACAGACAAAATAAACGCGCTATAAACTTTAAATTATAATTTCAATTTGCAGTAAATGACAAAATTATATGAATATTAATGTACATACATATGTATGTGTGTGTGCGTCGTGTGTGTGTGTGTGTGTGGTGCGTAAAAGGATGTGTCGCGCAGTATAGACGACAACAACGACGAATGTGACTACAAACGGCGATGATGATGACGACGCGTTGCGCCAGTGTCAATGGGCAAGGATTTGTCCAAGTAAATGATATATGTATGTGTATGTATGCATATGTATGTATATGTGCATATGTATGGAATTGTACAGTGACATTTATAGGAAAAGAACAGTGGAACATTGAGGGAGAGGATACGTTGTGATACGATGCGATGCGATACAGTTGGAGTAATATGATATTTGTTCATTGGTATACGCATTTAAATGTATCTCAATGTTGGTATATTTGTTTCTCTGTATATGTGTGTGTGTGTGTGTTGGAGTGTTACTCACTATTTTGCCGCAGGAAGCGGTCGCAGCTGTGGGTTTTAAAATTTCAATTCATTTTCGATGTAAACGCACACACACACACACCTACACCTACATAAATACAAATGTAACGAACGCAGTCAGGCGTGTGGCATAGCTGAATGCTATATCAAGTAGCTTCAAATAAACACACACACACACACATACACACAGCAGCAGCAGCAACAGCAGCGGTATAGACGACACAACCATTCCATTTCAACTGTTGTCATACATATTTAAATGTAAAAAGGGGCAATGACGCTGTTGTCGCATATATGTAGTTTTACTTCTTTTTTTTTTTTTTTTTTTATTCCTGCATACTTCACTGCGTACATGTATATCCTTTCGTTCGTCTGTCTGTCTGTCCCATATGTCCATTTATATGTCTGTCCGTTCGTTTTGCGTGTACTATTCAAATTCAATATGTTTCTGAAAAAAAAAAAATACATGCTGTATGCTTTGGGTGTATTAGAAAGTTTACCAAATAAAATTTATGCATTGAAGTTATGGCATATACAATCGTAGAACTCTTAAATGTATTTTTAGAATGATCTTAATAAATTTAATTGTGTTTCGGCGATCAGTACTTTTGTAGTGCACAACCGTGTAAAAAGTTATAAATGAGAAATGTTTAACCAAAGTATATTCCTTAATGAGGTGCTAACACTTTTTGCTCGTTTTTGCTCCATTTCGAAAAAATTGCATTTGTCCGTCTGGGAGACGTTTTATACCCCTCTTTCAAATATATTAATCTGAAAATCGATACTTAAGCTTTTCTTCGAGAAATTTATTAAGCTGTTTAAACTTAAAAGACTTCTTATATCAATAGCTCCCATACAAAACCAAAATAAATTCGAACAATTTTGTTCATTAAAACATTGTTCTGTGCACGAGTTGTTCGATTGTTGTTTCTAATACACCCAATAAGTAGCTACCTATTCTATATATTATTCTATATGCATGCACACACATACACACATATATATATACATATATATTGTATATTTGTAAGTTTTTCAGCCGAAATATTTTGTACAGGCCAAAACGTTATTCAAAACGGCCGTTGCCTGCAAAAGAGCCGTTGTCGCTCGTTAGTTTGGTTTGGTCTGGTCTGGTCTGAACTGTTTCTGGTTATATTGGAACGGGTATATTCTGAGGTCTCAGTTGGTTTTGCTATTGCAAAATGATTTAGTTGGCGAATGCCTGCCCAGCTTTAGTCAGTTTTCAAGAGAAGAAGACAGAGAAAAAGAAAGCAAAAGCAGCAGCAGCAAATTCAGAAACAGAAACATTAGGACGCATGTAGGCGCCAGAGCAATGCCAATATCACGAGGGCATTGGCTGACAAATTGTATGATAAAGATAGGCAAAGAGGTATGTATAAGGTAAGTTGAAAATGGTAACGGTTAGGAATATCAAAACCAAACCAGACTAGACTACATATATACTATACACATACATAGTATATATAGTATAGCATAATGTCATATAAATTTTCTTATATTTATTGTCAACTAATACGATTGCCATTGAATCGAATATAGACAGACGGACAGACAAGGACAGACGGACAGATAGATAGACCAAACCACTAAATGTACACGTATGTACAGTACGTGTATGTACATAAATACAAAAAGAAGGAATCTGTGCATTTCTGTATCTTTTATATTGTATCTGTAACTATTATTATGAATATATCTATCTGTGTATCTTAGTATCTTTGTATCTTATATTATGCCTGTTGGCTATGTTTGTAGGTGTCTATGAACATTTACAATATTTGTTTGTTTACTTTCAACTTCGATTCGATTCGTTTCATTTCATTTACAATGCGATTGGATTGGTTTCATTTGGTTTGGTTTGGTTTGGTTTGTTTTGGTTTGAAGTGAATGCGATCCGATTCGTTTCGTTTCGATCCGTTGCGATGCATTTCAGAGAACCGGAAGTAAATACAAAATGAAACATGCCTTTTGTGGCCAAATAAATTTACACTTTCAATAAATTTACTCCCGCATTTTTTATTTTCTTTTTTTTTTTTTTTTTGTTTAATTTTTATTGATTTAATTAATTTTCTTTTTGTTATTTATTGAAAACATTTTACATATCAAGCAGCAGCAGAGCAGGAGCAGCACAAATGAAAAAAAAAAAAATACTGACTAAAATAGTTATTGAAGTGAAATTGTTTTATTAATTGCCATAACCGAATATTTTTTTTAGTGGTACACATGCCAGAAATCGTAGCTCAGAAGTTGTTGTTGTGCTGGACTGACCATTTAGAAATTTTTTTCGAAGTTTGTATGTCTCAACTATGGAGCCACGTCCATATTTAGGTATAGCCCCCATAAAAACTCACTTCCCATTTTTTTTTCAAAAGAAAATTAACCCTATTGCATCTTGGACTTCTACTCTTTCGCTTTACTAAATACCAACTACGTCCGAAATTTTCAATTTTTTGTAGTGAATATTTCAGCTTCGATCTTAGTATTACGCACAAATTGGTTCTTTCAAATTCAGTGAGAGATCAATCTTCATTAGAATTCTGTAGAGAGATTTAGTATTGGCAAAAAAATTACTTTCGGTGATTTTTTCACAGTGATTTAAAATGATCGCACTGCGACAGAAAGTAGTGATTTGCGATTTTCTTGTATCTCAGTGAACATGTACAGTTATCGGCGATTTTTTGTATTGCTCTTTGTGAACAGTGAAACTGTTCATTTACCAGTGATTTGTGCTTTTATCACTCTTCGCGAATCGTATACGAACCTGTACAAATTCGTTGGTACATTTGCCAGTCACTTGATACGTCAAAACGTGCAATTCATTGAAATTGCAGTCGTCTATTGAAACGTTTAAAGGTGAAAGCGCAATTGCAACAAAAATATGAATATTTAACTAAGTGAAATGTGATATTTTTGAAAGAGAAGAAGTTTCGTTCATAACTAAGTGTAACTAACTTAAATCGCCAATTGGAAAAGGTGGCAAACTAAAACGACAAATTGTTTTAAGCAAAATATTGTATTTTGTCCAATTTAAGTTTTTACAATAAAAACAGTGTTTTATTTTTCAGTGATTTAAATCCAATTTAGTTTGTTGTGTTTGTGTAACGCAACAGTTCAGTTAGTGGCGATTTTGTATAGCACGCTTCGCAAACAGTGAACCTGTACAGTAATCGCTGATTGCTTTTTAGCGAACTGCGATTTTGTCACTGTTTGCAGTCACTGCGATTTTCTAGCGCTCGGAGGCATAAATCGGTCGGTTTGCGTACCAAGATTTTGCTAGGTTGTACCTGGCACATCGGTCGCTTTTTACTGCCATTTGTTGTCTTGGTTGTTCTGCTACTATTCTCGCATATATTTCTGGATCCATCATTTGTGAAGTACCATGCTTGCTTCATTTAGGTCTTTCAATACTTTCACTGGAAAATTTGTAACACAGTAGGAAACTAGCTTTATAATAAGGGTCGATGTAGATAAAAAAAACCCATAATAAAAGTAGTTAAAAGTTCGAAAACCATGCCATACATACAAGGACATATAAAACTGCATTAAATACTTCACTTAAATTCATGTTTTTCTTCTTCTACAAAACGAGCATTTAAATTAATTTAATACATTTATTTACCATATACTATACTATATATGAAGTGTATATGTATGTAGTTTGAAATAAATTTCTAAATTGATTTACATACAATAAAATATATATTTTATGTCTATCTGTCTGTCTGTCTGTCTGTCGAAATATGTACGCAGAAATAAATTTAACAATATGAATCCTTTCGTTCAATTGTCCATTAGACCATTCATTTATTCAATGATTCAATCATTCAAATTTTGTTCATCTGTTAGTCCATTAAGGCTTACCATATGCATACATACAGATACATACTCGTACATATAAACATATTCAGTTTTAGTATATTTTGCAGCAACTCAATCGAAATAAGTAAATAAATCAATAAGCCATATAGTTGCTCTTGTTGCTCTTGTTGTTGTTGTTGTTGTGTTGTCGTTTGTTCGACAGGTGTAATTATTTTTTAGGATTATATTTTATTGTTTTTTGAAATGTTTTTAAGCAATGATATGATTATATATAAATATATACCATATACCTATCATATAGTTAGATAGTTCTGTCTCTATATAAAATATATAAACTGTAAGTATAGATTGACATTTACAAAAAAATATGTATATATCATATAATCCTCTTGATAGTTATTTATTTTTATTAATTTATAAATGTCAAAGAAATAACTTACACAACAAATAAACAAATTTAATCAAACAAAAAGGTGTTTTATTTATATATATGATCCATTTTTTTTTAAGTTTTGCTTACATTTTAAAAAGAATTAATTTTTAAAAAGAAATTTTTGTAGAATATCTTCAATGCGACTCTTCTACAGATTATATTGATAAATAGTCAAAGTGTTGAGCAATTTCGTCATTTAATTAAGAAAAAAGAAAGTTAGGTTAGGTAGAACGAACAATTTAGTCCTTAGTGGTGCCTTTTCGAAGGTTGTTCCAGTATTCCTGTTTGGCAGACTAGGCATCAATTTGGCCACATCTTCCAGTGATGCTATCCAGGTTGAGCCAAGGTGTTTCAGTCTTTTTTTAGGCGATAGCTGGTAAGTTGCTGGGTAAGTCCTTCAGTGACTTTAGGGAAAATTAATTTTTGTGGTTAAAGAAAACTATAAACGATGGCATGAAACATGCATTAAGATTTGGTTTATTGAATTCCACACGTGACGCCAAACATTTAAATCGTCACGATCACATTGAACGATCTAAGAATGAGAGTGAGTGACTTAAATGCGTTTAGAGATATTTCCTCTAAGCGAATACAACACATTTCGCCTTGTTACAAAAATCCATTATGCGATTTGCCATTTGCGATTTGCGATTCGTACGATTTCAAAATTGTTCGTGCTTCAGCTCAGAAAATGGCTAACAGTTACAGGCCCGGTAACAAACTGTTACTAAAACGGTTTGTTCAAATCGCAAATTGTTCTTGTTTCAAAATAATTTTGCTGCCCAAAATTTATTATGAAATATCAGGTATGTGCCCATATTTAAAAAACGCAATAGTTTACTAAATAGGTTGGGTAAACAATGAGGTAAACTTTTGAGTATTTACACCAAAACTCTGAGATTTCGGTGTTGCCCCTGATTTTTTATTTAAAAAGTCACTGATTTGATTTATTAAATTGCTCTTCTTACTAACAGTCTTGAAATTATTTATATTTATATAGTATACTATATATTATATATATATAGTTCATCAAATTAACACGATTTCAATGCACTCAATTAACAGTCAAAGGCTATGTTTTCAAGTTTACGTGCTCATAGTTTGCTAAATGCTTGTGATACACTTTCTATTGAATTGCTTTGACCGGACTAAAATCTGCTCAACTTAAGCTAACAGCAGCAGTAGGTGTCATGACATCAAATCAACATCAACAACAACAACAACATCAGTAGAACAGAACATAATAGAGTATCATCATTGCGCTTTGCTATGGCAACGTATAATTCGTTTCAATAGTATGTCCGTCTGTCTGTCTGTCTGTGTGTCTATCCGTCCGTCTGTCTTCCCATCCGTAATGCAAACAAAATTGAAATTAAACTATAAATTGAGTTAAGTCGAGCGCAAAGCAGCAGGCGGCATGACCGGATGATATATATATATATATATATATGATATATATATACACATACACACAAATACAGAGACACAAATAAATAGATACGTGTACATACATATGTACTTTAGATGAATGTTGTCTACAGCATTTTTGGTCGTCATATGAAAATAAACCTGCAATGAAGTATAACTATTAAAAAAAAAAATTTGTAATAATTTTCTTTTGCGCCGATTAGTTGCACTGCAAATTGTGCCAAAGAGCAGAAGAAAAAAAAAAACTTAAAAATGGCTTTGATTAGTAAGGATGCAGGCACACACTAACAGATCTAAGATAAAGTTGCAGTGAAAAAAGGAAAGATACGAATATAAGATTTCAGAAAAATCTATGAAGTGTATGCTGCTGCTTTCATTACATTGGCTGCTCGGCAGCTGCCATTGCTGCTGATTAAATTTCCGTTTATGCTCATTAAGCGCTCCATTGTCAAACCACTTCCGGCATCAAAGTCATCGTCATCGTCACCGTCACCGTAACCGTTATCATCATCGTCATCGTCATTGCCATCTTTACCGCAACAAGCAGTGTCGTTGGCCAAATTGCAAAAAAATTGCGCGCGTATCCAGCAGCGAAGCAAACAAACTAATTAAGTCAACGTTTGTGTGCGCTATGAGCCAAAGCTGCCGCTGCTGCTGCTGCTGCTATTGCTATATGATTGTTTTTCTGTCTATCTTTCTGTCTATCTGTCTGTCTCTCTGTTCGTCTGTTTTTATACATCTGTATTTGTCTATTTGTTTGTTGATTTGTGTGTGTGTGTGTGTGTGTGTATTGGTGTAGTTGCTATTGTTTTTGTTTTTGCTGTTGATGAGTAGCAGGCGTAATAGTGACAAGAATAACCTAACCGGAAGTTACAATGTTACGCCGGAATATATATATAACCACATCAAACTTGAAGTTTTATTTCTGTTGTTGTTCTTGTTTTTGTTGTTAATATTGCTCCTTCAAACTAGTTGAAGATTCTTTTTAGAAAAAAAATTTTAATAAATTTTTTTTTTTCGACTTTTAAAGTTGATCATTTCTCATCTCTCGAATTATATAAAAATAATTAAGATTTGCTCTAAAGCACATTGGTCTGTGGGACCTTGTTTTGGACATTAAATACCATTAGGAGTAATTTTAATGCACTGTCGGATACAGGTTCGTATGCGTATGCGTAATATACAGCATACGTAACGTAGCCCTATATGAGCGGTATGAGTTGGCATTGGCGCAATGCTTCAAAACGTTTCCCATTTAAATGTGAGTGTGTGTGTAATATCTTGTAACAAGTATCAACGTTGTAGCTGCATATTTCGTCTTTATTCCAAAAATTGTTAGCGATTTAGCCCAGCGTAGACTGTAAGCAGCAGATTCTTCAATTGAAAATGAGATCAAAAATCAAACAAATATCATTTTAGCAAATAAAATTCATAAACGCGCAGTTCAATAAACATTTATGACACCTACATACATAGCATAAGTTAGAAAACTATAGATACTTTAAACTTATACAAGTAGGTATACGGATATTTTTGTATTTGTATTGTAAAAATGTATGTGTATGAGCTAATGTATGTATAAACGTAGATAAAGATAAAATGACACTTAAAGATATGTATCTATGTATGTATAGACAGACAAACGGACAGACAGGCAAATGGACGGACGAGCAGACAAACAGACAGACAGACAGACAGACAGACAGACGGACGGACAAAGTGAAATTTGGCAAACTACAATGTCAGACTGCATGGCAATGCCATCATGTGAATCCAAATAATGAATGAGTGAATGCGACACTGCATAAATAAATGAAGTAAACAATAATCTTAGGCAAATGAAGACAACGCAGCAAGAGCAGCAGCAAGAGCAAATACAGCACCACCATCTGGAGTAGCAGCAGCAGGCGGCAGACAGTTGAAAGAAATATCCCTAGAAGCTGCAGTCGAAAAGTACTTTTTCATAGATTTTGCCAGAAGTACATGCATAAATGAAGGATGAGAGACGAGGAATATACGATATATGCCACAACCGCAACAGACTACAAGAGCAGCAACGGCAGCGTGAATAGTTGGCACAAAATGTGCGCCAAGTGTCATTATCCTTTGGCTTTCTTGGCATACGCGCTGTAATAACAACAAAAACAACAACAACAACAACAAGCATACACCACAATAACAATGCCGACAACATAAACGGAAGCCAACAAATGCCGCGCCAGGCATACAACAACAACAATAACAAGCAGCAACAAAGCAGCAGAACAAACCGAACCGAATCGAACAGACCGACCGACCGACCAGGTTGTATGCCACTTGCGCGCCCACTGCAAACGTTTCGTTTCGTTTCGTTTGCAAGCTGCAACAATTCTTCAATTTAGGCGTTCAGGCGTTTCAGCGTTCCGGCAGTCAAGCTCAAGTCACAAAACACGTGGCAATTGCCAAAAGTTTTAGCGGCTAAATACTGTCGCTGCTGCTGTTGCTGTTGCTGCTGCTACACTGAAGGGAGTCCCTTCCCCTTCAAGGGACGCGTCTCTTTGGTCTTGTCTGGTCTGGTCTGGCGTATCGTTTGGAGTCTGATAATATTTAATGTTACATGGAATGCGGCAGGCAAGCCGGCAGGCAGGCGAGTAGCAGTTAAGTCGACATTCCACAGCATATTCAAAGTTACCGCGCATTTGTTTCGTTACGTTTCGCTTTTTTTGGCATTCAACTAATTTCGTGTCCTGCTCGTCGTCGCTGCAATCTTTTCATTGTTCATTCTGTTCTGTTCTATTCTATTCTATTCTGATCGTCTTTACGTCCTACGCAGCGGCGCGTCGTCGAACAGTGGTTGAATGTTTTCATTTTGTTGATATTTCAGATTCTATTAGGCTAAAACTTTGATCATATCTACAAAAATCCATATGCCGTATTAATAGACGCAATAAACGTAAGCATTGCTGCATTTATAGCAGGTGTAGTGTTCCGTCTCTGTTTGTAAACGTAATTTTGACATAGTAAGCTTTCTAAGGCTTCGTAGATGTTTAGAGTGGGATAAACTCTGACTAAAGCTCACCAAAATCAAAAAGAGACGGCGTTAGAATACTATAGCTGTTATATCTGATCCAGAGTAAAAACTTATATAAGTAAATCATTGAAGAGGAGCGTAATTTTTGTGTGAAAATAGTAATTTATTATGAATGTATTTACTCCAAAAAGAAAAACCTTTCTGTGTCATCGTTTAAACCCTTTCTTTTTTCTTCAAATTATGCCTGATTAAATTGAATATTTTGTGTAACAGAAAGCATCAAGTTCACCGAAATTTTTTTTTTTTTTTACCACTGTGCTTCATTTCTACGTTGTCTTCGTTGTTATAATTGTCGTTTTCTTATTTTCTTTTGTTGTTATTGTCGTTGTTGTTGTTGTTGGTTTTTTTGTTTTGATTTGCCGCTTATTCATTGCGACAGCATTGCAGTCGTCGTTGCTTACGTAATTTCGAGGATAAGCTGCAAGCACAACAACAACAACAATAAAACAAAAACAAAGACAATTGCTGGCACTACTATTAAACTGCATTTTTTTTTTTTTTTGTTTTTTGTCCTTTTCTTGGTTTTTTGTTATACGAGTACATGTGTGCGTTTATTTTGCATCTGCAGCTGCAGCATATGCTCGAACGTAACGTAACGTAACGTAACGTAATGTAATGTAACGTAACCGGAAATTTGTATGCAGCAAGCAAGCCGATCTAAAACTAACCGAACCGAATGCGCTACCGGAAAACGAAAAGCCGAACGCATTACAACGACACAAATTTTATTACTAGAAGAACCGTATTAGAGCTGAAAAGGGGAAAAAGGGAAAGTAATAAAGCACGTTTCTATGTATGTATGCATGCATGCATGCATATGTGTGTGTGTGTGTGACTGTGTCTGTGTCTGCGTGCGTGCCAAAAACAATGGAGAAAAACAAAGCATAACATCAAACATTAACATTTAAAATAATAAATGCATTATGTTCGAGTGAGAAAGTTAGACAAAGACAAAAAAAAAAAAAAAAAAAAAAAAAAATAAAATATTGTATTAAAATAGAAAGAGAGAGCAAGAGTGTGAGTGATAAAGAGGGCCGAAAAAGTTTTTGGTTGCCAGTGCCACTGATGCCAATCTATACATTTTTGTTTTTGTTTTTGTTTTTTTTTGTTTCTTTCGCACTCACACATGCTGAACGTTCGTGCGAAAGAGAATAAAAGCCTAGATGGGCATCTCTGGTTGCCACAGCAGCAGCAGCAGCAGGAAGCAACGCGTAAAATGTAAATAATTTGAAAAATTTATTGTATATTTTATTTAATATTTTTGCACTTTTAATAAAAAAAAAAAAAAATAATAAATAAATAAAAAAATGTTTCTAGCAATTTTTTCTTAATGAAATATTTTTTTTACAAATTGTTCTTTAAATGCTTTCAGTAGCCAGTGTTGGGCATTTTTACAGTTACTACTTCATATTGTAATGCATTGTAGTAGGTACAAATGCATTCGAAAATTCGAATATTCGAAAAAAGATACTTCACTAGAAATATATTTCTTAAAAAAAAAAAAAAAAAATGTTATTATGGGAAGTCAATAATTTTGCAGAGCATTTGGAAGACTCTTTTTAATTAAGGTTCTATGAACTTGATTAAATGTGATCATATGCGTTTAAAAAAAAAAAAAAAAAATTCAAGCCTCGGACTAGGCCTTTTCCATAAAGTCGAGAATTTTTAAGGCCAGATTTGTATTCAGCGATGAAAAATCTATAAGATAGGACTAGTCATATAATATTTTGCCGAACGGTTTTATTTGCTTCAAAGCAATTATTTTCAATATTTTCCAGATTTCTATTCAAATATTTCGAAATAGAATTTTCATTAATATATTTTAATGGAGATCGCCATGTACATATGTCGGTATAAATTATATTAATGATTTTGAAAAGTTTTTATTTTCAGATTGCTTCAAATCATCTGAATAACTGAATCTGATGCTAATGGATTTATGTGTACGCATGAATATTTCGTTAAATTTTATTAGAATCATAAATAAAATATTTATGTATGTTGCCACTTAATAATATTTTTCATAATTGAAATTGGCAAATGGACAATTTAATCGACAAATGACAAGTTAAAAAACAATTTAAAACGGAAAACAAATGTTAAATGAGAACTTAATTTAAAAACGAAAACGAAAAAAAAAATTATATTAATATTGTAATATATTATTTTCATATGCTAAGCACTTAACAATGTAGCAAAGAAGTCGTCTATGTGTGTATGTACACACACACAAATAAACATATACATATATACATATGTATATATATTGAATTTTTGTTAAGCAATATTTGAAGAGTAAATTGCCATTAAAAAGCATTATATTCGGTAGCTGCAATAGCATCAGTAATCGCTTGAGGAGAGGGGGGAAGGCATAAGAAGTGCTTAATGTGTTTAACTCGGCAGCTAATAAAATCCACTTACAAACGCTTTCCAGTATATCACTTTTCTACTTTACACACTACACCACACCACTCTGTTCCACTCCACTCCACTCCAATAACACTGTGCATCAATTGAAAATCCTCTGGCCAACACTACAGTTCGACAACCGACAAACGACAACCGCAGAGTAGAGTGTAGCGATGCGTTCTTGCTTTACACTTGGTGCGGAAGCTTACTTTTTTCTATTTTTTTAAAATTTTTTTTTCTATTTTTTTTTTTTTTTTTTTTTTGTTCATGTATAAATCATTTTCATATTGCCGGGTCTGTCGGCCTAGTCTGCAGATGAATATAAAAACGCAAAATATGAACGAGCAAACGAACGAACAAATGAAATAACGAATTAATGTGCTAAATATGCAATAAAAAAGAATTTAAGTTAATTGATTTTACCGCATACACGCACAATTTTTGGCGAACACATTTTGAAAATGTAAATTCAAATTCAAAATGAAATGCTTTGAGGTGTTTACTAGAAAAATTAAGTAAAATGTGCAAACATGAAATAAATTTTATTTATTTATTTTTTCTTTTACTTTTTTTTTTTGATATTTAAGGCAACGAACTATGTATTTGATCTATGAACTTTAGTTGCGAGAACGAGGACTACAATGCATAATAATCATGAAATGCTGGCCTAAATAATTAATTAAAATGGGAAACAAGAAACAAACAAAAAAAACTATGCAGACCCAAGACAAACATATCTGAAATAAGATTTAAAGAACACTATAAGAAGAAGACAGCATTCAAAGAGATGCTATATCAAAGCGAGTGCACGTCGGACAACTGAGGGCTGTACTAACTAAATTCTTGACGGACTGACGATGTTCAAAACAACGGAGTTTATTGCCTTAACCTTGAAAGATAAGATATATTTGGAAGTCATATGCATCAGAGCTCCCGAATTACTATTCCTTTTTACTTTTTATGCGCTTAAGTCACGACTATGCTAAAAAATTAATCAAAAACTATAACATTTCTTTTTCCGCAAGTAATTTTAGTCAATTAGTCAAAATACTACTTCAAAAAAAATATTACTACTTTTGGGAACTCTGATCAGAATAGTCAAACCTTTTCATTTGGCTGTTCTTTATAGTGTGTGTGTTCCAGATAGAATGAATGATAAGCGACATTATTTTCATTGACACGAGAATGCAAATGTATGTAACAGGCAGAAGAAGGCATGGTAGATCCTATAGACCCATCCATCTGTAATGCTGTCCATCATATGAAAACGATTATTTCGGAGACTAAAAGAGAGCTAGCATATTTGAAAAGAAGACTCTTCTGAGCTGTCAAGTGATCACTTACAAACGGTTTTCTTTTAGTCTCATTTTAAGGGGAAAGGTAGAAGGTAGGTTTTTGCATATAGATATACTTTAGATATAGCCCCCATACAAATTTAACCCATTTTTTTTTTTTTGCCTTTTTGAATGAAAATCCTATACAATAAATTATGGTACTAAGATAATATTCAACTTAAGGCACATAAAGTCTGGGTAAAGTGTATTCTGCAGTGGAGCATATTCGTTATTTCTTGTTTCTCGAAAAATCTTGTGAAAAATCTCCATGCTCAGCATGAATATTTGCAATGATTTCATATTTTTAGCATGATTGGAATTAATTCTTAATTCAGTATTTCTGAAATTCTTTTCAATTTGTCATTTACTGAATATGTCAATTACGAGGGCAGACAGATTTATGGAGTTAGCAAATTGAGTCGTTTTGGTATTTGAGCCAAAACTAATTTATAAACTCAAAACACAAACACTTTTAAAACACCACTCGCATAATTTTAATTAATTTTAATGCCTTTACAACGAAAAATAAAATAAAAATAAATATATTTTACTTAAACTCCTTCTACGTCACGTCTACTTTAACTTTTTTTCCAGTTCCTTTCCATAAATATGTTGTACATCAGGCGTTCTTCAAATTCAACTACAAAGTATGTATTTGCTTTTATACTCATCTGAAATTTTTCGTTTCGGTGGTAGTACGGGTATTCTTACTTTTTTTTTTTTAAATTTGTTTGTCGCAGTTGCACCTTTTGGCTCTTTATGCTTTTAACTTTTAAGCAAACTTTTTGCTACTGCATGCTTTAGCAATAAACAAGAACAACAACAACAAAAAATGAAAGACTACTTCAAGATGGGTGCTCGCTCTGAAAGGAAACGAAATCATTTTATTCTATTGGTTTACCAACTTGACCTACTCCTTCCTTTGTATTGTATGCGTAAACAGTCTTAGACTTTAGACGTACGAACGAATGAGCGAGCGAAGGAACCTTTATCTTTGTTTTTAACTACCTGCCACATGCTGTCAAGTGAACGACCAACCGACCAACGCACAGAGTAGCACACATAATAATAGAAGACCGACCAGACAACCAAGAATAAAAACAAAAACAAAAAAAGCAGAGCTCTAAGTAAACTTAAACTGAAACGTTGTAAGCGACCACAGCGCACGCGAAGAAAATCATGCTTGGCTCGGACACAAACACTCTATGCAGCGCTGTGATGTGATGTGGTGTGGTGTGGTGTGCCTGTGCTGTGCACTGTGCTGAGTGTTTAACCCTCAAAATGAGTATGGCGCTTTTAATTAAAATTAATAAAGTTTAGAGTGGCGCTGCTTGCGTTAAATGCTTGCTTTACCATGCCAGGCCATGCCATGCCGTCTCGTAAACGTTTAACGTCATATTATGCCTCTTTCACACACACACACACACGAGTTTCTTCTAACTTTCACCTCTTAGAAAGCGTTGCTCTTTAACTTACTTCATTTTTTTTTTTTTTTTGAACATTTCTAAGTGAACTTAAAAACTGTGTTCCACATATTTTTATGAGCTTCTTTTTTTTATTATTTAATTTTAATTTTATTTTTACTTTCTCAATTTGTGGTTCAAAAACTCATGCAAATGCTTTAAACTGTTTTTGTTTTTTTTTCATTCAATTTTTAAAAATTAATGCGTTAATATAGTCTCCATTTTTTTAAAATCATTTCTCAGCGATACTGAAGGTCGACCAATCGAGCTAGACAGTCTCAATGATTATTATACCCGCCACACATAGTGTGAAGGGCATATTCAGTTTGTCGGAAAGTTTGAAACGCATTAAAGGATGCATCGGAGACCCCATTAAGTATATATATTATTGATCAGCTCGATGAGACGAGTCGATTTGGCCATGCCCGTCCGTCTGTCTGTCTGTTTGTTGCTGCGCGATTTATTCGATGAAGATATAAAGATATTGGGCTGAAATTTTAAACTTTTAATTTGATGATCATACATGAAAAAATTGAAGTTTTGTGTGGTGGGTATTTGAGCTTCGGTGCTACCGAATATTGTGTTTGAACTTGGTTTGTATTACCCCTAGCATTGTTTTGTTTAAAACCCACTCCAGACTGGATTCTAAAATTCGTATGTAGTCGCTTCTTATATCAACTCTTATACAGTGCCTTAACTTGGGTTGTATCGGAACACCGAACCCTCCATGATGTTTCCAATACTTATTGTTACTTTGCTGTTGTCTACTGTTACTTCAAGAAAGTTCAGAAAATTTTACCAGTGCAATTACAGAGTGTAACCAAGATACCAACAAAATTTAATGAAAAATATTCAAGAGTGAAGTAATCTAAGCGTTTGCAGTAAATATTTATACAATAATTTTCTTTTAACTTCAAATACACTCAATAATACAAAAGAAAAAAATATTCGACAATAGACTTTTTATTTTAAAAATAATAAATTATATTTTTGTTTAGCTGAAGGCCTTTGTAGCCATGGCTTAATCTTTTGTTAGCTTCAGTTTTAACTTTAAGCTAACTATTGTAATAAATAAATAAATAATATATTTTTTTTGACGAACCGCAAAGTATACAGACAGATCTTAGCTATGGATAAGCCAAAGCAGTTGCCAGTACAAGAAGAGCGAGATTTATCCATTTTGTGTTATGCACCCATACAATGCGCTAACGGCGATTGTTCCGATATTCTCCTTGGATCGCATTTACTTCACCATTTTTTGTTCTACCATATCGAAGAACCCGAAAGACAACTTAGCATCATATATAACGCAGAACGTTTGCATTTGAAGCTTGAACCCAATAGATGTGTTTTCAATAAGAACATTTGTCTTGGAGTTCTCGCCTATGCTGGTTTTAAGAATAACGAAGCAACATTACCGGCAAAAGCTGCCCTCTGCAACAGTAATGAGGGACTACCACAACGTTTTGAGTATTTGAAATATCATATGCCTATAATGATTATGATGTGCCGTACTACATGGGCAGCCTTCTCAAAAAATTAAGAAATCTTATGCTGATGCAGATATAAAGGATAACAAAAAAGGAAAACATTTTTATAATATGGTGTTGCGGTGTCGATCATACACAGAAAATGTATGCAACCATGACAATCCTTAACGAAATATGTACACAATCACGCAGTGCTCTGCGTTTGGTGCGTACAATTAACTCACCGCAAAATGTTGCGGAATTTTTACCAGATGATACAAATTATTTGTGTCTTACGGCAGCTGATATGGAGGCATGCAAAATGCCAGACAATGATTTCGTCCAATTCGAGATTATTATAAACGAAAAGTTATTTTAAAGTTACAAACTTTTTTCCATGAAGGAAAAATAGAAAGAGAGAGAGAGAGAAAGAGAATGAAATAGAGAGCGGCCGTTTGAATTTCGATCACCGCACGAAACAATAATAATGTAATTTATAAAGCCGTAATTAATTGTTTTTCCGTTAAAACAAATACATATATTGTGGCAATATGATCTCAATGGCTATATTAATTACTAAGATTTACAAAAAAAAAAAAAAAGGGACATTAACACAGTTAAAATAGCTTAGTTATAACATTAAATAAACTTAGGAAAAAAAAAAAACAAAAATAGATCCACTAATGCTAATTATATTACATACATAGATGATAGATGGTGTATTGTATTAGATATTTCTATGCCGAATTCGTAGTCAGACTCGTTTCACTGTTATATTTTCGCATGCTATCCAATGAACCCAGTAAACTTAACAATACCGGCAGTAATATAAGTCCATGTGCAGCACCAATTAGCACAATACCCAAATACATGCGGAAATAAAATACTTGGAATACCTGTGACTTTGAGAAAGCCAACACAATAATACCAGCAAATTTCGTTAATGTTATGCCTGAGAGTACACTGCTGCCGGTAATTGTAAGCGATTGGAATGCACGTTGTTGTGCATTACCTTTGCTCTCCTTAAATGTGCGTATTATATGTGCAACAAATTCAACGCCAATGCCAACACAAACGACAAGATTAACTAACGAAATGGCATTCAGCGTTATGCCCCAGGCCCACATCATGCCCATCATATTAATTAATATGCACAAAACCATAAATAGCACAAGTATTGATGATGTAATATCAATGCCGGTCAATAGTAACGTAAAAACAAAGATGGCCAAAAAGTGAGATGCCGAGCGAGAATAGTGTATCACGCCAAATGGTCACATACTGTTCATAAAATATGAAATACACACAATATGGAAAGATTGTTGCATCAACATTATTTTCAGCAAACATTTGATTAATTTCACCGGCAACACGACGTGCTTCACGTAACGCTGTATAAAATTGTATCGAAGTTGTTGAAGTTGTTGAGTATTGCATGAAATTTGTATCCAATATTGTAGCTAAACCATTATCATCGAGCGTATAGATAACCGACTGCAAATCGAATACACATATATATAGTATAGTAGATTATTTAAGTTTGTTTCATAAATATGTAACTTACATCAGCGTATGCAGCACGTCCAGCTTTAGCGCATTCAGCATCAGGCAAATCAGATAGAAAATATGGCACATATTTGTCAAAGGTCGCTGCAGTTGGACGCAGTCCATCATCAGTGAATTCACGTTCACACGATGTACAGTCATCGCTTTTGGAATCTGCATGGGAAAGCAATACAAAAAATGAAACACATTTTGCTATTGTTTTACTCTTAAACTTATACTTACTGCTTGGACAGAAACTGCCATCGGTGACATTCAATTTACAGCAATCAAGTATACCCAGCCAATCGATATAGTCATCGATCCAAGATGAAGCGCCGCGTGCCAGATACGTTGTTTCTGGATAACTTGATTGTATAAACAGTTGCACTGCCATTGAGTCGTTATTACATTTAACACCGCCACATATAAGATTCTGATGTTCTGGTTGTGAGTAGTTTAGTCCAGGTTTAAGTACCCAGTAAACTGGTGCACCCATGGATAGTAGCTCATCCATGTAACGGAAATACTTGACAACATGTGAATCTTCTGGCATAGACATTTCCTGATCAAGTCCAAGCTCAATCGATGGCACTACAATCAATGAAAGGCAGGTAATAATCGTGAATATTAAAAGCACGATTATCTTTACCGGTCTGAAAAAAACAAAAAAATAAATAATTAATCACAAAATTCAAAATATTACACTGAGGTGCAGTGATTTACTTACTTTGCAAGCAAAAATGGTGCATAGAATTTTTTAAAAAGTTTCTCTAATAATCCCGTTTCCTGTCTATGTTTCATATCTTTGCCAGTGCGGAAGCAGCAGAACATATCAAGACGTCCAGATTCGAAACGTCGCTCATCGATGGCCATGAGCGCAACAAAAGCAGTAATTTGAAAGAGAAAATCAAAAAGCACTGCAATTGCGGCATACATTGCAAATGTTTTTACTGCAGGCATATCGGATATGGCGCCAATGCCAAAACATGCGATTTCAGATCCCGCTGTTTGCAGTATTGATGGACCGACTTTGCCAATAGCTTCACCCAGAGCATCGTGTACATTGTCATAGCTTGAACGATCCAAACGGTGATACGTATGCACCATAATGAATATATTATCGACACCAATGGCTAATACCAAGAAGGGTATTACCTCAATGGATAACATTGTCGTTGTTACGCCAATATAGCCATAAAAGCCAAGACTGCATACAACCGAGGCAAGCACAATGAATACACCGCTTATAGCTAACATAATTTTCGATTCACGAAAGAAACCGACGCAGCTACGTATACGACCCAAGGCAATTGCGACATAAACGAACATAACAAGATAGCTAATAACTACAGTCATTGTCTCGCCTTCGGATAATTCGACAATGGCGTCTTGTATGGAACGTTCGGCATTGTAAGCGAAGTCAAATTGATCACTTGTGTAATTCTTCATGTAATCTACAAATTTCTTCTCCCAGATGAAATTCGGTTGCACCAGCGTTTCATCATTTTGATTCTTGCCCAAAAAGTCAGTACCAAACCAGTTGCCAAAAGATAATCAGGATCATCACCAGCTTGTACTTTTGGCATACCACCAACAGCAATGCCGGGCTCAATGGGTCCACCGTACGCACCGAAGCAATCCTCTAACATGGGAACACTGAAAAAATTATTAAAAAATTTTAAAATGCTAATAAAGAACGCAGTTAAATAAATAAGCAATTTACCGCAAGCAATCCTCCAAATGGTTCAGATAGTTATTTTCAAAGCCATTCGCATCGGTATAGCTGGAATTAAAGCGATTTATGTCGTTTTGAAAATAACCGTAAACCGATTGTACAGTGCAATCGTTAATTGTTGCCTTCACGCCCGGATATAAAATAGGCGCAAAGCAGATTTTATCAAAGCCAGCATTCTCATCTAAGCCGAGTGCTAAAATTGATTCCTGTAGCGCAAAGACTTCCAATAAGAAATTTTTCTCGTAGGCAGGTCCAAATGTCAGGTTACCATTGATTGTTTCATGTGTAAACTAAACGTTTGAAAAAAACAAAAAAGCAAACAATTATTTGTTTTATTTTTTATAATCGAATTTAAAATCTATACTTACGCTGCTCTGATTTTTTGGTTTCAAGAAGATTTGATTAGTGCGATAGAACGGACCAAAATGTTCATCGAAATACTCCTTTTCGATGCGTGTTGTTGATTCTTCGCCAGCCCAAAGCTCTACGGGATCTGTAGTTACTTTCATAAAGCGTATGCCATAGGCAAGGCCACCAATAATCCATGAGCAAATAGCCAGTATTAGTACAGGATGCTTAGCGCAAAACGTGCCCCATGCACGAAAGCCACGATTCAAGAAATCTCCGTATAATGTGGGCATAAACACTTTAGGCGAACAGCGCGCATGTGCACCCCAGAATATTAGCACAATTGTGACAGCGCCAATGACCAGTGCAATTATGAAAGTAATGCCATAGAGACCAGCAATGAGATAAGCATTACTACTACCCGTTGGCGGTATACTAAATGGACACGAGGCGTCACAATCAATACAGGCACAAGCATACGAATTTTCATAATTCTGCGAACAATTAAGCGGATACGTTGTAAGCCATTCAGCAACGGTATCCTCACCCTCGCCCTCATCCTCATCGTCCTTGGCAACGTCGGCATCAGCGTCATTGTCGTCGACGCTTGCATCATTCATGAATTTATAATTAATTGGAAATGGTACATAATCATTGATTTCGACATCACCCATAAATGTGTACCATTTCTTATAATCACAATTTTTTGCATTGTATGCGCCACATGCCAAATCCATAGCCGGGCGACCTGTTTGTGCATGCTGTATACTGGCGCAGCTGTTATATGTGCGCTCTGCGCTGATCGCATCAAAACGATAATCGATACTCTTGACATAGTCATAGTCAGCACCCGGCACTTGTTCCGGATAGGGTGTTAAAAAAAGACTATGATTTTGTGCGCATGTCATAGCGCATATGCTCAGTCCCATATTAAGGACACAAGTGGGACAACGTGAGTAGACACCATCTGCCTGCGACATACCGCTATCCATGGTCGAGATTTGTGCAGCATCACAGCATAACTTAAGTTCGGCTGTAAAGTAAAAATAAAAAAAGTATTGCACATTATTACTCCTTATAAAAGTCAAAAAAAAAAAATCCACGCACCATCAGGATCATCGCCTTTATATTCCTTATACCAAGTCGGACAACGACGCTTAAATATCGCTTCGGCAGCAGCATTGTTAAGCGGTTTTGCTGGTTCATCTGATACTTTATTTTGCCAATGCTGTCCTATTACATGACTTTGTCCATACCAAATACACTTAAGCTCTTCCTGTGCTGCGGCACGTTCCAAATAGCAGAGTAACACCACAATTGAACTTATAACGTATATCACAGTCGTTGCTAAATGTAGAAGAAAAAAATAATAAAGATGGAATTTAATCAGATTACTGTTAATCGAAGATCGAACATTAAAGATTAACGTCCGTCGTCAGCGATTGTTTTTTTTTTTTTTGTTTTACTTTTCATTTTTATTGCTTAAATTTTTTGGTGTGATTTCCGCCGCCGCTGCCGCTGCAGTCGTTTTAAAATTATTTTGCAGAGAACCGCTGGCGTTGACAATCGCCATGAAACTGTCAATAGTGTGAAATCCATTGTGCCAATGACCACCACTTTACAATGTCGTCGTCGGTGTTAAGCAATTAAAATGCGATAAGATTCGATTAGTTTAGGCGGCAGTTATGCCAGGCCGGGTCAGATTAGGCAAAGCGCATCGTCACAGTAGCAGCTGTTCTTGTTGTTGTTGTTGTTTTTGCTCACTCTCTCTTATCTTTAATTGCTTTGCTATCATTTCAAGTAGTTGTATTTATTATTATTATTATTATTTTTAGATAATATCTCTTATTAAAACACATAATTTTTGTAGATTTAATTCAATTTTGTTGCATTACAACAAAAAAATTTTTTTCTGTTTACATAAATCAGCTGTTCGATCGCACACGTACGCATGTGAATGCGCGCTTTATGCGTTTTGTATTAGTGTGCGTGGTTTTGTGTGGGTGGCGGCTGTAAATTTAAAGTTTGCAATTGCAAATATTAAAAAATTGTTTATTAAAAAAAATAAAAATAAAAACATAAAATATAAAAAAAAATTATCTACGTAATTGTGGTGGCAATAAAGGTAATATGAATGTATAACTATTTACACACATACATTTGCATGTATAAATAAATTAGTGTCACCTGGCTTCTGGTGTCTGTCTACCTAATAAGCGCTTGATGCATTTGTCCACTGACTGACTTAGTGTACTCCTCGCAAATCCTTTGGCTTATTTAATTGCTTCTGTGGAATACGCTTTGTTTCGTGATTGCGTTATCTTGTTGAAAAATCCACGGGATTGAAAATATAGACTCAAATATTGTTTTGAAGCGCTCACCGGTCATCTTCAGGCACCCCTTTCCATTACTCCACTTCTTTGCTTTGATGGCAGCTTAAATACAGCTCATCTTTGCGCAAATCATGAAAATAATATTAAAAGTCAACAGGGCCATCGAAATTGAAACATTTTTCTTCATTGAAGACCGAAATAAACCGGAACGCCAATAATTAAATCAAGAATTAGTTTGAACAGTCCGCTTATTGAAGCCGGTTTTCATTGCGAATTGCATTCAAAGGTAATTTTTTGGACACTTAAGATGTGATGTGTTGTATTTCTGATTGTACGCGGAACAGTTGAAAGGCTTGCGTTTACTCCGGCTAAGCAATTCGAGAAATTTGTTTGGCAGATCTTTAGCATCTCTACTGGTCTCAATTATTGGAAATACCGCCCATATCTCTGCCTGGCCGCCAATATATACATACGTCTATCTGTCTCTCCTGCAAACGGATTTATCTTTGAGACTATAAGAATTAGAGCCACCATATTTAAGCTATGAAATTCTTAAGCCGTCTTGAGTATCATTTTACAAACCTATTCCCAAACTAAATTACTTGATTTTTAAATATTTTTCCTTTTCATTTTTGATATAATTGCTCATTTATATAAAAAAAAACAAAAAAAATATATATTTTGCGATTTTGTTTTGTATTACTTCAGCTGCAAGAATTATTCAATTATTTGTCTTAATCACTTTTTTTTTTTGTTTTTTTTTTGTTTTTTTTTCGTGTTATACTATTATAAAAATATTTTTAAAGTTAATCCTTATCTAAATCATAGCGAACAGGTGTTCAATAACCAAGAACATGACGGAGCAATGTGAATATTGTTGTTGTGTTTTTTTGAGTTCTTTGTTTTATTGTCAACAATAAAAATATTACGACTTCAAGCAGCTTATCTATCGCATTGTACAAACACCTGCTATATCTTTGATTCTAAGTTTTCTATCACAATCAAGCGTTGTACTATTTAGATAGACATTTGTATAATACACCTACTTTAGAACATAAGCGACTAGTAATCTATCTAAAGTTTAAATATCGATCAAATTGATCTGATCGATTCGATTCGTTTTTATTTCCGGCGTTTCGTTTGTTCATTTGTCTTTAAATACATACGATAAGTTTATATTTATTATGAATTGTTTATATAATCTTTAATCGATTTCCGTGAATACACATCAGCACAAATATGTATGTTGTAGAAAATCGATAAGGCGCTTGATCTATTTAGTTAATCATAATTTTAAATCTGTAATTTCTTCAATTTTTTTCATTATTTGACCTTGAGAACTTAAGGTACATATATAGAAAAACCCCAGAAGTACAAATACTATATTCTTTTTTCTTTAAAAACTTTAAAGCCAAGTGCATACTTGAAGGCAATATTGCAATCTTCAGTCTGGAAGTATAAGTGGCCAAATCAATTAAGACCATTGTACGCCGGTGCGGCTCGGACCAATAGTGGACGATGTTGGTTAGATTGTGTCCGGCTGGAACGGACGCTTGGTTGCAGGCAAGGACGCTATAGTGGAAGGCTCCATCACAATGCGCCCTTTGTAGGATGCACTGCCCTGAAAGTGGCCACCACTAAGCCGCGATAGTGGCTGGTGTGGACACCAATAGCATGCATTAAATAAATTCCTAGCCTTTGCAGGATGCAGTACCAGGTGGGGGACACTACTAAGCCGCGATTGTTTTTGAAGTAATTTTTTTTTTTTAATTTTAGTAGAATAGAATTGTTCAACCCAAGTTGCTTGAGATTGGAATACTATATAACATACATATAGACCCTTTTCGTTTTATCTGCAAAAAGGTTAAGCTAAAAAAACTCAAGTTTTTGTTGGAATTTAAAAGACGATGTATTAATTTATATCTTTTTTTATTGTTGTTAATGGGCCGGCTAAAATAAAAGTAGTAAAAAAGTAAATAAATAAATAAGCTGTAAACGCAAAGTTATTTAACAGAGCAACAATGCACACCACAGCACAGCACAGTGCACAGTACAGGGTGATACTTGCAAAAACGACGTCATCAATAGAGCAGCTGCAGCGTCATCACACTGCGTCATTAGTAACTTTAGCGCAGCGGGTGTGAAATGGTATATAACGATGCAGCAAACGCATAATTTACAGTTAACAACAGCAGCACTGTTAAATTATGTTGCATACTTTCTCACGCTCTCTTTCTCTCGCTCTGTCTTTTTACGCTTTTTAACTGTTACTGCATATAAAGCTTGTCTCTTCATTCTGTTAGTGCTGCACTGCTAGGCCAAAGCTTTCTGTAAACTGCAACGTTAAAGTCGGAAGTAGAAACGAAAAATATTATGCAAAAAAAAAAAAAAAAAAACAAAATCGTTGTCGGAAATTTTAAGTTAACCAAAAAACGAAATGCTATTGAACTCAAGCGGCTTATTCTGCTGCTGCTTCTGCTGCTGCTGCTGCTCTATAATTTCTCTTGTTCTCTCTTATTTGCTTTCTCGTTCGTTCGCTTTCTCACTGACTCACAACTCGCTGCTTCAGTCTTCATTGGTTTTCGGTCTTTGGTATTCTCGTCGAACGTTGTTGTTAAAGTCACCATTTATGCCGCCTTGCATTTTTGACTTGAGTAACGCTTTCGGCATTTGATTTCAAAATTAAATTTCTGCATTATGCATAAATTACAGAAACGTCTTCTTTGCATTTTGAATGCGATTGCCTGCTGCTGCTGCTACTGCTGCCTTGTTTCTCAGCAATGGCATCGGCAACGGTAACGGCAGCAGTTGCCACTAATTTGATTAAGTTCGATGCTTAAAGTTTTTCATTCTTACTTTCCACCTCTCAATTATTGCCTTTTATTGCATTTTTTTTTGTTTCATGCTTTTTCCTTTAAATACAAACTTAAAATTTCATTCATTCAATTCTTTTTAGTGAAGCGAAGTCTTAATAAAAACTCTGTCTTTGAAAAAATGTATTGAGTAAAAAAAGAAAAAACAAAAAGTAATAAACTTTTATCATTAAAAAAAAGGAAATGTATCTAAAATAGAAAAAAATAGAATGTATCTAAAAAATAATTAATGATTATTAAAAAGTTAACTTTTAGGATTGTTCATACAAATATAGGCTGAAACGTCTTTTTGGAACCACATTCACCCATATCAGTGAAGTTTATTCAAATCTAGACCAAAAATATTCTTTACACATGGCATTATTTTCCGATAAACTGACCCAATTCAACGATAGACATAGTCAACGTTTTCAATAAAAGATGCTTTAATGATCTTCGGGTAAATAGCCAACCATGTTTGCCTTATCAAAATCATATAAACTATTCTTTTTAAAAATGGGTAAAAAGAGAGAAAAAATCGCTTTATTTTTGGACTCTCAACTTTGTAGTTTATGAAAAAAAAACTAGCCAGTGGAATTTTTCAGATTTTCAAAACATGTGAAAGACATTTAAAATTTTTTTTTTATTTGCTTTGATGACTTTGCCGGCTGTCAATGTTGCAAACTATGAAAAGTCGAAAATCAAGAAAAAAAAATGAAGCTAGTCATCTTTTGACTTAAATATTAAAATAATATTTATTTGTTTATATGTGTCTTGTGTCTTTGTGACATTTCAATTGTTTGAGATGCAACTTAATCGAACGAACATGACGAAACAAACGAAAGCAAATCAGCGCACAAATGCTGCCGCTTAACAGTAAAGAACATAAAAATCGGAGAGAGAGAGAGACAGACACACAGGAGATAGCGAGAGAGCAAACTCTATTTTGGCTTACTCTCATTTTTGTATTATTGTTGTTGTTGTTGTCAGCATATTAAAGCACTGGAGCTAATGCCATTGCGGCAGCGGCAGCAGGCAGCGGCATGCACGTGCCCTGAAAATCCAGACCTACATCAACAAAATTATGCCAAGCTGATTTGCAGATGCGCAAGCTGCACAAGCTTAGATAGAGATAGCAAGCAGGAGAGATAATGTGCCTAGTAGTATAAGTGCAAAAGAGTAAGCAAAAGGATACATGTTCGTTCTTATTGTTTTTGTAACGCTGCTGCTGCTGCTGATGTTGCTGCTGTTGCTAGTTTACAAATGATTTTATTCTTTTAGCTGCAACTGCAAAATTCCCAAAATTCCAGGCGCGCAACTGGAAAATTGTGTCAACTTGAAGAGCAGAGCGTTGCATGTGCCAAACTGAACTGAACTGAATAGAATACGAATGCGAATACGAATAGAAGAGATTTCGACGCAACTCAACTAAATGCAATTCAAGTGAAGTGAAGTGGAGTAAAGTGAACAGCAGCGCGACGCAACGCAACGTAACGCAGCACATTACAGCGGAACACATTCTTTGCTGCTTTGTTGCTTTGCTGCTTTGTTGTTGTTGTTGCTTCTGTTTTGTTCTGTCTGCAAACTGACACAATTTTGCCACAAGCAGTTGTAGTAGTTTGCCGCTGCTGCTAGCTGTATACGAGTATGCATGAAGTATGTAAGTGCAGGAGTTGAGTTGAATTGAGTTGAGTTGGACTATATGCAGCAGCAAAGCAGGAGCAGGAGCGCACACATGCATAAAAATCAGGAGCAAAAGTCGGCATTGCAGTGGGTAAAAGTTGAAGCACGTGAGCGCGCAAGTGAATTGAGCGCTGCCGGCAGCATTGCCGGTGCGGTACAATATATGCATGCATATGTACAGATACATATAACTATATATAAACAAATATATATATATATGCACATGTATGTATGTATGTACTAGCCGAAAAATGGCATTGCACAAAATAACGCAGCACACTGTAGTAGTAGCGTAACAGGAAGTGGTGCATTAACACACACGGAAACTCTTGAAATGAAACAAAATGTAATGGAAAAAATACAAAAAAAAAAAAAGAAACAACAAAAAATAAATAAAATATATACAAATGTCGTTATATATAAAAATAAATAAAATTGTTACGATGATAATGATGATTATGATGATGATAATGATGTTGACAAAACGTATAAATAACAGAGTGACGGTATAATAATAACAACAACAACAACAAGCAGCAACAATATTTAAAATGTTTAAAATGTAAACCAAAAAAAAAAAAATTAAATAAATAATAATAATAATAAAAGAAAAAAGGTATTTGAAAATGAAATTTAAAAATATAAAAACATACACACACATATAAGAGACGCGCTCTTCAAATGCGCGCACACACACACACACTTAAACACACATACACGTGTCGTATACTCAATGCGTTTATGTGAAATAATAATAATAATACGCATACGCCGCGTTAACGCAACGAAGCAAAAATGCAAAACAATGCAAATCGAAGAAGACAAAAAAAAAAAAAAAATAGAAGAAAAAAAAACAAAAAAAGTAAAAGAACGTAAGACAAGTATAAGAGTAAAAATGTGAAAGAGAGAGATAGAGCGAGAAAGAGGTTGAAAAAAAGAGATATAAAGTATTTAAGCGCGGAATTGTTTTGCGGCATTTGAAGTGTTTGCTTTTTGGGGGCAACTAACAACAACAAAAACAACAAGAATAAAACTGTCTGTCTTACTTTTTTTTCTTTTTATTTAATTGTTGTTGTTCACTCAAAGCAACTTGCCACACATATACACACACACACACATGCAGCGTACTATCTATGTTTGTTTGTATGAAAATTGGCGCAAAGTCGTACAAAACGAAACTCTAACAAACGAACGAAGGAACGAAGGAACGAAAGAACGAAATAACGAACGAACGAACGGCATAGTTAACCCCAATACGAACGACATAATTGACGCGTTTAATTTGTCGTCATAACGATTGCATCATAGACAAGACAAGTAGCCGCAAAAGTTACAGCAGCAGCTGCTGCTACTGCTGCAGCATTTGCAATAACAATGTTGATGCTTATGTAGTGTGTGTGTGTGTGTGTATGTGTTGCAAGTTAAAGAAGCAGCTGCAACTGCAATAATACCACAGCGACAACAACATCCGCAGCGGAAATACAGGCAACATTAGCAACACCAGTCAACACCAGCAGCCAGCGACAGTAGCGGTGTGGTAACAGTCTTATTTAAAAGTATATGCCGCATGTGTATAAAAATTTTGACAAAAAAAAAAAAAAACAACAACAAAAAAGATGAGAAGAGTAGAGTAGAGTAGTGAAAATAGAGAGGGTTAAAGAAGCAAAGAGAGTAGAGTGTATATACAATATTAAAGCATTGTATTTGTTGTCGTTGTTGTTGTTGCTGTAGCAAAGTATCGGAAGTGCATACATGCAAAACGACTCCATTTTTAATGTTGCATACAATTGTTTTATATATATACAAACACACACACACACAAATACACATGCATACATACATATGTACAACAACAGAAATAAAGAGTCGAACGTATTAGCAGCAATTGCAGCAGCAGCAGCTGCAGCAACACTGACGATTGGCTTCATGAGCATGGAGCGCCATTTTTATTTGAAAATATTTGTCGTTTTGTTGTTTTTCTTTTACTTTTGCCTGTGTATGTGTGTGTGTGTGTGTGTAATTGCAATTATAATGTAAACTGGTAACAGAAGTTAGCTAGTAAGAGCAATGGAAATATTATAAAAGCCAAAAGCCCTATAAAGAAATTTAAGCCAAACATGTATTGGGTATATTAGAAACTTCGTAAAAATTGAATATTTATTCATATATCGGTTTATTGTATTTTGATTGAAGCATAATTGACCGATCGTAATGCCTGATATGATGAAAGTTTTAAGTTAATTAAGAAGATTTAAAAAAAAAAAAAAAAAAATAACTGCCAGAGTCATTTTAATGTGCTTTTGATGTATTGGATCAATGAGAATTGCATTCTCTTGAATATTTTGACAGAAATTCTTCATATGCAAGCTTAACGTTTCATTTTATCTGATTTGCTTATAGCAGAAAGTTTATTTTATTTACTAAGATGAGCTATTTTTATGATTTTTATGGTATTGATTTGCTGCTACTGGTTTCTTAAAACAAAAAAAAAAAAAAAAAAATATCAAAGGAAAAGGAAAAATATTCAAATACACCCAAGATTATCATGTTGTCATTATTATTGAAGGCATCGATGCTGCAATTGCCTATTAAAGCGAGAAAGAATTACGTACATACATATTCATATATCGCTAGAGTATGGCAGTGAGCAAGTAGCAGCAAAAGAGCGAAAAGCTTTCAATATATTCTCTCCGCGAGAGCAAATGCAACTTCTGCAAATGTTGTAAATGTTGCATTTAAAAAATTGCCGACATTCGTTTTCATATTATTTTAAATTATTATTATTATTTTTTTTTGTTATTTTTTGCTATAAATTTAAATAAAAGTCAAATCTTTGCCTAAAAGCATGCAGCACTTTTTTTTTGAGATAAATACATTTCTGTAAAGCAGTTATATTTTTTTCTGCCGAGAACGAATCAGAGTGTGAAAATGAGTATGAAAAAAAAAAAGAAAAGTAAAAAAATAAACATACGCACTGTTAATACAATTTCACATTTATACATTTATAACAAGAAACATTCCATACTTCAGTGCGCTGTTAACTGACAGCGTGTTAAACAAATTGAAGTCATTTTTAAAAAAAATAAAATAGAGTTTCTGCGATTTAAGAACTGAATTTTTTTTTTTCAAGTTTCTAAATTAAAATTAAAAAAAAGGAAAAGGAAAAAAAAAAAGAGAGCTCCAAATCAGTAACAAAAATTTATCATAAGGCATTAATTCGCAATGTTAATGTAAAATTGCTAGTACATTTGTAATGTATTTTTAATGTGTAGGGTATTAAAGTTCTGCTGCTGCAGCAGCATTAATTGGATACTTGCTCACTGTAATTTTGCGCTTTGCTTTGCTTTAGGCTCAGCATTTCTGCTAAATAAATGAATGTTAATTCTGATGTTAATATTACTGCAACTGCTAACGCTGTCGGAATTGTTAACAGCACTGTTAACTAATGCTATGCGGAAGTGAAAATACATAATGTTAAGTTAAAAGCTTTTGAGCTGACACCAATTGTCGGTGAATGAATGATAGAGAGAGGCAGGGAGCAAAAAAGAGAAATGAAAATAGATAGAGAAAAAGAGGGAGAGGTAGAGGTTTATTAAGAGTGAGAGCAAAGGAGCAAGGAAAATCTATGTGTTTATTTCTGTGTGTGTGTATTTGTGTTGAAGTCTTTTAACCGAATTCCGGTAGATTTTAAGTTGGTGAAAATGAAAAAAAAGGAAAATAATAATAATAAAAAGCCGCTGCCGAATTCAAAGCCGAGTTGTCGATTCGTCGTTGTTGACTTCGGCATCGGCTTTAGCTTTGACGTCGTCGTCGACATCGTCGTCGTCGTCGTCATTGTCGTCGTCGTCGTCATCATCAGTAGCAGCAACAGCAGCAGCGGCAGCGGCGTTCATTCGTATGCGGCAATTCACCGCTAAGCGACGTGTGAACGAATTTAGCTCTCCAAAACAAAATCATCATCATCGTCGTCGTCATCATCGTCATTCGTGAAACAAACAAACAAAAATTTTTATTCGTACCGTATTTACCGTTACATTTCCTTCGTTTCGTTTAGCTCGTATATTTTCGGTAAAGTTTTTTGGTCGGTCTGATTTGTCTGCTTTGTCTGCCAGATTCAGATTCGTCTGCTTCGTTTCTTCGGCAATGGCAGCGGCGGCGTCTGCTTCCAGAAAACGTTTTAGCCGTGCAACAGAACAGTTTACATTTGTTTTTCCGCGTGTTCGCACACGTTGACGCTTCGCTTGCTAACAAAAAAAAAAACAAAAAACTAAAACTAAATAAAAATTAAATAAACACAAAAATTTAAAAAAAAAATTATCGAAAAAGTAAAACCGGAAAAACAAATCAAAGCAGTTCAAAAACCATTCTTTTTTTTTTTTTTTTGAATAAATATTTTTTTTTTTATTGTTAGCAAACTAACAACTAAAAAAAAAAAAATAAATAAAAACCAAAACACGAGCTTAAACTCGAACGTTATCAAAAGCGTACAAAAGCGAAGAATTAGACTTAAAAAGTAAAAAAAAAAAACAACAACAATTAAATTTATTATGTAGTGGCACAGTGTGTTCTTATTTATTTTAAAATCGAATGTGTAAGCCGTTTGTGTCTATGTCTGTGTATATGTGCTTACGTGTGTGTGTGTGTTGTGTGTGTGCGCAGCTAAAGCGGAAGCGGAAATGCATTTCTAAAGCGCAGCGTGTTGCAAAAATAAAGCCGAACTTGTAGCTTAAGTCTTAAGCGCTTAAGCACGATTTTTTTTTTTTTTTTTTCTAAACGGAGCAGTGATTTTTTTTTTTTTTTTTTTTTTTGAAACAGTTGCAAAAGTTTAACAAAAAAAAATAAAATATTTTGTTCAATAAGATCGGCATACGAAATAAAATCAACAACAACAACGACGACAGCAACATCAACGCTGCAGGGCATTCAGAACAAAAGCAAAGAAAGAAAAAAAAACATGGCATGAGCCATAAATTTGAAAGTGAGTTTAATTCTATAAAAATCAAAAAATAAAAAAAACAGGAAAAATGCATATTTTTTTTTTTAAATTTTGTTTTAATTTATTTATATATTTTTTTTTATTGTGTTTTGTTTTTTTTTATTTGTTAAAACAATTCAATTCAGCTTCGAGCCGCAATATAGCAGCAAAACGAAGCAGCAGCAATTGCTCTACGGCTGCAAGTCGTTGACGTTGTTATCCTTTCGGCTGCGCTTCGGCTGCTCTTCGCTATTGTTTGGTCGTTTTGCTTTTTGTAAAGTTCGAGCGAATGAAGTTGCTTGCCACTGAGCAACGGAGTCAAGTCGTATTGAGTCGCATCGAGCCGGAGTAAGAGTCGCAACGCGTTTTGTCTGTTTGTCTGTCTGTCCACTGTCCTGTCGCTCCTGTCTGTCGTTTTGTGTTAAGTTGTATCGCATCGCATCGCATCGGATCGCATCGCATACTGCTGAGTCGTGTCCCGATTGAAGCGCCGAGCGGAAGTGCAGTGCAACCGGAAACGGAAGCTTAAACAATATTCCTTATACTGTACTACTCAGACTAAAACTAAACAAAAATTTTTACTTGTTTTTTTTTTTTTGTTTTTTTTTTTTTTTTTTGTGGCTTACACTGCGAAATCAGAAAAAGTTTCTACATGTTTTATACTTGTACTAATACGCTTGATTTTGTTGTTTTTTTTTTTTTTTTTTTTTATTAAATATTCACTTGTCTCAAATAATAAAGCAATCGCGTCAAATATGTCACGAAACAAAAAAATATTGAAATAAACTTCAGGTCAACATTATACAACAATCTTTTACTTCTCAATTAAAAATAGCAAAAAAAAAAAAAAACATTTTATTTATCGTTTTTGAAAAGTAAGAAACGTGAAAATAAATAAAAAAAAAATATATGATGTGAATAATTTTCAAAAAATAACTTCAAAAGCAAGTTCAAAGCAAAAACTACAAACAATAAACAAAAATTAATTGTAAAAAAAAAAAATAAAAATGCACAGAAGAACTTAATTTATAATTTTTTTCTTGGGTTTTCATAAATAAAAAATGCGAACATATTTGACTTGTGTCATTAAAATTAAAAAAATAAATAAATAAAAGTTAAAAATGAAAACGTTTGAAAGAATTTGTGAATTTTTTTTTTTTTTTTTTTTTATTTCTCAATTGTGTGTGTGTGTGTTTGTTTTTTTTTTTATAACTGTCACACAAAGTGTGAAACAGGTATATTAAATTTGTCGAAAAGTTTGTTAACGCATTAAAGCAGACATCGTGGACCCTATAAAGTATTTATAGTTTTGATCAGCGAGATGAGTTGATCTAGCTATGTCCGTCTGTCTGTTTGTTGCTCAGTTTTGAAGATATTGTGCTGATATTTTAAACTTAAGCTCTTCAAGTTCCTGTATACTTTGCATGTTAACATCAATGTGTCACGCCCACTTTTAGGTATATAACTGATAAAATTTTTTTATTTTTTTTTTTTTAAAACAAAGTGCTTAAGCGATTTGTGTAGGACTTAGCGAGACGCTATATTTACTTAGGCCCATTCACTATCCGCTGTGGTATTCTGTAGCGCAGAACTGTGTTAAACTGTGACAGTCATGTCTGCATGTCCGTCTGTCTGTCTATATAAATAAATTTTTTTTTTTGCATATATTTTTGAATATTCAATTCAATGTAATAATGAATACAATTCACAATTAATTCAAACAAAATTAAAAAAAAAAAAAAAAATGAACATACACGGTTTTTTTTTCAGTTTACGTTTAAACTAATTGTGAATTATAATCATTTAAAATAGCAGCACTGAGTTATAAAAGGAATGGATGGTACTCAAAAAATTGTGTTGTGCTAGTCTAGAAAATTAAATTGATATGTTTTTTACCGAATGGATTTTTATTCTAAATTCTGCGTAGTTTGGGAGATATACAAATTTCAAATGGCGCAATTCTGTGATAAAAATTTCTTGATTTAATGTAATCATTCGTCAATTATTTCTTTTGCGATTTCTGTGACACATCGCATAAAATTACAGTTCCAGCGATTTTTTCATTTATATAATTTTTTGCAAATTTTTGTTTAAACTAAAACTGCAGTTTTGGGCTGAGTCACCCATTTCATAAAGTCAAGAAGAATATTTAAATATATTTTTTTGAATTTTATTTCATTTGCTAATTTTTTCAAATTCGAATTTTAGAGAACCCCTAAGCGACTCTGTGCGAATTTTAGAAAAATACGCCATTTTGAATTCAAAAAATCTTAATTTAAAATCGACATCATTTCTGAGTGATGTGTTTTATGTTAATTCGTATTTCACGGTTGTCACAGCGCAATTTACTTTTTCCACTTCTTAAAACCAAGTTTCTGTAAATTTTGTGTATTGCTTTTGACTCAACTTTGAAAAATTTAGAAAATTGCATAAAATAATTTTGCTCATTTTAGGAAGAGGTATTTTGAATTCTTAGAATTTTTGTGGTCTAGAATTTTGTTTTTGGTATATATTGGATTATTTCTCAGAAGCCTTCTTTTCGTACTCAAGTTATGAAGTGACCAAGCAGAAAGTGTTTCAATTTTATATTTACAGATTGGAAAAAGTTGTTTAAGTTAAAAATTCTTAATTAAGCAACACGCTTTACTACTAAATTATAAATTGACTGTTCAATGAAATGTCTAAATATTTAATTAAATAAATAAATAAACAATCATAAATTTCAAAATTATTTCATTAATTTAAATATAATATTTGCATAGCTTTTTTTCTTATTATTTTAATTAAATTTTCTCTTTTTTTAAAAATATTTTTTTCTATTTTATTGGTTTATTATTTTAATTGTTTTTTTTTTTTAACTTATTCAAAGCTATAAAGTATCAACATGAAATTATGTTTATTTTTATGTTGCTATATCTTTTTTTTTTTTTTTATTTATTTTTTTTTTTTTTACATAAATTAATCACGATTATAAACAAATAATTCCATCAACTTTTGTGAAAGCATAAACAAACTCAAATCAAAAAGCAAATATGTATGTGTGTGTGTATGTGTGTGAAATGAATAACATATAACGACTATTGTAGCCGCTACATTATTTATATTAAATATTAAATCTATTTGTTGCCATTCATTCACATATCTCAGTGGTAGGGTAATAGCCAAATTGAAAGACCTTAGCACGCAAAGTTTGTAAATAAATCTTTATTTTAAAATAATCTTTATTAAATTGTATCTACTATGTAAGCTCTTGACGCCATCGCTGCCGCGTTCGCCCATCAAAACATTAAACACAAAATATGTGCTTACATTCCGTCATACATAGATATATCTTCTATTTGAAAAAAAAAAAAAAAATATATAAATTCAATGTCTCGCGTGTTTTCAGAAATTTCCAAACATTTTCATGCCATTCATATATCGGTTGTCTATTTTTATATTGTATAAATCGTTTTGTTGCAACGCAGCCGGCATAGTTTCCAATATTTTCTCGATAGAAACGCATTTGAATATACAAGAAATATTGTAGCAAAAAAACAAAAAAAAAAAAAAATATATACGACCGAGTGACTGACTGACTAAATGAAAAAATAGAGGTTTACTTTATTTTTTTATTTTTTTTTTTTTGGATCATCAATAATATTGTTCTGTGGCGACTATTTAAACTCTTTAACAAGGGGATTCTGAGTGTGTGTGTAGGTGTGTGGGCCTGTGACGGTCGGTCGGTTGGTTGGTTTGTTTATTTTTTTGTGAGTGTTAAATTTCAAAGTAAATTTTACGATAATTGGAATTAACGAGTAAATTAAATTGAGTTAAGTGTACGAAAATTTTGTATCTAGAAATTATTGTGCAGCACTAGATACTTCGGTTATTATTTAATATGTAATAAAAATTCGTAATCGATTATTTGAACTTGAGCTACTTCGAAACCGATAAACTGTCAAATTTTTTTATTGGGTTTAATCTGGAGAAGCTATTTTTTGATTTTTTTTCTTGCTTTGGTTGCAATATTTTTGTCCAAAACTTATATTAAAATTTCCTTATAATATTTAAGTATATAAAAAAAATATATTTTAAATTTTTAGCTGTTTAAGACACAACATATAATTATATGCGTTAATGAATTTCGAAAACTAAAGACATTTTTTTTAAAGAAATCTTTAAAACAAGAAATCGTATACAACCAAAAAAAAAAATAAAATTCTAGCAGCTTGCTTTCCCAGGATAATTTATAGTAAAATTTTCGGTTTTCAAGAGGGACAGGAGAGTCTTATGGTAGAGTTTGTAGTTCTGCATATTTGAAATTTGCGGAACACTGCCAAAATCAGAACTTATGTGTAAAAACTTTTTTTCCAACCTTTTTTTTTTTTTTTTTTATTTATGTGAAAATAACTCAGTCAACTACGAGCCGATTTTTATTTTTTAAACAGTTTCGGAAAGAAAAAAATTATACCTTTCGAACAATGTATAAATTATTATAACATTTCATATGCTTTTTGTGATTATTTTCAAAACAAACGTTTTTCATATATTTTTTTTTCTAAAATTTTTTAACCTAATCGACGATAAATTTTTTTAATAAGGAATATTTTCTTTAAGAGAATTGAAAATGATCTTTCGCTACTAAACTTGCCTCTCGTTATGCTAAACTAGCTGCCACTATATAGCGTTTCATATACTTTAATTTTGATTAAATAAAAATTTAATTTACTACTATTTTGGTGAAGAATGCAATTAAATTAAATTAAAAAAATAAAATAAGGAAAAAAAATAAATTAAGTTTCATTATAAAAGAATCTTATTTTCCACTTTGTAAGTTTTTTTTTTGCTTTCGCTTTTCTTTTTGCGCGTTTAAATTCATGTAAAATGAAAAAGAAAAATTCTTCAAAAGAAAATAGAAAAAAAGCAAAAAAAAAAACAAAAAGAGTGCAAAATCGAAAGCATAGATAACTATTACAATAGCAACAACAACAACAACAACAACATAAAAACCAATACAAATGCTGCATTGTTTTTTCTTTTAATTTTTTTTTCTATTTTACATAATTTTTTTCCTTTTTTTTTTTTTTGTTTTTGTTTTATTTTTTGGCCTAGTTAAAATAGTCTCTTTAGGTCAGTCGTTCGCTTATGCGGTTATATGAACGTACAAGCGAAGACACACAGACAGACAGACAGACGGACAGATAGATAGACGAAGAGACAGAGTAGTGTGCTGCATGTTTCGTTTCTTGTTCTTGTTTCATTTTTTTTTTTTTTTGTAATTTTCTTTTTTTTTTATTTTTTTTGCTGTTTAGCTGCTTTATTATTAAGTGGCTCTGATGGCATCGCGTTACTTTGCCGTCATTGCTTTATCGAATCGAATGCCACAACTGCACGATACACGCACACTACACTACACTACACATTACAATACATTTTGAACAACAAACAACAACATACTATATCACATTATAGCATATATAAAATCAGTAGCAGACAATAACCAATGCTAACCGGCTACCTAGTTCCCAGTTTCGTAAAAATTTAACTCAAGTCGTTTATCGGAGAGAGCAACAACTATAACCAAACAGCGAACAGTGAACAGCGAACAACGAACGACCTATCGACCGACAAAATGTGTTTAACTATGTATTGTACTATGCTACTACATAGCATATACATATATCTTATATATATGTATCTAGCATATTAAGGTATATGTATGCATGTATTTGTGTAGTAGTGTACCCAAACTGATGCACCGAAACGCCTACTTTATGCATTCCATATGTCTGTCTGTCCGTCTGTCTGTCTTTTTATTTGTCTGCCTATATGTATGTTTGTTTGTTTGTTTGTCTGTATGCCCTTCTTGCAACATACAACAATGTCCTCCATGTTGTTGTTGTTGTTGTTGTTGTCGTCTAACTTTGCTGCTCAGGACGTTGCACGTTGCAGTAGTTGTTGTTGTTGTAGTGACTCTGTTTGCTTGCCTATTAGCCGCATACGACGTCACTGTTGCAGTATGTTACCTTGTGTATGTATGTGTGTGTGTGTTTGTGTAAATTATTGTTGTTGTAGAATTGCAATAAAAACATTGAAAAATAATGTAATGTCGCTAAAATATGGCAATAAAAGATTTAAAAAAAAAAAAAAAAAATAAAAAAAAAAAATAATTTTAAAACTTATTATTTTTAATAAAAAAACTTCAAAAACTTTGTTACATATCTTTTGAAAAAAAAAAATAATAATAATAATAAAAAGATAATATTCATGTTGTTCCTGAAGTTTTTATAAATTTAAAATTTCAAACTGCTTTTTTTTTTTTTTTTTTTTAACTAGAGTTCTCCTTGCAAATAAAATTCAAAAAATTAAATTTCTTCGAATATCGCTCAAAAAACAACAACAAAAAAAAAAAAGGAATGTATTAGCCCCAAACCTGAGTTACACTCATAAAATGAAGATTGACAAAAAGTGTTTCGCACATATTTGAAGGGGAATAAAAATCGTTTATTTTGTCTTTGGTTTTTTGATCCTAAGCAGTTTGTACATATGTCATATCCAAGTTATCACGCCCATTTTTATGTATAGTCCCCCATACAAACCTAGCGCGTTCTTATTTATGAATATATTCACTTCAATCTGGGTAAAACCACTTCTTCTATCATTCTATGAATATACTACCGATATGACAAGGATCGGGCGACTATAACCTACAAGCCCCGTACAAACTCACATTAATAATTTTTTTTTTTTTTTGCAAGAAAACGATTCTTTTAAATGCATTTATGAGTTGAGTTCGAGCCAAATTTTTAGTCATTTTTTTTTTCTTAAGACGCAGCGTTGCACCGACGATCTCTTGACAGAACCGGAAACCCATTCAATTGTTTGGGCCACAACTCTTCTCGTATCTTAGTTATTTAAATAAATCGTTGATGGCTTCTAGGCTTTTATAATATTTTTTTTTTTTTTTTTTTAAACTCTTTGCTCAACAAAATTCAACTAAATTGTCACAAATTGCGTGAATCGTTGAACCAGAACAATTTTTATTTTTCAGAAGATTTGGTTTAGTTCAAGTTTCGATTAAAAAGCGGTTTGCAGCATTATTTTTTGCTTATAGGCCTAGGGCCTTTGAACATTTAATATTAATTATATTAAAAATTTTATATTAAAATTTATTAAATTTTATTTATTTAAGAATTGTTATATTTTTTAGAGTAAATGAAACAACAAAAGCAACTACAACAACAACAACAATTAAAGAAATAATAACTTTTACTTTTGTATGCGACAAAGCACAAAGTCACTTAAGCTTTTGCCTATAAGTATGCAACGTATACTTTTAAACACTTTATAAATGCTAAAGTGTCATAATATGTGGCTTTAAGTCGGTGGCTTGGCTTAAATTTCATTTTATTTTCATTCCTTTCTTTCAATCTATTGCTTTCTAAAAATTGAGTATAGTTTACTTTACTTTTATTCTTTAATTTTCCTTTTTAAGTTATTACATTTTATTACGCATACGCCTCGTTAAAAAAAAATATATTTTTTTTATTGATCAAGCGCCATCTAGCGTCAACTGAATTGCATAAGGAAGTCAAGTTGTAGTTTTTCTTTTTTCGCGTAAATGAAAGCAAAATTTTTGTCTACACAAAATGCATTCTCATTTCTGTAGTCTTTTGTGTATTTATGAACATATTCCCAGGATTTGTTCCTCTTTTTTACGTTTTGTTTTTTTTTTTTTTTTTTTTGCGCTATACTATCAAACTGACTGCTCTATTCTGCTTACTACTCGTTCTTTCATTTTGTTTCGTTTATTTGGTTGTTTATTTGTTCAAGTTGAACTGAACTGAGTCGAGTTGAGTCGAGTTGAGTTGAGTCGTGCCGAGTGATCCCTTTGGCAACTCGAGTTGCAGATTAATTGTCTTTCTATCTCATTCGGTTTTCTATATTTTGTTGTCTTTTTTTATTTTTTTTATATGCATATTCTCTTTCACACTTTTACGTTTTATATTTGTGTTTGACTTGTACTATTTTTTCCCGTTTATTTTTTATTATTATTATTTTTTTGTTGTTGCCATATTCCATAGTTTTTTTTTGTTGTCCCCCCCATCCATAAAGGCATACACTTTGCAACTTTTCGCTCGATGCGAGAGACCTCATTTGAGCGAAAACTCGTTGTTGTTTATTACCTTAAAAATTGCACAAGTTCTTTGCTGTGCTTTTATTTTCCTTTCTTTGCATTGTTTTTTTTTTTTTGCACTTTACTGCATTGCATAGATTTCTTTAACATTGCATCTCATTCATGCATATAGATATATTGTTTTCTCTTTTTAATATGAATGTGCATAAGTATAGGACTTTTTTTTTTTTTTAATATTTACTTTTTTTTTTTTGTTTGTTTTTTTGGTAATATGTTTTTCCGCCATTTTTAAACATTTTTTTTTTTTTTATTTGTGTTCTCTTTTATTATTATTATTGTTGTTGTTGTTAAATAGCATAGTTATGTATATATGTATATGTTCATATTTTGTTGTTGTTGTTTTTTTGCTCATCTACGTTTGATTTTTGTTGTTGTTGTTGTTGTTGTCGAAGAAAGTAGGACATTGTTATGCAGGCACGAACAAACGAAATGAACGAAATGTGCAACACAAAAGTTTCGTCATTATTGGCTTATGAGGTGAAATTTATTGCAGCATAATTCAATGGACTTTTTCCAGACCAAATGGAGAAGAAAAAAAAACACAAAAAAATATGGAAAAATATGTACATATATATTCAGCATTCTTTTGAAATCAAGCAACGTCATTCAGTCAGCCAGTCAGTCAGTCAGTTAGTCAGTCAGTTAGTATTTTACATTACAGTGGCATCTAGTGGTTTCCTTATTAATTCCCATACGATTTGGCATACTTTTTTTTGAACAATATTAAATTGATTTTTTTTTTTTTTTTTTTGTAGTTAAAGCAAAAATGAAATGGTTTATTTTTATATAAATTTTGTTTAAAAATTTTTTAATACTTTTGATATGTAAGAAAAATTTACATAAGTTTAAAAGATTTTATATAAAATGTCGGAAAATAAAAAATTTTTATATCAAAAACTAATTCAAAACACTTGAAACTTGATATTTGTAAAACGTAAAGCCAAAAAGGTAGCACAAGAGATGGGCGAAACGCGTGGCAACATATAAGCAATACAAAAATATATATACATGTATAAAATAAAAAAATATGTTTCTATGTCCGCTGTTAACTTTGAAACCATTTAACCGATGGTTTCCAAATCGGTTTCATTTGAAAGGTAACAATGCAAATATAGTTATAGACCATTTAAGCAATGCATTTGTTTCATTCACGAAGCCGATATTTAACTTATATAGTGTCCTTTTTTGTATGTTTTCAAAACGTAGTAGCAAACGCCGGGTAACGGCTAGTATACAATAAATAAGTATTATGCAGTCGAAAAAGTTTGAAAAAACTGGGCGGTGCTGAAACTTGTTTAGTGACACAAAAATATTTCAAAATAATTATTTACAACACCCGCACAAAGCCTGGTATTTTGAATTATTCTTAATAATTTTGACGTTGTTAACACTTTTTGGTGTACCAGTTAGATTTTTTTATTAAAATTGTATAACACGAATTCTACAACATTTGGTATTCCAAAAAAAAAGATTATCAGGGTAAATCTCTCTGTTCTGTGACACATAAATATTTTTGAAAAGAACTATTTACACAACCGTACCAGGCCGTTGATTTCGGCTTGTTTATAAAAATTTTGATTAAAAATTGAATTTATATAAACGATTGCTGTTAGTAACATTTAATTTAGAAATTCCACACGCACCAAAATTGAAATCTATTATTTGGCTTTCTTTTATACAAGTTTACAATTTTTTCTACATACATTTACAAATATTGTATATATATATATTTTTTTTATATATCTTTTCAGATTGAAAACTGCAATGAATTGAACTGGAATTGAAACAGCAATCAAATAATTGAAAATAAAAAATAAAAAAATTGCGAAAAAGCGAGAAAGCATGAAAATCGAATTTCAAACCGAAAAATGTTGTCGGAATTGCAATAAAAACTATTACTAGTAGCAATAAATTAAAAAAAAAAACAAAAACAAAAAATATATAAAATATAACAAAATAAACGGAAGCTGAAGAAGAAGAAGAAGAAGTTTATACATATAAGTATCGAGCAAAAAAAAAAAAACAAAACAAAAAAGGGCGAATATATAGCACACACATATATATGTATATGTATTGAACGTTTGAATATATAAATCGAAATATATATGGGATTGAAACAACAACATCAACAATTGAATAATAATAATTATTATAATAATAATACAAATGCTCGAATAGACTGAATTAGAGTCCAAATATTTTACGCAAATAAATGCAATTAATTAAAACATATCATAAAATAATTAGAGATTGCATTTAAGTTACGATATTACAACAAAAACAACAACAACAACTTCAAAAAAAAAAAAAAAACAAAAAATATTTCAAAACAATTAAAATTACTTACAAATAATAATAATAATATAAAAATATATACAACAACAACAACAAAAATAACAATATTAAATACAAACAATTAAATGAGAAAATAATAAAATTTAATTACACATGCAATGCATGGCAGCAATATATAATAAATATATATATTAATTAATTATATTGTAATAAATAAATTATAACAACAACAACAACAAAAAAGACGTTTAAAAATACAACAACAAAAAAGAAAAAAAAAACAATTGCAAAATTAATAATAAAAAAAAAAATTAAATTTAATTTAAATAGATATCGAATTGCAACGAAAATAAATTTAATTAAAAGTGAAAAACAAAAACAAAAAAAGGGGAAATAAACTACAAACAGCTATGGCGGCTGCCAATGCTTAATAAACAAAATGGCTGCCTATAACGGAAGTAAATTCGTAACAATGGAAAAGTATCAATTGACAAAGTTGTTGTCAACAGCATCAGCAACAGCAACGACAACAAAAACAGCAACAGCAACAACAACAACAATAAACTGTCAGCAGTACAAAAACAAATGTAACGACAGTAATTGCTGTTTAAATTATTATTATTATTATAATATGTCAAATATGTGCAACATTTGTGTAGCGTATTAAAATAAAAACAAAAAAAAATCAATATTAACTTGAATAAGGCAAAAATATAAATCTTAAAAAAAAGCTATACAAAAAAAACTTAAGTGTTCATTAACTGAATTAGTTTTTAAATAATAAAAAAACACAAAAAAAAACAACAAATCAAATACAAACTAAAAACAATTCAAATTGAAAATAAAACAAAAATTTGTGCGCGTTTTAGTGTATTTGTGATATTGAAAAAAAAAAAATAAAATAATAAAACAAAATTTATCGAAGAAAATATAATAACAAACAACTTACTCGACTCCGCATAATGTATCTACAGATTCAAAAATAAGTATTTCAATTAATTACAAATTAAAGGTATGTATTATTATAATTAAAAAAAATTTCAACTTATGCGCAAACCAGTTTGCAAAGATTTTTTTGTAATTAAGCATAACGGACGGACGGACGTTAAACCAGCGGAAAAGTCACGCATAATGCGTTAATGACTAATCTCTTTCTTCGATGACATATTGTCGAGGATGTAGACTAGTCATTGACGACATTTTCATATACAAGTATTGTTGTTGTCTTGGGTAACATGTTTTGCAGGACTTCTTGGATGCCAAGAAGAACTTGCTTCGCCAGTAGTACCAATTGTTAGCAAATTTCTACATAATTTTCCCAAACTGTAATTATTTTGCTTAATGAAATCATTGCCTATTATAAACTTGTGTATTATAAACTTGCAATGGTAATACCATCGACGACATGTCACAAATCAGTCATTAGTGACAACACTAGACATCAAAGAAAAATATTTCGCGCTGGCATATATACATATGGAACTCAACTTAGACATAGTCTTGGGTCACAAATTTTGTAGGGTAAATGGTGTCTGTAAGAAGTCTGGTTCCTTGTACCTTGGCTAGAACTAGGTAGTGTTATTGTTTGTTTGCGGTTGCCTGGAACACCACAGCCTTGTAAATGTCGAGTTACTACTTATGATGTTCATGTTCCAGCCCGCAGCAAAGTCGACTAGCCTTTACCCATTACTGTTGTTGTTGGTGTCTAGCCTGCATGGCTGGCTAATTTTTCTAATGGTTCTTCGAAAGATATCTTCTCTCTCAATTGAAATCACCGAATACAATTTTGTTGTCCTGATTCGGAAAGCGTTCGAAGCTGGCGTTCCATCGTTCATCTAGAGCTGTAAACCTGAAGACGAGAACGAAGCCACATGCAAATATGTGTTGCCTCTCATGAACAGTGTAGTAGTACATGTAAGCAGCCGTGTCCAGTCTATCTTATTTCCCGGATAGCAGTGATGTTTGCTCTTAAATTGTCGAGAGTGGGCAATAAGTTCTGTTGTTGCACCATTCCTATATGGAGGGTCAATATTCGTATGTCGTGGTTCTTATAATGTTTTCGGCAGTCATCATGTTGTCTTGCGCTAACAGTAGTTGGGGCCTTCAGAATCCGTGCTTCTGCCGTGGCACAAAATCAATTTGAACCAGTTGAACCAAACAGAACCAAACTGAATTTCGAAACTGATCAAAAACCAGTTTGTGAACCATGAACGCTGGTTCGCGTTTCAAAAAGTTTGCTGCCTGAAACGCTGAAAATTGAGTGATTGAGTGCTTATTGGAAAATTTGTACTATAATTGTGTATATATATGTGTGTGTGTGTGTGTTAATGTTATTGCTCGTAGTGGCGCCTGCTGCTGTGTTTTCTTTTTTTTTTTTTTATACTTTTGTTTGAACACTTCACATATGTTGTTGACCAACACCGAAAATGCGTAACAGCTCATTCATTCAGTTCATACTTTAAAAACTACAAAAAAAAAAGAATCATAAATTTTTTTATATGATTGTATCATTGTATTTCTCTCTCTCTCTCTCTTCTTCTCTTTGAAATAATAATGTACGTAATATTATTAATATTTATAAACACAATATTTTCGTATAATAAAATTCGATTGTTTACTATCAAATTAAGAAGCAAGAAAAAAAAAAGAGAGAGATAGAATGTGAATGAGTATGCTCCCTGGTGTCCGTCACTTTTCAGCTGCACACAACGTTCGTCGTCACCGTTTGTCGTCACCGTTCGTTCGTTCATGGCGTCACAATGAGGGGAGCAAGCCAAATTACACATGTTTCGAGACAACATTTTACGGGAGACTGTGTGCGCTATTAAAAGTTTTTTTTCTCGATTCTTTTTTTTTTTGTACTCCAAAGATTTGAGCGAATTGCTTTTCTTTTCTTTTCTTTACTTTTTCTTTACTTTTTCCATTTCTTTGGTAAAATATAATTCTACCAATAATAAAAATAAAAAATAAATTATATTAAGAAGCTAAACAAAACAAGCAATTTTCGGCAAGTGTGGCACTTGAATGGTGCAGAGGGTTAAACTGATGTGTGTGATTGTTGTTGTTGTTGTTGTTGAAGATGTATATAGAAGGGGGCACAGACACTTTGTGTTTGTTTTTGTATTTGTAGAAATAAAACAGAATTTTGTTGTGATTTTATACGAACCGAAGACATACAAATGTCAATTGAATTTGTTTCAAGAGAAAATGCATTCAAAATTGACATTCTCAAATAAAAGTTTCACGTGCGCGCTAGTTCGTTTGTTTCTTTCTTTAAAACCCACACACACACACACACTACATGGGCCAATAATGCGCTCAAAACTTTCCCCTGTACCCTCTTATTCAATCAAAATATTGTCGACAGCATCGTCTGTCTGTCAGTCTGTCCGTCTGTCTGTATATATCTTATATAGATTTACCCTACGACCTACCCTAGCTGACACATGTCTGCTTGACACTTGCCACACGTTGCTGCCAGTGCCAGTGCCACTGCTACTATTGTTATTGTTGTCGTCGTCGTTGTTGTCGTTGTTGCTGCCACTTTGTGGCAATAAAAACTTGGTTTATAAACAAAACTTTTGTATTTGAAGAACAAGAAGACGTACTGCTGAACAATGTAACGAAATAGCTGAAACTAACTGAAGAAGAAGAAGAAGACGAAGCTAGAACACATTGAAGACGAAGACGACGACTTAAATGACTCAGATGACTTCGATGAGTTCCATTTTTATTCCATGCCAAAGCCAATGTATAGCAGCTGTTGGTTGGTTGGTTGATTGCTTTGCTGGTTACTTACAGCTTCAGCTTTGGATTTCTTTGTATTGAATATATCGTATATCTTATGTCTCTAATATGGCAAATACAGAATTCGTTCGTTTTTGTGATGTGAACTGCATATCTCTTTTAGCGGTTTATGCAATACGAAAAATAGATACAATTTTGAAGCAACATTTGGCATTCGATTCGATCGATTCGATTCGATTGACAATGTCACTTATTGTACAATGTAATAACAATAAAATATTATAATAAAAATACATTTTTATTTATTTTATTTTCAGGTATTTTATAAAATGCTTAATAAAATTACTACAAATTATTATAAGCCATGCACCCGAAATCGCTAAACTTTTACGATTTAGTAAATTTGTACGACTTCAAATTATTCGTGTTCCGGCAAACGCAAACGCACAAGTTTATGTTTCATTTCCAAAACATTTCTTTCTCAACCTTTTAGTGCCCTCGCCACTAGCCACAGATTTCTGTATGTGATACCCAACAATTGGTACAAGATATTTATCGCCACCAGATCACAATGGTAAAACCTACCTCATAAAAAAACCAACGCCAGTTGATGGAAGAGTTGGAGGAGGTTTCTTTTCCCCGGGCCTGAAGCTTAGAGCATCATTCAGACTTCACGATCACTGCAGCGTCTTTCAAGCTGAAATGGTCTAGGGCTCCACTCAGTTAACAGGCAAAAAGTATACATCTACTCAAATAGTCAGACTGCCTTAAAAGCACTTGACATATCTTCACCAAGATATTCTTGGTACACATGGGTTCACCAAGATATTCTAGGTAATTGCGAATCAAATTGTAGATGGTCCAGAGAATGTACAAATTCCGTAATGCCTCCAAAGAAAAGTGTGACCGGAATTCCCATGGCCACTCTGCAGAGATTAGATGGATCACAAATCCCAAATGCAGTATCTCGAAATTCACGTGACCGGAACACAACAACACCGAGCAGCGAACAGCTCAACTCATGCGCCACAATAGACAGACTCCATTTCCATATTGATAGGAACTCTCACGGAACACTGCCTTGACTTCTGTAGTAGTTGTAGAAACGAGGAAGAGTTGAAGACTGTAGAACATTTTCTCTTTTTGATTGTGCAGCCCTTGTGAGAAAATTAGGTTAACCGTTCTTGTTAGGCCGTTTCTAGATAGTCTTGCGGAAATCACACCAGTCAAGATTAGTGCAGTGGTCGCCTTTATAGGGAAATTGAGCTGTTTCGAGTAGGGAGCATAAAAACAAGAGATCATATGGTATCATAATGGGCCTAATCTGGCCTAGTTGACGACGCGATAATTACCCTTTTTATAGGCTATTCAAAATATTTTAAATAGTTTAACATTTCATTGCTTTCAAAAGCAAATGTTGCAAAAAAAAAAAAAAAAAAAAATTGAAAAATTTGAAAAGTTGAAAATGTGTTCAGCAATAAACAAAATTCTTAAAAAAAAAAATAACGAAAATTTGCGCTTTTCTTTCAACGACATTGAGAATGATGTTTTATTTTCGCATAAGATCATTAAAAATCAATCAACAACTTAATGCACTCGCTCGCATATTAACAGAACAGAAAAGAGCCAACCCTTACCGAACCAACCCGAACTGAACTGAACCGAACTGAACCGCGAACCGCAATGAAAATAATAAAAACAAAAAATCCGATAATTACGTAGACACTCAGTTTAGTTGGCTTTTAAATTTTATATCTTTTCTATTTTGTTTTCCTTTTTGTGTTTTCTTCTTCTTCGATTTTTAGTTTGACTTAAGTTCTTTCTTTCTGCATCAATGCATCCTCTTCACGATTTTTTTTCGTCTTCTTTTTTTTTTTTTTTTGTTGTTACCGCCTTGCAACATTTTTTACGAGCGAGACCAATGACACAGAAATTCGTTTCGTTTTTCGCATGAATAAAACAAATTTCGATGAGTCAGAGTAAAAAAAAAAATAAAAAAAATAACAAAAAATAATAAAAATGTGTGTACGAATCTTTATGTTGTGCACCATTGCAGTGGGTGGTATCGGAATGACTTTTTCCTTTATCAATTTTATTTTATCGTATTTTTTCTATGTTTTTATTCATTTTTCAATTGCTTTCAAGTAAAACATGCAACATTGAAAAAATAGCTTAGCTAGCCAACTTAACAATAAGTTTGGCGCATTTTAAATCGATTGAATTGATTGTAAAATTATATTTTTATATACTATATACGTATTTATTTATATAGAGAAAAACAGTTTATAATAAAATAGAAATAGACAGACACCGGTATTAACTTTGGCTGAAGAAGTATTTTACACATATTTTGCATTACTTGGCGTAGCACAGAATTCTTTATTTCGAATTGAATTGGTTCAACAGAGAAAGTTATGAAAAATAGCCGGAAAAAGTGCAAATCCAAATAAAGTACTTAAGTCAACTTCAATGAAAACATTAGGGACCATATTTGGGAAATCAAGAAAGAAAGGTACTTGATCTAAGAACATACGAAATCAAGTTTCAAGAGCCTAAATTGTAAAAATTGTATAAGCTAAATAAAAATTTGGTCTCGTTGCATCACATCTTTTTTTTTTTTTTTTTTGTACAGGGTATAAAAAGGTTAAAAGGGTACATTAAGTTTTTGCGAATGTACGTAACAGTCAGATCAGCACTGGAAGGGAAGTTGAACTAGCTATGTCCGTCTGTCATGCTGTCTGCCGTATGAAAACGTTTATCTCGGAGTCTATAAAAATAGAGCTTCCATATTTGAAACTTAGACTCTCCTAAAGCGTCAAGTGTGCACGGTTTTTCTCTAACCCCATTTTAAGGCACATCCCCATAAAAATGTACCCCAAAAATAAGAGTTTTTGCATGGAAACGAAATTTTTTCCTTATTCTAGGCAGTCTTAATGTAGTATAAATTCTGCCTATGGCAATATGGATAGGGCCATCACAAATTTTATATAGTAGGACAAGACTAAACTTAAGGTACATAAAAATTGGGTACAGTGTATCTTGCAGTACAGCATACTCGACTTCAGCGCTCTTTTTTTTTTATTTCTTGTTCATCTATTAAGCACAAATAGTTCTTGATATAAGAACGAATGTTCTCAGGCAAACGTTTACCATTTGTTTACATTTTTTTAACACAAATAGTTCATGACGGAAATTTATAAATACAATTCGTTCTTAATATAAGAACAATGCGTTCTCAATAAAAGCACAAACTGTTCTCAAATCGATAAAAATTTAGTCCTGCGCTTGAATTCAGTTTTAGTTTTTTAAGTTTAAAAATGAGCTCGATTTTTTGTTGTTTCTTTTGAAAAACTCTGCATAATTTACTTTTGAGCACGAATGTTTTTAATATTAGTTCAATGTACTTCGTTTTTGCTCTCTGCTTGTTTACTTTTCTACGGCGTTGGTGTATAGAAAAGTATCGATCAAAGTAACGCTTTTGTATTTTAAAATTTCTCTTTCAAATGCAGCATTTTCAATGTAAAATTTTACTTTAAAATATATCTCGCAACCTAATACCTAAAACCATTTGTTATAGTTTGCTGTTATTTATTTATATTTTTTGTATTAAATTGATTTTATAATATCTAATTGCTTGTTTAAATATTTATATATAACACAAAATAATAAAACGAAAAAAAAAAACAGTTGCTAATTTAATTTTTAGACTTCTGTGTCAACATTGAAAATTTGTGCAAAAAAAAAAAAAAAAAAAAAAAAAAAGGTTAATTAAAATGTTTCCACACAACAAAATGGAAATCTCTAATCAAATTGTAATTCGCTGCAATAATAATTATAATATATTTGCATTATTTGCAAATGTGTATTAGCCACGTGAGACAGACAGACGACAGACAGACGGACAGACAGACGGACGCATATGCTATGCAATATCAACATGCAACGAGTCATCAAATTGATTCATCTATTTTAATTTGGCATGACCACAGATGAATTTAACGATTACGAGTTAAAATTTGATAACGTTAAATAAAAATGATTTTTAATTAATTTTCGTATTTTCGGCTTTTCGAGTTAATTTGAGTAAATTTCCGCAGCAACATTTCAATTTAAAGTAGCACAACGAAAAAAAACAAAAAAATGTACAATAATTTTCATTATAATCAATGACAACGTCATTGTCATCGTCATTATTATCATCAACGTCATCATCATCATCATCGGTGTTGGTAAAATTATTTCCGCGCTAATTTTCATTGATTGATTGAAATTATTTTCGATTGAAAGCAGCTGTGGCGTTATACGATATCATTTGATGAAAGACTATTTAAGTAGTTTATATTTATGTACACACATACATGTATATATATATATATATACATATGTACATATGTACTATATGGTATATATGTATATTGTATGTATTTATCAAATATTTGATATAAAACATTTACATATTTGCCAATTTACCTTAATCATCATACTCAATATTCATTCTCATTCACTCATTCACTCAGTCCAGTCAGTCAGTCATTTATTTATTCACTTAGTTCATGTTGCATTAAAATACTTAATAGCAATATTAACTTTTTTTCTTCTATATTTTTTTTTTTTTTCTCTGCGGCAGATATTTGTAATATTTTAAAGCCAGAAATATTCTATAAAGTTAACAAAAGTTCTTTGTAGTGAGTGAATCGAGCCTATTCATAGTTTCTTCTCAGACAGACGGACGGACTTTTAGAAATCGCTGATCTTTTTTGGATCTCTTTGCTATTATTTCTCAAAATGGATCAGTTTTTGTAATTTTTTTTTTTTTTTTTGTAAAATATTAAAAATATTTTATTGAAACTTTTTTTTTCCATCTCGTGTATGTATACTGTATGTATGTTGTTGTTGTTCTTGTTCATCAAATTGCATGAAATCGACAATGTACTGAGCCGTGATTAATGCGTATGATTTACATATGTATGTATACATCTGACATCTGAATATACATACAATATGTATGTATGTATTTATGTACGTTCATTATAATTTGAAAGGACGACAACGACGAAAACGAGACGACGTTGTTGTACGTTGTTGTTGATCAGAACAACGAGTTGTATTGTATCGTCGCTGCACTTAATGTTAACCATATTTTCTGCTTTATTGCTTCAACTGTCGACAATGCATTGAAAATGCAAGGCATATGCTACATCAATGCAAATGGATTTATCTATGTTATGTATATATTCATACATATATACTTACCATATATTGTATATACATTGTCACTTTATATACAATACTTATACTATATATTCATAGATATATACTAGCCGAAATACTCGGCCTTGCTCGCGTGCCGCAAATAGTTTTCCACATTTACACATTTTCTGCTCCTTAAAAACTAATAAATATCTGAATTAAATTTTTTTTTTTTTTTTTTTTATTGTTTATATTGGACCATGCCCTACGCCCATATATCATTCCTGTAGCTCCTGTTTAACAAATTTTAATTGTCTAGTTCAATAATTGGCAAAAAAAATATGACAAATTTCTTTTGATTTGTTTGTTTGTTGTTGCCACGCCCACCGCCCATTTTTTCAATAGATTATACTTTTCTCGGTCCTAGTAACATATATATAAAGAATTTCATTTTTCCTTTTCGATTATTTGCAAAAATATGTTGATTTTTTTTTTGGGATCGCTAAAATGGTGCAACGCCTAACGCCCATTTTTTTCCACTTTTTCGGTCTTATTGACATGTTTATAAAATGTTCAGAACCACGCCCACCGCCTATATTTTCAAAACGGTACATGTATTCCATCTTTAACGTTGGACCAAAAACTCCAAAAGTTCACATCTACAAAATTTCATTGAAAAATCGTTCTTGGTATCAACAACAATCGTTCTTTTCACCTAGAAAGAGCATATTTTATTTCAAGAACAATCTTTTTTTATCAAGAAATATGGCTCTTTGTATCAAGAAAAATCGTTCTTTTTATCAAGAACAATTGTTATTTGTATCAAGAACAATCGTTCTTTTTATCAAGAAAAATAGTTCTTTGTATCAAGAATAATCGTTCTTTTTAGCAAGAGCAATCTTTTTTTATCAAGAACAATTGTTCTTTGTATCAAGAACCATCGTTCTTTGTATCAAGAACCATCGTTCTTTTATCAAGAGCACCGTATGTATTTTAATTGTATCAAGAACTTTTCTAATTCAAATTTTTTATCATTCAAAAAAAAGAAAAACACTTCGAATGTCTTTTATCTATGAGACAACTGCATATATTCATGTATTGCTACAACTCATTTCATCGAAATCTTTTGCAATTGAATAGTTACATTTTATTGTGCTGAGCCCTTTTGATTCTTTAATTCTGAATGACCAGTTAAGCCGTTTTGTATTTTTCTGCATTTCTTTTTTTTTTTTTTTTTTTTTGTTTAAATCTTATTCTTCTGTGAAAAATATACAATGTGCATACATATGTATTTTGATATTTTCTTTATACATGCCATATACATAATGTGTATATATATATAAAATTTTATTATTGTATTTGCATTGTGTCTACAGATAATTTTTTATATCTTTTTTTTCTTCTTCTTATTTTTATTTTATTTTGTGTTTAATACAATTTAAAGTGCGCAGCTTTCGGATATTATATTCACAACCAAAAAAAAAAAAAAAAAAATGGGCGTTGTGCCACTCCCTTAACTCGTATTATTTTTGTTGTCGTTGTTGTCGCTGTGAATTTTTCTAATCGTTTTGGGGTTTTTCTTTTTTTTTTTTTTTATAGCACGGAAAATGGCATTCTATGAAATTCAACAATCAGTTGCAATTTTTATTTTATTTTATTTTGATTTTTTTTTTTTTCTGTCGATAATTTATGAACTTGTCAAATGCGTTTGTCCTTTGTATGTTTTCCGGGCGCGCTACGATTTTTTTTTTTTTTTTATTTTTTTTATTTTTATTTTGTCGCATTTAATTTATTTGCGCTATGCTATTTTTTATTTAACTTTTTATTTTATTTTATTAATTTTTTTGTCTTTAGTGTAGTTCAAAATGTTACAGATTTATTTATTGTTCAATACATTTTAAAATGCGCATTTTATTATTGCAAAAAAAAAAAAAAAAAAAAAAAGAAAAAAATTGTAACATAAATTTTATATTTACATAGTTTAATAATTTTTCATAGAGTTTGCTACATATTTGAACTGAATTAGGCAGACATCATTAATTGCCTTTTTTGCTAACTAAAAAATCTTTAAAATTTGTTGTTTTTAATTGAAAAGTGGCTTCACTTCCCTACATTGGTTCACTTCCCCCTAATGTATTCGATTTCGTTTCTGCGAATCCGGTACTACACTACTTGTCTTCAACGTTGAAACCATTTCCATTTACGTTCGACTCTTCCATTAAACGTAAACCGAGTATTCTTCACAACTTTTGTGATATATTGTAACTTATAATAATATTTTCTTTTCAAATATCATTTTAAGTGGTAGTCCCAATACAAATCTGTCCTAAATTTTGGAATTTATGTATGGAATTTTTCTTTGTTACTTTTCGTAGCTATATCTGTCTTAAAATTTGGATCACTGGCCGGCCTTTATTGTATATGGTACGGTTTTTGGTGCAAAACCATTTTCATTAAAAATTATAAAATTTCGGATTAAACGTTCGAAAATGTTATATATTTCGATTCAAAACCCCATATGGTTCAATAACTGGTTTGGTTCAAATACTGGATCGGCTAAACCACCGCTTAAAAACCGGTTCGGTTAAAAAACTGTTTCACTTCAAAAACCGGTTCGGTTCAAAACCGGTTCGCTTTAAAACCGGTTCGCTTTGCAACCGCAGCCGGTTCAAACGTTCGGAAATATTTTTGGTTACTTTAAAATCGGTTTGTTCACCTGTTTAAAACGGTTAGTCTTTTGTTCGAGTATTTGTTTAAACGGTCTGCAGCCCTGATTTAAAATTGTGTTTGTCGAGTATTTGCGCTTCGGTTTTATCGAAGTTAAAGTTTTTCGCTCTTTATTTTAACTTTTCAGTTATTTTTGCAGATTTTTAGTAAATTTATAAAAATATATTTTATTTTTTTTAATTTTTTTTTTTATTTTAATTTTTTTTTTTTTTTTTATTGTCAGCTCAAAATGTCATCACATCCTGTTTTTATATTCTTTTGCATAATTGGCAGCAAAAGCATGAAATAATGAGAAAAAAAGAAAAATATGTTATCCTTTTTTGTTATATTTTGTATCCAGTTAACACATGTGTTGTGCATTAATTTATTGAAGAGCTTTTTCTTTTATTTTTTTTGTTTTGTGATCATTTTCAATGCTGCTCTTGCTATGAGTTTAATTACTGCAGTCAATCAAAATATCAAAAACAGAAGTTAGACACATATTCTATACGTTATGTACCTCGTTATACGTTATACGTTATACGTTATAAGTAGAAAATGTTTAGTTTTGGTTTCGTTGAAAGATTGTTTCGGATAACTTTAATTTCTTTATTTGTATAAATTGCAAAACGTGCTGCAGCATTAATTACGAAAACGAAAATGAAAGATTTATACGAGAGTGTATTAAAAATTGAGTTGCTATTGTTGTGTGTGTGTGTACCAAAAAAATAAAAAAAAAAATAATAGATAAGGCAATAATTTAAAGCAAAATAAATCAAATTGACGCGCTAACAAATTTCAAAGTGTTTAGAGCGTGCTTTCGTTTCTATTCTATTCACTTTTTTTTTTTTTGTATAAAATATTTTTCCTTAGGCTTTATTAGTTGTAGACAGACTGGACAGACGCCATTATACATGAGCTTGAAGAAAGAAAATTTCATATAAAAATAGATAAAAATGTTAAAAGAAAAAAATATATATTTGAAAAATTGTACGATGACAATGCTTAAGAAATACTACGATATATATGCTAGATATATCGAGATATATTACAAGGACATGCGGACATAAAGCAGCATAAACCAAGCAAGCAAGCAAAAGAAGTAGCAATTCAAGGAGGTAGCTGAAGCAAAAAATCAGGCCGCAATCGAGCTGAAGAAAGATTGTAAGAAAAAAAATAAAAAATAAAAGCAGCCTGACTGCCTGCCTGTTTGTCTGCCTGCCTTACTACTATCATCGTCGGAATGAATGAATCAAGGCAAATAAAAGAAAAATCGTTTATTGCAAAGCAGCCATAAATTGATTTCTCTCTCAAATAAAAATAAAATATCATCGCAACAACGTAAAGTATCTTTATAGAGAAAATATCTAGATACATAAATGAAACTATACGTTTACATGCAAACACACACACATACACACACACACACATTGATAGATATGTTAGATGGTATATAGATAAATATGTATATAAACATAGAAATATAGCACACATACATATATAAATATAGCAAATATAAACACTATAAACGGCTCAATGGCAATGAAGCGAATTGTGCTTTCGTTTCGTTACGTTACGTTACGTTACGTTTCATTTAGTTCGGTTTGGTTTGGTTTGGTTTTGAGTCGATTCAAGTCGTTATGTCGAGTTGTATTCTGCTGAGTTGTGTTGAGTCGTTGCTCTATTGGGGCCGCCAAACTGTCGTCGAAAACTACAAATGTGTACAATATTATTCTAGACATTGTTACTACTTTGCTGTCTTTTGCTGTGTTGGCTAGACTACTCTACTCTTATACGTACGTATGCATGCATATACAATACATTAGTAGATTCTCAGTTGCCGGCGCCGCCGCCAGCAACAGCAACGTTAGCGCCATTTGCTGCCTGCCTGCCTGCTTGTCAGCCTGCGTTTTTGTTCGTTAAGAATTTTTTTTTTTTTTTTGGGTATAAAATGGCCAAAAAGTGTGCAAATACAGGGTGTTTTGTTATGCGGTACCGGAGAGGTTAATAAAAAGGATCAAGGAAAATTAATCTGGTGCTCATTTCCAGACACTTTACTTTGAAGTAACCTGAGTTTAAAAGTGTATCCCGATAAACCAAAGTGCCTGGACCAGCGCAAAGCTCAAAAAATCATTGCCGGTATTTCTGAGTAAATATGCTTCCAATTAAAGTGTCATGTAAAATGTCGATTTAAAAAAAAAGGGGGAATCACAAAACGGAACACCCTGTTTAAATGGCATGAAGAAAGAATGTAAGCAAAACAATGTAGTCGTCGTCGACGACGTTTTCCAAAAATAGACAAACTATACCTTTTATGCTTAGCGGGAAAACACTTTGCAGGCCTCAATTTGAGTTGAGCACAAGCATCTTCAATAGCAACACCAACAACAACACCAACACCCACACTCGCACTCAGCAACATCAACATCAACGCTCGCTGTCGCAAAAGTACATAAATTAAAAAAAAAAAAAAAAAAAAAAGATGATAATAAAAAAAAAGGAGCAACACACAAAAGGATCTAAAGTTGAGATACGAATTTACAGTGACAAACTAAGAGGGCGGTTTTTAAAGTTAAAAATGCGTATTAGAGTTTATCGAAGTGTGTACTATTTTTCTATGTCCGTCTGTCTGCATGTTCGTCTGTCTGCATGTCCGTCTGTCTGCATATCCGTCTGTCTGCATGTCCGTCTGTCTGCATGTCCGTCTGTCTGCATGTCCGTCTGTCTGCATGTTCGTCGTCTGTCTGTCTGTCATGTCCATCTGTCTGCATATCCGTCTGTCCGCATGTTCGTCTATCTGCATATCTGTCTGTCTACATTTGTCTGTTTACATGTCCGTCTGTCTTTATATCATTTCTACATTTAACAACTATTAACGATCTGCAAACTTAGTTGTAACACTTACCTATCAGACAGCCCTCGTAATATTTTAGTTAGCGCTTCTGACAATGGACATCATTGCAACGCATCCGTTTGCTATCTTTTTCTCGTTCTTTAACGCTTCTTTTTTTGTAGTATGCCTTGTATTTCTCAATGTCCTTATGCCTGCGGCATGTTTCGTATCGCAGTTGTGTGTTTTTTTTTTTCATTTCCTTTTTATAAATTTGGCTAAAATTTTACAAAAAAAAAAAAAAAAAAAAAAAAAAAGTAAAAAGTTGTCGCCGTCGATGCTTGTGTTGTGTTATAGTTTACGTAGTTTTATCAACCGAAGACGTTAAACGAAAAATGCCAAGAAAAATGTTAGACTTGGACGCTTTTGTTTGACTTTAATAAAGAATAGTGTCACGAAGGGTTTTTGGTTTATTTGGATTGCTTTGGGTTGGGTTGGTTTGGGTTGAGTTGAGTTGAGTTAGATGTTGCTGTGGACTGTGCAAAGAAATGGCGGTAATGGCATACTCAAATAAAAAACAAAAAAAAAAAAGAAAGTATGATTTTTTAGCTGATGCTGAAAGTAAACAAAAGCAACAACAACAACAACGAAATAATAGAAACTCTCTTTGGGGTTTTTCACAGCGACCTACGCCACACTGGAATGGAACTGAATGAAAGTTCGAACTTGAAGACTTGTATAAGGCGTTTTGCTGTGTTTTTTTTTTTTTTTTTTTTTGTCGCTGTGGACCATAAATAAGCCCCTCATCGCACTAATGGTTATCGCCGATGCTATGATTGTCTTCGGCGTGTTAAAGAAAACGTTTTGGGCTTTAGGTAGCGTAGAGTAGCGTAGAGTACATACATACTCGTAGTTTGAAGTTGACAATATGCTACAATATAAGCGACAGCGGATAAGCCAAACTGTCTTTTATCCTTCATTTTCATTATTCGTGTGTTGTGCTGTGTGTGTGTGTGTCTGTGTGTGTGTGTGTGTCTGTGTGTGTGTGTGTGTGTATTCGTTCGTTTGTCAATGTTTATGCGCTTTTTTACTGTACTAAACTAAAACTCAACTAAAACTAAAGTTAAGTTAAGTTAAGTAAAGTGAAAGCATTTCAATGGAGTCTAGTAAAGTATTTTGTTTTTCGTTTTTCATTTTTTTTTTGAGTAATAACTATTTTTATCTGTAACACAGCTGAGCTGCAGTTGGGTACTATCATTCTTTATCATTGAAGCTTGTAGGCAATATTTGCGCCATTTTGTATGTTTCTTCTTTTACGTTTTTTTACTTTAAGCAGTACAATTTTTTTTTTTGTTGTTGTTGTCATTTTAGCTGCTTTTTTTCTGTGCTTTTCATTGTTCTTCTTACTTTTGTTTTGTTGTATAGACTATTTTCATTCATGAAAATGGAAAATTGAGTTGTTCTTTTCTTGTTGTTGTAATAAGTTTTCTATATGCTGCAACAAATTGAAATGACAACGACATATTTTCTTATTTTTTTTTTTTGTTGTTGTCTATCGACCGACAAAATGTTGCGTAAAAATTTGGTTGTATAATGTGGTCAGGGTTTTTTCTTTTTCATTTCTTTGTTTTCCTAAATAAATATTTGGTTTGTGCGCTTGACACAAACAAAAAAAAAATGGTTAAATAGAACGCCTAGATTTTAGAAATGGAGTAGAGTTATATACAAAAATTCATGAAATGAAGTTCAATAATAAAGAAATACACAAATGTATGTGTACGCTGATCAGTCTTTGTAAAGCATAAAGTTTTACTTTTTTTTTTCTTGTGGATCAGAAAAATTGAGATATTTCGGGACAAGTAACAAGAGACATAACGAATGACAGTTTAAAAAGAAGAAAAAAAACGCAAAAGAATAAATGAAGTTTCCCTTTGGTCAATGATAATGAAAATTTGGAGAAATTTCTTTACTTTTTGCACAGTTTGCATTGCATGAGGAAATAGAATTTGACAAACGAACGAAAAGCAAAAGAATGAGAAAAATAAGAAAATATATTTTCTAGCTAGATTGTAAGTTGAAATTCTTTATAATAAAATTTCGTTTTTTTTTTATTTTTTTGTTATCTACTTCAATGATTTCTAATAAACTTTCACACAAAAATTCACAACCAGTCAATTGAAAATGTTTCAATTTCGTTTAAATTCGTAGAAAAGTAAAATTTAATTGTTTAAAATAGTTGCTATTGGCATTGGAATTTTTTTTTTTTCAATTGTATTTGTTTTATTTAAATTATTTTCTTAAAAAATTATATCTGTTAAAGTTGCAATGATTTAAAAAAAAGTGTTGCATACTTTCGGGCGTAAGCTTTTCTTTTAATGAAATGGTTCAATTATAGCATTCATTTTCTTACCCTGCACAGGTACTAAGGATCACTTTTGTATAGTTCTTCAAACTAAAGTATGCTGAAAAAAATGTTGCATACTTTCCGGCGCAAGTGTTTTTTTTTTAAATAAAATTGTTCAATTAAAAAATTGATTTTCTAATGCTGCACAGTTGCTAATGAAGCACTTATAAAAACATTCGTATACTACTTAAATTAAACAATTTGTCTTGAATGCTGCTGAACTATTTGTTTAAAAAAAAAAAAAAATAAATTGCTTTTCTTTTTTTTTTTTTTTTTGTATTCTTTTGCTGATAAAAAGACAACATAAGGTAACAAAATCATCTTTAAAGCAAAAACAAAACAAAAAAAAAAAAAAAACAACGAAAGAAAAAAGTGCAATTTTTAAAGCTGATAAAAATGCTGCTACTTCGCATGCAACATAAATTTTATGACTTTGCAGCAATAAAAGAAGCTGCTTAAGAAGCCAACCAAAAAAATAATACATTGCAGCGGCAGCAACACATACGATAAGTTCGTACATGCGTGTAGAATTAATGTTTTCATATTTATAAAAAAAATAAGAAATGAAAAATAGAAAAATAGGAAAGCAAAGCAAAGTAAAGCTCAACGCTTGTAACGCTGATTATACACATTTCAAATGCAATTGCATTACGTATACGTATAAATTTTTCTGTTGCTGTTGCTGCTTCAATATGAAAAGTATGAAAACTTTGCTAAAGTATGAAAAAAAAAAATTTCGCAGAACGCTTTTACATTAATATTTTTTCGACCAATGTTTTGTCCGTCTGTCTGTTTGTGTGACGATTTGTGAATGTTTTAAGTTGGCGAGTATTTTTCCGCTTTCTATTTTTTTTACTTTTTTTTTTTTTTTTTTTGCTTTTACTATTCGTTATATTGTTGCTGTTGTTGTTTTTGTTGTTGTTGGCACTTACTCATTCGCATATGCCGCAGATTGCGTCCACTTCCGCAGCAAATGCAACAAAATGAATTGAAATGAAATGAAGCAGCAACTAACGCTGAAATGTATAGAGCAGAGCAGCAGCAACTGGACAAGTGGAAGCAGCAGCAGCAGCAGCAACAGCAGCAGTAAGCAACAATAGCAAAAGAAGCCACACAACACTCGAGTGTCTACTTGGATTTATGTTGCCATATTTTATTGTTAAAATGTTTTCGCTGCGGTTTTTATATTGTGGCAACGATGACGACGACGATGACGACGACGATAACTGTAAAACTGAGAGTTTCATGCGTTCCGAAAGCGTACAGTAAAAATGGGTTTACTATAAAAGTTATTGAAAAAGAAAATTTCAACAAAAATGAGTTAAGTAAATCTAATTAAACTAAGTCTTCAGTATCACAAAAAAAAAAAGGCAAGCTCAATTGAAACCACTTCAAATTTAAATTCAATTAAATTCTCCAAACTCTTAAAGTAACCTTTGCATATTCACATAGGTTTTACTTTAGTCCTCTATATGGCATTGTCTTTTCGTTTCGTTTATGTAGCTTCTCTTCTTATAATTTGCTGTTTTTTTTTTTTTGCTTTAAAGCTGGTTTGATTTTTTTTTTTTTTTTTTTTTTTTTTTTCTCTGCATCAATTACGACAAACGACGTCTGGAAACAGTCGTCTAAAACTTACAAGTGTCACAACAAAAGAAAACCGGAAACAATTAGTGCACAATGATGATTGATATGTTACTAATATAAACGAAATGAACATTGAAAAAAAAACACACACACACATGTACACAAATCCATCAATAATTGATTGAAAAAAAAAAAAAAAAATAAGCTAACAGCTGCACCATTTGTTTGCCTTGTTGCCATAGAAAATCGCGATATTGCGCTGAAAAACTGAAAGAGAGACGGGCTTTGAAAGGAGCCGGGCTTGAAGGAGCCGGGCTTGAAGGATATACGAAGAAAAAAAAACTGTTAAAAATAAAATTAAAATTATGAATTTTAGCAGCGGGGACAGTGCTGTCCGCTTCAATGTTCGCCACAAAAACTTGTCATTCTTTTAATTTGTATTATTTATTTATAGATAGCCAATTCGGAAAGTTAACTCGTGAATTATAAATCATGAATTATAAATTTGTACAAATGCATATTTTTTTATGCACAAAACTTTCAGCTACTGTAAACTGCTGAAGCCGGAATCAAAGCTCTTTCACAATCCATCTCTGTGAAGATTAGTATCATGATGTTGGTTGTCCTCAGAGAGAAGAGAGAGAGAGAGAGAGAGTGTTCTAAGTATTACTTAAGCTTTGCATTAACTATTGTTCCAAGCTTCAAGTTGACAATTCTGATGAAAATATTTTCCAAAATTTATCCTGACAACCCTGTATGTGTGTATATCCTATATGTATTGTATATTGTAATATATGCATAAAGAAGAACAAGCGTCAATTAATTTTTTAACTGACAACAAAAACAAAAAACAACAACAAGAACAAAATTTTTTTTTTTTTTTTTTGAAAAGAGAATTTTACTTTCGAAGCGAAGAGTTGAAACGTTGACAACGATGCAACCAATTACAATCGTTAAAGTCGCACTCTGTCAACATTGAAGTATGCGCTTCTCGACTCGACTCGACTCCATACAAATGAAATGAACAATAATAGCATTGAGAATTCTGTAAAAGAAATACCGAATGGCATATAATATTGAAATATTGACAGAATAAACAGAGTTATTGACACAGAATACAGCATTCAGCAAATAGCGACGACAGCGACTTTTGTTCCGTTTTTTTTTTTTTTGTGTGAGCTGAATAAAAAAAGAACAACAAAAATTATAGACAACAAAGTTTACTGAAGAATTTTACTGGATTTGTAACTTAAAAAAAAAAAAATAATGTGAAGCAGTTTCCACGCTTTAAATTTTGACACAGAAAATTGGTGTACCGAGTTTTTTAAATTTAAAAATAAAAAACAAAAATATTTTCTATGTTCTGCAAGTTATTCTGTTTTTTTTTTCCCGTCACATTTAATGCAAAGGGTTTCTCGGATATGAGGCATAGGACACCCCATTGAGCTATTTATATAAGAATGAATGTTTACTTGTACATAAATGTATATGTTTATGCTTTATAGGAGCGCAGATTTCTAGACTGAACTTTCTTGAAATTTTTACAGAGCATAACTAGGACCCTGGATGAAAGAATAGATTTAAATTTTTTTTTTCGTGTATCAAGATTGATTACAGAGTAAAAAACTGCATTTTTTTATAAAATAAATTAACAAGAATTAATTCGAATTTATTTAAAGTTATAAGCCAAAAATGATATTTGTTCTTGCTGCAAGTTATTCTCGATAAGTCTTTTGTTTTCAAACAAACTATGTATTTAAATTATACAAAATAAATACATAAATTAAGATAATTTTGATGGCGCTGTAAACTGCAACTGCGGTTGCGGCGCCTGTATCGGCTCTGTCGGCTGTGTCGGCTGCCATTTGCAATTAAATCAACTTAAACTAATTAGACAAATTTATACGATTTCCGCATAATTTAATTTTAATGCCGGCAGCAGCCAAAAGCGAATTGAGCGAACAAGCAAACGAGCAACACTTTGAAATGTTCACTAATATGATTATAAGAGATTTAGTTGAATTGTTAATTCAAGTACATACACACACACCCATACACACATACACATATTTTGTGTATTTATGGAGAGTTCCTAGAGGAGCTAGGGTATCTGAATGGGTGGAGCTGGGGTGTTACGTTGATTGGTTGGCAGCTTACAGCTTCAAATTCGAAACATTTAGCGTAATTAATTAATTAGGAATATTCTAATAATAGTAGTACATCTCTATCTCTCTCTATCTCTCTATCTTTCTCTCTCTCAAACAAACTAGTATTTAAGTTTAGTTGTAATTTGAGCTTAAATCTTTACTGCGTTACGTGCAACACATAAAGCAATATCTTCAAAAATTTCAAAAGTACGCTGCGCTGCGTGGTACTCTTTATAAACTTTATACACTTCAATTTAATATAATCGTAAGAAGCTTATTATGCAACGTTCTTTATTAATTAGCTAATTTTTTTTTTTTTTATTACAGGTAAGCGTTTTTCATTAAAACATCTTTTGTAAAAGTTTTGAAAATTTTTCGTGTAAAGCAGTTGAAAATTTGAAAAGTGGTAAGGTAAGCTTTACCATATAAGAACAATTATAATTATTTATACAAAGCAACGCACACACACACACACACACACACACACACACACACACACAGATGCTCTACTTATTCGCTTCACTTCTGTATAGATTTTTATACTAATCACACATAGTGTAAAGGGAGATATTTTCAGTTTTATGTGCCCCAAATTTAACAAAAACACACCTTTTTTCTTATGTATAGATCGGAACACAATGGCATAAAGTTCTCTACATAAATTCACCTTTTCCTTTTTATTTATTTTTTTTTGATTGCAGCGCTACTATATATTTAAGCGCTAGTATGAAAACATACAAAAAGCACTAAAAATACCTTTTTAAAGCAGCGAGACCACAAAATGTTAGGGAAACATACAAAAAGAAAAACATTGATTATATGAATGAATCGAATGTGCCTAATGCGCTGTTTAGTGATCTAAATTATACTTTCAATATTGCCTTACAAACGAAACTGGTTTGGGTCTTTTCGGTTGTATGGTTTCAAAGTCCATAGCGGACATAGAAACATCATTACTATTTTATAAAGATTTTTATGCTTAAATTTGGCATATATTTACTACCTATCATAGTTTTTATAAAAACCTAGCAACCAAAGTTTCCCATTAAAGAGATATCAAGTTGTCACTCAAAAGCTTTCAAGTAGTTTCAAATGGCTCAGGTTTTGCTATAGATTTTTTTGTATGAAAATGAAAAGTCTATAAAAGTATTTAAATGTGATGATCAAACCCTTAGAGCTTTGGCGCAACTGTCTTTGAACTATGAAATCTTTCGAAGTACACTGACAACGAGATTTTATTTAAGACATTTTGTATGCAAACAATGGTAGATTTTCTTGATATTTAAGTGACACCCGTGTATATCTTAAGAATTTTTTTATAGAAGCATTGACTTCAATCTAACAGAAAATATTACCATTGCTGATTCATGAAACATGTAACTAGTGTTGTCAAAAAAAAAAAAAAAAAAAATCACTTTCGGTGATTTTTTTCACAGTGATTTAGAAAGCAGTGATTTTCGATTTTCTTATACCTCGGCGAACATGTTCAGTTATCGATGTCGATTTTGTGCATCGCACTTCGCAAACAGTGCAGCTGTGCAGTAATCGTGAATTGTTTTTCGTGAACTGTGATTTTATCACTGTTTGCTGATCACATTTCGATACAAAAATCATTCTTTTTGCCAACACTGCATAGAACTATGCGAAATTTCATTTGTCGTATGTATTTAAGCTTCTTCTTCAGGTCTTCTAGCGAATTTATCGTTCTTCCTTGCTAACTGTGTGTATTCGTTCATACTAAAAAGTTTCTTTTTCATAAGAAGAAAACTGTAAGATAAATAAACAAATAGGCAAATAAATTCCACAGAGTTTCCTCTTTGCTCTTAATATGAAGCAACGATGCTTCATATCGCTTTAATCTGTGTAATATATTTCATAGTTTTATTTTGTTTTTTTTTTTTCTTTGCTTTCTTATTTTACTCCGACATACTTCAATTCAAAATTTTAACTCTCTTGAGAAATTGAGTAACATGAACTTAAGTACATACTTACACAAAGCCATACATATGCATACAAGTAAAATTTGCATTTTGTCATCATCATCATCATCTGTGTGAGTAGAATAATTTTGTTGAAAACTTCATTGCTAGAGCAGCAGCAGCATCATCATTTCAAACTCATTTTATGTATCTTAAATTTGAAATGTTTGTACTTTTAATTTTTGTTATACCCTACACAACACAACACAAGCTCAATCATATCAGTCACTTTAAAAATATAAAATTCTAGAACACGACGACGTATTGCTTCAAAAAATTTATTCAATTTTATTCCAATTTGTTTGTTTGTTATTTTTCGTTACAGCGTATTCAGATTTCAACTTAACTGAACTTATTTCAAAATTTATTCGCTATACGCCGTATTAAGTCGTAAGTTGCACAACTTCCTTTGGCAACCGGAAGAGTTCATCTTTTTTCTGCTTCTTCTTTATGCTTACTATAACATACATAAATCCTTACATTTTTGCCTAATTAGTTTATTCCCAATATGCTAAGTTTAAACGTAAAAATAATAATAATAATAATAATATTGTAAAAAATAGAGCAATGAATGTGTTGTGTACTTAGTTGTACTACATTTCATTAAAATTAAAAAAAAATCATGAAAACATTTAAAATATTGTATTATGCAACAGCGAATGTGTAATAAAATGGGTTCGAAGGTTCGAAATTCAACAGTTCGACCGTTAATATAAATCAAAACAGACGCACATATATTTTTTTTTTTGGTTATGTTCTGATATTCCCACTCACTCTCTTACTCAAATGACTGAAAAATTTAACGTGGAATGTTAAATGAGTTAGTAGAGTATGCAGAAGCAAATTTCATTAATTAAGTCTTTCCGTTGCTGACAATGAGTTCGAACAATTGAGTGTTTTTTTTTTTTTTTTTGACCGAGGAGAATGACCAAACAGTTTCCGAAACACTTTGTTAAACAGAAAATCGTCCTATTACCACAAAAGCCTACGCATATAAAAATTTTAACATCGTAATACTGGGTTCTCAAAGAGGTTCCAAACACTGCTTGCGCACCGGAGTGGTCCCAAAATGAAATAGCTCATTTTTTAGTTTTATATGTTTTTAAATTTTTTTGTGTTCAGAACTAGTTTTGGCAAAAAGACCAATTTTTCAGTCGCAGTTTGAAAAGGAGTGATTGCAAACAGTGATAAAATTGCAGTTCACAAAAAATACGAACAGCGATTACTGAACAGTTTCACTGTTTGCTAAAAGTGATATACAAAATCGTCGCAAGCTGAACATGTTCACTAAGAAACAAGAAAATCGCAAATCACTACTTTCAGTCGCAGTGCAGCATTGCGATTTTAAAGGCACAGTGAAAAAATCACCGTAAGGAATTTTTATTTGGCAACACTATTCAGAACATTTTGTATGTTTGCTTCTACATGTTAGACGTTAAATAACAATGCGGCTTGAGTCTTTTTATAGATCAAAAATATTATTTATGGTTCATATGTAAATATTCAAGATTCTAGCTCCGTTTCCATTGTTCAAAAAATGCAATCAGCGCATAAAATTCATTTTGTCTTTGTGTTGTAAAGTGACCAAATAACTAAATTTCGAAATTTCGTAAAATATCTTGAAAAATATTTTCATTTCATTTTTTATCAATATTTTTACTTTTACCAGATTTTAAGGCTTCCATTATGCCCTGGTTCAACATTTTTCTCTCTCAAAATATTCCGCTGCATTATATGTTTCATTTGTGGCTCTTATAGATTGAGCTATACAAATATAGTTATTCAGTCTTCATGTCACTTCGAAAAGAATCCACCCATGTATATTTTTTATACGAAATAACTCTTGTAAATTCTGCGTATAAGATTTAAAATTCTGTAAAACCAAAATTTTTCATAGCGTTTTTTTTTTTTTGTTGACTTGTTTCTCTTCTCCTTCTTCTTCTTTTTCTTTTATTACGATTTCAATAGACATTGCAATTTGCGTTTTTCTTTATATTACAACGATTTCCTTTATATGAAAATTGCACAGCACGCGGTCGTTGAACCGCTTACCGCGACCGCTAGCCACAAAAAAAAAAATATCTGGAAAAAAAAAGGAAAAAATATGTATATAATTTTTTCATTTTTTTATTTTTTTATTTACATTTAAATATTACGAAAACGAAATAAAATATAAATAAAGAATTCAGCTTGAAGTGAAAAGCATGCAAAAGTGGCAGCAGGCAGTCTACATAAAAAAAAAAAAACGGAAAAATTAAATAAAAATAAAAAAAATATAAAAAACGGCACAGAATCACAGTTTGAAATAATTTTTTTTTTTTTGTACAGAATGATCCTGCAGCAACAACAACAAAATGCCGGCAGCAAGCCAAGGATTGAATAAAACAAACAAACAAAGAAAAAAAAATGAAAAAAAAAAGAAAGAAAACCAACAGCTGTGCTGCTACGCCACTGCTGCTGCTGCTGCCAACCTGACCTGAAATCAGCAGGAGTAGTGTACAGCAGCAGCAGCAGCAGTCATCGACGTCAATGAATGTTGGTGTCGGTCGACGGTTGGTGTTAACGCCAAAGGCAATGGCAGGACACGATAGGACAGGACAGTACAAAAGTACAACAAACTTTATTGTAGGCTTGTAGGCGTGGCTCTACTGAACTAAACTGAACCGAAACGAACCAAACCGAACCAAACTAAACTGTGCTGAACAGCACAGAACTTTAGGCTATGCTGGTGCTGCTGTTGCTGATACTGCGACTGCTTTCTTTCGTTTTTGTTTTTTGTTGTTTTTTTCTTTGGTACTATTGTGCCGGCATAATTTTCTACTTAGGTTGAATTGATTTAAATTTATTATGCCTAACGTCAGCAGCGTGGCAAAAATTTGATTACTGACATAAAAGTTTATTTGTTTTATTTATTTCGTTTCATTTTTTTTTTTGTTGTTGTTGTTCTGCCACACAGGTTTTGTGTTTCGTGCTGGCTGCCTCATTTTGAATGGGTTTTTATTATTATTCTTTTTTTTTTTTGTCGTTGTTGTTGTTTTTCTTATAGCATACCTACTTATTTTCAACATTCTACCGGCTTTTATATTATACAATATTTGTACCAACTTTGTTGTAATGTATCTTTCTCGGTCTGTCCGTCTGTCTGTCCGTTTGTCCGTCCGTCCGTTTGTCTGCCGATCATAAATTTTTTTTTTTTTTTTTGCTTAGTACTAATTTTATTTCGCATGAAATTTTGCTGCACGCTGTCATTTTTATCTGCACGAGGGCACGAATTATGTAAGATATTACAAGAGTATTTGAAGTTATATAGCGTGTGTCACAGTTTGGTTAGGCAAAGTAATCGTCGTCGTCCTCGTGTTGTATGCATGATACTATTTTGTACATAAAAAAAAAAAAACACAACAAAATTACTTTAATCAAAGAAACTAGCAGCTTCCTCAATTCGACAATTTATGTTTTTTTTTTTTTTTTTGTTTAATAATAAATTATACATGCATATGCATATATATAGCTGACCTGTTCCGGTTTTCACTTTCTGCCAAATATGCCGGAAAATGAATTTGTAAAAATATTAATAATTTATGTTTCTAGGTGAAATAAAAAAAAAAATGGAGAAAAAATGTTGTAAACTAAATAAATAAAAGCAGGAGTAAATGGGCCAGGCCTGATACAATTCTTATGCCCCGTGCCCATTTGTCAGTCCGTAAATAAGTGGCTTTAAATAGCTTTGTAGAGGTGTAAAGTAAGGCACACCTGTATGTCTTGCACTCTTTTCACCACAGTTTGCTTTCGTACAGAAATAAAATAGTAAAAATGTTTCTATGTCCGCTATGGACGTTGAAACCACCCAACCGATAAATCCCAAACCAGTTTCATTTGAAAGGCAAAAATGCAATTATACTTTAGGCATCTTCTGTTTATTTTGGAAGACGATTTTCTTATTTTTCCACATAAAAATATTTTGATTTTTTATATTATTTTTATTGTACTAGCCCCACCATTTTGAGCGACTCGCTGCAATTAAAAAAATAAACTGGTATTTTTTGGTATGTTTTTATGTTAGCCCAACATATTTTGGTTGCGCTAAAATAATAAAAAAGAACACGGAAAAACGTTAAATATCCGTTACAGGAACTATTCGTGGTTTTTTTTTCTTAGATAGAACTTCAAGATGAGATGGGTGGGGTAACGAGAGGTAAGTCTGTATAGAGCTATACTTTAAAAGGCCCGATTCGTACCATATCGGTAGTGTGTACATAGGATAGTATTAGATTGTGATTTTTATCCAATTTGAAGTGAATACATTCATAAATTAAAACCTATTTTCATACAAAACTTCGACAATAGGCGGTAAATTTGTATGGGGGCTATACCTAAAAATGGGCGTGGCAATGCATGCAACATTTCATTTGTGAAAGAAAAGCTTACATGAATCGTTCTATTTTTGCAAGTACTGCAAATTGGGTACACTCAGATATGTTAGGTCCTTCTCGCCGCTTCCTCGACTCTGTTCTTCTTCATTTTTTTTTTTTTTGAGGTCCTCCTCTATCTCTTTGACCTATACCATCAATATGATGCCACTGCATTGCTGCGTTGCAAATCTGGTAAAAATGAAATTACGTTTTTTTTTACTTTTTTACTTATTTTGTGTTTTCAGAAAAGTGTGTTGAAATTGAATAGAAATTCACCATAGTTTGCTTCTTTGCTTCGTAACTCACCACATGTATTTAACAAAATTATTATTTACTCACATTTTCTCTTCTGAATGCTATTCGAGAAGTATGGTGAATTTGAGCATATCACCTTACATAGAAACTCACCATGCGTGGCTTTTATTTATTTTTGATTTCACCGCTTCTTTATGTAAAAAAAAAAAAAAAAACATTTGTCACAGCCTCTCTTGTGCTTCTCATCAAAATTATTCCCGATTTTTTTTTTTGTAAATATAATATTATGAGTGAATTAAATGTGGCATATTACTTTGATGTCGTCAAGTAAACATAAATGAAAAAATGGAAGAAAAAAAAGAAAAGAACCATCAAATATTTACACGTTTAAATATGTAACACTTAAAAAATGTATATTAAGAAAATTAATTGTATGTTTACCATTTACTGACATCAACTTTTCGCACACAAACTCAAACATCAACGCGTTTTGTGGTGTCAGTGGTGTATTTGTATGTGTGTGTATGTGTGAGTGTGTCATGAATAATATAGTAGATGCGGAGGGGGTAGTGCAGTGTAGTGTAGTGATAAAAAGTGTATGAGATAGTAGTGACCAAGCTTACAAGAGCGAGGACGAGTGCTGTCAGCCAGTGAGTCGTGAGGACGACGACTCATTGCGAGGACAAGTGCGAGGCCAAGTAACATAAGCCAACCTGAACTGTACTGAACTGAGCTGCTGAGCTATACGCTGACTCTGATAAATTTATCTGTCAGTCAGACATACAAACAGACACACAGACAGACAGACAGACAGACAAAGAAATGTAGAAGAAAAGTAGTTGAGTTGATGCTGCTGGATGCTGCTGTTGTAGCTGTAAAAGAAGGACAAAGAAAACAGCCACATAAAAAGAAGCGCATCAACTCAACGTTGAGAAACTACTGCGATGTGGTGGCATCAGTGGTGTGCGGTGCGGTACGGTGCGGTACGGTGTGGTATGGTGAAGAGTTTTGTAAAGTGTATTGTGTGTGTTTACGCGCGCGGCAGATAGGTGAAAAAGACGACAGGGTGCTGCTGCTGCTGTTGTATGCGTTGTGCTGAATTGCAAAAATATGCAAAGACGTATTTTAGCAAAATGTTCGAATGAGTGCGAGTGACACCAGCCGATGCGATGCGATGCTCGCTGTAAAATGTGTAAATGAAATAGCATAAAGAAGAAGAAGAAGAAGAAGAAGAAAAAAACGTTAACGGAATTAATGTTTTTTGGCTACATAAAATACGTGTATAGGTGTATGTGTGTGTGTGTGTGTCTAACTGAATAAGAAAAAAATATAAGAGGTGAGTTAGGCTAAAAATCGTGCACCTTGCAATATTTACATTTTTAGTTTTTTTTTTTTTGTTTTTTTTTGTTTTGTTTAGAAATTATTCAAGTTAAGAAAATAGTAAAATTTAAATAAGAGCAAAATTAAATGTTTTAGTCAAACTGAAGCTGAAATTATTTTCGCAAAAAAAAGTTGAATACAGCCATGTTCCCGTAATTGCAATCGCAATCGCTTTGGAAATCGCAAAATATATTCGATTTTAAAACGAGTAAAATGAAAAGTAAATGCATAATATTACATTAAAAAAGTTATTGTCGATTATTTAAAAATATTTTTATTTTATTCTGTGACGTTTTAACTTTTTAATATCATAAATCAATATTTTCTTTCTACTCATGCCTAAATTTAAAGAGCACTAAAATTTAGTCAAGGACCGATAATCTTTAAATATTTTGTAACCGATAGCAGTTTTTGTCATGTCATACAATGCACAGAAACGTTTGGGAAATGAAACATAACTTTTGCGTTGGCCGGAACAGGAATAATGTAAAATCGAGCGAAACGAATTAACTTAAATTTAAATCACAAAATTTTTGCGAATACCAAAAATAATTTTTTAGAAACGAATTTTTCTTTTTATAAAAACTTTTCATGATCGTTCGAAATAATGTGTGGTGAGATAAGCGAGTGTGTTGGTTTTTTTTTTTTTTTTGCAGTTAAGTGTTGCCAGCTTTGAATTATTTTCTTTAATTTTTCAAAAACGATATCAAATAGCAGATATCTTCTATATAATTTATTACAATTTAACTGTGTGTGTGTGTGTGTGTGTTGTGCATATTAAATAAATTATAATTTCGGTTTAGATTGAAAATAAAATCTTATTAGTTTTATTTTGTTTTTCTTTATTCCTTAAGTTTCATTGCTCTCATTTACTGCTTTATATACATATTCCCACGATATTCTCAGTGTTCATTCACCTACGGTAACTAACTATCTTTCATTTTGGCATGCTTTGATGGCAAAACTTTTCTAATCAATGCGATTATACTTTTTATGTTGGTTGGCTGTTTTTTTTTTTTTTTTTTTTTGTTTCTTTTCTTTTTTTGTTCCTGGCACATTCGTGGAAAAGTTATTATGAATTGAAGCATTCGACATTAATGTTTAAGGTTCAGGTACTTTTATATTTATTATTACTTTTGTTTTTGTTTTTGTTGTGCTGTGTTTTTTTTTTTTTTTTTTTTTTGAACTTTTATGCATTGCAAACCTGTGCCCAAAACTACAAGTCAAGCATGAAAAGAAGATGTTTCTAAGTGCATTTGCTGCCTGTACTCCCTCGCTGCTTTATATTTGCTTTTAGCAACTTATAATTATTCCTTTCTGTCTGTCTGTCTGTCTGTATCAGATTTTGGTTTCGCTCCATTCGTTTAATTTGTGTTCCAATTTGGTTTGGTGTTTGCCACAACTACTAACGTTTAACTTCTTCTTTATCTTTTGTCCAGCATAGTTCTCGAGTGCCATTAGCTAAATCATTTTGTATCGGATTAAGTCGCTTAGATTCACATTCACATTCAGTTTCATTCATATCGATTGACTAAAAGTTATTTGTTAACAGAGTCATTTTGTATACAATTTATACACACACACATACACACACACACACAATCGTTTATCATATAAAAGTCATTAATGTATCTTTAAGTCGATTTTAATGCTATTTAGTAACGATTTAATGATTTTACTTATTTGAAATTTTTAAGTAAATTTTTTTATATATGTTAGAAGGCTTTTTAAGCTGACTAAATTATTATATAGAAAAACTAAAATAAAAATTTAAAATATTGTATAAATTGTACAAATTGTTGTTGTTTATTAATAAAATTGCTATTAATTTATGAACGTTTATTCTTGATTTTAGAACGAAATGCGTATATAGTATAATAAACGCTATGTGTGAAAATTGAAAAAAAAAAAATAAATAAATAAATACAATTTTGTGTTGGCGTTAAAGCCTGCAAGTAAGCATTGAAAACGTTTCCAATTAAGGTTTTTAATTATTATTAGCTATAATAAATTTTATGTGATCTACATATTTACAAAAAAAAAAAAAAAAATATATTAATAAATATATTAAAGATAAAACAATATTTTTTTTCTAATTAATGTCATAGACATTGTTGCCAATTGGTTGTAGTTGCACACAAACAAACAGTTTTCATAAATATAGACGCTGTCACTGCTATGTATTTCCGCTAATGAACCTTGCCGCCCATAAGTATGCAATGTTTTTTTTTTTTTTTTTTTTTTTGTATTGTGTTGCATCGCTTTTTTCATGTTTGAAATTTATTTATTTAAGTTGTTCTTTTTGTATGTGTGTGTGTGTGTGTTTTTGCGTTGTCATGGTTTTTAGGCTGTTGTTATTAGGTTGCTGTGTTTAGTTGTTGCTGTTGTTGTTGTTGTTAGTGGTTGCTGAGTGCGTTGTTGGAAGTATCCTTATTATTATTATTAAAGCGACAAAAAATATTATATATGTATAAATATTTCATGGGTTTATCCGCTTTAGTTAGATATATTTATTTTTTTCTCGCACTCATTTGGTGCATATAATTTTTTTTTTTTGTTTGGAAAAATGACAAAATTTCTTTTTTTACGTTTCTCATTTATAAATATGCACTATAATATGAGTAAACGTGTATGTGTGTATGTGTATATTTTTTTATATAGAATAACAAATCTTGCTGCTTGTTTTTTTTTTTTTTTAGTTTAAATCCGACATAAAGTGTGTCACTTTTGTTTACAGCAACCACACACACTCTCTTCCTGTGTGTGTGTGTGTGTGTATTTGTAGTGTCCGTGAAATACTTTACCTACTGGATTATAATTTTTTGTATTTTTTGTATTTTTTTTTTTTTTTTGGCTGCTGTTTGTCCTTCTTTGCTTACTCTTATTGTTATTGCTATTGCCACTGCAACGTTGTTGTCATTGTATTTAAGTTTTTAATTTGGGTTGCCACAATATTCAAATAAAAGCAACTTAAATATTGGGTGACCTAAAAGTCTTTTTTTCTCATTTTGAATAAAGCTGCTTCTTTTTTTTTTTTTTGTTTGTTTGTTTGTTTCGCTTTAAAATGAAAAGTTTATTTTATAATGCAGCCTTTTTTTGGGATATATCAACGCGATTTCCGTTTGAATGCATCAAACTATTAATTGTGAAAAAACTTTAAGTTTACATTTTTGTTTTACATATGTTTTTTTTTTTTTTTATATTAAAACTGTAGTTTGCTTTTGGGGGTTTAGCTTCGTTTGCCTGTCTGTCTGTCATGTCGTACCTTACTGTAGTAGCAGCTGCAGTGATATGCCTTAACTTGAATTCGACTACTCGGACTACTACTACATTGCTTTGTCATCTTCTCCTGTTGTTTCGTTTTTTTTTATGTTACAAATATGCTTTTTGCGCTTCATGCCGGTTGACCAAGTCCATTGTTGCGGTTAATCTGTTTGCTTTGGTCGTTGTGCTCTGGTTTTACGAAAAAGTTTACTTCATTTTTATGCATCTTTTTTTTTTTTTTTTTTTTTAATTTTTTATATATGAATTTTTTTTTTTTTTTAATAAACTTTTTTTATGTATGCTGCTAACGTTTCCGTGTCTGTCTGTCTGTCTGTGTGCCGCTTAATTTTTTGTGCCATTTTGTCACATGTTTAAATGACATGAACTGACTATAAGATGAAATATAAAATGATCTGCTGCTGCTGCTGAGTCTGTCTTATGCTATACACTTTTGATGATGACGCTGATGGCACGTTGTTGACATCAAAATAATGCCAAACGGTCGGCGGGTCATGCGGTTGTTGTTGTTGTTGTTGTTGTTATATTTGGATTTGTTTTAACCCTTTTTTTCAACATTTTTTCTGCGGATATGCAAACATATGAAAATGTTATATAAACTGTCGTGTTTTATTATTACCGCAGTTTATATATTTCTGTCTCTTTCTAATGGTTTTTTTTTTTCTTTATTTTTTTCTGGTAATTACAAAAATGCAAAAGCATGAAAAGTAGCTATTTACCAAATTAAATGTTCCTAATTGGACAAGTTTAGGCTTAGCATTTATACAAGTAAGGTTTTGGGTAACAAGCCGCGAAACTTTTTGTTGTTGTTGTTTTTGTTGTTGCTGTTTATGTACTTAGTTGCCTTAGGCTCAAGCTTAAGTAAATAGCTTTTGCTTTTGAATAATTTCGAGTTGAATAAATACAAATTTACATACGCACACATACAGTTACATACTTATGTATAATCTACAAACATAAACATCTAATATATAGTATATACTCGTAGTAGAGCATTAAAGCATTATTTTGTAATTGTATCTATAGTGTTGAGATATATATATTTTTAATGAAGCGTTGTTGTTGTTGTTCTTGTTCTTTTCATTATTAACAAAAGCAACAGCAAAATTAAAAGCAAGTATATCAAAACAGTTTATGAAATAAATATTCTTATTTTGTTGTACAACATCAGAGAATTAAAAGAAAAAGTAAATCAAGCACGAATATATTCGCTTGGTTCTAGTATCGTGCACAATGTGCTTAAATTGAGAACCATCGTGCTTAATTTAAGTTGAACAAAAAAGCTTAAATTACAAATTTAGCGAGCAATGTAGTAGAAAATGCACAGCGCTCTCAAACATTCGCTACCGTCACATAATTTATTTTTTTTTTTTTTAACAAATCGTTCTTGATATAAGCACGAATGTTCTTAATAAATAAAATATGTTTCGATATTATTGATTTTTGAGTCACAAAAACTATCAATACACACAATGCTTGTTTTGAGAAATTGCATACGCCATGTTTGCCTTGCTTTAATATTTAAATTCACAATTTCAATGTTTACAGCGAATTGGTTTCTTTTTTGTTGTTTGGTTCTTTTTTTTGCATTTATTCGTTTTTTTTTTACATTCTTTTTTTTCAGAAATATATTTTCATATATGCTTTGTATGCATGAATTTTAAAATAAATACTCTTTCATTAGTAATAAAAATATGCGCGTCAGAAGTTCATAAAATGGCATAAATCTTCTAAACTGCTTTATTTGCCATTTGGTGCAGTAAACCATTTTAATAAATTAACAACCACAATTGCCATCCACATCCAATATCATCATCAGTATTGGCAGCCGTAATGGCAAATTGGTATGGAACAGAATGGAAGTTTGAATATGAGAGTGAGTGTATTTGTTAACAGAACGTTTAGTATTCTATATGAGAGAAAGAGAGAGAGAGAGAGCGAGAGTGTAGGTAGCTTATAGCAGCATTAAGTTGCATGAAATTAATTTCATAAAATCACAAAATATAAATTCATGAAGCTCAGCGAAACGCATAAACAGAAAAGTAAGACAGACAGACAAACATATACTTAAATGCTTTTATATACTACATACGCTATACATATGTATGTATGTATGTATGTGTACATGTGTACATATGCAAGACTGTAAATGTTATTTGTGTTGTTGTTGTATGTATCATTGTAGACTGCTTTTCGAGTTAACGCATCGGAACATGTTTTAACGCATAAAGTGTTTGTATATGTTTGTACATGCACACACTTTAAAACTGCGCACGAGCGCCTAAATGTATGCAGAGCATAAATTCTATTTGAATATGGACTACTTTAAAGGTTTCCGATTAAAATTTAAAAAAAAAAAAAAAATAAGTAAAAATTAAAATTAAAGAGAAAAACTACAGGCATGTAAGTTTATCTAAGTTAATATTTTGTATCCAGTATTCTCCAAAAAACGAATTTAAGAGAGATGAAATTGTTTTTACTCTTGATATTATTTTAAGTTAAATTTAATAACTTCAAAATTCAAATTTCAAATTTGTTTAATTTGATTTTTTTTTTTTTTTTTTTTTATGTTATCAAATATGGCATTCAAATAAGTATTAAGCTTGTTTTAGTTGTTGTTGTTCTGTTGTTGAGCAGCTGCCACTATTATTTGACTTACACTAATATGCTTCAATTAAATGCTTAAATGATCACAAAACTATCAAAAACGATTTCACACAAATACGACAGACCGGCAGACAGACAAACTCTGATTACATTGCTTATTATTAGTACTCTGCATTTTGTATCTAAAAGTGCAACTTTAAATGCTAAATGTATCTGCAACTCTGCAACTGCTGCACTGGATTTGCAATAACAAACCGAAAGCTACTTAAAATCTGTCTACAATAACACTTTTCGTGCATGTAGTATAAATGTATGTGTGTGTATGTATGTATCGTTCTAAATACATTCACAAATATACGAATGCATTTAAATGTTGCTGCGTATCTATTTTGTACATATTTGTGTTCGTGTTAAATGCAACATTAGCGTTTATAATTTTCTCATTCGCTGTAGTACGTTGTGGTTGTGAAGCTGTTGCTATTACTGTAGCTGCTGCTGCTATTTGGTGTGGTGAGTGTTTGCCACAGATTTGAGTATTAGTTGAACTCTTATAGACAGCATTAATACATGACAATGAGATACATTTAAAAAAAATATATATATAATTTTTTAGTTCTAAATTTTCTGCTCGAGCTGGCTTAGCTGCTTATTTGTTAAAAAAAAAACTTAGAAAATACGTATACAAAAGTGTTGTTGCTTTATATGTAAAGAAGAAAATTTGAGAAAATCGTATATAAAAATGTACGCACGTAATTCTAATCAATTTCATTTCTTTGATTTAGACTTTCTGTATTTTTTGTCAACTGTATTCAATATAAAATTTATATAAAGAAGCAAATTGCCTAAAATTTAGAGTTACAATATACAGCATTGCTCTTCTTGCTGTCGCTTATTTATTGATTAAGAATGCATACATTTATGCCACAATAACTTCAAGCTTTACATCTATCTAATATCTATGCCATATATACAAAGATATCTATCTATCTATCTAACTTTCCGTCGTCTACATATTTACAAATATATTTACAAACACAAGTTTTATCAAAGATTTTGATGTCTGTCATTTGACTGCTTGCTTCTATATTTTGAAATTGATTTTAATGGACAGCAGCAGACAGACAGACAGACAGGCGTTAGCAAAAGAATTTTAGTTTGAATTTTATGCTTTAAATAAAATAAATGCAAAAAAAATAGTAAAAATTTGTAAAATGCCTCTTGATATGATATTTCGTTTAGTTTAGAAGCAGTAAAAATATGTAAAATAGTGTATAGGCATGCATACTCATGCATTACTCGAATGACATGCATGCATGCATGCAATAATCTAGTTAAACTAAAGGAAGTATACATGTATTTAATAGACCTACACACATACACATATGCATATCATTGTTCGTATACTCGTATGTATGTATGCATGTCGTCTAAATGATTGTAGCTGTTTGCTTGTATCAATCATTTTGAAAACAAGAATCATGTATCTTAAATTTTATATTTAATATATTTGAATATTCCCTTTGTTGCATTTATTGTGTGCAATAAATTTTTTTTTTTATATAAAAAATTGAAAATAGAATAAATTAAAAAAAAAAAACATATTTTTGCAATGATTTTTAATTATTATATTTTTTTTTTTAAGCCGATTACAATTTAATTTTAAATATTTTGTAAATATTTTTGAAAAAATATTTTAAATAGTTGCAATATTTTAATGTACAATTCTGTTTTCCTTCTCTTTGCAGGTTAGTAAGAATTTGTACAATTTTTACTTTAAATATTTTATCTTATGAGTATGTGAGTATTTAGATACATTATCTTAAATATCTTTTTTTTTTTAGAAATGAGCTTCATAAAAAATCAAACACAAATGTTGCTAGAAGAGAGAGTGTGAAAGTAGTGAAAAGCTTAAGCTGCGCTCTCACAAATTTTCACTCTCGTCACAATATTTATTTTGTTTTTTTAATTTTTTTTAATTTGTATGTTCGTTCTTGATATAAGAACGAATGTTCTTGATATGAGATGACCACTCGTTTATCATTTCTGAACATATGCGTATAAGACACAACAAGTTGATGCATGAAATTAATAAGTTGAATGCTTGCAGTTCGAAATATAATTCTCAATAGTCATAAGCACATTTCATTCTTGATACAAGTACGTTTCATTCTTCGTACTTGATACAAAGCACAAGTTATGCTTGGTTTTTACTCGCTGTCTAATCAGTGCTGCAATAATAAACAAAGCTATTAGTGTGCGAAAAAGATGGAGATATATTTTTTTATTTGCTGCGCTTTTTTCTTTTGCATTGGTACTAAATAAATTGAGAGAGATAGCGCGCTTTACATCACCTTGTATAATTGCAACACGCTTGTAATTAGTTTTGTTGGTTTTTTTTTTTTTTTTTTTTGTTTGAAATGTCAACAGCAAAAGTTGAAATTCTGTCGAATTCAACACATTTCAGTTAATTTTTGTTTGTTTGTTTTTTTTTCTGTAGAATTGCTTAATGCGGCATGCCACGCCTTTTATTCTTACCACATTTTGTTGCTGACTTTTTCCTTTTTTTTTTTTATTTATTTTTTTTGCTTATTGTGTGTCTTATTGTTGTGTTGCATTTTGCTGCTGCTTTGCTGTGCTTTGCTGTGCTCTGTTGTGATGATTTGTTTTTTTTTGTTTTTTTTTTTTTTTCATCGTAGTCGTCACTCGTATGCAGCACACAATGTGAACGTGTTAAGTGCTTGGAAAAATCAAAGGTACATTGCACGATCAAGTGAGCAACTTCATCATGTTTTTTAGGACACTGACTTTAGAATGACTTCTTTGTGTTGTTGTTGCTTTAGTCGTCGTCGTCGTCGTCATAGCTTCAGTTTACGCTGCTGCTGCTGCTTCAGACTTCAACATCATCGTTGTTGCTGTTGTCCTCGTCGCTAACATTTTGTCCAACTTTGTCGTTGCATTTAGCTTTTATATAATTTTTTTTCTTTTTTTACTCACGTTAAGTTTTTCTTTCACTTTTTTTCTTTTCTTTTTATTTTATTTTATTTATTTATTATTATTTTTTTTTTTTTGTGTGTGTAGCTTTTTCTTTCATTACTGCTGCTGCTGATTTTTTCTATAATTTGTATAAGAAGCAACATCAAGAAAATGGAAAACAGCTCATTCTACTGCATTTTTATTATTTTATGTGAGCTGAGCTTTGTGTGTGTGTGTGTGTGTGAGTATTTTGTTCCTTATGTGCATTTGCTGCTGCTTCATCTGTTTAATAGAAAATTATGCTACAACGTATAGAAGCAGAAGAAGCAGCAGAAGAAGCAGAAGCGTAGTAGTACTACTAGACTGCCACTCAGACCTCTAACCATTCATTTTTCATCCATCCATCCATCCATGCATCCATCTAATATTGCTTGTTGTAACTTGACTTAAGTTTCATGCAAAAAGCAGTTATTGGTCACGTACAAGTCGATGTTCGCTTTTTTTTTCTCCTACTACTGCTGCTGCTGTTGTTGTTGTTGTTGTTGTTGTTATTGTTGCTGCTCATATTGCTGAATAGTCTTTGTCATAATGAGCCATCCAGCCATAAGCCATAAGTCGATGAAGCAAATGGAGTAGTGAAATTAATAAGAAGAAGTAGATTTATTAATAACGCTTGTGATGTGCTTTTCCTTTTATTATTATTTCTTTTTTTTTGTTACCCATTTTTTGTTGTTATTTTTTTTGTTATTTTATTAAGTATCATCGAAAAACACTTTGTAGCGCCATATTTGCATCCGCATTAGTCTGCTTTTTTTTTAATAGGCAAACATGTATGTGGCACATACAATATGGTACATATTAGTGATCTTCTAAGAAAACTAAGTAAAATGTATTAAAAGAATGTAATATTTCTATGCCTACAAATTTTAAATGGGAAAAACTTAACGTCTTTCAACGAAATTAGCTACTTCTATAACAGGCAAGCGCAGATCCTGTCCCTGAAGTTTAGAACATTTTAAGTTAAAGAAAAGTTTTTTTTTTATGCCTAAAAAATAAGCGCGGCGCCATGGTTTTGATATTGGATGATATAAAGTGTTTTTACCCAATTCGAAATTAGTTCATTCCGTGGCACTTTCATTTTCGTACTTGATCTGGTTGTTCCCAAGAAAAGCTTAAGTTTCAAATTTTAGCTAAATTTCTCCGGTAGTCTCAGAGTAATTCGCGTTGAAATAAACAGACAGACAGACGCATGGACATGGCTAGATTAACTCGTCTCATAGAGTTGATCAAGAATATATCTTTTATGGGGTCTACATCGTCTCTGAAATTCTCACAGATAGCATCTGAACTGTCGTAATATTTTCATATTGTTCGAAAGTTCTACGTTTTTTATACCCGCCACACATAGTGTGGAGGGTATTATCATTTTGTCAGAAAGTTTGTAACGCATTAAAGGAGACGTTGTAGACCCTATAAAGTATATATATTCTTGATCAGCACGACGAGACGAGTCGAAGTCTGTCTGTCCGTCTGTCCGTCGTCCGTCTGTATTTATGCGATTCATTCGCTTAGTTTTAAAGATATTGACCTGAAACTCGGAACTTAAGCTTTTCTCAGTCCTAAGCAGTTCAAGTGTTAAAATCAAAGTGTCACGCCCATTTTAAGGTATAGCCCCCATACAAACTTACGGTTTTTTCGGATTTTTCTATGAAAATAGCTATTATTTATGAATGTAGTTACTCGAAGTTGGAAAAAAATTACTTTTAATGCCATCCAATATTTCAAATAGGGCCACGCCCATTTTTAGATATAGCCCCCATACAAACTTACCGCCTATTCTCAAATTTTTGTATTAAAATAGGTATTATTTTTGAAACTATTCACTCAATTTTGGGTAAAAACACTTCTAATGACATCCAATAACAAAACCAATGTGCCACGCCCATTTTTAGCTATAGCACCCATACAAACTTATTGATTATTTTCCAACATTTGTATGAAAACGTAATTATGATCACACATAAACTATTCAAAGATTCGTGTGACGGGTATTTAAGCTTCGGTTCCACCGAAGTTAACGTTTTTCCTTGTTTTCTTTCAAAACTGTTCAAAAAATAAGTTTCGATGCGTAGTTGACGGAGTTATTGCTGCATAAGTGAAAAAGAAGAAAAACATATGTATTTTTTTGAGCATAATTTCAGATTTTGGAAATTCCAAATGTGCAATTTATTTTTACTCGACCAGACCTACAAGCCCTACTATAAAATTTGTCAGCTTTTTTTTTTTTTAAACCCGAAAATAAAATCAGGTAGGTCTTCAGTTTTAAAAGCTTGAAATGAGTACGAATCAAGAACAAAATTTCGAAAAAAAGAAACCTTTAATAATTTGGAGTAAAAACATTGGTTTTTTTTTTTTTGAAAATATTGTTTTGCAAGGAACAAATTCGCATCTTTGTACTGAATCGATTGCTGAGATAAATGCAGCATCGAATCGAAAATGTTATTAAAGTTCGTCTCGGTGAATATGAATTAATCTGATATTTCAGAAATATTTTAAATTCGAATATCGAATTACGCATGCAGCTAGCTGTAAGCTGTAAGCAGGCTGAAGGCATTTAAAAGTATAACACAAATAAATAAAATTACATCTATAAATTTATTTAAATTCCATTACATTTTATTGAATGCAAATGCATACACACACACACACACATACATACTCGTATACATGCATACGCCATGTAAGCATAGCTTTTGAGAAGTGTACGTGTATTTATGTTTACTTTGCAAACAGAAATTCAATTGTGCTCTCGATATGTCTGTCTGTCCGTCCGTCTGTCTGCCTGTATTTCTGTTCATGTAAATAATAATAATGATGACTTCGATGCCACCACCACCACAACGACAACGACGCCGATGACGACGCCGATGACGACGTTAGCGGCTGTAACTGCGGCTGCGGCTATGCTGTGACTTTGTATGCTTCAGCTGACTGGGCTAGTTAGCTGGTGCGGATTGTTATGTCGCATTGTCTGCAATGGCAAATATTGTATACCACACGACGGTGTCATAGTAGTAGTCTGGCAACGGGTGGGCGTGTGGTTGCCACAGCAAGTCATCGGCAACAATGCAACAAAACAATGCTTGGCATAATTCTTTTCTACTTTTTTTTTTTCTCGTATTCCTATTTTTGTGTATATTTTATTATTTTTTTTTTTATAAATCATGCCAGTTTACTATGGCGTCTTGCTTAACAGTTTGTAAGTCCGTCTTTCTGTTCGTCCGTCTGCCTGTATATCTGTTCTTTCGCGGCCAACTGTCGCTTTAGAGTCAGTCAGTCAGTCAGCCATTCACTCATTCCTTCCGAAAATGTTCTGTTTTATATAGTAATACCCACGTCTTCGTGAGCCTCCAGTGCGCTTCTTCTTCTTCTTGTACACTACTGACACACAATCATTTGTCATGGCGTTTTGTATTATTTGTTCGTTGTTCGTTGTTCGTGTACGCTTTAGCCTCATTTCACCCGCTGTGTCATGAATTAGGCAAATCACACAAACACGAATATGATATCATGCAGTTCAAAAACTGCGGGTATATCATATAATTTACGATTGTGAGCCTTTTGAGATACACTCTACTGCACTTATTTTTTTTTTCATTGTATTTGCAACACTTAAAACACTTACAAAATTTGATTTTTATATTCATATAACGCCTTGCTCCACGTAAACACTACATTTTGCGATTTGTGATTTGCGATTTGTGATTTGCGATTTAGGTAAATTTGTACGATTACAAATGATTTTGTTTCCATGCATTTCATATGGGTAAAAGAATATCGCTTAGGAATATTTTCGATTGCTTTTTTGTGTAATATTTTGCATTTACTTTTCAAATATTTCACTTATTTCAAAAGCTACCGATTTGAAATCGGAAATGTATTTTTAGTATTTGTCGAATAATTTGGGAACTCATATTTTTGCAACTGCGTATATTGTAGCGTACTTTTACTTCGTTTCACTTGTATCAAATTATTTTGTTATTGTATTTTTTGTTTTTTTTAGGGAATTACACTAGTCGTCATGCCGCAGTACATCAGCTTGTGGCATATTTATTTTTTTTTTTTTGTTTTTGTTGTTTTTTTGCTGTTGATGGTTTCGTTGTTGGCTTTGGTTGCTGCCGCTGTTGTTGTTGTTGTTGTCATGAGTAAAAAAAGTCGAAAAATTTGTTGCTTGTTATTATTGCGCGCGTTATTGTCATTATTTTTCATAATTTTTTCTTGTCACTGGTATTTTTTTTAGTTTTTTGTTTTTTTCTTTTTAATACCCTACATAATTGTGAAAATATTTCAAAACGATTTCTTAAGCGATTTAATTTAAAAAAAAAAAAGTATAAATTTATTCGAAAGTCAATTTGATACATCTTTGTCCGTCTGTCCCTTCATACAGTCTTTCATGTCTCTCTGTCTAACGTATGCAACCGACTATCTAGCCATTTATTAAAGAAAAACTGCTTGAACTTCAGTTTTAGATATTACTAAACCTTTCAGAAATAGAGTTTGTCATGCTTTTACTCTATTTTATTTGATATTCTTCGTACAAAAATATTCCAGCATTGCTTTTTTATGAAATGTCTTCGAAAATTGAAAAAAATTTTTAAATTATTGCTCTAGTATTGAAAATTTAACTCTTTTTCTATGATATCAATGCAACATCGATATATCGGAATATCGATACTTTAACAATTATTTTAGCGTTAAAAAATATCGATATTTTTTGGTAACGGTTTTGCATTAAAGTCGAATCGTACCATGCGGTTTGTTTCAAGCGGTTCTAGAAAATCCAAACGTTCTGCGTCAGAAACATTAAATTTAGTGCTTCAAAGTAAAGTTTTTTTTTTTTTAAGAACTGACTTGGTTCATGGTTCGCAGCAGTTCCGGTTCGCAACCGGTTTGCAGTTTTGGTTATAAGTGGCAAAAGGCAAAGGCTTGGTAGCCGCTCTAAAGCATATAAATTCTTGGTCAGCATTCAGGGTGGTCTAGCTATGTCTGTCCGTCCATCCTAAGATAAGACTTCAATTGTGGTACATTAAATTTGGGTACAGTGTATCTTGCATTGGAGTATACTCGACTTCAGCGCTTTTTCTTTATTTTTTCTTTGCACTTGTAACTATTTTGCTCTTTTGTACTTGGAATTTATTTGTTGGAATGCTTGCAATTTTGACTTAATTTTTTTTTCTTCTGAGCTCTCTGCATATTTTTCATTTTATTGTTTTTCTTATTATTATTTTTTTTTTTTTTGTAGACTGTCTGTTTGAGATCATAATTCTATTTATTTTGGGTACTCTACTGCGCGCATATTTTTTTTATTTAAATTTTTTTTCTTCTTCAACGTCTTTTTTCTGATTTTCATTTCCATTTTTTTTTGTTTTCTGTGGAGTTGCCATTTTTTTATGATTTGTCGTTAAGGAAGCATTAAGCAAAAGTAAATGAAACATTTATTGCATGAGCGACGACATTTTTATGTGAACTTGTTTTTCATAGTTTTGCTTGCATTTTGTTGTTGTTGTTGTAATGCTTTGTTGACTTTAGATGATGAATTCCTTGCGGCGTTTATAACGTATATTGTATGTGTATGTGTTTGTGTATACATGCACGTATATCCCAGTGAGTGCTGCTTCCTGATTCTTTTAGTTTGCCTGACTAGCAAAATTATAGACAGCGAGACAGACAGACAGACAGACAAACGGACGTCATCATTCGTCATTCGTGTGAGGCTTTCTAAGTTCATTGAAATCGCGCTATATAAACCATTCAACTCGACGACTGGCATGACACCGTAACCTGCTGATGGGTACGTTTTATTCTCTTCAAATAATTTAGTATTCTAGCGAAAGTTAAAATTGATTAACAAAACAAGAAAAAAAAAAAAAAAAAATGACTCGACTTTTTTTTTCTATTTTCTTATTTTTTTTTTTTATTATTATTACTTAAATGCGCTTTATTTCCGTTTTGTTCGTTTGGTTTATCATTTTCCATTTTTTTTTCCATGTTTTTTTTTTTTCATTTTTATTTTTCGTTTGTATCGTTTCGTTTGCTAATTTGATTTATTGCCACAAATCACAAACGTTGTCGTCAACTAAATTAATGGATAAATGGAATGAATAGAATGACTGACTGACTGAATGACTGTCTGAATGCAAAACGAAATCATTTTATTGCTCGTATAATTTCATTAATGATACTTTAAATATTCTGCTACATCGCGCTAATTATGTTTAACAATAAATAAAATCATTAATTAAAACAGCAAACAAAAAAACATAGCAATAAGAAAAGAAACGAAACGAAACAAAACGAAAATGTCAATAAGAATATTTACTTATGTATGGCATGTTGCCATAGTTGCTATCAAATTATTTAATAAACTTTTTCGATTTGCTTGGTTTTTAAGAATATTTTCAAAATTTTCCCATTTAAAAATATGTAAATAAAAGTATTTTTAACGTTGAAAATACTTACCATATAAATATGACAAAGTGTCATACAAAACTCAACAATTAAAATTTGTCTATCAGATTTTTCTTTATTGTCAAAATACAGCAAAGTAAGAGAGAGAAAGAGAGAGAGTATACGACGAAAGTTAAATGAAAAAAAATAAAAATAATAATAATAAAAAGAAAACTTAAAACTGAAAACTGTTGTCATATAAAATAATCAGTTTAACTTTTGCATAACAATTAGCATTTGCCTGAGTCGAGTCGAGTCAGTCAGTTTTTCCTCAACATTAGCACGCTCTGACTTTCTTCCATCAGTTTTGATGTGAATCTGCTTCTGCTGCTGCTGCATCCATAAAATGCAGCTAAAGTTTTGTTGTCCGTTCTCAACATCATTCGAAGCATAAGCAGAGCGCACAGAACGATGAAAAGTTTTGCTTCGAATTAATTAATGCTATAAAATTGTTTCATTTTCATTTATACAAGCTTATTATTTGTTTTTTTTTTTTTTTTTTTTCGTATATATTTCAACTTTATTCGAAAGAAGATATTATTTGTTTTGCTGCTACGAAAAACAGTTAATTTTAATGTTCTTTCTGAGCGAAAAGAAAAAAATTAAACTCTAAAAATCGAATGCTTTTGCAATAAGTTAAGAGAAAATAAAATTTTTTTAATTGTGGAGCAGAAGTTGTAGATAGTTGCAGGAATCGTTTTTATAACGTGTACCCTGAGTGTAAAAGGGCTTATTAAGTTTGTGCGAATGTATGAAACATGTAGAAGGGAGCATGATAGACCCTATAAGGTATAGGGTCTATTATGATCAGCATTGAAAGGTGAGTCGATGTAGCTATGTCTGTCTGTCCTGCTGTCTGTTGTATGAAAGACATTATCTCGGAGACTATAAGAGTTAGGGCTTTCTTATTTGAAACTTAGACTCTTCTCTTTAACGACTAAATCAAGTATGAGAATGAAACTACCACGCCCATTTTTAGGTACAGCCTCCATATAAAATAACCGTTTATTTTCGATTTGTTGTATGAAAATATCTTTTATTCTTGCATGTATTCACTCAAAATTGGATAAAAATACTTTAAATGTCTTTCAATATCAAAACTAAAGTGCCACGCCCATTTCTAGGTATAGGCCCCATATGAACTATCCGGCCATTTTGTGATTTTTGTGTGAAAATAGTCATTATTTGTGAATGAATTAAGTAAAAATATATCTAATATAATCCTGTCTTAACGCTACTGATATTATAAGGATCAGCCCCCACTCATTTTCTATATTTTTTCAAGAAAATATTTATTATTCTGTCCTTTGGTTAAAATTTTACCCCATTATTTTATCTAAACTTTGATTGTATCGGTCTATCTACGCCAAGCCATTTCTTCTCCAAATTTTACTTAAGTCCTTGATGATCATAAATAAACTAATCCAATAAATGCTATTAACTATTGGTAAGACCGAATACTATTCAAATTATTGTCACTGGACATGATCAGATCGATCTGAACGCTTCATTTTGTGTCGCCATAAATTTGTGTACCTGTCTTTCTGTCCATCTTTTTATCTATTCATATCTCTCTATGTCTCTATCTATCTATCTATCTATCCGTCTGTTGTCTTTTCACTGTGTATTTCATTACATTTCTTTAAATTTTCAGAAAAGAAACACGAACTAGACAAATAAAACAAAAAATAAAATACAATAATTGTAAAAAAATGAAAAATACTGCAAAACAATAAAAATAAAAATAATAATATTATTATTTCTTAGTTTCAATCAATTTTGTGGTTATATTTAATTCATTTCATTCATTATGAGAATTGTTATTGTTTTATTATTTTGATTTGTTGTTGTTGCTGTTCTTGTTGTTGTTGTTGTTTTAATTAATATTGATGTTACAGCTAACAATACCATTTTTCAATCTGAACAATATGACGACTACAAAACCACTTTCAAGTCAAAAACTCAAACTCCAACTCATCTCCAACACCATTATTATTGGTTTAAATTGAAAACATGCCTGAGGCATCAATTTTGTATACAAATATGTATGTACTTTTGTTGCTGTTGTTGCTGTTGTTGTTGTTATTATTATTGCTATTGCTACTTTTTGCTGCCAACTAAGCAGAATTTATAATTGTATTGCAAAATAATATTGCATTAAAATTTTCCTAAAATTTAACAAACAATTCAATTAATGCAAATTACAACAATGCGCCAAAGCTAATGAATATTTTATGATATAAAACTAATTTCATTTTCATAATACATTATACCAACACAACACAAACATAAGCAACAAAGCCTTATACACATACACATATATATGTATGGGTATGTGCGAGAACGAGAGTGAGCGAGATAGTTGCACATAAATTGTGAATCGTTTTCAATTTCGCACCAACAAACAAAATGTCCGTCACCATTGTCCTTGTCCTTACTTAAAATGGCCGACGCAACGACCAATAAATGTATACAACAAATGAGTAAGACAGAAACAAACGGACAGACAGACAGACAGAGAGAACTATAAAGAAAGAAAGAAAAAAAAAAACAGAAATATGCACAGCAAATAGAAGGAGTAAAATGTCGCAGATCGGCTACACAAACGAATGACAAACGCAGCTGTGTCCTGAACTAAACTGAACTGAAAAGTGCTATGCTGTGCTGTCCTGAACTGTCCTTGTTCATGTCGGAATTGCCGTTTGGTGTTCATGTTAATGTATTTTATATAATACTCGCTCACTCTCTTACAGTACACAGTTTGAACAGGGTCTTCAAAATTAAAAAAAAATAAAATAATAATAATGATAATGATACAAATACAAACTACTAAAGAAGTAGCTACATTTTTTTAAAATTTTATTTTAATTTATTTATTATATTTTGTTTTTATGAAACACCCTGTATACATTATTATCTATAGTAAGTTGTAAACGCAACATAACAAAAGTTAGCGCCTAACTCGAAAATCGTTTGGCAGCTAAAATGTTACGCGTTCACAACAACTGTCAACACACGCTGCTGCTGCTGTTGTCGTCTCAAATCGATTTGCACGATTTGTAAAGCTTTAAAAAGTGTTTTTTTTTTTTTTTTTTTTTTTTTTTGCTTGTTGTCCGACCACGGTTTTCCTATAAAGTAATCTTAGCCAATAAATCGCCTTTTAAGAGCAAAGTACGCTTAACACCGTCTATCAAATAAATGAATTGTAAGACAGACAGACAGACAGAAAGGACATAACGACAGTTTTTGCAGATCACGCGACATGCTTTGTGGCCATTAAAATCTTAAAAATTTGTGCTTATCAAACTTCGTCAATGATAGCGTAGAAGATGATGCTGAGAACAATAACAATGACTATGGCTATGGCTAAAATGCTATTAAAGCTGGAAGACAAAGACATGAACTTCAAAATTGACCAAGCACATTTTTTATTTTTTTTTTTTTGTATTCTGAGAATTGTTTACACAAAGTATTTTGCCTGAAGTGTGCGTTTCCATTTATTAAAATATTTTCTTAATACGCTTCTACACTTTTGCTGCTGCTTTACGAATTAAATTAAAATTTCGAAGATAGATTCTCCAGAAACATTGAGAGTTAGTTTATATTAAACTAGCGTATACGCGACATGTGCTACTACGTTGTATGAGCGTTACTGCTGCTCTCTCGGCTCTTTTTCGTTTCCATATGAAAACAAACAAAAAGAAAAAGAAACTAAAAAATACCTTTTTTTTTTTTTAAAACATACAAAAAAAAATACATATATGGAAAAAGTTGATAATGGACTTCATGAATGAGACGTGTCGGCCTGATGCATTGTTTTAGTTGTCTACAATTAAGCTTGCCCTTCAAATGATAAACATCGGTTGGATGGTTTCAAAGTCCCTAGCGGACATAGAAACATTTTTATTATTTTGTATGTAGAGATTGTGATTGTTTATTTTTTTAATTACGAATACTAGTTTAAACCTAAAGACTGACGTTGTATAAAGCTGTTTAGAGGTTTTGGGTTGATCAGTGCCCAGACCAGGCCCATGATGCAATAAAAAAATGTTTTACAATGCTTAAGCGTCCAATATTGCAACAGCATGAATGGAGAACCTTTACAAAAAAGGTAACTAGCAGTTGTCTAGATATCTTAGGAGCATAATTTAATTTTTTTTATAAAATTAAAAAAAATCTAGCTGCTCAGAAAAAAACTGTTTAAATTGTTACAATTCAATATATTTGTTGACAATTATCGATTTAATTTTTTTCTTATAAGAAAATTTTGGTTTAAAAATAACTTTAAATATATAATTAAAAGATGAAACTATATCGATATGTTTCGATAACATAAAAACAATAAATAAACGATAATATCGAGCTAGCGAAACTTCGTTATCGATAATCTAACATCTCTAATATGAACTGACGTAGACTTTGAACCAATTTAAAGTATTTTGCAATTTCTATTAATAAAATTGAACAAATTGAAAAATATTTAATTTAATTGTTTTTCTTTTGCTTTTCATTACAGGTAAGCAACTTGCATCTGATTGTAAGTTACAATTTTTATATATTTATATTTAACAATTTAAAACTTGTTCATAAAACAAAAATTTAAAAAACTTTAAAAAAAAGAGATAAGAATGCATTTAACGCAGACAGTTTAAATCGTTTTTTCTTTTTTTTTTTGTCTGTCAGTAACTGATACGATAACTTTCAACATTCTTTGCTAACTTGACTGAATTGATGTGACAACTCTTTTTTTTTTTTTTATTTTTTTCCATGGCAATGCTTGAGAAAACGCTTACTTAATTAATGCTGTCACACTTTTTTGTAATGAGATTTTTTTTCGTTTATTTGTTTCGCAGCATTTGTCTCAATTGTCTGCAACATTTTTTTTTTTTTTGCTTTTTTTTTCGAGAATAAGTTTTCAAGGCATGTCAATGCATTTTGTGCCTTTTGTGCCTGCAGACTGATTTATTTTTTTTTCATTTTTGTCAAAAGTTTTTATTTGTTACTTATGTTCAAGTTTAAAATGCTCTAAAACATTTACTGCGACCGCAAAAATGAAAACTTAACTGAAAATAGCCAGCAGAACAAATAAAATGGCGTCGGCGACATTTTAAAAGTCTAAGCGTTTGCATTGAGATCAGATTGTATACGGCTAGCGGCATTATCTGTTTGTCTAACTGTCTGTCTGTCTGTCTTTCTATCTGTCCGTCTGTCTGTCTGTCTGTCTGTCTGTCATTTAGTTGCAGATTTTCAGTTAGCAATATCTTTATTAAAAGTTCTAACTGATTCATGGCCGCTGCATGCGAAAACCACAACTCAAGTTAAAACTGTTTGATGCCAGTTTAATGTAAAAGTAAAGAACGAACTAACCGACAAAATGTACGAAAAAGTTTTACGTTGAACTTTTATGTACTTCATTGTGTATTTTTTTTCTGCTGCTGCTGCTGGTTTTTTTTTGTTTTTAATGGAATTTAACTTTATGCAGCGCCCTATGCGATAGAATGCGGTACGACAAGTACAGTTAAAATCTAACTCATTCATTCGTTCGTCGTGCAAGACACGAAAAGCTAAAAAATCCCAAACGGAAATATACACTTTAGATTTGTTTCATTCCATTTGAGGCGGCAGTAGCAGCAGCTTAACTTCAACTCCCCAAACTAAAACTCAACTCAACACGACTTCAATACAAATGCTGCTGACGCTATCGCGTTCGCGTTTTTCATATTTTTTTTTCTTTTTTTTTTTTTTTTGTTTTTCGTTTTCCATTGGCGCGCTGTGCCGCAGTCACGTTTAAAACATTAAAGTTAGATTTATGACTTTTCGGGTTATAAAATGACTTTAGATTGATTCCCGTCACATGATGACAGTTTTTCGTTTTTCATTATTAACAACAACAACAACAAAATACAGACAGACAGACGGACGGACCGAACGAACGAACGGCAGTTAAAAGGAACTGAAGTAGTGACAAACAGAAAGACAGACAGACAGACAGACACGAATGATAGCAGCTGTTGGCCTGGGTCGAAAGAAGAAGTCTCATAGCTGCATAACGATCAGTTGACTTGACTTGACTCTTGTATCGTTTTGGGAAAATTCATATTGCCTACGTGTAAAATGCTAAACGAATTCGTTAGATGTGCACTAACTAACTTTTTACTAGCCTGGTTGACTGGTTTTATCCTTTAGTTTGCACTGAGTTGCGATGAAACGAAACGAAACGAAAACAACAACAATAACAACAGCAACAGCAGCTGCTGCAGATTCAGATTCAGCTGCAGTGGCACGCGTGTTCAGTGAATCATATTAAACTATTCTTATGTATACAAATGAGGGCTGTTCAAATTCTTTTTCAAACAACTTTATTTATAAAAGCATTAAGAAGCAAAATATGTGATTACAAAACTGAAAAGTAACTAAATGAACAGCAAGAAATGGAACGATATGTTTTTGAAACGGTACAGAGTATATAAAATAGTAAAAATACTTCTATGTCCGCTAATGGACTTTGAAACCATACAACCAATAAGTTCCAAACCGATTTCATTTGAAAGAGAGCAATGCAAGTAGAGTTATAGAACACTAAAACAATGTTTTAGACATATTCGATTCTTTCATGAAGTCGATTTTCGATTTTTGGGATTTTTCTTGCCAACATATTTTGTTTTTGGTGACAAATACAGAAATAAAAGTTAAGGTTATACATACAAATACTCTTGGTCTGTACTACAAAAACGCCGTATATAAAAAATATATAAAAAATATGCCCTCGTATTTATGCTTTCGTATGCAAGATGCAAGCAAAACAGTAAGTCAGATACTTAGTCACTCCTCAGTCAGTCAACTACAAGACACTCAGTCAGTCAGAACAGATAGCGTCCGCATTCGTAATCGTATTCGCATACATTCATCCATCCATCCATCCATTCATCCATTTATTTATCCATTTCCGCAGCGCAGCATTCGTCTATGTCTTAGCTGCGACAGCGCGTGCCTGTTCAGCGCTTGTTGTCGCTCAGCATCCTGCCAGTGTCCTTGGCAGCATCTGTAGACAATGAATTTTTAAGTTGTTTATAAGTTCCTATCCGTATTACTTGTAAATGTATCTAAAGATACATAAATTTGTACATACACACATACAAACACATACATAAATGTTTGTGATTGTATTGCCCGCCTATGTTTACGCCTGTTTTGAAAAGCTATGCTATGTTGTCCTTTCGTTTCCCCATGGATTGTTTTGGGACAGTAAAATGATACTGTGGTTTTCTTATTTTTTTTGATTTTGTTTTTGTTTTAAAGAAACGCGTAGTGTTGGCTTTGTCGTTGGTTGTGTATGTCTCTGATTGTTTGCAGGCGGAATTAATTTATGTGAACATTAATTTCAATCCTGTTCAAATTTGACAAATTGTTTGTTTGTTGCTTTGTTTGTTGCTTTCGCATAAAATGCAAGCGAGCGAAATGAACAATGAATAATAAAAAGACAATAGAAAACGAATAGAAAGTTTAATAAAAAAGGGACATAAAAAAAATGTTTTTTTTTTCTTACTGTAGTTTGAGTAATCTTATCAAATCATTCGTTCACATTTTGAAATATATTTCATTGGAATATAATAATTGCAGAAATAGTTTGTCATTGTCTCGTCTCTATTGAATTAATCCTTACGATAGTTGCTCCATAATTTTTTTTTTTTTGGAATAAATTTGCCTGACTTCAATTTTGATTTCGATTAATCGTGCCGATTCGGAATTAAATTAATAACCAAAACTTTTAGGTTAAGCCCCAGTATACATTAATTTAGCTTTAAACCATATTTTTCTTTAGTTTTTGACTCTTGAAAATCCAATGGTATACTTTAAAGATGGTACCCCCAAATAGGTTTCATAAAATTTTTGTTTATTTACAGCCGAGCATACTCGATTTAGCTTTACCACTGGTTCGTATTGATTTTGATATAAATTCAAAAAATTTTGAAGTTGAATCAAAATTCAACTGAAAATAAAAATGTGATCAAAATGTTGTTTGCTTGCCAAGGGAATTTGGGAACAGGTATTTTAAAATTTTGGCATTTTTGTAACTGGTATTTTTTATATTTGGTATTATTTCTGGTATTTTTTAGTGCGCAGAAGTTTTTTTTTTCAAAATGTCTTAATTTTTAGCGGAATTTTATTAATTTTGCTTCACGAAACAACCTTCTAACCTGGCAATGCTGTTCACTAATATTCCTTTTGCATGAATACATCAAACTCAAACTCAATTTGATTGAGGAAATAAGTAAGATTTTTGTATTATTTCAAATAAATGGGTTAAATATGTAAGTCATCTGAGATTACAAATTGTGTGCATCTAATTAAATTGTGTCTAGCTACTTTTTTTTTTTTTGAACAGCTTGAAACATTTTTGTGCTAATTAACAACTTTTTAGTGCTAAGATACAATTTTCCGCTCATTTTCAGTGAAAGTGTCACACTGATGATCTGACCTGACCTCAAACCACAAAAAAAAAAAAAAATGTTTGGCACATATTTCATTTGCATTAAGCGAAAATTGAATGCGGCGCTGCCAATGAGTGAATAAAATAAAAAAAAATTTTTTTTAAGAGAAAAAGTGTTGCACACCTATATTTGCGCTATTTTTTTTTTTTTTAAGTGTAAATTTGCCACCTTTTGAATGAGTATTTTTTGTTTTTTCACCATTTGCAAATGACCGCAAAGAGGTTAGTAGTTGCAGTAGTCGTAGTCGTTGTTGTTGTTGTTGTTGCTTTCTAACATTTAATACAGACAAACAGTAGCGTTCATTAGTAAGTAGTTTTGAAGCAAATTGAAGATGAGCAGCAGCAGCCGGGCAGCAGCAGCTGAAGCTGAAGCAAAACTTAAAGTTACAGCAAAGAGCTAAAATGCGCTAACGGATGATAACGTAAAAACGTTTCCGTTGTAGCCTGGTTAGCAAAAAAAAAAAAGAGGCGTTTTGGACATTTGAAACTCATTGCTGGTTGGGCGGAGGCGGTGAAGGCAACAGAACACATTAAGCTAACTAACTTGGGTGCACGGGCTTAAAACGCTAATTACGTGGTCATTAATTGCGCTAATTATTTTTCATTTTGTTGCGCATTTTTGCAACACGATGACGACGACGACGACAAGTATTGATTGAAAAAGTTCTAAGTTTGTAATTCTTAATTAAAGTATTAAACGTAACGATACTTCCATGTTATCGGTATCGATAACGTTTAAGCATTTGCTTCAATGTTGAACGATACTTCAAATAGTATTGGTATCGAATAAATTTATGTATCGTTAAAAACAAACTAAATATTTATTAAATCGAATTTTAAATTATTCATCAAACGAGCGCAATATTAATTAGGTAAATATTATTATTTTACTTTCTGAAACTTTTGAAATAGTCTTTCGTTCGTTTTTGTTTTTTTTTTTTTTTTTAATAGATAAAATGCAACGAAACGAGTAAGCATGAAAGAAAGTATTATTTTGCATTTGCATTTCAATTTTTCTGCGAATGCTGCTGCTGCTGCAAATGTTTTTCAACACAATCTATTTTTTTTTTTTTGGTTTTGTTTTGTTCTGTTTGTAAATGGGTCGTTTGCATTAATTTTCTACTAGAAATGACATGGAATGGAATGGAATGGAGAAACAGAGAGCGAGTTGGATTTGTAATTTGAACTATTGCGGAAATATGACAGCACGAGGGTGACGCATCATAATGAATGTCACAGTGATAATGGTAAAATGAGCGCCCACAAGTGCAATGCACATACACACATACACCTACATATACCTACACACATATATAACTATAATACTTATAAAGACAAAACCAGACAGACGGACGAACGGAAAAATCTTTAGACAAAAGTGTCGAAGTTGAATTTTATTTATTTATTTTTATTTTTTTTTTACATTTAAACCGCAAATGACCGACATTTCAGTCAGTGCAGATTGTGACAAATACGAAAAATGAGTTATGAAATAAAAAAAAAGAAGTAAAAGACAGACCGACCGACTAAAAGACCTAGTAGTGATATATTGTATTGTATAAGTACACACAAAAATTAAAATGTTGGCAGCAGCAGATGCATTAATTTTATAAAAATGGCTATTTTAATCGAGGTGCGTTCAATAAATAAGAGCAATTCTCGCTCGATGCTTCAAACTGTCAAATTTTTCAACCCATCACACATGCATAGTGTGATAATATTTTGTCTTTGGGTCCAAGATGACCCCTTAAAGCATATATATTCTTGATCAGCACGACGAGACGAACCAATCTAGTCATGTTCGTCTGTCTGTTGCGGGATGATACATTCGCTCAGTTTTAAATATCTTCAGCTGAAACTCGAATACTTTTTCTTTCTTTCTTTCAGTGATTTTTCACAGTGACTTAAAAATCGTCATGTCACACTGCGATTGAAACTAGTGATTTGCGATTTTCTTGTTCCTCATTAAGTTCAGTTAACGGCGATTTTGTTTATTGCTCTTCACGAACAGTGAACCTGTTAAGTAATCGTTGCTTGTTGTTCGTGAACTGCGTTTTTGTCGCTGTTTGCAGTCACTGCGATTTTCTAGTAGCAGTCTAGCGACAGACACTCTTCCTGCCAACACTAATAGTTCATATATTAAAATTAGAATGCCACGCCCACTTTTAGATCATATATGGTAGTTTTTTTACAAAGCATCAATTCCTCGTTTGATTAGTCATATTTATTGTACACACCTCGTAAATCTATCTTACCACATTGTTTCTAGCTTTATACGATATATTTTATAATGCAAAATACTCACTAACTCTCTCTTTCACTCACTCACTCACTCACTCATCATCATCGTCATCGTCCTCAACATTGTCCTTATAATCGTCGACATCGTTACATTTTTTCGCTAATTGAAAGTTTCATCATGTTGCTCATCATTCGCATCAACATTTTGACGTTGCGTTTTTTTTTTCAAAAAGTTTAGAGTCATACTCACAATCTCTTCCCCCACTCCCCCCAACTATATACTTCATACTTATACAATAGTAAAACGCTGACCTAAACTTTCTATTTGCTTCTATTCACTCACTCACTCATTCGCTTATTCACTCATTTACTCATTTTAAATTATATAGTTTTACTCACTCTAACTGCCCTCCAGCATTTTGATACTTTTCACTTTTCATATTTTTTTTTTTTTTTTGGTACATTTTTCCATCATGCTTTTCTCGTAATATTTTCACAGCAAAAGCTATTTTTCTGTTGTACTATCTCACTTCTGCAGAAAAAAAAAAAAACCGATTTGGGTGCAGACCCACTCATCCTTTCAATTTTCATGCTCCCAGCCATTTGGTTTATATTCAACTTGAAATTAATCAAAATTTTGCGAAATTAGTTTTTCTTTCAACCACTCCGAAACTATTCGTTTCTGACAATTTTTGTTGTTGTCGTTGTTGTTGTTGCTACTTTAATTCATTTTATAAATGCATTTTTCACATTTGTGTCTTTTTATAGTTTTAAGAATGGACAAAAATAATTATTATCATTTAGCTAAAATATGTGAAAGCTAAATTTGATTTGAAAATGAGCAAACGAATTATATAAAATTCTGAATTAATTGATTGCATTCTAAGAAGGTAACAAATGGAAAAATCTGCTTAAATATTACGAAAAATTTCGTACATTGTAGTCATGGAATATCCATCAGGTTTTGTGAATTAGCCATGAACTTCTTTGACAGGCCCTGAACCGTATTGTCTCATTGGGAGCCACACACTAAGTGAGACAATACGGAAACAAGAGGAAACGGGCCTGGGCTGAGCATTGGATTTCAAGACAAGGTTTGAGCCAGGAAAAGCTATTAAAAAACGAATTTTAATCTAAGGTCACCAAAACATTGGTATAGCTGAACTGAACTCAGCTATGGATCATAGTAGGGCTTCTAACGGGCCACAAGGAACTATGGAAAGACTTGCATATAATGGGTGAAACAGGTACCCTGGACTGTAGATTCTGTGGTAGGATGGAGTAGACAGCTAGAAGCAGGATGCTGTGTGCTCTTTCTTGCAACATCTGCACACAAATTATGCTTGAAGGTGTTCACAACATTTGACTTTAATTAGCAAATGAATGAGATATGAAGAGAATGCACACAAATATTTGAAGGTGTACACAATGTTTTGTGCAATTGTGCAAAAATGCAACATTGCACTAACGGCACATTGAGCTGTGTTAGCTGCTTGGGATTTCGGTTTGTTTGTTTGGTTGGTTTCATTGAATATTTGTTAGGAAATGTCAGGAAATAATCAAATTATTAAAATTTAGTAACTACGTACAGCTTTCATCATTTGTTCCAATGCAAAAAAAACATATTTTTTCATATTTGCAATGTTACACAGTTGCAATTCCTGGATGAATGCATGGATTAAATCACACTTTACTCCCCTAATTATATGCGTACACACAAAAATATGCTCTTATTCAATAGAAGCAAATAAATTTTGGTCAAATTTAATGCAACTGTGACTTTAATTTGAAAAGATTAAATTTTGGAAAAGAAAAAAAAAAAGAAAAACCAAAATAAACATTTTAGCTACAATTCCATTTCTGATGCAAAACTGCGCCACTTTGCAGCTTTTGGGTAGATTGAGGAAAAAAAAAAAGAAAGAAAGTAAGGCAAACCAAACCAAAAAAGGCAAAAATAGGAAAAAGTAAGTTGCAAAACCGAAGCGTTTTCACCTGTGCACATGGTTTATGTTTGTAACTTGTAGTTTAAGCTTTTGAAATGCGCTTGACATGCAAATGCTGACTGCTCCATGTTTTATGCTGCATGCATTTTCAGTTTACAGTAACCTGTTCAGTTTCCCCTGTAATTTCCCGCTGACGTCGCTGAATGAGCTATTACGGCAATGTCTCCAGCTTCAGTACCAGTTCCAGTACCAGTTCCAGCAATAGCAACAGCAACGGTAAAGGTAACGGCTCAAACTGCTGCTGCTGCTGCTGCTGTTGCTGCTATGGCTGCTTAGGCAGTCAACTGGCTGTACAACGAATATGTTGCCGTATCTGTATTTGTATCTGTATCTGCTGCTGCTGCTTGTCTGCTTGTGCTGCGCTGTTGTATCTATACACACATATGTGGGTTAAAGCAAACGTAACTTGACATTTTTCCTTCAATTTCGCATGAAAATTACATTGCGTATGTGTGTGTGTGTTTGGGTGTTTGTGTATTTGTATTTGTCATGTTCATTTCAATTTCGTTGGCAAAAGGCTTTAGCAAAGCGGTAATATGAATGAGTTTGAGTGGGTGTTTGGTTGGATGAATGACTGAATGGATGGATGGATGGATTGTTGCAGACATGTGTTAAAGGATGTGCCAACGATATGTTAACAGCAGCAAGCAGCCAGGCAGTCAGGCAGGCAGCCAAGCTAGCAACCAAAAAATACAGAGCAAAGAGCTAAGCTCAACTTGTTCGTCGTTCTTCTCTTTCTCATTTTAGCCAACTGAACTGGACTGAATATTTGAAAGGACATTTTCTTCTGGCCCGTTTATATCACTCGACCCGTATTCTACATTTGAATAAGTTGGTTGGCTGCGCTTTTTTATCCTTGCTGCTGCTGCTGCTGCTACTGATTTTACTTCTACTTGAACTGTGCCGCAAACGAATGTTATAGCGAGAAAGTGAAGGAAGTCAGCCAGTCAGTCAGTCAGTCAGTCAGATAGACAGCCAAGTCAGTTTTAAGAGCCGCAGTAGAAATATTGAGCGAATGATAACACAACACAACACAACGCTTGCATTGTAGCAGGCTAAAAGGATATGCCATATACCAATGGAATAGCATACTATATACGATATATGTATATGTATCTACACGTATGTAAAGTATATTTCAATACAGAATTGCATTGGGATAAATCGCGAAACGAAGAAGAAGAAGAAAAAATGTATATCGTATGAGGAATACATTATTTTTTTCTTTTTTATAAATGCTGCAAAGTAGCGAGAAATGCATTAATCAAAATGTTAAATAAGCACTGGGATTGCGTTCGCCAGTCAAGCGGCTGCGCTTTTAGATTGAAAACTTCACAGCAAAAAAAAAAAAAAGGAAGAAAAGGAAGAAAAGGGAATGGGAATGGAACGAATGAAGCACGATGTGCAATATTCAATTCAATTTGGATTTTGATTTCGCTACATATCAAATCAAATCAAATCACTTTCATCTGTTTCTTTTTTTTTTTTTTTTCCATCTGAACAACATTTTTTTACTTTACGCTACTTTACTTCTTTTACTAGCAAAGAGTAATTTTACAGGAAGAACATGTGAGTTGTTGTTGCAACGTACTCGAGAATTCATTCGATTTCCGTGTGACTTTGATTAAAAATGAAGAAAAGTCTTCTTGCAACGTTTCTCTTTTTTTTTTTTTTTTGTGTGTATTTATTAAGCTTGGAAAATAGTTTTTACGTGGTCAATCATATCTTAGCAGGTTAGTGGCAAGGATTTATGTACACAATCAAAGCACAATTTAAAAAAAGCTAAATTGTTGCTGTGCACTCGAGATCGTTTTACTGTATAAAATGCTACAGAAACCCATTTTTTGTATTTAAGAACAATCTTTTTTTGTATCAACAATCGTGCTTTGTATCAAGAACATTCGTTGTTTATATCAAGAACAATCATTCTTTTTGTCTAAAACATTCGGTGTTTATATCAAGAACATTGGTTCTTTGTATCAAGAACAGTTGTTTTTTATATCAAGAACAATCGTTCATTTTATCAAGAATATTCGTTGCTTATATTAAGAATAATCGTTCTTTGTATTAGGAACAATGGTTTTTAGTATCAAGAACAATGGTTCTTTGTATCAAGAACAATGGTTTTTTTATAAAGAACAATTGTTCTTTGAATCAAGAACAATTGTTCCTTTTTATCAAGAACAATTGTTCTTTTTATCAAGAACAATAATTTTTTGTATCAAAAGCACAATTTCTTTACTTTTTGTGGACATCTTTTTATATTCGATACAAGAAAACAAGTAGGAGAAGGCATGATAGATCATACAAAATATATATATTCTTGATCAGCATTGATAGGTAGAGTCGATTTAGCTATGTCTGGCAGTCTGTCAGTCCCTCCGTCATGAAGTCTGCCGTATTATAGAGATTATCTCTATCTCTATAAGAGTTTTTGTATGTAAATTTAATACAATAAAGCATGATACTAAAATAAGATTTAATGTGTCTAACGAAAAGTTGGATTTGATCATTGTAATGTTGTTGCTTTGGTTCTTCACTTTGCTTGTTTGTTATTTTGATGCCACTGAAGCAGATAACGGCAGTCAGTGCATAGGAAAAACAGCACTTATGAAAACTGCCAACTTAGTTTTTTTTTTCTTTTTACTATTTATTCTACATTCGTCTGATGTGCATTTATTTTTTCGTTTTGCTTAGGCTTCTTCCATTTTTTTTTTTCTATTCTAGCTTCTTACCTAAAGAAATAGAAATATCTGCCTGCTGAAGTGTGTGCACTCGTTTGAGTAAGAAATCCTGTTTCCTGCACTTGTGTGTGTACTTTTTCTTTCCTTTTTTTCTCTTTTTAGTGTTGCTGTTCCTTTTTTTTTTTTTTTGTTTTTTTTTTTTTTTTGCGTTTCTTATGCTCGTTTGGAGCGTTTGGAACACGCAGAGCAATTACAGAAAGAGCATCGAGTTACTTTTGAGTTTGCAAATAGTGCAAAAGGTTAAAAGATGCAACTTACATACATGCACAACATTTGCAAAGCATGGACTAAAGTAAATAGCAGCTAAAGTAAACTAAAAAAAAAAAAAAATTTGAGAGCTTTGAGAGTAAAGCAAAGCAAAGTAAATGGATTCTTTGTAATAACTAAATATGTAAATTTAATTTAAAAATATATAAAAAGAAATTAAAAATAAAAAACTCAATAGAGATGAGATATTTTTCGATACTTTGAAAAAAAATTGAAATTAACGAATCTAAACATTTTTTATATAATTTTTTTTTATATTTTATCAGAAAATATATAAAAAAATTAATATGTAATCGTTTCTTTAAAGGCAAAAGCATAAAATTAAATCGATTAATTTTAGGAGAAAATCATGCTGGCAACACTGCATTAAATCTATAACGTCTTGATTTTTCGCAGCTACTTTTATTTTACGTTTTTATCTTTTTTTTTTTTTTTTGGATATGTCGACAAATTTTACTGTTTAAAATGAAACTTTTTTTTTTAAACTAAGTTTTTTCTTGGATAATATTAAAAGCAAGAATAACAATAATAATAATTATAAAAGTGAAAAAGAAAACAAAAGCAAATAGAAAAAGAAAAACTTCAATGCGCACCAACCAAGCGAACCAGTGCACACAGAGTTGAAAGAAAAGTAAAAAGTAAAAAATAAAAAATAAAATAATAATAATATAAATAAAATAAGCGGAAAAACTCACAAGTTTCGTCTAAGAAGAAGAAAATTGAAATCTAAGTTAATAAGTGCTAAAAGTAGTGCTGCTCGTTACCACAAGCAACGGCAAAATTAATATGCACTTCAGTGGAAAATTTAAACCAAAAAAAAAAAAAAAAAAAGAAAATGTAAGTAAGTGAAAAGAAAAGAAAATCATGCAACGACATCGTTGACGACGACGACAACGACTACGACGATTATGTGCAAAGCTATATTCGCTCTAGAAAATGATAATATGCGAGAGTCAACTCAAAAGTATCTTGCAGTTGCTTGAGATACATACTTAAGATACTTAAATTCAAATTAAAAGATACATTTCGCTGCGCTTTGCTTTTACGAACTTTAGAATAGGCAAATTTAAAATTTATTAAACAGTAAAGCGATTAATCGATTAATTAATCATTTAATGCAACGATCAAGTCATCTCTGTCTGTCTGTCTGTCTGTCGTTGAAACAATATTTAAGTAAAATTCAAATTTATATTTTTTCCCTTCATAATTTCCAAAAACATTTTAAATTACACTCCAAAAAAAAAAAAAAAAGAAGAAAATCGTAGAGTCATAGTTTTAGTTAGTAAAGTTTTAGTTGAGAGAAGAAACTGCAAATGAAAATAGAAAATCTGATGCCTTCGCTCATTCGTTTGTTGCTTTATTGCTGTGCGTCGTTGAAAGTTTTTTTTTTATTTATTTATTTTTTTTTCGTTTTTTTTTTTCTTTTTTTTAACTTCGCACTCCAAGTTTTGCCACTCAATGTGAATGGTATTTGCACCATGAATATTTAAAATGGCGCATTTGCGGTTCACTGAAGGCACTGGTTGCAAGTCGAAATTATAGCATAAAAAGCAACAAAAAAAAAAAAAAAAAATGAAACATAAAACATAAATAAAATATTAATAGATATAGTAAGAGACAAATCAAATGACAAATACAATATAAGCTTAATAAAAAATAAAATTGTAGAACAACATTTTGAGTTGAGTTCAAATTAAAATTATATAAAATTATTCGCTTTGCTTCATGTCAAAGAACATTCAACTGAAACTATTTAATTCATTCGGAAAACACTTTCATTTTTTACTCAAAACTTTTCAAAGCCTTTGAAACCAAAAAGAATTTGCAATTTGGTTAGACCGATAACTTTTTTAATTTGTAACCGATTGCCTATTTTTGTCATGTTACAATGCAACGAAACGTTTTGGAAATGAAATAATTTCAAATCGTACGAATTTACTAATATCGTTAAACCCAAAATTTTGCGCTTAGAGGCACATGACTGATATTTTTGAATATTTTATTGAGAACATAGCTGTAACCCTCGATGATTGGGTTTGATATTTCTTAAACCCCGCTTAAAATGGCTTTATTATAAAATACCTTTACGAAGGCTCTGTATGTTTAATCTTTAAGCCTTCTGGTACCTTCCGGATACTCTATAACAACTTAAATATAACTTCTTCAGCTATTTGTAAACTCTAAACGCACACGGTATTTAGTTTTAGCATTAAAGGATCACTATTTGTAGTGTTTTGTTAAGGCTACTAAGACTACCGAACGACTGTATCGATTAGGTTTTGTTCGTTGTCTTTTGTTGATTCCCTCTGAGACTGAGCCGCAACAAAGCGAATCATTTTAAATGTGTGTGTGTGTGTGTTGTGTAGGGGAAGGCAGTAACACAAATAAAGAAACAATCACCGCAACGTTTTGTTATTTATTTCGATTACTTAAGGAAGCAATAAAAACAAACATAACAAAGGATCAAACGCAAGCGTATACAAAGCTGTGCATGGACCAAAAACGACAAAGTTGCACAGCAGCAGTAGCAGCACCAGAAGAAGAAAATGAGCGGCAAGTGAAACAAAAAAAAAAAAAAAAACAGGAAGCAGGAAACAGCTGCTCCTGCTGTGCCTTCTTCTTCTGGTAAGTGCCAGGACAAATATGAAGTAAGACATTTAACAAAAAAAACAAAAAAAGTTTAAGTACCAGAAGCAAACATGTCATACTATAAATGTATCTGTATGTGTGTATGTGTACATATGTGTGCGTATTTATGTACGTCTGTCTGTCTGTCTGTCCGTCTGTCAGTTTGTATGCCTTTGTTTCTTGTTAGTTCATGCTTGATTTTGTTATTGTTATCATTGTTGTTGTTGTTGTTGTTGCTGTAACTGCTCATCCTTATAAAAGTTAGTGTATGCCATGGCATGGTATGATGTGTGTGTGTGCACATCTTTATAACTCTTATTCTTGAGAACGTACTCATATCCTTTCTCTTTGACAATTTAAGTATATAAATTATTTGTTTGATTTGTGTTTCAGTTTCTTTTTGTTTCTTTTCATTTTACTTGTTTTTTGTTTTGTCTTAAGAAGAACTTAATCTTTCATCTTTGTCCTTGTTATGGCATTTAAGATAAAGAAATTGTTTGTTTGTTTGTTTGTTTGCTTGCTTGTATTATTGCCATATACCAAATTAAATTGATAATTTTTTTTTCATATTTTCAATAAAAATATTTTTAATCTGCAGACTTTTTAAAGCGCCCACAACAACATCACAGCAGAGCAGAGCATCTCATTTTGCAGTGAAATAAAACAGAAAGAGCAAAAAAAAAAAAAAAAAAAAGAAATTGCTTTATCAATTTTATCTTTTTGCAAAGATATTTCCGAAACATTTCCCATTATATTTGCATTAGTAGCCACAACTTCCGTTTCCGGTTAACCGGCACAATGCTTTTATACAAAACACACACATACACATCTTTGTTGAAAACGGGCCGTGCTGTGTTATTACATACACACACACACATACTCATTCAAGGCGTCTTTGATCCAATGAAAAAGAAAATCGCAAAGCATATTAAAAGTAAGAAATAAAAAAAAAAAAAAAAAAAAAAAATAAAAATGGGGAAAATATTACACACAAAGCAAAAAGTGTATGGAAATCCATAGAGAAATAGTAACAGTAGCAGTAATAAGACTGGCTACTATAAAAACTATCTTTACTATCTCAAAATAAATAAATATACTATATATGTGTATGTATGTTGTACATATATTTAGAGATTTCTACAGAATTTTCTTCCCGGAAACTGCTTATCACACATCTTCATGTAGCAACGAAATCGACAAAAAAAAAAAAAAAAAATACAACAATTCAGAAATCATATACTGAAACGAGCGTAGTACTAAAATATTTTGCTAACGATTTCGACAAATTTCGATCTTATAAGGCGGCGTTTCCATTAGGCCGCGTTCCGCGTTAGCGTTAAAAACTCGACAAACTCGCGTTAAATCGTATACAAAAAAGATAGGCAGTTAGGTATGGGAAAAAGTCGCGTTAATTTTGAACGCGACTTTCGATAACACGTTTTTAAACGGATTTCACACCGATTTCAAACCGATTTCTCTTATCGGTTCGAATAATTGGCAATCGTAAGTTGCGCATACTTATGAAAACAGCTGACAAATTACCCGCAAAAAATAAACATTTACATAAAAGCTTCAGCTGCATATATTGAAATGACGGATTATCTTTTCATGCTCGTATTGGACAGCAGTTACTAAAGGAACAACACCTACATCCATTCGATATATTAAAAGTCTGCATTTCAAAAAAAAAAAAAAATATTTTTTTAACCTGTACAATATTTTTACTACATAACAAACAAAATCAGCTGTTTTAACTCGAACGCTAACGCTAAAACGCAATGGAAACACCGTTCCGCGTTTTTCGATAAACTGTTAACGCGATAACAAAACGCGGCTCAATGGAAATGCGGCATAAGAGTATCCATTTTACAATAGTAACATTAGTGACGATAGTTTTAACAATCGTTACGAAAAACTATCGATAATACGTTTATCGTCATTGTTCCAGCTCTAATAATTAATTAAAATACTAAAGCAAAAATTTTAAAACCACACTCGTTGCAGAATTTTGCTTTTTGAAGAATACTCTTTTAGCGCAATATTTATGTTTATATACATACTATATACTCGTATAGTATTTTAGTTACGATATATATCGTATCGTATAGCATCGTAATATATTTTATACATACTGAATGAGCATAAAGAATAATGCGTAGACATGATTTCCGTACGGTTGATTTCTTTGTGCGCCCTTTACTTTCTGCTCTATTCTGCTCAATTCTATTCTGTTTGTTGTTGTTTATTTATGTTTTTTTTCTTCTTCTTTCGTTTGTTCTTTCTTTTAATGCTTCTCTTATTGTAAACTATTCTTATGCTGTATTGTTGCACTATTTTATATTGTATTTCTTTTTGTTGTTGTTGTTGTTATTGTTTTTGTTATTGTGCGCTCGTGCGTTGCCTGCTTATAGTTTATGTTGTTGTTATTGTTGTTGTTCTGGTTGTCTTCTTGTTCCTTGCATTTGCTTTTGTTGTTTTTTTTTTTTTTTTTTTTTTAGAAAATTCTTTGAAACGCCTGTTGTTATGCTACAATTTAAAGATTACCGCATCGAAAAAATATTTGCAAAAGGGTTTTGTACTTTAGCTGTTAGCTCCTTGTCTACGTTTTTGTCTTTGTTTTTTTTTTTATTATTGCATTTATTTATGAATTTGTTTTGAAGACATTACAAAACTGAAAAAAAAAAACAGCAATATTAACCAAGTTTTCTAGGTATTTTCATGGTTTGAATAGTCTCCAAACATGCTAGAGTTGTCTGAGAATGCTTGTTTCTCACAAAATCTCTTTCGATTGGTTTAAAATCTCTTTTAAAATTCAATGAAATAATTAATATAATTCACAAATAGTTTAATCATTATTTTTTAAAAATTTAGTTTAAATTATTTGTGAATTATATTCATTCATTTCATTAAATTTTGAAACCAATCGAAAGAGAGTTTGTCTGAAACCCTCTGCATATAGTAAACCAAATAAATCAATTCAAGCAAAGAACTTAGTTTATCATAAGACTCTAAAGTTTTTGTTTTCATTTTTCTTTTCTTTGCAGGTAATAAAATTTTATTTGACTAAGTTTGTGAACGTCTATAAACCCAAAACGTTAAGGTAAAAAATGAACATCTATAAAATACTTTAATTGTAAAAACATGACTTTATGTTCATGAATTGGGCGAGAAAAACTTAGGTTCCCAATGTCAGCTCATTATTTTCCAAACTGTCTGTTTGAAATTTGTAGAAATAAAAAGACAGACAGACGGACATTTCTAGATCATTTTGTCTCAATTAAAAAAAATATATGTATATACTTTTTAGCAACTACAATGCCTACTTTGATGCATTAAATTTGTGTTCCTATATATAAATATTGTCCCATTTTAGATAGATAGATACTTTTTCGATTTTTTTTTTAGAAAGAATTCTATTTAAAATATTAAACATTTTTGAACTGAACTGCTTGTCAATCTACCTGTCTGTCTGTCTGTCTGTCTGTCTTTTCGTTCGAATATTTTTCGTTTGTACCTTTTTTAGTAACTTTCATTTCATTTAATATGTTTCACGAATTTGTATATGTTATAAAATCTTAGCTACATACATAATATTTCACTATAGAAAATAATTACAAAAAAAAAAGAAAAAAAACAAAAAAAACTCCAGCGACCATGTTAAAATCTATTAATCAAAATCAAGCAAAACATCTTCACAATTGTGACCTCCCTAGGTGCTGTCGTGTTTCGATTTTTTTTTTTATTCATGCAACGTAAATAATTTTTACAAAATCACATTTAAAAGACGACGCAGCAAACTAACAAACGACGTGCATGGCAAGGCAAAAAAAAAAAAAAAAGCATATGGCGCACTGAGATATCGCGCTAAATCGTATATAAATCGACCGACACGTAATGTGGGTAGTATGGGTAGGGGTTGGGTACGACGTAGAGTTGTGTTAAGTAGAGTATTGGTCTCAAGTCTCCAGGTAGCATGTGGGCACATGTAATGCATCTTATTCCCAATGGTACTAAAACCGAAAAAAAAAAAAAACATTGTTCAAGATGGCGTTTGGCGATGGCGTTAAGTACGAACAAACAAAATACAAACAAAGTATGTAACAATGTTGAAAAGTTGCTTGCATAACTGCCTTACTGCCAGCCTGCCTGAGTATTTGCTTGACTGGATACATTTAAAGTTCGTGAGTTTTTATTTTATTTTTATGCGATACGATGCGATGCGATGCGATGTGCCAAGTTGTTTGCTTAGTTTCATATTACCTCTGCTCTATTCTATTCATTCATTCATTTGGATTGCTTTGGCGCTTTGGCATTGTCTGGCTGCGATTCTTGTATAACAAACTAAAATTTTCTTTTATTTTTTTTCTTGTTTATTTGCTTACTTAATACTTCTTGTAATATTGTACGATATACACACACAAACACACACACGCATATTACGATTATTCTCTTTTCTGTGTAAGTCTTGGCATACGTATACGTATACGATTGCTTGAATATCCTTTGGGACATAAATATCATTTGCGTTTGCGTTAAGCATTGAGTCAGACAGACGGACAGACAGACAGACAGATCATTACGTTACAACTCTCAAATTTACGTTGGCTTACGTCGTTAGCTTTACGTGCGTGCGTATAAAATTCGTAATGAATTTTAGATTTCTTTCATTTTGCATTTGGTAAACAAAATCGCAAAGATAGAAAAGTAATTGCCTAATGAAGCGAATGTTCGTTCCACACCAAATTAAGTCATAATATTGTCTGTCTGATTTCTAATCTCAAATAGCTCGATTTTCTGTTAAAGCTGTTTACAAAGGTGCTAAAAATATCGATTTGATTGGATTTTTTTTTTTTTTATTTTTTGTTTTTTTTTTTTTTTTTATATAATATTATATATTTTTAATGTTCATTTGGAAGTTCGAAAAAGGAAAAAAATTTAAAAAAATTTTGTTTATTACATTTTCATCAATAAATTGTATACATGCATGCTGCCGCAAATATTATGAGGCCAATTGTTTATTGGTTTAAGATGGTTTCCACATTTATATTTAAAGCATTCAAAAATACGCTCATAGGTGTTGATGGTCCAAAGCTTTCCATGGTATTAGCCACTTTGTTCTTAATGTGGCGCAAACGTAGTGAAGCGTGTATGAAAGTCACAGATATGGGCAATAGCAGCGTAAACGTGGACAAGAGTAAAGCACCAATCCAATGCAAAAATAAATAGCCAAAGAGTAACGAAGCCGCCAAAAAGTACCATTTCTGTTGTTCATTACCTTGCCCTGGTCCTGGTCCGGTCGCTGTACGGCTGGCAATAAAGTTTGATCTTGAAATTTGCTTTTTCACAGAAGAAATGCATAATTATAGCAATGAGTAAAGCCTGAATAATCAAACCGCTTATTATTTTGAACGGATTAAAATGCAGCATAATGCCGTAGATTGTTAGAAAAATAAGAAAATAATTTGTTTGATAATAGAGTAGATTTTTGACAACACGATTGCCCCATTTCTCAAGGTCTTTTAGATTGGGCAACTGGAAGCGAGCTGAGCCTAAAGCAAAGTCATCCAAACTACGTAAAGGCGGCAATTGCATGCTGCCGGTAAGCGAAGTTGCACTTGTTGTGGCCATTGTCTTTCGAAAATGAGTTTTTTTTCCTTTGCGTTGTTGTTGTTGTTGTTCTTTTGATGATTTGATGAGGTTGTTCACTTAATTTGGCGTATTGTTGCGTGCCGGAACTGTCTTGTCGCCCCAGCGATATTTGCCGGGGATATTGAAATGTCGTTGATTTCTTTTTTGTACGCTTTAGCAGACGTGAACGGTCGCAGTTATCATATATATGTATGATCACTTATATCTGAGTCAGTGTCCAATTTATAAGAAAACAAGCAAGCACAGCGCACTTCTTTGATTTTCACAAAAGTAAAATATTTTTATATAATTTCTTAAGCTGTCTGTGAATTTATTTTATTTTATTCGAAGAATTTTTGTTTGCTTTTCAAATAAATGACATTTTTCCTGACACTTCAGTTTTACTTATTTAATTTCAGTCTCATGGCATTCCATGTTGACTTATATTTTATTTATTTATTTATTTTTTTTTTTTTTGTAAATAATTTCAAAAAATTTTTGTACTGCAACTCAGCAACTCAGTTTTTTTTCTGTCAATATTTCAATATTCCATTCATTCATTCATTCATTCATTCCATTTGGTATTTCTTTAACAGAATTCTTCGTTGTTCATTTGAATTAAGTTGAGCAGCGCATACTTCAAATGTTGACAGAGTGCGACTCTTACGATTGTAATTGGTTGCAAAGTCGTTGTCAAGGTTTAAAATAGAATTTATATATGAAGAAACAGTGGAGAAGAAAGAAAAAATCATAGCACAATAAAAAGTTAAATATTTTATTGATGATTTTAAGTAAAAAAAAAAATAATTAATAATAATAATAATCTATATATAAAAAGGAAAAAATGTTTCTATGTCCGCTTTGGTCTTTGAAACCATGCAACCGATGAGCCCAAAAACCGGTTTCATTTGAAAGGTAACTAAGCAAGTAAATTAAAATTTCACTAAAACAATGCATTAGGCACATTGTTCCAATTAAGAAGTCGATTTTCCAATTTTCTCATACAAAAATGATTTTACTTTTTATTATAGTAGCCCCAACATGTGGGGGTTTTGTAAGTATGTACGTAAAGGAGAGTGTGACCTTAAAAAAAAAAAATTTTTTAATAAGAACAAGAGAAGAGTTTAAAGGAATCGCTCAGTTCAATCATAATACAAAAGCGAAAAACTGTTGATTAAGCAGTCGTGTTAAAATATTTTGGCCATTATGGTATTACCCCTTTACGTTTTTTTTTATTGCTAGCCCCAACAATAGCAAAAATTATAAATCAAAGAAGTACTAAAATACCATAGAAAAGAGCTGCCATCGCCCATTTTTAGATATATACAAATTTGCCGCCCAAGATCGATTTTATATCGAGTAATAGCTATTATTTATGAATAGAGGCACTCAAATTTGGGTAAACTAATTGTAATGACATTCAATATCAACCAAGGTGCCACGCCCTTTTTAAAACGCACCCATAATGCGTTGTTTCAATTTATGCGATTTTATGTATCGCATACATAACAATCTATAAATACTTAAATGAGCTATAAAATGAGCATACAAAACTATTTTATAAACAATTTTTTTATATTTTATTTTGTGATAACATAAATTACATTTTTTTTTCCATTGTTATCGCAGTTTGTAAGGATACTAAGAGGCTAATACATATCTACTTAGTATTTTATATTGTACATAGAGCATAATAACAGGCAGACAAACAGACAAAAAGACAGACAGAAGACAGACAGACAGCAGAGAAAGAGATTGAGACAACTTGAGCGATTTGCCAAATGGCGTTAACACTATCCCGCAGAGCTATACGACAATGATGGCGACTACGACTACGACGAAGACGACGACGATGTTGAGAACAACTCGAGATAAATTGCAAGGCGTAAAAAAAAAAAGAAAAAAAGATAAAAACTTGAAGAAAAAAAAAGAAAGAAATCAAGATGCAAGTTCGTTTGTTCATTCTAATGCAGCTTTGCACGTTTCATGTTTGCCACGCCCTGCATTCAGTCTGCTTTTAACGAAATGATTCTTTTTTTTGTTTTTTTTTTACAGTGTATTTTTGTGCCGCAACATAAATTTCCTTGGCAATTGCACACACAAAAATTCAATGACCTCTTTGGAATCACAACAAGCATAAAATAATAAAATAGCAAGCAATAGAATAGAATAGAAGTGTTGAGAAGTGTGTTGAGCAAAAGAGGGAATAAAATAGAAAACATAGCATAGCATAAGGCGCACACTGCATGAGGCAACATCATGAGACAAACAAGGCAAACAAAGAACAAACATTTCAACATATTTCTGTTCTGATAGCAGCGTTCCAGGAGATTAGCTATATCCGCGTCATTTTGCGCCAAGTGCTGCAGTTGTGACTGCGACGAATGAATTGAAGCAGAATCAGAAATATCACAAGAAGAAGAAGAAGAAGCAGTAGTAGGAGCACATTGAGTTCGTCTGGAAGGGAGCAGTGCATTACAACACAACACATATACCACACATATACATGCATACAAACATACCATACCATACCATACATAAGATATACCACGCCTGTTTGAATGCGACGAAAGGCGTGAACATGAACGTGAACGTTAGACATTTAAAGATGCAATAAGCATTTGTACTGAGCCTCTGCCTCTGCCTGAGCCTAGACGATAGCGATGGCGATGGCGATGACGACTCGTGCGGAACGGAAATCAGTAATATTTAATACGAATTGTATGAGTATGTATGTAGAAGCAGCTTCCTCCATTGCACTCGAAACGAAAATGAAGATGAAGTTTAAGTTGATGATGCTAGGCAAGACTAGGCTAGGCTAGCGTAGTAGACACTTCTAAGCGTAAGCAGTTTAAGATGTACTCGTCGTCGTCGTCGTCGCCATCGTCATTGCAGCAATTTAGCTGTTGCCACCGCTGAGGCTGCTATTTTACACGACCTCAGACAATGAATGCATTCAAAAAAAAAAAAAAAAAAAAAAAAAAATGCTAAGAAAAATTATGTCTGGCAACATGAAATGCTTGAAATTTAAACCGCTGACGTCGCCGCCATTGCCGCCATTTTATTTACAAAAAAAAAAAAAAAAAATAATTGCCAATTGTTGTTGTCGTTGCTGCTCAATTTAAATTTTGGACGTTTTCATTGTAGCTCTCTTCTTTATTCCATCTTTTTATATGGAATACACTCAAAATTTTATATGAAATACAAGCTGAAAATTTGATTTCCTAAAATTTGAAGTACTTAAGACACTTCTTTAGTGTATAAGAAGCTTGCATCTATGTTATCTTCTCCATTTTGCTACTTTACCAAATAACAATTTTAAAAGGTTTAAACAGGCTCAGAACATAACAAAAAGAACCAAAGTTCTTGATATAAAGAACGGTTGTTATTGCTTTTTGTTCTTGATATAAACAAAACTTTTCACACAAATTTTACTCAAAAATTTTACATTTTTAAAATTAAAAAAAAAAAAAAAATATTTCATAATATTTTTGCTTCAATCTTTTTAAAGTAGAAATAATTATTTAAAATTGTTTCGTCTTCTCGTTATATCTTTTGCGATGATTTGTATCTTTCTACAATTTCTCATTTTGCAAAAAACTTCAGACTCTAATCGAGTGCTTGAAGCTTTGCTTAAATGTTGCTATAAGAAAATCTTTTTTTTTTTATTGGTTCTACTTGCTATTTTGTACACTTTAGATATATTTTTTTTTTTTTTTTTTTTGCGCTTGAACTTAAACTCTGCAGCTGCAGCATTTTTTACATCAGTTGAGCTGTAGCTGTAGCCAGTAAAGCGTTTAATATGCTACACCGGTTGCCGACTGTCGACTGCCACATCCGGCATTCACCATTATTCAGTGTTGCCTGCCTTGTGTTTGAGCTACGGATGGATGCCGGATAGCATTTCATTCATTTTAGCCGCTGTCATTGCTCCTGCTCCTCCTGCTCCTCCTGCTGCTACTTCTTCTATATCATTTTTAACGCAAAATATTTACCTAAATGCATTTGTACACCACCACCAGCAACAGCAGCAGCTATTTTGCTTTCAGTAAAATACTCACTCAACACTTTGCTGTCATGGCTGCGTGTCGTCGGATTCTTTTCTTTTCTTTTATTTATTTATTTTTTAAATTTTTTAAGATTGTAGTGTCCTGCCTTGTGCTTTGCATCTCTACTGTCTGTCTGTCTGTCTGTCTGTATGTTTTTATATTGTAAACTTTTGCATTTATTATTGAAATCCGAAATGCCATTTGCTTTTCCACTTAAACTTTTTTTTTTCTACAATAGTATTCATATTTTTTTTTATATTTTTTAAATAAATTCATACTCTATTTTTGTTATTGAGTAAAAAAGGTTATACATACATAAGTATGTACGAGTATATACGTTTCTATTTTTTATAGAAAAGAAAAATTGTAATCCAATTCGAGGTTAAGGAACTTTTTTGTCTGAACATTTTTGGCTTGCTCTCTATTAGTGTCTCTCGTCGTCCGTCTGTCTGTCTATGCGTCTGCCCTCTTGAGTAGTTCACCCTATTCTAATAGAGTTTTTTTTTTTTTTTATTTTGTCTGGCTGCTGCAATTGCGATTTGTGTTTAAACTTTTAGAAACTCAGTCTTCAGTTCAGCTCAGTTAAGTTCATCTTTCGTTTCGATCTCTTGTGTTGCTTTAAGAATATTTTACTTGGTTTTTTGGTTGCTTTCATAGCTAGCCAAAAAACAAATGCTTTCATTTTTGCCTTCACTGCGTTACAATTCGTATTTCAGGATTATACGAGTATATTTCTTCTATTTTTTATTTAGAAGTATATAAATTTGTTTTTTTTTTTTTGTTTTTTTTCTTTCTCTTTTCTATTTGGTCTAGAACGCTTTAGCGTTTATCTATAGCATTAAAGAAGAAAAATTATGTTTGCAGTTATTTGTGCACAAGAAAATGCAGTTTTCAGCTGGCAGCAACTTCATTCTTGTTCGTTTTCATTGTTGTTGTTCTTCTTCTCAACAACAACAGCAACAGCAACATCCTGGACAGACAAGTTGAGCTGTGCAAAGCAGAAGCAGCAGCAGCAGCAAAGTACATTGCCAAGGTATGCATGCCACGATTTCGACTACGACAACATTGCTGAAAGAAGTTTTGATTGTTAGACGGGCAAACAGATAGGCAGAGAGGCAGGCAGGCAGGCAGGCAGACAAACTAGAGGGCAGGCATTCACTTTAAACGACGAGATACGGCGTGTCAGCGTACAAAGTGTCTCTGAATGAAAAATTATTTTCATTGCTGTTTGAATAGTTTAGTTGGCGTTTATAATGCGTTTTTCTTAATGTTGCGTATAGATTCAAGTGCAAAAATGCTGGCAGCCTTAGTATCTTTACAGACATTTGTAGCTAAAAATTAAGAAGAAGACGGAGATGAAGACGATGCGATGAGATGAAAAGCTAAGCTACTTCTGAAGAATTTATTTCATTGAGTATAAATAAAACAAAGGACATTCTAAATCGTTTGAAATCTTAAAATGCAAAGCTAACACTTTAATAAATTTATCTTTGTCATTGTTGATAAACGGAAAGTTTTTAATAAAAACAATTTGAACTAATTGGTATATGTACATATCTAACAGTGACAGAAACAATAGCAGTGACCGTAGCAGTGACACCAACAGTGAAAGTAACAGAGGCAGTAACAGTGAATTTACTTATAGTGTCTGAAGGCACTTATAGTGTCTGAAGCCACTTATAGTGACTGAAGGCACTTATAGTGTCTGAAGGCACTTATAGTGTCTGAAGGCACTTATAGTGTCTGAAGGCACTTATAGTGTCTGAAGGCACTTATAGTGTCTGAAGGCACTTATAGTGTCTGAAGGCACTTATAGTGTCTGAAGGCACTTATAGTGTCTAAAGGCACTTATAGTGTCTGAAGGCACTTATAGTGTCTGAAGGCACTTATAGTGTCTGAAGGCACTTATAGTGTCTGAAGGCACTTATAGTGTCTGAAGGCACTTATAGTGTCTGAAGGCACTTATAGTGAATTTAGGCTGCGATAGTTATTATCAAAACTAAACAATTTTAATTTTAATTTATATCACATATGTATGTTATATAACTCAAATCTGAAACAAAAACTTAGCAGCGATAATTTCTGAAATAAAAAAAAAAAAAAAATAATAATATAGTAAATAGAAAAAAACATAAAATAAAATAAAATAAATATAACAGCTAACAATGTTATTGGGGCGTGAACATTGTAAGTAGGCGTAGACGAAGACGGAGGCAGAAGGCATGTTCGCATGCTGACATGGCTCTTTAGACGCTATTCAGCTATTGATTGATTATGCGAACTGTCTGCGCGAACTTGTAACTAGATTAATGAACTTTTGTACATTGTGTATGAACTTTTGCGAATAAAAAAGAAACAAGAAATCGAAGCCGAAAAAAGTGTACATACACACACACACACACATACATACATTCCATATAGAAAACACTACAAACGCAAACGTTGCGAAAAACTTATCGAACAGTTTTAGACATGGTCTTGCTGCCAGTGAGAAAGAGCAAGAGCCAGAAGTGAAAGACAAATAATTGAGGTAGAGGCAATGGGCGTATGTTTTTGCATTGAACACAGTTTGCATGAATTGATTATATCAAGAATAAATGCGCTTTCAAGGAAATACGTTGTATAAGTTTAGGCAAATGTGCTACCCAAAAAATGTCAGTAACAGTCAAAAAAAAAAAAAAAAAAAAAAAAAACGCACACACAAACAAAAAGAAAATACAAATTACCAAAATAATCAAGTTGTGCGACTGTATTAAACGTTTTGTTTGAGTTTTAAACTAGATTTTTTTTTATCGATTTTAAAAGAAGCTCAAAATTTGTCATTAACGCAAATTTATTTATTTATTGATTTTTTTTATTTTTATTTTTTTTTGTAATAGAAAGAGATTTTTTATAAACGCATATATTTGCTATAATCAGATTCATATTGCATACATTTAGGCGTCAAACTGAAACTTAAAAAAAAAAATAAAACAAAAAGAAGTGGTAATAACTTATGCAATCATCATGTCCTGTACATACGATAAATATGAAAATATATGCAAAACCGCATGTGTCCACTTCGTTCTTTCTGTCTTTCTCTCTCACACTTGATCTCTTTATTGCTCTCACCTTCAATGAGTTTCTATTTACACTGTATACCAAAAAAAAAAGAAAAGTACATTGGCAGCGTACGTGGGTGTACGTAACATGCATACATATACATACACATACATATATGTCACAAAATGTAATTACAAGATGTGATTTGTAAGTTCACAATTTTATTTAAAAAAAAAAATTTTTTTGTTTTTTGAAGAGAATTTAAAATTATGTAGGGCTCTTATGCTTTTATGGGGTAGGAGACTTTAAATTTAAAGTTTTTTCTTTAATTTATACTTTTTATATAATTGAAGAATACAAGAAACAGACAGACGGACGTACTTTGTTAAGCTTTTTAAAAATTGTTGCACCTTCTGCGTGTTTTGTTGCATAAAAATGTCACAGCGAAATAGTGTTTTTTTTAACTTTTTGTTTAAAGCCTTGCATGCGCTTATAATTTTTTTTTTTTGTTTTTTTTTTTTTTGCATATTCATATATGCAGAATATGAACGAATGCAGAACTTGACTTGCGAAATGAAAACGCCTGAACTGAACTTTGTATTCAGGCAAACTGCAAACAGCGAACATCGCTCAATGACGATGGTCGAGTGCTTCTGCTGTTCCCTTCCGTTCCGTTCCGTTCCGTTCCCCTACTCTGATTCTGTTTCTGATTCTGACTGTGACTGACGCCAACACCACCACCACTGTTTTACCATCTTTAGTGATTATCGCGACCACTACACGTCGCGTCTCGTCGACATATTTCCGGCCACTTGGCGCTGTGCCGCCTTAGCTGTCGCCCTTGCGCTGCGCTCTGCTCTGCTGTGCTGTGCTGTGCTGTCTTAGTTACTTCATTCCGTAGTGTAACCGAAACGGCATACTCGTTCGTTCGTTCGTTTGTTAGTTCGCTTATATTGTATCTCATGTTGCACTAACCGCAATTTAATATTTGTTGCGTTGTTGCTACGCGCCGCGTCGTTGTTGCACAAAATGGCGCAACATTTGGGCGTTGTTCGTTCGTTGCATGCATTTGAAGATGGTTAAGGTGTCATGTAGTGCGGGGCAGCTGATGCACCGGCTGAATAAATGGTTGGCCGCCCAAGTGATTGCTCACAGCGGGTAATTTTTTTTTTTTTTTTTTTTTCCTTTCGAAAATTATATTTCAGACTGTAGGCGGCATTTGGGTTTAAATCGTGGCTGTATGATGTTTCCGTCAGTTAGGCTTTTCACTTATACTAATGCCTCACGTACTGTACTATATGTACCTGTGCCGCTGCCGCCAACTCGTTATGGCATGTGAGGTGGGTGTGACAGCATAGTGCAGCGCAATGCAGCGCTTCAGCGACGCGTTAAAACTTGGTCAATGGGTCGAATTGTGTTTTATTTGCTTTCGTTTGGACGCGCTTTCATTTTTAACCCCTTCAGTATTTCTTTTTTTATTTTCAATTTCATTTTTTTATTTTTTTATTTTGTCTTTTTAATATTTTACCATGCGAAGCACTTACAAAAATTGACTTTTGTTAAAGCGAGCAACTGAATCGTGTGTAAAACACAATAAGACATGTCTGCCACAGGCATAAAAAAAAAAAAAAAAAAAAAAAAAAAAACGTTGCTTCGTTGCAGTGTCAGATACGCGAACAATAAATGGAACTATCTGAGCTGAGTTCGATAAAAGAGTTTGTCAAAAGTTAAACAAAAAAAAAACAAAAAAGAAAAGCGAAAAAAAATGATTTAATGCAAATTCTGCAAAATTTATTTTACACTTTACTACAATAAAGAATAAATAAAGTAAGCGACACAATAAGTTTTTTAATTATGTAAGACAATGTTGGGTGACTCGTGTCAGTAAAATTTGTTTTTTTTTTTTAAAAAGGAATTTTTGTTGTGTTAAATAAATATTGTGCCACACTTTTTTTTTTGCCATTATTCTGTTTGCTTACAAAAACATAAATTTAATTTAAAATTAAATTAAAAAATTAAAAAAAAAACATTTTTTTGTATTGCAGGAAATCGTAGTAGTTTCGGTGAATACAAAAAAAAAAAAAAAAAATATTGGTTATTCTATGTAAGTCATAAAAGCTTCAATTTCTTCATTATTAATATTAAAAAATATTGAAATTGAAATAAATTACGTAAAAATATAACAGTAAGACTTTTCGATACGGTTAAAACAAAACGACGACAGACAGACAGATGTATTGGTTGTTTAGAAACAGAAATATATAACAAAAATGTATCAGAAGCAGCTAGGGGGTAGGTAGTTTGTTACCAAAGTTGAGTTTTAGATAAAAATTAATTCCCAAAAGCACATAACACATAACGCTAGACGTCGACATTGGTTATGTTGCTCACAAATATTGTCGCAAATAAAGAATATTAAAGAAGTGGAAGAAGAAGAAAAATGTATGAAGTTGCTTTAAGGATACTGGTTGAAATGCGTTATAATATATATTATATACTATATATTTACTTATGTACTTATAACATACAAAAAAAAAAAAAAAACAAAAAATAAAATAAACGCTAAAGCCAATAATTTTATGTTATAAACAACGCTGCTGCCACCGCTGTCGCTGTCGCTGTTGTTGTTGCTATTGGTACACACTGATGATGATAGCCAACGACGATGGCGATGACGATGACGATGATTATATAATGATAATAACGTTGTATGTTGTAGCAAAAAAAAAAAAAAGGCAGTAAACTATGCTGCTGGTCGGTCGGTCGGTCTAGTTGACTATTTAACTTGCTGGCGGCGCGGCAGTACCCAAGTTGACCACAAATCACAAAAGCGTAGCATTTCGATGTGCTGTGTACTGTGCAAGGACTACAGGACTACACACTTCATGTTCATATTGCTGCAGGGTTGAATATTGTTGTTGTTGTTGTGGTTGTTGTTGTGATCGTCGCAGCATTTATAACGCTGATGTCTATGACATTATCAGCAAAATTTATTAAATGACAGTCACATAAATATATAATATATATCGCTTTATGTTATAAATATAAATATTGTATATGGGATATAGTATACATACATGCATACACACATACATAAAAATGTGTATAAAATAATAATAATAATAAAGACAAAAAAAAAAATACATAATAATATATACTCGCATTCTATGCATTTAGAAAGTATGTAACAATATTTTAATTTGATGTCATTATTATTAGTTTTATGTTCTGACAAACATTTTATTTTATTTTATTATATAAAGTAAATTGCTCTCTCTCTTTCTGTGTGCTTTTTGTTGTTGTCAGATTTTTTTGTTATAAATAAAAAAAAATACACACAAAGATTGCGTATACGCAATATTCAAGCACCGTAAAGTATGCAGTGAAAAATTATGAATGTCTATTATTGTTGTTGTTGTGCGCATAAAAACTGATTACTTCATACGTCGTATGTCATAGTAGATTTGGTAAAAATTTAGAAAATATTTGATTTAATTATTTACCAAAAAAAAATTAATCATTGAGGTTGACTCTACAAAATGGCATCAACATGCTTGAAATTTACGTACTATATGCTACCTTAGATCTAATTAATTTTTACAACACAACAAACTTTCTCCTACAGACAGACAAATGTAGCTAGATCTAGTCTCCTTTCAATGCTGTTCAGGTATATATACATACTTAAATATATTCCTCATCAGCATTGTCCGTCTGTCCTGCTGTCATATCAATATATTTCGGTGACTAAAAGAGATACAATTTAGAATCGTCTTCGAAGCCGTCAAGTGTTCAAATATAAATGGTTATTCTATAGCTCTTTTACGTTTAAAAAAAGAATTGTTGTATTACGATGCGACATAACGTAAGGTATAGGTCAAACATAGCTCAAGTTTATAAGCAGAAAAAATCCGTCATGGGAAGTTCATTAAATTATTAAATGATTCTTAATTAGCATCGAAACTTGAGTCAATTTAACAAATTATGTATGTATCCTCGCTGTGTCTGTCCGCATATGTATCTCTAATTGGTTTTTATTTTCAATTTCGATATTTTGGTTGGTTTTTTTGACGCGTATAAATATTTTTTGAAATAAATCTTGTTTTATTTAGTTTTGTATTTCTTATTTCATTGCAAAAATTTTACCTAGCATATCTATGATTGCTACTGCTACATACTCTCTCTTCTTTTTCTTTTTCTTCTTTTTTTTTATCGCATTTGCTAAAGCTTTTGTCGTATTTTATTTTTTCGCAAACTCAGTTGTCAATAAGATTGTTGACATTTTGTACGGAAAATGTTTTTACCCTAACTCAATTCAATATCGAATTGATTCGATGTGCATTAAATTGAATTTGCTCATTTCATTAGATCGTTTGTCCTTTATTTTGGTTATACTTGTTTTTTTTTTTTTTTTAAGGATTTTCTATGAAGAATTTCAAGAAGAAATAGCTGTAAAATTGTTATTAATAAAATTGATTTTATACATGTAAAATAGTAAGAAAAATGTTTCTATATCCGCTAAGTACTTTGGTACTTTGATATAAAAAAAAATTACAAAAGGAAAAAAAAAGAGTTGCAATTGCACAAAAAAAAAAAAACCTAGTAGGTTATCGCTCAGTGTCCACAATTACTTGTGTAGCGTATATATGTTTCGCTTATGTCTAATAGAAAACATTTTATTTATTTATTTACTTTTTTTCCTTTGCTTTTTTTTTTTTTTTTTCTTTTAGGCAATTTCTTTTGTGTTTATTGCTTAGATCTGCCAATTTACTCGTTTGCGTTGTGTTAGGTTTTTGAGACAGAAGTGACAATGTATTAAATGCCATATTTGCGAGACAGAAAGACAGACACACAATCTCTCTATGTGGTTATGAGTAGGTGTGTATGTGTGTGTGTGTGCGTGCGTATCGTAAATTAATATCTGTTCAGACTTTTTCTTACTTTTCGTTTTTTTTTTATCTTTTTGTATGTTTTATGTTTTTTTTTTTTTTTTTGTCCTAAGAAAGATATTTGTGGCGCTTGATAAGCTTAAATTGAGAGATTTTTGTGCCACACTTAATTATTATCATATATGTTGTTGTTTGTATTTATTTATGGTTGGAATACTTTGTCATACTTTTTAATTTTTTTTTTTTTTGCTATGACATCGCATTTTGAAGCATTAAAAGTGTACAATTTTCTTTAAAATTTATTTGTTTAAAATTATTTTAAAAAATTCAAAAAGAATTCTTTACAAATTCTTCAAATCCAGTACGAATCTACGAGTCTAAAATCTATAAAAATATTTACATAACACCTCTTGTACAAGAAGGAGCATAACAGAATCCTTTTTTTTTGCTATTGGAATGTGGAGTGTGTGTGATGGTTTGTTTCAGTACTTTGCTAGCAATTTGTACTCACTTTATTCTTATTTTTTTTTTTTTTAAGTTGGCACTCACACACACACACATACTCACATACACAGACACTTGGCTTAAAAAGTAAAAGGCTCTATGTGTGCCTTTGATGTGTTACTCATACGCATCATTAGCCGCAACAACTACTTCTATCACTTTTATGTTAACTGCAACGGATATTATGCAATATTCTTGTAGCTACTCTCATTTACCTACAGTATCCTGCTGCTGCTGCTGCTGTCGATGCTGCATTTTTTTTTTTTTTTTTGCCTTATCGCTTAATGCGTTTGTATGTGTACGTAGCATACTTCACTAACACTTTATGTTGTCAAAAGACGTTAAAGATACAAACAGACAGACGGACAGAAAGACAGAAAGACAGATATGTGTATGGCATGAAAACAGCTTAAACCAAACCAAACCAAAAAAAAAAAAAAAAACACGCACATATAACAGCGTAGCGTAGCATATCCTTCACATTCTATACATCCTTTGCTCGCATTATCAACACATCAAAGTGAAAATTGTGTATTTGCTTGTCTGCGTTTATTTGTTTGTTTTATATGTGTGTGTGTATGAGTGTGTTTGTCTGCTTATGTTAGTGAATTTGTGCGTGCGTTTGTGTTGATTTGATGCCTTTGCGCTTTTTGAATCATACCACAACATTCATCTCATACATCCCATACTGCCTCTATCTCTCTCTCTCTCTTTCTCTCTCTCTTGGTGCTGCTTCTATTCTTGTTTCTACAAAACGTTTAAAAAGCACTTAAGTGGAAATTAAAAAGCAAATTATTCACTTTGCCATATTTCATTTCATATTTTTTTTTTTATACTTAAATATTTTTATGCTGCCATTTTGTTTTATTATATTTTATTTTATTTTTTTTTTATATATAAAGAGCTCATTTATTTATTGTTTGTCTCTGCTGTTGTCAGCTGTAAATTTTGTGGTTTTACTCATTTTTTAACCTTAAGAGTTCTAATTTTTTTTTTCTTGGTTCTTTGCGGTTATTTGCTTTTCTATGATAGAAGAGAGTAGACACCACAAAACGCGTCAAAAGCACTGAAATACTAGTTTGCTACTTGTTACACTACTCGAGAGTTTAGTTTCACAATAATAATAATTTGATCTTGTCATTTAGTAGAGTGTTTATCTGTCTCTCCGTCTCTCCGTCTGTCCGTCTGTCTATCTTTGTGTTTTTGTCCAATTGTATATTCGTATGTGTCCGTCTGTCTGTCCATTTTTCTGTATATTTGACCGCAATTTATATTTATTTTTTATTGTGGTTATATTGCTGTTGCCCTGTCTGTTGCCTGTTGTCTGTTGTGCTATTGTCATTATTCTAATTGTTTATTATGTGCAACACACTGCAGAGATTTGCCTAAGTGTTGCTAGACACAACACAACAGAACAGAACAGAGCAGCACACCCAAGGACTATAATCATACTTTCATACTTGTACGAGTATGTGGCAGCTTAAGTGTTTGCATTGGGACAACACACAGCATTGGCATTTGCTGCTGCTATTCTGTCACTCTCTATCTCTATATCTATCTCTGTCTTACTCATTCTTATATATACATATGTATCGTATATTTTATTCATCTTGTTTATATATAAATACGATATTCTTTTTTTTTTTTTTCTTGACAAGTTTTTCTGCTTGTTGCACAACAAACTACGTAGACAAGTCAAATAAAAATTTTATGCTACACAGATTTTCGAAACATGTTTTTTTCATTTTTCATTTTTTTTTTGTTTTTGAACAAAAAAACTTTTACCGGAAGTTTTCGGAAAAAATAAAAATAATATCTAAATAGAAACAAAACTTTTTGCACAGGTGTAAGCAGCGACCGAATACTAACTTGTAAAAACTTTGCATACTAAAAAGTTTAACATATGTCAAAAAAAAAAAGAAAAAAATTTAAATGCATATTTAAATAAATAAAACAAAAATAAAAAATAAATAAAAGTTTTTAAATAGTAAAAAACACAAAAAAAAAAAATTTAAATTAATTTTTATAAAAAGTTAATGTTGTGTCGCTACTTCAATTGCTTCTTTAGTTTTATTTGAGGCATAACTAATTGCAAAACGATTTTTAAAAATTTCATTCTTCAACTTTATATATGTACTAGCGAATACCCGTTGAGTGCCTCACTTTGTTTTGGTGTTTGTACTACTCTTGACTACCGCTTGAGTGGGGTCTTTCGGCTTTTTTTTTCGTTTCGTATATGCAGCTCTTTCGGTGATATTTTAGTACATTGTGCAGCGAGAGGTAAATATGTTGCGGAACTTGTATAAAAACATACAAAAACAAGCACTACAAAATACCAGTATCGGTTCATGTATGTATCTGAATGCTTTGTTTTAGTGGCCTTGAATCATTCTTATATTATTGCCTTTTAAATGAAACCGGCTTGGGAGACACCTCTTGCATGGTTTTAAAGTCCATAGCGGACATAGAAACATTTCACTCGAAAATGAACCGAATGTGTCTAATGCATTGTTTAAGTGGTCTTGAATCATTCTTGCCTTTTAATTGAAATTGATTTGGACACATCGGTTGAATGGTTTGAAAGATCACAGCGGACATAGAAACCTTTTTACTTTTATATTAATTTCTCAATTAAGTAAAATATTTGCAATAGTTTAACATTTTTTTCGGTAATAAAATCTATGTGAAATAAAAACTTTGTTTGGCAATTAAGCCAATTGCGCTTTGTTTAATATTCCAAATCGAAGTTTTCAGCATCTTCTGTTTTATAAAATATTAAAAAACAGAAGAAGAAGAAGCAGTGCAAACGTTGTCTGAACAATGCATTTATTATGCTGAATTATAGAAACAAAAAAAAAAAAAAGAAAAAAAAAAAAAAAAAAACACACATATACACATACATGCTAGTGCAATGTGTGCAACCATGAACAAGATATGTCCTTTGCGCCAGGTTACAAGCAAAACATTAAAACAACAAAAACAACAACAATAACAATGGAAGCATTACAAAAACACACATAACGCAGCTTGCGCTAAGCGACGAGAAGCGCCGCGACACGACAAAAAACAAGACAAGTCGCTGTTGCATGAGATTTACTTAAATTTAAATACATCTAAAAAGGGCGAAAGAGACACACATGGGCACTCGGACGGACAGACATGGAGACAGTTAAGGTAAGCGACACTTGTTCGAACAATTACATATGCAAAGTCTGATTTAAAAGTTTCGATTAAAATTAGAAAATTAAAGCGTCATAGCAGCTGTTGCAGCCTTGGCAGAGTTCGCTTTAAATGACAAAGGCTGCTGATATACTTCCTTGGGGGTTGTAAGAAATGACATTGCGAACCTCTTTTCGGGTACATTTTTTCGGTAAAAATGCACGTATAGCTGCTGCAGCACCAACCATTCGCAACATAATTTCTATATTTTTTCTTTGGTAAAGTTTTGTATCAGACCTTGTGCAATTTACATTAAAAACACAATTCAAATGGAAAGTTTTATATAATACTTTTGCTACTTCTTGAATTATGCTGCAGTGCTTCTGCTTCTGTTTCTGTTTTAATTTTTTTTCTTTTACTTTACGAAATCTTTTGTTTTTTCTGTTTTTTTTTTTTTTGGTTTAGTTTGTTCTCTTTTTGTAACATTACAAACCATTTTCAAGAATTTTCATTTTGCATTTTTCGCAACTCTTTTAAAATTCAAATTTTCGTATTTCGTATTTTATTTTGTTTTATTTAAGTTTTTCATTTTCTTTGCTTAAGCGCCATGTTGCATTGTTTTCTGTTGCCTAACTTAAGGCGCAATGTGCGCTTAGCGTTTCGTAGATTTTTGGTCCTTCGTCCTTGTCGTTGTTGTCGTTGTTGTCGTTGCCTTTGTCGACGTCATTGTCTGCGTAGTGTCTGTGACTTGGTAGACAAAATATTGCCGAAGGTAAAAACTGTTTTTATTTTATTTTATTCTATTCCATTTTTTTTATCTTTTTTCGTTACCTGTAACTCGCTTACAAACACCCTCCTCCACTTAAGCGTTTTGCATATATTTAGCTTTTGTGTATGTATGACATATGTAAATGTACATGTGTTATTTTTATACATATATTGTGTGTGTGTGGGAGGTGTGTATGCATTTATGCGTGTTAGTGTTGAAAGGTGTTTGACACTACAAAAGGCAGACAGACAGACAACTGCCTTTCTAGGATGTCATGTTCTTCGGTCTATTTGTCTGTCTGTCTGTCTATCTGTTTAGCTATGCGTGTGACTGTTTTTAAATTTTTATTCTTTTATTATTATTTTTTTTTATTTATTTATTTTTTTTTTTTGCATTTACAACAAATGTTTTCACTTCTTCATTGCTGCAAGCAAATATTGTTGGCATTATTCTGTTAAATGACGACAATGGCATCTCATCTCATCTCACTAGCATTGTATAATATAAACATACTTACTATGTATTTTCATAGTACATACTTATCATACTACTAAAATGGTTAAAGGTTTGTATTAAAAAAAAAAAAAAAGGAAAAAAACAAGGCGCTATGTGTTGAGTGTGCGTACTGCAAGTGTTGTCATCGTCATCGTTCTTGTTAGTTCTGTTTGTGATGACACTCTGACACTCTTGGTTTGTATGTTCGATTCGGTTTGTGCATTTAAAAACAGCTTTTCGTACTTCTTACTTTGACGGACTGACTGTTCATCTACTTCTTCTTCAACATTATCTTATGTTAAAATTTGATCCTTGCTGTCCTTTATCTATCTTGCTGGCAACCAACTAGATTTACTCTGACTCAATGCTGTGCTGTGTTAAGCATTAAACGCATTTTCTATTCTGTTACGTTCACTTTATGCTTTTAAGAATTGCTTTTGAGTGTTAAAGATTTTTAGAACTAAAATAAATGCTGCTGATTTTCAAGGAAAGTGTAATAGTTTTCTTTCCTTCTTTCTTCTTTTTAAATATAAGCTGTGACATTAAATGTGTGTAGAGAGAAAGATGTAGGTAGGGAGAGAGAGAGAGAGAGAATGAGTGAAAGAGAGAGAGAAAAAAAGAAGAGGAGAGGAAGAGGGAAGGATATAGAGAAAGAAAAAATGGAGAGAAAGAGATGAAGAGAAAAAGATGGAGAGAGAGATTTAAATAAAGATAGAGAGATAGAGATAAGAAGAGAGAGAGGAAGAGAGAGAAAGAAAGAGGAGAGAGGAAGAGATAGAGAGATAGAGAGAGATAGAGAGAGAGAGATATAGAGAGAGATAAAGACAGAGATAAATAGAAAGATAAAGAGAGATAAAGGGAGAGATAAAGAGAGAGATAAAGAGAGATATAAGAGAGATATGCATAGAAAGAGATAGAGAGAATAACAGATAGTGAGAGAAAAGGACTGATAGAAAGAGAGAGAGAGAGAGAGAGAAAGATAGATAGAGATGGAGAGGATAAAGAGTTAGAAAGAGATAGATAGGTAGAGTTAAAGAGATTGAGAGAAGTAGAGAGACATAAAAAGAGATAGAGAAAAGATAAAGAGAGAGAAAAAAGATAGAGTATAGACAGAAGAGACGGAGACGGATAGAGAGAAATAGAAAAGAAGTGAGAGAAAGATAAAAGAAAGAGAAAGAAGAAAGCAAGTGATTTAGAGAAAGATTGAGAAAGAGACGGATAGACTTTTTAGTTTAAATAGATATGGAATGAAGGTCTTCTTAGGAGAGAGAGTGGTGAGAGAGGGAAGGAGTTGCAAAATGTTGCTGTCCCTCTCCTCCTGAAAAAAAATGCTTTGCTTTTTGTCTGTGAGCTTGTCTTGTGCTCTGAAGTTTTTAGCTTTTTTTCCGAGTCGCTATGGCTTGCTTTCTTTTTTTAGCTTTCTTCTGGCTTATGTTTTTGGCTTTCAAGATTTCGGCATAATAAATATAATTAACTTGTGTTGCGTAAAATTATTATTATTATTAAAAATAAAAATAAAAAATTAAAAACTTATCAGCAAAGCGAGGGTAGTCTTAAGTGTTTTATATACACACAAAAAAAATCATACAGAATATGTTTTTTTTTTTATATAAAGAATGTTGTTTAGAATGTTAAAAGTGTGTCAACATGCAACAAAGCTAAAACAAACAATTTGCATTGTTGTAAATAGTTGTTGTTGTTGTTGTTGTTGGAAATATTACACAGATTTATACTAAAACTACAACAACAACAACAATAATAGTAATAATAAAAAAAATATTGTATAAAACAAAAGCAACAGCCACAACAACAACAACAACAACGGCAGCAGTAACAAAAGTTGTGTAACAATAAGAAGAAGAAGAAGGAAAAAAACAACAACAAGAGTAAACTTTAACTTCAATGAAACCGAAGCTTAAATGCACATTTTCATATTCAGTCTAAAATTTCAGCTTAGTTACTTTAAAACTGAACAGCAAAGAGACGGACAGACAGACGGACGGACGGACTTATTGTTTTCTAGATCTACACATCTGTGAAGTGTTAAAAAGTATTATATAAAAATATATATATTTTTTTTATAAATCTTTAATGCGTTACAAGCTTTCCGTACAAATGTATAATACCTGAAAAAAAACACACATAAACTCTTAGCTTTGAAGTTTTGAGTTTGAGTTAAAGTTTTTTTTTTTTTTTTTTTGGTGTTGCTGTATATGAAAAACACACATTAGTAGCGAAAGTTGTTGTTGTTGTTGTTGTTGTGTGTGTATATCTGTGTGCATGCGTCGACGACAACAATTGCACTCTTAAAATGTGCATACACACACACACACTCGTGCATACACATAAATGTATGCAATTGTTATATATGAAAAAGCAACGCCAACAAAAGATATTTAAATTCAGCCAATATGAAAGCTACACACAACAGCAACAACGTAGCTAATATTGTTTTTCTGTGTGTGTGTGTGTGTGTGTGTACTTTTATTTTTCAAAAAGCTTTGTTTAAATTCACGAAAAGAATATTTTTTTTTTGTCATACAATATTCTATTCTATTCGAATTACTGGAAAATTAAATTCTTTATCGAAGACATCATGGATCATACAATCGACTTGACTCATTGTGCTTTCCAAACATGTTTCCACCCATTTAGCTAGCTAACTAAAAATTTAAGTCTATGCAACACGAGAAGATAGGATAGACACGAGAGAGAGAGAGAGAGAGAGAAAGAGAGACAGAGGAAGTTAAAACGTTACAAAGACCACAAAATGTTGCACAAAGTGTTGTGTTGTACAAAAAAAGTAATTCTGCTGCAGCGCTTTTTGAAAAACAGCGACAACAGCAACAACAACAACAAAGACAATAGCAACATAAGTAACAATAATTGTAGGTATGTACCAACTGTTTTAGCATTATCTTCTTCTTCTTCTTTTCATACAAGCCCAACACATTACTGTATAAAAAAAAAAGCTGGGCGGTTACAAAAGTTTTCACAATTAGAAACTCGTAACTCCAAACAAGGATTTCGACGATGCTTCGCTATATTTAGTGGTCTTGTTAACGGCTACAAATGAAGAGTTGGCTGCTGCTGCTGCTGCCTGAATTGGCATAGTCAAACGCGATATACAACAAAATATAACAAACCAGGCAAAACGAAAACGTCTGACTGCGGTTAACTGTGCAAAGCTGCAACAGACAGAAGAGTTGGTCAAAGTTTGAATATAAAAGTACACACACACACAAAACACACACACACACAAGATCGAGTAAGTGTAAACCTAAAATAGAGAAGGAGCCGAAGTATGTCGTCGTCGCCAGCGTCATCGTCATCAGCAACCGCAGAACAAAGGCGTGATGCAAGCCAACCCAAGTCATTTCAACTGCAAATCAACGGAAAATGAGTGAGTGTGTGTGAGTGAGTGTGTGAAGTTATGAAACATGTACAACTTCTAATGGAGTAAGCTAAAATTTTTTAACTAATTTGCATTTGTAGCGAAAAATATGAGTTTGAAATGTGTAACTAGAAAATTATGCGACGGCGGCGACGGCGGCGGCTTGCAAGTGCATAAAATAAATAATGATGCTCCTAGACATCATTCACATTATACTTAACGTGTGTGTGTGTGTGTGTATGTGTGTGTGTGGTATACCGGGCGTGGCATGCAATACTAAACCTGCCAACGACAGCGGAAGCAATGGAAAATTAGAAAAATAATGAATTTAATTTAAATATGAAAAATAAAATATAAAAAACAAAAACAAAAAATTTGTCGCCAACGCTATAGAGTGGTGGACGGACGGACGGATGGACTATTGGACTATGGTCATGTGTCTGAGATAGGAATTTGACAGATTAATTAAAAGTTTTGTTTGTTCGCATAAAACTTTTTGATTGCATTTACCATATGCAATGTCATCGTGCATTAGCATTGGCATCAACGTGCAGCATGTTGCATCATTAGTTATGTAGGTACTCGCATACAATCGCATAGCTTATAAAAAATTTTATTAATTTTATATTTTTTTCGTATTCAAATTATGCAAAATTTAAGATTTTTTCCAATTTGCTAAACGTGTGCTTTCGGCTCATTTCATTTTTGTTCAATTGTAGCTCTTTTTCAATGGTATTTTGTACTTTTCATTTTTCATGGATTGCAGCGATACCAAAATATGTTGGGGTTAGTATGAAAACATATTAAAAAATACCATTTTTTTTTGTTTGAAAAGACAATAAAGCATAAAAAAAACATTGTTTTATTGGTTTATAATAATACTTGCATTGTTGCATTTCAACTGAAACCAATTTGGAACCCATCGGTTGGTTGGTTTGAACGTCCATAGCGGACATAGATGTTTTGTATTATTTCCAGATTCGAACATTTTCAATTTACATTTCAGGTGTCAGGTGTCTGGTGTCAGTGCGCATCATTAACGCAAACAGTTGTGTGCAGCATAGCTACGTTCAGTCCTATGTAATGAATTTAAGCTGTATAAGTAATTTTAAAATTATTTTTTTTTGAAAATTTAATAATTGTAATAATAATATTTAATAAATTTAATTAATAATTTTGAAATAAAATATTTTCCTTTATTTTCAGGTAAGCCGAAAAACTAAAACAAAAATTTTTCAACTAAAGCTTATGGCAACTAAATGATTAATCGCTGGTAAGATAGAATTTCAATTTGAAAAACACGCGATACAAATATATCGACACACAAATTTAAATAAATATCGATATCGATGTTGTGTTATCGATACTTGTGTCAGCTCTAGTTCAAAGGGTAGTTAGTTTTCTATACTTTGTAAAATGTATTTAATTAAAAACTAAGTCGTTTTAGAAATATTCGTTTATTTTCTGTCTGTCTGGCGGTAATTAAACGCAATAATAATTTTTTTTATTTAAATAAATGATCGAATCATCGTTATCAGCAATCGTTGGCATCCTTTTGGTATTTTTGGCATTCATTTATTTATTTTATTTTTGCAAAATCTTTTTTTTTTTTTTTTTTTTTCAATTGAGTCTTATTATGAGATACATCTTCGAGATACATGTTTAATGCTATTGTATATTTTTTTTTAAGCAACTACTTTGTTTTTTATATAATTTATTATATTTTTGTTGCAACATTTTATACTTTTGTATTGCACCATTTTGTTCTGCAACTCTTATGTGGCAAAGTTTTCTTGTTTCTTGTACTTCTTTGAGTGTTGTACTTCTTGTCTTTCTGTTTTTCTGTTCTGTTTTTTTTTTTTTGTCTCTGTAACTTAAGTTGGCAGCATTTGTTTCACTCGGCCAAAGTACAAAATTAAGTGATGCGGTTTTCCGCTTCCGGCTAACAACACGCCGAGAAAAATGAAATGAGACACAAATTCTTGTATAATATGAAACAAAAAAAAAAAAAAATGAAAAACAGAAAACTATGGTAGCCGCATAGTAAAAATGAGTGTCATCGTCCTTTCTGTACATGTATTTTCTTTTATTCTCTTTGTATGTGTGTGGGTGCGTTTGTGACATTTTGTGCTAGCTTTTTTTTTTTTTTTTGCTTTTGCACTGCATACAGAAAAAAGGATCACAAAAGAAGATTAAGTTCTGCTTGAATTGGATAATAAATTAATAAATTACAATTGAATGTTTGACTCTTTTAGAGCTTTTTCTATTTTCAATTAGCTATGAGATATTTTTTATGAGATTTTTTTTTAAAAATATATAAAGCAAAAAAAAAAAAACTTTAATTGTTTCTTCATATACCATAAATTATCTCTTGCTGCAATCGTAGCGTATTTGGCAGTCGTGCATATTCCGTTTTGAATGCATAAATAACAAAGTAAAAAACGAGAGAGAGAGAGGGCAGGCAGTTAATGTAGCGTCGAATAGTTAAATAGATAGGTAGGCTGGTGGATTGACATACAGACAGACAGACAGATAGATAGACAGACCGGAAGACAGACAGACCGACAGACAGACCGATAGACAGTGAAACACATTTGTTATAAATAAATGAAAAGCACAGCATCATCAAAAAATTTCACAGTAAAATGAATTACGAAGCTTATAAAATGTTGCCACGTTTCTTTCTTTGGCGTTCTTTCGAGGACTATGCTAAAATATCTGCCGTAAGCAAATAAAGAAAAGCTATGTGCATAGCTACAAAAAAAAAAAAAAAAAAAAAAAGATACAGGCAGGCGTGCACATTTGGTAAGCCAAGGCACGTTTTAGGTTGCACACACACACACACACAGACACGTTCTTACATGGCTACATATAGGCAGATAAACTATATATTTTAGTTGGTTATTTACTTAGTTAGTTAGTTAGTTGGTTAGTTAGTGTGTTTGTATTTTAGTTACAGTTACGGTTAAATAAATATTTGTAGTTTTAACCAAGTTTTTCGCTTCTTTTTTTTTTTTTTTTTGTTTTTGTATTTTTATTGCTTTTTATAAAATTTGTTTATTTTGTCGTACAACTTTCTTATAGTAAGCATACACGTTAGACTACTCATTTACAGTTTATTAGAGATGAGAACTTTTCGATTGTTTTTTTTTTTTTTGATACGTACTCTCAATAATTCGATTAACTTAGAAGCAGCTCAAATTTAGACACTATGTTAGGGTTTATCTAAGAAGCTGCATTTTTGGAGGCTAAAAATTCTAAAATAGAAATGAACTTTAAAAAAAGAAACCTGAAATGGTAGATGATTTTTGTGTGTTGGCTATAGCTAAAGCCAATCGAACATTATCAAATCTGTACATATGTGTACACATTAATTGGCTTAAAAAGTGTGTTACTCCAATTTTGAGTGAATACATTCAAAACAAACAAACGAATTTTCCTATAAAAACTTCAAACTGGTTTGTATGGAGCCTAAACCTAAAAATAGGCATTAAGCTTTCTGGTTCCGAAGAAGTAATATAGTCATTGTCGAAAAAAGCTTAAGTTTGAAAACAAAATGTTGTGCCGCTACATCAATAAAATACCAATATAATCTATGAAAAACGATAACCCTAAACCAGAACTATAAGACAACCAAGTAGCCAAAGCGAAGGTGAGGGCTCAAGTAAGTTGTCACCTGTTCCAAAACTAAGCTGTAAGAGACAAAATAAAAACATGGTGGGACCCCGAAATAAGAGATTAAGGGCAAAGCGCCTTTATTTAAAGTCTTTTGTACCGAAGCCCAATTAATGGTTAGGTTAAGTCGAGCAAATTCGGATCGAGTCTGTTAACATTACACAGTGTTTAGGCTGAGTAAATCTAAAACGGGCAAGGGACGGACATTCACAGAGAATAGGTGTACTTGTTTCGTCATCTTCCAGACAGAGCCTACACTTGGTACTTCGATTCGATTCGTCTCGTCGCGCTGATCAATAGTATATATACTATATGGGGTCTCCGATGCCTCCTTAAGTGCGTTACAAAATTTCCGACAAACTAATAAAACCCTTCACACTATGTGTAGCGGGTATAAGAAACCAATCATTCAATAAGTAAAACAATGAGACTCTTAAGAATTTTATGATGAAATTAGGTATTCTATTACTGCTGCTGCTGCTGCTGCGAACTTGTTCAAGTCAAACGTCAACGTCAACGAATGCAACGAGTTAAGTATTTTTTTATGCATCTTTCAGTTTCAGTTGATATCAGCAAAAATTAATGATTCAACTTAACTCTTAACTCGACTGACTCGACTCGACTCATCTCGAGTTTATGAAGTCAAAGTCGCAATCTAAGCTGTTGCTGCTGCTGCTGCTGTTACTGTTGCTGCTACTCTAGCTGCTGCTGCTGCTGCTGCTATGATGTCACGTTGTCTCTGGCGCGTTCGTCTGTCGACTGTCAATACTTCAGATACACATACATACATATGTATATGGGGTATGTGCATGCAGCTCTATCCAAATCCTAGTCAACTGCTGACACATATAAACGTTGTTGTCGTAGCAAATGAAATAAAAATAAAATTATATTGTTCAACGTTAGTGTTAGAGTGTAAAAAGAAGAAGAATATGAAAATGTAGAGAAAAAAAAAAATACTGCAGCTATACTAACAAACTTTATACACACACACACACATACATACATATATGTATGTAGTGTATATCTTAGTCTTTCATTTTGTACGTTTCATAGTTATGCGCGCGCTCAAGTTTATGCTTTTATAAATTACATATGGCATACTCGTGTACTATCGTATTATATTATGAGGTGCGCGTCAAGCCTGAGCTGAGAAACTGAAACTGAAACTGAGACTGCAATTTGTTCTGCAATATACACATTCATTCATTCATTCAGTCATTCATTCACTGTCTTTATCCTTTAGTGAGAAAAAATCATATCTAACTCAGTCACTGCAGTGGTATACAGTATTTGTCGTCGGACTATCTGTCTGTCTGTCTGTCGTTTTCTCTGCCAGCAATTGTGCCTATAGCAAATGGTATGCTGCGCTGCTAAAATGTCCTTTCGCACTGTCATCACATTCATACAGTTACAGTTACACATACACATACATACACATACATATAGAATGATATGAGTAGAGCTTAGCTAATGTTAAAGTTCATTTACCTTTTCTGCGTTTATCTAAATGTCGTCGTAGGTCGTTCAGTATCTGTGTAAATATATTTTTGTATGTATGTATGTATGTGTGCGTGTATGTTTATTTAAGTGTAATTGTCACTCTTTTATTTTTTAGTTTTTTTCTTTCTAGTTATATTTTTTTTTACTCTACACACTGACTTTGTCAATAAAACTATCTTTCTGCTTATATGTTGTTGTGAGCATCCAGTATCTGTGTAAAATCTACAAAATCTACTCAACTTTGTACAGAAAATATATCTGATCTATAACATAAATACTCAACAAAATTTGTTAACAAATTAGAAAGAGACAGTAGCGGAATATTATATTTAAGAAATTTTACACATTTCAACGTGCAGCATATAATTTGTATATATACAGTAAATATATATATTCTACCTATACTATATAAACGATATATCTAAACTTCGTAACAATTTTTCGTTTTATTTCTACTAAAAAAAAAGTTTTATTATTTTTGTTGTAGATTTTTGTCTCAATTGGTTTAAATTATGTCAAAATGTTTGTGAAAACGCTTGAAGCTTTTGATTTTGCTTGTCGCTCTTCTTTACAAATTTTCAATTTCTTTTTCTTTTTTTTTTTAATGTTTTTTTTAACTCAAACATAAAACGTTTGCTTGCTGCTAGGTTATCGCATCAGGAAGCATTGCAACAGAAGCTATTATGAATTTAATGCTGTCGTAATTGTTGATGTTGTTGTTGTTGTGTTTTTATATTTTGTGTTTTTGTTGATCTCCTGTTTGTGTTGTCGATGATGTTCTTGGTATACTATTAAAAGAGATTTAGTTTAATGTTAGATGGGTACATACGTACATATATATACATCGTAGCTTAAAAGCTAATATGTGGATTAAACATTTATTTTGACTGAGATTCTTGTAATGAGATTCTTGTAATCTCGAATATGAGCGGTAGATTTGTCTAAGAAAAAAAAGAAAAGCATAAGTTTTAATTTTCAGATCAATATCTCTAAAATGAGCGAATGAAACGCGTACAACTAAACAGACAGACGGACAGATGAACATGGCTAGATTGACTTGTCTCCAGTGGCTTCATTAATTTTTTAAAAAACTTTGCAACTTACTGATAATTCCTGTGCATATTATATGTATTTCTGAGTCAAGTACGGACATATTTTCTAATTACGAGTCCGTTATTTTTTTCATTTCTAGTCAAATCTGAATGCGTACAAGAGTAAAAATTAGTGTTGACAAAATAATCACTTTCGGTGATTTTTTCACAGTGATTTAAAAATCCCAATTTCGCACTGCGACTGAAAGTAGTGATTTTCGATTTTCTTGTTTAATTATTTTGTGTATTGCTCTTCGCGAACAGTGAAACTGTTCAGTAATCGATGATTATATTTCGCGAACTGCAATTTTATCACTGTTTGCAGTCATTGCGATTTTCAAGTCATCACGCTTTTTGTCAACACTAGTAAAAATAATAAACTCTACAAGCCATAATATGCTATAATGTCAGATGATATAAGGTTTCTACATTATCTTAAAAGCCACCTGAGTGCTGTCCCATTTTCAAAATGATTGATTTAGTTTTCAAATAAATTTGTTACAGTCTTATAATTCACAAACAGTTTAAATATATCAATTAAGCAGTTTCTGCGTGATCGTTAGTCTTTGTCTAACTTGTGTTGAAAGGCCACAACTGATTGCCTTGTTGACGTCACAAATTCGATCATGAAAAAACTATATTGTTATGCTTTAACTGTTTAAGAATTATAAGATTTATGAATTTTGTTTAAAAAGTAAACAGCTAAATTTTAGTGATTTTCAAAATGTGAGCCTGGCTGATAGATTTTTTTTTTTTTTAACTTTTATACAATATTTTCCTGTTCTTCTTCTTCAAGCAATTTGTCTATTGTCATCAATTACTTTCGACATTATTCTTTGTATTTTTATTCAATCCTAATACGATCTATGTATTTGTTCTCAGATAGATAGAAACGTGTGTGTGTGTGTGTGTGTATACACAATAGTAATAGCAAGCCAAAGGCTAGTACAAGTGCTGATACAATTGAAGCAATTCATTGTGATTACGAAACAAAAGCAAGCAGCCAGCATTATTGTACACTTTTGAATGAAATGAAATAAATAAATAAATAAAAAAAATGCTGCCACACTAAAAGGAGCACTACAATTTCTGCAAAAAATAAAGAAGAGAAACAAAAAAAACACAAAATAAATAAGAAAAATTGTTAACCAAAAATATGCAAATGAAATTGTGAAAATGTAAAACGCAAAAATAAAGTAACTACATGCTTCGTGTAAAGTAAAATAAAATAAAATGGCGTCATAGCATTGAAGGAAACATGAATGCGAAGTTTTATTTTTTTGTTCCTTTTATTTTGTGTTGTAGCAGCAAGCAACTCTAAGGACCAAGCAGAAAGACTGATCGACAAACCGACAGACGGACAGACAGACAGAAAGAATAGCAAATGCATTTCGTTGAATATTGCTGTTGCTGCTGCTTGCAGACAAAGTGAATCAGCAGAAAACCAACCGGCAACAACAAACGTTGACGTGGCGCTTTTCTGCAATCGTCAACATCATCATCATCACTATCAGCAGGAGTAGCAGTTAAAGCAGCAAGTGTTCTGTTTGGTTCGGTTCGGTTTGGTTAAAAAGAGGGAGCAAGCGAAGCGGGCCTAGGTGCATTAACGCCTGTGGTCGCATTTTGTTTTTTTTTTTTTTTTTTTTTTTTTTTGCCACAGCTGATTCGAGCAGCAAAGAAGAATACGTATACGCCGCGTTTGCCATTCTGCGTTCGTTGTCCTTTGAAACGAAACGAAACGTTTGCAAAAGTAGTCGTTTTCTGTAGGCAACATCAACGACTTCTAGTTTGTGTATATGTATGTGTGGATGTGTTTTTGTGTGTGTATTTGTGTTTTCTCTTTTTTTTTATTTTTTTATTATTTTTTTTTTTTTGCAACTGCAAGCCTCGTGTTAAGTGCACACTTAGAGTCGAGTCTGTGTTTGCATGTCTTTAGGTTACTGTAAACATACAAACACACACACACACACGCACACACATACATACACACACATGCATAAGTAAGTAAGTATTTGCAACTAAAGTCATACTTGCATCCTTGTGCAATGTTAAAAAGTGAGTGGCACACTCAGTCAGACATATACACACAAACACACACACATTTGCAAATACATTCAACTACATACATACATATACACGTGTACGTATGTATGCATGCATGTACAACATTGGAAAGTAAACTAAAGCAAAAGCAAAAATCCAAAGTGAGGCAGTAAACTTTACGCTGTCGGCAATTTGCTGCAAATCGAACCCAACAAGCCAACGAACTGCTTGCCAAGCAGCCAAGCAGTCAGCCAGCCAAGCAACCAAACAACAAACCAAACAACCAGACAACCATTCTCTACAATCCAAGCAACCCGTTCTGCTGCTGCTGCTGCTGTTGCTCATACTTTTAGCTAGTTTTGTATCTTATACTCCATAAAGGATATGCAATATGTGTGTACGAGTATGTACGTGTGTAGCGTATTTCAGTGACTGTTCTGTTCTGCTCTGTTCTGTTCAGTGAGTGAAAAAGTGAAAGAATTGAAATAAAAGTTTGCATAAAGGCTAAACGTGCCATCGTTTTAACCCACAAATACGTTCGACCCTAGTTCTCGACCCTTTATACCATAACCATAACCATAAGTATGTACTCGTATGTATGTATGCAAGCGTATATAGAATTGTTCATGCCACCGCTTGCCACCTTAGTTTCTTGTTTTCCTTTCTTTTCTTTTCAAACCAAACCAAACTAATTTACAGCAAAAAAGAATTTTATTTGTTGTTTTCATTTTTTATTATTATTTTTTTTTGCTGTTTTTTTTTTTTTTTTTTTTTTTAATATTTTATGTGTTGCATAGAAATCGATTGTATGTGTACAAACAGTCTTCTGCAGTAATAAAATATTTAAAGTTGCACTCAGTCAGTCTGATGCATTATTTTATTTTTGAAGAGCCTTTTTTTCAGTTTATCGAAAAGTTTGTAGGCATTGATCAGCACATTAAAATGAATCATTCAATCCACGTTTGTCTGTCTGTCCGTCTGTCTGTAATTGTACTTTTCATATGCTTAGTTTTTAAGTTAATGATCTAAAATTCATACAATGTAGCTGAAAATGAGCTTTGTGTTTTTTTAGTTTCATTTAAAATTTTAAATAATTATTTATAACAACGACAAAAAAAAAAGAAAAAACAACAACAAATTTGTGAGAAGCTTGCCACATGCCACATTTGTAATTGGTTTCGTTCTTGTCTTCATTTTACAGGCCTAAGAAAAGGAAGAGAGTTGATGTCTGAAAACTAAATTTGTACAACATTTTAAATGCTAAGTTTTTTATTTTTGGAATACGTTTCTATGCGAACTAAACGTTCTGGTCAGGTGAATCGAATTCAAAATTAATATGTGAAAAAATGAATATAATTTTGGAAAATTTGGTATTCCAATGTTAAAAAGTGAATTGGATACCCAGTCAATTTTTGTTAACTTAAATAGTCTTATCTTAGTATCAATACATAATGTATTGAATTTTTTAAAAAAGTCTAAAAAGTCGTTTAAATTTGTATGGGGGCTATAACAATATTTTTTTGTTCCTATCCATATTTAGCTATTTTCTAAAAGTTTCTAGAATAAGAAACAAAAAAATTTATATGTAGAAACCCTTACTGTAGGCTACCCCCTTAATATGGGACTAGGCCTAGGGAGTCTTTTTTTCTAATATGATCGTCCTATCTCATATGGTCTCCGAGGTAATAGTCAGGACAGACTGACGGACAGACATAGCTATATTGACTCACCTCACGTTTTTATTTCCGATTGTAGCGTGAACAAATTTTGTTGGGGCTGTTATAAAACACATAAAAAAGCACTAAAAAGTACCAGTCATGAATGGATCGAATGTGCCAAATTCATTATTTTAGTGCCCTTGAATCATCCTTATGTTACTGTATTTTCAATGAAACCGGTTTGGGACACATCGGTTAGATGGTTTCAAAGTCCATAGCGGACATAGATAGAAAGATAGATTAAATGGTCTTTGAGTTTCGACTTTGATGTACTCGGGTCTGAATTTTCTCTTGAGATAGACAAACGGATGAACATAGCTAAGTACTTCATAAAATTCAAATTAAGTGTCTGCTTTAATGCGTCTTAAAAAAAAAAAAAAAAAACTAAACAAAAATTTTATTTAATTGCAAGAAAAACACATTTTTACAAAATTCGTTGTTATTATTTTCATTGGTATTGTTTTTATTTATTTTCATTTTATTTTTTATTTTTTGTTTAGCATTTTTCTTGTGGCTCTATTTGATTTAATTACTTTGCATTTATTTATTTTAATTTAAAAGCAATTTTCTTGTTTTTCTGCCATCTTTAATTACTTATTCAAGTAGTCAAGGAAACACCTCAGAGAGTTTAGTGTTTATTTTTAATATAATTTCCCATTTTTTGCATTTCACGCAGCTTAATTGAAATAGTTTTTTTTTCACAAAAAGAAACAAGAAATTTTTAGTTTGTTTTAGCATTTTTTTTTTTTTTTTTGTTAAAAGAAAAACAAAAATTTTAATTACAAAAATAATTATTGTGGCAAAATGTTCTCAGCAATCTGTGGGCAACAATTTTTTTATTTTTTTTTTTTTGTAGATGTGGAATATTGTACGTTCCTACTCGTAGAATTTAGTAGTACAGCAAATTGTTAAAAAAATGCCAAAAGCAAACGAAGCTAATTTCAAAATATTTTCATAGCAATTTAAATTTTGTTGTTTTTTTTTTTTTTTTTTTTTTTTTTTTTTTTTTTTTTTCCAACTTTTACACGAGATGCAGCATAGAGTTTAATGGTGTGGCCAAGCGTACAAACGAAATGAAAAAAAAAGGAAGGAAAAAAAAAAGAAAAACACTCAAGTTTCGTAGAGCATCGCTTAACAGAGGTGCTTCACTTTCACATTTTACATCAATCCAATATGTACTTGAACAATTTTTCTTCGTCCCAACTGTTCTGTGCTGCTTTTCCGTTTCAGAAATGTTGTAACTATGCGTAACAATATTATCAACAGGCGTTAATTTAATGCAACACATCGTACGGACAGACAGACACACAGAGAGACCATACGCACGGAATATAACTATGTACGAAAGTTGATAGTTGAAGTTTGAAGCAAAAAAAAAAAAGGGAAAAAATTAATTTTTGCAGAAATTGTTGTATAGTCGATACTTTTTTAAAATACAAAAAAATTCGATACTTTTTCCAACGCATTGGTGCACTTCCTCCAAAAGTATCGATACTTTATGCACACATGGTACTTTAGTATCGATACTAACGATGTTCTTTTTTCAGAAGTATCGACATTTTTTGCATTACATGAGTGCTATTTCTTCAGAAGTATCGATACTTTTTTGCAACATATGAGTACTTTTTCTTCAAAGAGTATCGATACTAACGATGTCCAAAAATATTTGAATATGTGTACTATATATAATCTCCAAAATGTGAGAAAAGTTTGTGTGGGAGCTGTGCCTTTAAATGGGTGTGGCTAAGATTCGAATTTCAGGACACAATCTTTAAAACTGAGCGAATGAGACATATTTCTAGAGACAATCAGACAGACGGCGGTGTTTTATACGTTTCACGTTTCGAGCTAATCAAGAATATAAAAGTGTAGGTTAGAATGAAACAACAATTTTACTTGCTGTCTGTCTGTCCGTCGGTCTGTCTGAGATGCTTGAAAATCTTTCGCTTAATTGTAATGAATCTTGCTGGCTGGCATTATTAAAGAAAATAAAATATAAATACATACATCATCATCATACATATTAAAAAATGAAGTAGAAAAAAAATTACATTTAAACCAGAACAAGACCCACATGGGTGCTTTGTATGGAATGGAAAGGTTAAAAGTATGTAGTATGTATAGTACATGTTCCATATGCACATACATATGTACATATTCGTTTAGTATATCTTTGCATGTTAAATGTTGTTCTTCGCTTTCTTTCAATTTTATTTTATTTTTTTTATATTTTTTTTTTTTTTCTTCCTCTATGCGAATTCTCTTACTAAAGAACGAGGTTTATAGGTCGATTAGGGCCGCCGCTCCAGCAAATTGAATTCCGCAAAACAATTTCAACTTGAGAAACAAATGATAGCAACAACAACAAAAAAACAAAACTGCTTTAATGTTACTGCTACTGTTTTTTGTTGTTGTTGTTGTTGTTATTTTTTGTTATTGCAGTCAGTGTTGTGCGTATAAGCAACGAAAAAAAAAAACCTGAATTTGAATTTGTACAATTGAAATACTTACAATACCACAAGTACACAAGTATGAACACTATAAAGCACTTCTACGTACTGTAACGTAACGTAACGTATTCGTATTCATATACGTATTAAATGCAGCTAGTGATGCACTTTATGGCAGATACTTAACTGCGGTTAACTGCAATATTTGAAAAGTTTCGAAAAGCAAACAAATAAAATTTAAATTTGCCAAATGACAGAAGGAGATAGAGAGATAAAGAGTGTGAGTGAGAGAGAGCGAAAGACACATTAGAAGCTAAAACAAAAACAAAATATATGTAAACATCAATTTGAATTGCACTTTATGTGTGACTTTAAGTAGGCTCAATTGTAACAATGCTAAAGAGTGCTTTGAATTTCGATAAAAAGTTTTTGAATGCTTCACAGATCCAAATCAAATTATACGAATTATGGCAGTCTCACTTTTTTTCTCTCTCTCTCTCTCAGGGTCAAAAAAACTGCAGCTAATAAACACTTTTCCTGAAAAATTTATTTGAAACATTAAAATATTGAAAAAAAAAAACTTTTAAATTCGACAAAAAAGCATTTCTTAGTCGTGGTGAGACCTCAAAGAAATTTGAAACCAGTTTTTCAGATATCTCTTAATTTCTATTTTTGAGTAAGTTTATCAAATTGCAATTATTTCTGGATTTACGTAGCTGATTTAAAAGTTATTTATATGAAATTAAGGCTTAATAAATTTTCTATAAAAAGTTTCGAAGTGATTTATAAAATTTTCTAGAATTTAGATAGAAAAAGTTGCATTTGAAAAAAAAATCACGGAATAGCGCAAGATCAGAACAGACGAAATAAACTTTGGTATGAGCGGACTTGGGATTGGGACCAACACTTAATTTTGGGGATCTATAGGCAAATATAAAGCTGCTTTATTATTAAGGCTATTCAGAAGCTTGTTGAATCGTCAAAACGTACTAGAACAGCATTGATAAATTTCATTTCGGAATTTGAAAACAAAAAAAAAACAAAAAAATTGTTTGCTCAATATAGGCTCAAATAATTTGATGATTCTTCAACAGTGTTATGTGAAGTGTATTCAAAATAAACAACATTTTAGGCCGCATTAAATTTTTTTTTTTTTTTTTTTTTTTTTGTGCAATCACTCCTACTGTTTGCTCTTTATGTCATATCAATTTAGGCTGACATTTTCTAACTATTTCTAGCACTCTACTCTCTATCTCTATCTTTTTTCTCTCGTTCTCTCTTTCTGTATGTCTATCTCTTTTTAACGTTACACATGTTCTCTTACTCTTTTTCATATTCAGTCTTTTTCCGTATATATTTCTCTTTAACACTAATGACGTCGTCGTCGTCGTCGATGTTGTCATATTTGCACAACACCAAAATGCGACCGCATGAGACTAAATGGTTGACACTGTAGAAACCAGGACAAGAGGAAGAGAAAGAATAAACGAATGAAAGATAGATAGCAAGAAAGAATGAGACAGCTAATACCATCAATTCAAAAAGTGAATACTAACTCTGTGCAGCATTTGTGCAATTGCAAACTCATTCCAATATTTTACTTCACTGCATTGCACTGCACTTCACCTCGCTTCACTTCACTTCACTTCGGTACAGTTCCATTCAAAATGCTCCAGTAAAGAACACCTCAACCAACTGTTATCCCATTTTTTCCATTTTTACTTTATTAAAGTTGCACTGTTGCTGCTGCTGTTGCTACTCCCTTCATTCAGTTCATCATTGCTGTACGATCCAATTCCAATACGATGAATTCGAATTGCATTCAATTTGTTGCAGGTTCAGTTTAGCGTCATCGCCCAATTTGCTGCATCGAACTATATAGTATAATATAGATGAATGTGTATGTGTGTTTGTGTGAATGTATGTGTGCATTTATGTTGTATTGAAGCGCACTACTTCTGTCTTTTACGGGTGCGAAGGGTAACGATAATAGCATAGGCAAAATGAGGTCAACGTGTGAAACGAATGTCCCAAACAAACATAAAAACATTTATCACCACCGACGCCGACGTTAACGTTAACGTTGACGTTGACGCCGTCGTCACCTCCGCTGTTGCACTTGTTTTTGTTGTTGTTGTTGTTTTTGTACACCTGATATAGCAACTAAAGCTGCAATTGCAGCAATCGGTTTCGTTAAGTCGGTGGGTCGGTCGTTCGGTCGTTCAGTCTGTCTTTCTGTAGGCATTTTAGGCCAGTATATATTTGTATGTATTGTATTTATCTGTTCCAATTGGCAGCAGTAGCAGCAGTGTGTGTATGGAATACACATACGATATACGAGTATGTATAATATGTATATGTGTTGTTGTTCGCGCCACAAAGTATGCAGCACAATTTTGAAAAAGAAGGGAGGAAACAACTTGAATTCACTATTAAAACTGATGCAAATTCCATACTCAAGCGCGATTTTATTTTCAATTGTTATTCGGGCACATTTGCTTTATCCTTCTCTGTCTCTGTCTCTGTCGCTGTCTCTGTCTTTGTCTCTCTCACTCTAGCTATCTTATGCTGCGACTGCTGCTTTATTTCTCAAGCGCTATAATTGTAATGTGTTTTTTCCTTTTCCTTTTTTTTTTTTTGCTTTAATGATTATGAGAAGCCGCTTTCAACTTACTTAAAATATAGCACAAGAGCATACTGAAGATATTATTTTCGAGACTCAAGGGAGCACACAGTACCAAGTGACAAGTAGCAATTTTCAGTTGGGAGAATTGGCTCATGCCTCTCGTCGTCGTCGTCGTCGGCGTCATCATCATCATCAACGGCAGCACCATTAACTTAGTTCTCCTTTTTGTCATTACATTCTTGCTGTCGTGTTTGTTGTTGTTGTCGTCATTGTTGATTGAAGTTATTGTCGCCGCAGCAGCAGCAGCAGCCCATTGAAGCGTGTAAATACGCCAATTTGTACGCCGAAAAATTCTTAAATGAATTAATGATGTTTGAAATACAAATAGGGCTGACAAAATAACGTCAAGTACCTACAAGAAACCAACCACAGCCACAGTCACAGTCACATCATCAAATTAAATAAATAAAAGCAGAACAAACGACGATTGAAAGAGGAGAGAGCAGAGCAAAACAGTACAGAGCAAACGATTGCTTATAAAATCTAAATGAAATCACATCATTATTATTATCGAATGAGTCTCAATGATACTTAACATATTGAAAGAGAAGGAGGGAGAGATGGGTTCAAATTTGTTTTTTTTTTCAATCTTGTTCCTCTAACAAATTTAAAATTTAATAACAAATTAAAAAGCTACAACACATCAATATCTGCTGCAGCTAGAAAGAAGTGATAGTGATGTGCAAGTAGTTAGGTAAATTGTATCGAAGAAAGACCATCGCTATGGGCTATTGAAACATTTTCATTCTATAAAAGTTCAGCCCAACAGGAGATTGTTGAATTAGTAGATAAATCACAACAACACAAACAATAGACCCAAATAACATTTTAAGTTGTAAAGTGAGCTTTCAATAACGTGAATACAAATAAAATCGAAGATATCGGTAGAATACTGTAACCGAAAATATCGGAAACACCTCAAGGAGGAGTTTTATCTCAACTTCAGTTTAGTGCAGCTAGATTTTGATCGTTAAAATAAGCTGGATTAAAAAAAACTGGATTAGCTAAAAACTCTAAAAAAAAAAATAGGCTAAAAAATAAGCTAAATATGAGCACAGCACATACATAGGAATGGAATTATATTAGAGGAATAATGTCACCCACTTCATTGTTATTTAAAAATAAGCTAAATGGGCAAGATTAATGGCTATAAGCATTTCAATAATTTTTCAAGCTTTTCCGTTTTACAAAAAGCTAGATCTAGCTTTAAATAAGCTGAATGGTAAAATTTCTCATTTGTTGTTAAGGCTTAACGGTCGATTTCAGATATGTACATAATTTACGAACAAAATTATTCAAGAATCTGTTAGACATTTTCTTTATTTAGAATTGAGAAGTAAAAATGTTGTTGTTGTTGTGTTATGCACTGACAGACATATTGCATTATTGAAATATTAAAAATGGATGATATTAGGATCTTAAGTGTAACTCTTGACATTCCATTCGACTCGCTGACTGTGCCTATTAGTACGGTGCATAGCGGCGTCCGGCAGCAGAACGTAAATACATTTGATGTTTAGGCGATATATAGGTATAACGTCCCAAATCCTTATAACTATACACGTCACGAATCGGCGGTGGCGGTGGCGGCGGCGGCAGCGATTTTGGTGGTGCACACCAATCTCGATCTAGCGGTGGCATTGAATCTGACCAAATCGAACGATGTTCATACAAGTCACGTGAGTCATCATGATCATAATAATACGCATCACGATGATTAAAATAATAATTTCGTGGTGGTGGATGTGGTGGTGGTGACGGTGGTGACGGTGCCATTGGACGTTTCATTTTTTTCGTCTGTGATGAGGTTGCCGGCGGCGGCAAAGGCGGACCATGATGATTTGGATAATGTGTCGACCAATGACCAAGATGTCCGCAACTAAAACATTGTTGCGGATTTCCCATACCTGGAACACGTCGTATATTGCTACGCGAAATTTGCACTTTAATTGGTTTCTTATTGACAACGCTGCCGTTTAATTCGTTGATCACATCATAAATGTTGCCATCAAATTGAAGATGTACGAAACCATAATTACGTATAATGTCACATTCGACAACGGTGCCATACTTCTCAAAAAGTTTACATACCTCCGATGCGCGTGTATTGTTGGCAAGTTCACCGACAAATATTTTCGTTGTTGTCATCTTCGCTTCATCGACAATAATGATTTTCTCATTCAGTTTGTAACCATTTAAATGTTTTATAGCGCGGCGTGCCTCTTTCTCGGTTTTCATGTATACAAAACCGTATTTCTTAAAGACTTTGCAAATTTCGACGGTTCCATATTTCTTAAAAAGTTTTATTAGTTCATTTGCTTTGGTATTCTCTGCCAGATTTCCCACGAAAAGTTGAAAAGTTGATTTATCTCCATCCATAGCCATGGTAGCAGCACAGTAGCAAAGTTATTCGTAATTCGTAATTTTTGTTTTTTTATTATTTTTACAGACAAAAGTTCAGTTCAAGACTGAATCAAATTTTTTGCGTCAAAAATGTTCAATATTGCATTTGATTTGCTTTTAAATGTTAAATTTGCCATTCACATGTTCACATTTTAATTTTCGTTGATAACTCTCAGTGACTGCGCCAACTGCTGCACTGTCACTGGTTGACATAAATTCAAATACAAAATTTTGGCTTTTCCGTTTCCAAAGTATTTATAGATTCGGTTTTATAGATTTTAATTTTTCTTAAATCAGTAAATCTTTTTTTTTGTATATTCGTAATAATCTCTCGCACACTTGAAATGGCAACATTTTCTCGTTTTCATTAAATTTTGAATAATTGGCAACATTGAAAAATCGAATACCAGAACAGCAATTGAACACGGCGAGCAAGCAGTGCAGACACAGTAGTACAGTGTTTGCCAACGATGATGATGATGATGATAATGATGTTGTTGTTCTTGATGATGATGATGATGTTTAGGCTTTGACTGATGTTTCAGGCTGCTTGAGGCTTGAGTATGAGGAAGCCCGAGTACAATTTTTGCTGTCGATGACGACAATGCTTGAAAATTGCAAAATATTCTTAAGCGCATAAATTGATTGAATGACAACGAAATGTATTCGAGTGGAAATTGAAATAGCTAAAGCACTCAAGTAGTATTGTTTGCCATTAAGTGAACAGAATACTATGTAGAATACATATACCATACCATACCAGACTTACTTGGCTTAGAAAAGCCATTGATAAAGTTTTACATTTGTCTTCTTCTTTTTAGACTAAATTTTATGTGATTTATGTGGTCTTTTCGTTTACTTAAATTTTTTACAATATTTACTAAACTTTACTTAAATATTTTACTAAACTTTATACCAAAGATGTAGTTTCCAAACAAGTCGATAAAGTTAAAAAAAAAAAATACTTTTGTCAAGGCAAAAATACACATATATAGAATCTGAAATATTTTAATATTTTGTATATTAGTCGGGAGGTCTACGTTTTTTTCTTCTCAAAACAGTTGAAAAATAAAAATTCGAATCAAAGTTGCTGGAGTTATTGCCACATAAGTGAAAAAAAGAGAAAAAATAGTTTTTTTTTAAACCATAAGTCCTGATTTTGAAGGTGTTCCGCAAATTCCAAATATGCAATTTGGTTTTACTCAAACAGACTTGAGGCTTCTCAGCTCTTTCATCTTTTTTTTTTTTGCAATTAAATTGAAATCCGGAAATTTTAGTTAACATTATCTCGGGAGGACAATTAGTTAGGAATTTAACTCACGCTCCGCCAAATGTTGCAAAACAGGACCAAAAGCTACTTGGAAACGCTGAAATGGGAAATCCTATCGCATATGCTGCATTCTCCATTCGATCATGGCTCAGTCGAGCAGCGGCTTACTTCTTACGATGATTGCGAAAAATAGCTCAATCCATGGATTGCCTCAAAAGATGTGAAGTTCTTCCGACCTGTTATGCGTCCATTGTCCGATTTGAATAATATTTTTATAGTCATTTATGCAATGTATTCAAGGTTCCAATAGTAAACAAATTGAGTTATATTATTTTAGCTTCTTTTATAAAAATAAAAATTTATTTAAAAGCTGCAGCAGCAAGTAGCAAGCAGCTAATTGGAAACATTTTTCTAATCAGACAAACAAAAAAAAAAAAAAAAAAAAGTATGAAATGTGAAAAGCTATTAGAGAAAGTAATAAAGTCAAAAATAATTCCAATGGTTTAAATATGAAATGAAATGAAAGACGCTAGTTATGAATAGAAATGAATCGAATTAATTATTGGCATTTAATTGACTGAAACGAAATGAATCGAATTGATTTGAGTTGAATTGGTAGAGTCGAGTCGAGTTGAGTTGCAATCTGAAGTAAAACCATTGAAATTGAAATTCAAGCGCTACCTTACGATTTTTCAACTTTTTTTTTTTTTTTTTTTTTTTTTGGTTCTTTTCTTTTGTATTTTTTGTATTTCTACAGCTTTTTTTATATTCCAGGATGTTACTGTGTGCAATGCCGCACGCTGCTGCCGCCATTTTAGGGTCGGTTTTGTTTGTTTGTTTGTTTGTTTGCTACTCCATTTTTGTTGCAATGCAATGGGATGTGCTGCTGCGTTGCATTGAATGCTCTTTCATTGTTGCTGTTAAATAGAGCATGCTTTAGCCATTTCATTTTCAATAAAATCAATTAGCACGTTTTATTCTCTGGTTTTCCCTGCTGTCTTTTTCGGGGGGTTTATTGTTTTTATACTTTTCTAACTAAAACTTCAATTTTTCAATGTGAATCAAAAAAGAAAAAAAAAACAACAACAAAAAATATTTGATTCAAAATTATTTATGGTACAAATTGAAATACCTCACAGAAAAGTACACAAAAAAAAAAAAAAAATGAAAATCAAGAAAAATAAAAATTGATGGCAAAAGAAAAAAAAAGTATTTTGAAAGCGTGTAACAAATTAAAAGTTTCCATTGATTGGCACTCGCAACATGCATGCGCTTTTCTGCTCCTTCACTCCTCTCCTCTTCCTTTCTATTCATTGCGCAGCGCTTAAATAAAGCATTCATTCGCTCGTTCGTTCGTTCGATACAAATGCAGCATATGGTATAGGTGAGTCGTTGCTTTAGAAAGAGAGAGAGAGCTACATACATACACATACATAGTACATCAGCAACATCCTTCCTTCCTTTTTTTTTTTTTTGTGTTTATTTAAACTGTTTTCAATTAAAACTGTTGCATACCTTGTAAATAACTTCTAAATCGAAAAAAATAAAAAGCAATATGGTAAAATTTTGTTTATTTTTATTAATTTCTTTTTTTTTTTTCTTTTTTTCTTTTCATGCATTTGCACTCTGTTTTAATTTAAATATTTGATAAAGTCGTTAAGCCATTGACCATTTATTTAAGTGAACAACATTCTGCTCCTGCTGCTGTCGTTTTGATTTGTTTTTACTTTTTTTTTTTTCATTTTAGTTCATATTTAAATTTACAAAAAATTATCAGTCATGTTCTCAGTTTCGCTTTGTGTTATGAGAACGTTGCGGAGTTACTTTTGTACTGTTCTTTGAATATCGATTTTTTGTGTAAAAGTTGTTTCACTTTCAAATAAATCAAAATTTGTTTAAAAATTGTCCGTCTGTCTGTCCCTGCATTTAGTGACTAACCGAACACCATGATTGATTAAGGCTTATATACTTACTCGGTTAGCCAGGACTAATTCTCAAACGATTATCAAAAATTTTGATCATCCGATTGATTAATCATTCGACAATCCGATTAATCGTTCGATTATTTGACTTATCGTTTGACTTTAATCGTTCCATTTTTCGATAAATGTTCAATTATTCGATTAATCGCTCGTTTAGTCGTTCATTTAATTCTATTAATTGTTTGATTAATCCTTCATTTATTCGATAAACCATTCAACCATGCGATCAATCTTTCGATTATCTGATTAATCGATCGAATATTAATTGTGTTTTTCTACTTCTTTTACATGCAAATTAAACCGTCCTGCCACTTAGAGTTGCATTCCCAAGTGGTGAAACGCTTCCTATCATTTGTATTATGCTGAGTATTCGACAAAACCGTGAAGCTGAATCGATTATAATCAAAATCGACATAATCGAATCGATTCGTACCGAAGTCAAATAGTTCGAGTCAAACTGATTGCTTGAATTTGTAAATTTGATTATTCATTCGATGGTTTTCCCATAATTCAGCATTGCTGTAGTTTTCGCATTGCAAACTTTATTCGATCAATTTTGAAGGTATTGCGCTGAAATTGTAAACTTTTTATTTTTTTTTACTCTAGTCGTAGAGACTACTTCAAGTAATAAAATTAATTTGTGTTTCGCAGTTTAAATTATTTTAATATCTTTAAATACTTTTTTTAAATTTTATTTTGACAAAACATAAGCAACATAAGCAGCCTGGAAATTACGCAAGAGCAACTGGCCAAAACAAAAACAAAAAACAGTTAGAAAGGTGTTAGGTTAGAAAGAGCAACAACAACAACAACGAAACGTCTTGGACAGCTACGGACTAGGGAGCAGCAGCAGTAGTCAAAGTAGAACTGTAAATGGTTTTTAAATCGTAAGCAAAACAGTTGGCGAAGTCAAAGAAGTAAAATAAGACGAAGAAAAAGAAGAAGAAGTAGCAGTAGAAATAGGAAGAAAAAGAACACTTTAAAGTTTCACACCGAAAAAATCATAAATTACACCAATAAAGTGGGTCAAATAGAGGCATTTGTGCGGAAAGAAGCAGTGGCAATAGCAGCTACAGCAACAGAAGCAAAAGCGACATCAATTCTATGTTACTGGGTCACTGCAGGCACACACAAATTGTGCAAAACGAATCCGGGGACTGACATAACGACAAACAGACAGACGGACAGATCGACCAACTAACCAGCCAAACAGACAAATAATACAGAAATACATATATACAAGAGGACGACAAACGGACCGACAAAATGACAAACAACAAAAACAACAACAACAACAATTGAACGACAAACGTGGAAGCGAGCAAGTGAAGCAAGTGAAACGCTTGAACGAATCAACTGAATACAAAATATGTTTCAATATAAATGAGCAATGTTGATGGCGATGAGGACAAGCAACAACGACGACTATGACGACAAATGTATTGTATAAATAAAACAATAAAACAAGCAAAAAAAAAAAACAGAAAAAAAAACCAGAAAAATTATTTAAATAAAACACTTGTCCGTTCGTTCATTCGTTTCGTTTCGTTTGTTCGCTTGCTTGCTTGTTTATTTGCTGTCTTTAGAAAACAATTGTGGCAGCAACACAACAACAACAACAACAATAAACATTTAATGCAATTATTAGAAACACAAAAGATGCTAAAAAAGCAATACGAAGAACAACAACAACAACAAAAACAAAACAGAAACACACATACACTTGCAGAGAAGCAAGAGAATTTATGTTTGTGTGCATGTTCCGAAAGAAATCCAAAGTAAATGCAATGCTGCAGCATTTTAGGCGCATGTACGTGTTCAAATATTAGACATTGAATGAGTGCCAAATGAAGGGCACACTATTATATTTTGCAGAAAACAACAACAACAACAACACGAATTGTGCATTATGCATAAAGACAAAAGTGTAAAAAAATGAAAAACATTTGCTAAAGAGAAAAAACAATACAATGCAACTATATCACTCACTCACTCACTCACTCATATACTGATACATTTAGCTGGTCAAGGCGGAAACGGAAACGGACAGCGACAATGGTAAAAGCAATAGCAATAGCAATAGCAACAACACAACAACAACACACAACAACAACAACAACAACAACAACATAAACCACAACGTTAAACGGAAGCGGAAACACTGCACAAGTCGTTTGTTTTACTAAGAAAATCATACAACAAATCAGTTACAACAACAACAATCACATGAGACAGTATAATGAACGAATGAACGAATGAGTGAATGCAGGAAAGTGAAAGCAAATCCCATTGAAAATGAAAACAAAGCAAAAAATAACAAATAGTAGCTGAACTGATTGACTTGGCTGTCTGATGGACCTTGTGTATAAAGTTAAAGAGCTGCTACAAATGCATGACAAATGACATGAAAAATATGTACAACAATAAGCATGCTGATTTGAAGGACACTAAACGAAAACAACAATAACAATGATGACAACCCAATGACAATTCAAAAAAAAAAAAAAAACAAAAACAAACAATGTGCAATAAATGAAGCTTTATGGTTTACCATACACATTCATGCATATCGTTTATAGAACTTCTCAAAAATAGAATAGAATAATTGAAGCACAATAATATCAATCACAAATATAGTACTTGACTTGTATGCATGATTCAATTATTATTTTACATCCTTTTGTTATAAAAATGTACTCAATGCAGCAGCATTATTTTATATTTCTGTTGTTCATTACCTGGTCCTGGTCCTGGTCCATCGTCGCTGTTCGGCTGGCAATAAAGTTCATCTTGAAATTTGTTTTTTCACAGAAGAAATGCATAATTATAGCAATGAGTAAAGCCTGAATAATCAAACCGCTTATTATTTTGAACGGATTAAATAGCCGCATAATGCCGTAGATTGTTAGAAAAATAAGAAAATAATTTGTTTGATAATAGAGTAGATTTTTGACAACACGTTTGCCCCATTTTTCAAGGTCTTTTAGATTGGGCAACTAGAAGCGTGCTGTTCACTCTAATTTGGCGTATTGTTGCGTGCCGGAATTGTCTCCTTGCTCTGTCGTTGATTTCTTTTTTGTAAGCTTTAGCAGACGTAAACTGGATCACTTAAATCTGAGTCAGTTTCCAGTTTTTAAGAAACAAAAGCAAGCACAGCGCACTTCTTCGATTTTCCCAAAGTAAAATATTTTTATATAATTTCTTAAGCTGTCTGTGAATTTATTTTATTTTATTCGAAGAATTTTGGTTTGCTTTTCAAATAAATGACATTTTTTCTGACTCTTCAGTTTTTTTTTTTTGAAATTTAAGTTCGAAATACTTTTAAAATCAAAATAAGAGATTACAAAAAACATTAGATATGCTCTTCCAAACTATGTCTTCTGCGTCATCTATTTTGTATTTGTTGATTTTATCTGTCCGTGTATCAGTAACAGTAAAATGGTTCATGATATAAAAACGAATGTCTTACACAATAATGAGGTTATGGTTGGGATCTGTTACTCCACTTGTTTCCAAATTCATTCGTAGTAAGATTGTTTCCCTCTTTTGCTAGCCATCTCGTTTTCGTCCATGCACTTCTTCGATGGTCAGAGAGAACATACCCTATATGTACACAACAAGTTTATGAAGGTACTGTGAATTTATTTTATTTTATACGAAGTGCATACTTGTTGCTTAGTTCAAGTACTTGACTTTTTTATGTACACTTCAGTTTTTTGAAATTTGTTTGAAATACTTAAAAATCAAGTTCTGTGCTTGCCATATAAATGTTCAATTCGTTCTTGATATAAGTACTATACACCATATTCTCATATCAAGATAATTTTTTGTTCTGGTAATGAGCACACATTCTTAAAAACAAAACGAAATGTGCTTAAATTCATTTTTTTTTTTGTTTTCCAAATCAAAAAGCGTGCCTGTTCTCGGAAGAATTTACCATCTTGACGATGATTATGCTTCATATATTAAGTATGTACATTGTTCTTGGTTTATTCTTTCTTTTTGTTGTTAAGTACTTAGGTATCCTTTTTTGGTTTTCATTGACATTTTCTATGAATTTAATTTCATGCAAAAGTTTAAAAAACCCAAAAAAATATTCAACTGCAGACAAATTTAACGAGTAAACGAGCACAATTATTATAATTTTCTTCGCAATTAATGAGTTTGCGTATTTTTCTGTATAGATATTTCACATACTACTGCGTGTTTAATACATAGTCTACATATGTGTGTGTGTGTGTGTATGTAGTTCAAGTACGATGCGTTTCTGTTATGCAAAATAAAATTAAATAGAATGCAGTAGTTAGCGACCTCAATATGACAAATAAAAAAAAAAGTAAAGCCAGGCAGTCATGTTTTTATATACAAAAACATTGATATTTTATGCTAAAACTGTTCACAGGTATAAATAATTAACACTTTACCTACTACTTCCATATTCATACTCGGATACGGATCTATAACGATTTTAAATATATTAACAATTTAGTTGCGGTCAGCTAAGCTTAGTTCAGACAGACAGACAGACGGACAGTTGAGTTGAGTTGAGTTGACCTGGTATACATTATCATCATAAAACTGACTAAATAAATAAATAATAAAAACATTTTACAATTTATTTGGCGTTTTATATTTTAATATTCAAAAATCGATATTAATTTAGCGCAGTGTAGTGTATGTTTGCCTATAACTATGCTACACTATGCATGTGTAAAGAAGCTTTTTGAGGTCGTATGAATTTAGCAATTTGTTGAATTTGTTTCATTATTATTAAAAAAAAAAACAAAAAAAAAACAAAAATGTATAACACAAAAATGCAAATAAGTGAACGAGGACAGGAAGGAAGGAAGGCAGGAAGGAAACGGAAAGAAACGAAACGAAACAATTATGAAATTGTGAATGTAAAATAAGTGAAATTGTTTTATACATGTATGTACTATTTGTACTATATTTTGGGGTCAAGGGCTTATACATACTATAGTATATATAGTATATACGATGTCCTTGCAGTCATAGCCAACGACAATCTGTCAGTTTGTTATATGTCCGTTTTATATATTAGTAAGTCACTCAGTCAGTTAGTCAAGCGACAACATCATCATGGATGTGGACAACTACGATAATAATTGTCATAATAAAAATAAAATAAAAAAAAAAAAAAAGACAACGAGAACATTCATTGCCAACAATGTACGCGATAAAAACAAAAAAACAAATTTTTTTTTTTTTAAATCAAAAAAATGATGGCGGAAGGAAAAAGGTAAATAAAATGGAATGTGACATTCAATGCCAAACAGCAAACTATGACACCAAACAAAAACTAGAGGAAATGCAGCAAAAGAAATTGCATATTTCTATTGGAGGCAGCGCTGTGGCCTAACAAATCCTAACATCAAATCCAAACGCTCCAAATACAATTTGGCAAAATTATTTTCAAAGATTTTCTAGAATAACTCGAATTGGAGATATTGAAATTACCTACCATCTTCGAACTCAAGAACATTAAGTTCAATTTGAAGTAAATTAGAAATATATCTTGTAGCTCGGCCAAGCAGAGCAAAACATGCCCATTAAATGTCAAGATTATAGTGAACAAGGAAGACAAAAATCCTGAGCGCCTGCTGTGAATTTAGGCCAGTCAAGTAGCTCCAATTGATTCTGTCGTCGTGTTCATTTCGAAAAAAATTGAATTTTGACCAAATGGCGGCCATTTAAAAACGAAAAATTCGATTCGGAGCCTTAAAAGTAATAATCGAGCATTTTTTTAGCCACGCCCAACTATACGCCCACTTTTATCTTAAAAGCCAAACATTCAGAAATTTTCCTTAAGTGTAACTAGAAGCCCCATTCGCCCACAAGATCTGGTTTTCGGTACCTCAATTTTTAGTATACCAAAAAGTTAGTTATGATGGCCCAATAATCCATGCAAAATTTTAAGATGAGCATAAGACTCCTTAAGGATATATCTGAGGTCAAAGCATGGATCATTGGGCCATCAAACCTGGTAAACTAAAAGTTTTAAAAATCGAGGCACCGAAAAATACTTTTGTTTAAAAAATTACTTTTGACATGTTTTTGGATTTTTGGAATATTGAACCTGAAAATATATATATATATTTTTTTAAAATAGTTATTTTTAGGGGTCTTGAAACAGGAAAAGCCATATCTTTGGAATAAGTAGACATGGACTTGATAGCAGACGTATTTTAAAAACAGTTCAAAAATATTTTTAACATATTCAAGGGGAATTCCGAAATAAATTGGGTGACTCAAAATATATTTTGATCTGCAGTTCTTTCAATTTTATGAAGGGTTTAGCGAAGCACACCGGATCAAACCTAGTCAAACAGAGAGCCAGCAGAAAAAGATTGACTTAAAATTGCATAAGAATGAATGGAATAATTTAACAAAAATGTATTCCCGTTTTCAGTATTTGATACGTTTGCGTTTTATGTGATTAAATCGATTAGATACAAAATATAATAGATACAAAAATAGATATTCATAAAAATGTTTGTGTTTGCTAAAGCTTTCTTACTTATTAGCAGCAGCAGCAGTCAATAACTAAAACGACAAATACTACTTTGGTATTGTATAAAGTAAATCGGTATACAACTAAATTGCTACAATAGCAACAACAACAGAATCATTTGAGTGTAATGATGTATATTGGGGATTGTACAGATATATTTACTCACGCTTTATTTATTTATTTAGTTTTTTTTTTTTTCTTTTCAAATTGCAACTGTTGACAAGTTCAAAAAAACATTTATTGGCTTAACGCAGCGTAAAAGAAAAAAAAAAAAAGAAGATACATGTATACTGAGTATATAAGCCTCAGTGGTTTTTGTCTGAATTTTTTGTGTCAAAATTAGGGGCGACGACATTGAAGACAACGAGAACGAGAACGAGTACGTCAATGCGTTCAGTAAATAGTCAGTGAATTGTATAGTAAATCCCAAAACAACCATAAAATCAAATTACAAACTAATATTACTCACAGTGCGTTTACTTTTCCGAATCGTTAGTTTTCACTGTCAATTGACAAAAGAAACACATAAAAAAAAAAAAATAAAAATCAATAAAAAAAAAAAAAAATAGACAAAATTTTTCCAAAAAAAAAAAAAAGGGAAAAAACAAAAAAATGAGAATGAAAGTTGTCGTCATTGAATTGAAAGAAAAAACAAAGAAAAATCAAACATAAAAAAAGATATATTTGATGAAAATGTAAAGAAGAATGGGAAATATAAAGCTAAGTACACATTCGGTTAGAGTTGGAGTTGAAGTAAATCGGGTAACATTATAAAAGAAATTGCGACGTCATCGATACTTTATCTGCGGGAATTGGAATGTGGAGTGGTGTGGTGTGGAATTAAAGTTAGGCGTGCTTAATGCGAAATATGCTACTTCCTCTACACGCACACACATACACAACAACAACAAAAACTACAACAAATGAACTGAACAACGAAAACAATACACTAAGTTTCAACAATAGAAAATAAGGGTAAATAAAGGATGTGTAAGGAATTTTTGTTCCTTGCCTTTCACTTAATGAGAAACATGTGTGTCGCATAATTTCGCAATGTTCAAAAATATTTTGCAAATTATTTTATTATATTTTGATATGGTTCAGTAAAGCCAGAGCCTGAGCTATCTTCGGTATGATAACTCCCTTCTGGCGAAACAATGATTTGAGTACAACTCTTAAGGTCAATCTGTTCAAATGTATTGTGCTGTCCTTGCTACTCTATGGAATGTGCATTGGAAGAAACTTGAGGTATTTGAAAGCTGCTGTTGAGAAGCATTCTACGAATTCCTAAAGAGAAGGTGTACCGCATGGCTAACCTTGAGTCGCTCAGCAGTAGCGGGAACATGCATAAGAAGTGAAAATGAATCTTAAGCCATGCATGGTAGAGGTCGAAGAAGAGGAAGTCCCCTAGAAATATGAAGGTGAAAAGGGGTCAAAGGAGCGACGAAAAGGATTTCACATGTGTGTACTTGCAGCACTTGTTGAAAACATGACAAGGTGAAGGGCAACTATTGACGCTTTTTGATCCATTAGGGTTCCAAGAACCGAAGAGAGAGAGAGAGAGAGAGGGAGATGATATGGAATGGTAGAGTTGTCCCATCTCAAATATATTTTTTTAATGTGAACCGGTTTAAAATGGTTCAGTTTAGGGTTACCATGTATTAATTGTTTATAAAAAAAATTATGGTCAGCTCAATAAATGAGTCGTTTCCTTGAATGCTGCATCGTAACCGAACCGGTTTGAATTTCAGCCTATTTTTGTTAGTGGCTTGTAGCCCTGAAAAACTCAAACTCAGACAGAAATTTTGTAGAAAAGAAAAAGATTTGCAAATTTGTTGCATTTAATAGAATTACTTCATTTTAATTCCATTGTATGTGCATTGTAGTTCATTACCATGCCAGATCCATGACATAAAAACATTCAAATCCTTGTTCCAATGCATTTGTCGTCTTATTGCAAGTTCACATTTGCTTAAAATACGACAACCAATAAAAAAAATGTAAAAAATTAAACAAAAAAAAAAGAAAAAAAAGACGAAAAAAAATAATTAACAAAAAGCTTCATCTTTAATGCATATTTCTTCTACACTAATTCTTTATTGGGCTAATTTAGTTGTCTTTTGTTTGTTTCTGTAATTTTTTTTTTTTATTTTTGTTTTCTTTTTATTTTATTCATTTCCTTTTATTTTTCAATAACTTATGCACTGTTTGCTTTTGTCGCCATTTAAGTCAATTTTTTTTTTTTTTTTTTTTGGTTCCATTTTGAAGTGTATAGCAGCGAGGAGTATGTGGGTGTGTGAAATATGGTCAAATTGAAATTTTGTTGAATATTTAGAAGATGCATTTCATTTCAATTTATTCGAAAAATTTTAATAGCATTTTTTTATTGCATACTTTAAGGTGCTTAAAAACAAAAGCATAATTTCTGGAATTTATGTGTTAGGAATGCAAAAAATTCTTTTGAATTTAAAATTTTTAAGATTTTATTTATTTAATTATTTTGTTTTTTTTTTTTTTAAGATTTTAAATCAAATGATTTTTTTTTTTTTTTTTTTGCCATCAATGATAAAGAAGGCTTCACTGTATTTTGTATGTTTTTTTTTTTTTTTTTTTTTGTATTTTGTGGCTCACCTTCCGTTCTTTATTTTGAATTACATTCATACTTTTCTATTGCGCGCACAATAGCCTTTGTCCTTTGTAGCATTCTTTTCACGTCATCGTCATCATCATCATTCGGCATTCAGTTTTTAAGCTTCCGCTGCATCATGTGCGCTCTAGAAATTTGCTTACACAACAATTATTTTCAATGACAAGTCAGACTTTTTACTTACTGACTAACTGACGGACTGACTGAGGAATAAAAAAATAGGCAACTAACAATAAGACAAAAATAAAGCAGACAAAAAAAGAGAAAAAAAACGTTGCTTTAGTTCGCGTTCTATTTATTTTCTTGCCATGATACAATAAGCATTAAAAAAAAAAATAATATAAACATCATAAAAAATTAAGAATTATCTATTCAAGTTGCATTTGAACTGGTTTTGTTCTACGTTCTGACATTTGCCTATTTTCTACGATTCACCTATTAATTCAGACATACACACACACACACACACATGCGACCATTCATTTTAGTCTGTCATTCAGAGTGAGTGGGCTGGACTTGCGCTCGGTTGAAATGTATGTACACGTATGTCCTCTATTTGTCTGCACTACGCCTTGCACTCGTTTCTTATTGTATTTTTCTTATTGATATATTTTTGCTTTCGTTTTTCTTTTCTTTTACTATTCTGATTCTAGATATTTTTTTTATTATATTCCACATTGCGATATGTGCTTGTATTATACAAGAAATTGGTTAAGTGTTATTAAGATTATCACAGTTATGATCCATACCAAATTAGGAGTTTCTAGATTTATTAAAAAATGGAGTTCCCTAAATCTCATTAAACTATTTAATGCGATACTCAAGTGCCGATAAATCCCATTCGGTAGAAGATTCCATTTGCAGACAGATTGAATTGATAATGAATGCTTCTAACGATTTGAAAAGCTTATAAAATGCCGACGGTTTCTCAACGCCCTTGTTACCCTGTATAACTCAGTAATAAAGCCAATGGGGACTTAGCGCTCAATGCTTTAGGGCAAAAAAAAAAATAAAATTGCTACTCCGATACAAGAATTTTATAAAAAGAAATGAAAATGTTTCTACGATTTCAAAAAGTTAAGCTTAGTTTATATCAAAGCAGTAGTTTCTTTTGATTTAATGCGCTTCTTATGTTGGAAATCGATTGTGGCAGCTTTAAAAATTAAAAAAAAAAAAACAAAGAAGAAGAAAAATTCGCAAAACTAAAGCAGCAATAGCTTTTTTTTTTTTTTGTTTTTGTATTTTATTTTTGCTGCGACGCAGTCCAATGAAGTAGTTCAAAGCGTGCACGAAAGAAAATTTCATCAGCAAAGCACAAAATCTGCACACTTGGCAAAGTTCGAAAATAATTGCAACTCCAGAAATCGAGTGCGCGGTATATACTTGCATATACGATGTAGAGTGCATATACAGACAGATACTAATAAAGGGTGTTTCAATAATTTGTTTTTTTATATTATTTATTTTTTTGTAATAATTTAAAAATTAAATAAAATTAAAAATTGTTTTGTATTTAATTTTTTTTTCTTAATTACTAAATTAAAGCGACACCCTGTTTACAATAGATGAAAACAATCATACGTACTGTTGCACGCTCATTTTGAAATGAAGCGGAAGAGTACAAACGAGTTATAGAAGCAGAAGATAAAACATAAAAGAACGAAGGAAATAAAAAAAAAAATGCAGCTGCTGTTTCGGTTGTTTTTGTTGTTGTCGAATATTGCAAATAATAACTGAAACAACAACAGCAACAACAACATGATGACTTAAACTATGTATGTGTATTAGTGTATATGTGTGTATTTTGTAGCTAGTTCATATTTCTTGCCATTTTTTATGCACAATACACATATACTGTCATTTTGTCTGTCTGTCTATCAGTTCTACGATATTTTTTTTTTAAAGGAGTATCAAAAAGTTCTCAGAAAATTAGAAAATATGCAACTTACTGCGTCAAGGTTTTAAAATAGTTTTCAAATATTCACAGAATAAGAATCAAAAATATGGTTTAACTAAAATTAAGATTTGTAAATTTTTTTTTTTTTTTTTTTTCGAATTTTAAGCATTTGCACAAACGTTCGCGTTGTCCTACTTTAGACAAAAAGCAATGTGAATAAGAATGACAAAAAACAAAAAAAAAATTCGAAGAGTAGAGAAAAAGAAGTTTGACTTTACGTTGGAATATGTCTCTTAACTATTTTTTTTTTTTTTTTGTGTGAATGTGTATAATGTTTCAGTTAACAAAATGAAAGACTGTCTGTCTGTCTGTCTGTCTGACACGTATTAAGCCGCTGCACTCTATGCTCCCATTCGACTTTGTGGCACAGAGCAACTCAAGAGCATGCCGCTTACTTGACTTCAATGATGACGATGACGTTGATGTTGTCGATGAGTTCTGTTGCACTAAAAACGCGTAGAAAATGAGTTACTATTTGGGTAGTCAACGTGTACTGTAAACTATAATAAAATCTTCGATGCCAGCGAACGTAGTTGTAACAAACATACAGACAGACAGTCGGACAGACGGACAGACGGACGGACAGACAGACGGACGGACAGTAAAACAACATTTCTTGTTGTAAATTCGACTTGACAAAATGAGAAGCAAGTTGAAAGGATAACAATGCCGTTGATAACGTTGTGAATGTGCATACAAGGCATGTACATATGTATTGGTGTTAGATGTTAGTGCTTGTATTCAGTATTCTTCATGAACGAACTTAGTAGTCTATGTAAAGTGAAATACAAACCGACACACAGAGTTAATAAAAAAACAATCACATTGTACTTGTATCAAGCACATGCGTGGTCAAATAAACTGAGTTTTTCTAAGACCGAACACAATGGTTTTTAAAGCAAGCACATTGGTGTCAATACAAAATCGAAGTATTCCCAATTTGCATAAAGAGCATTAAAGTTGGTGTGCGATCATTTATTGTTGTATCCTGAAAATTAGTTCTTGTCTATCAAGAATCATTTTTTCATATGTCAAAAACCATCAAGAACCATTTGTTCTTATATCAGGAACTAATTGTTATTATGTCAAGTTCCATTTTTTATTATATCAAGAACTATTTGTTCTTATATCAAGAACCAATTGTTCTTAATAAAGAAACAGTTAAGAACGTACAGAAAAAAACAAACGAAATGATGCGACTAGAAGAATTATATGAGAGCGTATTTCACAACTTTTTACTCTCATTTTACGATTGTTCTCAATACAAGAAACAATACATTAATTCATGCATGATTGTCCACGTTCTTAAATCAAGTACAATCGTTCTTAATATGCTAATAGCATTTTATCGCTCTGTGTTACATGCTGCGTCTTTTTTTTTTCTTATTTTTATTATAATCTTTTTTCTTCTTATTTTTAGTTTCCTGTGGGCCATTTTATTCAATAATCACTTTTCTATTTTTTTCAATCAATCGTACAACTACTGTCTTATGAACTTATTTCATATACGTTATGTATGCTATGTATTGGAGTTTCATGACTATTTGTGTGTGTGTGTGTGTGAGTGTGTGCCAGAATGAATGTTGATTTGTGCACGTGCACATGCCTGACTACTGCAGATAGACTTTTGCGCATACAGCTGCAGTAAATTTTACATTTTCAACGTGTTTCTTTTTTTTTTTTTTTTTTCATCCTTCTTAAATTCATTTCTCTTTCTTATGTCTATTGCTGCAGCATACACATACACATATACATATGCCACGTATACGTTTATTATATGCCTGCTTTATTTTTGCCACCGTTGTCGACATTTTTGGATAAAAGAAAAAGAAGAACAAAAAAAAGAACATTTTACGGTTTGCATGCAATCGAGTCAAATAGTTTTTGGAAATTTTCTACGCAGGCTAAGCTTTTTCATTTCTGCACTGGAAAATTAAAAGACAGAGGATGGAAGGAAGGAAGAATGAATGAATGAAAAACCTTTCGTAAGCTAAATATGTAGAGAAGAAAAGTTATAGTAGAGTGGTGCAAACTTGAAGAATGTTTGCAATTTTATGCTTTACTATTTGCGTTGCGCTGTGTTCAAAATGCAATGAGAAAAAAAAAACAAAAACCTAAAGCAGCTATCTCGTTTATTTAAGACAGGCCAAACCCGGCAGGCAGGCAGTTAAGCAGGCAGGCCACGCCACGCCACGCATTTTATTGAAATTCACTTTGAATATTTTTGTCTCTTTTTTTTGGCGTTTAGACTTTGCGTAGTTATATGTAACTATTTCTATCTCTCTTCCTCTCTCTCTCTTTCTCTTTCTCTCTCTCTGTGGTACACTTTAACTATTTTTCGTTTTGAATGGCGGCTGGTTTTAATATTTGCTGCAAGCAGAATTTATTATCCAACAATAAATCCTTTTGGCCTCATATAAACTTTAAGAATGTGCGTATGTGTAATATATTTTGTATGTAAGTATGCGTGCGTGTGTGTGTGTATCTATCTTTTTTTAACAATTGTTGCTATTTCTTTTACTCTCTTTAAATTTTATTGGCATAAAGTTTGCTTTCCTAATGCACGTTAAATTAGCATGTTAAAATATTTGTCAAAGATTTTTGCCAAAAATTATTCATTATTATACATGTATGCGTCTGTATGTGTGTGTGTGTGTGTGTTTGTTCGTTTATCTCTTTCATTCTAGTTCTTCATTTTTTTTTTTTTTTTAGCAATTTTGTCGAAAAGTTTGCATACAAGCCCAGCAGCAAATATTTTTACTCCATAAGAAACAAAAAAAAAAAAAATAGAAAAATAAAAATTATGCAAAAGTAATGCAGCAGCAGCAGCGCAGCACACATAAGCAAAAGAGAAAGAGAATTTTTGCGTTTCGTTGAACATGTTTTCTCGGATAAACTTAAATGGAATTTTCAAACCACTTTCGAGTTGGCACACACACACACACACACATACGCATACACATGACTTTGTATATAATTATAATACTGAATCTGTTAAAGCAACATTCACGCCCACATGTTAGTGCATAATTTGCACTTCGTAGACTAATTTAAATGCTTACCAAAAAGTTAGACAAAGACGATAGCATTTCCCAAAAAAAAAAAATTAAATAGAAAAAATAAATAAAAAAAGAATTAAAAATAGAAGATAAATAGTTAAGTGCATAAGTGTATAAAAGATATACTTAGAAGATGAATAGAACATTCATGCTGTAGTATTATTTTAAGTAGTTGAAAATTTTTCTACTTAGTTTCATCATAAATTTTGAGAGTTTCAAAACAAATTTTAGCTGCTAGCTCAACTTCAACGAATGTTTTTTTTATACAAGCGCCAACGTATTCTGGTCCCGCTACAAACAAAAAACAAAAACCAAAAAAGTGTATTTTTAGTATTTCTTTTTGTATGTTTTTATATTTTAAAAGCGCTAAATTTAAAAAAATAATGGTATTTTTTAGTATGTTTTTATATTGTCCCTAACATATAAATCGAAAAAAACTGCAATTGTATAAGCACACGCCGAGTATTTGCAAGTCTAATCTTAACAGATTCTACGCTCTACGTTTCAGACGACAATAATCCATTTTATTCAGTTGTAGTCTCAGTTGAGAGGTTACCTGTAAAAAAGCCTTATTTTAGAGCAACTGAGATGTATTTTGAATATTGGAAATATTGGCTGAGCTTATTTCTGAGGCAGTGGCAGATAAAGAGAGTCTCTGAAAAATCTTGGCTCATTGTAGCGAGTTTATATGCAGCTTCATTATCATTTATGTATGTCTCTATGAAATGTGTTTATTTGCTTTTTTATCTCTCTTTTTCTCTTTCTCTCTCTCTCTCTCTCTTTCTCTCTCGCTTTGTAGCATACTTTTATATGCGTACATTCAGCACTCAGAACCAAATTTAGCTTAAGCCATTTTTGACGTATTTTCATAAAAAAAAATCCAAAAGATTGCAAGTTTGTACCTTGTTGAAAAAGAAAAAAATAAATAAATAATTTAAGTAAAATAAATTAAAGTGACACATTGAACGTTCATTGATTCGGAACGATTCAAACGAGAATAAAGAATAAATCGGAAACGTTCAAATCGATTCTATTACGAATAATTGAAATTTAAGAATCACATAACATTACATTATTGCCAATGAAGCAACTAATATAAATAAGCGCACACGCACACAATGAAACAGATACGCAGATACATGCAGTCACTAAAAGATACAAAATACAGATACAATAAAAAATATATATAAATTTTTTTTGTTTTTAGACAGACAGATTTGCACGCACTCTCAGGCACGCAAAATGTTACATGAAATACATACAATACATATAAATATATACGAGAACATAGAACTAAAGCAAATAAGGAGTATAAACGTTTTGGTTTAATATTAGAATCGGTTACTGTGTGTACTATAGTACTACAATACAATTGAAAAAAGCAAAAAGGAATATAAAAGGAAAAAAAAAAAAAAAAAAAAAAGAAAGGCAGACATTAGTATGAATTTTTATCATTTATATGCATGGCAGGCGAATGAAAGTCATCTTTATTTAATATTTACAACACAAAAAGCTACACACAGATACCGACACCGACACCGATGCCGTTACCGATACCGATACAGAGTAGATACATATATACACGTTCCATGTAATGCCGAGTGCTGCTGTTGCTGTTGCTGCTGCTGAGTGCTTTAAAACTAAAACAGTACGAGTACAAGAATATATAGTATAGAATCGCATGCAAAAGTGTTGCCTCTGGCATATATAAAAATGTAAGCCAGTCCAGTCCAGTCAGGCTAAAGGAAGAAGAATGTTAGACAATATACAATTTTTATGTCCAGTGGCTATTCACTGACTGACTGACTGAGTGACTGACTGTGCCTCGTGCGTTTCATTCATTCCATTCAGATACATTAAATGCTCAGATACTCAGATTTGTTGTAATAGATTTAACATACACAAACGCTCTTGCACAGTAGATAAACATTCATAAAACATACGGCTACGCGCTCGCTCGCTCGCGTAACTTATAAATTCTCGAATGTTGTACGTATTTCATTAAATAATTTATTTAATTTGTTTTTCTCGCCAACATTTATTGCATTGCAATGCTGCAAACGTATCTTGTATCTTGTATCTTGCATATCGATTAGATTTTTTTCAATTTATTTATTACGTTACATCATAGCACAGTTTTAGCTTTAGCTTAGTTTTAAGCTGACTTCAAATCCGTACTCGTAAAGCACATTTTTAATTGACAAACAGACAGACAGACACATAAACAGGAAGATTAAGGAAGAAGAACATAAACTAAAAAAAAATATCAAACATTTTCTAATGACAACACTAAAGCCTAACGACTAAATGACTCCAACGATTGTCGGTCTGTCTCTCTCTCTCTGTCTGTCTGTCTGTCTGTCTGTCTGTCTCAATGAATGAATAAATAAACCTATGCAAGAAATTGATCTATATCTTCTGTTGAATGTGTTTGCTAAATTGGTTTGAATTGAATTGAATAACTTAAACGTGATTTAGCTACTTGATGTGCTGCCTTTTTTTTTGACCAAGCTTTACACTTTTAATATGTATCAACCCATTTATACGCTACTGATATGATTAAGATCGTGTAAAACTGCCCCCATACAAGAACAATTACACATACCATTATTATTTGAGCCCCCGAGACAGTGGATGTACTAGGCCAAAAAACTCCATACAGCCCTCTCGCAAAATATTATCTAAGCTGACTGATACGACACTGACTCGTGTGTTGTAATGTTTCGTCTGGCGAAATATTTTAGGATCTACCAGATTGAAAGTTTTTCCTTTATTCGTTTTTTTTTTACTATTTTCCGAATTTCATTGTGATCTACAATTATTTTTTTCTTTTTTTTTTTTGTTTTAAGTTTTGAGAGGTGTGCATGTATGTGTGTGTGTATGTGTGTGTGTGTTCTTGAGTTAAATGCAATTATTTTTTTTATTTTTTTTTTTTTTTTTTGGTCTGCAGTGATTTCCCTTGCGTGTAATATTTAATATTAAAGTTAATTAAGTTTTTCGCATGCATTGCTATTTTTTTTTTTTTTTGTTAAGAAATTAATGATTTTTTTATTTACAAAAATCAATAGATAAGCTTAATAAAGAATAACAATAAAAAAAAGCAATACAAAATTATGCAGAAATTATTACAACAAGTTTTATTTTTAAAATGAATCAATTTCTTAATTTATTTCGATCTAAAAACTTTATTTATTAAATTCAAACGCGTAAATGATTTTTAGATAGCAAAAAAAATAAAATAAAATATTAAATTACGCTTGCCAATAGATATGCAAGATAACTTTGTGCAACTAATTAAAGATACCAAATCAAATATTAAAATTGAAAAGTGGCGGAAAATATGAAGGAAAATATTATGCATAGAGATACTTTTTATCTGCTTCTTCTTCTTCTTCTGATTTTATACATCTGTCAGCAAAAATTTTACGTAGTAGGGCAACCCTTTTATTTTTTGCCTTGAAATTTAAGTATGGACGACGAGTGTGGACTGATAAGTTACTGAATAAAATAAACGCAAAATGAGCTATACTATTTTTTTCAAAGAATATTTTATATTTCGAAAGCTGAGTCAATACAAACATGTTCGTATTTCAGTTTGTGTTAGGAATCAACCGATCTCGTAGATAATAAAAAAGTCGTATTGCTTTACTTGGAACTTTGATTCGCCAGAGCTCATATGGATCCATTATATCGAATGTTTTTTCTGTCGAAAGTTTTTAAAGAAATTAATTTCTTTTTTTCTCAAATTTTTTGTTCAAAGCTTTTTTGCTGAAAATAAGGATTCCAATATTTAAAAAAATATAATCTCAAAACAAAACTAATTATGTATTTTACAAGCGGTAAGTTTGTATGGGGGCTATACCTAAAAATAGATTTCGACATTGGATGAGACAAAAGAAGAGTTTTTGACCAAGTTTCAACAATATGTATACTTTATGGGGTCTACGACAATTCCTTGAATGCGTTTATAATTTTCCGACAAACTGAATATTCCTGTTTACACTATTGTAAAAATGTCTCTTTGTATCAAGAACAATCGTTCTTTGTATTAAGAACAATCGTTCTTTATTTCAATGGTTGCTCATGAGGATGTTTATGTCAAGAACAATGGATTTTTGTATCAAGAACAATTGTAATTAAATTAAGATCAATTCGTTCTTGATCAAGCCTAACTAGTAGTTAATCATGCATACCTCGCTGCTATACGTTAGTTTAGTTATCAAATATATATACTATATATGTGTGTGTATTTTAATTAACCTTTAAAGGTATTTCGCAGTCGATTTGCTTCGATGCACTTCAATGCACCTACTAAATAAGTAACCTATGTAAAGTATATTTGCCTTGATCTCATTATTTGTATTTATGAAACTCTTAAGAAAATTACCTTGGTTCAATAGTAAACTTTGATGTGATGTGTTGTGTTGTATCACTCAAATAATAGCGGCGGCGGCGCGTGCACGTGTATGCATTGATTTTGCGTCTGTCGTCTGCACTAATTAGTGCACATAGCAAGTATCTTGATTTTGTCGAAGGTTTACTTTGAAGGCAAAACAAACAAACTAACTATCTAACTAACTAACTAATAATCCTTTATAAAGCGTAGCAGTCTACCTGCTATTTTGCATGACTTTGAATTAGCTTATTAATGTTTTTCGTAGCTTCAAGAGCAGCTGTGTTGCTCGTTATTTTTTGAAAAAAAAAAAATTGAATATTTAATTTATTACAACGAAATATTATGTTACTGCCTGCCTGCCAATTGCCTTAAATCGCGTTTTGTGTTTAAAAATATTTTGAAAGTGGTTTCATATGCCGTGGTAGTGTGGGTGTGGTGTAGTGTATTGCTTGGATGTGTTGTATACGTAAGCAAAAAATTTTATCACTTGACAAAATCATAAATTTGTACCTACAACGTACGTACACCTTTACACGAATGGGCAACGTGACTGTGATTGTGACTATGCACGTAGGTATATCTGCTCTTTTTTGGGGTTGTACAAAAGGACATGTTATACGATATGTGTATGTGTAAATGGGGAGGGGTTTTTTTAAATGTTATGATGAAGGTGCATACGTTTCGTAGTTGACTACTGGCTATAATTCGGCACAGCTTGACTTGCTAGCCCATTGTTTTGAACCTTCTGTTTTGCTGTTAACATTTGCTGCTGCTGCTGCCTTTTTTTATGCTCTTGCTGCTCTTGCTGCTGCTGATGCTGCTTGCTTACTTTACTCCATTCAATCCTTTATATAGAATATATGTGTATGTTCTTAACCATTCTGTCCGTTCCCAAAAGGCTAATAAAGCATAATTTAATGAAGCGTGCTGGTAGAGAACTTCTGGTTTATGTAAACAATAGTTTATAACGCATAAACAACAGCGTTTTAGAGCTGCGGAGGCTGTTATGATGAGTAGGCAGAAGCAGGCAGAAACAGAATCATTTTGCAATTGTATGAGGCAGCAAATTGCCTGCCTGCCTGCCTGCCTACCTGCCTACAAGCGTCGCAGTCAAAAAGGATGCTGCTTGCTTCTTTTTAAATAGATATGCGTGTGTGTGTGTGTGTATAGTTTAATATCCTCAACTATTATGCTTCTTATGACGACACATATGTGTGTGTCAGAAAAAAGGGTTAACTGCTTGGAATGCATTAATTTATAAAAATTTATACAAAAGTCGACCAGGACAAAAATGTTTATTAAAGCGTTAAAATAAAACAAAAAAAAAAACAAATTGTCTTTTATACAAATTTTTAACTGCAGCTCTTTGGCGCATATATTTTGATATAAAACAAAACAAATTGGGCTGGGCAAGTAGTGTTCGCGCTGTGAACTGTAGACGTCGTCTTTCTTAATTCATTGGCTACAATATTTGTCTTTAGTTTTTATCTTATTATTTATCTTATCAAGGCTTATTCCAGCTTCATAGTTAGCCAATTCAGTTTTTCTTTGCCAACAAAAAAAAATCGTTGTACGCTTTTTAGGCGCTCATATAAAAACTGTTCGAACAAGAACAATTTTGATTTGAATAATGTCTTGAAATGAAGCAATTTCGATTTCTATTTCGATTTCTATTTCTCATTCTCTTCGGTCTCCTCGCTAGTTTTTTTGTCATATGAAGAATCTGTTACCAACGGCAGCCATAGAGGCACGTACTTCCGGTGTGACGGTCTCTGGTTGCACATATTTTTTTTTCTTTGATCTTCGTTGTCTACGGTGTTTCTTGAAAATGATACGCGACTATCCATTTTACTTAGTTTTGATGATACTTTTGACTTTGTTGTTGATATGCCACTACCAGCTCCTCCTCGGCTACTGGCACCAATGGAGCTGACTCGCTGACCACTGTTACTGCTACTTTTTGTTTTATTTTTTGTGTGTCATCTTTAAAGGAAACTCGTTTTTTGCTGCTATCTTCACTTCCTTGCACTTGAGCGCTATTATTACCTCTTTTGCCATTGTTGCCATCATTATTCGAAATCATTTTTCATTTCCTTTTTTTTAATTTTGCTTTTCGAATTTAAATTAAACGACTAAAATTTTGTTAGCTACTTTTCATGAAATTCATTGAAAAATTTGATTTTGTAGTTTTAAAGCAGCGACTGCTAATTATTTTTTAAATTAATTGTTTCTATTCCAAATAAAAAATAAATAATATTGCTAACAATTTAATATAAAAAAACTTATTTAATTTTTTTTCTATTTCTAGGTAAGCAACATTTAATGAAACTGCTTTGCTGTAAGTCAATACATGGTTTTTTTTAAATCATAATTTTAAACAAGACACAAGATACAAGAAGTAAAAAAATATTTATTTACGCAACTAAAATAAGTTCGGGCTAACATCAAAACATATTAAAAATACCAGTTTCTTATGAATTGTAGCGTGTCCAAACTATTTTGACTTCTAAAATAAACCGAAAGTGCCTAATGCATTGCTTAAGTGGTCAAGAATTATACTTGAATTGTTGCCTTTCAAATGAAACCGATTAGAGACTCATCGGTTGGATGATTTCAAAGTCTGTAGCGGACATAGAAACATTTTGACTTTTTTATATGTTAATTGGTATAAATAGATAATGGATCTACTTTTCATTTCACTGAAATAAACTCTACCGATTTGAAAACGGAAATATTTTGCGATTGCCGAAGCACTAAATTTACGATTTGAAAAGTAAATCGCAAAATTTTTACGATTGCGTTTACGGGAACATTGCTGTAAGTTGTGCTTCATTTAAGAAGCGCATTTACATTGTTCAAATTTCAAGCTAAAATGTACAGATACGCTACACACTCGTTTATATCCTTTGCATTTCATTAAACTTAAAGTAACAACAACAAAAAATTTAGTATTTTTTTACACAGCTTCATGAAACTTCATGGCAAATGCTTTTCAAGATCGTTTCGAAAACCTTTTCTTTTTTTCATTTTCGCGTATTCGGCATTTTTGCAATGGAACTATGCAAAAGTCAGCAATAAATGAAGCATAGAGCCAACGGTCTCCGCACCCAGCACCCACTCCGGTTGAGTGTCCTTACGCCGTTTGCTGTTTGCATTTGTCGCATTGACCACATCAGCAGAAATACAAAAAAAAAATACAAAAAAAAAAATACTGCAGCAACAGTCCATGAAGCTAAAAAGCAGTCGAAAAATTCACATGTTTTACTTAAAAGGCTGTGTTGTGATGTCCTTTGATGCTCACAAGTGTTTAAATATAGTTTCATAGGTTTGTGTGTGTGTGTGTGTGTATCTAACAGTTGGTCTGTCCGTCTGTCTGTGTGTATCTTTAAAGTTTTGTTTGAGTTTCTCGTAAAACGCTTCGTTGGCTATCCTTGTGGACCGGACTGACTGACTGCCTGACTGAGTATCTAACTAAAAAGGACATTGAATTTAAAGCTCTCACACATAAAGACGCAGCTGCAATATGGCATAAAATTCTTGATGCTTAATAGAGGTGAAAAGATAAATAAGTTGATTTGTTGTTGTTGTTGTTTTGCTTTTACATTGCTTGCAATTATTTCTTATCGAAATTTCGATGTCGTTGTCGATGTTGTCAATGTTGTCCTTGTACATATATCCTTTTACTAATAATATTGCTGTTACTGTTGTTGTTGTTGTTTTTTACCTTTTGATATCATTTTCGTTTCGGTTTATTTTGTTATGTATTGCAATTGCCTGATAATGATGTTTATCTAAAAGCTTTGCAAACCGCATTCAACTATTTGACAAAGGATACATTTGATTATTGCTCAGATGGCGCATGGCAGCATCGCAGCATGGCAACATCTTAAACATTGCTTTTAACAATTTCATTTAACTTTGTATCTATTTTCCTGTCTTTCTCTGTCTTTCTATCTTTTTTCTTTATTTATCATCACATCTCATTTTGTATACAAGTTTTGTCCTTTATATCGTCTCATTTGCTACACAATTGTGCGGCTTTATAATTTTTTTTTTTTGTATCTTACCTCGATTTTTGCTCGCTCTTCATTTGCTTGTCAGCATCATTGTCAAAAGTGATTGCCTGCCTGCCTGCCTGCCTGCTTTTCCCAAGCAACCGACCGGCTGACCAAGAGAATGCCTTGATTCATTCAAGTGCTTTTCTGCAACAATTTTAAATTAATTTGTTTTTCATCTTATCAGCAGTTCAACAATATTTTCTAATTATTGCTCAAGTTGTTTTGCAAGTGTTTGTCCGTCCGTCCGTCCTCACTTTTACTCTGCTCTGCTTTAATATGTAAGTTGGAATGTGTATCATTCTTTTTTTAGTTACACAGTATGTATCTTAGTTATACTCGTAGTCGAATGTTAAATTTCTCTTCTATCTTCTGTCGGAAATGTGTTTTTGTTCTTTTGTTTACATTTTGGTTTTGTTGTTGTTGTCCTTTGGGCACAATTTTGCTATTGGTATATTTTATATTGGTTTGGTTTGGTTTGGGCTCTTCAGTATTGCATAAATAATTAATGCTGTTTGTAATAGAAAATAAATTAGACTAAAGCACACACAAAAGAATTTTAGTTATATTATATCTACACACACACACACACACACACACATACATGAGTAAAGAAGCATATAAATTTACTACATTTAATATTGTTTGTAAGCATTTGCAGCAGCAGCAACTCAATACAAAAATAGATTTAATACAACGTAAAAAGAAAAGAACGTCCCACTGAACCAAAAAGCGAGCATTAAGCGAGAGTATCGCAAAACTATCGCACTCGAGCTCGAAAACGATAAAAGAAGCGAAGGTGTCGCAAAACTTTCGCGCTCGAACTCGAATATGATATATAAAGCGAGCGTTGAGCGATAGTATCAAAAGTATCGCGCTCGAGCTCGGATATGATATAAAAAACGAGCGTTGAGCGAGAGTATCCCAAAACTATCGCAAAAGTATCACACTCGAGCTCGAATATGATATAAAATACGAGCGTTGAGCGAGAGTATCCCAAAACTATCGCAAAAAGTATCACACTCGAGCTCGAATATGATACATGAAGCGAGCGTTGAGCGATAGTAATAAAATTCAAAATTAAAATTCAATGAAAAGAGAAAAAAGAATATTCTTGTACAACAGCACCTGTACAATGAATAAACATACATATTAAAAACTTTAACAGGCTCTAGTAAACATAGGGCGTGGCGTTGTCAGTTAAGAGGTCGGGTGATCGCAAAGGCTTCAAGAGTCACAGAATGCAGGAGGCTTCGAGTTCAAACCCCGGGCAAGGCAGTAACTCGAAATTTTTAAAAGTTTGTAAATTAATAAAATATAAAATGTATTTATTAATTATAAATTATATGAAAGCTGATGCAAGAAAATAATTATAATAAACAAAAACAAAAATATTACAAAAATAATAAAATCTTTGACTATAATCTTGAAACAAATAATTATACAACAAATATAATAAAATAATAATAATAATTAGAAAGAGAGAGAGAGAGGACCCTAGGATTGTTGCTTTGCCGCGAAACTAGATAAAAAATAAAAAAAAAACATGAATAACAAAAAATTATACAACAAATATAATAAAATAATAATAATTAAGAGAGAGAGCCCCTAGGATAGGGTTGTGCATGAATAAAATTCATTTTTTTTTTTGTGTCGTAGGCTCGAAAACGATATCGTAAAATGCTTGCAAACGATATCGTAAAAGTCTCGAAAACGAATCGTGCGCGATAGTTCAATATCGTAAAAGTCTCGTATACGACTTCTAATTCGATTCGCAGACGACATCGTAAGAGTCTCGCATACGACTTCTAAAGTGAGTCGCAAACGATATCGTAAAAGTCTCGAAAACGAATCGTGCGCGATAGTTCGAAAACGAAACTTTCACTGCCACAAACTGAACGACTGACGAATCGTTTTCGAATCGTTTGCGTGTGTTTTACGATAGTTTCTTTCGCTTTTCTTTCGCGTAAGTATCGTTTTCGATATCGTTTACGAGCTTTTGGTTCACTGGGGTGTTCAATTAATTTTTTGTTTTTTTCGAAATTACAAGGATTTATCTTCGTAAATAATTTTATGAAACTAATTACAATGGTCGACAAAAAATTATTTGATTCTTTTTTTTTTTTTTTTTGGTTCAAGCTTAGATTTTTGTAAACGCTCTTTGAGTTCTTTCTTAAAATCTTTACGTATTGAATAGTTTTTAAGACCAAATTAGTATGAAGAGAGCAATCGTATACGTACACTAAGCTTCAAGCGGTCACAGGTTTGTTGAAAATGTTGTCAAAAAACCAAGCTTAATTCTTGTTTCATATTTCATATTTCAAGCTTACAAAACAGCAAAATTTGAAATCCTACCAGATTGGTTTGCCCATGATTATGTAAAATCAGATATTTGGGTTTCAGTTTTCACGACCATTATGCAATTATATCAGGTAAAATATTCCGCCACTGTCTCTTTTTGATTTGGTAAGAAATTTAGTTGAGTATGCATGTTATGATGAATTTATATGATATCATCTTATAAATTCACCACAGCATCCGAATCAAAAGTACAGAAAATGTAATGTTTACTTACTCTTTCTCAAAATTTCCGGAATACTTCACCTCTTGGTGCAATGGTGATGTTTAGCGCTTTTTCTCTCTCAAAATATTTTGTACCAACGTCAGTCATATTTAAATGCAAAACAGGCGACAGCAAAGCAAAGCAAATAAAAACAAAATATATCTGTATCTGCTTTGCACTGGCTGCAAGTCTGAATAAAAAACCGAGCATTCTTCTTACTCATTCACTCTCATACGCTTGCATTGGTACAAGGTACCAACGTTTCGCTTGATATCATCTTTTACAATTTTATAATTTATTGTATTTATTGTTGTGCAGACCTCACTTTATATGTTTCGATCTTTATATTTTATAGATTTTCAAATGTGTTTTCTTGAATAACTAAAAAAAATTGTAGAAAAAAAAATATTAAATTAAAAAATATTGCCTATCGTGCTTAAAATGGTAAAATATGGTTTAAAATGTCTATTCCTGTTGCTTGACTTCTACGCTTCATGTACTTAAAATTTTACAAAGTTTTAATAAATTACGAAAGCCTTGAAAACAATTTCAGCAGCATTCAATCATTTTAAGCCACAAAACGCATTCATTTTCTTTTCATTGGACTTTTTTTTTGTTTTTTTTTTTTTTTTTTTTTTTTTTTTTTTTTTGTTTTTTTTTTTTTTTGTGCTTTGTTTCATTCGTTGTCGTTTCCATGCAAAAAAACTTTTAAATTTATGAAATTTCCAAAAAATTTTAAATGCCTGCTGCGGCAACGCAACGCAATGCAAAGCAAACCAACTCAACTCAACCCAGCCCAGCCTAATTCAATTCGACTCGGACAAATATTCATGAAACGCAACGCGACGTAAGAGGCAGCTAATCATAGCCAATTGATTTAAGGGAATTTTTGGGGTTTTTTCTGCATGCGTTGTTGTTGTTGTTGTTGTTTGCTGTTTGTGGTGTGCTTTTAATAACGGTCATTAAAACGATTTCCACAATATGCCCCGAAAAACACTTAGAAACGTTTAATTTTATTATTACAACAAATTTAAAACCGACGCCACAGTCGCGACGAACCGCATTGAACCGCACAGAAGAAGTATGGTTCGCCAATTATTGCAAAAGTTCACTGAAAGGACGAAAAGAATAAAAGTAAAAAAAAAATGAAAAAAAAACTTTAAAAAAAAAAATCGTTTCTGTCTTTGCATCCCATTTTTATTTTATTTATCGTTTTTTTTTTTTTTTCCATAAGCATTGAAGACTCTAAGCAAAAGCTAAAGCATGAAACAAAAGGACAACACAAGAAGTAACCCCTTTCGGTTGCTTGTCAGTCCCTTGGTATTTTTAAGCGCTAGCGTTGGCGCTGGCAATGCCGTTTGAAGCCCACAGGCGAAAACAGATACAATGCGCCACCACCACACTTTATGTCGAGTAAGAAAAAGGGTTTTTAGGTGTTGACGACGACGAAGACGAGGACGATGAAGACGATGAAGACGACGTTGGCGGTTATAGCGGCGGCGTCAAATGTGCCACAAACGATTTTGTAAAAATCTTTTACTGGCTCGTAAAAAAAAAAAAAAACAGAAGAATGCTTCAATAGTTACCGCCCGCTTGCCGTGGTGTATGTAAAGGACAAACCGCCGGGAATATATATGCACGATATAGGCTGACTGGCTGCCTACATAGACAGACGACACCCAAAGGACAAACGACGACAACAACAACAACAACGTCGTTTTGGCAGTATGAGTGACAAACCGGATGAACGCCTGTTGTGAATTCGGTTTAGTTCAGTTCAGTTGCATTGAGTTAAATTGAGTGACTGAGTGAACGAGTGAACGAGTGAGTTCTGGGCCGGCTTAGGCGAAAAAGATTTTTAAGATTTGTAATGACAAAATGGCTTTTGATACTTTTTTTATGGTTATTATCCTTTGCTTTTCTTTTCTTTTGTTGCTGCTATTGTTGTTGCTTATTGTTAGCTTTGTAACTTTATTGTTGGCAAACGCCATTGCTGCTGCCATTGCCGCTGCTGCCATATTTAGTGTCAACGTCAAAACAGAGATCGTCGAACAGCAATATTAAGCAACATGAAGGAGTCACAGACTTACCCTACAGCATTGTCATCACTGAGCGAGACTAAAAATGAAAGTTGAAGCGTTTGTAATCGTAGTTGTGGCTGTGCATGTGGCTGTGGATGTGAATGTTGCAAACAAAGTCTTGTCTTTTTATACATTTTTGGTGTTTTTTTTTTTGCTTTTATTTAATTTTTTTAAAGTTTTTTTTTTTTTTTTGTGGCTTTTGTATTGGGGAAGTAAGTCATCGTTGTCGTGAACGTTTTCAGATTTCTGTTAACTGCCATTTATGTGACGAGAAAGTGAAGTGAGACAGACAGACAGACAGACAGACAGACAGGCAGGCAAGATTTGCTGTCTTTGCTTTTGTGTGGTTATCAAATCTCTTGTTGTTGTCCCTGTTGTTGTCGCCTTTTTAAAGGATTATGTTGTTGTATGTAAGATTTTATTTGTTGTCATCTTTGATAGTCCTTTAAAAATCAGTTTATTGCAATCATTTCTAAAGTTAAGTAATACTTTTTTGTTTGTTTTTTATTTTTTAGTAAAAAATAAATCAAATTTAATTTGATTTTTAATGCTGCATTGATGACGAGTCTCTTTGCTTGGTGCCATACCGACGACTGTCGCGACAGTCCCATACAAGTCGTTCACGACATGTCATGCAAGACTTCATTCATGACATGCCTTGCAATAATTCATGCATGACATGCTTTGCAAGACTTTATGCATGAAATGTCTTGCAAGACTTAATGCGTGATATGTCTTGAAAGACGCCTTGTGTATTTGTCATGGATGTAGCTTCTATCGCTTTTCTATCAAAATATCGCATTATTATGCATACAAAAGGTTTTATGAGGTTTATCGGACGACATGTCACCGATCAGTCATTAGTGACCACGTCATCCAGGGAAAATTTTCTCCGCTGGGAGTTTTCAAAGCATTTTAGATGTTTTTTTTTTTTGTATAATTTTATGAATTTTATTGATATTAGAACAGGTGGATTTATGGCGTCATGGCAAAAGTTGAATTCGAGTAATTAAAAATGAACAGCAAAGTCAACGATTACAAAGCAAAAATTAAATTTAGTAAATGCAATCAATTAAAAAATGAGTTTAAAAAGTGTTTTTTTTTTTTATTTTTTTCAATTTGTTTTATTCAAACTGCACTTCTCGTCTACTTGAATTAGTTTCTTTTTTCGCTTCTCCATTTTTTTTTTTTTTTTTTTTTGTTTTAATTAGTGTCAGGTGCAAAAGTTACATGACCAATTTTTTGAAGCATTTTCGTGTGATTTCGGTGTGCGACGCAAAATACTCTTTAGTTTGAGGCACGAACCATCCTGTTTGTACGCTCCGGCGTTCTTGGTTTGACTAGAATCGTCACACACAGCGCCGCTGTTACAGGCATCGCCGCTTGCTTCATTATATTCCGAAGTGGCTTCTGCTTGATTATTTTTATTTATAGTCTTCATTGACCGCAAATCGTAACGTCGAATGTTCATGTCATTCTGATGATTTATTGAAGACATTTTAAATTTCAATTTTTGTTTTATTTTTATGCAAAATTGACTTAGCTCAACTTTCGACCGAAATTGATTTTATAATAATTTTAAAATTATCAAGAAACTCGTTCGACTTTTAAAGCAAATTTAACTTGATTTTCTTGGAATTAAATTTAGTCTTTTTTGTTGTTGTGGCTTTTTCTAGTGATGTAGTTTCTGGCTTTTAACACTATTCAACACTGTTTTTTTTTTTGTATGCAATGCAACTCTGTGCTTAAAACTCTGAGTTTCGCAGTTAACCCGAACAGCGCATAGTGTAAACAGGGCATAAGTAAGTAGCTTTTGTAAATTGATGATTAATACAAATGATTTTCATTTGAGCTTATTTTTAATAAATTAGGCTAATCAATTTGAAATATATTAAACCGTTTACAAGCATAATCTCTTAACTAATCTGATAGAAAGGAAAATGGACAGACAGACAGAGAGACAGACCGACAGATAGCTTAAAGGTATTTATTGAAGCTATAACTATGCAATATGTATCTAAGTTTCGTATGTATCTAAGCATCTCTTTTACACTTAATACATAACTTGAAACATATGTAAATGTATCTATTCAGTAAGCATATGCATTCTCTTGATATTGTAATTCCATTTTCAATATTATATTCTAATTCAATAAATTCAATCCTTTTTTTTTCAAACATATATGTCCATTTTTTTCTACTACTTTAAATAATTTTTTACTATTTTTTTTTTTTTGTCCAAAATCGTTTTAACATTCTTGAAAGGATTTGTTTTTTTTTTTTTTTTTTGTGATAAGCCATTGCAATAAAATGAAGAGCTTGAAGCAAAGCCGCATAGCTAACCACAGTAATTTAAGCAGCAATAGACAGATCGGACGGACGGACATACAGATAGCTATTTGATAAGCATTAACAAAATAAATTCCATTCTGCATTTATGCCTTTCAATATCTGTCATCAATGCCATCATCAACCAAAAAAAAAAATGTCCTGTTTACGAAATCAATAAAATTCAAATTAGTTTTAGAAAATCATTTTCAGTGTGGCGTATATAATTTGACCAAATTACACATACACACACGCACACACATACAAGAAAAAAGGAAGGATATCATTGCTGCTGTAAATACTTTTAACTCACTTCACAAACTGTTGTGTTCATTCAAGCAAAAATTTATTTATTTTTTTTCTTTGAATGCAAAAGGATTCAAATTGTTATTACGATTGTTGTTGTTGTTGTTGTTGTTATTGTCAACTTACTGACTGAAGTCCTTAATCCACTTAACATACCAAGCAGCCAAGCAACCAAATCTAGAATATAAGATTGAGATAAAGCTTTATTGTGCGCCAATATTCTTTTGCTAAACATAAATAGCAAAGCGGTTCTTGTTGTTGGATCAGAGTTAAGAACTTTATGGAGTAGTGAAGCGTAGTGAATTGAAGTGGCGTGCTAAGTGGAATTATTCTACTCGTAGTAGTAGTATCCGTTCTATCAACAAACAACATCATCATCATCATCATTATTTTTGTGTAGTATTATTATCATCATCAGCCACATGCATAACATCTTCAAAAACATTGCGATTGTTGTTTGTAATCTAAGCAAATCAAATCAAATCAGAATCAAGTAATTTGCCATGATTCTCAACATTTGACCGCAAATGCAATTAAATTACGTCCATGACCGAAGAAACGAAACCGTGCAGAAGAAGACAAAGAAGAAGAAGACGCAAAAGAAATCAAACTAAACTAAATTCAACTCAATTCAACTAAGTAGACCAGAGGCTGACTCGAACGCCCAATTCAACGAAACGTAACGAAATTGAAGAAATTGGAAGAAAAGTCAAAGATAAAGAGTAGAGCAAAAAAATTTTTAACTTTCGAATAATACCGAATATTTAATATGCTTCATATGAAAAAAAAAAACAGCAAAATAGTCCAGTTGATTCTAAAAGTGGAGTCAGCAAACAAATTGAACAAATTTTATAATTCTAGAGAGTCTCCTTAATATTTTTTTTGTTTCTAAGGTCTAATTAATTATTATAAAATTATGGTTTGTCCATTCCATTTGTTTTAGAGCTATTTTTAAAAAAAAAAGTTATCAGACCAATATTTAAGAAATTTTGAAATTTTCTTAGTTTTCAAAATATTTAATTTTTTTTTTAAGACATTTTAAAAATTGTTTTTCCGTCTGAGATTGATTTTAAAATGGAGTTATCAGATCAGTGTTTTTTGTTTATACAACATTAAAAAGAAGGGCTATTAATAGAAAATACAAATTTTGCTGATTTATGTATCAGCACTCACAATTTCAAAATTGAGTTACAAACTATTCAATCAAAAATAAACTTTGTTCTGTTCGTCTATTCGCTATGTTACATAACCAAGATACAAATCATGCAACTCAATTTAAATACCCATCATGCATATGGAGGGAGAGTGTAGAAAAGAAACTAAAGTAAAAGTAACCACAAGATACACTTTAAGCGCGCATGTGGTAAGCGGTCTATAGTTGCTTTAGAAAACTCTTTATGCGTGGTTTTGCTAAGCGTAAAGTGTTGTGGCCAAGGATGTGTATGCGCTATTGTATCCTTAAATTCATGTTTCACACCAAAAAAAAAGTCCAGAAAAGAAAAGAAAATGCGAAGACTATTTATCGTATTGTTGATTTAATGATTTCTTCGCTGTTTGTTGTGTGTGTACGAGTATACACAATCAAGTCTATCAAGCAAAATCCTGCGAGTATATCCTGTAAGCAATTGTGCAAGAAAAGGGCTGCGATTAGTGGGTGTGCACATATACATGCTATACTATATACTATATATTATTTTATGTTAAAGATATACAATATATATACACTACTCTATAATGATGAAAATGGAAAGTAAGAAAAGAACGCGACACTGCCTGCTGCTGGTTTCCTTGCTGGCTTGCTGCTTTCTTGCCTGGCGTTAAGTGTCTCGGATTTCATTAGATTTGTTAGCGTGTCTGTCTGTCTGTCAGTTTATTTGTAGCTAAAGTATAACTGCGTTTAGACAGACAGACAGACAGACAACTATTGCAATATTTGTGAATCTGTTTGTGTATCTGTTTGAGCAATATTCTGAGCTTTACTTAAATCCAAACTCATTTATGTCCTTTTTGCTATGCTACAAAAACAACAACAAAACAAAAAACAACGATACGAAACGATACAATACCGTAGTATATCCTGTCTGGTTTCGGCTTCTTCTTCTTCTTATACTTATTCTTCTTGTCTTTGTTGTCGTCGTCATCGTCATCGTCAACACTTTCTTAGCTCTCAGTTTTGGGTGTTAATGTCAGCTGTTAGTAGTTGTCTTGTTGTAGTTGTTTGTTATTGTTTTTTGAGGCGTAGCGTTCGTAGTGTTGCGTTTTGTTGCTATGGTTTTTTTTTTATTTTTTTTTTTTTAAGGAAACTGTGCAGTTGCGGGTTGGTGCGGTGCGGTAAGAACTACTTTGAAACGTAAGCGATTTGCAGCTCGATGCCATTAAAAGGCTTTGTTATGGGATTTGTGTACGTGTTGAAATTTAGCAAGTTCTTTATGTATAATATATACATTATATCCATCGTATACCATTTTTATTTATTTTTTTTTTTTTTTTTGTTACGTATACGTAGCAGCATGCTCTATACGCTCTCTTTACGTGCTAATGTGTTTGCTTTGTTTGTGTACTTTGCAGCATTATAATAATCAATTTAGTTGATTTTAGCAAATAGCTTAAAACCATAAAATGTATAAAAATAAAACACAAAAACAACAGCAACAACAACAACAAAATATTTGTTTGTACAACAACAGCAATAAATTATTTTTAACTCAAAAATAGCAATAAAAAAAAATGAAGAAAAAAATAAGTATTTAATCAGTCAGATTAAATTTTTAAAAAGATTTTATGTGATAATCGCAATAAAATATTCTCATATTGGCTCAGCTCGAACAATTGTTATCTATGTATGCCAAGAACAATAAAAGTTCAGCATATAGTTCACATCAAAAGGCTGGGCATAGGCTCACAATTCGATAAAGAATACGTATAGATTACTTACAGCTAATAATTCACCTTGACAGTTCGTAGGGATTTACACTAGTGTTAGTAGTTGTCAATGGGGAATCTTGAGAATGTCTTCCAAGATCCGACCCTCTCAACGCAGCGGCGGACATACTCGCTGTCGTTCTTCTTCGATTAGGTTTATGTATCGCTCATAAGCCTCTGCATCCATGCAAAGCAGATGATCAGCCCAGGACAGACTTTGATATTGGATGTTCCCGATTATGTCGTTGTCCTTATAAAGCTTGTACAGCAACATCGATTATGCGAATACAGAAGTCACTATCCAAATATCTTCCAATGATTTTCCGATAAAATCTTCAGCTCAAACAAATTCTTCTAAGGCTTATCAAAGTTGTAGAGTTTAATTTCCTGACTGGGGATTTATTTTTACAATATCGAAGTTGAAATTTTTATTTTCAAAAATTGTTGATCTGCGTAGCTTCACGTTCTTATAGAATATGAATGGGTGCCTCCCTCCATACCATACTACCACAGAATCTGCACTCAGGAGAGCTTGCTACACCCACCCATTGCATGCAGGTTTTCCTGATTTTAAACTGGGATCTGTTCAGCTAATTCAATGCTTTGGTAAACTTAGAGTTGACTCCTCATTAGTACTTCTGGGCTTTCCTATCGTTATGTTTGTCTCCCATTCGGACAATAAGGTTCTGGGCCACAGAACGCTCATATTCATTTCAGAAGCTTGTCCCCGAAGTTAAAGCTTTACTTTTTTATTCTCCGTATCCCTCCGTTATCACTCAACAACAACTCATGCTGCGCCCGCTTTTAGAGTTTGTTGTCGTGCTCTATGCTGTATTCTCTGCAGTAGCAATGGGAAACTTCTCATCATACCACGTTTGGGTCTGAGTTCTCCAATATTCTCTTTTAACGTCTTCTATTGAGTTTGAGCTATGCTTTCACCGCTCATTAAAAATTGAGTGATCCTGATTTTAAATTTTTAATCTTTGAAACTTGACTTTAATTTGTACAACAATTTTATAAAACTAAAAAAGAAAAAGAAAGAATTTATTAATGGTTTACGTTGACAATGCTTACAACAAAAGTCAAAAGAATTTATTACTTTTAATGTATTTTTATAATGATGACATTACCGACAGAAAAATACAAAAGAAACACACACACACACACACATTTCCATTACCAGAAGAAAAATAAAAAAAAAACATTAAAAGTATTTCTGATTTACAAAGTTGCACGAACAAAAGTAAATTGCTTCGAAAACAATTTCTGATGAATTGCAGATTTACTTTTTGCTTTGGTGATGCATATAAATGTTTTTCATGCTTTCGTGTTTGGTCAATAAATGTGTCGCTTTTTTTTTTTATTTATTTATTTATTTATTTTTTTTTTTTTTTTTTTTGTCAAGAAGTAATCAAATAATTGCCAAAATGTACTCAAATGCTGCCTTTACTCCATTGAGAAGTAAAGTTAAGTCAGTCAGTCAGTCTGTCTGTCTGTCCCGTGTATATTTTGTTTATGGCAATTTTACTGCATAAAATTTACGAGCGAAAAGTTTTAGCTTTTCATGTCTTCAAATATGTAAGGCAAATAAAAAAAAAAAAAAAAAAACAATTGATGTATACATTAACATATACACATACATATACACATACACATACATATATAGTTAAGTAGTATAATGCTGCTAAGGATATTTATTGATGTTACTGTTCCAAGACTTTTGTCAAAGCAGCAGCAGCAGCAGCAAAGCAGTGCTTAAATTTGAATTTCATATTTATGATAAATGTACTTAAATGACATACAACATACAACATACAACAACAGTAATAATATGAATATGAATATTAAACATTTGTTGACAATAATGATGAACATGTTGCTTACTTTAGTTGATAATTATTCACAAATAGTAACAAAGAGACAGACGGACAGACAGACGCATTTTAGCATATTAATTAATTCACTCAAATCAAATCGAACTAAACCGAACCGAATTAAATTAAATTTGAACTAAATCGATTTGAAATTGTTCTATTCTATAAAGTTCAAGTTTCATTTTGTTTTGTATTGTTCCGTTCCGTTTCGTTTCGTCTCATTTCATTTCATTTAATCGAATTCAAGTTATTCATGATGTTGTTGGCTGTACTCGTAGCATTGTAATTGTTTAGCCAAAATTTATATTGAATTCACTTACAACATTGTTACATAATTAGAGGGTTTGGCTTGTTGTTGTGTTTATGGTTAACTATGCTATGTATTCTGACACAATACACAATTACGAATAATAATATTAATACTCGTGTTGTACACAGCAAGTACAGCAATTGTGCACAATTGAATATGTTACATATTCGAATTCGTTAGCATTTGTGTGCATACAATTGAAAATGCAACAACAAAACAACAACACTATTCCACAATATAGTACAATATTCTATAAAACTCAATAAATTTGCAAAAGGAACTTATTACAAATGAAATTGAAATCTTTGCATGCAGCACGAATTCAACAAGCAACAATTTTGTAATTCCGGAATTTTATCGTTGTTCTTGGTTGTAAGTAGCATAAAATTCCAATGTTCCTATTTATGATTAAATATAAAACGTTCGTTCGGTTAATAGGCAATTTAGATTAAAACACAAAAATAAAATTAATTCAAATGAACACATTTAATTTTATTTCAAGAAAAGGATTTAATGTAAAAAAGTTTTAAAAAAAATCAAGAGCGAATGTACTTGAATTAAGAATGTAGTAAATCAAGCACGAATATTATGCTATGCGCAAATCAAATGTGCTTAATTTAAGTTTCAAATTCTCAAAATTATGAAATCAAGAGAGAGAGAGCATAGTCATGACAAACGTTATCCATGCTTTCACAAATTTGGCTCGTCGTCATTATTTATTTATTTTTCATACCCTGTACTCAAGCGGAAATATGCAGCAAGCAGAAGGAGGCATGATAGACCCTATAAAGTATTTATATAGTATATTCTTGATAACCATTGGAAGAAGAGTCGAATTAGCTATGTCGTCTGTCCGATTATCTCGGCTACTATAAGAGACAGTGTCACCATATTTGAAACTTAGTCTTTCCTGATGTGAGTCAAATCAAGTAATCTCTTACTAATAGTTTTTCTCAAGTCCCAATTAAAGTGGAAAGCTTCTATACAAAACTATTACAAAAATTTTAGGTTTTTGCATAAAAACCTTATTTATCTTCAAATTTAGTATAAATTATTCCATGTTGACCTCAATTGAAATATTTCAATATGTACTTGATTTAAGAACGATTGTTCTTGATATAGGAACGCATGTTCTTATACAAATATTTAAAATTCGTTAACCACTTTTGAACGATCGAATTATTCGAATAACTCCATAGTCCAGACCTCCTAATTAAGTGTTGAGGCGTTTGAAAGTTGAAGGCAAAGACAAGAAGTTGAGGTGCTTCAAAACTCTCAGATATGAAGACAATTAATGACATTTTGTAGTGTTTATTCAGCGCAAACTCTGGGCTAGTATCCATGGCTTTGATTCTATTCCAAATTCAGCATAGTCTCCTTGCACTATTTGTAATCCATGATCTGTCCGACTCTCATAGGTATTGCAACCCACAGAACCATTCCTCAAATGCTGTGTATCTCGAAAAGTACAGAGTTGTCTGTTGACTAACTGATGAGTCTAGAGTCTAGACGCTTGCCATAACTTTGTTAAACCATTTAATTGATTATTTTTTCGATTACTAAGAATAAAATCGTTTATTTTTTTTATGAATTACAAAAATTTGTACAAGAAGTTTTTTACTTGTTTTCTTTCTGAATTTATTCAACTAACTAAAATATTCATTTTTTTTTTTTTTGGGTATAAATATAAACAACAAAAAGTGACAAGACGCATAAACAACAACAACAAAAAAACAGTTAAACTATAAACTCAAACAAGACAATACATCAATTACGGTCATAAGTATTACCAACAAACTGAATCCGAAAAAAAAAAAATAAAAACAAGAAAAACAAAATCCAGACAACTTTTTGAGGGAGTTGAAGAATGAAACTGTTTATTCCAGAGCCAAAAGATGCTAAACTATTGCAAATTGTTGGAATGAGTTAGAACTTTAGCCTAAATAAGCAGCAGCAGCAGCATCAGCAAAGTTTTGAACATCTTTTGCTGCTTCTTGTTCTTTTTGTTCGCATTTTTGAGTTGAATTGTTGCAACCGGAAAAAATGAACTAAAAATAAAACAGGATGTCTTTTTTTTTTTGGTTTTTTTTTTTTTTTAAATTCTTTGGTTAGCCTTATATGGTGCGTCACTTATATTCCAGACTATCATGTTGCATAGGCTAGATTTAAAATAAAATAAGCTGTTTCGATTTGGCAAGGGTTCGAGGAGGGTTCAAGCATAAATTTCGAACCAATTTTAGATTTCTTTTGTTTTTTGTTTAAGCTAAATTTTTTGCCGATATCTGTGAAGAAAAAAGGTGAAACTAATCTGCAAACTGTTTTCAAGTGACAAAGATTTTATTCCAATTTTATAAAATTGCTGCGTATTTGTCTGAAAGAGTCTCTGGGTTTTGGTTGCCTGCCTGCCTGCCTTTCCGCTTAAAGTAATTTTTCTGTATTTTTATTTTTATTTTTTTACTTTTTTTCGATTTTATTTTCGGTCATTTTGTACATGATTGATTGTTTTGCTTGTTTACAAGTCGTGCCGTCGAGAAATATAAAAATGGAATCAATTCAGTTGGGACGGCTAAGGCAAAAAAAAGAAAAGAAGCATATTGCCAATAATCATTTCATTTCATATCATATTTTATCCTTTTTTTCCATTTTTTTTATCCTTTATGTTTTCCTGACGCAAGCAATAATATTTTTGTGGCTATAGCATTTTATTACAGCAATGGCTGATGGCTGTCGCATCAATGCCGCACTCAAAGGCTTTAAGGCAGGAATGTGTCAAATAAAATGTGAGCAGCATTAAAATGAGATAACTTTTTTTTTTAACTTTTTTACCTAAATCGTAGTCGAAAAAAATAAGAAAAAAAAAGTGAAAGTAGCTAAATGTAAAAATATTTTTGAGAATATTTTCCACGTGACAAAGCAGAAAGTTAAACTTTTTACACAGAAAGAAAAATTTCGTTGGATAATTTAGTTTAGACATGCTTCTCAAAAAAAAAAAAAAAAACGTAGAAATTCGTCGGTGCTTTTAGAATAATTTTGGTCATGTGACACATGTTACACGCTTTCATCAGTTTGCTCTTTTTTTTTTAAGGAAAAGGTTCTTGGTTCTTGATACAAAAGCACAGTTTTAAATATAAAGTTCATTCACTAAATTCATTTGGTACGCAGTACGAAAAAGACACGACTACAGCCGAAACGGTTGCACATAAGAACTAAAAAGGGGTTTCGGATAAATTTTGACCCGGAGCGTAATGGGGGCCATGAAATTGAGAAGCCGGTTCTTTGGGTTGATATGACCTAGAGATTTAATATAAGAACATTTGAAAGGCGATTTCAAGCGATTTAAAAGCGATTTTCAAATTTGGATTTGAGTCTCATTGGTGGACCCAAAATAGTTGTTTTGACCATTTTTTTGTATTTTTTTACTAAGACTGTGATTTGGAAACATTTTTGACCCGGAGCCTAATGTGGGCCTTGAAATCGGAAAAGCCATATCTTTGGAAAATGAATCAATTTAGAGACTTAAACCTGGGCGCATTTGAGAAATGGCTCGAAAATATTTTTTGGGGTGTAGAGATTTCCAAAATTTGATCTGATGGTGCCCAAACTGTGATTTTTAGAAGCAAGAAAGACAAGGATGTGCGGGTATCTGTCTAAGAATTCATTAAGAGAAAAATAAACGAAAAATATGTTTTCTGTGTTTTTTTTTCTGCCAAATGGTTTTTTTTTTACTTTTAATTTTGATTTTGGGCTCCAAAAAAACAAAAAAAAAAAAAAATTTTAATTGAAAATACGTTTTTGTAAAAAAGCTAACAGTGAGAGTGATTGACAAAGTTTTGAGTTTTTAATTTCGAGTGTTAACGCCAGTTATGATAACGTCCAATCCGCGTCTGTGGAGTTATTTGTTCGATCGATCGATTTTTTCGCATCAATTCCTGATTTGCTGCAATTCGATTGTGCAGTGTCACCTCAAGATTTATATTTTCGGTAAAATTGCGAGACAATAATTTTATTTCGGCATGTGTCAGACGCAAAAATGATTTGTTTTGCTGCAGAACATCACAAAAATCGTTCGCTTCAATTGTATTGCGTGTCTCAATCGTGTTGGAGCGTTGCTCGGTGCGCTGTGCATCGGTGACGGTTATTGTCAAATTGAGCGGCTTCAGTGTTTGTGGACAAAATGCCCAAAGAACATAAAGCCCCGCGACAACATTCTGCTTAATCTTGAGCGCAACATTTTTAAAGGCTCGTCCGGTTGTTGTCGTTGTTGTTGTTGTTGTTGTTTTTTTGCTTCCGCATCCGCTGTCTTTGCGGCATTAACATTTGCCACAGTCACAGCGTTCCATGAGGTTTTGCTTACCAGTATGATTAGCGGTAAATGATATTCCATATTTTCATAAGCCTCTGGTAAATCAGCATTCTCCACCATTGCCAGATACTTGCTATCCTTTCCTTTATATATGAAAAATTCAATAAAATTATGTTGATTGCAATTGAATTGCCTTGGATCGAAGGTTAATGCTTTTGATATGTCCGCGCTTATTTCGCGTAGCTCAAGACCTTCTAGAACTTTTAGATGCTTCTGTATGTAATGCTGCAGTAGTCCTGCTGCACTCAGACTGTCCTGACAGCAAACAGCAAAAGGGCATTGAAATGTTAATCGTTGAATCGCCAAATAGGAGCAACGCATTGCGTTTATTTGACGTAAACGTTCATAGCACATTTCTGGTTTTAGCATGCTCGGATATATTTGCTGCATAAAAGCAGCATTCAGTTTCTTTTCCAATGCATCTGCGTCTGCGTCTGCAACGTTATCCGTTCGACGGCGGCGGCGTATGTAGCAGGCGTCCTGTGAAAAGCGTTTAAGGCGTTGCGTCGCTATCAGATTTGTATCGGAAATGCTTTGTTTGATCGTTGCGGCACCGGCAGCAATTTCTGCAGCACGTTTTGCAGCGGCTCTAAAAATGTCCGTAACACTGCAATTTGAAGTTGGAAGCGCACGTTCCGGTTTTGGTTGCCATAAGCAAGACATCGCAGTGTCGATAGCTCTTTAACATTCTAGTCTGATAGGCGCTGTAGCTGCCGCCTCTGAACTTTGTGTTGTATTTGAAAAAATTGTTGTTGTTGATGAAACATCATTTAGCAATTTTGGTGGAGCTCTCCATACGACAAATGCCGGCCACCGTGTCTTCGATGTGTTTTCGTTTACTTTGTGGCAATTGGAAGCCATTGTATCCATGGCCACCTTCGATGATATTGTCGTTGACGATGCGTCCAAGAAAAGTCGGATTGAGTATTGTGCGCTACGTGCCAATCTGATCCACTCTCAGAAATGCTATAGTACTCTGAGAGTTCCTCCGGATCTACTGCATTGCTGCGTCTAACTGCTGCGGAATCATCTTTAACTGGTTTCTTTTCAATTAACGTATTGTGTTGAGATGGTGCACGCAATACCAGTTCAACCGATTTAGACTTTTCTGTGAGTTCCGGAAGTACTAGTTCCTTAACCAGTTCCGTTATTGCCAGCTTCGATAGTGTATAATCTGTTTGTTCAGACTCTCCAAGCACACAATCCATATACCTTGCGCCACCCTCAAGCCTAAGCGTCTCAGTCGAAAATGTTTCACCAGTGATATCTTCTGTAGCATTTTTGTTCAACAGACTTGTTGGCACAATGGATTCTGCACTTTTCTCTGCCATAACGCAATATTCGTCGGAACAAATTAAATAAACTAAATTAAAATTGTAACCAAATTATAAAATATACAATAAATAAATATGTATTTCGACTTGGACGACTTTTTATAACTTAAGAAGAATTAATAATATTTCAATAAAATTTTCTGTGTCAAAAATGTCACAGCCTACTAAAAAGACTATTTTGAAAGCAAATTTCAAATTCAAGAACTGCTAACCAAGCGTCAAAAAAATGTTTAGTGGATCGCGATAACTTTTAATCTGCATGACTAGGTTCTTACGAAACGATGTCATACATGAATTCTTGCAAGACATGTCATACAAGACAACTGCGACAATGTCTGCGCTTGCTGGACTGTTTTATTCAGATAGAGCTTATCTGCAATAGTCTTAACTCTAAAGCATTTTAAAGTTTGATTAATTTGCAAAAGCCACAAAGACAGTCAAGCTGTATACGATGTAGTATAAACTTTCATTTATTTTTTTTTCTTCTAACACGCTGACACACTCACGAACACTCACGAAGACAAACCAACTTAAAGCAATCTAAAAAAAAAAAATGTTGCAAGTTAAAGCGAAACAAAAAAGAGAAAGAAAAGAAAAGGAAATTGAAACAAATCTTAAGAAAAATGAAAAGAAATTTACTTTGACATATTTTTTGTGCTTAGCAAAGCAAATACTTTCATTATTTTTGCTGCAAGCATACATTTTGTTTTTTTTTTTTTTTTTTTTTGTTGTTGTTAGTGAAATGCGTTAACCCAAAGGCTGGCTGGATGGCTACTCGATGTTGAACTGAACTACCTCATACACTACTCTTTTGAAATAAAAAAAAAAGAAGCTTCTAACTTCTAAATATTGTGCTGTACTACAAGTACATAGCATATTTATATATATATATGTATGTATAATATTTATATATGCATATACGCCCATTACAATACATACAAAGTTGTAGTTGTAAATATGGCGGGCAATGACGGTTAGCATGCAGTAATGTGCTTAAGGCCTGAAACAGTGTCAGTGCAAAATGAAGAAAATTATTATAAATGAAGAAAATGCTACGCTCGTTCTTTATATGTTTAGAAGAGAGTGGAAAATGTGAAAGGAGACGAAGAAGATGAAGAAGGAAAATGAGAAGGATAATGCGTTACTGGATACGTAAGCAGAGTAGTGCAGAGCAGATGAAGATGACAGTAGTTGTGGAATTTGTAATTTTTGCGCAACAATTTTATGCGGGCCTGATTGTAGATAGGACACGGTTGCCTTTAGTAAAGTCCTTTTGCTCATCACATACACACACACACACACATACATAGAAGAAGGCAATATGGTACAGGACATACACACTTGTACACACTTACGCACACACTCATCATCAACTCAGCTCATCGACTAGCTTAGTTCTTCGAGTGTATTGTGCATGTACGAGTTTGTATGTATGTATGTATGCCTTTGTAAATTTTTATATTTAAGTATCTGTTACATATGTATGTGTATGTGTATGTGTATGTGCATGTATATGCAATTGTTAAAGTATTCGTGTATCTCAATATGCGCGCATTTTGGCTTCGTTCGGGAGTTCATGACACAATTACTTAGCGCTGCGCTGCTTAACGCTTTGATATGCGTTTTGACTGTTTAAATTACAGAGTGCTCCGCTTTGTTATGATCCGCTATGTTTTTTTTAGTGAATAACTTGAGTGAAACGCAAAAAAAAAAAAAAAACCTTCTTAAGTATTTGATCGGTACTTTTTTTTTTTTTTTTGGGGAACTTGTAAGATTTGTTTGGTCATTTACGGAAGATGATATCGTGCAAATGTCTGCCCACAGCAGAAACGCACTGTTTTGGCATTTTCCAACACTTTTGTATCAAATCTCTAGGAGTACGGGCATTTTCTCGTCATAAGTTGAATTTCAGCTAGTCCAAAGACTATTTTTTTTATTCGTATAAACTTTTCCCTTCAGCTATTCCTTGAGGAAAGAGTCTGGCAGCATTAATTTGATCATCAGTCATGTTTAAATTTTGCCAAAAATCTATTTCGATTTTTTGTTTTAAGACGTTGAAGCTTGTCCGTTAGGTTGTCTTGTGCTTCATGGCAAAAATTGTACAAAACTAGCAGTTTTACATTGGGAGCACAAAACGAAGCACCCTGTACGTGCATATTGCTAATATACATACGTATACATGAGTATGTATGTATGTATCTAAACAATACTTACCATAAGTATATAGTATGTACATACTAAATGTATATATTTAGCATATATGTATGTATAAGAGAAATGAGGCGTATCTGAAAACTATCGATTCACTTGTGAATATATTAAAATTAAATTTATGAAGTTGTAAAATTTATTTGAAATATTAAACAAATAAAACAAAAAAAAAAAAAAAAAGCAAAATTCAAAGCATTTAGCTACAATGTACAATATAATCCTCATTTAAGCTGCTTAAATGGTTTCACATTAATCAATTATAAGCAATTATTGCAATTATTGTTAAAAGGCTTTATTAACTTTGTGCAATTATACAAATGTATTCCAGAAGACAGACAAAAGAAAGTATGACAGCTGCCATTAAGTATGTACATTCATGCATATGGTACTATGCATTTGTACGTCGGATTATGTCCATCGTCGCTCTCTGTTTCTACTCAAATCTGACTGGTCGAGCAAGCAAAATGATTTGTGGTATATTTTCTGACTCTGATATTCGCAAAAAAACTAAAATTTGTACTTTTCGTATGCACAGCCAAACATATTATTTTGGTGTTTTTTAATTCGTGCAATTTTATCCTACGCGGCTCTCAAAGAGCGAAGGCGGCAATTTTATAAACGTTTTCGCCGACAGCGAGTCGTGTGACAGGAAATAAATTATTTATATATTTTTTTCAGCATCAAATTCGATCTATGTTGCATACATACGATTACTTATTTGGTTGGCCTACAAATTTTTAAGTAATATTCTGTTGAACCCTTTTTTATATGTATCATTTTAAAATTAAGAGGCTTATTCAATTTAAAAATTCTAATCTTCGTTTTTTCTTTTGTGTAATTGCAGTTTTGAAACAACAGAAAAACAAAGCAAACAAAATGTGGAGCTGAGAACGAATTAAACAACAAAGAAAAGCAAAGGAATTGCTTTTTTCTCTCCATATCATTATCATCATCATCATACTCTGATCTTAATCAAAGCGAATACTGAACGAGTTAACGAGAAAACAGCGCGAGAGCGAGCGAGCGAGCGTGCGTGCGAGTGAGTGCTGGAGCGCGCAAGGAGTGTGGCGGAGGTGGTGTATGAGAGTGTAAAGTTGGCGATATTTCGTTACGCCGAAGGATTGTGTGTGTACAACTAAAATAACGAGAACATTTTAAAAAAAATGGATTGGACTCGGTGGCAGAAGGCGTTTCTGTGGAGTATGTACAGTCGTCCTGGGAACATAATGTGGCTGCCCATTTGATTCGTCGTCGTCGTCGTCGTCAAGTTCAGTAGTTCAAAATAAAAATAAAAAAAAAAAATTCAAATAATATAAAAATAAAAATTCGTTCGTACGTTCATTTGTTCGATTGATCGAACGTATCGTGCACTCATCATACAAAATAATAATATTAATAATAATATTTTAGTAAATCAAACAATCAGTCAATCAGTTAATCAATCAATCAGTCAGTCAGTCAGTCTATTACACAGTCATATGAAGCCACGGCACCACTGCATACTGAATTGAAAAAAAAGATAAAATAAACCTAAAAAAGGAAAAATTTGCGGGAACGTTTCAAAAGAAGCCAAACTAACTAACTTCTCTAAATAACTTATCCTCGCTGAACTGATGCACACATACATATATATGCATACAAAATAAAGAACATCATCAGTCTTAGAAGATCTCACTGTACATAAATAAGTAAATAATTAAAAAAGTGTTCATAGATCGCCACACAGATCAGATATTATGCTGCAAAAGGCTATTGCAACATTCACTTTAGACATCAAAATTTGATTATTTAAAGTACAGAAGAACTACAACAACATTGATCTTCCCCCTCATGCAAATTGTTCTTTTATATATCAACAACAGAGTTTGCTATATCCTTTTATATACATAGTACGTATGTATTTATATATATAAAATAAATAAACGATTCGTACAAATCACACAAGATATGTTCTATAAATATATAGTTCTATAGTGTAAAAAACAACAAAAAAAAAAAAAAAATAGAATCTGAAGATCAGAAACATTCGTGTATATTGTCATTTAGCCAAAATAAAACCATACACACACATACACACATGAAAGACAAACTGACAACAGCAGAAGCAGAAGCAGTAAAAAGCAACGAAACTATTCGCAAAGCGCTTATTAACTAATTAATCAATTAATTAATTAAACGACCAGAAAGTTAAGCAATTTAAGCAGCAATAAAACAAAAGACTAAACTCTATCATTAATCATCATCGTATCGTATCGAATCCAATCGAATTGAATCGAATAGAAAAAAACTGCATATATCATCGAAAGTTTTAAAAGATCTCAAAAAAAAAAACAAAATTAAAAAAAGCGCACAAAAAATAGAGAAAAAACAGATCAAAAAGAGAAAACATTTTCTCCTAAGAAAACGCAACAAAACAAAAAAAAATAAAAGTCGATAAGAAAAACTCGCTCACATCTTAGATCAGACCAATTTAATAACAAAAACAACAACAACAACGAAAATAACAACGCTCAATATTTTCCAATTGTCAACGAATCGATTCGGAAGAGTTACTAACAAGACAGAGAAAGAGAAAGAGAGAAAAGTGAGAGAGCAACGCTTATTTAAATACAAACAAAAAAGAAAAACTTAAGCAGTTTTGTGGGCGCCAAATAAGTGCGCCCCCAACCCAGCGCCCCATTTAAAACGTTACATACGGAAACGATCGATCATCATCTTCTTGTATTGTACAACATCGTAAGACGTCGTCGTCATCATCATCGTTCTCGTCCTACTCGTCAACATTTTCAAGACTCATCTGCGCTGAAAACGAATACAAGCAAGAATTCGTAGAACGAATAAAGAGATACAGACAGACATTCACGCACGTATGCATTTCATTTTATTAATTATATTTCTAATAATAACTTAATTATTAACATAAATATATCAATATTATATATATCTGTTTTATACTATATCGATCTATATTGCCTATCAACCTACTTATTATATATATTTAATTGCAATAGTTAATATGAATCTTTTTTTTAAATATATTTAAATATGAGCATAGCTCTTCAACTCAAGTTTTAAGTAAAGTACTCAGTTCAATTACAATTAAGGTATTCATTCCGGAAGGTCTCTTAAACATTTTGCACAATCAACCAAAATTTATATGCATTACTTTGCTCTAACTTGAAAAAAACTTCTTTGCAAAAGTGCAACGATAGTGTTGGAAAAGGAACAACACAAAAATTTAGCAAGCAGCGCGAATTTTTACTCTGTTAAAAATGCTGAGAGTAAATATCAGGCGAGAGAAGAGAGAGAGAGAGAGAGCATTTGAACAAAGCTGTGACGGTTTCTCTTTAAGACGAGAAGTGCACAAGTTTATTTTGCACAAAGTGCGTTCACACAATGCCTTTGGTGCAATGTTAATTTGTTACACTTTTTACAAGACTCCATCTGAATACCTTAACTGTATCTGTTTATGAACATCATTAGATAAATCCAGAAATGAGCACTACCCTTTAATACTATGGTTTTATGTAATTTAAGGCCATAGATTAACTAAATGTATCTTTTTTTTTTTACAAATGAATCATTGAATGCACTTGCACTTTTTAGGCTTAACAAACGACTCAGTTGTTGTTATCTCTTAAAGCTGACAACTGCTGTCAACAATGTTGCACAAAAAATTAATCATTATTATACTAAATATACTTAAAAGTGTCACACTAAATCTCTTTTTGGTTTCATGTCATTCAGTAAAATAATGAATATAATTCGCATTTAGTTTAAACAGTATATTTTTTTTAAATATAGTATAAACTAACTGTGAACTATTTTATTTCAATGAATGATATAAGAGATTTTTAAAGCAACCAAAAGATATTTGGTGTGACATCGCGGAAAATAATTTAAGAAAATTATAGATTCCATAAAGTAAGTACTTACATGTACTTATAATTTACTAGTGCTGGGGAAATTATCGATATGTGTTTATCGGTCTTTCGGAGCTTCTTGCATATTATGAGTTTTAATTTTTAAAAATGTTAATCTTAATTAAAAAATATTTTCGTTATGCTTAAGACTTTTCTATGTTTTTTTTGAACGGAATGGAATAAGTTGTGACTTTTTTCGAGCTCTCTTCTGACAATTGGTTTAGCCATAAAATTAACATAATGTCAAATTGTGTGCAGTGAATAGCAATGTGTCAAATGATCGATTAATTGCGAAAATTGAGATTTCGATTTCGATTATTTTGTTTGAAAAATTGATTTGCTATATAATACGATGTTTTGATGACTTTTGTGTATCTGTTTCTTTCTTTCTTTGAAACTGTAAAAAAAAAAAAGAAATGTTTTTTTCGAGTATCGATTATAATTGTTGTTTTAAAATACTTTTAATTGAGTTTTTTGTACCTATACAATACTCTTACGATTATCTATGTAAGAATCCAGCATTCCAGGAATTCAGGAAGAATTTTTTTATGAGCAATTATTGTCAATCTTTATCATTACTCCTCTCGCAATTGACTGCAAATTCATTATTGCGATTAATTGTTTTCACGTATAGAATACAAACTTGCACTTTTACACGATCTTGCAAACTAGCATTCATACAATACAATTTAGACAGATGCATTTACGAGATAGTTTTTTTTAACTTAATTAATAAAATTACAATAATAGAAACATTTGTAATAATTTGTGCATATTTAGACAATTCGTTAGCGATAACAAATTTTTTTTTATAAAATAATAAAAATAATCTAAAAACACAAATTCACTCATTCGCGACGTCTGGCAGGCAGATAAAATCAAATAATATAATTGAGCGTGGAATAAGCTGAAAACATTTAAAATTAACTCAACTAACACTATGAATTGTTAATGTGCCTCTAGGCACTTATTTATATAGTTTATTCAGCAAAAATCAGTAAAAAAAAAAAAAAAAATAAAATAAAAGTAAAAATAAAGTGTTTGCGTGACTGTAGAGTTTTGTACGATAAACATCATGAATGGTGGTCGTGGTCGTTCGGCTGGCCGATGAGACAAAGTTCTAATAAGAAATTGCTACATAATTATTGTGTAAGGCGTGAGAATTATATACAATTCACACACACACACACACATACATAATATTATATATAAAAAAACAAAAAATTACTGTGTAAAAACGTTCGTGTTAAATACGCGTCATAATCAATTAGTGGCACAAAAAGAGCGTTAATTTTATTTGTAAGCAAAAATAACGAAAAACTGTTTTTATTTTTTTTCCTTTCTAAATCCGTACAAGAAGAAATGTCCGTAAAGCGTTGAGGTGTGGAAAATTGTAAAGGTGTAAAAATGAAGTAAAGTGCATGCGCTACGGAAAACGTAAACATTTACCATAGAACGCGATACAACGCGATACACGCAACAAAAAAAATAATAAAAGGAAAAGATTAACGCCCTTGCACGCAACGAATGTGCGAAAGGACCGGACCGATTATTAAGACAACTAATTGAGTGCTATAATTTAGAGTTCAAGTGGTAAAAACAAAAACAAAAAAAAATTATATTTGATAAACATCAGCAAGCAAGCGAGCAACATTAAATCAATTTCGTTTTCTTCCCCTTGTGTGTTCCTTTGTGTGTGTGTGTGTGTGTGTACATTCGATGTACGTTGCCAGTTGTAGTGCGAGTTCGTCGCTTCGTCATCGATTAAATGTATAAACAAGAACCACTCACTAGACGCGGTAGTCTAAGATCCCTACGCAGCGCACCATTGCTTAGTACCGTTCTAGAGAGCACACTCTCATTGACACGCATCCATCCGATCGCGTCACTTGAATTACCCGGCCTCGATTATGCGGTACAATCACAATTGGCAATCGGACCACATCATCGTGAATTAGGTACCTCGCTGCGTAGTGGCATTGCAGCTATAACCTCGGCTGGTACAGCACATGCTGGTGGTTTTTCTCAATCACAAAGCGCATTATTAGGGACGCTACGGACCGAACGCATCGATAAGACATCAAGCAGAGCTTAAACGCAACATTGTACAACCAAAACGGTAAGAGACTTCATGTTCATGTTGTTCTACTTCTTCATCATGTTGATGTCCAACAAAAAAACTGAAAAAAAAGAAAAACCGTGAAATGTATATGTATAGTATAGTCTAGATATACGCATTTGTAAAAAAGGTATTTGTCTTTAGTAGACATTGCAAAAGGTTATCGATTACGCGAACGCCAACGGCAGTGAAAACATAACATAATTACTATAGCAAAAGTGCAAAATAAAACATTTTATTTATTGAATTAATTAATTGAAAACTGCTGAACTCTTCTTATATAAAGTAGAGTCCGGATATAACGACGGTCATGTTTATAATCCACACAAAGACGCAAATATTTTAATATGTGGCATCCTAACCGGTTCCATTTACAAATATGTTCGATGACGACCAATGACGATGTCAGATGCAACACAAACGAACTCAAAACTATTTTATTGGCTTAATTCACATTTTTTTTTTTTTCATAAATTTTTTTTAACGAAATTTTTTTTTTTTTGTTTTTCTTTATAATTTAAATTCTTTCTTAAATGCTGAGTTGACGACGTCTTTTTTCTCTCCCGACAAAACGTATTCAGTTGCTAAATCATACATTGGATTCCAGCGTTTTAAATTGCCATCCCAATCTAGATCAGCCAAACCTGCTTTAACAGCGATAGCCGACTTGACGCGGCTAGCAAAGTCAATGGCACTTTCGTTTTCTTCACGTAGCATTGGCAACAGATACCAAATATCGCAAACGATCGTCCACGAGGACACCATATGTATTATATAATTCATCATCGAGTATCTTGAGCTGTTCCAGAAGGCATCACCGAAACGACGATCATACTTAATGGCTATCGGATAGATAACATCACTCGCCTCGAAACTGCCCTTCTTGAATTTCATCACCGAAGTATTATTGATACACGTACCCTCCGGAAAGATCAACAAGGGTGGATTGCTCGCATACTTGATGTTGGCGCAATAGTGCAGCCACTGCTCTGCGATCCTGCAGATTGGCACGCTCAAACCACATGTGCGGCGAACAACGTGACAAAGCGCGTTGTAAGATGCCCAGAAAGCCACTGTGACGCTGACCCACCAACGAATAATTCATATCGCACATCAGCACCAGCACATCTAAGGGACTCGTATGATTGGCAACACAAATGCCGCTACGTGGACGAAACTCTTTATTATGGAAACGTATAACTGCGGACAATGCGCACGACATAAACTTGAAGCTGATACGCAGCACGAAATCGACCAGACGACGTTTACGCTTCGAATCGGGCATTTGACCGGAGTATCGCGGTGCTTAAACTCAACCAGAAGACCGTGGTAAAACACATAACGAAACGCATCGGAAAGAGCAATACGTAACGTACAAATAAACCGAAAATCCAGAGTAAAAAGTGATGTCCCCGACAGATGTTTGTAGCTGTGTAAATGGCGACTAAGCAAATTCCAGCTCTGCGGTTCCTCCGAGGCAAAGCGTGGCGTAACCTCATCCTCTAATATGATACGCATACCGCTACCAATAAGTTTGCAGCAATCTGTCATACATTCGGTAAAAGCGACGTCTAGCCATATTCTTTGAGTTATTCAATGTCGTCTGAATTTGAGACGATGGTGGTGGTGCTGCTGCTGCTTGTCGCGCCGAAAGCGGCATTTTAATAATCCGTTTGTATATCCATCCGCAACCGTATCCGTTGGCATCTGCTCGCGGTCGCATTATTTGTAGCGCTCTACTTTCGCTGGAACTACGGCGTCCACGTGGCGTAATGCCGGAGCCTACGTCTTGGCGCCTTGGACGCGTACAATATTTGCCCGACATCTCAGCCTCGGCCTTCTCGGCTGCCTCCTGCTCAAGCAAAGCCTTGTCAATGATCACACGCGCATATTCGAAACAGCGCAACAAAAGTTTCAAATAGAGCTCCTGCAACAAGTGCCAATGACTGATGCCGGCCACAATAATCGTTGTGAAAAGCAAAAATACTAGTATCCACATAACGCACGAATTTGTTTTTCTATTCTAATTAAAAATACGATATAACACACACACACACACATGCGATTTTTACTCTTCGATATTTATTAGAAAATATAAATTTACACCAGAGCTTCTGACTGCCAACTGACTGAGTAAGCTGAAAATATGTAAATGCGAAATATTGTTCACTCAATTTCGAAGACTTCTATGCTTTTATTTTCAGAAATTCAGTTGACTGTGAATCAATATGAAAACTTGATCGATTTGTTTAGTAATTTTTAATTATATACCAGCGGGAAAGTCATCAACGCGGCATCAATGCTGCATTCATGACTACTCTTTCTCATCGATAACAACCCCGTGCAAGTCGTTAACAACATTTTCATACAAATTACGCAGTTTTCTTGAATGACATGTCTTGCAAGACTTCATGCATGACATGTCTTAGAACACTTCATAGATGACGTGTCTTGCAAGACTTCATGCATGACATGACTTGCAAGATTTCATGTATGACATTTCATGTATGACACTTCATAGATGACGTGTCTTGCAAGACTACATGTCCTGCAAAGTCATGCATGACATGTCTTGTATGACATATCTTGCAAGACATCGTGTATAACATGTCTGGCAATACTCATGTAGGACTTCATGCATCACATGTCACCAATCGGTCATTAGTGTCCAAGGACCAAGTCAAGGACCAAATCAAAAAAATATTTTCCCGCTGGGTTTAAATAATTAAATTAAATATTTAATTTGTATGTACAAAAAAAAAAAAACTTTATTTAAAATATTTTTTTTTTTTTTTTAATTCATTAAAAACCATTAATTACATAAATTTTTGGATTATGATGAATATTGCAGTTTGTTAATTGGGTCAGTTGCCTTTCTTTCCAGCTGTATTGACAGACAGACAGACGGACAGACCAATTGAGAAAAGCTAATCGGGAAGTGCGTAAAAAATGAAGAAAAACGTATCCATAGAATTGTTGTTTTTATTGTTGTTGTTGTTGTGAGTGGCTCTTAAAACGAATTAATGTTTGCAAGCATTGATTTTATTTGTTTGTCTGTCCGTCCGTCTGTCTGTTTGTCTTTCTGTCGACGTCGAAGCCTACAAACAACGGATTATTTGCTTTTCGACATTTTTCTGATGGTTTTTGCTGTTTCTGTTTCTAATTCGATTTCATTTCAGATGCTCATATTAAAACCTAGCAAAAACTTTTTCTTCAGCAAACCAAGAACTTGCCCTCAATTGCTGTTTTGCTGCGTCTTTTATTCCTATGGACCCTTTTTGTGTGTGTGTGTGTTTTTTTTTCCTTTTTACGAAAAGTAAGGACGACGACGTCGAGAAACAATAACTCAATTATACACAGATTGTGCAGCTTGAAAACGCAGACAGACAGACAGGCAGAACGTCGGACAATCAGACATAGAACATTTTTTTTTTTTTTATGTCCTTGAGTGTAGGACAAATGAATGAGGCAGCAGGAATAAATGAATGAATGAATGAATCTCCGGAAATCACTTAAAACCACAGAAAACTTTTTGGCTTTGTTAATTCGTTAATTAAATGGGACTGCTTAACTCGATGACAGCTTGTAAACAACAAAAGTGAAATCAAGTTGAGAAAGATTACGTTGAATCTGCTAGTTAAAATATGCAGCCGCATTTAGAGAAATATACGCAAAAGTTTAGTAAATGTTTAATTCCAAATAAACACGAAAAAAAAAAAAGATAGAAAGAAAGAAATTCTTATCATAGACAAACCACATATTACGCACTTTAATGAGTTCAAAAGAAAATCTAAAAAAAAAAAAAAAAACAAGAAAATTGCTTGTGTGTAAAAAAAGAAAATCTAGAAAATGAAATAAACCAACGATTTCCTAAGCAACGGCGACACTTAATTAGCATAGAATATGTTTTTTTTTTTTTTTTTTAAAAGCCACTTCTCAACTAAACGCTTTTTCCCTTTCCTTCTCTCTCTCTCCCTCTCTAAATGTTGAAGCTGCTAACTTCCGGTTTCTGCTTTTCATAATGCATAAAAAAAAATGTTCAACATTGTATGTAGTACGCTGCTTGACTCATACCTTGCTGCCGTGCCTGTCACTTCAAATTACAGCGAGCGACGAGGTTGTAGGAGCATAAAAAGTGGAAAAAAATGAAAAATGAAAAAAAGAATTTGTTATTTTGGTCGCATACCATATATATTGTATAACTACGTTGCTAAAGTTGATGTTTAAGTGTCAGGATAAGCGTTTCCGCTTTCCATTGCAGCCATTTTGTGTGGCTCACGCACACACTGACACACATTCACACAGATACACGAACGCATTCACTAAGTTATGCTGCTGGTGTTGCTGTAGTTGTAGTGTATTTGACGGTGTATAACGTAAACGTTATTCAAAAGTAATTTACTGTTTCAAAAGGTTTTTTCAACGGTTTTTTTTTCTTTTTTGGTTTACGACTTGTTTTTTTTTTTTTTTTTTTTGTTTGAATGCCCTGCAATGTGTTTAACACAAAAGAATGCATTAAGTATTTTGAATTATTTGTAACAATCAAAGGCTTGCATAGCAAATCTCAGCTTTTATTTTTTCAGTTTAAATTAATAAAATAAAAAATAGAATGCAGATTTTTTTATTAGAAATGAATTTCAAAAGTGGTAAACCAAATCATACAGCCATGCGCCCGTAATCGCATTTCAAATTGAATTTTTAGTGGTCCGGGCAATCGAAAATAGCAAAATATTTTCGTTTTCAAATCGGTAGAGTTCGTGTCAGTGCAAACAAAAGTAAATGCATAATCTATGTATATATTATATAGTAAAAATGTTTTTATGTCCCCGATGTACTTTAAGACCATCTAAGTGATGAGTCCCAAACCGGCTTCATTTGAAAGCCATCAATCTAAGTTTAATTATAGACCATTAAAATAATGCATTAGGCACATTTGGTTCGTTCATGAAGTCAATTTTCGATACTAGCCCCAAAACAATGTGATTTCGCTTCAGTAGAAAAAGAACAGGTGTTTTTTAGTGCTTTTTGTATGTGTTCATATTAGGCCCAACATAGTTTGGTTACATTGCATTGAAAAAAAGTACAAATATGCCACCGAAAAGAGCTGCAATTGCACAAAAAAACAGCAGATGCAGAATGTTTAGACCGCTAACCTTTCAATTTTTAACCGATAGCAGCATTTTGTCATACACAATGCAAAGAAACATTTTGGAAATGAAACATAACTTTGGCGATTGCTGGAACATGAATAATTTGAAATAATGGTAAAGTTTTGCAATTACGGAAACAAGACGGATAATAGCCATTCATTATTTCTTCCCATTTCTCCAGTTGTGCTGCTTTGAAAAGAATTTGACTAAGATTTTCTCAGTTCTGATTTCGAATTTGAAACGAATGTAAAGTATTCCAATGAATTTCAGAGAATTCTAGATGTGTTTCATATAAATCCATTGAATGGAAATAATTTGTCCGCCATTTAAAATATAAATTTTTATTCGAGATCAACGAAGCGAAGAGAAACGTGCTCATTTTAAAATTTTACTTTTTAAAAATGTACTAAAAAATACCTATTAGAACTAAGTATTTTTTAGTACAATACATAACTTTAAGATTCATATAGATTGGCTACAGTGTACCTTATAGTCGAGTTTCCTCAATTTCAGCGCATTTTTTTAGCTTTCTTCCTTTTAAAACATATTTTATACTTCAGCTACGGCGAGTTGTAGTTGATTGATTAGTGGTGCATATACTCTGAAAGCAAAAGTCTCTCTTAGATATGCAAAACAGCTAAATTAAGCTATGTTCTTTTCTTTGACTTTGAGTATAGCTTTTTTATTTTTTTTTTTTTTTCTTATTATTATATTTACATTTTTTTTCTCAAGGAATTTAAGCATTTAAAGCAAACTAATTTAAGACATAAACATTTTATAAATTCTAAAGACTAATTTCTTTTGCATATAATTCCAATAAAATTGTATTTATTTCATACATGCATAATTTTTGTCAAATAAAATCATGCTTTAAATCGTCGATTTAAAATAAATTCATAAATTTCGTTTAAAAATGTTAAATAAAATTTTATGCCTCTGGCAAAATTGTGCAAAATCGTCTCATCTGACAATGCAAATCTTTAAAATGCCTCAAGCTAAACTGGCAAAAAAATATATACAGGCACTATACATACATATAGTATGTATATAAGTAAATATTTATATTGATAAGTATTTATTCGCAACGTTATGCAAAAAATTTGAATTTATTTATTTTATTTAATTTTTTTTTCTTTTCAACGCTTAAGGATAACAGCGAATCTTTTATTTTGCTGATTTTATGCTGTCAGCGTTTTAAAAATAAAATAAAAAAGAGCTTTTCTTTGGCCTTTCACTGCACAATAACTCGAGAAACACGCAAAAAAGCCGCAAATATCGAAAATGACATTTTTTAGTACATTTACAATATGTATCTGCTTCATTTTTTTGTCTGAGGTCTTAATCAGTTTAATGCTGCGTGTCGCAACGAAACGAACGAAAAGCGTTCAAACAGAATAAAAATATCAAAAAAAAAAAAAAAAAAAAAAACTGAAACTGTAGCATATGTCCTTCGCTGACTTAGACTTAGCAGCTATTCAGCAAGTTTTTGAAGCGTTTTTCACGCTTTTACCTGCGGGTAATTTTGCCATTTGAGAATTTGTGTTGCTGATTGGTCGTTATGATAACGTCAACAAGAGATTATTTCACGGATCCTTTGTTCGTTTGAATCGTCGTTGTCGTCGTTCACGTCTTTGTCGTCGTTGCCGTTGTTGTTGTCATTCTCATCCAAATCTAATCTATTGATTTTGGCATCTCATGATGCTATACGCTTTTACTGTAAAAATTCTCACGTAAATATTTGTTGCGAATTTTGCACAAAGAGATTGTTTAAGTGGTTTTGGGAGGGGGATTTCTTTTTTTTTTTTTTTTTTTGTATTGCCTTCAAGTTAAAATTTGTGTGTGACAAAAATTTTATTTCATTTAAATTTGAAGCCTTCAAACAAAAAAAAAAAAATACAAAATTAGTTGAGAATTGTTTTTTGCTACTACGTATGGCTTCGATTGCTTTAGGCCTTTTACAAAAAAAAAAAAAAAACAAATTTAATTTATTTTTGCTGCACAAAAAGTTGCAAAAGACATTTGCTTCTCTTTTCCGCCACTTAAACTTTTGTATTTTGTTGTTGTTTAAGTTTTTTCCAAAAAAATAAAATAAAATTTTTAGCAACTTACAGCTTTAGTTGAACATTTTACTAGAAATGTAGTTACATGAGTCGTGTCGTGTCGAGTCAAGTCAAGTTCTTCTTATTTGCCGTGGGCTTTACACATTGCATTAGTTACCATAAAGTTTTTTAAATACTTTTATTTTTTTTAGTTACTGCAATATTCTGTGTATTGAGTTATTGCTGCATGCATGTATGTACGTGTTTCATGGAACGTTTAAATCTTTTAAACGTTTTCAAAATAAAATTGAAAAATGCTTTTAATGTGAAGCACAGCACATGTGGCAGCAACGGCACCAACGGCAGCAACGGCAAAAGCAACATATAAATTTTTTATATTTTAAAATAAAATTTATTGTAGGTACACCATACACATTCATATCAAAAGTTAAAAGTAGCATGCATGCATGCATTCAGCATGGCTGATTCCAATTGTGTAGTTTGAATAACTGAAAAAAATATATTTTATGTGGCTGATATGTGTGTGTGTGTGTGTTACTTTTTTAAAATTAAAGCAAATACAACTTTTGCTATTTTAAAATGAAAATTCCGTTTTAGAAAACAAAAAATAATATATATATGCGATTTCTTTTCATATTTTATTGAGTATTTTCTAGAAAACGAACCCGAAAAGTCTAGTTTATTTTAATTAATTATCATGCAATATGCTCAAATTTTAGCAAAAGTAAACGTTTTCGGTGCGTTATCGTTTTCTAGAACATAGCTGTATATGAAATGAAAAAAAAAAAAAACTAACTAACTAAGTAGCATATTTTAACTTTGGTAACAAACAACACTTTTAAAATTTTATTGCTTTGGCGTTACGTTGCGTGTTCCTGTCTCCTCTGCCCTGCCCTTCTCTTCTCTCCCTTTTACAATTTTATCATACGCCTCCATTTAGCTTTCTGTTTGATTTTGCGGTTATTTATTTTTCATGCTTTCAATTCTAGCCTAAAAGGCTGCAATGGAAAATAGCAATGCGAAGCATTTAAAAATGACGACGATGGCAACAACAACAACAACAACAAGAACGGTGTTGCTGTTGCTGCTGCTGCTGTTAGTGCTGGCGTCTGCGTTGGCGTTTGCGTTGGCGGCAACATGTGAAATGCAAACGAAACACTTCAAAATTTTATTCCCCAAAGCAAACAAATACACTAATGCAAATATACAAATAAAAACGACACACACACACACATACATACGCAAAATACAAATGTTAACATTTGTTTATATGTATGTATGTGTGTGTGTGTGCGTGGCGTGTGTAATTGCTACAAATGCACAAATGCACACACATACTTCTATATGAATGTATTTACATATGCAAAATTAAATGGTATACACATGTAGAGTATGTAAAGTGTTTTTTTTTTTTTTTTTTTGTCTGTCCGTCTGTCTGTCTGTGTTCAAAATTTCAAATAATCAATATCGGTGAAAGGCAATTTTTCAAAAATTTAACTTTTAACGCGTAAAATGCCACTCGGTAAATGCACAAAACCAAGCAAATCGTTGGTTCGTCTGTCTGTCTGTCTGTTCGTCGCTTTGTTCGCCTGCTTTGCTGCCATTTGCCGTTTCCATTTATTAGCAACGTTGTTTTTGTTGTTGTTGCTGTTGTTGGCAGCGCAATGTTGTTGGTTTCTCTTGAATTGAACATGAATGTTAAAACATTAAACTAAACCAAAATGCGTTGATCAGCGACTGCAATAACAAATACACTAATACACACACACACGCAAATACATAAACACTTGTAAACTTTGTGTACACCTACACTTAAATACAGACATACACATACAATAAAATAAATATATAGCGACAAGAATCGTCTGGATAGTTGAATATGCTATTTGGTATTGTAATGGTTCATTCCAAGTTTGTTTTATTTTGATTTTTTTTTTTTTTTGTATAAAAGGTTTCTATTCCCACGAGAACTCAATGGCATTTATGGTAAAAAAAAAACCAATAAAAATAAGTCTAAACAGTTGTATTGAAACTTGAGAGGCATCTTTACATCAGACTTGAGAATTCGCGATCCAGACCAAGCAAAGTTTAGTTCAAATTATTCGTGTTCTGGCAAACGCAAAAAGTTATGTATATGACAAAATCGATAACAAATCAAAAGGTTATCGGTCTAACCAAACGGCAAATTGTTGCTGCTTTGACTGTTTAAGTTTAGGCATGAGTAGAAAATATTGATTTAAAATTCAAATTCAGAAACAATCATATTAAAAAGTACCAAGGTGGAACCGAAGCTGAAATACCCGTTACACAACACTTTTAATAGTTTATATGTTCACCAGGTGCTTAGATTAAATATCACGAAGAATTTGGTCAAATTTGTATGGAGGCTTTATGTTATATTAGCCCGATCCTTACCACATCGATAGTGTACACTTAGGTGGAGATTGGCATTGATTTTACCAAATTTTAATTGGATTCATTTAGAAATAATATATCTTTTCATACAAAACTCGAAAATGGGCGGTAAGTTTGTATGGATGCTTTACCTAAAAATGGGCGTGGTGCCTTAGATGATGGCGCATTGGATGACATAAGAAGTGTTCTTACCCTATTTAGAGTGAATATGTTCATAAAGAATACGTATTTTCATACAAAAAATCGAAAAAAAGTGGTAACTTTGTATGGGGCTATATCTTAAAAATGGGCGTGGCACCTTGGTTCTGACATTCAAACTAACTAGGGAAAAGTTTTTTTTATTGTATATTAAAACAAGGGATGCATAGCAAAACGACGGACAGACAGCGGCATGGCTAAATCTCACAAGCTCCATATATTCATATTTTTTGTTTTTATACCGTTCCGTTTTTTTTTTACATTTGTGTATTTCAAAATCATTCGTTGTACTCCAAACGTGTTATGAATCGTGTTGCAAACCAAACAACGACATGTCCGTGTCTGTCTGCAAACATTTCGTATGTTTTTTGTTTATAATTTTTTAGTTTAGCATTTAGCAAAAATTTTTTAAAGCTCTTAGAATAACTGGCAGCTTTTGCTACAGCAGCAAGCAATAAGAACAATAAGCTATGTCGAAACATTTATCAACGAAAAATTGAGCAACATTTTAATGTTTGAGAGAAAAATATATTATTTTTCCAGTTAATTTGCTTTTACTTGCAGCAAACTATGTAATTTGTATTCGAAAAAAAAAAAATCTTATTTAGTAAATTATAAACAATTTCAAACTTATTGAACTGGAACACGCTATGATTTTGTATTTAAATACACACACACACACACACACACATACATATGTATGTATACGTATTTAGTATTTGTTATATCAGCATATTTATTCATGTTGCATTGTTTAGCTAGTCGCGTTATTCGTTAAGCTCTGTTTCGCTGTTGTTGTTGGTTTTTTTTGTTGTTTCGCTTGTATGCACTTGAATATTGTGAAATATTTATTGCTTAACATGTTTTGTATGTTGGTTCGATTAATGTTTAACTATTTTACACAAAAAAAATAGAGCAAATAGAGCGGTACTATAGGAAAGATACAAACCCAAACCCAGCTAAGTTTTGGGCGTCTATAAAGGCGTGTCTAGCAAATATTGGAGTGAGAAGGAGAATGTTAAACAAAAAAAATGGAATTGCCATTTGCCGTTGACATTTTTTAGCACATTTTTTGATTTAAATCTTTTTCCTTATTTTACAATTTTTTATTTATTTATTTAAAATTTTTATTTGTCTTGGTAAACCTTTAACTATTAAAAAATGATTTCATTCCAAAGTTATTTGCATATTTTACTTGTTTTTTTTCCCCTTTTTTTCCAATTGTATTGTACATTCAAACTTCACAGCGCCACCTTTATCTTTTGTATACGTTAAAATATGCATATAAATGCAAAAAAAAAAAAAAAAAAGAGGAACAAATATTAAATTAAAAATAATAAAAAAAAATCTGCAATTGAAGTTTTCGAAGAATCGCAGCACAAAGCATTTGCAGCGTATTTCAGCATATTCAGCGAAAAAAATACAGCGACAGCTAGAAAAACTGTAAAAATTTGTAGAAAAACATAAATATTGTATGTATGTGTATGTATGGGTCAGGTTTAATTTTTGAACCCGTTATAAATGGTACAAATATACTCAAAATTATTGAGAAAATTTTTGTTCGAATTGTTGTTGACACAAATTAAAGAAATGTTAATAAGGATTCTGGAAACTGCAGAATACTTATCAGCCAACAGCTTCCGTAATAGCAATCGCTAATATTTTGCGATTTACTTTTCAAATCGCAAATTTTGATGCTCAAAATATTTCCGATTTGAGTAAGTGAATTAAATAAAGATACTATCGATTATTTAACAATATTTTTATTTTATTATTATTACCTTTTAATATGAGTAATTTTGAATTTGAATTTTTAAATCAATATTTTTACTTATGCCTTAATTTGAAGTGCTGAAAATTTAGTCAAAGCAGCAACAACAATTTGCGATTTGCTTAGACCGATAACTTTTTAATTTGTAATCGATAGCAGCATTTGGTCATGTTATGCAATGCAAAGAAACGTTTTGTAAATGAAACATAACTTTTGCGTTTGCCTGAATACGAATAATTTGAAATTGTACGAATTTACTTAAATCGTAAATTGCAAAATTTAACAATTACGAAACTATAATTTTTGTATATGAAAAGCATTAAAGCTTTGGTTTTTCAAAAAAAAAAGTCAAACTCTTTTGCATGATTCTATATTTTGTTTTAAATTTTATTTTTTTTAAAAAAAATTGCTTTCATATTATGCAACGCAAAAATTTAAAGCAAAATCGCAGCCAACTACAAATGCAGTTAACGGAAGTAGAGCGAGATAGTGTGAAAATAAACGAAACGAAACGAAACAAGACAGAGAGAGAGAGAGAGAGAGAAAGAGCATGCGATATAGTATAGTATAGCATAAAGCATGTTCTTTTCGTTTCGCACAGAAAGAAGTGCATTGAACTCTTTTGGTTTTGGTATTTTGAGTAATTGTTGAAAGCTTGTTTTTTTTTTTTTTTTTTTTTTTTTTTTTTTGTTTTATTGCATTCGTTGCTTGGTTATCTTTAATTTTTATGCTCGCCACATAGTGGGGAGGGTATTATCATTTTGTCAGAAAGTTTGTAACGCATTAAAGGAGACGTCGTAGACCTATAAAGTATATATATTCTTGATCAGCACGACGAGACGAGTCGATCTAGCCATGTCCGTCTGTCTGTCCGTCCGTCTGTCTGTATTTATGCGATTCATTCGCTCAGTTTTAAAGATATTGACCTGAAACTCGGAACTTAAGCTTTTCTCAGCCCTAAGCAGTTCAAGTGTTAAAATCAAAGTGCCACGCCCATTTTAAGGTATAGCCCCCCATACAAACTTACCATTTTTTTCTAATTTTTTGCATGAAAATAGCTATTATTTATGAATGTAGTCACTCGAAGTTGGAAAGAAATACTTCTTATGTCATCCAATGTCAAATCCAAGCTGCCACGCCCATTTTTAGCTATAGCCCCATACAAACTTACCGCCCATTTTCGAATTTTTGGTATAAAAATAGGTATTATTTATGAAACTATTCACTCAAATTTGGGTAAAAACACTTGTAATGACATTCAATATCAAAACCAAGGTGCCACGCCCATTTTTAGCTAAGGCACCCATACAAACTTATTGATTATTTTCGAACATTTGTATGAAAAAGTAATTATTTTCAAATATATATTTATAAATGTATATAAGCTACTGATGATCACACATAAACTATTCAAAGATTCGTGTGACGGGTATTTAAGCTTCGGTTCCACCGAAGTTAACGTTTTTCCTTGTTTTATTTCATTTTAAAATTTAAGTTTTAAACAATTTGGTTAGAAATTGGTAAATTATATTTTATTTTTATTATTTATTTGCCTTTTTTTGCTACCAACGTCGAAGTCGAAGTCTTGTAATGGTTCTTATAAATTCCGTCAGCGGTCATTTTTTATAATTTCTCTATTTAGTGTGAAGTTGTCCATAAATGAAAACAACAACAAAAAGAAAAGAAAACATAATAATTATTTTAAGAAAATAAAACAAAGTTTTGGCAAAATCGAATCTGGTTTTTCGTTCGTCGATAAATTTATAAAAAATCTTTTATGCAAATTTTTGTTGAAGACAGAAAAAAACCGAGAAAAGAGTGAAAGAAAGCAGATAAGCCAAAGCGAATATATAGAAATATGCAAAGCATTTATAGCGACAAAAATATTTTCTGCATATTTTTTTTTTTTTTTTTTTTTTTTTTTTTTTTTGCATATACAATTATTTTTTTTTTTTTTTTTTTAATGGATTTTTCTGTACGTTGTGCTACATTGCGTATACGCAATATTGCCGTTAGCTACCTTAACGCCGTTAATACCTTAACGCCGAAAGGACTTTGCCGAAAGAAGTATTATTGGAAGGAAGGCACAACGCACACAACACAACGCAACGCAACGCAACTTAATTATAAGTGCAACTTCATTAACTCGACTCTGAAGCTGCTGTGTGGCACTTGAATTTTCTATTTGCTTTACGATGTACGCCGCCGCCATCACTCCTTCGTTGCTGGAGAACTGGTTTTTTTTTCTTTCTTTTTTTCTTTTTATTCTGGCTGCTTTTGCACACTGCTTCTTCTTTATATATTTTCTACAAAGAAAATTTATATAAAAGGTTTAGTGATTTTTCAAAATATTTTGTTACACTCTGCTGTGTCGTGTTTGGTTTCGTTTTTCATTTTTATGCTTTTTGGTTCTTTCATTTTTTCGACAGTATTATAATATTATAATTTTTTTTTTTGTATCTTTTCAGAAAAATGTTTTTTTTTTTTCAAAAAATTTTCAACGTTTTCGATGTTTTTGAATGGGAAAAATTCATCTTTCAGCGTGAAGTGTATAAACAAGTCGTTTTAAGCCAAAATTTTTACAGCTTGTAATTGCTGTTTCAAGCCTTTTTTTTCAGTAAATTTTTTTTTTATTTTTTTTTTTTTTTTATTCCTTGCCGCCTGCCACCATTTTGTATTTTCTGTTTGCTTTCATTGAAGCCTCGCAAATATTTTCAGTTTGTACTTCGATGCATTCCTTCTTAACAGCTTTCAGTGAAGCTTCTCCGCTCACTCTTAATGTTGTCACTTCCTCTGGCAATCATTTTGATTCCTTGTTGCCGTTAGGTTCCTGGTTACATTCTGTCGTTCAGTTCTGTTCTTTCTTTTTTGTATTTTTCGTTTTTGATTTTTTTCGTTTTTTTTTTTTTTCTTTACCATCTTTGCCGTCGTTTTAATTAAAATGCTACCATCAATTAATTTCTACAATCCCAACGACGATGTCAGAAAGTATTCTGAGTTTTTGGAATGAGCAAACGAACGCGCGCGTTGACCATTAACAAGGCAGCAGCAGCAGCGGTTGACTCTTGCAAGGAGTATCCTTTTCATGTCTTCATATATATGAATTCTTGTACGTAGTACACTGCACGAAATTGTGTTTCATGAAACTTTGATAAATGAAAATGAATTTTCTGTTTAAAACAAAAATTACGCAAAGTGTAAGCAGGCAATTAACATTCAACGTTCATGATTATCACAGACGTTGTGCTGCTTGTCCTTCCAATACGCTTGGTCATATCGTTAGTTAGCCACGACTGTATGTTGTATGTGTGTGTGTGTATATGTTCTTCTCTTCTCTATCTATCTATCTGTTTTTTTTTTTTTTCATGACCTTATTTTTTATATAGTGTATGTAGCAGTACGCTGATTCTGATTCCGCTGCCTTGGTTCCGGTTTCACGTTATTGGTGTCATCAAGTCATTATTTAATATAAGCCCACTTTGATAAATTATTTCCGTTTGATGGACATTAGGCAGTGCGTGCTTCGACACCATAAATAAGTTGTTAAGTTTTTCTTGAATTTCTTTTTCTTTTTTTTTTTCTTCTTCTTATTTATCAAATACATTTACTTCTACTTTCGCTTCCCGTCGTTCTTTCGTTCGTTTTGTCTATCCTTTTTTGTTTTTCCCTCACATTTATATGAGTCATTTTTGCTAGACAATAAAGAAGAACTTTCATACGCCTCCTGCTGCCGCTACCGCTGCTGGCCTTATTGCTTATTAACTTTCTACCATTTTATGCTCATCATTGCAATTTTTGCTTTGCTTTTGTTTTGTTGACATTACATTGCTTGATCGCGTTTATGTCACTTTTACTGAGACCGATGGTAACCCCGAAAGTTTTTGTTACTTATTCAAAACTTGATAAAGAAGTTCTTCGAGTTTTAAAAATTTTTAGTTTGAGTTAATTTATTCCAGACTCTTTTCCGTTTCGCAACTGCTGGTTTTTGTGCAAATATTTGCATTTTTGTACTTTCTGTTGGGGCTAGTATGAAAACATACTAACAAAAAGTACCAGTTTTTTTAAAATAATGGTCTATAACTATACTTGCATTGTTGCCTTTCAAATGAGATCGGTCTGGGGCACATCGGTTGTATGGTCTCAACGTCCATAGCGGACATAGATACATGTTTACTTTTTTTATATAGATTTAGTTTTAGAAAAGCAACATTTTCCTTTTTTGTCACATAAAAACTTTTAAGAGTTACGCTCTCTTTGTTTTTTTATTTTATTTTTATTATATTTCGATTTAATCTTCTATTCTATTCCATTCCTTGTTGTAGCGCTGTGTGTGTGCTTAATATACGCTCTGATGCTGTGCGCTGTGCATGAGTTTTTCTGTTGGTTTCGCATTTCGAGTGTTTATTTGTGTAATTAATCAATTTTCTGCTGTTGCTGTTGTTAGAAGAAGTGATAAAGATTTATCACTTAACCCAGCAGCAGCAGCAGCAGAAAGTACAAGAAGCAAATCCAAGAACCAACCCAAACCATTCACCCACGTATTAACTGCTTAAAAAGAGTAGATATGAAAAGTCAAGCAATGAAGTTTTTCCTTTGAATTTTCGTCGTTTTTCGTTTTTCTTTTTCTTGCTTTTTGTCTTTTTGTCTTCTTCAATATGTGAACGTGACAAAATTGATTTCGGGTTATTTGCCTTTTGCTTTTACAATGATTGCAGCTATTGCTGCGCTTCATACTTGTTCTTTTTTTTTTTTTTTTTTTTTGGTGTTCTACAACAACAAAAAAAATTGTTAAAAGCTTTTGTGTTGTCCTTTAGTCGCAAGTAAAGACATAATTGGCCAAAAAGAACGTTTTTTTTTTTTTTTTTTTCTCATTTTCAATATCTTTCTTTTCTCTATCATACTTTTCCGTTTAACATTTATTCTTGGCCATTTATTTATTTAACATTTCAAGTATTCTGCTATTCTGCTTCATATGTGCTTGTATGTGTGTACAGTATGTGTAAATATGTATGCGCGTGGGTGTGTAAATGTATAAGTGTGAATATTCTTTTTTGTTTTCTTGTTTGCTGACAACTGGCTGTGGTTTGCTTTCGGTTCAAATTAGTTACTCGTTTGTTTGTTTGTTTTTTTTTTTTTTTGTTGTTGTGCATTGTAAGCAACGTTGAATCTGCAATTTTCACTCTTTATAAATTTGTGTGTACATACATACCCATTTATACCCACTTTTTGTTACATCTTTCAGCATACTTTTGTTAAAATTAAACCAAAGTTTTAATATGCTTCGCACTACGTTTGGAAAAACGAGAGAAAATGTGACTTAAGAGTGGCAGAGTGGCAGAGAACCTAAACCATTCAGTGGGGTTGAAACATTTTTTTTTTTTTTGGATTTTAGAGACCTTCACACTTTCTCTTGGAGACTTTGTGACTTATAATTGGTTTCGCAGACGGACAGACAGACGGATGAATATTTCAACGTAGCTATAAAAGCTTTAAAAAATTCGGGATCCATGAAAGGTCGGTATACAAAAAATTTAGTTCTGTGCCTATCGCTATTACAGACAGACAGAATTATGGAAGTGATCATATGAACTTGACTTGTTTCTTAATCGGTTTACCAACATAGTAACTATTTTAACTCATTTAATAGGCCTAAAAATCTTTTATACAGTCAAGCTTCCATTTTCGAAATTAGTGATTTATTTTTCGAATATATTCTTTTAATCTTAAAGTTCTGAAATACAGCATATAGCAGTTTCTGTGAGATCGGTAGTCTTTGTCTAACTTTGTGTTAAGAGGCTTTAACTGCTTCATTGTTATGCTTAAACTGTTTGGGAATTATAAGATTATAAGAATTTATTTAAAAAGTAAGTCCCAAAATTTTAGTGATTCCGAAAATGAAATATACATGACTGATATACATAATTAGTATACTCTACATGTGTGGAGTATACAAAATAAAAAATAATCAAAATAAAAAACAAAAATTAAAAAAAAAATTAAATTAAAGAATGAAGTGAAAAGATCTGCAAATATTTTCTTATGCATGTCTGTACACAAGAACACAGATACACAAACACACACATGCAAAAGTCGAGACAGACAGGCGCATATACAAACATGTACAATGTACACACACACATACATATATGTAATTTAAGTAGAGTATAAAACGTTGTTGTCAATGTTGTTGTTGTTGTTGTTGCATACTGTGCAAACTTTTAAAATATTAATAACAAAAGAATGTAAACTTACACTGAAGATGTACAAACAATGCAAACACTCATACACACACGCACACACACACTCACATCAACGCAGCTACATATGGTAAACATATAAACGATTTTATAAATAAACTAACTAAAAATACTCGGCACAGTTTGGGCATAAAATTTGTATTTAATTTTCTGATATTTTCATAACTTGAACTCGCATAATTATCTTAATTAATTAAAGATTTTCTATGAAAGAATGCTACTCAAATAAAATAAATTATAATTTGGACGCAATTTTTCAAGTATTTTTGTATTTCTAAAGTATTTGAAAAAGTATCTGAAGTGTCATGAAATTCGCTAGAGATTTATTTGTCGGTTGCTTTGTACACAAAATCACTCAAAATAAAATCTTAAAATGTCACATAACGTCGAGAAAGTTAGTAAAACATTAAGGAGACATTGTAGATTACATAATAATTCAGCTTGTTGAAACGAATCGATTTAGCAATGTCCGTCCGTCCGCCCGTCCGTCCGTCTGTTGTGCGCTTTATTTGAAAAAATTGAAAGTGATTGAAATTCGAATTCATGAGCGATTTAAAACCAACTCAAAGTTTTCAATCTTTTTTCATAAGAATTCGATTGAAAAGATTTTCATAGCACTTCAGCGCATAGCGGCTCATTAAAGTTGTTATCACATTTATTTTTCTTTTTCCAATTTCTTTACAAATCTGTTTTGCATTAAAAATACTTTATGTGTATAAACGTGCAAATAATTTTTTTATATTTTATTTTATATGTATGCAACTAGTTTTTTTTTTATGCATTCCTGTAGGAGTAGCATGTGTATGTAGGGTGTTGCTAAAATAAAATGAAAATTGCTCATATACATATAAATGCGTATGTATGTGTATGTACGTACATGAAAGTGGCTTCGTTTACTTTTCTTTACTTTCGAGCAGTATTTATGTTGTCGACTCTTTTGGATTACTACAAGTAGAAGTTGCAAAGTACAAAACAATCATTGTCTGTCTGTCTGTAACAAGACATTCAAAAGTAAAAAGAGATAGACAAACATATATATATATACATATACATACATACATATATATAGTACGTATGTATGCTATGTAATATTTAAACTCAGGAGTCAAAACTAAGAAAACTGAGTCTACTCCAGCGCAAATGCAATATTCATGCGCTTACATTTGCCAGAGAGCATTGTTGTACAACGAAGTTCTTTACATTCTTGTTGTATACGAACAAATTACTACGAATACTATACAAACATAAATTACATACACAGATGTAAGTATGTACTATACATTTGTATTTATATCTCTTTCACTTGCATTCTTCATGTCTCAATTCTACATTATTTACTTTTTCCTTGTTAGTTTATGCAGATCGTAATTTATTTTGAATTTGTTACCCCAAAAAAGTTTTGATTTACCAAAAAGAAAATGCAAGAAAAAGAGAAAAAAAAATATATTAAAATAAAATAAAATTTTCCAATAGACCAGAATAACCCAGTCAAAGCATGAAGCAAAAATAAAAATAGTGGCATGATGTGCAATATAAAAAATTTGTTGTTGTTTGTTGATAAAGTAGTGAAAGCAGCTCAACAACTTTTTGAGTAGTTTTGGCAAAAAATCAATTTCGGTGATTTTTTCACAGTGATTTATAAATCGCCATGTTGCACTGCGACTAAAAGTAGTGATTTGCGATTTTCTTGTGCAGTTCTCTGCGCAATTTTGTGTATGAAGTAAACAGTGAATCCAGTAATTACTTAATTTTCGCAAACTGCGATTTGATCACTGTTTCCAGTCACTGCGATTTTCAAGTCGCAATCGCTAATCACGCTGTTACTCAAAAATCACTCTTTAAGACTTATGAAAAACTTTTTTAATTATGTTTATTTTTTTTTATTATTTAATAAAAAAGCATAAAACCGGTACATATATACCTACTTGAGAGAGAGAGAGAGAGAAAGAGAGCGCAAACATTCGAAATGTTACAAATTCTATTAAATGTGTAGCATACTTATGTGGATTTTTCTTATTTTATATCTGAGGTGTCAGACAAATCCATATGCCAATCAACAAGGATTTCAAAATAAATCTAAATTAGTTTAAGCGCAGCAGGCAACAAACTTGAGAAATGTAATAGTTAAAAGCATAAACATAGTGTTCTGGTATTCGCGTTCGTATCAAACTAAAATATACACGAATGTCTTACTAAACTATTAAATGGATTTTTAAATTCCATTGCAATAACTCGAAATGTTTTGAATATTTTTTTTTTTTTTTTACATTGCTGCTGCAATGCGGACAAGCCTAGGTTAAAAGCGAGCAGGAGTTTTCATGTAGAAAGAGAAAAGAAAAAAACCAAAAAAATGAAAAAAAAAGCAGAACGAAGAAAAACAATAGAAAATTATAAGCAGCGGGTAACGGAAGTACAAAACGAGGCTGCATTTGTATAGAATATCAAAAAAATATCTTCCTTTATATTTGTTAAGTTACAGCGACTGCTTAATACGCTGTAAAAAAAAATAAAACAAAAATAAAAAAAAAGTGAAAGCAAGAAAAAAAAAACAATGAATTGCAATCAAAATATTTATAAAATGATTAAAAAAAAAAATAGAAAATAAAAGGATATTTCAAATTCAAACGAGCTATTAAACTATTTGAAGGGTAATAATTCCTTCAATAGAATAATACCAAATTTTTAAGCTGTGTGGTCGAGATACATATTTTGTGCCAGATACAACAACAACAACAAGCACAGCAAAAAACAGAACAATAACAATAACAACGATGAAGCGAAAGACGACGAGAACAGGACAGAACAGAACGACAAGAACGACGAAGTTAACGTCATAATGTCATAATGTTATTGGGTTAATAGCGATTGTGGCTTGTTAGCTTCAATAGCACAGCACACATACGAGTACATACATACACACACACACACATACATACATGCATATATGGTAAATATGCAGATCTGTGCATGGTATATGTCGTATGTAGTAAAGAGCAAGCGCCTAAACAAAGGCATGCACTATATGTATATTCGCATATAACAGATACAAATTCATATACAGATACAGATACATAGACACGAACTGCAGATACATGTTTTTGTTGTTGATTGGTGTGTACGTACGTACGTACGTATGAATGAATGAATGAATGCGGTAAGAGTGAGAGTTTATCATACATAAAAGTGAATGTAAAAATTTAGAACATAAATTGATGTATGCATGCATATTTGCAAGGCATGATTGAAGCGTTGCTGCCAGACGGACAGACGGACAGATACTTATTTATAAAAAAAATTGTATTTAAAAAAAAGTTGCATTTACTTCTCATTTGATTTACTTAAATGCTGCCTATTTAAAATCGAAGTTAACTTGCGATTTTCGATTTGAATAGTAAATTGCAAAATTTTTGGCGTTTACGATTACGGAAGCATGACTGTTAAGGAACTTTTCGTTAAGTCCATTCTTGTTTCTAATGCTTTTGCGACGACAATTTTATTTTTGAAAATTCCATTTAGGTATTTTCGAAAGAAAAACAACAAAAACAAAAAAAAAAACAAATAAAATGAAAATGCATTCATGAGCTTTGGCAAATTTTTGCACACAAAATGAAAATCAGAGATGCGTTGCTTCAAGCTCAACAATCTCGAATAGGCATATTTCATTTCATTTGTTTTATTTTTGATTTTTGTTTTTGTTGCAAAATCGGTTGAGCACCGTAAACATCATTAACATCGATCGACACAGCTTAAGAGCATAGCATATACATTATGTTATGTACGCTACATGCCGAGTGATACAAATGATTAACAAAAATTTAATTTGAACAACCGAGTCGATTTATGCATTCCTGCTTTCAGCCTGCCGATATGTCGTATAAGCCATTTAATTTTGAAGACTTTTTCCAGGTTTCAACTAACTCGTAAACTCGTTTTATACTTAATATATACAATATTATAAACATTAAAGTTTTTGAATGCTGGAATCGGGGTCACCAAATAAATTAATATTAAAAATTGTCTGAAAACATAAATAAAAAGGTTTACTGTTTCAGTTTAGCCGAAACGTGATTTTCTGAAAAAGCAAAAGCAAAGCACAAAAAAAAAAAAAAGAAAGAAAAGTTGTTTTCATTTTTATTTTATTTACAATAATTTTTTTTTCTTTTTAATGTGCACTTTATCATCATCATGTCATGCTAAGCGTTATAAAAAGCAAGTCGAGATTTTGGTTATGAAAAAAAAAAAAAAAAAAAGAACTGAACTTAGAAAACACAGAGTAACACAATAAAATACGAGAAAAATGAAAAAAAAAAAAAACTCTAAAAATGCGAAAAATACAAAGACAAAAATTTTGTCCTATTTGTCATTTAGAGCAAATTTGCATAAGCGAGATGAATGGAGATAGATAGATGATTGAATGAATGAATGAATGAACGAGAGCGGATGGGCGAGTTGTGAGTGAATTTTTTTTATTTAGAATAAATTTTTGCAAAATTCACCAAAAAAAAAATTGAAATAATAGTTGTAGACAGACAGACGGACGGACAGACAGACGAGTTGTTGGCAGTAGATAGTTAGGTAGGTAGATAGATAGATAGTCTTCATATTATTGTGCAACAAATTTTGTGTTTAGCAAGCAATGCTACAGTTGCTGTCACTGAAATTAGTTGCTGCATACTTATAGGAGCAGCAAATAAAACGTCAGCCTCAACAATGACAGGAAAAGGCATAGAAGTGGAAATAAAAGCTTAATAATAACAACAGCGGAAATCACGGCTGAAATGAAAGAACTAGAGCGACAATGACAAAACAGAAAGATCGAATGCATCTGTGTGTATGTGTGTGTGTGTGTGAGTGCAACAGAGTTAGCTGCATAACATAGGCCCAAATCGGAAGTGGCACAGAAATGAAACAGTACAGCATTCAGTACATTGTCAGCTTATATTATTATTATTATTATAATATATGTAGTAAGATTTTTCCTTTTTTTCTATTGTCCAAGCTGAGTTCAACTTTCACTTTTATTTGGTGCCGAATTTCATAGAAATGTTTTTTGTGTTTGTTTTGCTCTTTTTAAATTTATAAAAAAAAAAAAAAGAATGTTAAGGAAAGATGTCGTTGTAAATATTTGAATATATAATTTCGAAATTATGGCTTAATTGCAAAATAACCGAATTAAAAATGAGTTGCAATATGCAAAAAAAAATAAAATAATTAAAACATACAAAATGTATATTTAATAAAGTTCACAAGCCGATCGATTTAACAATGTCCGTCTGTCTGTAATTTTCAATCATTTTCAATGCTTTGCCTTGTTTTAACAAAAATTTTGGTATGCGCTTTTAAATATATATAAAACAGTTCAAAATGTATCTATGTCCGCTATGGACTTTGAAACTATCCAACCGATGAGACCCAAACCGGTTTCATTTGTAAGGCAACAATGCAAGTATAATTAAACATTATCAAAACAATGAATAAGCGACATGCTCTTCATTCATTAAGTCGACTTTTCACATTTCCCATACATAATGTGCTTAACAAACAAAAAATGATGGAATTTTTTAGTGCATTTTTGTATGTTTTATTTTAATCAAAATGACAAACTTCTTGATAAACCAATTATGCATATGCGTTAATTTTCATCTAAGTGAAGTGTAAACAAAAATGCTGGTCAGAGCAAAAGGATAAGCTGTAAACGGAAGTGCACAAGAAAAATTGCAATAAGCGCTGCGATATGAAACAAAAGAAGACATTCTATATACAAACTAACAGAGAAAGAGAAAGTACGCTGTGCTGGCTGACCCGCAGCTAAACAACAAGAACAAAAAAAAATATAATAAAAAAAAAAATAGAAGGAACTGTTGCCATACTCGCGTTAGAAATAAAAATCATAGAAGAAGACAACAAAAAAAACAAAAAAAAAACCCATAAAGCCAAAACCCTCTCAGGCAAAAATCAAAGCTAAAGCACAAGCCAGGCCATTTCAAGCAAAGCCAGGCCATGCAAAGACTCGATCCGGACCTCAAATAGAGCACAGACAGACATACAGACAGACAGACAGACACAAATGCCCCCCTCTAGCTTAAGGGGTCATTGAGTGCGAGATTAGACAACAAAAACAAAAACAACGACGACTAGGACATTGTGGATAAGAACTGAGGGGCAAAGGAATCGCATTGACCGGGTTGTGCAGGGACAAACACTCGACAATGGCCAACAGTTTGGCCTCGAGCACTCGAAACAGTACAAAACACCGAGAACACAGAATGATGTCAAAGTAAAGTAGCGACGACTGAGAGCTGTGTTGAAAAAAAATGCTAAAAAAAAAAGAAAAATAGATGAAAAAATGCAACAAAAAAAAAAAAAAAGAAAACTAAAATTTTAAAATAAAAGAAGCCAGGAAAAAAAAAGAATGTATAAAAGCAATGATGAGTTTATTGTCCACAACAGCAAAAATGAAGCTGGAATATTTTTCAAACGACACAAATCACGTCACTCTTAACTCATTGTCCAAAGTAGAATGACGCAACATGAATAAAATGGTTGAACGGATGAAAAAAATGATGGAAAAAAAATAAAATAAAACTAAGTAACAAAATCTAAAAACAAAAAAATGAAGTCTCAGAAAATGGCAAAATCATCAACACAGCCCCAAAAACTGAGTACATCTTATCATATCTTCTGGCCTTGTCTGACGTGACTGCCTTGATTGAGTGCCTGACTGACTGCCACAAGAGGCTCAACAGTGTTATCAGCGCTGACTACACGACAGCATTCAGTCAACATAATCAGCAGGCAACAGCAACAGCAACAGCAGCAACGCAACCTCATCAAGAATATCTTAAGCCTTCTCGTCTCATTCTCATTCTTAGCTTTAGTCTCGTCGTAATCATTATCATCAACTTTATCATGCTCAGCAATAAGAACGACCGACCCAACGACAGACGGACGAAAGGACAGAGGAACGGACGGACGGATGTGCGGTGTATATCTTTAATAAAAGAGTAATCAGTGAAAACAACGCGTTAAACTACTTTGTCTACCAAAAAAAAAAATAAAAAAAAAACGAGTACTTTTTTTTTTATTTTCATTGTTTTTTTTTTTTTGGCTTAGAGTGGCACGCACATTCGCATTCGTTTAGGTATTCTGTTTCTTTGTGTATGTGGAGTGTGGGGCAAAACATTGAAAGCAAACGCAGCAAATAGAGACAGCAAACGATTTTTCAAGTGAGCTAACTTTGCGAAATTAATTTTAATTCAAGTGGCAGTTTAAAGTTTTCAATAGATTCGAAGTTTTGTAAGTTTTAGTAGCCGCAACTGAATGGAAGGCGCAAACCACGATGCAAGTAAATTAAAAATAAAAATTTTTTTTTTTTTTTTTTTTTTAACAGCCGCCGTGAAGTGAAGTTTGACTTTGCTTTACTTGATTGACTGAATTCAGTGAAGCGTCTAAGGCATTAAATATAAAATTAAGCATTTTGCCAGTCACTAGAAAACATTTCAGCTCAGCTCAGCTCAGCTCAGATTAGATTAGATCCGATTAGGATGTTTATAGTTTCAACTCAATCAAGTTTAATTAAACCGTAACCTAACCAGTTACAAAATTCTGATGATGTATTTAAAATAAATTTAATTAGATATTAAATTTGAATGTCATGCTTATTTGTTGTATCAACTTTTCGCCTTTGTTGGGGTCTGTGACATTTCTAATGTTTTCAAAAATATTAAAATAAATTTTATAATACAATATAGTATGGTACTAGGATAAGACAGCCATGTTCCCTTTATCGTAAACATTTTGCGATTTACGATTTCATCGATTTCATTTCCAAAACGTTTCATTACGTTCACAAAAATTTTAAATTATTAAAAAAAAATTTTTTTAAAAAAAAAAAAAAAAAAAAAAATAAAAAAAAAAAAAAATTTAAATAATCGACAGAATCTTTTTTTTGTGTTATATTATGCATTTACTTCTCATTTTACTTATTCAAACGCTTCCGGTTTGAAATCGAAATTATATTTTGCGATTGCTGAAACATTTGCGATTTGAAAAGTAAATTCTTAAAGTAAAGTTTTTACAATAACGATTACGGGAGCATGGCTGATAAAAATTGGGTAGAGGGGTATCTTTTTTTCTGTTTAATAATTTAACTAAAACCGAATTCAAATCATAAATTCAATTGCTCTGTCAATATATATATAGTACATTGTACCATAGTATTAGCAGACATTAGTACACATACGAGTATCAAGCTAATTTTTTTTCTCGCTTCTGCAGCAATTAAAGATTACGCACAGTTTTAGCCTTAAGTGACGAGTGTGAGTCATCTACTTAGTTACTTAAGACAAAAACTTCATAAAAATCTCGCATAAAAGTAGCTCATAAGTGGCATCAGTAAGAAAACGAGCAAACGAGCGAGCGAATGAATGAATGAATGAATAAATGAATGAGTGAGTGTGTGACATGGTCGCTATGAAATGAAATGACAGTAGTACATATATAATCATTACCAGGGCATATAAAATAATATAATATAATACACCTTCTTATCAACTTTGTGCAAGAGTGATAAAGTCAAATAAGAAGACGAAGATGAAGATGAAAATGATGATGAAGAAGATGTTGTGATGAAATTTCTGTTTGGTTTTTTTATTCCATATAGTAACCTCATACGTCGTATATATGTAATGCAGAGGGTGGGGAAAAATACTAACGTGCAGAAAATTATTTTGCTCATATAATAAGAGCAATAATTTTCATGTGTCGTATGCAATGTCTTATAGAACAGCAAAGCTGAAAATGTCTGTCTGTCTGTCTGTCTGAGTTGACTGCCAATAGAGTACATACGTATACATATATATATAAAGATATATGTACTATATACTATATATATATATATTGTATAATATATATAATATCTGTGAAAATATCTTTGTTTGTGTTGAAGCACTTTAATGGAATTGAGTGCGAGTGCGATGTCCTCATTTAGTTCTTTTTGCACAAATCCCGCCGCATAAGACAATAAAATATGTTGTAGGTGAAGTGTTCTGTAACGTTACAGTATGGAATAAAGATGCCTGAATGCCTGTATAAAGTATTTGTAAGCTTTAAGTATCTGAAAGAGTGCGTGTATCTGTGTATCTGTGTGTATGTGTGTGTGTGTAATGAACAAGAATCGAGCAAGCGTCAACCGCAGGAACCTATTTTGAAAGCGAATCATTGCAACGAACTCATTTTCGTTTCCTAACTGACACTCTCTCTTTCTCTCTCTTCTCTCTCTTTGCGTATAAACATTCGTATGCGTATATGTCTCAGGCAATAAGGACAATTGTATAACGCATCCCAGTCATACGCACATACACAGTTAAATAGAATTTAGGTCTTTGCAGTTTGTTACGAATAGTACCAAAGTAAGTCTTGTACAATAGCTTCTATGCTTTGCTTTGCTTCGCTTTGCTTTGCTGTACAGGATGCTGCCCGCATTGAGCGTGCAAACTAGAAACTGAATACTTCTACTCTATATAGTTACATACAATACAATACAATGCAATACAATACAATACATATAACATTCTAGAGTTATAATGGGCCAAACAGGAAACAAATACACCAAAGGAAACGACAACGGCACGGCAACGCACTCTGCCGCTTAGATACTTTGACTATTATCATCTTCAGCGTCAGCATCATCGTCATTATTAGCATCATTAACAGTTTCAAAGAACATAGAACAATCGGGGTAATTGTTGGCATCAAATTACCCAAGTTGAAATGTCATCTTTAAGTTCAGTCAATTGATAATTACGCGACAAACTAGAGTTCCGATTTTGCCTAACTGCCTGCCTGCCTGCCTGCGTGGCTGGTTGCATATGGTACATCATGTGTCATACATAAAAGAAGTTAATTATACGAAACTCGGAACTCGGTACTCGTCATCAAAATAAAAAAAAAAAAACACACACACACAATAAGATAAAAAGAGTATTTTGTATTTGTAACACATTCGAGTTGCTATTAGATAATCAATTAACAGAATAGATTCAACATTAATTTTACAACTAATTGGCTACAGCATTAATCTTTTGGCTATATTTTTTTTATACTTCTTCCACTTCTTGAATTCAAACAGAACTTCCTGATTTTTTCAACAAATTTTTTTAATAAAAATAATACAAAATAAATAAAAAATTTCACCATACCACACTACCCCTTTCACGCCTTTCACTTTATTGTCACTCCTTTGAAGATCGATCTTTCGAATGAAAGTTATTTCAAGTTTTGTGTTAAGCAAATTTGTGTTTCGGTTCTTTTGAATTTAAATTATTTAATTTAAAGGTGTAGTACTATGACGCTGACTCTTTTTAATTTGCGTTCTTATTTTCTCTTTCTTATAACTTAAGCCTTCTACGAAGCTATAAAACAAATCATAGTACATATAGTAAAATTATAAAAAAAAAAAATGGGAAATACTACACCTTTTCAAATTTCATCACGGTTTATCCAGGTTTTTATACTCTGTACTCGAGGGCTAAGAGCGTATATTAAGTTTTGTATGTCACAGGCAAAAGCAGGCATGATAGACTCTATCAAGTATGTGTAATATGCATATCAGGATTGAAAGGAAAGACGATATAGTTATGTCCCTTTATCTGTCTTGCTGCTCTACCATATAAAAACGATTATCTCGTGGTCTATAAAAGATAGGGGCACCATATTCGAAACTTATACACTCCTGAGCCGTTAGTCTAGTGCCACTTTAAGGCGTATCCCTAAACTTCGAATTTAGTATAAATTAAGCCGATGATAGTCCGAACCGTACCATTTCGGCGGTGTGTACATAGGATGGTATTAGGTACCTCAGAGTGGGCGTGGCAGTCTGAACTTAAAATACAAAGAACCTAGGACTGTGAAAAGCTTAAGTTTCGAGTTTCAGCTCAATATCTTTTAAACTGAACGAATGAATCACCTCGCAACTGTTAGACAGACAGTCAGACAGACAGACGGACAGACAGATGGATGGACATGTCTAGATCAATTCGCCTCATTGAGCTGATCAAGAATATTTATACTTTAGGAGATGCCGTAGACCCCCTCCTTTAATGCGTTACAAACTTTCCGACAAACTGATAATACCCTTCAAGATGCATAAAGATTGAGTATTGAGTAGGGTATTTCGCAGTCGAGCTATCTTTCGTGTTATTTCTTTCTCTCTGCTCAGTTTTTTTTTTTTTTTGTAAATTTATTTATGGTGTTTTTTTTTTAGTCTCAGCATTGGCGAACATTATTTTTTATGTACTTCTTCGAATGTTTTTAATTTGACAAAATTAGTTTCTATTTGCGCAACTTATAGTTTCTCTTTTTTTAACAAATTTTTTGGGGGCTCGTGTTTTTTTTTTTTTTTTTTTTTCTTAAAGATAGATATAATTAAAATTAACTCTAACTTATGAGTAAAGCACTGGCTGCAAAGGCCATCGGCTCAATAATGTATTATATTAGTACTATTGTTTATGGTTTATGGTACATATTTACATATTTACAATTTTGGTTTGATTTAAAATTTATTTGGTTTTTTGTGTTTATAATAAGTAGTAGGTGTTAGTGAGTTTGAGGAACTTAATTATATTTGAGATGTTTTCTGGGGTTGGATTTGAGAGTATGGATATAGGGCATTTATTTTGAAATATTTGTTTTTTTAAGGTGTGATGTTGCGGAGCAGTCTGTTAGGATGTGTTTTGTGCTGAGGTCTATTGTTGTTTGGCAGTTTGGGCATGGTATGATGTTGTCAGGGCTGATGTAGCGTTGTTGTGTAAACGTTGTGTGTCCTAATCTTAGTCTTAGTATTTTGATTTGATCGTTGCGTGTAATGTTTTTTTGATTTATGTTTTTGAAATAGTGTATTGTATGTGTTGGGTTACCATTTATTTGTTGATACCATCTGTTGCAGAGCTCTATGTTGCGTTTAATTTGTTGATTTATTTTGTTTTTTAGGAATTTATTAATGTCTGTAGAGTTTATGTTGGGGGTGTAATGCAGGGGTAGTTTAATAGTGGATTTGGCTATCGTGTCAGCTAACTCGTTCCCTACAATCCCACTGTGGCCAGGGATCCAGAGAAGTTTTATTTTATGAGCAGTTTTCGTAAGGAGAGATCTTATTGCTGTGGGATATTTATTATTGTTGTTAATATTGCTTATGGCTTTAATAGATGAGAGGGAATCAGAACAAATAATGAAGTTTCCCTTATTTTTATAAATAAGTTTTATTGCCTCCAAGATGGCTATAGTTTCGGCGGACAGAATTGAAGAGTAGTGAGGTAGTAGGCCTCTTTTTTAAAATTTCGTTTTCGGTAGTAACCGCAAAAGAAGCGGTGTCGTTTTGCAATGAGCCGTCTGTGTATATGAATGTGTGATTGTTGTGTTTTTCTTTAAATTCAAGAAAGAGTTTTCGGTATGTGTTTGGTGTTGTATTTGTTTTGCTAAACTTATGCAATGTGATGTTGATGAGGGAGGGTGGAAAAAGCCAAGGGGGGAGGTTGTTGTGCTGGGTAGTGGGAGGTAAGGGATGTTGAGTTCTTTGCATGAGGTTATGGTTTTTTCTAAAGTAGATGTTAGTTTTTTCTTTTACGGTTATTATATTGTTTTATGTGTTTGTGAAGTGGTGAGTTGGAACTGTGTAGTAGGGTTTTATAGACTTTGGTTGTTAAAAGATCTCTTTTTTGTTCTATTGTAGGTATATTTGCTTCAAAAGTAAGTTATGGATAGGGGTTGAGCGTAGTGCACCTAGTGATGTGCGTATGGCAGTATTAAATATGGATTTAAGTTTATTAAGAGTTGATTTAGGAGAGTGACCGTAGATGAATAAGGCATAATCTATTTTTGCTATCAAGGTTGATTTTGTTATGTTAATTAGTGTGTGTGTGTTGCAGTTAAATTTGGGGCTTGCTAAGCATTTTATTACGTTGAGTTTGTTGTGTAGGGATGGTTGGATATGTTTAATGTGCGACTCCCATCTGTATTTGTTGTTTGTTATTAATCCCAAGATTTTTAAGTTGGACACTGTTGGAATTTGGAAGTTGTTGCATGATACGCTGCAATTGCAGTTCTGTTTTCGGCAAATATGGAGGTGTTGACATTTTTGTAAAGATAGAGATGCTCCTGAGTATAAACACCACTCGTGAATGTTGGAGAATAGTGCGTCAAGGTTGATTGTTTGGTTTTTTTGCTTATTGTGGGGAATTATTAGGAAGAAGTCATCTGCGTAGGCGTTGAATTGGATGTCTCTTTGTAGGTTGATGATGTTTGCTAGTTTGTTGTAGGCAATGAGGAAGAGAATGACGGATATAGGTGATCCCTGGGGGATACCGTTGTACAGCGGATATGGGCAACTAATTGTGGTTTTAATTTTAATTCTTATTTTCCTTTTTGACATGAAATTTTGTATAAAATTTATAATTTTGGGGCCTACTTTCCAACTGATTAGTTGGTCAATTATTGAATGCACACCGACTCTGTCGAAGGCTCTTGAAAAGTCAAGGGCAATGACTGAGGTGTGTTTTTTGGTTCTCAGCGATTTGGTTATCAGGTGGTCTGCCAGGAGCAGACCATCTGAAACCGATTTGCCGTGCTTAAAGCCTGATTGGTTAGGGTGTAATAGTTTGTTTTCCGTGACAAACCACCAAAGACGTTTTGCTATTATTTTTTCTAATGTTTTGGATAGGCAACAGTTAAGTGAGATAGGTCTGTAGTTGGTTAGTAGCGTTTTATTAGAGTTGGGTTTTAGTATGGGAATAACTAGACTCGTTTTGTATGCCTGCGGAATGAAGTTGTTAAAAATGGTGTTAAAGAGGTTGGTAATTCTAGTTTTGACTGAATTGGCGGTGTTTTTGATCATGGGGTAATTTATTCTGTTTAGGCCAGGTGTTGTACCTTTAAGCGAGTGTAATGCAGATATTAGTTCTATCTCAGTGATATCTGATTCTATTGTTTGTGCTGATGGGTGGGGTATATAATTCTTTTGTTTATAAGAGTATTTGTTGGCAGTGAACATTTGGTCGAAATTTTCATCTTTCGATTGGTTTGACCAGTATTGAGCAAATAGTTGTGCTATTGAGGTTGTGTCTGTTGTAAGCGAGTTGTTGGATGTGTCTGTGATGCAGTGAATGGTTTTAATTGGGTTAAGTCCACAAAAACGTCGAATATTTGTCCAGATTCTGTCAGGAGGGGTGTTAGGGTTAATTGTGGAGGTAAAATCTGTCGTAGCTTTAATTTTTGATATTTTTAGCTCCCTCCGAAAGAGTGCATTGGCTCGTTTATATTTTAGGAGATTGTCTGTATTGTTGTTGTTTTTGAAGTTGCGCAAGGTTTTGAATTTGTTTGCTCTTAATTCGGTCAGGGTCTTATTCCACCATGGAGTGTTTTTTCTGCATGGATGTGGGGATGTTTGTGGTATGCTATAGTGCGCGGCTTGTAAAATTATTTTATTGAGTATTGCAGCTTCCTTATTGATATTTGTGCTTTTAGGTATATGTACGTTTATGTTGTTTGTTAATTTAGTAAATAGTGGCCAGTTGGCTTCTTTGATTTTGAAGAAAGGGCGGGAAAGGTTGGCTATTGTTGGTTGTGGAAACAGTGAGATTAGGATTGGGAAGTGGTCGCTTCCATGAAGGTCTTCGATTGTTTTCCAATTGGTGTAGGGGGTAAGTTGGGGGAGCACAGAGATAAGTCAATGTGGGTGAATGTATTATGTGTGGAGAGGTGGGTTGGGGAGCCATCGTTGAGTAAAGTGAGATTAGCGTTTTGGAAAAATTTGGCTAGGGTTTTGCCTTTTTGTTTTCGTTCGGTGATCCCCAGCTATGGTGCCAGCTGTTGAAGTCACCCACGACAATTTGGTTGTTGCTGAATGGTCCAAAATTGTTGTTTAGGTTATTTAGCGAAAAGGTTTTGCTAGGAGGTATGTATATTGAAAGAATGTTAATTTTTGCTTTTGATATAATTTCTATTGCAGTAGTTTCAAAAAGGCTAGTTACGCTTGTTTGTCTATGTTCAATAGATTTGTGGGCTAATATGGCAACTCCACCAAATCGGTTGGATGCTATATTGGTGTATATTTGATAATTTGTAGGTATAGGTATGGGTATGCTTGTGTTGTAAATGTGAGTTTCTTGGAGACATATAATTTGTGGTGAATGTTTTTTAATTATAAGCAGGAGCTCACTGTAGTTGTTTATGTAACCTTTTATGTTCCATTGTATAATATTTAGCATTGTTATATTATTAAGTTTTAGCGTGTAGGTATGAATATATGTGGTTTTGTTTTTGTTTTAAGTTGAAGTTAAATGTAGTGCTTAAGTTGAGGTAAAATTCGATTTCGTTTTTGTTTTAGATGGATTCGCTGTCGCTGTTTATTGTGTGTTGTTTGTTTGATTGGTTTGGTTGTTTGGTTTTTATTTTTGTTTTGGGGGTTTAAAGTTAGTGGAAAGGGGGTTAGATTTGTCTATTGAAAAAATTCTTACTTTTAAATCATTAGTATGTTGTGATGTATAAGATTTATTTTCTGTGTTAGAGAGGTTACCATCAGTTTCCATATTTTCCGTTATAGCTGATGCTTGATTTTGTAGATTATGTGGATGTGGTGTTGGTGGTGTTTCATTTGGTTGTGATGTGTTTGATGACTTTTTAGGTGAGTTGTGTCCAGTGAAGGTAGAAGTGCGGTTTCCTTGTTGCTGCGAAGCGCTGCTTTTGTGTGTGTGTGTATTGGGTTTTGGGTGGATTAATTTGTGTGTGTATGGTTGTATGTGGTTTTGAATGAGCAAGTGTTTTGGCATAAGTGTTTGCCGACTGTTGACCCTGTCTATTGAAGTATATATTAAGAGCAGTTTTGTGATCAACTTTTTCGGTAATTTTAATTGCAGTCAGTTCTTGCTGTTTTAGGAATGTTGGGCATTTGCGATCGAAGGGGCTATGTTGATGGTCGATTTCGGGGTTATTTTGGCAGTTTAGGCAATTTGGCATGTTTTTGCATCGTTCCTCTACATTTGTGTGTTTCTCTCCTGAGCAGTTTTTACATGTTTCAGAACTTTTGCAGATCGTAGTGGGATGTCCAAAGCGAAGACATTTTTTACATTGAAGTGGGAGTGGTATATAGGGTCGCACACCGACTATTTCGTAGCCAATTTTGATTTTTTCGGGAAGATTGTGTGTTTCAAATGTTAATATAATAAGACCGGTTTCTGTTAGAGTATTGGTGTTGTTGTTTTCGTGATTTGTGTTATCTGGTTGTTTTTTCAAAATTTTTCTTACTTCAATTACGTTTTGTGTTTTTAAATTTTCTAATATTTCAGTTTCATTTATATTGCGTAGCTTATTACAATATATGACACCTTTGGTGGAGTTCAGTGTTTTGTGTAAAGTTACAGTAATTGCCATATCCATCATTTTTGTAAGTTTCAATAGTTTTAGAGCTTGCAATTTGTTAATAGTTTTGATGAGAAGGCAGCCGTCTCTTGTGTTTTTGCATGAGTCTACTTCTCCTCCACAAGCAAAATCTATTGTTTTTTTAATAACGAACGGTGAAACATTTTGAAAGGAGTTGTTGTCGTTACGTTTTACAGTAACATATTTGGGTTCGCCTAGTCGATTGTTGTTGTTTTTTGCGTTGCTCCTCCAAATATCAGGCGGTTCATGCATGTTTGTTGTTGTTGGGCTCAAGCCCGGCGTAACTGTTTAAAGCGCGTATTTGTTTTTGTTTTTCTTTTCTTATTGTGTTTAAAATTTGTTTATTAAAATTTCGCTGCACAGTTATTTTTATAATTTGATTTTTTGATTTTTTAAGTTTTTGGTACGTTGGTTTTAGAATAGCACGTCTTAACTCCACGAAAGTTGATTTTGCACTGCGCTCAGGTCTTATTATGTATAATATGCATGCGCATAATCTTTTAAATAAGCTTGTAAACTTTTTTTTTTTTTCATGCATTTTTCTTTTTATGCAATTGCATTTTATAACAATTTGTGTAATTTGATTTTTTTTTAGGGTCGCATTTAATAATTATTATTGTCATTTTGAATATGTACCAAAACATCAGCAGCATCGGTAGTTTTTCATGAAGCTTGATGTGCAACGGTTTTATTTATAAAAAAAAAAAAATAATTAAATTAAACATTTTACTTTTTAATATAAATTTAAGTAAAATATTGAAACTTTATTTTTATTTTATTTATTTATTTTTTTTTTTTGTTTGCCAAGTGCATTATTCCAATGTATCAAGTTTTCCAGTGTTCGATAGCATTAAATTGCCATCGATGACAATTCAGGTGAAGTGCTTAATAAATATAAAAATAATTAAAATTAATAAAATTGCACAGTATTAAGTGGGCAATTAATTATGTACGAATACGAATGCGAATATTAATTATTAAAAATGTACTCAAAAGAGTTTGTGTGAAATTAAATATTTTGCTTTGGCAATTCGAATCTAAAAAAAAAAAAATTCTTAAATTTAAACAAAGAAAAAATTACAATAATAAATCCGATAGAAAGCCAAAGTGTGACTGACTATCTTGTTAGATTTTTTTTCGTTGACATAATTTCAAAGAAAACAATAAAAAAAAAAAAAAACAAAAACAATTCACTAAAATGCAAATTGTATCATTCTATTCTCTTTTGTTGTTGTTGTTGCTCTTGTTTCTTTAACCGCGTTAACCATTTGCTCAATTGATGCAATTTTGATATTCAAATGCAAATATGAATTGCTGACAGAGTTTTTGTCGCACCTTTTTTACACAGACATGCATTTGTCAGTGTATGTGTGTATGTGTATGTGTGTGTATGAATAAATAAATAGTTTCTGTATGCAACACAGACATTGTAAATACAAATGGAGCAACTTCAAATTCGATTTTACGTTTTGCGCACGTTTTAAAGCTGCTGTCAAAGTTTTCGCACCACACACACACAAACACACACACACACACATTTGTAAAGTTGTCGTCGTCGTTGTTGTTGTTGTTGTTCTTGTTGTTGTCGTTCTCGTCATCGTCGTTCTTTTTTAATCAGTGAGTGCGCTTGTAAGTATGCAACATAGTTGCATTTGTGTCGTCAACGTCATTTGTTACTGTGCAATTCTGTGTTTGTGTGTCTGTGTGTGTGTTTTGTATATTCTTGTGACTTAAATTTAATTTCAACTTTTATTATGCCATCTGAATTGCTAGCATTATATACACAACCACACACACACACACACATTCAAGCTAAGCGCAATTGCAATTTGTGGCTAAATTTAAAGCATACAAACACACACACACACACACATAGACACAGACGACGTTGTTCATAAATATAATCCACATACGCCCTATGCGACTGCTGCACAATTTCCTCGCAGACATTTCTCCTAACTAGCACATATTTGACACTAAGATATATCGTAGTCGTAGTACCTACTGCAACATTTTTCACTTGCAACTTGCAATCTCTTTGCATCAGCAGTCCTCATACTCTACACATAATCTATGTCATCGCCATATTATTTCCCATCGCGCTGTGTGTTGCTGCTGCTGCTGCTCAAAAAAAAATTACATTTTAATTTAACCTTTTGTCAAAAAATGCATGTGAAAAAGCGTTTGGCACGAAAAAGCAAACGAGTACAACTTTGTGTAATTTTTTGTTGCTTTCTTCTTAATTTTGTTTTTTTTTTTCTTATTTTGGCAACATTTGTTGCAATGTTGCTACTTTTATTATACTCTACACACACACACACACAGACACGCTTCACCATAAAAAAAATAGTAGCTTGATCAGTTGCTTAATCTGCTGCTCACTTTGACCAAAAAAAAAAACAAATTTGAGTTTCATTTATTCAGTTCATAACTGTATTCAATATACTTTCGCTAGCGCTGGTAGACATATCGATATCGATATCTTTTTAATCGGTCATATAATTTAATGCAAGGCAATTGTCGCTATTTCTCAACGTTTTTTTTGTTTTTTTTTTTTTTTTTTGATGATTTCAATTTTTGAGGCTACAGAGAAGACTGTTTTTATACCCTTAACCCAACTAGTAAAAGGGTAAATTAAGTTTGTGCTAAAGTATGTAACAAGCAGATGGAGGCTTAGTCGATCCTATAAAGTATTTATATTCTTGATCATCATTGATAGGAAAGTTCATCTAACAATGTCCGTCTGTCCATGCATCTGTCATGCTGTCTGTCGTATAAAAACGTTTATCTCAGAGACTATAAGAAATAGATCATTCATATTTGAAACTTAGACTGTGCTGTGCCGTCAAGAGGTCACCAACAAAAGGTTTTTTGTAAGAAAAGACTTAACTTTAGATGCATAGAAATTGGGTACAGGGTATATTGCAGTCGAGCATACTTGACCTCAGCATTGTTTGTTTTTTTTTTCTGTGTATCGAAATTTTTTTGATTTATTTGAAGAAATTCCCAAGTATCGAAGCATTTGCTGCATCAAAGTAAAATAATATTTTTCACTTTAAGTGAATAAGACGAAAAATATATTGAAAAATAATTTTAAAATCAATTTTTTCTTAAAAATTTTTTAGGGCAAACGTTTTTTCGTTTTTTTTTTTTTTTTTGAAGTGTTTTTTATATGCAAAATTTATTTTACACTTGCTGCATTTTTATTGCCCCCAAAAAAAAAAAAAAAAAAAAACAAAAAAAACAACAACAACAAATGTCAACTTGCTGCAGCTGTTTAAATTGGAGTTACTTGTAACGAATTGCATGACATTTTATTATACTCGTAACATATTTACACATACATACATACACACATACATGCATACATATGTATCCTACTTATGCTTGGTATATATGTTTTTGCATGTATGTATCTGCGAGTATGTTTGTGCATATTGAAACTCTTTTTGAGAATGCATTGCAAGAGAATTCAAATAAAAAACATATTTATATGCACAACTTGCGGCTGGCAGGCAGATATTCAGTTAGTCAGCCTGAAAATGAAATGACACAGCACAGCGCTCTGTGCTCTGTGGTAAAACTAACTCCATGCAGACTTGTGTATATAAGCGGTTATGTATATGCAATAGCATACATAAGCAACTGCTTCTCTAATTGAAACATGACGTGTTAAATATGCTGTGCTGTGCTGTGCTGTCACACAGACTATAAGAAAAGTCAAAGAATACAAAGCCAGTAAGTTGCTGCACCATGCGAATTTGCGAGTTGCTTTAAATTCTAAAAGACAAAAATTTGAAAGCTATTCAAACAGCGCATTAAAGTGTTTCAGTTCTAACGAAATATGTAAAAACTTTTTCCCCTTTTTATTTTTCCATCTACTTATTGTATACTATATATATTTTTTCTTATTTGAAGTTTATAAATTAAAAGAATGCAACAAAAGATACAGAACAGAACAGAGCAGATCTAATGTAATGAATCTGAATCGTCGTCATCTTCTTAACCCTTTCATTTGCTTGGTTGGCGAACTTGGTGCTGTTTTTTGTGTGTATTGAAATAAATTTGAATAAGTTTAATTTTTTTCCTATCTTATTCTGTACACACACACACACATACATACCACATACACACCACATACACATATGTATACACAATACACATTTATTTCTGTAAAGTTTGTGAAGATTAAAAGAAGCGAAATACAAATTTGCAATACGACCAAAGCAAAGAATAAGATTAAAAGATACTCTTAACAATTGAACGCCCATAGTACGCTGTGCTTGGATTGGGTTGGTTGACTTGAATGTGCTCTGTGCTCTCTGCTCTTGGAATAAAATTCGCACAAGTTGTTGACATACTAGCCTCGATTTTTTTTTTTTTTTTTTTTTGACTTTAAAACGATTTACGCTTCCGACTTAAATTTATATTCGATAATCATGACAACAGGGAACACAGCATAACTTTGTAGTTAGGGGGCAAGAGTAGCCAGTAAAATAGATTCCAACCAAAAAAAAAATGAAATTTAGCGAAACAAGGAATGCCATAAAAAGCATTCTTTTAATATTTTTTTTTTTTTTTTATATATACGTTTTGCTTACTTTGTATCCTCCCTTTTTCTTTTTTTAATTCATTATATTTCCGGTTTTACAATTTTTTTTTTTGCTTTATTTCATTTCCGTTTTTTTTTTTTTTTTTTTTGTTTTACAATATTTGAATTAATTCTTAGCTTATAAGTGAACCAGAATGTACTCGAAATTTTGTTTCTGTTTGCAAAATACTTCAAAATTCGATAAGAGGGTTACCCCTGTGCGATACGATAAATATGTTTATGTGTTTATTCAAAATTGTTGTGAGAGAATGAGACATCGAGGCCCTCATGTACATCTGTCTGTCCAGTCTGTCTGTTGCGCTTTACTTTGAAAGTTTTAAGGATACTGGCCTGGAATTCGAAGCTTAAGTTTTTGTTTGGCACTAAGTAGCTCATATATATGGGAACCAAGGTGCAACGTCCATCTTTACAGCCCATTTTCGATATGACAAGGACTGGTCTAAAATAACTTATAAAGCCTCCAAAGAAATTTACCTCTCATTTTCTGTTTTTTTTTTTTTTTTTCAAGAAACTTATTTTTACTTTCTTCTTTTATGAGCCCCAGTATCTCAACTTAGGTGTTACCTATCTGTCCATTAAGCCTCACCCATCTCTCTCTTACTTACAAACGATTTTTCTTCTTTTTAGCGCTATTATAAGCGTAGCCCCAATCAAATCTTCGCCAATATTTGGAATTCCTGCATAAAAACTGTTTTGTTTCATTTTCTAGAAACTTTAAATTTAGTTTAAATTATGCCTATAATAGTCTCAATGAAATATCCCAATATGGGAAGAACAAAAAAAATTTTGGTTAAGGCCCCAAACGAATTTAACGCATTTTTAAGAGTTTTTGTCTGAAAATCCAATACAAAAAAATATGTTACTAAGATAAGACTTAATTTAAGCTGCCTGAATATTGAGTACAGGGTATCTTGTAGTCGAGCATACTTAGCCTTCTTTCTTGTTTTATTTTACTTTCATTAAATTTCCTGGAAACAGCTTTATTTATTGCAAAATTTTATAAATATGATTTTTTCCAAGAATATAAAAAAACATTTTTGTAAAAATTCTCTCGTTGGATATTTAATTTTTTTTTTTTTTCAATATAAAAAAAAAATACAAAATAACTTTAGCAAGTTTAATTGAAAATGGAAAATGGAAAATGAAAAGGAAAAAAAAGCAAATGAAATCAGCTGTAAGATGGGTTGTCTTTCTACTTTTGCTTTTGAAATTTTAAGATTAAAACTTGATGATGCCGAATGATGGCGACGAAAACGTTTAAAGTGCAAATCAAAAAAAAAAAGAAAAAAAAAAAAACAAAACAAAACACCTGTCAAAGATTCATTTGAAGAAAATTTCTAAGGTGTAATATTTTGGTGTGAGAAACCAAAGAATCCACTAAGCAAGCAAGCAACCATTCAAAATGGAAACAAACAAACAAACAAAAACAAAAACAGAAAAGTTACTGCCACACATTTCCGTTTCCGCGAGCATAATTTATTATTAATGAAACATGCGCCAAATTCTATAATGTTAACGTGGGTCGGAACGGAACGAAATGGAAGACGGACATAACGCGCCCCTTTTTAGACTGTTTTGCCTGTTTTAATTTAGTTTGGCAGCATTAGCAGCAGCAGCAGGTAGAACAAATAATTTTAAAAAGGGGGACGCTTCAACCAACCCAAACCACCCCAAACTGTCGTCTACATATGCAAGAGCACCACGACGACGACGACGCTGATTACTTTTAAAGTGAGATTACTTTCGCGGTGCTCGAGGCATTTTCAACAATGTTCGTGAGAAGACTTGTCAGCCTAGACGACGACTTTTACGGGTCATGAACTCAGTCAAAGTTTCATTTATTTTAGAATGCTTTTGAACTAATGAACGAACGAACGAACGAACGAACGAATGGACAGTTGCATTGCACTTCTAACAAAAAAATTAGGAGAAAAACAAGGAAAAACGTTAACTTCGGTAGAGCCGAAGATTAAATACCCATCACATGAATTTTTAAAGAGTTTATGTGAAATCATAAGTGGTCACTTTTATGCCTTCCTTTCCTTCAATGCGTTACAAACTTTCCGACAAACTGAATATACCCGTTTACACTATGTGTCACCGGTATAAAAAGTATAATTTTCTTTAAAGCGATCTCGCGACCTTTTTTAAATGATTGCGCTATTTTGTTGCGTATTGACTTTTTTAATGAATGCCGGCGCATGTTTTTTTTTGAAATTATACTTTTAGGCTTTTCGCACGTTTTAACAAGTTTTTCCTTTCCTTTTTTAGAATTAGAAAAAAATAAATCTTTAAACTGGCTTCAACTTTGAAAAAGTTATTTGGCTTTCGCTTTTGTCTTTGCTTCTTATTTGTTACCTTTTTATTTTTTTTTTTTATTAATTTTTACTGTTTTTTTTTTACAAACTGTCGCCTCTGTTTTTTTTTTTAGATGTTGACAGCGTCTAAATCGAGATAAATGTGTTTTTTGCGGTTAAGACCCAGTTTATTTAATTTCAAAAAAAAAAAAAGAAAAAAAAACAACAATAAAAAAGAAAATAAAATAAAAAAAGGTCTCTCCGATAAAATGTATGAAAAGCAAATAATAATTTTAGAATAAAAAAAAACCTTTAAGGTTATTTAAAAGGCTACAAGTAATTCAAAATGTGTTAAATGCCGCATTTAAATATGAAGTGTGCAAGTGCAATGGAGTAGCTTAAATCATTTGAAATTTTATTGAAACGTTGTACTGATCCGGTGTCAATTTTTGTACATTTTTGGATCATATATGTTTTGGCTGGCATTAAAACATACAAAATGACGCTAAAAAATACCTGTTTCTTTATTTATTATTGCAGCGAGACCAGATTATATTGGGGCTAATATAAAAACATACAAAAAAAAAAAAGCAAAACATTTTTGTTTGGGAAAAAGTCAATCAAAAATCGACTTCATCAATGAAATGGATGTACCTAATGCATTGTTTAAATGGTCTATTATTATACTTGCATTGTTGCCTTTCAAATGAAATTGGTTTGGGGCACATCAGTTGAATGGTTTCAAAGTGCATAGCGGACATAGAAACATTTTTACTATTTTATATATATTTTGACTAAGAAAAACATGCTATTGCCGCTTAAGCGATACAGTTACCCTGCTACTAACTAATTTGAATGATTTTATAAATATTAAATTAAATTGTTAACATAACATGGCGTATGAGTAATGTAGCAAAACTCATTAGTATTACCAATTAAAAGTATATACTTGACTCTTACACATTAAGACAAGATAACGAAAAATGTTTCAGTTAAATTATTTGTTAAATTGTTAAAATTTCTTGTGGCAGAGCTGCTACGTTTCTACTTCAGAATACAAACGTATACGTTAATATTTATTTACTTCAAGAAACAGTAAAAAAAAAATTCACGCTATAGAATTTAATTAAATATGCTGCTAATCCATATAAAATCACAGAAAATCTCGCGCTACTTAAGTCAATAGAAAAAAAAGATAGACAGGCAATGGCAAAGACACAGGCAAGCATTTAGGCAGACAGACAGACAGACAGACATTGAGAAGATGAAAGTAAGGGAAGCTTTGCCAAATGTGTAGCTAAAGCTTTGTAAATATACAAAAGATACGTAGATACATACTCGTAGATACATGTATATGCGTTTATTACGCGTCACTTCGAGAGTGTGCCCGAGTGTGTGTGTGTGTGTTTGTATGTGTAATTATGTAAGCGGAAGCAGGGGTTTTGTTCAAAAGCATGTGTAGTATACAATGTATGCGTGTCAGGAATCGCTTGAGTTAAGCTAAGCAAGCTAACAAATGTGTAATGTGCAAACAAGTTTGCCAGCCAGCAAGAATGAGTGACAAAATGAATGACTAAGTGACTAAGTGACTGACTGACTGGCTGACTGGCTCTATGGCTGACTTACTAATACGCATCTGTCGCTGAAAAGCGTTATTTAATTGTAGAAGAGATTATAGCTGAATATGTGTATGGATGCTCGCTTCTTGTTTTCATACAACACCTCGCATTTTTCTTTTTCGTTTCGTAACGTACTTACATACACACACACATACACACACATATGTATCTATGAATGTCTGACTAAACGACTGGTCTGATCTGATCTAGTCTGGTCTGGTCTGGTCTGGTCTAGTCTAGTTTGGCTTGGTATGAATGGATTATGCTTTCATGGTTGGTTAGCATTGGTATTCGCATCTAATGAAAGGCATTCTGTATAAATTTTTACTAATGCTCTGCCGCTGCTTTGTTGGTTCTTTGCTTGTTTGGTTGTTTGGTTGTCGCTGCTTAAAAGCTTAGCTAATAAAACTCAAATTATGCGCAATGAGTGTGTGTTAATGTTAAACTGTGCTGTACTGTACTATATAGCTTGTACAAGTAGATATGTGTGTGTGTGAGTGTGTGTAGTTACTTACTCTTCGCTTGATTTTTGATTTTGTGAATATTTGTAGTAGCTGTGCTGTGTGTTTGTAACTTAAAATTATTGCCTAATGTATCGCAATGCAGATTGCTACAATTGAATGAATTCAATGAAAATATGTACATAATAAATCGTTTAATCAGTTACTATGTATGTATGTATCTATGTGTATGTAATAGCGTATTTAAACCTTATAAAAAATTTATTATACTATTAAAAGAATGATGAAATAATTTGCTGCTTGACTAAGTAAGAATTTTACAAGTACAATGATTTTAGCTTTGAAGACATAATAAGCGATAATATGTTTAAATAATCATTTTTGTCAACTAATGAAAGACAGAGCTATAGTATAGAGCGGATTTAAGGGATAGTTAAACTGAGAGTTTTTATCTTCTTTTAAGGGGTTTAAGGCAACAAACACAAGTTGAGGTCGGCAAATGCTTGATTGAAACATTTCGGAGAAATATTAGCATAGCTCTTAACACTCAAGCACCCATGAAGAAATGTATCAACCGTTGCACATGAAAAAAGTTAAAATTGATGGAATTCAGTAGAGTTGGCAAAAAAAAAAAAAAGAATCACTTTCGGTGATCTCACTTTCACAGTGATTTAATGTATTAAAAGTAGCGATTTGCGAGTTATTGGCGATTTTGTATACAGCTCTTCGGGATCATTAAAACGGTTCAGTAATCGCTGATTGTTTTTCGCGAACTGCGATTTTATCCGATTACCAAGTCACAGTCACTTATCACACTGCGACTCATAAATCACTTTTTTTGCCATCACTAGAATTCAGCTAAAAGATAAACTACGAAAATATGGAATTAAATTTAAATAAAAATCACCTAAATTTATTCAAAAAAATTTTAATGAGAAACAAGAACAAGAAAAAAGATAACTTCGGTTGGACCGAAGCTTATATACCTGTTGTTTTTTTTTTTTTTTTTTTTTTTTGTAAAACTGACTGATTTTATCTCTCGGAGACACCATTTGACTTTTTCCAAATTTTTTTTTTTAAATCGTTTTGTATGAACATTTCTATTTAAATAAAAAACGGAAATTTTATTTCGACTTGCCTTGCCAGAAGTGTATGAAAAAGAATGTCTAAGATCAAGAATTAACCTTCAAAATGTTGCATTGGTGTGAAACCCTTCAGTAAACTAGCTAAGAGTACCTAAAAGGGACCACTTGAAAATAAACTGTCGTCGTCGTTGTTGTTGTTGTTGTTGTCGTTGAGTGTCGCGTCACTATGTTTTAAGAGTTGTCGAGAATACGTCGCCATACTTGAGTGTCAAAATTATGCCAACAATAACAGCAACAACAACAACAACAAAAAGAAAAACAAAGACAAAAGTCTAGGCATATAGAATACACCTACATTTTAGTTTTGTTTTTGTTTAGATTCAGGGCTTTAGCATAAATTTTCTTTTTGTTTAAAAAATTACAACCTTTACTTTGCTTAGAAAAATTAAGTGCTGCATGCATGGGCACTACTATTTCTATTTGTATTTGTAAATTGCTACATAAACAGAATAATGATGATCTTTATGCCGTTGTGGTTTCCTTATTTTAGTAACACTCAACGATATTATAAAGTCACACAGATGTTGTGGTGTGGTGTGGCATGGCGCGTGGCAACATGCCGTGTTGCATTGCATCGCGTCAAGTGTCGCGCAAATGTGCCACTTGGAAACATAAAACGGAAACACTTTTCTACTATTTTGCTTAGCTGAGTTTTTGTGCGGTTAACATAAAAAAAAAAAAAACAAAAAAACTTTGTTTTTGTTTATTTATTTTTTTTTTTTTTTTTTTTTGCATTTAAATGTTGCACTTGAGTTGACGTTTGAGCATCATGCAACATGAAATGAGTTTAAATGCATTTGTTGCTGTCAGCTGCTATGATTTAACCGCGTGTAACACGTTTCGTATACATAATCCAATGTCAGAAATTATGTACACGTGGCAAGCGTGATCTTGAACATTAAATGTGGCTGCTGCTACTGCTGCTGTTGCTACTGCTTTGTAGCTCACGTGACACTTAATGTTTCATGTTTATGCAAAATAAAAAAAATAAAAATAATAAATCAAACTCAACAAAAGAACGAACGCCTTTTTTAAAATGTTATGAAAAATTAAAGGAAACCAAAACCGGATATCCGTTGGCAAGCAGCAAATTTCTTATCGAAAACAAAAAAAAAATTGTTTTAATTTAATAATCTCAAACTCTCTCACGCACACACACACACACACACACACATACATTTTTATAAACATTTAAATCGCATAATTCGCTGTGAAATTGTTCATGACAGCAGACAATGCGCATAAATTATCAACTATTCTCACATATACATATGCTTACGAGTATCTATGTGTATTGGTATAGTAATACAGTACACCTTCATTGGCTTATATAAAGCATTAAACACACACACACACACACATACATAAATACAAAGAACCAAACCAAATACAAATTGTACGTTCGCTTGTTCGTTATTTTTAACAATTGGAATTGAAATTGGAATCGATAAATAGGTAATTGCCTTTGTACAAACTCACTTTGACTTCGGCTACTGCGGCTCCTGCTGCTGCATATTTTGGGCAATTAAACAACATGCATTTGTGTATGTGTGCGTGTATGTGTGTATATGTGTGTGCTTATAATGTTGACTACAACAGTATGCTATGCCTTTGGAAATACAATAGCAAAACTATCGAAAATCGAATATGATCTGCTGTTCTTAATTAATTAAGATTTTCAAATTGGCTTCAAAAAAAAAAAAAAAAAAAAACACAAAACATTTTGCAATTTTATAGTTTATACTACAGCTTCTTAAAACCCAGTTTCTGTATATTTTTTATATATGAAGCTGAATTAAAAATCGACGGAAATTACAAATTTGCGTATGTCCTAATATTTTCAAAGGATTTTGGAAACATGTAATTTGAAATCTTCGAATTTATGCAACTGATACTTTTTTATATGTGATAAATTCTGGGTTTCTAAATTTTCTGCCCATTTTTAGTATTTTATAGTGACCCTATCCTTGTCATAACGTGTATATTCATAGGATGACAGTAGAAATGATTTTACCCATATTATAGTGAATATATTCATAAATAAAAACTATTCGAACTATTCATTCAAAATCAAAAAAATAGGCGGTTTATTTCTACCTAGAAATGGGCGTGGCATCTTGGTTCTGATATTGATGACATAAGAAGTGTTTTTAACCAATTCGTAGTAAATACATTCATAAAAACAAATTTTTTCATACAAAAAACGAAAAAAATGGTAATTTTGTATGGGGCTATACCCGGAAATGAGCGTGGCACCTTGATACAAAGTAGTCGTTACCGAGAAAACCTTAAGTTCCAAATTTGAGCTTCATATTTTCACCGAAAAAAAATGCGTAGAAATAAATAAGCAGACAGACAGATAAGGACGGACATGGCTAAATCGATTCATCTCTTCGAGCTGTTCAATAATTTATATATTTTATGGGGTCTTTGATTTCTCCTTTAATGCGTTTCAAACTTTCCGACAAACTAATAATACCCTTCACACTGTGTATGGCGGGGGAAAAACTGGTATTTTTAGTATGTTTTCATACCGACTCGTGTCGATCAATCAAGTAACCGAAACGATTAAGCTCTAAATCAGTTATTCATCGTTTCGGTTATCCAAAAAATATAAAAATTTCTGTATATTTATATGTGTGCTATGTATATCTAAATTTTTTATAGACATAATTTATATTGTACTAAACTTAGAGAAATTTTTGTATTTAATTTTATTTTTATATATATATTTTTTTTTTTACAGTGTCTTATCGCGTAAACTCAAACCACATCTAGTTGCCGACACTGTTAAGCAGTATATAAGTCGGGCACAACGCACTACAAAGGGTTCTCAAGAGCAACAGCCTAACATGGAGTTTTTACGCGGTGTCTATGCGTTTATGCAAGTGAGTAGATCATCGGTGAGTGTCCATTATTTCCATTTAACAACTGTACTAATCCATAAAATCTTCTTTTTCTTTTTTTTTAATTATTATTAAATACATATTGTATATTGTGTGTGTATTTAAATCACAATTGAATTTGTCTATGATTTGCAAAACACAAATCATACTGAGTCTTTACTATAACTACTACTTTTAAACATAACTAAATATTTATATATACAATAATTCTCCACCGTATCACGTAAACACCAAAAAAAAAAAAAAAAATCCAAATACGATATATTATATACTTAATAAATTTATATACATACATATATATATGAATATATATATATGCAATAACATATTATGCTATTTATTAAAATTACCACATACTCTCTACTATTACTACTACTATTTTTATTATTATTTTTTTTATATATATAAATAAATACGTTAAAATGTGCAAAAAAATTTTAATGAAGCAAACAAAACATACAAAAATTGTAATAAAACATATGAGCGGTTATTTTTTTTTTTTTATTAAAAGTTTATATAAAAAAAAAAAAAATATCAAACGCGTACAAAAAATCAAAGAAAAATTAAATTTAAGTTGGAAATCGTACGAAGCGAAAATACACAGCTAGGCTACAATCGTTGGAGAACGTCATCTATAATTATGCAGCAGAACAGTGTAGTTTCCCTGAATACAAATTGGTTCTTTTTTTTTTTTTAAATGGATTTTAATCAAAGTTTATGGGAAAAAATGCTGTTTAATCCAAGAATTAAAGAAAACGAGGCTTTAAATTTTATTTTAATTTTTCTTCAAATTAATTAAGTCGCAAAAATAATTCAAAAAGGGAATAATTATAAAAATTATTATGCTGTATTGTTTTATTTATATATTTTTTTTTAATAATGAAATAAGTTTAACACAAAAGCGCCGCATAAAATCAATTTAAAATTATAAAATAATAATTTTTTTTTAATAAAAAAATAAAAAAAAAGAAACGTAAAATCAAAGCAGCCAAAGTTGTAAACAAAAAAAAAAAAAAAAACAAAGAAAAGTTTTCACAGTTTAGTATTTTTTTTTTTTTTTTTTTTTTGTGAAAAACTTTAAGCACAAAGGTAACCTTTACTTTTAGCTACGACCCTAACCCGAAACACTCTAAAGTTTAACAATTTTCTTCAAATCTTTTTTTTTCGCTCGTTGCTCAGTTTTTTTTTTTTTTTTTTTGTTTACGTCGTAATAAAAATTAATATGCAAACATTAATCAAGCTGGATAAAAAAAGAAATAAAAACAAAAAAAAAAAATAAAATAATATAAAACTTTAAAAAATAAATAAAGCAAAAAGCATTTAAAAAAAAAATGTATAAATTATAAAACAAAAACGAATGAAAAGGAAAACTATATTTTAAAAAATAAAAGTGAAAAGAAACAGAAACAGAAACAGGCAAATGTACAAATAAATGACTTTAAGTTTGTCAAATGGCAAGAAAGCCAGATAAAAAAAAATTAAATAAAATAAAATAAAGAGCAAAATAATACAAAAAAATAATAATAATAATAAAAACAAAACAAAAAAAAAAAAAAAACTAACAAACGCTGCAATCTTTAAAGTTACTATTGTCGTCTTCGTCGTCATCGCCATCGTCGTTGACGTAAACGTAAACGTTAACGTTAGTGTGAACGTTGACGTTGTCTTTTTGTCATTAACATCAAAGCCATAGCCATAGCCGTTATTAGGCTCATACCAGCGTAAACCATACCCATTTCCTTCTATTACCATATTAAGCAAACACTTATTTTTTCTTCTTCTTCTACTACTTCTTCTACTAATACTGACTCTCGCAACATAAGCGCAATGACGTCGTTGTCAGCCATTGCATAATCAGACGCCACCACTTCCGTTTTCGACATTGCCATTCATTAAAAAAAAAATAATAATAATAATAAAAAGAAACTTTTTTTCTTTTGCATATCTCATTTCATACAATTTAATTTTCTCAAAGTCCTACTCTTTCTACTATTTTAAATATTTTTCGTTATTTTTTTTTTTATTTTTTAATTCGCATTTATTATTTATGCAATTTATTATTTCTCTTCTTGATGTCTGAACAAGTTGGATGGTTTAAACAGACACGAAATCAATGTTTTCTCATTCTTGTTAGCAATTTTTTATTTTTTTTTGGGGCGAGAAAAACTTAAGTTTTTTAATTGACTGACTGAATGGAACTCATAGCAAAATGTATACTGACAGACAGACGGACGTACAATCAGACAGGCTGATAGACAGACAGACGGACATTGATTATTTTCAAGTTTCTCTTAAAATAAGCGATACGACTTAGTTTTAGACATTTAAAAATGTCAATTTCAGTTTGAAAAAAGCTTTACTAATAACTCGAGCAATTTTTTTGCTTTAAGTTTTTTTTTTTTTTAATTATTTATTTATTTTTTCTTATTTTTTTTTTTTTCTTATACTCTTTCATATTTTTGCTCCAAAACAAAACCATTCCTTAAACAAAAAAAAAAACACACACGTTCACTGAAAAAAATTGATTTATAGATTTTAGAATTTTAAGGCATAACTGAAAAACGAAAGATAAACTAATTTCACTGCGGAAAAAAAAATTTTGTATAATTTTCGTACGTGAAAAGCGTTGGGAAAATTAAATAAAATGGTTTTTAAGAGATCAAATGGATTTTTTATCTCACAAATTTTGTGAAACCTTTAAAAAAATTTAAAAATTCAATTTTTAATTTGCTTTTTTATTTGATTTATTTAATTTTTTAAGTTTAACTTTTAAGATGTTTTTTTTTTTTTTTTTGTTAACTTGCGTGTGTGTGTCTGTGTTAAAAGTTTACAATTTTTTTTCTTTCGTATGTCTAATTGATGTGTTTTTTAAATGTGTTAATTAAATAATTGGCTTGCATATTTTTTTTCTATAAAAAATTCGATGTTGTAGTTTGTTATTAAAAAAAAAAAAAAAATTAATTAAAAATTTCAAAATTGTTTTATTTTTTTTTTTTAAATTAATTTAATTGTTTGTATGTATGTGTCTTAGTATGAATGTGCTGTGTGTAGTTCAAACTAAAATAATATTTAAGTGTATTCTCCTTTATATATAAATATTAATATTTTTTTTTTTTTAAATATAAAAATAAAATAGATTTAACAGGCGTATACACAAGCATTTTTTAAAATAATATTTTAAAGCGAAAATTTAATAAAACAAAAAAGAAAATTTATTAAAAAATAAATATATATATTTTATATTTTATATCATAAACAAACTGGAAAAAACACATAAATGAAAAATAAATAAAATAAAATAAAAAAATAAATAAATAAAAATAAAAATAAAAAAAAAAAAAAGGTTGACTACAACAACGAAAGCAGCGGCGTTTATGAAACTAATGCAACGTTTACTTATGAGCCATCAACAACAACAAAAACAGCAACAGCAACAACTGAAAATACAAAACTAGATGCAACAACAGCAATAGTGACAGCAAAGGAATTATTAAAAGCAACAACAACAACAACTGAAGCAGCAGCAATAACACCAACAACGACAAAAGCAACAAGTTCAATAAGAAATATTTTTACAAGAACACCAACAACAACAACAAAAGCAATAACAATTGATGCTGCTGCAATAAAGACAAGTACAACAACAACAGCAACAACGAAACATACAAAACAGCAACAACAACAACAACAATTACAGCAGAACAAGCAATCAATCAAAAATTCAATAAAAAAAATAACGATAAAAAATCAAAAATTAATAAGCAAAATATTCAAGTAGAGCAACAACAACAACAGCAGCAGCAGCAAAATCAATTGACGACTACAACAACAATCAAATCGTTAGCTAAAAGAACACCAACAACTACAACAACAACAAACAAGTTGAGTCAAAATAATTGTTAAATTAATTCAAAATAAATGAAACATTATGAAAACAAAATTTATACGCGATATAATAAAAATAAATAAATAAAAAAAAAGGTACACATCCATATTAAATACAACATATATACATGTATATGTATGTATGTGTGTATGGATAATTAATAATATTAAATATATTATATATATATATACACAATATAAGTATTAATATTATTAACATAAAGAAAAATAATTGAATAAATAATTATAATAATATAAACCCCAAAGAAAACATTGTGATAAAATTGTATAAACTTAAAAAAAAAAGAATAAATAAATAAAATAAATCTACGTATTAAAAGCAATAAAAAGAGCGTAAGCAGCAGCTTTACGGAAAACAGAAAGGAGTATACGCATACAAAAACAAAAATAAAATTCACACACAAAAAAAGCGACAGCAAAAATTAAAAAAAAAAAAATTATAATAATATTAATCAAAATAATTAAATCAAAATAATTTTAAAAAAATAATTATTAAGCCTCAAGAAATTGAAAATTGAGCAGCTGCAAAAATTTATTCTGTATTAATCATACAAACAGAATTTAAAAAGCATTTTTTATCATCTGTATCAGATAGAAACACATTTATAGATACAAAAAAAAAAAAAAAACAAAACACAACAAAAAAAAAAAAGATACATCTTCTCATTTGATTCGTATCGTATCGTATTTTTAAAACGTATCGCATCATACGCTGTGCCGTGCTGTGCCTCTTCATTTAGCTCAACTTAAAACAACAACAAATTAAATTTCTACATAATCATTATATAATCAACATTTCTTTTAACATCGTCGTCGCAAAAACAAAAACAAAAAAAGAAAAGAAAAGAGAAGTTCTAAGCGTGCTGCTGTTAAGTAAAAAAAAAATCATATCAAAAAGCATAAAAAAAAAGTTATTAAACACAAAAATATTGGTTCCCCTATGCGCCGAAGGCCGCGTTGCAAGAACAACCACGACGGTCGCGTATCATTACTCATACGCAAAGTGATAGAAAATGGTAATTACTAATCATTATCTTTCTGTTTCTCTCTCTCTCTATCTCTCTTTCTATCTATCTCTCTCTATTTTTATATATATATAAATATTTTATATATATCTACATATATCCCGCTCTATCTCAACTACTTTCACAAAATAACACACATAATCAAAAAACATAACGTATCTATCAAACTATCTATATTTGCAATCATTATTCTGTCTATCTCAATTCTCAAATTCACTTTAAACTTAAAGTTCAATATACATAATTATCTATATATTTACAAACTTAGTTCTATATAGAACCAAAAAAAAAAAAAAAAACTTAAAATATGAAAAAATTTCTTATTTAAGATTTTTAAAATATTAAATTTTTTTTTAATTTATTTAATTATTTTTTTTTTTAATTTCAATTTTTAATTATGTTATTCTTGAGCGCTGTTCAATTTGTAACAAGTATAAACAAATTATGATAGTCAGAAAGAACTTATAAAGTATATTCTTGATCATCATTGTATGGAGAGTCGTTTTAACTAAAAGTCTGTCTGTCCTTCCGTTTGTCGTATAAAACGGATTATACCGAAGACTATAAGAGATAGATCCCTTTTATTTAAAATTTAGAATCTTTCGAGCTGTCAAGAAGTTACTATACAAACTACCCCATAATATGTGTTTTTGTTTAAAAACTGTTTCGTTTATTTGGTTTCTATGTCCGCTATGGAAATTCAAACCGTCCAACCGATGAGTTCCACACAGGTTTCATTTGAAAGGCAACAATGCAATTAATCAATTAACCGCAGATGCGAAACGGAGAAGAGCCGAAAGAGCAGCCGTATGTGCTAGTTTTGTATAAATTGGGTATACCCAATATACAAATGTACCCAAACTATATAAGTTTTATTTGATAACCTTTTTCAGTATATGCATTGTCTCGTAATTGATCTTACTCGACTCTAACATTTATTCTTGATTTTTAACTTAGGGAACTGTGCTTAACGATCTCAAATTTCTCTTGGAATATTTATATTTTTATTAAATTAATTTTTTTTTTTTTTATGCGCCTAAGTATATATATATATTATTTTTTTTTTTATTTATTTCTTTTAATAATTACTTAAAATTTATTTATATAATTACTTAAAATTTATTTATATTTAAAAAATGTGTCTGTGTTTTTTTTTTTAAATTTAATTTTAATAACATTAAGTTATTATGTACATTAACTTTTAAAATAAATAAAAGCAGCGAAACTTAGTTCAAACAATAAAAATTATTAAAAAAAAAAAAAAAAAAACATTTTTCAACAGCACCAAACTATAAAAGGGGATGCAAATGCAAATAAGTGAAAAAAGCTAAATAAATGAAAATAAACTAAAAATAACAAATGAAGAACAACATTATTCAAAATAGCTAAAAATGAAGTGCGACAATACTAAAATGAACAATCGATATTTTATTGAAATTTTGAGAGTATACAACAATAACAACAACGACAATGGACACAATTAGGATGTAGTTCAAAAAAAAAAAAAAAGGATATGATTTTCAGCGTCAAGGAAAAGTTGGTTGCTCGCATTTGCTGTTTTATATGCTGTCGACAACGTTCATAAAAAAAAATATTTAATTAAATAATTTAATAATTAAAAAAAAATTTTATTAATAAAGTAATTATTAATAAAAATAAAAAATAATAAATCTTACTAACAAAAAAAAAAATAAATAAATAAAAATTAATAATTTTTATAAAAAAGAAAATAAAAATCTATAAAAAAATATTATTCATAAACAAAAAATATACAAAAAAAAAAAAATTATATTAATATTAAAATACTCAAAAAAATTTAATACAAAAAATTTTGCACACCAGCTTCAAAAATATATTTAAATATATCGCGTATTACATTCACAGCGTTCCGTAGCTCCCATTTTTGTCTACCCCAACCAATAGAACACATTCAAAAGCAATTGAATGTGTTAATATAATTCAAAAAAAAAAGAAACTAACAATTAGTATCTAAGTTGTCTCTAAAAATATAAAAATAAAATTAAAAAAACCCAAAAAAAAGAAAATCTCACTTTTGAATTCAATTTTGAACTCTTTAAATCTTTCTTTTTCCATACATTCATGTGTGTTGTTGTGTCTCTTTTGCTCGTTGTAAACTGGTATAGCATAAGTTGCACACATACACAAACAAATACAAAGTGTTGTCTATATCTCTCTCTCTCGCTCTCGCTCTCTCTCCCGCCCTGTATATGCTCACAATTAGTGTTCTTTTTATAAGGCATAATTTATGCAAAAAAAAAAAATATTAAATAAAAACAGACACACTACACAAAAGAACAAAAAAAAAACTTATAAGGTATAAAATAATAATAGAAACAAAAATAAAGAATTTTTAAAAGCAACAAAAATAAAAGCAATTCGCAAAATTTTCGACTAAAATCGAATTGGAATACGTTCAAGAATCGAAACGAATCGAATCGAATCAAATCAAAATGAATCGAATCATGTGCAAAATGATTTCAATAAAAGAAAAAAATGTTTTGATTTGATTTTTCCAATTTTTTTAATTTTCCACATCTATCAATAACGATGACTATTTATACGCATATAATATACTAATACAACTATTTATTACTAAAACTAATTTTAAACAGCTAACAACAAATTATAAAAGACAAAAAATTGAAAAAAAAAAATATTTTAATTATTATTAAATCTAGTTCAATTTATATACAATACATACATACCTATCTATCTACTAAACGTTGTTACATATATACTTATGTGTATGTAAAATATTTAACTACGTCTAAATTTAAAAAAAAAAGTTGTAGAAGAATTTTTTCGTTGTTAGAGTCGTTTTAGACTTTGGCAAAAAAAAAAAAAATAATAAAATAATAAAAAAAAAAAGTTATAAATGAAAGGCTAAATTTTTTCAAATCCAATAAAGTCTTATTCAAAGTTTTGAATAGCTCCATTGCCGCGTATATGTTGCTCTGTGTATATACAAAACAAACAAAAAAAAAACAAAAAAAAAAAAACAATTAATAAAAAAAAAAATAAATAAATAAAAAGTTTTTAACAATTGATTTTTTTTTAAACAGAAAAAGTGTTGTAAAAAATAATAAAAAAATATTAATGCAAAAAAATCAAGTATTTATATACGATAATTTACCAACATGACTTTTATTTTATTTAATAAATTTTTTAAAAGATTTTTTTATGTATATTTTTAATTTCTATAATTTTTTTTTTTTTTATAAATAACAATAGAATTTTTTGACCAATTGTCCCAACATAAAAAATAAACTAAGAAATCGCCAGACAGCATTTTTTTATATTATTATTATTAATTTTTTTTTAAATTAATTTTTTATATATTTTTTTTTTTTTAATTTCTTTATTTTTTTTAGTTTATTTTTTTTTTTTTTTTTGCAGCAACACACACATTATTTGCTAAAGGGTTATACATATATACATATATATATATTAATATTTTCAATACATAAATGTCTCTCTGCTTCTCTATTTAAATAACTTTCTAATCTATTCAAAAATAATTTCTTTAAAGTGCGCCATAATAAATATATAACGTAACAAAACGTAACGTAACGTAATATAAAAAATAATCTAATAAGCGTAATGCAACACTGTATAATCTTGTGTAATTCTGATTGCTTACTTTCGATGTTGTGTACAACTTCAAATATAAATTTTAACAATTAAATAAATATTCAAAAATACAATATATATCTACATAATTTTTATTTATTTACTTTAATATTTTTTTTTTTAATTTCTGCAGCAAAATTTGAGTATATAATAAAAATAATAATAATACATAATAATAAAAATATCTAATCAAATAATATCAATATTAAATGCGTACTAGTAGATTGTGAATTGAAATGCACGTAAAATACAGTAAAATATAATTAACATTTTTTTTTAGTTTTCGCTGTTTTAAATTAAATTAAATTATTTTTTTTTTTTTTTTATTTTATTATTATTTTAATTTTTTTTAAATTTTTTACTTTTTATGTAGTTACAAAAATTGCATTATCATATTCCAAAAAAAAAAAAAAAACAAAACAAAAAAAGCAAAACAAGATATCGACATACATATCTACTTATATTTACTATGCATTTTACTCTACTACTACTACTATACTATATACTTTATATATACTCTTACTACTACAACGAAATACCAAAACAACACAACTACATTTGCATACATACATACAAAACAAAATATACTGATTTATGTATTATCGAAAATTATCGTTTAGAATTAAGTGTATGTGCATGACTGAAGTATTGTATTTTATGATAAATCACAAACATAAATATAAAATCTTAACGAGAAAATAAAAACTTAAAAGGAAAATAGAGAATTTAAACTTTGTACTGAGTCAACGTTGCATGAAGTGTATAATTACTTTGGGAAAGTACATATTAGTGTTGTCAAAAAAAGTAATTTTTGACTTGCAAATCGCAGTCAATGCAATCAGTGATTAAATCACAGTTCGCTAGAAACAATCACCGGTTACTGTACAGGTTAACTGTTCGCAAAAGAGTGATGCACAAAACCGTCGAAGAGTGATAAAAGCAAAAGTCACTGATAACTGAATTATTTTACTTTCCACTGAGGAACAAGATACACGCAAATCACTTCTTTCAGTCGCAGTGCAAAATTGCGATTTTTAAATTACAGTGAAAAAATCACTGAAATTGATTTTTTTGCCAACACTAGTTATACAAACCGCTCCTTTGAATAGAATAATGCAACAATTTTTAATGTTTTCGACAACATATTTATAAATCGAGTACCGAAGATATGTACTATAATAATGCAATCATTTTTATAACTTGTACCCGAAGTGAAGAAGATTCTTGACAGCTGAGTTGTTCTAGCTAAGTCTGTGTGTCCGTCCGTCCTTCTGCCAGTACTGCTGTCCACGTATGAAACCGATTATCTGAATGAAATTGAAATTGCAGCTCAATATATTTCAAACTGATCGAAGAAGCACTAACAGCACCATGGTTTTACGCATTTTAAGCTTTCTGACAAACCTAAAACTAAACCTCTTTTTATTGAGCAACGAGTACGGATACGTATTAACACGCAAGAAGGTAATTTATTTCAGAAGATATAATCAGAGCTGCGGTTTTTAATTTTTTTTTTATAAATTTTAACGAAGAATTTGAAATCGTACGAGTTTACTTCGCAAATCACAAATCGCAATTCGCAAAATGTGTAAGATGTAATCAATTTATTCGATTAATTCGATTACGATTGGAAATGAAAAACATTTCAGCGTAACATATTGCCTTGAAGCTTATCTTCGTATAAATTCACAGCAAACCTTAAATCGTTGTAAGATACACTTTATCGAATTTATATCATCAATCAACCAGAGATAGCCTTCATATTCAAATCTAAGATGTTCAATTAATACAATACAAATTTATGGTTTACATAGTTTAAGACAGAATACGCAGTTTACACACTGTGATGATGGTATTTACATAGTTGTTTGTAAGTATGTGTATGAGTGTGTGTGTGTACGAATTTGCTTGTGTATAATGAAAATGTTACAAAGATATTCTCATAAAATTGCTTTAAAAAAAAAAAAAACCTATAACTCGATAATATATATTTTTTTTTATATACAAACTGAAAATACACATACACGCATAAACACAACAAGTTATGTATATGTATTGTATGTGCAATTCAAGTTAACTGTAAACATATATGCAAAATAATCAAATATATATAAATATATAACATAAAGTATTTTTATAATACATAAATAATAATTATTTCTTATATAAAAATTAAATAATAATAAATAAAATATATATAAATAATATGCAATATATCAAATAATACTTACACAGTACATTGTAACTCGATGTACAATTGTATTTTAATTTGAATGTAATATTTCCCAACCGAAACACATATATCAAACGTACATACGGACAGACGTATACACTATACACACACACACACACACACACATAGACACATATATGTATGAACATCTATATAAATATATTAATATAATCTCGTATTTGAAATGATTGTGCGTAAATGATTGAAAGATGTCTTGTAGGTAAAATAAAATACTTATTCTATATCAATATATCGTATAAAAAATAAAATAAAAATACACAAAATACACTTACACAAACATGCATTTAATATCTATTTATATATTATATATTTATCTAACTCTCTCTCTCTCTCTATTTATAAATATTTATATATATATATATCTATATATACATATTAAAATAATAATACAAAATACTAATAATACAAAATACTAACAAAAAAAAAAGTAGTTGTCGTTGTTGATGTTGTTGAAAATGTGCAAATTGATTGATAATTTACAAAAAAAAAAAAAAAAAAATCTAACAAAAAAAAAAATATATATTAATTTTTTATATATATACTTATATATAAAATACAAAAGCAAATTAAAAAAAAAAAAACAAATCAATGATTTTTGTATTTAAATAAAAAAAATTTAAAAAAAAAAAACAGAATTGCAATGAAAAAAATTTGCAAATGCTTTGTTTTTGAATGTACGATCCCCAAAACCCTCTCAAACTAATCCCAGGCAAAAAAAAAAAAATATATATAAAAATAATAAAAATAAATTAAATATTACGCAAATCTTATTTAAACTACACAAATCTTCCAAGTGTAGCAGTGTAGTGTGCAGCAGTATACCAGAGTACTTACTCACTGACTGTAACTAAAAATAATAATAATAAAAAAAAAAAAATATTTTTAAAAATTCAACTTATTTTAATTTTAATTTTTTTTTTTTAACGCAGCAGCATTTACACAGATACATAAATAGTTCGATAGTTAGAATGTTAGCATACTTTAGATAAATTATTTATAAATGCATAATCGCAGTACGTCGTCATCCGCATAAATGTTGTGTAAAATTATTGTATTAAATTTGATTTGAGTTAAAAAAAAAAAAAAAACAAAAAACAATATACATATATATAAAAACGAAAAAAAAAAAAAAATATTTCAATAAATAAAACAAGAAACAAAATTACGAACCGGACAGACAGCATATATGATGGCAATCGAGCAATTTACGCAAAAAGAAAAATATATTTAAAAATATTAAATAAAAAAAAACAAAAACAAAAAAAATATTTAAGCTAAAAACTTATAATTTATATATATTTTTTAGTAATTAATCTATATATATAATATATATATATACATAGATTTTAATATATTGTGTACATTACTTATTATGTACAAAACACTTTAAAAAACAATTTTTTTTTTTTTTTTGATATGCATTTTTTTTATTTTTTTGAAAGCCAAACTTTTTTTTTTTTTTTTTTGTATATAAATAAATACGTTTTTCGTTTTGCTTTTTTATAATTATTTCAATGAATAACTATAATATTTTTTTCGATTCTTTTTTAAACGTTGTCGTTGTTGTTAAGAATAATAATTTTACAAAAAAAAAAAAATGTTCTTGCAATAAATTTTGCAACATTTTTATTTTGAAATTTCGATGATAATCTGGAGAAAACGAAAGAAAAAAAAAATTTTTTTTTTTGATATACAAAAATACTCTCTCTCGTAAAACAACAAAATAAAACTTTAAAACAAAATTTCTTACAATTACTGCAAAATGCCAAATTTAACACACAAATTTTATTTGCAATTTTAAACTTATTCACAGAAACAAAAAAAAAAAAAAAAAAAGAATCGCTTAAATAGCATAAATAACAATTTTTAATAAAAAAAAAAAACAAAACACTTTTTTCTACTATAAAACACAACAGCAACACTAAAAATAAAATAAATATTTAACTTAAAAAAAAAAACAACAACACAAAAATAATATTTAAGATAAATAATATAAAAAGTTACACTAATTAAACTTACTCTCTGTACATAATTTTTTTTTTTTTTTTTTTATTTTTTTCTTGCTAAATAATTATTTCTCTCTGTCTCTGTCTCGTATATCTAACTAACTATTTCTATGTCCCTAATAATATGCTAAACTATCGTAACTATGCATAGTATATACATATGTAATAATAAAAAAATAAACGAATAAAATAACCAAACACGCTAATTATTATTTATTATTTATGTACTAAAAAAATACCAGCATAATATATTTGTTTTGTATGTTTGCAAATGATCATAAAAATTTATTATTACTTTTATTTATTTATTTTTGGAAAGTTTGTTTATTTGTCAAAATTTTTATTGTTGTTTTCTTTTTTCAATTTTGATAAATTTGTCTTGAAGCGTTTTGAATTCAAATTTTTAGAACCAAAACACATTCAAAAATATGTTTAAAAATACTAATATTCAAAAAGCTTAATCATTTTTCGCTTTCTTCAAATATTAAGCGAATTATTTTTAATTATTTATTTGTAATTTTTTTTTTTCTTTTATACAAAATAAAATATAATTGGAAATATTTATATGTACACAAAATTATGCATCTATTTAGTCAAAGCGTAATATTAATTATTAATATTAATAACTATTAAATTAGTTATTATTTATTTTATTTGTATATTTTACTGCAACTAAAATTACAAAAAAAATAATAAAAATTACATTTTTAAAATTTTTTTAATTTTCTTTTTTTATTTTAATATACATTTTATTGTTTTTTTTTTTTTTAATTTATTTTTAATTTATTTTTTTATTATTATTTATTTTTTTGTTTTTTGTTTTTGTTTTTTTTTTTATCCAAGTAAGTTTGTTTGGTCTATTTTATTTAAAAATTCTTAAATTATTTATATTTGTACATATGAAATACATCCGATTCAATAAATTAAAAATATGACGCTTATATAAAGACAACTAAAAGACAATTAAGAAATGCATTTAGCCAAATTGCTTTTGTCCAGCTCTAAAATGGTGCTTTAAATAAATAAAAAAAATGAATTTTCAATTAAAAAATTTTAATTTTTTTTTTTTACACAATAAAGTATTTTAGACAGGTAAGCTAATAATACAATTTAATATAATAAAATAAAACTACATACAAATTTATCTTTTTTTTTACACTCGACGTTATACATAAAATAATACAACAACAAAAGAATATACTTATATAAAAAGAAATTAGCTAGAGCACTGCACTTAAAAATATGCACGAAGTAAAACACTGTAAAACAAAATTTTAACACTTTTAAACACTAAAAAATAAATGTAACGCTTTCGAACACACAAAAGGGAAAAAAAAAAATAATCAAACGCTTTAAACTATAAAAAAAAAACGAAAAACTTTAAAATAAAAAAACAACTTTTAAATTAAAAAAAAAAAAGTTATTTTTAAGCCTTTTATGATTTTGGATTTATTTATTTTTTTTGAATTTATAACTTTTTACAGATTCAAATAAGAAAAGTAAAGAAAAATAATTAATTTTTTTAAATGACAGCACGGCCCGTCGTTCCGATTTATATAGAATATCTCAAAAAAGTTAAACTTGTTTTCTCACCATATTTGTTGTATTCAAAGTTTATCGATAATTTTTATTCTTTCTATTTTTAATACCCTGAACGGAGATAAAACGACGGCATGACGGACTCAATTAATTATTTAGTTAAATTGTCTGTCTGTCTGTCTGTCTGTTATTTCGCTTATTTTTCTGTCCTGCATGAAACAACTCAAAGAGATAAGCCATCATTCTTGAAACTTAATTTTGGGGGTACCCTGTATCTAGTAACTTTTAAATTAAAATTTACAGATGAAGGAACAAAGAAAAATGTCTTAATTTGTCTATAAAGGCTACAAAAAAAAAATAAATAATAATAAATAAATAAAATATAATAAAATAAAAAAAAAGCCAAATTGAACAACAATAAATGTTATAAAATAATGCAATTAATTTACGATTTATTAAAATTTTATACCGAAAGATCAACACGGTTAAAAATGATCAAGCGAATGCTTTTTACTGCATCTTTTTGGTTGATTTTTAAAAGCGCTCATTTTCGAAACAAATCGTATTCGAAATCGTTATTATAATCGTATTCGTTAATCGTATTCGTATATTTTATTGTATTCGTATTGCAAATATGCGTCGTTTTATGCTTTTTTGAATGTTTTCCCCAAAGTAAAATCAATTATTTATAAAAATAACGCGTTTAAATCGTTGTTAAAATACTCGTATATATATATACCCGCCTATGTATAAATACGTATAATAATTGTGCGTTTTGAGTGTAAAAAAATACTTATTAGATTTGATTTTGTTTTGTTGATTTTACGTTTTTCCCTGTAGTTTGTATATACAAAAGAAATAAAATAATTGAAGATCCTACTCTCTGCTTTCTAAATTTTACTAATAAAATACACTATTATACAATATATATATACTATATAAATCTATAACTATCTAAATAAAAACTGCATCTATATTGCTCAAATAAATTTAACCAAAATGCTTTTGAAAATTATTAACAATACAAAATATGCTTTGATACCAAATTTGTCTGGCTTTAAATTTTATAAATTTTTATTTTCGCTTTTTAATTTAATTTTAATTTTTGGAAAATTTTAGTTGAATAAATTTAAAACGCTTTGCAATCTTTCTTAATGCCTTTATTTGATTTTATTTATTTATTTTAACTGAACTCTTAACTTCTTCTTAACTTAAGTAAGGATTCGTTTTTTTTTTTTTTTTTTAATGCTTAAATTTTTGATTTAAAACCCAGTGTTGTGAGATTCTAAATATATATATGGCAACACTGTTTTCAACAAGGGGCGGATCCAACAAGCTTTACTGGAGGAGAACTGCTTTGGGATAGAAAGAACTGTTATGTGAAAGACGTAGTTGCCCGGTTGTTAGTGTTTTTATTAGGACTTTTTTTAGAAATGTCAAGTTTAGCCGTTGATGTTGCCACTTAATAAAAAATACAAGCTTAAAAAATGATGGTCAGTCACTTCAGGATGCGATCCCATTAATATGTTCATGGTCAAATTTGCCATGAAAATAAATAAATAAATGTTTATTGATTTTTATTCAATTTTGTTTTGTGTCTTAAAGTGTAAAGTCTAAAGTCTTTTACGATTTCATATAAAACACAATAATGATATAAACAACAACAGCAACAACAAAGAACAATAAGCAGATATGATTTCTTGGTGGGTTTTATTCTATTTTCTTCTATTTGGGACAGAATACAATTAACCTAGTTTTGTTTAAATTTATGGAATTTTCAAAGCGCTCGAGCGCGGTTTCTCGACTCGTTTTCAAAAAAAAAACAACAACAACAAGAAGACTCAGTGCAAAATTTATAAAAGACGACGACTGTGAAAGTTGTAATGAAACTTTTAAATGTATGAGGCACTATATGGTGTCTGTCTGTCTTTCTGTCTCTGTGTGTGTGTGTGTGTGTGGCTGTGCGATTGTCGACATTTTTAACGCAAACGCAGCCAAACAGGAAATAAATGTTAAAATGTAAGAAATCTAAATTGAATGAATGAAGGAAAATAAGCAAATATGTATACAACAACTACAAACACAGCTACAAAAGCTAATAGCACCCAAACTAAAACTAAACCAATTCAAGGAGTCAACTCATGAGCAATGTTGTGCTGCAAACATTTTTCCGGAAGTATTAATTTAATGACTTTGCCAATGTGATGTCTTTTCTGTGCCTCAGAGATTTCCAGTCGTTGGTAGTCGTATAAGTTTCTTAACTTAACTTAGGCACAATTTAACTTTGCACCCCTTTTTTCCGTTTTCGTTCTCTTCATCTCCTTCTTCTACTTCTTCGTATTGAAGAAAACATTAATAGTGACTAAGCAGGAAGCGTCTAGTAGCTATTTTATTTCCGCAAAAGGCCCTCAGTCAATATTAAAGATACAGAAACATCCTTAAATATATTAGCAAACTCAATTTTATCCTTTTAACTGCCTCTACTACTGCTGCTGCTGCTATTTGTCTTTGTTTTTCGTGTTTAAGTTGACTTTAACATGAAACTGTAAACATTTTAGTGTCTCAGATCAAGCAGCCCAGAACAAATAGACAAACAATTACGGTTTGTTGTAATAGCAAAAACAAAAAATGTTTTATTTTTATTATTATTTATACTATTATATTTTTTTTATTATTTTTTAAATTTTTATTTCACTTTAATTTAACTTTAAGTTTTTTGTTAAGTAAATTGCTCTCAATCAAACCATTCTATTTATCAATCAATCAATCACACAATCAATCGTTTTCTGAACTTGTGTATAAAATTCCATTTCGTTCATCTTTACCACAAATTTGGTACCTAAACACCAAAATATTTCACCCAACAAAAATCGCATTGTAAATCACCAACACCATAAACAGCCAACCAACCAATCTATCAATCGATCAATCAATCAATTTATCAATCACCACAATCACTGATTATCACCGTTCAACCAATTAACCAACGCTATCACAAATCAATATGAGTATTATTGAAGCAAAATGGAACCAAAAATACTAAATTTAAATAAATCGAACAAGATCCCAAAAGATAAAACCCAGCTAATTTTTTTGTTTTTTTTTTTTTTGGAATTCTGAAAAAATAAAAGCCATAAGAAAAACAAAAGTACGCCTATAACTAACGCTTAAAAAAAAACAAAAACAAAATATTATTCACTCCAATTATTTTAAACGCTCTCCGTACTCACATTTTACAAATCACGCTACTCTACAGCAATAACAAAAACAACATCACCAGCAAATTTAGAAAAATAAAAAAAAACAAACAAAATACAAGCAAAATTAAAAAAAAATAATAATAACATAAAATCGATTTTATTAAAACTAAAATATATATTAAAAAAAAAACAAAACAAAAAACATGTATCACCAAGTAAAATTTATATATCACAACAATAAAAACAACAACAATCACCACCAAAAGTGTTCTATTTCACCAACAAATTAAATTCAATATATATCACCATTATTTATTTCTCTCTCTATATATATCTCTCTCTCTTTTTTAATCACAAAATCACAATAAAAAAAAAAAAAAATAAAAATAAAACAACAAATTAAACTACAGTCACCAATCACCAACGTTCACCAATTTCAAGCAAAAAAAAAAAAAAAGTAATAATCACAAAAATACAACAAAAACACTAATAAAAAAAAACAATAAAAATGAAAAAATATTTATTACAATTTTAAATTTAAAAATAAAGCAAAAATACTCAAAAAAAAAAAACCCCAATAAGAACCTTTTCACATATAAATCCAAAACTGAAAAACAATTACAACAAAAAATATTATTAACAAAATAAACCATTTAATTACGACATTTTTTTTCTTAAATAATTAAAAATTCCTAAAATCAGCACAATCAATTAAAATCAAAAAACAATTCACCACTTACCAGAACGAAAACAGTCAATCAAATCCAGTTCAATATTTCTCTAAGCTTCATTTAAAATACACCAACAATTTCAATAACATTTCGCTAGTAGTTCGATACTGTTACGACACATTAATTTAAGTTTCTAAAACAAATCACAAAAAAAAAAAATTGTAAATTACTGCAACACTGTTTCACCAATGCCTAAGTAATGGAAGAAAATTATATATCACCAGTAGTAAATGATCAAATAAAAAAAAATTTCTTTCAACATTTCCCCTTTATTTTCCCTTTGATTACCTCAAAGAAAACTTATCACCAACATACTACACCAACGTTTTTGTAGCGTTTCGCCAATAATTTATCACTAATAACTCACTAACGCTTCAAAAAAAGTATCACCAATATGTTTCACCAACGTGTTTGCAGCGTTTCGACAATTATTTTTTGTCACAAACCATTCAACAACGATCTTAAAAAAAATTTCACCAACGCTTTGGCAGCGTATCACTCAAAAAACCAAAAATTATCACTAATAGTTCACCAACATTTCACCAATGTTTCACCAATGTTTCACCAATGTTTCACCAACGCTTTGGCAGCGTTTCACAATCAATTTCAAATAACGCTTCAACAGCGTTACACCGTTGTGCTGAGCTTTTTTGTCCGTACCGTATCCAACAAATACATAAATACCGCTCATTAAAAAAAAAAAAACGTATTTAAATGACTACTTTTGAACAAAAAACCAACCAATTAACCAATTAACCAATGAATTATGAATGTGATTAACCTTAACCTTATGTAAATGTTTGCTCACGTGCCATTTGCTAGACGCGCCTACATATTTATGGTTAATGTACGATAAAATGAAAGCACCTTTAAGATTTCTTTCTTCAAACAAAAACAAAAAAAAAAAAAAAACACAAACACAATTTATTTTTAAGCAATAAAATCAAGAAAAAGAAAAAACACGCTCAAAACAAAATAAACTAAAACAACCAAACCAAACCAAAAAAAAAATTAAAACAATGTAAAAAAAAAAAAAAATAAATAAACTAAAAAGAAAAAAATAAACAATACCAACACTAAAAGTTTATTTGTGTATAACGTTTCGAACGTTATGATTTCCATAGTTTAATCTTAAGTCTAAAATCCAAAAAACATAACAAATAATTTTTAGTTTCAAACCAATTTCTAAAATAAAACGAGACACACATAAATTGTTAAAAAAAAAATACTTATTTCTCGCTCACTTTTTAAAAAATAATTAAACATTTTATTAGCTTTTCGAGTTTAAACTCTTTGTGTGTGTGTGTGTGTATCTCTATATACAATTTTACTATTAGTAATTTTTCTAAATTCTTTTACTATCGTTATTTCTTCTAAATGTATTTTCAAGTACTTAATATGTTTTCCCAAAATATATTCAACATATTTCTTCTTACATACAAAAATACACACCAATGTTTTTTTTTTTTTTTTTTTTTTTTTTTACATAATGCATAAAATTAAACATAAATTTTCAACTACACATTGATTAAAAAGTTACTATCCCCCAAAAAAAAAAAAACAATTTAATAATAATTTGGAACATTAAAAAAAAAATTTACAGAAAAAAATATTTTTTTTAATTAAAAAATTATATTGTACAATATAAAGTGCCAATAAAGTTTAGTTAAACTAAGTAAACCAACCCATTAAATAAGCTAAATACAGCTAGTAATTTGTATTTTAATGAATTATTTTTTTAATTAAACTTATTACATTAAAAAAATAATAATAATTGAGTAGTAAATAAAAATAAAATTTTATAATATTTAATTATTGTTTTTTTTTCATTGTTTTTACATTTTTTATAGTCTTTGAATTAAAATGTTGAAGTTATACAAAACAAAAATTATAAAAATATTTATATAAGAAAACAAACAAAAACAAAAACAAATAAAATACATAAAAAAAAATACAAAATCCGAAAACTAAATTTGAATTTTTTCAAACTTAAACAAAATGAAATTTAAAAAAAAAAATTATAATAATCGCTAAAAAAAAAGACACTCTAATTCACGCTCACTCTCTGTCTCTCTCTCTCTTTCTCACAAGTCACATACAACAAGAATAAAAATAAAATATAAAATTTTATTTAAAATATTAATTCGCTATAATTGTTCACAGTTTAACATTTTTATACATATTTCGTTTAAATTTTTTTATATACCAACATACTTGTTCAATCACTCCAACCTAAATAAAAAAAAAAATAATAATAATAACGATTATAAATAACTACAAAAAAAAAAAAAAAAAATGTCACTAAAATCACTGATCACAAAATCACAGCGCGTTGCTAACTTTAGTCACTTAAAAATTTTTATTTGTTATTTATAATTTTATAAAAAAATATATATGTAAAAAATATTGTAATTAGAAACAGAATCAAAAACACAAAAATTCAACTCATTTCAAGTGAAAAAAAAATTAAAAACAATTTTAAAATTAATAATAATATGGAATGTAGTTCTCTTATATAAAAATAATATATATTTTTTTTTATTCAAATTTATTTTGTCACCAGTTCACTTCACAAAACTTCTCTCTTTTTTCACCTTCACCTCACTTTCACTCTGGTTTGAGAAAAAAAAAAAAACAAAACAGTTTAATATAGATCTATATCAACTATATCACTAATACTACAATAACAATTCACCACTACTACTACTTTTTAAAACAAGTTAGTTCTACTCACCACAGAACTTCACCACAAAGGTCACTAAATCACAAAATAAAAAAAATTGATTTATGTTTCGCCAATTAATATTCACCTCACTTCACTTTAAATCACTTCAATTCGTAAAAAAAAAAATCAAACAAACAAACAACGATTAAAATCGTAAACAAATCGTTATCGAAAATAAAGTAATTAAACAAATTCATTTATTATCGAAATTTCATAAAACTATGTTTTCAGTCAGTCAGGACAGATCTATATTTTACTTTTTCTTGTATTTCGTTCGTAGTCGTTAAATTCTTTAATTTAATTCAAATCAGTTCTCGAAATACCATCTATCAAACAATTTATAAAATATCGATTAAGTGGTCATCGTTAAATGAGAATCGCATAGAAAAGCCAAAATAATCGAAAATTTAAAATTTAGAAAACATTGCCATTCAATTTTAAAGCATTTTTCTCTAAAGAAAACATTTTGTCATTTGATTCTAAAATTGAAGCATTCAATGTGCGAGTTTTTTTTTTTTTTTAATTTTTAAAAAATAATATAAATAATGCAACTAATTTTAAAATTAAAAAAAAATAATAATAATAAAAAAAAAAAATTACGCACATTCAAATGCAAAAAAAAAAAAAAAATATTTTATATAAAAATAATAAACCAGAAAAATCATTTGTACGTTATTTTTTACAAATCACTTTTCAAGCGAAAATTTAAAATAATAAAAAAAAAAATGAACTAAAATCAAATATTTGCATTCCTAAAAACAACTTTGCATACAGAAATTCAATTCAAATTTAGTTTAAAACACAAAAAAAAAAAGTAGCAAAAGAAAATATTATTGTTAAAAAAAAAAAATAAAAATAATTAAGGCAAAAAAAAATGTTAGTATATTTTAATTGAAATTTTAATAATTTAGTTTTTACGAGAACACGAACGTAAGGACGGACAGGCGAACAAACATAATCGACATTTTATAATGCCTGGACTGGACGAATAGAAAAAACATTGTTTTCAGTTGCATTAATTTTACAAATTCAAAAAAGTCTTAAAAGTTTCTGCGGAAATTAAACTGAAGAAACGTACCATTTCGACGAGTGTGCATACTTTCAGTAAATTTCAATTTTGCAGCTCAAAAAATGGTCGTGGACATCCAGTGAATTCGTTTTCTGAATTTTAGCATTGTTTTCAAGATTTTCTAACCTAAAAATTATCTTTTTTGAATATCTCGAAATTTCTGGGTGATGGAATAGTTCGAAACACAGATTCGAAATTAGTGTTGCAAAATTCAGTAACTGCTTCCAAAAATTATCGATATGTGTTACCGTTTCACTTTAAAAAAAAAAATTCGATTATATCTAATGAAGTCAAAAATCGTTTACGTTTTATAACGCTAGCTGGGCTCCGGCTTTTTTTCAAGTTTTCATTCCATTCGCTCCATAAAGACTGCTAAAGATCAGTTTTGAAAATTAATCATTAATTTTTATTGATTTCAAGAAAAAAAAATTGTTGAAACAAACTTTTGATGACTCACAAGACTAAACCAGACAACGATAAAATATTTATTTATAAATTCAAAAAAAAAAAAAAAAAAAGAGAAAAAAAGAAAAAAAAATTTTTCATATGCGTAGAGTTACATACACAAACTTTATATTCACTATGAAGGTGTAAACCTCAATAATAACTTAGATTACATATATACTATATCTCTACCTACTAAAAAGTTTCTTTAATTAAAATTATTAAATATTACTGACAAAAGAAAAAAAAACAAAATGTTTCCTAAATTATTTATGCTGTTAAATATTTAAATATTAAAATTTTATAATTAATTAATTAAACCTAAGTAGGTATTTAAGAACGACGCAATCGATTTGAGGCCTCCTTTCCTAAAAAAAATAAGTTAATAAATAAAAAACTCTTAATTTAAATTTAATTATTATTTTATTTTTAAATATATCTCAATTTTTTTTTTTTTACGTGTAAGAACTCAGACGATTGAATACCAATTTCCCTAAATATATATATAAGTAATACAATAGTATTAACATGCATAATACACCTGTTTAGTATATAAAATACAAAAAGAAATCATTTATGTTGAAGTATTTTACTTAGGGTTTTTCTTTCTTTTAATTTTTTAATTTTTTTTTTTATAAATGAAAACTTAACGAATTCGCTTAATAACATTGATTTTTTTCTTCACTTTGATCCTGATCATCCTTGAATGATCCTAAATTGCTTCGTCGTCTTCGTCTTCGTTTTGATTTGTTTGGATCCTATCAGGTGTCTCATGTCAAAATCGATTCACCTGTTTTTCGCCTGCACACAAATGCAACAGTTATTTTACTTATAACATTCTCGATTGCTGTCACGACGCGACAGTACGTAGGAAATCCAATAGACTGTGTACATACAAGGTAGGTGACACATACACAAGCATTTTCGATAGATTTTATAATTTTTGTTTTTTATATTTTTTTCGTTTTACAGAGACATTCCGGAAGATGTTCTCAATACATATTGTTGGATACACTCGACATACACGGTGGTGGACGCTTTCATGAAAAAGCAAGGTTCGGAGGTGCCTTTTCCGGGCGTTCACAATTCACAGGGACGTGGGCCCCTCACAATAAAGCACACAAAGTATTATCAATGGGTGGCGTTTACGCTATTTTTTCAGGTAAGTTTTTTTTTTTTTTCTTTTAATCGAAAACTTTACATTTAGTAGCACGAAAACCAATAATTTGTATTCTGTGTCTGCATACAATTTTTAGAAAATTAACGGTTAATTATTAAAAATTAACGGTAAAATGAGGATACCAGAAAGTGTCCTCAAATAGAACACTAGATGGCCACTATTGCGCCATAGTCATCTGCAACACTGCCATCTACTGTTGAGGGAAAGCGGCGTTACATTTGAAAATATATTTAAACATGACCAACAGAGGACAGCTCTTAACGAACTAAAATGCAGTATTGTGTAATATTTAATGGCGCCATCTAACGGCGAGCATTGCATATATACACAGCCAAGAGATGGCAGCGTCAAATATTGCGCCCAATTGCTAGCGCTCTCTAGCGGCGATACCTCTAGAAAACAGAACCAGAGCGCGAATAAATTCAAAATGTAACGAATTCTGTTATTTTTAAATATTCAAAAAAGACATGTTTTAGTTTAGCAGTCTTATACTCGAAATAGATAAACCATTCATAAGGCTAGCAGCTGCGCATAGAGCCATCTGTATGGGGACTATATCTAAAAATAGGCGTGGCACCTTGGTTTTGGTATTGGATGACTTAAGAAGTGATTCTACCCAATTTTGAGTAAATACATTCATAATTAATAACTATTTTCATACAAAGAAACTAAAAAACGTGTTAAATTTGTATGGAAGCTATGCCTAAAAATGGGTGTGGCACCTTTATTCTCCATACAAACTGCCTAGAACCAAAAAACTTTAGTTTAAAATTTAATTTTAATGTCTTTAAAACTTTCTGAGTAAAATGCATCATAACAGACAGACGAACATGGGTTTTTCGATGCGCCTATAGCCTCGCTTTTACCGTTAACTAATTTCTGTATATTTACCTTAAAAGTTGAAACCTGGCCATTGATCCACCCACGCCTTTTGCTAAAAATTGTCGGCGCCAGGAATAATTTTACGTAAGTTCTTTAAGTTTTTTCCTTGTTTCCTGTTTAGAATGATAAACTGATGAATTAAGTTATTTGGCCAACCATAAAAAAAAAACTTTCTGGAGGGCTTAATTATGTTTTGTAATGTTTACGATTACGATCTTTTTTGTTTTTGTTTTAAGTGATACTAGCAATGTCGTTTGTATGCATTAGCAAAAAATATTACTCATACGATCTGTTGAAGAATGCTATCAGCAGACCAATAATATTAAAGGAAAGGAAGCAACAAATGGTTGTCATTTAACAACACATAAACATCATCGTTGAACAAAGCAACAATAGGGCTATACTTGTATACTCTGGTATATTTAGATAGGCATACAGTATGTAAATATGGCATAAATTGAAAATGGCAAATCTGTCAAAAGTAAACTGAAACTGACTGCAACAGCAGAAAACGATTCAGACGTCTATGCCGGAAATGCAAAATACTAAAAGAACAAAACAAAACAAAAAAATGGAAAATTAGAAAAAAAGCTGCCAAGAAAATAGTTTTAATAGTTTTCTTCTTTATTTCGCGATTTCTCACCAAAAAGTATTGTTTAAAGCTGTTGCAAATAGCAAAAAAAAAAAAAAAACAATGCCGCCCGAAGTCATTAACGCCGTGGATACGATACAATAAGGGACGTGAACAAACAGCTAATACAAAACAGGCAGAAAGGACGACAGATGGACAGACGGACAGATGGACAGATGGACAGACGGACAGATATATGAATACATGAATGGTTTTTGCAATTGCAAATAGTTCAATGCTCAGCTCAGCTCATCACATTTCATTTTGAATTGATAATTCGAATGGGCAAGTGTCCAAATGCAGCATTAGATCTTGCCCAATACAAGAAACTGACTGCTGAATAGTTTGAATGGCTGTCTTTTACTCGTACTACTTAATACATAGATGATGGCTGATGTTGATGGAGCCAATAATGACAAAGGAAATATACATTCTTGCTTAATTTTAATAATTTTTTTGTTTTTGTTTTTGTTTTTCGTCTTTTGTTTTTACAAAAGCTGTTGCAGTTGCATAAACAATTCGCATTCAAGTGAAACAACATACAACGTGATGCATTTAGCTGATTTTGGTCTTTTTCTTTTTTTTTTTTTATTTACTAAGGCTATTTTTTTTTCGTACAGCATATTTACTTTGAGTCCTTGTAAGACCATAAAATAATTATTCCACGGATTATATATGTACTTTGAAAGGCTTTTGTTTTTTCTGTCGCCCCTGAACATTTTTTTTGGCTTTAATGAATTCGAATCTTAAATCGAGCTGCATACTTACATAGTAGAGACGAATGTTGTAGATATTTTTAGCTTAGTTTTAAAGATATTAATCAGAAATTTACCGAATCTAAAGCTTGAACCAGTTTTTTTTTTAAATTTTATTAAAACTACATTTATAGGGTATTAAAAATTAAGAGTGCCACAACTTTTACTCATAATAATTTATATTTGAATGACGATGTCAATAGCAGCCACGTTGGCGGCGCCGTGCAACAAATCCTCAATAAATTACAATAATACATTTTAACGTAGCAACTTTCTCCAACTTTCCACTCTCTCTCTCTCTCTCTCTCTCTTCAACTCTCGGTCTATTATAGAATTAATCTTTAAATGCAGTTCATGGCGTATGAAATACTCAAAGATCAAATTATAAACTTAAACGATTGCACGCTTGTTTGCTTTCATTCAAGCGGAAAATTAATAAAAAAAAAGTTTTATCAAATTAGTTAGTAATTTCGATTCGATTTGGTTTTGTATACTAAAATGTTTATAAAATGCTGACAAAAAGCGTTATGAAGCAAACTAAATTGAGGGTAAATGCAGGTGGCTGCAGCGACAGCGACGTGTTTCCTGATCGATAATTAAATGGGGGAAAAATTGGAGAAAAAAAAAAAAAAAAAAAAAAAAAAGAAAAGAAAAACATTAGAGAAATAGCAATGTTTGTCTGAGGAAGATTTGCTGTTTTACTCAAAGTTCAAAGCGAACAAAAAAAAAAAAAAAAAAAAATAACATGGAGAACATTAAACGCTTTGTTGCACGATCGGACGGAGGGACAGACAGACAGAAATAGAGGGAACACAAACTCCCACTCCTTTTGACGTTTTAAAAATAGAAGAAGAAACACAAAAAAAAAAAGAAAAAAAAACGAGCAAGCGAACGCAAATGAGGAGCATTTTTAATGATCGCTGGGTGGCTGCTATGAATATGGAACGAATGAATGCGATACGATCGCATAAATCGCTGCTGCTGCTGCAAGTTGGCATCATTTTTACTATAGCTAAAAAAAAAAAGAGTAAAGAAGAAAATGGAAAATAGGGGCCATGAGGGCAACGGAAAACCATGACGGAAAATGCATATAACATTCTGTGTGTTTTGTTTTTCTGTGGCGTTGCAGCAAAAATAGAGTTGCTGTTGTGATTTACATGATTTTTCTTACTTTTTGATTGTTTCTTATTTATTTGTTTTTTTTTTTTGTTTTTTTTTTTTTATTTGTTTTTCTTCTCTCTTCTCTCTCTCGTTCTCTGTTTGTGACACTTAACGAGAAAAACCACAAGATTTTTTTTTTCAAAAAGATACTTTTCAAAAAAAGATACTTTTCAAAAAAAAAGATACTTTTTATAAAGCAAAATATTAAATAAGAAAATTGATATCAATTAAAAAAAACAAGAGAGAACGTTGATGTCGATTATGCTTGACCCATAAAATTGGACCAGAGAAATCTGTAAGAGTCCACTTGACGGCTCAGGAGAGTCTTATTTTAAAATATGGTGGCTCTATTTCTTTTAGTCTCCGAGATAATCTATCTCAGACAGACGGACAGACAGATAGATATACATACATAGGTATATCGACTCAATTTCTTTCAATGATGATCAAGAATATATATATACTTTATATGGACCTCCCTTCCTCCTTCTGCCCGCAAAAACTTATACCCTCTTTTCCCTTAGGTATAGGGTATAAAAAAGAGTTTTTGGGAGTTGATGTTTCTTTTTTTTTTTAAATACTTTGAGTTGGCCAGCAAAACAATCATTCATAACTTTAGCTATTAACACAAAATAATAATAATACATGGAAAAACGTTAACTTCGATGAATGGGATGAGGAGTAGCGATGAGTCCACGGTTCGATACAAACAAATTTTAGACCTAATAATGGGACCATATTTTAAGCAAAGAGCAGGTAAAACAATAATTTTCTTGGAAAAAAAAAACTTTTCGAAAATGGCTGAAAGTTTTATATGGGGGCAACAACTAAAAATGGGCGTGGCCCTTCCATACAAAGGAGTTTTTTCCGAAAAATTTTTTTTAAAATTTCACGTCAACATCTTCACGTTCCTACACGGCCATGTCTAGTTTGGTTCGTCTCATATCGAGCTGATCCAGAATATATATATATTATATTTATAGGGTCTACGATGCCTACTTTTATGCGTTACAAACTTTTCGTGAATTTAATCAAACTGAATTTAATAAAATTTTGATTATAAATTTATGCAGCGAGCATATTTGTGTAAATTTTAAAGTGCAACAGTTTTGTGCAATTCATTTGCCGCATTGCTGCAATTTTATTCTATACAAGGAAGCAAAATTTCTTGGACAAAGTCTGGCCATACCCAGAAGTCCCAGATGTGTTCAAATTAACAATGAATAACATTGCTGATGTCTAGCAACACTGACGCATCGTCGCAACTATGTATCTAGACAGAACATTTATTGTATAAATACAGAGACGAGACGCATGTCACATTATCATCGGCCATGTTTAATTATTATCCTGATTGTGTGCCACCATTAACAAAGCCTTTTTGCTGTTGCTGCGTTGCTGTGTTGCTGCTTATGCTCGTTAGAACGCATCGATGCAGCCACATTGTACTGTTTGGCATATAAACGATGTATTTGGTGTTATAAGATACAAATTTATGCAACAACAAGAATAAATAAACACACACGTTATATGTGTACACGCATACAGAACATTCATTTATGACATAAACATGTCAGCTTATCACAAACAAAAAAAAAAAAAAAAAAAAAAAAAATATATTATATACTCCTTTCGCATAAATCATAAGAATCTATTGCGGCATTCCGTAACTTTCAGATTATGCTTTGCACATAAAATTACACTTTAAGATACATATTTACCTCTTTAATTTAGTACAAATCATTAAAATCATCATTTCTAATATAAAAAAAAAAAAGTATCTTTTGCGATATTTTTTTCAGTTAAGTATCTGTTTTTTTTTTTTTTTTTTTAACAATTTGTCATCGTAAATCATGACAACTAAGTTTGATTTATTTGACTGATTTCATCAAGTATCAAAAGCGATTAAATTAGCTTCAGATAGCTTAAATTTTTTCATATGTATCGTTAAATATTTTAGGTTTAAGTACATACATAGATAGATACAAGCGTATAATATATATTTTGTAGAAAGAACATACATATAAGATGTCATAATAGTCGTGAATAGTCTTGCGCATTTTTTCATAAAGATTTAAAAAAAAAAAAAAGTGATATAATTCAAAAAGACATTTATAAGTTTTTTACGATTATATTTTTAATTGACACTTAATTTTTAAATAAATAAATTTTGACCTTAAAGCGTGAAACGAATATTTGTTTTTTAACTGTAGACCCTGTATTGTAAACCAAACATTATGATATAATATTAGGAGAAAATACTTCAATGAAAATTGTATTATTATGATTACTGCCGAACCGATTTCTAGACCGATTATTGACTATTTCTTTTTTTTTTGACCACGCCCACTCATACGTTCACTTTATTTTTTAAACAACGATCTTCCTGTAATTTTCACAGAGTGTAACTGGGATCCTGTTTTTTTTAATTTTTTTTTTTTTTTTAGGTTAATTCTACTAAGACGGGATTTTTGAAAATGTTGATCTGACGCCTATTGGGGTCTTGAAACCGGAAAAGTCACATCTTTGAAATAAGTAGACCTAGACACTTGATACTAAACGTATTTTAAAATGCTTCAATAACAAGTTTTTAACGTGTTTAAAGAATATTCCAGCCATTTTCCATTTCAACTTGAGAACTGGAAACGAAGAGCACTGGGCTCAGCTGTTAATATCCAAAAAAGTTGTCTGTTTATTCAAAATGACTTAGCTCTTAATCGGTTGGGCAATAATTTAACAATCAAAAGATTCAAGCAACATCAATCTTCAGATCTTCCATCCAAAGTTTAAATGATATCATTTTCTTTTCTTTTTAAATAAAGTTTAAAGATTCTCCCTTTAAAGACCATAATTTGTGAATTTGAGAATATCAAAGAACATTTTTAAATTGTCTTTGCTGTTTATGTTATGCCAATTATTTAACTATATTATGGAATCATACATATACGATATGACTGTATGCTTGTAGAATCATCTAAATAAATATTTATTTTAATTTTTGAATTATCTTTTCATCGTTATTATGTTATTATATTCATATAAATACATATAGTATTGTAATAAGTATAATAATATATTTAGTACAAAACTATAACAATTTTATAAACATGTCACGAAATCTCTTTGGACTTCACGGATCGATTGGCTTAAACTACAAAAAAAAAAAAAAAAAAAACAAATTTACTGCATAATCGCACAAATCGTTTTATGATGAACACATTTTGGCAAAACAAATAAATATTTTATGGAGTAGCACTCTTATTTTCGTATTCAATTCAATAGCAGCATTCAGGCTTTTTTTTTTCTTCTTCCTTTTTTTTTATGTCTGACCACAACAGAAATTCGTTGTCAAGGACAAGCTAAACGCTCGCTCTTTAGGCTATCTAAATAAATACTTACAACTTATTCAACATTCAGTTTCGGTTGGTTTGCATAGTGCAAGTGTTGGACAATCTGTGAATCTATGAAAATATATTTCTATATTTAAATCGTTGCAATCAAAATTACAATTGCAGCTGTTGCCAATAGGCAGACAATTCAAACAATTCAAACTTCTGCTCATTCTGTACGTTTCTGTATGTTTCGATGTTGGATGTTGCTATTGTTTTGTGTTGTTGATGATGATGATGACGACACTTGATTTTTTTTTTTTATTAAGATTCTGTGAGATGCTGTGCAAATTTTATGCAAAGAAAATGACCGGAAGTAGTCAACCGTCAGACGCATATCATATAGAAAACATTTATGAGGTACATCGTTTGCAATGACGCTGTATGATAGCTTTGTGTCAATTTGGCTTCTTGCAGTTGTTGTACGCAATTATTGTAGAAGACGAACAAAAAAAGGAGTAATAATAATAGACAAAACGGATATCACACAATGTCGGCTTACAGGACATTCTTCGTCATTTTAGTTTTGCATTCTCATTCGATATATGTTCGTGCCTTTTATACTTATGGGTTTGGTTCTGGAACGGTCGTTTTACTCATTGTCATTCTCCTCTCAGCGATGTGTCGGCTGTTGTTAATGCTTGAATAAATGCATAAATAAATACGGATTTGTTTCTGGCACTCAAAGAACATCTCGGAAAATCTCAAAGCAGTGAGAGTTTGGGTTTTATTTTTTGTTACATTCGCGTGAATATTATTGCAGTATTACAAGAAAATTATTCATGCTATTAAAACCAGGCTGCAAACCATTAAAAAAATTTGACAGTGGTTCATGATGCCTTTAAAACGCGCAGTTCGGTTCATAAATCGGTTTTTAGTCAGTGTCGAACCACGGACCGGTTCGGTTCAAATGGTTCAAGTAAAATAAATTTTGCCTACTTGAACTGAACACCTTTTTTATTGAACAGTAGAAAGTATAATATTTGTGATTGCGTAAAAATTCAGCAATCTGGAACTGTGTTACTTAGCGCTCTTCACCGATCCCAGATTGATTCAGATTGACCGAGAAAATTATCTTTTATAACATCCCTAACTAACTGGCTCGGTTCAGGGTTCGGAATAAACGATTGAAAATGCTGTGGTTCGTTTTAAAATTCGGTTTGCAGCCCTGATCAAAACCTAAATTGTTTATTTTCTAAAAAAAAAAAAAAAACTCAAAAACAAAATTTAAAACTTTTAACAGAAAAGTATTCTACTATATTTTTTTTGAATATTTTTGGCGCCAAATGTAATGAGGAGACGCTGAATAATTTGTACAGTTTTTTTTTTTTTTTTTTTTTTGCAAGTTTGTGATGAACGGAAGTGTTTGTTTACAAGCATCGATGATTGTTCATACGCGCATACATACAGTCGATGTAAAGACTTTGATACACACACACATGCATGCACACACTCGCACGTACACACACGCACAGGCAAATAGGTTCATATGTATGCATCGGCATGAAGAAAAGCCAGCAGCCAGCAACCATACCACTCCACACATGCAAACGGAAGCTATTCAATGATAATGATAAAATTTATGTCCGTAGCTCATCTGAACGCCATTCCATGTGCCTTTAAAAAACCGGAAGTGCAAGCAACAATGATGGCAAAATCCGTAACGTAGAATTGTGCGAGAAAGCGAGATAACGTATAAAGAGCACAAGTATTCGTATTATTAAATAAAAAATAATTAAATCAGAGAGAGAGAGAGTGAGAGTGGGTTTTGAAATAAAATGAAAGGAATTGCCAAATGCAATGATGGCAGACTATACAGTTAATGCCAGAGAGATGAACAGAGAGAGAGAGAGAGATTTTGAACGAAAGATCTTCGCGCATTTGTCGCATCTTGTCGCCATTGTTGTTGGTGTTGTTGATTTGTTTTTGTTGTCTTATGTCGTCGTTGTAGTCGTCGTCATTGTTGTCGGCTTGTCTGACGTTGTTCTTGTTTAATTAGCATCATGGCGCACGCTAAGCATTGCAGAGAAAAATGTAAAGAGTAATCTGCGTCAGGCGCACAGTGGAAAGAATTTCATTTGAAATGATTAAAAATTTTGTTTTTTTTTCCTTTTACCGTTTGTTTTCTTTTTTTTAATTATAAAAATGCGTAGTATTCACCATCTATCTCTTTCTATTGTGCTTACTTATTTTGTTGAGTTTTGCTTAGTATAAAAATAAATTGTAGTGAGAAAAGTATATATAGTATAGTATTCATATTTATCCCTATTTGTGCAATGCATGGCAAACAAAGGCAAAATGCTACACTTTATATCACCAAAAAATGAACTTAACTAAAGATCTATAAAAACTCTATTTGTGGAGAAATTAAAGTGTGGTGGCACAAGCTTTATTATTATCGAGATAATTCGTTGCGCAGCAGAACATATGAACGGACAATCAGATACAGGACATAGCTAAGTCGACTCAGCATTTGGATTTATTCAAGAACTTCCAATGTAGTGTCAAAACTTAGATTTTATCGGACCGTTGTCCACTACCGTCCGTCCTAAAAAATACTACAAATAATCCATGATATCCAAAAAAAAATTCCGATTCCTTGAAAATTTTTTTGAATTTGAATTAAAAGCAATCCAAGAAATATACATAAATATTTGAAAATAACTATTTGCGACTCCCGAGCAAGGCCGGGTATTTCGTCTAATAGTCAATAAAGTCATCCAACTTACTTTCGAATGCTTTTAATAAATGCCATTTTTGCCCATTGTCAAACATTGTTGGCGGCAGCATCTCCTGCGTTGCTTTTAGTCATTCTGACGTCTAACTGCTCAGCTGGTTTTTTCCTGAGATTGCGGCCGAGTACGCTACTGTTTCGATAGCAAACGCAAACGCAAACTATCTGTGTTTCGCTTTAGCTGTAGTGGTAGCATAAAAACCGAACGCTGTTGAGTATTGGCCGCTAGCGGCTACTGATGCCTTTGCTGCTAGTGCTGCTGCTATTGCTACTACTGTTTCTAGCTTTTGGCTGCTGCTGCTGCTGTTGTTGGCTGAAAGACTCGCGCCTTTGCATGCAGCGAACAGTGTTGATTTCGGCGGCAAAGTGAACGCGCGCGAACAATAGCCGCAGACACGTTAGTACATGCGCTCGACTTTCTTTCGTATTTTTCTTCGTTGTTTTTTTTTTTTTTTTTTTTTTGTTTCTTTTGTCGAGTGTTCGATCTTTTACAGCGTGTGACACGGCATGGCACAATAAATTGTTTTTTTATTTTTGTTTATTGTGTTTTTTTTTTTTTACAATTCATAGTCGTATTATGAATTAAATATGGAAACGTTAAAACTAAATTATACGTATACGAAATAATTCGGTTTATGTTGATCGTTTGCGATCAACTGTTGATCCTCGCATAGTTTTATATTTACCGGTTACGGCGTCGGTGATTGTCAATAATCGAAAACGTTAAAGAAGAAGAAAAAGAAAATTGTTATTGTGTTTCGAAATGTTTTTTACCGCAATGGCGGTTGGCGTCAGTCATTCTGTAGCCGTGACAACGTGAATTATTTTTTTTCTTTTTTGTTTTTGTTAATTGTGTTTTTGTGTTTTAAATGTGGAATGTATTTGCCTAGGCATGCATATCCTCGCAATTTGTTTGTCTAATATTGATCGTTTTATATTAAAGTGGTATAAATTTTTTTAAATAAAAATTTCAATACAAAAAATTTGTTTTGAAATTGTTAATTGTTTTTTTTTTTTTTTATAAAACTCTCACGCAAATATTTTCACGCTGCGGTATTGTTGCTGTCACTGTTGTAGCTGTTCTCGTAATTAACTTTGTCTAAAATGAATACGAATACAAATACAAAAAGAAATAGGCATTATGGCAGTACATACTGTCCAAGTTGTTGTTGTTGTTGTTGTTCTTGTTAATTTTATGACTATATCTGTGTCTCTGTCTCTGTGTATGTTTTTATTTTGTATATTTTTGTGGCGGCTGTGACTGCGGTCAATGAATTGCATGCCTCAAGTAACAAAAAAAAAAAAAATATATATAAAAAATAAATAAAATAAAAGGAAAAAGAAAAGAAAAGAATATGACGCCCACACGATCATCTGCGCCATTTTCATTCAGTCATCATTTTTTTTTTCTAAATATTTTAAAGCTTTCTGCTTCTTCTTCTAGTTTGTCTGTCACATATTCTTTTTTTTTTTTTTTTGTATTTAATTTTTTATTGAAAAAAAAATTATTTAATTTAAAATTTGCAATACATATTATCTTTAGTAGATATAGTTTATCAGACGATCCGTTCAGTTAGTCCCTCCCCTCTCTCTCTCTTTTCTTTTTTATAACAAAAGCCTGTTCTAATTTTTTTTGGTGATAAATAAAATTTAACGCTAAATTAAATAAAATATTTTGTCTCGTTTTTATTGTTTTCTCTTTCTAAAATTATCTCCTCATTTATGGCACATTTGTCATCACTTTTCTGTAGCAGCGCATTTTTTCTTGTCTATGGATTTTTATTTTTATATGCTTCCGTTTAGTCTATTTTATTTGAATTCTTTTTTTGTTTCGCAGTCTCAATTCTTCCGAGGAAAACCCAATTAGTCACAAAATTATGATCGACATTTTTGCTAAAAACGAAGCGTCAAATTTTTTTTTTTTTTTTGGTTTTGTAATATTAATTTTATTTGTGTTTTTGTATGTTTTTTTTTTTATTGGGATTTTTTAATAAATTTAATAATTTTTTTTTAATATTTACATTATATTCTAAATAAAACAATATAATGCAGCTCGAATAGTTTGCTAAAATTCATTTTTTTTATTATATTTTACATAAATCTCCACCATTTCACATACACGTGCGCCATTTTGTTAGTATTTTATTTTATTATTTTTTGTTTTTTCTCTAACAAACGAAACTGCTCAAATGTCAAGTGCAGAATCTTTCGAAATATTTATAAACTAAACTAAATGATGCTGTAAACAAATTAGTCGCAACACATCAATTCATTACGAAATTCCTTTCAATATGTTTCGTTTGTTTTTTTTTTTTTAATTTTTTTTTTTACTATAGTACATCTACATTACCCACATACGTATGAGTATGTCTGTATGTATAACGCAATAAAGACGTTCCAGATCATGGGATGGGGCTAATGTTTAAACAAAGCATAAGATTTGATTGTTTTTCGATCGCTTCATTGTAGGCGATAGCACTAGCAGCGGCACAAATAGCATACGGCTCACTACAACAAACAACAATAGGGAGTCTACAGAATCTTTATACTCTTTATAGTTATTCAATAGTATATTTCATTTTGGGAAAGATTTTGTAACATTAATAAATAAGTTTCAGAGACCAAAAAAAAAAAAAAAAAAAAAAATGATCGACATTCTAGATCAAGATCTGATCGTAGTTTTAAATAATATGTTATATGGCTTGGCCCACGATACGCCACTGAGCCCTTTTTAAATGGGAAGCATCTGATCTGATCATCCGATTTGATGTGATCATCTGATTTGATGTGATAATCTGATTTGATGTAATCATCTGATTTGATGTGATCATCTGATCTGATCATCTGATCATCTGATCTAATAATCTGATCGGATGATCATCTGATCATGATATTTGATCTAATCATCTGATCTGATCATCTGATCGGATGTGATCACCTGATCTGATCATCTGATCATTTGATCTAATCATCTGATCTGATCATCTGATCGGATGTGATCACCTGATCTGATCATCTGATCATTTGATCTAATCATCTGATCTGATCATCTGATCGGATGTGATCACCTGATCTGATCATCTGATCATTTGATCTATCATTGATCTGATCATCTGATCGTGATCACCTGATCTGATCATCTGATCATTTGATCTAATAATCTGATCGGATGTGATCACCCTGACCTGATCATCTGATCATTTGATCTGATCATCTGATCTGATCATCTGAATTGATCATCTGAATTGATCATGTGAATTGGTCATCTGATCTGATCATCTGATCTGATCATCTAATCTGATCATCTGATGATCTGATAATCTGATAATCTGATAATCTGATAATCTGATAATCTGATCATCTGATCTGATCACTCACTTAATGATAAATTTTTTGAAGACCGAACAAAAAATTTGTAAGAAATATTTTTAATAAAAAATTTTAATTAAATTTTTTTCATTTAAAATCTTGAAATATTAACATGTAGCGTACAATTAAATCATTAAACTTTCTCTCGCTTTTTTTATAAATTTTTTAAAATTTTTTTTCCGCCATATTTTCAAAAATTTTGTGAATTTATTTTATGTTGGAAAAACATACACGTTTTAGTTATAATATTTCTGATGCTCGACTATAATTTGTTTATAAACATTGCAATTTTCCACAAAAAAAAATTTTTTTTTTTTTTAGTTAATTCAAATATTTCGGGCAGAATCCAGCGATTCAGACGCAACATTAAACAATACAGTAGCCCCAACCAGTCGATAATATTGAGTTTTTTTTTTGTCTGACGTAGTAGCTTCGGATCAGTTTTTTTTTTTTTTTATTTGGGTTTCTTTTTTTTTTTTTTTTTTCGTTTCGTGATGTATTTATTTGTTTTAATTTTTTTACGAAATCTCTCGATGAATTCAAACATAAAACTTGCCTCGAAATAGAACTTTTTTCTTTCTTTTTTTTTGTTGTCCACGAAATTTTTTTTTTTTTTTTTTTTTTTTTTTTTGGAAAAGTGCTAGACTTGCGGATGAGAACGGTGGTGGTGGTGGGCATCAGTGTCAGCAACAAAAAAAATGAACGTTTCAATTGGTTTTCAATAAACAAAGAATTTTACTCCCGTTGTGAAAATATTTGGAATTTGCGTGAGTGTTTGGGCGGTAAAAAATTAAAATTTTTTTTTTTTTGCTAAATTTGTTAAAAAAAAAGCTTTTGAAAACAATAAAACAAAAATATTGATTATATGAAAAATTATTATTGTTTCATGAATTTTTTTAGTAAAAAAACATTTTATTTTTAATTTTTTGCTGCCCTCAGTTGACCTTTTGCCAAGTAAATTTTTTTAAGTGTTTTTAATTTTTATTTATATTAAAAAATTAGATAAGAAAATAAAATCGAGACGCATCAAACAAAACCGAAAACTTACAAAATAATTTTTTCCAAAAACGAAAATGCAAAAATCAAACGTTCAATTAAATCAAACAAAAACAACAAAAATAAGCGGCAGATTGGCTTCTATAAAAACAACAAAAACAACAACGACAAAATCAACGATTGGAAAAATAGAAAAGTACTTCCCAAAGAAGTTCAAGTGTATTTTGGATGTGATCACATTCAAAAAGAAAAACAATAAATTTATTTAATAAAAATTTAAATCGAAATCAAAAACAAAATCAAAAACAAATTCGAAATAATTTAATAATCAAAATTATTGAGAAATCATTGCAATTATTAATAAAAAATAAAAATAAGCTAATACTCGAAGTAATTTCGATAATGGGATTGCCTAAAAAAGAAAGATTACAAAAAATAATCAAAAAAGCCAAAATACGAATACGGAGTGTAATAATCGTCGTCGTCGTTGTTGTCGTCGTCTTCGTCAAGAACAACAACAACAATATTTTCAAAATAATAACAATCGATAACAATCGATTTAATCGATAACAATCAATCAATCAAAATAATCGATGTTTCAAGCGAAACGATTAAAATCGTTTTAATATTTAATTGAAAAGCGTGTCTCTAAAAAGCAAGCAGCAAATTCGCAGAAAGAGAGAAAGACACCATAGATCTCGTTAAAAACAAAAAAAAATAAGTTAAATATATAAATTTTATATTTAAAAATATGTTTAAAAAAATATTGTACATAGAACCAATCTAAATAACTTTAATACATATACTATATATACTCAAAAACTTCAGTGCTTTGTAGACTGTTGACGTTTCGATCTAACGACCACGATCCACGATCCACTCTTGGCTTCTTTTCCATTTCGCGTTAACGAATCATGTTAGATATATTTCGCGGTCTGAAAAACCTTGTTAAGGTCAGTCACGTTAAAACCGATTCGCCAGTATTCCGCCTGCATTATTCTATAACTGTGATGGTATTGATGTCATTCTCGTTAATCATAACTACACGACAATATGTCGGCAATCCAATTGATTGCGTTCACACCAAAGATATTCCAGAGGATGTACTAAATACATATTGTTGGATACATTCAACATATACGCTTAAAAGTTATTTTAATAAAAAACAAGGCGTACAGGTACCCTATCCGGGCATTGGTAATACCGATGGCAACGAAAGTGAAAAGAAGCAATACAAATATTATCAATGGGTTTGCTTTTGTCTGTTCTTTCAGGTGCGTTAAATGTTTTTTATTTTTTTTTTTTTTTTTTTTTTTGTTTTTTTTTTTTTTTTTATTTTTTTTATTTATTTTTTATCAAATTATTTTATTATTATTTTTATCAAATTATTTTTTTAATATTTACCAACAATGTTTCCTATTTTAAGTTTGTTGAAAAAAAAAAAGAGAAACATTAGTCTTATGACTTTTAAAATAGAATATTTCATAAAATCATGTAAATCTTGAAAAACGTAACCAGCTCTATTTTTCTAGTCATCGAAGTTGTTGACCATATTCTTCTTTTACCTAAGAACTCTGCAGTACTCACAACAGATCAGTCTTTCTTAACCCTTTTCATGCGACAAAAAATATTTATATCAGAACCTCGAATTCGAAATGAAAGTTTATTTTATATCATAGCGTCAGGTTATTATTATCAATTTTTTTACAATCGCTAATTAGAGAACTATCTTTGCACCAGAAAATAAAATAAATTTCATGGAAATAAATAGTATGTTTGGAGTTAAATTTTTTTGAGGGCTTCTTTTATATAGTGGTATAGGGGCTTAGTCGAGAAAGTAGCCATTGCCATCATTATCTTTTAAACTGCAGCTCAGGAAAGTCATAGATGGACGCTCTATCTTTTATAGACTCCGACATAAGTTGTTTCGTCAAACGGTCAAATGCTGTTTAAAAATATAGAATACTTTTGGGGTTTACCATTGCCTCTTATTGCTTTCGGGTATTGGGTATAAAAACAGAATATTTATGAAAGCTTGTACAACATACATTTTTGTAGTTTTCCTAAACACGATATTATCTTTCAACTCATTTATTTTTAATGTCGACAAACTTACCCTTTCCTGTTTCCTGTTTCCTGTAGGGTAACAGAATACATTAACTTTATATCGAAAGTGGCAGTACCGTTTTTTTTTTTTTTTTTTTTTTTTTTTTTTTTTTTTTTGTTCAAAATTAATTAATCTTTCTCTGATAAAGTCTTCAATTTCGTATCTTCGAATCCGAGTTCGTTACCTGTCTTCAGTGTGAAAATCACTACTTTTGTTCTTTCATTTACAGAAGCCTCACCAATCATTCGATGCGCCAGTAACTTAAAAAAAAAAATTATATGCTTTTGAAACTGACAAATGTATTTCTTACGTTTTTATATTCAAAGAATTTTTATAAATAAATTGATCTATAAATTAAGTTTAAATTTCATCAAGATACATTAGAACTACAGTTTGTATAGGCATATAAGTTTATATAAATCAAATATAGAAAATAAAACTATTCACGAAATTAGGCTTTCCTTTTGGAAATATCTATTTACACTAATTGGTATTTTTTTTTTTTTAATTATATACAATATATAGTATGGATAGTATGTGGCATATATTTATCTTTCTGTGATTTATGTGCTATGTAAAATGCGGTGTAAATTAACATCCAATTATAGGTACAAAGATACAGCATACAAGCCTACAGCTCTCCCTTTTACACTCGATAACATTTCATATTTTTTTTTAAGTCATTTGAAGCTGTCATTTTAAAGTGCGGATATATTTATATATATTTTAGATGTGTTAATGTATTTGTACAATTCTATTTGGGGTGGCCCATATATACACATACGTAGCTATGGTATATCGTGTATTTGTTTGTATTTCAATATGCTTCAAACTGCTCGCATAAGTCATTATTTGATGCCAATTTGTTTAATATGGCGAAGGTGTGATGTGATGTTTTCATTTTTATAACTCGATGTTGCGTAGGTTTTTTATTTAGTTCATAAGGCTCGTTAACGTCATGTGTCGGATTGTTCTACACTAAAAGTTAATCTAAAGATAAGGGGCATATGCGGCAGGAGAAAGTGGCAGTAATAATTTTGCTGGAACATGTTCGACGTTTTTTTTTTTTTTTATTTTCTACAATATTATTATTTTTAATGAATTCAACAAGATCATTTAATGAACTTACGAATATGTTTATTATTTTTAACAAGTTCTATATTTTTTTTTTTTAGTGTTTTCCTACTCTATGGGAATACTTTGTTAAAATGTTTACAAAATGACGCATTAAAAGAGGCGACACAAAATAAAGTATAGTTTTATACTTATGTATTCTATAAATCAATATATTTTGCGTTGATCATTTAAAAGACTTGAAGGCTTACCTATAAACAATATATTTGATTAGTAACCCAAACCGATCATAGTCGGGGTCACAAAGAAAATAAATTCGGTATACATGTTACTGGGACCAAAACCATACATCATCTCTCACCCACGAAGGTGCCGGCTTAGATGTAGCTGGCCCAAGAAGAAAAACTTTGGGAACCCTTATGAAGGTGCACAGATCAATATTGACAGGAATTACCATAGCTGTGATATAATAAAATTAGCGGGCAGTCTCTGATATAGTAAAGTCCAAAATGTACATGAAGCTATATTACCTTGAATGTATTAGGACAACGCAACAGAGTGCAACTGTTGTGGATACTTGTGCACTCGAATATTCCTGGTAATGAGAAGGCAGACGTTCTAGAAAGGGGACGCTGCAATATCTTTTATAGGTTCAGAACCTTTTTGTTCCACACACTTAATGAGACAATATGAAACAAGAGGAAACGGGCCAGGGATAAACACTGGAGGGATTCAACTCTAAGGTCACCAAAATTTTGGTTTAGCTGAGCAGAACCCAGCAGGATTATTATAAGGCTCTTAACGGGCCACTGTAGATTATAAAGATTAGGGTTAGAGACAGAAATCTAAACAGTAAGGGCTTACACCTGTCTAGGTAGCAGTATACTTGCCCGCATGCAATAATAATAATTCTAGGTCCGGAAAATATACGATCCATTGTAAAATGAGAGTGGGCGTGGCACCCCATAAAAGCTATGGACGGAGGTGGTAACATAAGGCGGAGGGCATGGCACAAAATAGGCCTATCGGAACGGGACACGTATGGTAGGTGATAGGTTGAATAAGAGTGCTGATGCCACAAAAAAAATTTAAAACGAACTTTTTGCGTCATCCGAGCAAGGCCGGGCATTTTGGTTAGTTTTAAAGATTTACAAATATAAACATACTCGTAGGTACATATTTTATTTGTTGAAACAAAAACAAACTCAATGAAAATAGAGACACAGTGAATCAATTTGTACCGGAAACAATATCAGCAGCTTTGTTTGTAAATTTCGAATCTTTGATCTTTCAGAACTTTTGCGCATATTTTGTTTTGTAATTTTACGCTTTTTTACGCTGTCTATCTGAATGATTTGACTGTATTAGAAAATATATTTAAACCAAATGCAAGGTAACATAATAAAACAATGTCTAAGCATCATTTAATGTAGAAGACAATATTATAAATTTATTTTTAAGCATTTAACTGACTATGACGGCGACGTCTATAATTGTTTTGTGACACTAACCGAAGCAAAACAAAAAAAATTATGGATCATATCAAGCAGTGAGAAAGATAAAGATATGAGTTTATGAATTGATATGCATGATTGTTTGGGGGAAGATACAATTTATGTATTGTGTAATAAACATGAACAATGATCATCATCAATGATCATCATCATCATAGACATCCTCGTAAGCATCAACACTCCTTTTCTATTTTTTCTATTTATTATTTGGTACATGGAATGCGTTATACTGTGCCCATTATTCTGTGCTCTGCTAATGCGATCTGTGACAGAATTAATCTGGCCAAGAGCAATTATCGTTTTTGACAAGCAACGGACGAACCGAACCGGCAATCTGACATTAAATGTTTGCGTTAAAGCGTTTAACTTATTATCAGAGTGAAACAGAGAAGAGAGAAATAGAAAGAGAGAGAGAGAAGAAAACTTGTGACAAGTGTCAATTACAAAAGTAGCAAATATATAAATGGATGAAAAGATGAATGTATGGATGGATACGTAGATCGATGAATGAGTAAGTGTGCTGATGCTCTAGTTTTGTGGGCGGTAAACGGTTTATTGTATTATTACCAAAAGTATTTCAACTCATATGCGTCACGCATTCGCATTCGCATTGTACAAGGACATTCATATAAATTGGACAGCAACAATATCAACAGACAAAACGTATGACAATAATTATGAAAAAAACAATTTAGTATTCGAATATTTTTTATTCTGCAGCAACAGCAGCAGATGTTGCGATCATACATTCGTTATGGGAAGCTTCCTAGCAGCAAGTCATAATAGTCATGTGCAGAATAATATTTTAAAATTATTGTACTATGTACGATACTATATGGTATTTATAGGGACAGACATTAAAGTATACAAACAGACTGTCAGACGGACGGACAGACAGACGGACGGACAAATGAATAGATCGACAGACGTACTCGTAGAGAGACAGCAGCCGTATAAAAGAAAAATAACTACAAAAACTACGAGAAAAAAAAAACGAAAAAATTAAATTAAAATGCGAAGATATAAAAAATTAATAATGCTGGCCAATTGCCAACATTGCGGCTAATGGTTGCAGCACAGTGCGTTCAACGTAAAATATCAGTGTGACCGTGTTTTATATTTGTTGTTTTAGTTTTAGTTTTTGGTTTTGTGTTTTTATTGTCAAAAGCAGGGTTACTTTCTTTGAATCGAATTTCTGAACACATTTTAGTGATCCTTTAACTAAAATTTAGTGAGCACAGTGCCGGTATATAAACATTTTTTAAGTTATGAATTCCATGCGGTTCAGTAAAGTTCGGAAGTCATTAGCTGATCAGTGATCACGGTTCTCGTTGAGTATTTTTGTGTGGGGTATTTTGAATGGTAAAGTACATATATGTCGAAGAGCCACAGTACATAGTTCAACTTAAAGACAATGTTCGACAGAAAATAAACACAGAAACAGTGTTGGAAACAGTGTTGCAAAAGAGTGATTATCGAGTTGCAGTGTGATTAGCGACTGCGACTTGTAAATCGCTGTTCGCGAAAAACAGCCACACTTGTTTAGAACGACATTTTGACCGAAAACATTTTGCATTCTGCCGTTTTTTTTTTTTACAATTTTTCTAAAAAAGAAAGTCACAATTCACTTCGTTTTCTTTTAATATTTTTGTTGCAATTGCGCTTTCACCATTCAAACGTTTCAATAGACGATCGCACTTTCAGTGAATTTAAAGTTTTTGGCGAAGCAAGTGATTGGAAAATGTACCAACGTATTTCAGTGTTCAAGCGAATATGAACGATTCGCGAAGAGTGATCAAACACCAATCACTGTTAAATGAACAGTTTCATTGTTCGTGACGAGCGATACTCAAAATCGCCGATAACTGAACATGTTCACTGAGTAACAAGAAAATTGCAAATCACTACATTCAGTCGTAGTGCGAAATTGCGATTTTTAAATCACTGTGAAAAATCACCGTAAGTGATTTTTGTTGGCAAAACTATTCGAACCATCTGTCAACTTATATACTAATTGCTGCTAATAATTTAGCTTGTAAAATGAGATTTAAATTAAAATGAATAATTGAATCAAAATTCTCACTGCAAATTGCCACAAAATGCGCTGCTGTCTATATTATTTCCCGAATTTTTGTACAACTTAGTTTTTTTTTTCTTTCTTTTTAATTTTTTGTTTTTCTAAAATAATTTTCATTTTGTTTAATTCGTTTTCTTTTGTGGCGCTTCGAATTGAAGTTGTATATTTTTGTTGGGCGCTCAACTAAAAAGTACAAATAATATCTTCCAAACACTAATTTGCCGATTCGATTATATTTTTGATTGAATGAAATGAAAATAACGCACACAAGATATAAAATAAAAATAAAAAAAAAGAAGAAGCCACTTGACGGCAACCCCAAACAATTCAGTTTCAATTTTGTTTGCATTAAAGCGCATCGAACAAGTTGAATGCATGCCAACAAAGCATTTTGGGGCATGCCACCGATTATGGCTGACACCCACCGACCCACCGGATCCGATCTCCTGTTTCATAGTCTAGTCTGTCGTCAAGTAAATGCAATTTGTTTAATTTTAATATTTTAAGAAAACTAAACTAGAGAAAAATTGTTCCTTCTTTCTTTCTTTCTTTCTTTATTGTATTTGTTTTTGTTTTTCTGAAATACTCCTCCAGTCGAACAGTTTCGTTTAGTTCAGTTGTTGGCATTTCATTTATAAATATCGTAGTACGAGTATGGATTTTAAAAAAGCACAACTAGAACTTAGTATTGTATTTATAGGTATACTACATAGTGTACACATTTATGGTCGAAGTTTTTTTACTTTATTTTTTTTTATTTTTTTTTTTTTTTAGTTTTTTTTTTTTAATGGTATGCATACTCGTATATGGTAGATTCCATTGCTCCATATCTGACACGATTTGCATGAACTGTCCGCAGATGTTATGTTGGTTCGATTCACTTTTCACTTTTCAGCCCCATTCAAAATTTTTTAATTTTTTTTTTTTTTTTTTTTTTGTTTTGAAACGTATACGTTTGCCTTTGTAGTTGGTCAATTTGCCAGTAAATGCGTCAGTCAATTTAAAATTTGAAGTCAGGCACGTTCGAATTTTCGTTTGATCAATAAGAAGATCGATGCATTGTACGCTGCATAGCTGCAAAAATTTGAAGTGTAAAGCAGATGCATTTATGTATGCATTTATTAAAATCGATTTGAATTTGATTAGGAATGTCATGAAGCCATGACAGACCCCCATAAAAAATGTGAGTCGTTTTAGCTATTATGTTCATCCGTTTGTCTTACTGTCAGCCGTATAAAACCGATTACTGTAAAGGCAAAATAGCTACCAAACTTTGAACCTTTAATAGTGTAGAAACCCCTTTAGCCAATTTTAAGGCTTACTTAACCAAGAAACGCCAAATTCGATTTGAAATTCGCAATCTGACCAATTATTATAAATGGTCCCATACAAATTTCATTATAACTTTAAAGGATTTCACTTCAGAACTTGAAAAATTTAAAAAGCTATGGTGAATTCGTAAAAAATGTTTTTTTAGCAAAGGACATACATTGCATATTTATTTCGTTTTGTTTAGTTTCATAAAAGCAGACAGACAGACAGACTCATTATTAGAATATTTATTTTCAAACTGGGTCGAATGAAAGACAAACAAATAAAAAAAAAAAAAAAATAAAACATAAAAAGACGAAAGAACAAGAACGAAACCGAAACTGAAAACGAAAACAACTTAAAATGCAATAAAATAGAGAATTGATTATTCAATTAAATCTAAAGCAAATAATTCTGCAACAACAACAACAACAAAAAATGTACGCCACATTGCCATTGCTGACTTTTATTCGAAATTAACTGAACTTTCACCTCGACTGGCATTCATTTCAAAATTATGAAAGGCATAATAAAAATTTTCTTTAATTGCTCAGAAAGAAAAGCACATAAATTTATTTGCCAAACGATGCCTAAGCTCGCTGAACAGGAGAAGATCAACTGTGCGTTCGGTAATAACAATAAAAAAAAAAAAAAGAAATAAAAAAAAAAATTTAGGAAAAAATAAAGAAAATGAATTTTTTTTTTTTTTTTTAGTATTAATATAAAAATTATGCTACATCAAAATTTTTAAATACTACATGGGAACGCAAAATACAATAAACTTATCTCGAGAGCTATCTGTCTGACGATGAAAACGACGACGACGTTGATCGTAAAGTAGCATTGAAGACTTGCATATGGCGCCACCTACGACAAAGAAAAGGATTACGAATTTTGCCTAAAGCCATTGCCTGATGCGAAAGTGAATGCCATAAATTTTGTATATACACATAACAACATAATTTATTATATTTACTATGATAGCGTTCTACTATAATACACCTCGATATACAATATAATATATAGTATGTTGCTGATCTTTCTTTTTAAACAGCAAACAGCAGCAATGGCAGTGGCAAAAGATACTTTTGTATCTACAAGTATGCATGTATTTGTAGCTATAGAAAAAAAAAAAAAAAAGATATATATTTGCCATTTGCCAATTGTCGATGCGAGTTATTATTAATTTGTCACTCGTCGCGTAGCATAAATTAAAATGCTGTCAAACTGACACCCCATCAAAAGTAAAGACAAACGGACAGATGGACCGAGGACCGGGATGGAAACTTGCGTGTATCTATGAATGCATGAAATAGATTTTCTTTTAATTGTCTTAATGGTTTATGTGACAGAAAAAAAAAGATTTCTCATGCCGAAATCATGAAAAGTAAATTAGAGCAATTTGAGAAATAGTTTAGAAACTGTGACTCTATTCTTAACTTTTTTGTAACTCTTCAACGGCAGCTGATAGTGCCCTATAAAATAAATACATAAAATATAATATTGATCAGTAAAGAAAGCAGCAATCTGATGCGTCTGTCCGTCTGTCTGTCTCTTTATAAAGTGCAAACTACATAAAACTCCAAAATATCCTTAAAATGCGTAAAGTGTACCTCGTGTTGTCGTTCGGCTTCTTCAGATTCTTGTGTGTGTTTGTCATATATTTTTTTTTTTTTATTTATTTATTTTTATTTTTTAATATTGTCTATGAAACTATTTTGTTTAGTTTCGCGTTTTATTTTTCTTTTTTTTTTTTTTTTTTTTGAGATAAACTAACAAGGCCACACCAAAAAAAAAAAAAAAGAACATTTCGGTAAGACGATATTAAGTACACTTAATGTCTTTGGCATTGTTCTTTTGAATTACACTTTTATAAAATAGTGTGACGACAGACAAAGATTTTGTATATTTGTTTTTTTTTTTTTTGTTCTTTTTGAGATCTTAATTTATGCTCATGGACAGCGTGGGAGTGCAGGCATCATCATTGGCATCATTTGCAAAACGTTTTGATTTTTAAGCTGCAAGTGTTATTATCGATGATCAACTCAATTCTCTACTCTCCACTCTACTCCTCTCTTCTTGTCCCCTAATGATATTGTTTTGTAATCTTTTGTGACATTAACATTTGGTAAATGCATTAATGCCTCTAATCTTTGTTATTATTGGATTCAGAATTGTGGTTTTATGGTTTTATAAAAAAAAATAATAATCAGTTTTAAGGTCAATCTGCTGCATGAAAATTGAAAATTTCAGGGAAAAGTTTACAAAAAAAAAAAATAAACAAATAAATAATGAAAAAAGTTAGGTTGTACTAAAACAAGGAAAAACTTTAACTTTGGTAAAGCGGAACTTTCGATACTCGTCACACGAAATTTTCGTGACAAAAATTTTATGAAATTTAAGGTGACTTTATATAGGTACTATCATATATCTCTATATCATATATGGTACTCTCTGTACAAAGTCTGGATTTTTGTTACGAAAATATCGTAAGACGTTTTTCCTAATCTTTATTTAATGTATATAAATAGTTATCGGATCATTATCAAATGTATATTGTGCAAATCTAAACTGTGACTACCATAACAAAATTTTTCACCGTATTTGAAATTAACAATTTTTATACCCTGTACCCAAAAGGGTAAAAGGGTATATTAAGTTTGTGCAAATGTGTGTAACAGACAGAAGGAGACTTAATAGACCCTCTAAAGTATGTATATCTTTGATCAACATTGAAAAAGAATTCGAACTAGCTACACATATGTCAGAGCTAGAGCGATCATATTCGAAATATAGACTCTCCTAAGCCGTCAAGTGTAAACTTGCAAACGGTTTTTCTATAGCCTTATTTTTCCCAAAATTTTGGGAAGTCTAAGAAGTCTTAATTTAGTTTAATTTATGCCTGTGATAGTTCCGAAATATCCCAATATGGGAAGGAGGAACAGAATTTTAGGTATAGCCCCCCATATAAATATACTAAGATAGGACTTAACTTAAGGTACATAAAGATTGGGTACAGAGTATCTCGCAGTCAAGCATACTCGACTTCAGCGTTCTTTCTTGTTTTATATGAAAACTCCAAAATAAACTTTTGATTCCTATGGGGGCTACATTATATAATGACCTGATTCTTACCAAATCTCTTCTGTAGACATGAGTTGTTTTTTTTTTTTTTTTTTTTTAATTCGGAGTGAATATATTCATAAATATTAATTATTTTCATACAAAAACTCAAAAATGTGCGTTTTATTTGTATGAGGGTTACTCTCTTGAGTGGGCGAGGCAATCTTATTTTAACATACAAACTACCTAGGAGCGTTACCGCTATCGTTAAGAACTTGAGCATTTGAGTTTTAGCTAACTATTTAGAAACTCGTGCTGATCGATAATATTTATACTTTATAGGGTCAAAGATGTTTCCTTTATTGCGTTACAAACCTTCTGACAAAATGATAATACTCGTTTACACTTTGTGTGGCCGCTTTAAAGAATCTTCTCAGCTTGTCAGACCTAGATCCTTGACTAAGAAAAGTCAAGTAGAAAATGAAGCTAGAAATGCTAAAATACAATAAAGATTGTTTTGTTAGGAGTGCATTTTCAAATTATAAAAATTTGAGCTCAAAAAATATTTAATTTGTTTCCAAATAAATTTTAAACGTTCTTAATAAAAAAAATAAATAAATAAATGTGTACGAAAAGGAGATTTTCTTTTTATTATTGTTGTTGTTTATAATGTTTGTATTAAAAAACAACAAAGTATTTTATGTATACAATAAGTTTCTTCTTCTTCAGAATAGATTCAACCAATATTTTGAAAATATTAAAAGAAAAAAAATTTTTTTTTTCCATTTTGCATTTATTTGCAGGCAATATTATTTTATACACCAAGATGGCTGTGGAAATCTTGGGAGGGTGGCAAAATTCATGCGCTCATTATGGACTTAGACATAGGAATTTGTTCCGAAGCAGAGAAAAAACAAAAAAAGAAATTACTTTTAGATTATTTATGGGAAAACCTAAGGTGAGTCAATAATAATCATAATACAACTATGAATAACGAGTCGAATATTTAACTCAAATATTTTTTTTTCTTAATTGTAGATATCACAATTGGTGGGCGTATCGGTATTACGTATGCGAATTACTGGCCCTAATAAATGTGATAGGTAAGTCAATATATTATACAATATATTTAAAATATGTACTTATTCGCGTTTATGACATTCCAAATATTAACTGCAGCTCTTTCAGAGCAAAAAAAAAATAATAATAATAATAAATTCTCAAAAAAAAAAAAAAAAAAAAAAAACCGAAAAATAAACAAAAGATTCAGCAATCTTTTTGTATTTGTATTTGTATCTGATGATCTCGTAATGTGAGTTTTTCGTTTTGTATTTGCATGAGTAAATTTTCTGGGTAAAATCAATGACGAATTTTTATCAACTGACCACAATTTTGGCTTCTTAAAAAAAAATAAACAGACAGCTTCTTCGTTTGTTGCTACCGCAACTTTTGTTTTGTTTCTTGTTGAATTTATTGATGAATGAAATAAACGATCGATCGATCGAACGAACGAACGAATACACCATTATAAAGTCAACCTATGATGAAATTGTGCAGATAGAATTTTTACTAACTGATGATGAACTGCTACTGATGGGTCGCAATATATTTTATATTAAATTTATATAACAATTCCGTTGGCGACGTCGAGTGTGAAGCAACAATGACCGTCTTCTATCGTTTCGATCTGAACCGATTCGATTCGGTTCGATCGAATTGAACTGAACTGACAGAATATCAAAATAATGAACTGTCAGAAAATATTGAATTCGAATGAAATAAACAATAAACTCATTGAGCTGCAACAGCGTACGGCGTACAGCAAAAAAAAAAAAAAAAAAAAACAGTACTTGTGGCTCGTGATCACGGCAGGTGTGCGTGTGGCAAGAACTATGCGCACCACCACCACATTCCACCATAATGAGTCTTGAGGTCCAACGGTGTAGCAGTTACGATGTATATATATTTATATATTGTATATCGATCGATCGATTCATTACGAAATTCAGGGCTTTTGTTTAATGTGTTTATAGTTTACAGTTCAACCTGCATAAATATTTCGTACAATTTGTAATTGATCTTTAATACTTATTGTACCCATTGATCAATCGAATGAATTAACTTAGCGCACCCGTAATAATGTTCGCATTCGCATCGAACGGGGTCAAAGTGTTGAAATATTTATAGAGATACAGCATGCAGACTCCCGTCGACCGCAGCGCTTCTGTTGAAATCGAATAATTGGCCTTGGCTAGAAGTTATTTACGAGTAAATGTTTAAAAAAAAATTATAATCATGATAATAAAATAGATAACAAATCGATTCAGAAATTATCCTGATAAAGTATTGTATTAATTATTTATTATTTTTGATTTTAATGCTCTACATAAATTTAAGTTAAAAGTTATTTGTTAACAGAATACATGGGTTTTTAAAAAAAAAAATGTTTCTATGTCCGCTATGAACGTTGAAACCATACAACCGATGAGTCCCAAATCGGTATCATTTTAGAGGCAACAATGCAAGTTTTATTATAGAACACTGAAACAATGCATTGGACATATTCGGTTTATTTATGAAGTCGTTTTGTTTTTGTATCAGCCACAACATATTGTGCTCGCGCTGCAACTGGTATTTTTTAGCATGTTTTTGCCTGCAATCAAAAAAAATATATATACAAAAAAACCGCGATGCGAAACGGAAAAGAGCCAAAAGGTAACCGAAATCAGCCCGTATTAGCACACGCCGGGTATCCGTTAGTACTTAATAAATCTTTGAGAAGAAAGGAACCTTTGAAAATCGTCTAGATTATAGCTTTCTTTTCCGGTTTGGTAATATAAGTTTGGTTGCTGTGATACAGTATTCGGTTTCGATTTCAGAGGACTTTTTATCCTCAAAATGATTCTATGACAATTCAATTTTAAATTCACTTCACATTCATTTCTTTTTTATTTTAAAAGTTTTTTTTTTTATAGGTCAAATGTTTCTTATGAATCGATTTTTCGATGGCGAATTTATGACATTTGGCTTAGATGTGATAGAGTATATGGAAGCCGATCAAGAAGATCGAATGGACCCTATGATTTACATATTTCCGAGAATGACCAAATGTACATTTTTTAAGTACGGTTCGAGCGGTGAGGTGCGTATACACATACATACTCGTACACTATATCTTGTTATAATTAAAAAAAATCGAATTGTTTTTTATTATTTTTTTGTTATATTTTAGGTGGAGAAACACGATGCAATATGCATATTACCGTTGAACGTTGTTAATGAAGAAAATCTATATTTTCCTTTGGTTTTGGTTTATATTATTAACGCTTCTTACATTATTAACGCTAATATACAGGGTGGTTATTATATTTTCACCACGTATGAGAGTTTACTTATTTCGTATGCGATTTAGGTATGTTCATAAATTTGTTTAATTATTTTTTTATACTTATTAATTGTTATTTTTTATAATTTTTATATTACAGGTTAGTGCGTCGCGACGCTATTGAAATAATCGTTCGTCGTTCGAAGATGGGCGATTGGTTTTTATTGTATTTATTAGGTGAAAATATAGATACAGTTATATTTCGTGATGTTGTACAGGATTTAGCCAATCGTTTAGGACATAACCAACACCACAGGGTGCCTGGATTAAAAGGTGAAATACAGGATGCATGATATTGGGAGTATTAGAAACATTACAAAATGCAATTGTCGTCTCGATCTGAAAGCAACAACAACAACAACAAAAAGAAACACAATCCACCAACATTGTCAGCCAAAAAAAAAAAGTTAAATAAAATAACAAAAAAAAAATACATAATAAAAAAAATAAACAAATATTGAAAAATATTAAAAAAAAGCAACAAAAAAAATATCAAATCCATACACATAAAAGCAAAAGCAGCCACTGCAGCTACAAATGCCAGCTACTTTGCTACCGCCGCATGCTTCATACAACATTAAATCAACAACAACAAAAAAAACGAAAAAAAAACAATCTAAAAAAAAAAAAATATAAAAAAAATAGTTATTGTAACTATAAAAAACTGTGAAAACAACCAAAAAAATGAAACGCTACCACATCGAAGTCATTTCAGTCACAAATAAAGCCATCTGAAAAGATCAAATACAAACAAAAAAAAACTACAACAACGAAATCAGAAAACAGTACACAAACAGCAAAAGCAACAGAAGTACTGCAGAAGGAATCAAAACCAAAAGAAAGATAGACAACAACAACAACAAAAAACAACAACAACGAAATAGTACTATTCAAATAGAAAGATAAATACGCAGAAGCACATTGAAGGCGAAAAGTTATGAGCAGCGTGAACGGATTTTCAAACTTCCGGTTGCGAACGCTACAAACAGCAACATGCCACATAACAACAGCAACACAACAGAACTTCAAGTTACAGCAACATGTGCTCGCTGTGTATTAGATCTTTATCAATTCAGATCGGTGCTATAAATGGATCATCAACTTAGCCACGCTTCCTAGAGACTCTTAGATGCATAGAAAGCCTAGCCAAAATGTATAGATCAACAAAACGCACCATGCTGCCATTCATCAAAAATTCATCACGAAAGCGAAACAAAAATGTCACTGCCAACTGCCAGAATGTCATCGCCATCGTCATCGTTCGCTACAAAAGGACACGCTAACGCCAACGCCAATGCCAACGCCAATGCCACACGCCCACACGCCGGAATTGAGCCGAATGCACTTAAATTAAAGCAGTCAGCAGCTTGTCTTAAGAAAACCAAAAAAATCATTAAAATTTCATCAAATTACATCAAATCATAAAAAAAGAAAAAAAAACAATTTTTTTTTTTTTTATAAAAAACAAAAAAACAAGCAGCAGTGAGACGACGCACGCAAAGAATTGCATATTTGTATTCCACAAATTACACAAAAACAAAAAAAAAAGAAAAAAAAATTATATAGAAAACCAATATATAGGTCCCAATTAAGGCGAAATTTTAGCAGCAAAAAAGAACAAAACAGCAAAAAAAAAAAAAAAAAAAAAATATTTAAAAAAAAAGAAGAAGCAGCAAATGCGCCAAAAAAAATAAAATAAAACCCATTATATAATAATTTAAATTAAAATAAATATATTATATTATATATAGTAAATACTTTTAAGTACACAATCTGAAAATGTGTAATGACATCTTAAAGTGTTCATGAATTTGTATGTAGCATAAATGAGTTTTTTTTTTATAAATATATATAAAAAATAAATATATATAGTAATATATATATGTATATAAGTATATATATTTATATATACATATACATATCCATACATTATAATATGTATGTATAATATATATATATATATATATATATATATATTTATATATGAAATATGTATCACCCCGCAAAGAAACAAAACACAAACAAAGAAAAAAAAGTAATAATAAAAATGAGGTAAAATAAAAAAAAAAAAACAATTATTGTAGTAGCATTTTTTTTTATAAAACAAATATTAAAATAACTAATAAATTTAATAACGAAAACGAAAATATTTTTTTTTTAAAACTTATAAAAGAAAATACAAAATAAAAATATTTAAATATACATATATATACTATATCACTTTAAAATATAATAATAAAAAAAAAATAAAAACAAAATCATCGACAAATTCATAAAAAAAAAATGGAACGAAATAAAAGTAAAAAAAAAATAAGTACGCAGTAAAAGAAGAAAGAACGAAGCTATACAAACTATATAAAAATAGAATGGAAGAGAGCCTAAAAATAAGAAATAGCGCGCATCAATAAGTAACCGATTACAAGTAATTGATAACGATAAATAAAAAAAACAACAATATAATCATAAAAAAAAAAAAAAAAACTAAAAGAAACTCTAAAACTTAACTGTCTATCTCTCTCTCTCTCTCTCTCTATTTTACACACAACGAAAATTCTCTAATTGGCTAATAGCAGTTTACAGTTCACAAATACAATTTCTCTCCTCTTCACACACACACACACAAACACAAATCGAACACCAATCCTAAGCTACGCTTACACACTCACGCTTGCTCTTTTAATGTGTACAGTTAATCCATATACAAAAACTAACCAAACAAAAAAAACAGCTGATTCTCATACAAAAAATAAATTGATTAATAAAATTTATAAAAAAAAAACAAAAAATGATGCTGATTAATTGTAACTACAAACATACTTACTAAAAAAAAATAAAACAAAAACAAATCAATTGGAATTGCTTGTGAAGAACGCTCGAATTGTTAAAATGCAGGAAAATCGAAATATTTGACACTGTATGCAAGAATTGTTGTCGGGATCTCATTTATAAATACTCGTAAATGCATTCAAACTCATAAACACACACATACATTCAAACTAAAAAACACCATACCATACCATACAATACAATACATACATACATAGAAATATCCGTCCAATAAGAATGTTGATCAACGCGATTTTCGCCAATTACAACTCAGTAATGAAGCAAATAAAACAAACAAACAAAAAAAAAAAATTAATAACATCAAAAAATTGAAGGAAAAAGAAAGTTAAGCAATAAGAACAATTACGCAAGGATGCAATTTAATTAATTTAATTTTTTTTTTTATTATTGTTATTCAAATTTTTTTTTTTTTTTTGGTTTAAAGTTCTTGTCATTTTTGAGCAATAATCTTACAAAAAAAAAAAAAAAAAAAAAGAACAATAAATAAAAATAAAATAAAATCTAATACAGAAAGACTAATATTGTGCCTGACTGGAAAAATAAAATATTTTTTATTTTTAATAAATAAAATTTTTTTTTAAGGTTTGTTATATATAGGCTTTTTTTAAAGTAATTTTATTTATTATTATAATTTTTTTTTTTATATATATAAATAATAATAATTATTTTTTTTATTATTATTTTTTATTAAAAATCTTTTTTTATTGATTTTTTTTGTTTTTTTTTTTTTTTTTAATAATAATTTTTTTTATTATAAACTTTTATTATTATGATTATTATTAAAATTATTATTATTATTATTATTATTAATATTATTATTATTATTATTATTATTATTATTATTATTATTATTTAATTATTATAATTATTATCTTTTTTTAAATTTTTTTTTTATTATTATTATTTTTTAATTATTTTTTTTATTATTAATTTTTTTTATTATTAACTTTTTTATTATTAATTTTTAAAAAGTTAAAAAACTTTTTTTATTTTTTTTTAACACATAAAATCGAATTATATTTTTATTTTTTTCTTTAGCTATTTATTAAATTTTTTTTAACATTTATATAATTTTGATAATACAATTTATTACAGTTAATATTTTTTATTTTTTTTTATTTTAATATTTAAGTTATTGCATTCACTCAACTGCGGACGATATCTACAGAAAAGCGCCATAGTATAAAATAGAACAGACTAGAAAATGTATATGTATTAGCAAATATATATTAAATCAAGAAAAAAAATTATAAATAAATAAATACAAAACAAAAAAAAATGGGAAACCTACTTGAAAGTATTCAAAATCAAGTCTAAAAGCAACAACAACAACAACAAAAACAACAACACTGCCAATATAAGTAAATTATAACAAATTTTTTTAATGCTCAAAGTAAAAAGAAGAAGAAAGAAAACCTCTGAAGATACCATTATATATATAGGTACTATATTATATACTTATTTATGTGTAAACATCAATCATCAATAAAACATAAATATAGTATATAAAACTATAAAAAAAAAAAAAAATAAAATAAAATCAAAAAATAAATACAACATTCTCGAGCGTTTTTCACTGTGCGCATCGATACTGTAAGCGGCGCCACTGGCAATAATTTTAAAGGTGCTAATACAAAAGACAAAGATAATATTTAAAATTGCATTAAAAACGAAAATGAAACTAAAATATTACATTATACAATAGAGTAGTTTATATACTCGTAGTATAGCATTTTCCCATAATCCAGCCAGAGAATATCCTCTTTTCCAAAACAAGACCAAAAATTTCAAAATATTGAGACACAATTTATACATACATTTACAATTAGAGACTTACAGGCAGCAATAAATACAAAAATATCATTAGTAACATTTAATATACATTAAATATATATATATAAAAAAAAAACAAAAAAATATATATACATAAAAAATATAGATAAAAAATTTGGCATTCAATTTTTTTAAACATTAAATTTAGCTTAATTAAATTTCTGCAATTGGACAAGACCAATTAGAAAATCAACCAGTGTGTTTATATGCATTTGTGTAATTTAATAAATTTAATAAAAAAAAAAAAAAAGTTGTTCCTGAAGATTTTTCTTATAATTTTTTTTTTTTTTCAAACAAAAATAATCGATAATTCTTACAAATTGCTCGAATATTATGTAAAATTATTTGTATGAGAATGTTCCAATAGCTTACAAACATACTTAACAACATAAAAATATATTGTAAAATATAATGAAGACATTTTTTATGCAAAAGAATGACAAAAATCATTTTTTTTTATATATAATATTTTTTTAAGTAGACAAAATATACTCAAAGATGAACGAACGAAGGTAGTAGTTTCTAGCAAGAACGGGGCATACATATATGAATTGAATAATAATTATAATAATATTAATAATAATAATAATATATATATAAAGTATATTAAGCCATTAGTTACATAAATAAATAAAATAATTAATTTAATTAAAATAAAAAAAATAAATAAATAAAAAATAGTTAAAATAATTCTTTATAAATAATTATAATGAACCAAAATAAAAAAAAAAAATAAAATAAAATAAAAATAAAAATAAAAAAAGCAAAACAATACAAAATAAAATATACATTAAAATTAAATAATATAAAATTAATTAAATAAATAAAAAACAATGAAACCAAAAATTTATTTTAATACTTTAGCATAAGTTGAAACTTAGTGTTGTAAGTGAAATTTTTTTAAACTTTTTTTTTAAATTTGCTAGTAAGTTTAAAATAAAAAAATAAGTAAATAAAATATAGTTGCAAGTAGTTATATAAATTAAAAAAAAAAAAAATTAATATTAAATAATAAAAAAAAAATAAACAAAAATATATAAATAAATTATAATTATTTTAATTTAATAACTATGAGATTTAATTATAATTGTAATACTAACTGTAGTTTAAAGCTAATTAATATACATAAATATATACAATTATATGTATATAAATATATGCAAAATATTAAAATGAAAATAGAAAATTGCCATTAGTTCTAGCAATATTTAAAATAGTAAAAAAAATAAAAATAATAATAATAATAAAAAATAAATACTTTAAAAAACAAATTTGTATGCAGCTATTTGAGAGTACTTACATAATTAAAGCAAGCAGCAAAAACAAAAAAAAAAAATTATTGGTGAAAAATATATATAACTAAAAATATAATAAATCGATAAAAAAAAGTGCAAAACTAAGAATTTTTTTTTTTTCATAAAGAGGCAATAATAATTAAAAACATAAAAAAACAATACCTAGAGTGTCGATAACAAAAATAATAATAATATGCGCCAATGCATTTGCTGCTCTCATCACTCACTGTAAATTACAAATACTCATACTAACAATACACATACATACATTTAGTAGGTATACATATACATGCATATATGTTATATATACAAAACATACATATATAGTATAGATACATAAATACATACACACATACAATACATAAAAGCATAGAATGCAAACAAACAAAAAGATATGCAATTTACTTCAATATTCAAAAATTTATTTTAAATGTTGGCAAAAAATTTTAACTCGAAAATTCAACTCAAATGCACAAATATTTTTTTTTTTATTGTTTAATTTTTTGGATTTTGAAGTGCTAAAGAGAAATTTAAAAACATTAATTTTAAAATAAGCAAAAAACTATTGAATTTCATGACTTAAAAAAGGGGAAAGAAAAAAAAAAAGCTGCACAGAAGATGCTCCAGCTCCTTGAACATGAGCTCCAATTATTATAAGTTTTATTTTTAATTCAACAAACTGTTTTGAGAGTATCGATTATTTGGAGTATCGATATATTTTAAGAGGTTTCCACATCAAGAAATAAATAAAGGAACACTGGCTGAGCAGTGGACTTATAGCATGAATGCTAAGCGTTTCGTTCTGCTCAAAAGAATTTATTCATTGTTCAGAATTTAGGAGTAACCTGAATGTTTACACTGCCATTTTAAATATCACAATATCGGGACTCTTAAATTAAAGGCGTAAGTAAAATGTGTTGCATAGTTTCAGGCTTAAAATAAACTCTTCAATTTTTAAAAAATAATTTTCCATTTTATTCGATACATTTTTTTTTTTATACATTGAAAACTTGTTTTTACTTTCTTCAAAAATAAAATATTTTGTTTTTTTTTTTTTTTTTTGCCAACAATTATTTAAAAAAAGAATCATTAAAAACATTAATTAATTAAAAACTGCCAATTTATTAATCAAAGTAAAATTGAGGCTTTTGTTATTTTCTTCTAACAAAACAAAAAATAAAAATAAATAAATAAAAGAGATTCGAGCGAGAAATGGAAATGTTAAATACAATAAAAATACATAAGTACATGCATACAACTATATAATAAATTATATATAATATACATATTATATTATATATATATATACAATATATAAATATAAAATATACACAAAATTATTAATAAAAGCATAAATAAAGCATAGAAAAAAAAATAATTAAAACTGATGAAATATTTGCTGAATACTTACACACAAAAATGCGAAAAAAAATAAAAAAATTAAAATAAAACAAAGTTTTGGAAGTTGCATTAGCGCATTTAGTGAGATAAAGTTTATTGTTCTAAGGCATTTTAGCTCTTTATTTTTGTCTGAATTATTTAATTGTTTACTATTTTTTTTTTTTTTAGAGAAGAACAAAAAAAAAACTTAGCAAAATAAAAAAATGGAAAAATAATAAGAAAATGTAGCAGACAATAATTAGGAAAACTAATGTGGAATATGTCATTTTGCTTAAATTTTTTTTACGTTTTTTTTTGTTTCTAATTAAGAATTGATCTTGAACTGTGAAATGAAACGCTGAAACTTTAGCATATTTTTAGGCAGTAATTTTTTTTTGTAAATACTTTGTTTTGTTGCATAATTTTTAGGCTATGCTGCTATTTTCTACTAATACATACAACATATTTTGTCTTCCGAGAGAATAGAAAACGAGAGCTGTTTGATAAATTACCAAAAATCTTAAAAAAAAAAAATTAAAAAGTAGCTTCAGAGAATCATATACATATATTATGAACTGACAAAAAAAGTATTTACACTGCCATTAACCTTACAGTTAAATAACATAAATTTGTTACGAAAACACTTTATAAGACTCCAAAGTACTCGAAATTGTTAAGCTTTTTAAACCAGAGCTGCAAACCGAACCGCAGTACTTTTCTTGAATTTTTGCTTGAAAGCGTGAACCGTACCAAAAGTGTTTTGAAGCAGCAACCGATCGCAGCTCTGTTTTAAAAAATTCAAATTCTTTTTAGCAATATTTTTTTTTTTTTTTGTTCAATTTATCAAACTGCACGCGTTTATGAGTCGCTACTACTTATGTATCTATTTCAAAAATATTTCACCTTTTTTTCTTTTTTTTTTTTTTGAATGTATCTAAAATTTTTGTATAGAGTTGAAGTTTCACAGTGTTTGAAGCATATCAAACGTAATTCAATTAATACAAATAATTTGTTTGTTCAATTTGTTTTAAATTAAAAAAAAAAAAAAAAACGAAAAAACATTTTAAGATTTGATTTTCTGCAGCGCTGGTTGACTCTTAATAGCCACGCTGCATTGTTGATATCTAAAACTCTAAATACACACAAAGAAAAAAAAAACAAAAAACTGCCTTAATGTAATTTATTAACTTATTCAACCAAAATATTTGTATATAGGAAAATAAAATACAAAACAAAGACAATTTTTTTTTTTAATAATTATAAGTATAAGCTTAAATCGTAAAAGTTACTTGTAAATATAAAACCATAAATAATGCTAAAAAAAAATTGAAATGTAGTTAAAATAATAATAAATGAAAGCTATTTTTTCAAAATTTTAGTGTATTGGCAAATGTTATTTATTATTGTTAAATTACACTAATTTATTTATTTGTTATTATTAATACTAATCATTATTTTTTAATTTTTTAATTTTATTTATTTTATTAGGTTTTATTAAATTTATATTTTTTTATTTATTTTTTTTTTTTTTTTTAACAGTTTAATACTGCACTTTATATAAAAAAAAAACAAAAATTTCTATTTAAAAAATGTTTAATTTTGTTTTAACACATATTTTTTTCTGTTTTTATATTTTATTTAAAATTTTATTATTTCTAAATATATAAAAAAAAATACATATAATTTTTGTTTTTAAATCAAAATGTAAAATAATTGCATAAATTATTTCAAATATATTCGCCGATTGCCTTCAACTAGAAGAATTTTGATTAACGGTAAAAATAATAATAATAAAAAAAAATTAAATTAATAACTAATAAATAATTAAGCTAATGCAATTAAAAAAAAAAAAAGAACAACAACTAAAATAATAATTAATATACATACATATATGGCATAAAAATTAATCAAGAAATACAAAAAATAAAAAACAGGAGATGAGCATGAGTGAAACAATATGCAGCGAAAGTAGTAGAAGGAAGCAAGAAGTAAAATTATATATAGTATATATATAAACTTAATTATTTATAAATATATTATAAATTATATTATCTATACATATAAAAAAATAGAACAACCAAACAAAACGAACAAACAAACAAACCAAGAAGACAAGCGAACAAGCAAATTATACACATCTATTCAAAAAAAAAAAACAAACAAAAACAAAAATGCAAACATTAGAACTATAAAAAAAAATTAATATACAATATATATAAATAAATAATTCGAACAAAAAAAAAAAATATATAGAAAAATTATATACAATACAAAATCGTAACACAAAATCGACTGAAGTAAAACCAAATGATTTTAACAAACGAACAAAAGCAAAAGAAAAATGAAAAACAAAACAAACAAAAATAGAAGAAAAAAAAAAAACAAATATAAAATTTAAATTAAAAAATACTAATTACATACAATGAAGCAATTCTATACAAATAAGAAACGAAATATAACAAAATTTAAATATTTATAAAATAAAAAAATTAATAAAAAAAAACAAAAACAACAACAACAACAGCTTATTCGAAAAAAATAAAATAAACACTGCAACATAAACGAAATATTTATATATAAAATGTGAACAATTAAATTCAAGTAAAAAAATTTCATTTCTTTTTTTTTTAATCAAAACGAATAATTAGATAATTGATTAGTATGATTAATTCTAAACATTTATTTATTTTTTTATTTATTTTTTTTTTTTTTTTAGAAAAATTCATAATATACAAACAAATAAAGTAAATGAAAAACAATTCAATTTTAATAATAAAATATAAAAGAACATAAATGAGCATGGAAACATTGATGTAAACTTTAAACTAAATTATGTACGACAAAAAGTCAGAGAGGGACTAACAAACATAAAACAACAACAAACAACAACAACAAAATATAGAATGCATTCACAAACTTGTCGTGGCGCTTCATCGTATTACATCATAAATATAAAATGATGATCAGAAATAATAATGAAATAATTAGTAGCTATATTGATTCCAAAATTAAATGGGTAATCTGATTGCCTTGAGATGAACAGTTTTATGTGACGATATGAATGACAGACAAAGAAAACAGATAACATAAAGCAACAGACAAAAATTTAAGTTACACAGAAATATAAAAGAACAAACTAGAAAGAAAAAATTAATAAACAGAAACGAACATACAAATAGGGAGAGAGACAAACAGACAGACAGTTAAAATAATAAACAAACAAAAAAATATAAAATAAATTTAATTAAAAAAGAGACAGACGAAACAGAAATATTAATTAATATGGACTCAACAAACAGACAAAAAAAAGGTTTTAAAAACTGGCAGACAAACGGACGGACGGACGGACGGACAAACAGACAAAATGCGACAGACGCACAGAAATACAAAGACAGAAAAATAATATAAAATTTATAAAAGGAAGACAAATTGACTGCTAAACAGACAGACAGACGGACAGACAGACGGACAGACAGACGGACAGACAGACGGACAGACAGTCAGAACATCAGAGAAGCAGAAAAAACTTACAAATGCAAAATGTTAGACATATGAAATAGAAAATAAACGAAAAGAGAGATGCAGTAAAACCGATAAAAAAATTCAGTCAAACCGATAGAAAGACTGTCAACAAACAAACAAAGACAGACAGATCAGACATTAAACAGCATCAGTAAACAGACAAACAGACAGACAGACAGACAGACAGACAGATAGGATGACAAATACAATAGTTAAAGAGATACCATATAAATAACTAAAATTGACAACAAATTGAAAACAAAAACAGTACAATTCGTAAAACAGATTTAAAAGAAACAAAAAATTGTAACTTCGGTATTAACGAAGCTTTAATACTCTTTATGCGTAACAAAAAAAAATATCTTGGAAACTTATAAAATTAATCAAATAATTATTATTTAGCTATGAACAGAACTGACCAAAAGGTACTGCATAACATATTGATATTGAAGAACTTAGCTAGTTGGCTGATCTTGGTGTAGACAAAGTTTGATGCCCTTTTTGATGGTTCCTTTTTTTCAATATGGACTAAAACGTCTATAAAATTTTTATTTAACAGGTATTATTTTGTAATCAATTAAAAATAAGATAAAATTACAGTAAACAAGTCCGAAACTTTTTCTATTTCCTTAAAAAATATCTAAACAGTGCTAGTTTGGTTTGGGCTTCCAGTTTTTTTTTTTTTTTTTTCTTCAGAACACATTTTCAGTGCAGTAAAGCTCTATATTAACCGAATTTGACAAATCGAGAGTATTTAAAATAATTTACAATAAAAATTTCAACATTAAAAAAAGACAACAAAACTAATTTCCCGTTCACATAGCATATTTGTATAATATTGTCAAAATCTAAGTAAAAAAAAAAAATAAATTTAATAAAATATAAAAATAAAAATAAAAAAAAATAAAATAAATATTGCAGCACTTGCAAAGCGATTCAATAACGCTGATACATATCAACTGCAATGCTGCTTTTGAGCTTTTCAGTCGTCATCAAATCTCATAATTACTTCAATGTATAAAATATTGCAAAAACTAAAATAATAAAAAAAAACAAAAAAATAAATAAATTTAAAAAATCAAACATAATTAAAATCGATTTAATTGGTTTCTACAATTGATAAAGAAAAACTTGCTTTCTTCTCTCTGTATAGCAGAAATTAAATGAAAACAAACAAAAATGATAAATAAAAATAAATGAAATGAATAATTCAAAAGTAAAATCATTGCCATTTCCAATGCAAAATCTGACTTAAAAGAAAGACACACATACACTCACACACACACACAATAATACAAATTAGAAAATGAATTGAAACAAAAAAAAAAAAACAAATCTCTATTAGATTTTTTTTTTTTTTAACAAAAATTTAAAAAAATATAAAGAATAATATTAAACTAAATAAATTATATATGTAATAGTTATTATATATATACATATATATATATTGTATGATTATTAATTATGGTTATAAATTGTATTTATTGTGGTTATTATATACATTATAAGACGATCGATTTAATTTTGTTAATACGAAATTCGAGCATGGTTAATAAAGCTTTAATTTGAAGCTAAATATGCGTATATATATATAAATAAATAAATAAATATAAAAACATATACTAAATATAAAAAATATGCATATATAAATATAAATAATTAGTTATATACTATAAATGTATATGCACTAGTTCAGCATGTGTGCATGTACTGTGTAGTAATATAAATATATATTTATAACTAATTAAAAAATAAATAAAACATACATAAAATTAATATAAATAAATAAATAATTAGTATGAGTATGAATGCGAACGATGACGTCCTCAGTTTATAAATTTTCTAATGAGTGACAGTGAGCAAAAAAAAAAAAAAAAAAAAAAAATAAATAAATAAAATAAATAAACTAATTAAAACTAGTAAGCATAACATTTTATTCTAAGATCATAAATAATGTATTTGAAAAAATGAATTTAATTAAATGATATTATTTTAAAATTCCATAGCACGACAAAAAAAAAAAAATCGAAAAATTTATTTTAAAAATTGATTGATAGCAAAGTTGACATCAATATTTCCATACAAAAAAAAAAAAATAAATTAAAAAAAACAAATTTCGAAAGCTGAAATGAAAATAAAACCAAAATGGTGAATTAAATTATATAGTAAAATAAATAAATAAATTTATAACAAATGAGCAAACTAAAAAAAAAAAAATAAAACAAACAAATAAATAAATAAAATGTTAATTAAAAGCAATCTTGAAAAGCAAATTAAATAAATGAACAATTAAAAACAATAAATTAAAAAAAAAAATTAATAAATAAATGAAAAGTGATGAGATCAGAATGATGCAAAAGTCTACATATGCGATGAGAATTTTTAGTCTTAACTAATCGTATTGTATGATGATATATAGCGTGAATTTTTTTTAGCAAACTAAGTTATAAAATATACAATTTACAAAAAAAAAAAAAAAAAAAAAACAAAAAAAACTTAAAATAAAATAAAAACTAATTATAATTTTAATAATAAGTTAGAAAAAAAAAAAAACATGAACAAAAAATGTTCAAATTTGAAACTGTAAAAAAAAAAAAATTCGAACAATAAAAATACAGAAAAATAAAGAAAAGTTCGAGATCAATTTCAGGATTGTATGACATATTAACACAAATAAAAAAAAGGAACAACAACAACAACAAAATGAAAATTATATATAATAAAATAATTAAAGTTAATTAATTAAATAAAATTAATAATAATATTAATAAATTAAACAAAAAAAAAAATTACATAAAACCAATTTGTAAATAGACTTCATGCCACACACACACACACATACAGACAAATACAAAACATATACATACACACACTGACAGACACAGACACGCATACACAAAAACACATACATAAACAGAAAGAAAACATATTTTACATTTAGTTAATTTTACAATAATTAAAAATAAAATTAATGATTATCAATTAATAAAATAAAAATATTGAAAAGATGAAATTGAAAAAAACGTTAAAGAAGTGAAAATCGTAAAGCAAATCAAAAAAAAAAGGAAAAGGAAAATGTACGCAATTATCTTAAAAAATAAAAGAAAGAAAGGAAAACGCAAAACGAGCAATATGTATGAATAAATAACTCGTTCAAAAATAAAAAAAAATTTAATAAATTAAAAATAGTAAAAGATAAAAACGTAAATTTAAAAGATTACTCATACGCTCATGCGAAATAAAAAGAAAGAATGAGAGAAAAATGAAGATGAAGATGATGAAATAAAAAACAAAAAATAGACATGCATAAATTACCAAGTAATATTATTATTAAAAACAAAAATAATAAAAAAGAAAAAGAAAAAACAAAAAAGAAAAACAAAAAATATTATTATAAAAATTATTATTAAAGAATTATTATTATTATTACGATTATTATTGAAACTAATTATTATTATAATTATTATTATTGTAATACGATAATTAAGTAATCATTAAAACGAATTGACAAACGTTGTATGATTTTCATCAGAATTAAGTAACGAAAAAAATATATATAAAAAAAAAATAAACAAAAAATGAAAAAAATATACAAAAAATTAAAAATAAAAAAAATATTTAAAAACAAAAAACAACCTACAACAAAAAAAAATTTTCGATTTGTTACGAAATATACATAAAATAAAAAAAATATAAAAAAAAAATATACAATTGTATTTTTAATTGATAGAATCGATAGATTTTTTATTATTTGGTGTTTTGGATACTTATTGAAGCTTTGAGTTAAGCAGAGACTGACCGAAATCTAGCAGATGCCACAAAGATTCGTACTGAGCGAGATTCTTCAATTGCCTCCACATCCACCATATTCGCCCGACTTGGCTCCATCGGACTATTATCACTTTCCAAACCTCAAAAGATGGCTCATCAGTAAAAAAATAGGAGTATTTTGCAGACCTTTCAGAAAATTACTTTTCAGACGGGTTCAAGAAGCTGGAAAATTGCTCGAGTAAGTGTATCGTGCAAAAAGGGGACTACATTGATTTTTTCATTCCCAAGGATGTTACTTTTCACCCCAACTAGTATTATTATTATTATTTTTTTGCATAATACAAAAACAAATTTAAATATGTCAGCGATTGACTTCGATATTATTTGGTTTTTTTGTGATCAGAAGTCAAGTTTAGGCGGAATTACTAAAGAAACAAAACAAAACTTTAATTTAAAAAAAAAAAATGAAAATAAAAATAAAATAAAAGCAAACATAGTTAACAAATAATAATAGCCACAACAAAAACTTTAAACTTCAATGGAAACGAAGCTTTAATACCCGTCACACAACATGACGGACAACAAACATAGCCAAACAAATGTTAAAAATTTTATGAACCGCAAAAGCCTAGAAACCTCTTCGCTTGGGTAAAGGTTTCCACATTTAAGCAGCCTATAGCTCATCTCTAGTAAGCTTAATTTTCGAATATCAGATGAATATCTTCAGAACAAAGCGTTATAAACTTTCCAACAAACTGATAATACCCGTTCACACTTTGTGTGAGGGGTGTACAAAAAACTAACGGTTTTAAAACCAAGCACCTAGAACAATAGCAAACATTAACAACAAAAACAACAAAAAAAAAAGCACTAGTTGTAAATAAAAAAAGCCAAAAATCAGCCAAGTCGAAAATCAAGATACAAAGATTCAAAAAGAAAGATACAATTTATGTCTAAGTAAAAGGGAGAAGGAAAATATACATAAGTATACATAAACTTGACTTAATGATAAATACGGAAAGTAAGGGGGTACAAGAGTTTTTGAAGTAGTAGTAGCAGCAATTTGCGGTTGTTTTAGTGTTTGTTGTTGCTGTTGTTTTTGTAAACTGTTTTTACCTTGAAAGGTCTTAAATCATTTGAAAAATCACACCATGCAAAAAACAACAACAAGAACAACAACAATAGACACAAGTTGAAAATTTAAGCAAAAGCAACAACAACAACAACAAAAACAACAAAAATAAAACAAAAAATAAATAAAAATAAAAAACAAAAAACTTGAATTTCTGCATTGGACACGAATTGAGCTTTAAACTCGGTTTTAGCTTCGGTTTCTAATGCGATCCGATTGTTGTTAGTGAATAAGATAAGAGAGCAAGCGACGTGATGAGGAAGTCATGATGATGCTTTGCCAAAATCAGCTAAAAGCATTAAGCTGAAAAGCAAAACAGAGATAGAGAGCGAGAGAGGGGGAGTGTGAGTAATATTTTATAGCTTGCATAGAGAGTGAGCCAACTGTGCAAAGGAGAGACACAAAAAATTTTTGAGATTTTTAAGAGTTTGTCAAAAAAAATTAAATCTATTTAAAAGCCAGGCTCAGAGCAGAGCTTGCAGATGCAAAAAAAAAAAAAAAAATAAACAATAATAATTTATCATAATAGTCTCAGGGAGTGAGAAAGAGATTATTTTCTAAAATTAGTTAGTGATGCAAAAGTGGCGATATTTTTTTGTAGACCGTTAGAACCTACAATATAATTATGTAAAATATTTTTAATTAACTTCTATACTCATGTCCGTCTATGCATTCGATCATTTAGCAATATGCTTTTTATGTAGTGAATTTGAACTTGTAGTCTATTTGTGATACGGATGGTATATCCCAAACTAGAAATTTCAATTGCACTTAATTCTTGAGCTACCAAAATTGTATTTGATTTGGCTTAGGTGTTCCCCTATGTATTTTTAGTGATACACTACTTGGACTAGTACAATTGGTTTGGTCTTTTACAGAAGATGATATCAGCCAAATTTCTGCACTCAGTAGCCCCGCAATGATTTACCCATTTTTCAGCATTTTTTGTGCAATTCCTGGGCTTATATTGAGTTTGAGCTTGTCTCGGCATAAACTTTTCCCTTCTGATATACCCACTGGAAAATTCTGGCGGCGTACAAAATAGAAATGAGCCTCATAAGTCATGATTAAATGTTGGCGAATAAAAGACGTCAAGGCTTGTCGGTTGGCAACAATTTCCCTGGAACGCATCCTCACAGACATTTGTCAATTTGAAAGCAAATGTTATTTTACCACCGGAAAAAAACACTATGAACGATAGAACCTAAGTTAGATATGGTAAGGTGCATTCTACCAAAGTATTTACTGAATTTAGAGAATCATTTGGAATGATGATTAAAGTTTGATAATAATAATTTTAGTTTCTATTTGACGAATTTTATTCATTTAATGATTGATCCGATAATTCGATTGTGCGTTTTATTAGATCGGCGGCTTTGCGCATCGCTAAAAGCTTCAAATGCGCAAGTTGGTAATAGAGGTGAAAATTTTCAGATACAATGAGCGCAAAAAAAAAAAGAAAAACAAAGCAGCGCTACGATCAAAGCGAATGAGAGAGACAGGCAGGCAAGCAGACAGACAGACATAGCAAGAGATAGCGAGAGCATAAACGCTTGCTATGAGCCAAGTTAAGCAGTTAAGTGAGATGCGGCTCAAAACGACACTGACGTCAACCGCATACAAAGCCGCAGCGGTAGAGGCAGCGACTGTGACAGAGGCAGAGGCAGAGGCAGCAACAGGTAAGCATAATGGCAAACGGCAATAACTTGCAAACAGTCGCGAGCAGGTAACCAAGCCAAACAGTACACGGGGCCATACGGGTTCGGATTGTCGTCGAAGTCGAACCAGTTGAGTGTGTTTGTGATAGAAAAAGAGTGAGAAAGAGAGTGACAATAGAGAGGGACACAATATAATTTCGCGCATATAAAAACGTAAAGCTTAAATGCAAAACGCTTAAAAATCTCAAGTACAAGCTCAAACAAAACATTTTTTTTTTTTTTGATTTTTTTTTTTTAAGTAAATACAAAATTAAAAACCAACTCTCGTTGTGAGTCGGGTCAAGTTGCGATTGGAGCCGAGTTAGCTTAAATTAAAAACCCGAAAAACGGAAAACGTTAAAACGAAAAATTTACAAAAAAAAAAAAATCTTCGAACGAATTCGTATAAACAAAAATTTATCATTCGCCAAATATTCGGAATTTTGTTTTAAATTAATTTGAGTTTTTTTTTTTTTTTTTTTTTTTAATTATTTATTTATTTTGATTTAATTCTTTATAATTAATTTTTTTTTAATTTTGTGTGTGTTTAATTTATTTTTACAGTTTTTTTTCTATTCGATTCAATTTTAACGAAAATGTAAGCAAAAAAAATATTTTGTTTAATACTAATATTATAATTTTTAAAATATTTAATATATAAAACTATTTTATGCTTAGCTTTTTAAGTTTTTATTTATTTTTATTTATTTATTTTTTTTTTTTTGTGGCACTTAATTTTTGAATCTGCACGCAAGATGATCTAATGCAAAAAACTTTGTTGCTATTAAAAAACAAATGTATTCGTGTATCTGCGTTGTTAATAGCTTTGACAGAGAGTATCTTTTGTATCTATGTATCTGTGTGTTTAAGTTTATTTTGTATTCGTGAAATCCGGTTAAATTTAAAGCGCTCGCCTTTTCATTGGCTGAGTTGGTCAAAAAAAAATGTATTCAAATAAACCTAAGCTTTTTCACTACAGCTGTTTCTTTTTTAAAATTAAAATTTAAAAAAAAAAAGTATCTTATAGAAGCAAATGCAATGAAGTTTAAATATTTTAATTTTCCATTGTAACATAGGTATTAATACAAAATTTTATTATGAAGTTATATAGTTTATTTAATATTGCCTATTGCATATCATAAATATTTAAATTAATAAAATCATTAGAATAAAATCCCTTTGAATCGTTTTGATTTGTCTTAAATGTTGTAGTTATCAGGTTCTTAACGTTTGGTAAGAGCCCAACTAGCATTAGGCACTAACCAGAGTTTAAATATTGTCAAGTGTTAAACTAGAATGGTCTGAATTGCATTTCATACACTTGACATTGGTTTAAGAACAAATTTCAAAACAAAAAATTTTTGATATTTTTTTACATATTTTGCTTTGTATTTACCAATCACAAAACTTTTCTACCTTTTCTGACCTTAAATATTATTTAACTATTACACCGAAAAAAACTCGAGTTTTTGAAATTCTAGATCGCTCCAAACTCTTTAAGATTCTAAGCTAAGTATTTATGAAGGATATACAAAATTATATAGACTGGTTTCATTCAGCATCAAAAGTAAGCAATTGTACCACTTCAAATAGAAATTATTAGTCAGGCCATGATACAATTACTAAAGTTAATGGCAAGATAATTTTTTTCTCTCAGTTTTGGTTCCAACGGCAGTCGTGCACCAGAGAAAACAATACATTTTCAAACTTCTTTACACTTGCAGAACTTCATACGAAATTGAGTAAATAAAGAAAATTTGTCATCTCTTTCGTACTCATATGTTCCATAACTTGATTACAAATGACCGCTTGCTGCCATCTTTAGAAACTGTATTATGAGTCAGGCTTCCATTTTTTAGAAATTAGTGATTTAATTATCAGATACATTTTTATATTCTTATAATTCTTAAACAGTTTAAGCATATCAAAATTGGATACTCTACGTAATCGTTTGTTGAAAACCACAACTGGTTCCGGTATAAAACCTTGCTAACGTCTCACTCCATGCACGCAATAACTATTTTTTTAGGCTTAAACTATCTGAGAATTATAAGAATGAAAAAATGTATTTAAAAAGTAAATTACAAAATGTTTGTTATTTCGAAAATGGATGCCTTGCTGAATATACAATAAGATAATAATCACTTGAAACTGTCAACCGATGATCTCAATTGACTTTATGTGAACTGCAAAACACCTTTCAACATTTTACTCTACATACAAAAAAATGTCATAAAAGTTTAAATCTAAAAAAAAAAGCTGCTGTAATTTTGAATTAGATTTCTTAATTAAATTATTTAAACTGCCACTTGAACTCTTAACAATTGACATTTAATTGAAGACAAATATTGCATAACAACAAATTGAAGGTCACCAAAAAAAAAAAATAAATAAATAAATAAAAAATATTAAAATCGCTGTCTGCGTAAATCAATGGCAAAACCGCTAAAGTAAATAAGTTAAGAGCAACAATTTCAAAACATAAGAAGGCGTTCGACAACTTTATAAAAAAAAAAATATTCAAAAACGAATAAAAGCCAAGCAAAACCCACACAGAAAATCAATGCGATACATAGTAGAGAGCTTAGCTTGAATCAATAAAAGAATCTATAAAGTAAAAAAATGTTGATATATGAAAAACTGACAACCCAAACACAATGCTGCAATTATGCAATTTGCAGAAACCCACAATGCATTTGTTTTTTTTTTTTTTTATACAATATTATTATTTTAGGCATTTTATTTTCTATATTCAAAGTCAAATAATTAACTTGATTTACTTTTATTTATTTCTTATATTCAATTTAATTACGTACTTTGACTGCCACAGAGCCACAATCAAATCAAATCTATCCAAAACGAATCAAGTCAAATCAAATTAAGTCAAGTCAAGTGAAGCAAAATAAATTAAAACGAAGGCAAAAAGCGTGTTTTTTTTTTTATATTTAATTTTTACAAAATAAATTGCACATGGGTATTATTTTTTTATTTATGTTTAAGAAACAACATTTTTGGTCAAATGGGTTTTATATAATTCATAAAATGCGCAATTTTTTTATTTATTTATTTTATTTATAAAAGAAAAAAATGACTTATAACCAGTTAAAGTTGTGCATAATGTCACAAAACTCTCCAAAAGAAACAAAATAAAAACATCAATGAAGCTTTTGTGTATTTTTTTCTTCAGATTTGTCTTTGTCCCACACATATATCATATCATATCATATATGTATATATTACCATATTTGTTTTTATATTGCTTTCTCATTTTAACGTTTCTTTATGCCTTTAAGCTGATTTTATTTAATTTACTTAAATTTTATTTACCGGTAAACTTCATTTTTTTTTTATTACTATTTTTTTTACATGGTTTCTGCACCATTTACAAAGTCTGCAAAAAATGAAGCATAATAAATTTTTTAGAAAGTTTGTACTTTAGTACTTTTGTACACCAATAATATTATGTGTACAGTGTTTTATTACTGTATTTCATCCATTTTACCTAATAATGGGTTAATCGATATGAGATACCCTATAAAGTATATGAGTAGCAGAAGCAATCTAGTTATGTTCATCCGTCTGTTCGTGCATTCATGCAGCTGTCCATATAAGACAGTCGATCCCAGAGCCTAGAAGAGCATAGAGCGTCGAAACTTAGTCAAAACTTAGATGCTACAGAACCTGCATAAAATATCAACAATTTTTTACTTTTTGAATCAAGAAGATGATTTTGATTTATGCGTTAAGATCAAGATAGAGAAGTGAGGCTTAAAAAATTATGGCATCATCTTTTAACTTTCTTACTCTGATGTCAAAAGTAGTCTGTACAGTTTTTCCTTTTTTATTTCAAGGCATTTTTTAACAGTTTCTTGAGACACAAGCAATGTAATATTGCATAAAAATCTTTTGACCAAGAACTAAATAAAGGGAAAAAAAATTCGAACAAAATTTTAATATCAGTTCTATAAACATCGACATTTTTACATAATTTCGATATTTCCCAGAGCCTAAAATTCATTTTTTTTAGAATTACTGCTTATTATTATTATAAATATTAATATTATTTTATTTTATTTATTTAATTATATTTTTTTTTTTTACTTCAAAAATATTTGAAAAAGTGATACGATTTTGATTTTATTTTTTCTTTTTGTTTTAAAGATTTGAAACATACATATGAACCCATATCCACACTGTAGCTTCTTATTATAAAAAAGGTAAGTCTTTTCTTTATAATAAAAAAAAATTAAATTATTTTTAATTAAAATAAAATTCTTGAAATAATAAATTTTCTTTATAAATGCCACAAGCAATTTACCTTGTAAATATTTTACTTTGAACTCACTATTCTTATTATATATATTTATATTTTTTATTTTACATACAAAAAAAAAACATTTCTAAAAATACTTTTTTTTTAAACAATTACAAAACGCTTCTTGTAGTTAAATGTATCTCAATCGAATTATGTTTAAATACATAATTAATTACAGCACTTAAAGAATGCTTTGTAATATTCAAAAATTAACCAAAAAAAAAAAAAAAAATAGAGATATGAGAAAGTACTTGAAGAGCATTTCATAAGCTGTATCTAGCTATCTATCTAGATAAATTAATGAAAAACCATCAAATTCGGCTGACTCAATAATTGAGGTAATTTATTTACCAAATAATTATATAAATATTTCATAAAAATTGCTGATTAGCTTTGCCTGAAATGAGTGAATGCATTTATCTTAAATATTTACATACCATATAGAACGTACAATCACTCTGTACATTGTCAGAATCTATTTCGATGTTAACAGATGGGGGGCATTCATTAAAATGAATATGATTTGTGTACGCAGTTAATAAAGTTCTGAAAGCTATTAATCAAATGACTTGAATATATTTTCGATTCAATTCCATAATACAATTTCCGCGCGGCTAACACTGCTTTGCTGCTGCTGCTGCTTTCAATATAAATGAGTGGCAGATTGTATTGAATAAACTGAAGTATGTACTACTTAGTTGCCATAAAGATGTATCTATAGGTTGCATGCACAGTAACTATAATAAAAGCGCAACTCATGCAACAAGCCACATTAACGTATTAACCCAATTAGGCAGTCAACGTTGAAAAAAAGCCAACAACAAAAACAACAACAAAAACACAAACAAAATGTGGAAAAAAGCCAAAAAAAAAAAAAAAAAAAAAAAATAGTTTGTAGATACTTTTATGCAATGCAACTAGGCTGCGCCTTAAGCGTTAAGGTTTTCAAGTAGAAGATTACTGTAGCTCTTGAGCGCTTGCGTAATACACTCATCTTGAGTTTAATGACCACTCGAAAATGTTGCGGAAATCGAAGTTGATGTTGAAATTCTTGACAGTTCAAAAAAAAAAAAAAAATATATATATATTCTTAATCCAAAGTGAGTTCATGTCAGTTGTAGACTCTACAAATAGTCTGGTGGGCGATGTGACAAGACAAAGAGACACAAACAAAGCTACATGCGTCTTAAATTGAATTGTATTGTTCTTTTTTTTGGTTTTTTTTTGTTAGCAAATAGCTTACACGACCGGGCTAAGAACGCTGGCGCGTAAATAAAATATTGAACAGGGGCACTGAATTACGCTAGAAACTTATCTAAAAAAAATTATAACACAAAAAGTATCCCCTTAAATATTTTGCACTGCCTTGCACGCCACTGGCTTATTTGTAGATACATTTGTATCTCAGCAAGCGGCTGCGATTGCGCATAACAAATTTCGTTCGTAAATAATTCTTTCTTTCTATTGTTTTTTTTTTTTTTGAAACTTTTTTCTATTTTGTAAGGCAAATCTGTACAAAAATGTTTTTTGAGACATTTCCAATTGGCATAAGCGCGCCTACACATTTGAATTTATTTATTTATGGTAGATAGCCGAACGAACGGACCAGAGCGTTTGTCAAGCATTTAAAGGGGTTGAATGAACGTAGAGAGCTCAGAGAGCGTTGACGCAATTAGCTTTGTCAGTAGAACGAACGAACGAACGCTTTTAAGCCAACTTTTGCGTTACATATTTGTATACGCCAACTCAACTCAGCTCCCCCCCAATTTAACTTCGCACCGACTTTATAGATACATTAAAATTTTGCCTAATGATTGTGAGACGAGACGAGACGGGGTTCGTTGAGACGTAATGTTAAGCGTTAAGCGTTGAGTGAGTGAATAAGTGAGCGACTGCCAACCGCGAAATACCAGTTTGGTTAACAAATGTGTATTGTATCTGCATATGTAGTACCCATCTATCTATCTACCTACCAGTCTGCCTACCAACCTAACTACTTAATCGCATCGCATCGAGTTGCAAGAGTGAGTATGTATGTATTTATCTATTTATGTGTATGTACATATTTATATAATTTATATATATTTTATCTTTTTTGTATCTACATATGTACGTGTATGCGCTCATGTACATTGTCTCGCTGTCGTCTGTCCGTCTGTCTGTCTGTTTACATATGGTATTAATATATTATTTGCCATGCAGCGCTCATTGAAATTCGTTGCCGACGTCCTCAGAAACAGAAATCGAATTGAATTGAATTGAATTCAAAGCAAAGTTAAGCCAACTCACATATCGAATTGAAACGAATCGAATCGAAACCGTTCTTGGCTACTCGTTTGACTTAGCTTGGCTTGGCTTGGCTTTGTTTGCTTTGCTTTGCTTTGGTATAAGTTGGCTTTGCACATTTGCGTCCAAGGTGACTTACTGCCAAACATGGTAAAAAAATGTCGCGTAGGTGTGCAGCAATCAACAAACATAAAAAAAAACAGACAGACAATCATTCAAGCAGCTTAACAGCCGGGTAGGCTGTCTATCAGAGTCTAGAGTTTTTGCGATGACTTCAATCTAAAACTTGTATCCACAGAGGCATCTAAATCTGTATCTGAATCAAAAATCTTTAGCCGCGGCGCATAATTGGCAGCACAACTTCGCAATCATTTTTCTTTTTTTTTTTTTTTTTGTTTTTGTTTTACATATGCAAATTTGTTTTTTTATATGAAAAAAAAAAAGAAATGTTTTGTATTGCAAATATAAAGTATCTTTTGCATGCAGGCGGCGACTATGCGTCTCTATTTGATTATGACCAAGTTGAATAAAATGGAAATTTGCAATGCAGAAATCACAAAACACAAAAGGGCCAACCGTGTATATCTTGAAATACAAGTACTACAGCCCAAACGCGCATATTGACCATATTTAGCATTTGAATTTTGCGTTATCGAACTCCCAAGTAGTTTGGATTATTATTATTTTATTATTTTTTTATTATTATTTTTTTTTTTTTTGAAAGAGTGTCAAGAATTTTAAAATGAATTTTATAAATATTCTAGAAGAGTAACTTCTTACCCGAGTTTCGGCTAACAGTCTAATGGGACAACAAAATCTAGCGAATTTGCTAAATAGTTCAACAAAATGTCGAGCTCTGAATAATATATTCCGGAGAGCCGAATTACCGTTGGCATGCATATCGAAAAATGTGACTATAGCCATGTTGCCCGGCAATACTTCCTTCGCTTTCGTCCATAGTTTCATCCATGATTACGTTGCCCTTATGGTAGACTGTGGAATTATGGCACTAATCAAGCGGATACTCATGTAAAACGTAATGCATCAGTTGAGATGTATATCATTCCACAATATATTCCAAGCTTTTCACGGGAGAGGGAGAGAAAGGGACATGGTAAGATCAACACATCTCATTGAGCTAAACACTTAAGTGTACATAGAAATATTATGTGGCTTCTGCACATACATATACACATGTATATACATTAACTATGTATATGTATGTATATAGTAGTATAGTATACTTCACCTCCTTCTATACTTTATGTCTTTAAATTCATTTGCAGCATACAACAAGTATAAATTTACTTTCAGGTTGGGAAAAATTAAGTAAATGAAAAGTTTATTGAACCCATTACCACCTTGGCTTCTTATTGCGAAACTTAATTTCTTTTCCTTAACTTTTTTCTTTTTTCTTTTTTGTTTTTTATTTTCTTTTTGTGCAAGAAATTCAGAAGATGCTTTTTTCGAAAGAAAACAGTGCGCTGGTTTGCATGACAACGTTTGAGTGTATCTAAGAGATACAAAGCAGCATAGTAAAGAAAGACAGAGTTGAAGATATACTCGTATTTCAAGATTAAAAACAGGAGAGGGGCAAAAAAAAAAACGAAAAAAAAAACATGGTACCACACCGCCCGCTAACTAACTGTCAGCTGAAGATATAGAAGCTACCTAAAATAAACAGTGGCGGCGTTATACGATTTTCAAGGGGGACTGAGAGCTCATTTAATTAAATTTTAAATATTTCGATTTTTGTAAACATTTTTAAATTGAATTAGTTCAATATTATTAATTTTCTCCGAGTTAATCTGTACAGTTCAATGTTTTGAATCGAGCTTATGATACAAATTAGCCCATTAATAGAGCTAGGTGCAATCGATTTAGGTGTTGGCAAAAAGAGTGATTATCGACTGCGACGGTTCGCATAAAACAATCGAAGCGATTATTTGTACACAACAACGCCGATAACTGAACAGGTTCACTGAGAATCAAGTAAATTGCATTTCACTACTTTGATTCACAGTTCGATATTGCGATTTTTAAATCACTGTGAAAAAAATCACCGAAAGTGAATTAATCCGAAACAATGCGTAAATTCAATTTTCCACTTCATCAAAATTGGCCAACTGTAATAATCGGAACGACCGTGAGTCCTGTGGGCAGTAAATGGCTTCAAGCGTTTTCAAGATGCAGCTTAAGCCTTAAAAGCTCCCCCTCTTGGAGGCGCTACTGCACGGACATTTAGTATTATGTATTGTACTTCATTCGTTTTATGTCTTTGAGCATATGCATGTGTATGTGTGTGTGTGTGTGTTTGTATGATTTTTATCTAACTGCTGCCACGTGAGACGCAAAAAAGCAGGAAGCTGTCATGTCTGCTGCTAACCTAACGTTGCATGATGCTGCTGTTGCACACAGCTAAGCTACCTTCAGCTGGAATTCGCATAACAGAAGCAAAACAACAACAACAACAAAAATAAGAGGAAAAAAAGAACAGCAGCCAGCCAGCCAGCCAGCAGCATGTATCTACGAGTTAATATAACTGCAGTGAAGTGAAGTGAAGCAAAGCAAAGCAAAGTAACGTAACATAAGGCGAGTGCTTGGCGAGCGTTTGGCACAGCGCATCGTTGTTAAAGTTGTCGCTGTCGTCGGCTACGACGTTGTTGTTTTGCTTCGCCGACAGCATGTTATCATGTTACAAAACTATGCTTTTTTGCTTTTTGCATTTTGCACTTTCTTCTTCTCTTTAGCCTCTAACAACAATCGTCAGCTTATATGAAACTTTAGGAAAAAGAAAAAGAAAATAAAATGGCTAAACTCTAATGCAACATAGGCCTCCTCATTTAGTTTTATGTAAAACTGCAAATAACTGCAAATGAAAAACGAAATACAAATGTATCTGACAGATGTAAATGTATCTAATGAACACTTTTTGAGTCAAAATATTGTTAGTTACTGATTCATTCATTTATTCGACGAGTGTTGCACCTTTTTTCAATGGAATTTTCTATTCAGTTTGTATGAGCTGTCTAACACAAAATGACTTAATGCGATGCGTCAACGTTTGAGAACGTTTTGTGTATTTAGTACAAAGTTCACACATAAAACTTGAATTAATAAAAATATTACAACACTCCAATCAAAGCAAATACATTCATACTTACTAATGCAATTCATATTGGCAAATAATGAGCGATTTCCGCTATTTAGAAGCAGAAGAAGATGAAAAAAAATAATAATAATAATAGGAAAACGGAAACGTAATTTTCATTTTCAATTTTAATAAAGCGATATTATTTGAGTAAAGCAGTTAAGAACGTTTCACAGATACATATTTTGTTGGCACATGATGCGTAACTTAAATCCATAAGATACACATGCAATCTGATTTGAAACAATACAAAGTTTTATGCAATGTTGCTGCTTAAAAATTGCACATTTAAAGTTTCATAACAATTTGTAAAAAAAAAAAAAACTTAATGTAAAATTGAATCTTATGCTAAAAAGTATCTCATCAATTAGTTGTAAAGTACATACATATATAAATGTATCTGTATTAGTTAGACTGTATCATCAAAAACTCATCCTATCATCATCATCATCAGCAGCAGTAGCAATAATAGTCACAACAACAACAACAACAGCAAAATTATACCCGCAACTGCATCTAAACATGAATTGCATACGAAATAAATATTCTCAACGATGCGTTGCGTTTGCATCGTCTCAACATTGTTGCTGTTGTTGTTGTTGTTGTTTGCCAGCGCGACTAATTGAATATGACTTGGGTATATCGCCAAAGTGTTGAGATTTTAACGCGTACATTCAACGCTTCAACCTCTCCTTAGTACCTTTTTTTAATGACAGTCATAACTCGCCTCGTTCGTACGTGCATTCATTTTACGCAGCTAAGCGCATTGGAGTATCTATTAGTACGCTTCGCCCTCACTTAATACTTGAATGAGCGAATGCCTTGCATCTACTATGTATCTTGTCGCCCTTCAACTTCTACTATACTTCATATAAAATGATTATTATTAACTTTGCAGTTGCAGTTTAATTATGGAAATTTCATGACACTATTCCGCCTAAATCCGCCCTAAAGCAGTTGCCTAAACATGTTGCATTCAATGAACGAACGAACTAACGAGTTGATCGATCGTTCGATCTATCGCTCCATCGCTCCTATTCGAAACTATTCATGCGGCAAAATTCTTATTGTGATTTAAAGGGACTCGTAAAGGATTGTAGAGATTATATTTAATATTTATATAAGCACATAGCGGAGCCTATTATATCCTGTACTTGTAGCAGTGAAATGGCGAAGTTGAATCGTTTTCGAATTCCTTTTAAATGCAAATACCACTCGCATTCTATAGATTTGTGTTCTGGAGATTTCTGATTTAAGCGTTATATTGATCCTGTCTTGAGCCATAATGCTGTCGTTTGCTTCATTGTTCAAATTACAGAAAATTGCTCAATATCATATTGGAAAAAGAACTCCTCATGAGTTGGTCAAGAGCACTGAGATGGAATCGAACCCATAGAATGAGCCAAACAACCCAAAAAGAACAAAGCTCTTACTGCAGTTAGGTTGAAGCCAACTAAGATAACTCATAGGAATCAACACACGCCTCTGTAGCTCTTCGGATTTGCAGGTTTTGTGATCCAAAAATGGAAGACATCAACGCTTATAGTCAGTGAATGCAAGATCCTAGACGGAAATAAACAACTTATACTAGGAAGTTATTTCTAATCAGAAGAACACTTAAGAACAATGAATTCCAAAAATATTCTAAGCTTCAGCTCATCTAATCAGAATGGACTACAAAAGATCTTTGAGGTTGCAGTAAACATGTCCCAATTTAAAAAAAAGTCATTTTTAGAACTGTTTCATAATCTGGCGACAAAATGTTATCGCAGAAATTTAGGTTTAAAATTTCAGTTCCGAATAAAGGAGTAGAAATAAACAGACGGACAGACTGACATACATACATGAGTAAACTCGATTCAGAATATATACTATAAACTGTCTCTAATATATTCTTTCAATTTTTTTTTCTATTTTGTATTTTTTAAGCTTTTTTAATTTTTTTGTAAAAATCATTTAAAATTTTCTTTGAAGAAAAAAATTGTTTATTAAAAAAAGGAAGAAAAAGTAAAATATACGCGAGTAACTTTTTCTTTTAAAAATTTTTTAAATAATTATTTTCGCTTAACTTGGCTTCTTAATTATAAATTTCAGTTTCATTTAAAATTCTCGTTTCCACTAACAACGAAGCTAAAAATCGCGCCCAGCTGACCTTGAAACAAGAATATATATTTTGTATATAATTTTTTTCTTTAAATACCATTTTTTTTCTCTTGATATCATTTATATGCATACACATTCAGTTTTTATACAAAATATAAAATACATTAAAATCGTGATTCAGTTGAAACCAGTATTTCTTAGTATTGACAAACAAGATTTTTTTTTTGTGAAGGATTTTAATCTGCTCAGCACAGCAGAGCGCAGCTTAACTTGACTTGATTCCACTGCACACAACAATCAATGATGACGCATGAAATTAGCTGGTAAAAAACAAAAACAAAAAAAAAATGTACTTCAAAATGACTGCAGATACAATATCTTTTAAGTGGTAAGCGCCGGCTTTATAACCTATTTGTATCTGTATACGTATAGTATATATATCTATGCAAGTCAATAATTGCGCAAAAAAAAAAAACTGCTTTCACCGAGCCGACGTTTTATCGTTGACAAAATTGATATAAAAATTCCGTAATAAATTGCAAACAAAAATGGTAAAATGCAATTAATGCAAAAAAAAAAAAAAAACACAAAAAAAAAAAAAAAACTTAGTTATATGCTTACAAATTATGTAACGCACACGTAGCGATTACATAGCAAAAGATACTTTTATGTTAAATCAAATTAGATAAATGCAACAAAAAAAGTTAACTAGTCAAAGTAGATAAATAATGATCGATTGTTTATATGATTTATGATGCGCTCAAGCGTTGCATGTCAATCATTTGAGTATGTTGCACAAAAACGAAAAAAAAAAAACGAAAAAAAATTAACATGCATTGACAGATACAAATGTATCTAAACAATAATAAAAGTTATTGCGTGTTTGCTTAATGCAATGCAGCACATGCAGTGAGCCTGTTTGTTGTAGCGAATAAAAAAAAACATTGCATATCGACAACATTTAGCAAATTAGTTATTTGTTAAGTCTGTCCGTCAGTCCGTCTGTACAACTAAATGCCTGAATGCCTTACAGTATCTAGCTGCTGCCTGTCTGCTGTAATTTGCTAAAGCGTTAACTATGTAATTGTTACGAATCGATGAAATTGCATCAGTGCAAATGCAGAAAAATGAGCACATACACGTATTATGTACGTATATGCATTTAGATACTTATTACAGAAAAAGGCATTGAATAATATCAAATGCATTAGCACGCAATAAACCAAACAACAAAAAAAGTGCATTAAAAAGTCAATACCTATCATGACTAACAATAAAATCATTTATAGAAATAAAATATTTAAATGGTTAAACAGAGCATTTAGAACGACAGACGGACAGACAGACAGACAAACGGACAGACAGATATATACATAATAAAAATATATTGCATATGTTGATTGTAGACTGTACCTTATAAGTGTGTGTGTGTGTGTGTATATAAAGATACAAATTATTGCGCTTATGGTTTTGTGACATTTTTGGTATGCTGCGCCTGCGCAAATTGGTTCACACTCTGTGTATGAGTAATTATTTTGCTATTTTTATTTTGTAAAAAAAAAAAAAACGATTTATTTAAATTTGTTTTTCTTATTTGTTAATCGCAAATACAAAATCAACATACGCGCACGTTCACATATTAAATTTTAGATAAGAAAAAAATGGCTTATAGCCAACTAGTTAGTCATTTCAGTTACAGAATTCAGCATAACGACATGCGAAACGTCTACAAACGCGTAGAACTTTTTTGTAAAATTTTGGACCAAAGTACACAAAAAACAAACAATAAAATATCTCCTTACTTCCTCCGGAGAAAGCGGCTGTTTTAGTAAGTAAACCGTATAAACATCGAATATGAACGCTTTAGTTGTGTTTTAACAGAAATATTCTTTCAAAATTCAAAAGAAGTGTTAAAGGATTTATTACAGGACACTCTGTATTGCATTTCGCTATGCTTTTTTTAGTAAAAAGCTTGAATAAATATTTAATTGCATTTATTTGATTATTTATGCAAGCTGAAGTCGTTCAAAAGTTCTCACTCAGCAGCCACATAAATATTTTCCCTTTTTCTTTGGCACATTTAATCAGTTTTTGCAACATATCTCTGAGAATTCAGGTTAATTTCTATGCATATGTTTAGGGACTCTGTTTTTCCCCTACATATAATACCACAGGAAAAAAAGCTGGCGGTGTCAGATCGGTCATTAGTCATAATGAAATTTTGCCAAAAATCGGGTTCTATTTCCTTGACTTATTTATATGTTTTTGACTTATGACCGTTAGGATCACTTTCGAGTGTTTATTTTATTTTTTTTCTTTACTCGTACCTGTAATGCTGAATAAAATGCAGATAGATACATAGATACATGTGACTATGGCACAGTCCCAAGCAAGTAGCGCATTTAATGCAGTTACTAAAAAAAAAAAAAAAAAAAAGAACAACAAAGACGGCCTTGCAACAAGTGCAAAAACTTGCTGACCCTAACCTTATAAAAGATGCAGTTAGCTACTATGTATTGTATCTATACTTATGTATAAAAGTATCTTTTTTTTTTTTTTTTTGCTAGATTCATAATGCATGATGATGATGATGATGTATGAAGTAAATGCACGCAATCGAACCACGAACAGCAAATTACCTCTTCCGCACTTAGATAGCTCTTCGAACACGTGTAATATGTAATAACATTCAGAATGCTTTAGTTAATTATGCGACGTCGCGTCGCACCGCGCCGTTCGTTCTGTTCTATTCTTACAAAGTGCATAAAATATAGGTCAAATCCGATCCGATACATTTCAGACTTCTTTTTGTGGCACTTGAATTGCTTAAGTTGCAATGCTATACTTTAAAACGAAGATGAAAAAAAAAATAAAGAAGAAGAAGTAGCATCAAGATGAGCAAGTGTGTGTGTGTGTGTGTGTGTGTATGTAGGATGTAAGCGAAGGTCGCTTGCATGCAACTAAAAATATACGTACATAATACAGTACATACATATAAATATATAGTATATATGTGTATATAAATGTGTATGTATGTACATGTTTCATACTGAATTGAGCTGAAAACTGTAACTGAAGTTGTTGTTTATTTACGCTTGCGCGCTGCTGTCAACGCTTCATGAAAGCTATCCAAGCTTATGGTGAGCGTTAAGCGTGTAAACATGCGCATGATTAATGATGAACAATCAACCACAGCAAAAGCAACAGCAACAACAAACATTTGCAAAGCAATGGGGCGGTAAATGCCCTTCGTCTGCTTGTAGGAGCGGCATATGAACTGTCTGTCTGTCCGTCTGTCAGACCGGTAAAACCGACTGACGAATGAGTTTATTGCAAATATAATTCTTTGTTCTTCTTCTTTTTCTTTTATTTTAGTACTTCGCACGTAGGTATGTCTGTGTATGGGAGTATCTGGTATTTTGAACTTGGTATGTACTGATCTTCTCCTAAACGGTTATATATGTTTGTCCACCTGCCCGAATGTCTGACCGCCCGTCAAGGTGAAATTTAGTCCCGTATTTAAATGGTAACTCCCCATACTCCCCTTATCTACCTCAAAATTTTGGGTTTTTTTTTTCATAAAATCGTCTTTGTTTCTTATTCTAGGAAGTCAAAATTTAATATAAATTGACGAGACCAATACTACGGTTAAGTTATGTCCATCTGTCTGTTTACTTTTATGCGATTCTAAAGTTTTTCTGGGCCGAGTTTCGCATGACATGTATTCGAGCTTTGATTCTAGCAAAGTTAACAATTTTCCTTGCTTTGTTTTTTAATTTTTTTATTTAACTTTTTTTTTATTTTTCTTTATATTTGTGCGGTTTCAAGTCATTCTTGGCGGCGTTGTCGTTTCAATCCAATCCAATCTATCTGACTGTCCGTCTGTCTGTCTGTCTGACATCTGTGAGTGTTGGCGTTGATGGCCTTAATTATCTGCGACAGACTATGCTGCGCAGCGCAAAACTTGGTAGAATTGACGGCCAACTCACTCACTGCACAATTCCAGCATAATTTTCGCTACAACTCATCTCATCTCATTTCATTTCATGACATGACTTGCGTGAACGTCGTCAACGCCATCAGCAACATCAGCAACATCGTCAACATCATCTCTTATCATCATCATTACCATTAACATCATCACCAGCTGCTTTACAGTAGCGCAGTAGTTGTGCTTCTTTTGCTTTTATTCTTCTTCCCTCCACTCTACTCCATTTTTTTTTTTTTTTCTTAATTTTGACTTTGAATTGAAATTTTTAAGCAAACTAATCGCATCACATCAACCACAGTCGTAGATATATTACATTCAGTTTGTTTTATGATTTAAGTTTGGCTGAAAATATGCAAAAAAAAAAAAAAAAAGAATTTTTTCCTTTTGAGATACTTTTCAAGTGATCTCTTTTTTTTTTTTTTTTTTTTTGACACACCTAACTACTGAATTGTTTTTTATTTATTTTATTTTATTTTTTTTTTTCATTAGAATCTTTTGTATTTACGATTCTTTCTTTTGGAATCCGAATTCGTTTTCCGTTCTAACTTCAGACATTTTACAACTTCAAGAATGAAGAAAGAAGCTTACCTTTCACTGCTAAGATTTCAAAAAAAAAAAAAAAAAATAAATAAATAATAATAATTTTCTCTTCATCTGCGTTGTTTATTGTGTTCTATTAAAATTGTTTAACGCGAGTTTTTTTTTTTTTTTTTTATCTTTCAAACAAAGCCAAATGATTTTAAAATCTTTTCAAGTACCTTCTTTTGCGCTTTTAATGAATACAATTCGAAGTTGAATTGAGTTGCTTTCTTTTCGTTGAAAAACTATTAAATTTTTTTTTTTGTTTTTTTTTACTTGTACTTGGACTAAAATATAAAATTTATAGTTTATGGGAAAGTTTGTTCAAAGAATTTAGCAAAAAAAAAAAAATGTATGCTTTATACTGGAATAATTTAAAAATTTTGAATTACAAATTGGTTTTTCAAATATTTGAACTTTATACGAATTTTTTTTTAATATAAGATAGATTTTATATTTCTTATTTCGGTGATTTTTTCACAGTGATTTAAAAATCAGTAGTGATTTGTGATTTTCTTGTTACTCAGTGAACATGCATCGGCGATTTTTTGTACAGTGTTACTGTTCATTTAGCTGTGATTTGTGCTTTAATTACGCTTCGCACTTTAGTTTATATACGCTTGAACACCAAACCTGTACAAATTCGTTAGTACTTTTGCCAGTCACTTGTTTTGTCAAAACAAACAATTCACTTCAGCGAAATAGTTCAGTTAGCGGCAATTTTGTGTATCACTCTTCTGTTCATTAATCGCTGTGATTTTATCGCTGTGATTTTTAAGTCGCAGTCGCTAATCTCACTGTGTCTCAAAAACAATACTATTGCTAATAGCTTACATTTCAAATAGTTTTTTTACGCAATTGTTCATAAATCCTAAATACATTTGTGAGATAAAATATTTTTACAAAAGAAAGCCAAGTCAAATTAAATAACAAAAAGAAAAAAAGTTTTTCACTAACTCAAATTACAGTTTTTTTCTTTTTACACATTTACTGGAAAATCAGTTTTTGTATCTTAATAGACAAAAAAAACCAAAAAAAAAGAAAAGCAAATCGTTAAAATGAGTTGAACTGATGAACACTGAGGTCGCATTTAAAATTGTTGATTTTTAATTGCGTTGCCACAATTGGGCGCGTTAAGCGAACAAACGAACGAACGAAGTCAAAATGTATCGTAACTAAAAAATAATGAGAAAAAACAAAACAAGTGTACAGCGTTTAGCAAAGGGTGTAAAGAGTGTGACCCAAGAGTCCACAAAACAAAAAAATTACACTTAGCCACAATTGACGCTTGACTTGCAACCGAACAAACTAAAAAAAAAAAAAAACGAAAATGAGTTTTTAGAAAATTCCAAATTTAATATACATTTTTTTTGTTTTTTTTTTTTTGTAATATTTTAACGTTGAGAAATATTGCTAACAAACTCTTTCTAGTGCTAAGCTGTCGTTGTAGTGTTGTTATGTAATAAAAAATAAAAATAAATAAAAATACGCCAAGTGTGCAAGTATATATTTTAATGAGATACTGTATCTTTTTGTGTGTACATGTATCTAGTTAGCTACTATTTTACTTTAGTCGTTGCTTGACGAAGCATAAACATAAAAACTAAAATTGAAGCATTTTTTAATTGTGCTAATGAAGCAGCTATTGAGTGAATTAAATGCTATTCAATTCATAGAAAGTTGTGCATTAGATACTTTTTTTTCGAATTAATTTTTTCATTTTAAAGAACCCTAAAGCAGCTTCAATAATTTATGGAAAAAAAAAATATGTATAAGAGCTCTTAACAAAAGCCAGCTAAACACATCTATCGAAGCTAAAAAAAACTGAAAAACATTCGTAGTAAACGTTACGCTAAAATGTATCTTTTGTTTTGTAGTTGCGTTGTATGCGAACGTTTTAATTATGAACGCAGCGCGAATGATTATGAAATGCCCTGCTTTCATAGACAGACAGACAGACACACACACATAGTTTGCGCTTATGTATTAAGATAGTATTTTAGTTTTTTAAACTGTTTTGACATTAAGCGTTTTACTATTTGGGCCAAAGTTCATTGACAAAAGAGTTTGTCTGCAAAAAAAAAAAAAAAAAACAAAAAAAATCATGTATGCTGTTATGTTTTTTTTTTTTTATGTTCTTCGCTATTCAGAAGTCAACATTTGTTTTAAAGAAAATTATGTTCCAATAATAAATTGAAATGATATAAAAAATTAAATTTTATATTAAATTTTTTTTTTTCAAACAAGTTTTTTAGCACATTTCAAAAGGTATAAAGGTTCCAGATACAAATCTATTTAACTAAATGGCTGCTGTTTGCTTGCTACATAGATTAATGATGTCACAGTAAATGCTTCTGTCGCTGTTCTTGTTGATGATTTTGTTTGAGTTGAATTTTTTTTTTTTTTTTTTTTTTGCTGATTTTAGTCCTTTACAACGAAATACGCATACCATCAGGTTGTTATTTATCTTGTTTTTTTTCTTACTTGAACATTAGTCGTCTATATGACATACTATACGCTGCATTTAGACAGAAATTTCTGTCGGCAGCTTGCAAAACTTATGTATCTACACACAAGATACATTTGTATCTTGTAGCGTGCATAAGATGGGATTTATGAGTGCAGCTTGCAGCTAGAATGCAACAAACATAAATAACAAACTGACAGATGTACAAGGCGACATCAAACAGACAGACAGATAAATAGATAGACAAACAGTCAGACAAACAGTCAGATAGACAGACAGACAGACGAATGAAAGGATGCTTGTAAGCCTTCGACGAAGGGCTGCGCCAAATCGTCTCGTCTTTTCGCAACTTTAACTTCAACAAAATTACTAAAATTGCAATGAATTGTGCGCCGTCGCCGTCGCCACCATCGCCACCATCGCCGTAAGTTGTTGCAACAAATTTCGCGACGTTTTTAGGACAAAACGTGATTGAGTGTGGCAGTAGTTGTAAAGCAGGAGTAGCAGCCATCAGCTAGCAGCACATCACATTGAAAGCAGAACGAACGCGCCCGTTTAAAAAAAACAAAGCAAAAGCAAACCGAAGAGGTCAGGGTCAACGTTGAAATAAAGAAAAATGCAAACAAAATATTTTAAAAAAAGTTATACTTTCGACTGTGAGATACGCTATAAAAATCAGCGAATTATTATTTTGCATTTTCATCAAAATTTCTAAAGAAGTTTCCGAAAAATTTCTATTTTTACTTCATTTCGCTCATAAATAAATGCCAACCGTCCGTCCGACCACCTCAAAACTTCTGACTGAAGCAACTCGTTACAAGCTTAATTCGAATTCATATTCTTGTAAAAAAAAAAAAAAACAAACAAAAAAAGAATGTTTTCGACAAAGTAAAGTGTTTGTCGGTTGTTCCATGTTGTTTGACAATTGACCAATTCTGCATGCATGCAGTTTGCTGTAAAATTTTGGGGTTTTTTTCGTTTTTTACGAATATTTATGGTGCATAACAATGCAGCAGCAGCAGCAGTACAAAACCAGTAGCAGTTGCAAGTGATTGTTGTGGCATGTAGCGCGTGCAATCGAAGGCATTTAATGGCTTAACCTAATTTCATGTTATAACAACAAAAACAACAAAAACAACAACAATAACAGTAACAATTTCAGTACAGTCAACAAAAAGGCTTTTGAGTTAGGTCGGTCTATTTTAAGTCGTTTATTTTGATATAGAGTACACGTGGCGCACTTAAATAACGGTTTTCTTTTTTTGTTACAGTTGCTGGTGGGGTCAGTATTCCAAATAACGAGATACTCTTTTCATGGCTCTTTAGTAATTGTAAGGTCACGGGGAAGTAGGCAGAAGTAGCCAGAAGTAATCGAACCGGAACCTTTTATGATGCCTACGAATGGGTGACCTCTCTGACCAATATCACCTGATATAACTCGAACCTTAGACACCTAAATTATTACATCTTATTCATTGATAAAATCAGTCAAACTTCAAGGGTAAAATAGATGTTTTTATACTTGTATATTAAGGTATATTAAGTCTATGCGTATGTATGTAACAGAGATAGACCTAAATAGACCTTATAAAGTATATATATTCTTGATGAGCACATTGGAAGGAGTATCGAGCTAGCTATGTCCGTTCGTTAGTCATGCTATCTATCGTTTGAAAACGATTATCTCGGAGACTATAAGACATGATGCTTCCATATTTGACTCTCCAAAGCCGTCAGGTGTGCACTAGCAAAAGGGGCTTTCTTTAATCCCATTTTAAGGGATACCGCCCATAGAAATTTATTCCAACATTTTGATTTTTGCATTGAAAGTTCTTGTTTCTTATGTTATACTATGACATCCAAATTTAGCATAAATTATGCCTAATGAAATGGACAAATATGGATAGGACCAAAACAAATTGTATGTATAGCCCCCTACAAATATAAATCATTATTTACGTTTTTGTATAAAAATCCAGTATATAATAAAGATTGAGTATAGGGTTTCTTTTAGTCTTGTTTTTCTTTTTTTTTCGTTCGTGGAATTGCCCAGCAGATTCTTAGGCTTTCCCACTGGGTTAGGACATGAAGTGGTATATGCGTCACTACGTTAGGCTCTTTATGGATAAGGTTAACGTTTTGGTTCAGTTCCAAATTAATGGATACATTTGTGTAGGCCCCATTATTTTATGGTGGTTTGATGTGATACAAATTCTGAAATGTAATTGTCCTTAACATGTAAATAGTCCAGACAATATTTGGTCTTTTAATAGCAAATAATAAGGGTCGGAAACATCATTAGGCGTAATACATACTAAATTTAAGTCTTAAAAAAAAAATTTACAAGAAAAAGAAGTTTTATGTGGGACAATGCCTTAAAATGGAACTAGAAAAGACACCTCTTGACTTTTTTGGAGAATTTAAGTTTTAAAATTTGATAATACTTAAGTCTCCAAATTAATTCGAAGACAAACGTACCGATCAACCGACTCTCTTTCCAATACTGATCACGAATATATACATAAATACTTTATAGAGTTGACCATGCTCCTTGAAATCTATCCACCCTTTTACCCTACGGCTACTGGATATAAAATTTAATCAATTTAGAAATAGTTTTTTGCGCGTTTCTTGAAGGAACTAATTCTTGAACTCTTTTTTTTTTTTTGTACCAGTGACATCGATTGTCATTTTGCTTTGCTACTATTTCAGTCTAAGAATACCAAAGTAAAAACAAATTAAATTGCTTATGCACTTTCAAAAAAAAAAAAAAAAAAAGAAAGAAAGAAAGAAAGAAATAAAACTGCAAGAAAAGAAGAAAGATAATTCATCCTTTGCGACTCTATAGTAGAGCGAATAAAATTATTTAAGCATTGCCACAAGCTACAGCTGACTGCATTTATAGAACGTGCCAACGAATTTTGATAGACAAATCGAGTTAGCCGAATTGCAGCTATTACAACTACAAACATACACGTACACATACACATACACGTACATAGATGGATACATTGGTAAGGCTGGTTGGTAGCTTAAAATACTATTGACCGACCACATTCCGTTGTGCAATGAAACGAATCGATTTGGTCAAAAACAGCAACAACAAAAGCCGGAAGCATGTTGAATGAACAGGAAAACGCAGCGCAAAACCTAATTGCACAAATCACATTTGATGATGAGATGAGATTTGGTGGAGTGGAGTAAGGCGCAGGCGCAATGCAATAAAAAAAAAAAAAAAAACAAAACAAAAAGGTTTGTTGCTGTTTTAGTTCTTAGATTTAGGACTATGTACAGCTGCTGCAGCTGCACTTAACTTTTAGTGGCAGCTTTCTGCACTTTCTGGTCTTACTTTAGTTGAGTTTGGCCTCGAATGGCCGGCCAATGCTCAACCAAGCAGATACAGATCGTATACTAGTATATAAAAATGGATAGTTGTATGTGGTAGCTATAAATGTATGCATTTACTCTTTGGCTTTGGCTTTGCATTCGATTCGATTCGATTTGCTATGCAGCTGCGTAGCTCAAGTTGCACAAAATATATCACAAATAGCAACGGCAATCGTCGCCACAATGTGTCATGAACCGACAACATGAATTGCCACCAACTGCCAGCATTGCGCTGTGGTTAATAAGTGAAAAAAAACATTTTAAATAAAAATCTAACACACATTTTTTTGTTTTTTTTTTTTTATAACAGAAAACAACGCCACTGGATTTATCGAACATAAAGTTGAGGATATTCATTTCGAAATATTGAACACAGCTGCAAATACACAGAAAGAAAAAGGGGTTAGAAAATTAAAAAAAAAAAAAAAAAAATCTGTTTGATTTAAGCACGAATGTTCTTGATTTGAAGCACGCAGTTAACTCTTTATTAAGAACAAATGATTCTTGATATAAGAACGAATGGTCTTGATATAAGAACTAATATTCTTGATATAAAAACTAATGTTTTCGATATAGAAACAAAAGTTTTTGATGTAAGATATAATGTTCTTGATATAAGACCTAATGCTTTTGATATAAGAACGAATGGTCCTGGTATAATAACTAATGTTCTTGATATAAGAACAAAAGTTCCTAATGTAAGAAAATAATGTTTATGATTTAGGCACTAACGTTCTTGACAAAGAACAAAGATTCTTGATAGTAGAGCGAATGTTCTCACACAAAGAACTTTTATTGTTACATATCAATTTAAGAAGGAGTTTCACAAGGCGGACGGTCACAATATATAAAATGCAACAAACCACAAAAATTTTTAATTTAAATTCTTCGTAGATTCTATAAAGAAAAATGAATAAGTATTCATCTGCATCAGTTCGACAAGGAAAGTCTATTTTGCCATGTCCGAGCTCAAATTTTGAAACTTTAGTTTTGCCATCAAAATTAAAGTTTTAAAGTTTTTTTTTAATAAAAAAAAGTGCTTGATTTTAAAAAAGAACTCAGCTTACTTTCTGCTTGTTTTATTTACTTTCAGTGTAGTCTATACTTAACTTTATTACGATTTTATTTTGAATGCGTTCATTTGCTTTCGGTTTAAATTCATTCATCATAATTAAAAATAATTAACACTGAACTCGAACAAAAAACATAAATATGTATTTCAGTTTGCACTAATGAAACAAAGTTGTACAATATTTTGTTGACTTTAAAATGATATAACTTTTTTTTTTTTTTTAGTTAGATACTCGTTCATGCCCACACATTTGTTACAAAAGATAAACTCAAGGAAAACATTTCTGTTGGGTTTTTTTTTTTTTTTTAACTACGAATTTAATAAAGAAAAATGCCAAAGTTGAAAATGCGAGTAACCTGCTTACCGTATTTCCGTCAATTAAAATTAACTTCCGTCTCTGATGTCTGTTTTTTTTTTTTTTTTTGTTCATTTTACTTCATTTGATATTGCTGTGCCAAATTATGAACTGAAAATTCATAAAATGAAAAAAAAAGTTGTACTACAAAGTTGAGAAAGTTACTTCAATTAATATGCGCTATAAAAATTTACTAAGTTAGGAGTACCTTCACACGTACATATTGTGTATTGTATTTCAATTAGTTTAACTCGATTTTTATTAAGGCTTACGTCAATACAATGGGAAATTAAATGTATCTTTGTGAATTTTTAAATAACAGATACATTTTTTAATTTAATTTAAAATCTTCAAACCATATTTTAGGGCTTGGAACTAGAAATTAGTCTGAATAAACTACAATATATTGATTTTAGGCATGAGGCATGTTGACTGCAGTAATGTTCCATATTCATAAAGTGACTGAATGGAACATCCCATTTTTTTAAATTTTTTAATATTTTTTTTAAATCGCTTCAAAAATTTTACGAAATAATAAATATAATTCAAAATAGGTTCATTTAAAAAATTAATAAAATTTACAACATAGTTTTGCTATTTTTATAAATTTTAGTTTAAACTAATTGTGAATTATATTCATAAATTCATTGAATTTTAGAAGAGATTTAAAGCCAAGCAAAAGTGATTTTCAGTGACAAACCTGATAAAAAATATTTCGTTTGAAACTAATATAAAATATATGCAAAAGCACTTCATTTGAGTCTTTACTTTATTAGAGCTATAAGTAGAGCTAAAAGGGTTTTTTTGTTTTATTTTTCCATTAAATTTATTCAATATGGTATAACACGGTTTGGATTAATATGGTCAATATTGAACTCAGTTTGCTATTAAATTAAATGACAACCAATCACAACAACAACAACAAAAAAGAAAAATAAAAACAGGCACCAAATATTGTTATGGTAACTCTTAATATAATTCTCGACGTTGTGTGATGCACTTTAGAAGCAGTGGCGGCACTATTCATTGAAAAGAGATAAAAAAAAATAAATAAATAAAATAACAAAAATAAAAAAATAAAAAAATTTATGGAAAACATAAAAAAGTGCGCACTCTCGGTCAGATAAGTCAGTAAACAAGCAACGATCGGTGAAGCTCAGACAGCACATTGGACAGACGGACGGACAGACATATTGCTTTGAAAGCAAGCAAAGCATTGATTTAGATATGGGTTTCATGGGACTATATAGCAGCAACAGCAGCCTGAAAATCCCTCGAATGTGTGAGAGTTAACTTCATTAGGTTTCGAATAAAGTGCTCAAGCAGTCAAAGCAGCTGCAACAACAAAAACAACAACACAACAACAAGAGTAAAACCAAAATAAAAAGAAAAATTAAATAAATAAAAATCCACGCACAAAAATCAAAAAGATATATGCATATAGATATAAAAGCTCAACAACAACAACAACAACAACGGCCACAACAGGAGCAGCGGCAGCAAACAGCTAGAATCAACTCTATGCCACATCCGATGCACAGCACAAAACATGCTTATTAAGTACATAACTCTAACTCTTCTCTCCTCTGCTGCACCTAAGCAAAAAAAAAAACTAAAAAAAAAGAAAGCAAAGTTGTACATAGACAGATAGTTACTTTTGGGAGTGGATTGAAGCGAACTAGTAGTAGTAGTATCTTATGTTGTGGCATGGCATAGTGTGTGTGGTGTGGCATGCCATGAAGGTAGCAGCAGGCTTGAGTATCTTTAACTTTTGCTGCGTACACAAAGTATGCAACAAACATACCAACAACAACAACAACAACAACGCAATCCGATAAGCGTCAGAAAAGAACTTCAAGGAGGCACTAAAACTGAAACTGAGTTATGGCAAACTTATACGAGATACAATATACATATATGATATGTTTGTAATAAGCAAAGAGTGCCAGAACGTCCTTTGCCAAGGCAGTAAACAACGTTAAAGGCTAAAAGGAATGCAGTTACTATTGGTGCTCTTGGAAAATGTAGTCTGTAGGCTGAAAGGTACAGCAGCATAAGCAGCAGCAGCATTCTACTTTAATGATGATTGCATCGCTCACAAAGTTTGGAAAAGAAAAAAAGAAAATCGAAAAAAGTTTGTCAATAGAAATTTTTTTTTTTGCAAACGTGGCTCTTAGATTAATTTCTTCTACAATAAAACGGAGGTACATAACGCATATTGTCGATTTGTTTAACGTCTTCGTCAAGGCTTTTCTATTTCGAAATTTTGCAAAATTTTATTAAAACTTTAAATAAAAAAAAAATGTCCCCACATACTTAACCAACTAAGTAGCTGCGCAGCTGTTACATTAAGCTGGTTGCTAATTAGTCATCGTCATCGTCGTTGTTGCTGTCGTTGTCATTTTGGAGCTATTTGACCGAAATCGATGACTACGTACACGTATGTATCTGTATCTGCAACATTTTATATATTTTTATTTATTTTTATTTAAGAGTGAACTATTAATTTAAAGCTGCGAACATATTGATTTATAGTTGTTGTTGTTGTTATTGTTGCACTGAAACTGAATCTTAAACTGAAAATGGAAAATGGAAAATGTAGCACATGAGTTGAATATGAAAACACACCATGCAGCTGCAAGCAACATTTTTCATTTTATTTCGTTTGATTTTTTTTTTTTTTTTTTTTTTGCACAAACGCGCTCCATAATTGAGTGATAATCGGATTAAATTTTTTCTTTTTTTTTTATAAAATACAGCGTTGATTGCATTTTTTTTTTTTTTTGGCTGGGAAAATCGATATGACAAATATTGCAAAAGAAAAATCAGAAGCCAAATATTAATAATTGCTGCTGAAAATTTGCTGCAATAAATTATACAAGAAAAAAAAAGGAGAAAAAATTGTTTTTAAACTGACAATCAGCTGGATTATGCAACATAATAGCCACGATGTGCTAAATATGTGTGTGTGACATAGTTGCAATGGAATAAAGTATAACTGACACTGTGACCCATGGGACATATGCATATGAGACTGGTACACTGGCGATGTATTTGAGCGCTGAACTCCATTCTGGGGCACTTTTAATTTCCAGAAAAGTTTTCAACTCACAGAAATGCATCGAAAACTAGTCTCATATTCATAAAAAGAGGCATCGTAGACCCTATAAAGTATATATATTCTTAATTACCTCGACGAGACGCATCGATCTAGTCACGTTCGTCTATCTGTCCGTCTGTCTGTCTGTTTGTTGCTGCGCGATTTATTCGTTCAGTTTTAAAGATATTGTGCTGAAATTTTGAACTTAACCTGGTCTGTTCTGTACTGTACTGCTCTGCTCTGATCTAGTCTGATTAGGCTTGGTCTACTCGTTATTCTGTCTATCTTTTTGGCTTATGTGATTAGGTTTGCATTGGTTGAAAACTTGCTGCCAATGAATAACTTCTGACTAAATGACTAAATGACTGACTGACGTTTATGTACTTAATGAGCTCTAGAAGCAAAATAAAAAAAGAAGAATCATTGAAGTTTACCACGTTCTAGAGAAGCGTTAATCTGTTTCTTGTTGCTTGCACAGAAATTTCTGTGCAGATACTAAAGTTGTACATATTTATGTGTGTATGTATGTATGTGTACAGTACAAGTAGATAGGTGTGCTACAAACGATGTGTATGACGACGTGCAGAGTGGTTAATTATAGCAATTAAAATGCAGGCGGCATAAATGAAAAGACATCAAGCAAAGCATAAATACGAGCAGCACATAGGCTCATCCTTGTGCTGTAGCAATGTTTCGTTGGTTTTTATAGATTGGAACGTTCTTGAATTCGTTTGACGTCGCAGTTAACAAGGAACGCTCAGTTTTATTTTTATTATTTTTTTTTTTTTTTTATTTCTTCTCACATTAACTACAAAAATTCTTTGCTATCAAAGAAAGAAAAAAAAAATATGTGTGCGTAGTTAAGTTTAGAAATGCTTTGAAGAGTTTCTGACTTGCTGTGGAGAATTTATCATAATAAAATAAGAAACGAATTTAAGTTTTATTTAATTTAATAATTAAAATTTTATTTTATTTATTTATTTTTTTGTTTTTTTCCAGAAAACGACAACAATACGAAAACCGGAAATTAAAATAAACAAAATAAACAAAACAAACAAACAAAGAAGCCATTGCAATAAACAAAATGGCGCAGATTTGTAACACACGAAGACGACGGCTTTTGCTGCTGTCATTTGCTTCGCTTTTGTTACTTTTAAGCAACAGCATCGACACTGCAATGGGTCAATCGAATTATGTGCAACATGGCGACAGTGGCAACTATACAACAAATGGTTTGCCTGAGGAGGCAACGCTAGATGGCAAGGTAAGCAACATTTTCCGGGAATTTTGTGATGCTGATTTAGTGCAAAATAAAATGCAAACAAAAAAAAAAAAACAACAACAACAAAAACAATGATGTCGACTAGGGAAATAGTTAAGGCTGAGATTTTTTTGCACAAAAGCTGCGAGAAAACAAAAAAAAAAAAACATTAATTTTAATTGTGTGAATGAAAAATAGGCGAAAAAGTTGTTGTTGTTGTTTGTTGTTGCTGATCCAGTACCTTATATAATATGTAAATTATTGCCTGAGGAACAGCAGCAGATAATAACAACAACAGCAACGCTGCTTGTGAACTTTTGATACAACTGTACCTACTATATACGTTGTTTTTTTTTTTTTTCATAATTTTTTGACAGGTTACGAAATTAGACGACATTAGCCCTTTGATATTTTTGAATCGAACCAAAGCCGTTTTGAACTGTGCCGCCGGTTCAATGCAAGTAAGTTCAAAAGTTCAAATTTGTTTTTTTTTTTTTTTTTGTAGTTACTCAACTTAAATTCCAATTTTTCAATTTTCGTCAGGTTGATCTCAAATTCGATGAGCCCTTTCACGGCATCATTCAGGCCGACTATGACCGCAGCAGTGCATGCCGTGTAAGTGGCAAGGGCGCGCTGAGTTATCGTTTAGAGTTACCGCTTAAAGGATGTGGCACGTTGCAGGTTAGTAGCACAACACAACGAACTATGACTTGAAATAGTTTAAAACATTTTGGAAATCCCATTTTAAATAGAATCCAACACGTGTCTTCACCAATAACATCATTGTGCGTTTTCATGCCAATCTTGAGATGGACGGTGATGAGATAATTACAATTGTCTGTCGCTATCCACCGCCAGTGCCATCACTGCCACCGGCACTGCCTGCACCAATGTAAGTCGACGCGACGAGTAACAACGTTTAACCTTTTTAGCAAACTAAACAGAAACATTTAATTTTGTATCGTTTAGCTTAGCCACTGCTGCCGGCGTGCCGCTGCAACCTCCATTGAAGGGTATACAGATACTTATGATTATCTGTGCCATTATGTTCCTGACGCTGTTGCTGCTGGGTCTAGCCGTTTCGTACTATTGCCTGCGCAGTCGTCCGATTCCGGTTGTACGTCGTTTGCCTATGTCTATGGGCAGCGGTTCCGAAATAACCAAACTTAGCGGCAGCAGTGTTGGTAATATAAGCGTTTTTGAGAGCGTCAAAATACCACGCGCTCACGCTGCACTGCAGGCTGTATATAGTTCATCGGGCAGCGAGGGTGCACTCATACCTTCCTGACTATCCGAGCGAGTCACATTCCGAAATCGAAGAAATCGATACACGGTAAGTTTACACAACACAAACGCAAACACAAAATACGGAACGTTTCATTTTTTTTTTTTTGTTTTTGTTCTCAAGTTCACTGCCATTTAGCTCGGCCGGCAGCTTTGAAAATCGCGCATTCGTGCAGGAGACTTCAAGCATTTACAGCGATCATTATAGTCACACTCAAGAAATACCGGCAGCCAATGCCGTTGCCACATCTGTGCCACGTCTACCGATTGCAATCAAGGAGTCATCATCGCCTAAATTCGATGTACAGGTACGTGTTAAGAAGTCTCCGCCACCGCCGCCTTCACCTGTTACCTCCGATACGGAGAGTGTGGCCACGCTGCGTCCGGAGCGCAATAATTTATCCACTATTATGGAAGCCTACGAAGACCGCGAAAGTATTATGACAATGGATTCACTGCCAGCACAAGAGGAAACAGTGCGCACACAGTTCACCTATGCACCCGAATTGCATCCGGCACCGCAGCAAGCAATTATTGCAACACCTCCACCACCACCAGAACCTGTATTTTCGGTTTATACACGCACGCATCATGAAGTTGTCGATGGACGTCCTGAAACCTGGTCGGACTATACCGATGGTCGCGCACCAAGTGAGATAACTGATCTGCAATCTGAAGCACCGGACATGCATTCCGTCGGTGAGATTGTCGATACAACGCATTACTATCGCGAAGATTATCTGCCGATTGAGCCGCCAATTGTGGTGACCAAGAAGCCACAAGTCACTTCGCATACCGTTGATGATGTCTATTTGCGTACCATAACCGAGAAGAAGACCATTGAGGATATCGAAAGTCACAAACGTCGTGTCACTGAGTATAAGACCAAGGCTAAGCCACTGCCACCACCAATTCCCGATCCAACATGGGACGTAAAGATACGAAATTATCCAACAGAGCGCGAACAGCAACAATGGGAAAATTTCTCGGACATTTCAAGCGCTTCAGGCATGACGCTGACACCGAAAATGGAGCGCAGTGAACTTAATGTAGCACCGATTGTGCCCACCGAACCGCCACAGCAGATACATGACAACAAAGAGAAACTGACCAGTCCCGAACTGGTTGGCAACATGAAACCAATTGAAATGCCACCCGAGGATAAGGCAGTGCCAAATTGGGATGTGCTAATACGCATCTTGGAGGAGCCCGAAATGTCCGAAGTTGACGATGCCAGCTCGGTGCACTCGTCCGTGCATCCATTAACGCGTTACATTAGCTACGATGACAAGGCCAAATGGAAGGAGATTATTACAACCGAATCATCGCTGCGCACCATGCTCACTGAGGCAGTGGTACGTGAGGACTTCGAGCGTATACGTCAGGATACACGTTATGTGCGTATGTTTGAGCCACAAACTTGGGATGTTATCATACGCATACTGGCACCACCTTCGGACGATGATGACGACGATGTTGATGACGATGATGATGACGGCGATGTCGATCAGCGTAGACCAAGACGCAACAAGAAGACACAACCATGGGATACACGCTCGCGTCGCAGCTCACTGCCAACACTCTACGAATACGACAGCGATGGCGGTTCCAGCGTGCGTACCATACGCAACGATCCTACATTACCGTTGAGCATGACGCCCGGTGTTGGTCCGGGTAGCTTCAGTACACAACGTTCGCGCCGTTCATCGCGCACTTCCTATCAAACTGATCACAATGATTTCCGTTCCGTTTCTGAGGTAACTGTTGACTTTGGACGTGCCGATCATCTTGACAATGTTTCCGATGCCAGCTCATTCTATCCAACACAATACTATGATGATGAAGATCGTCGTTCTTTTCATAGATCTGTAAGTCATCCATCGCTAGCACGTTCAGCCAGCGAATTCACTGAGCATTGGATAGCACCGGAAGAGCTTGCTTCATCGCCAGAGGGTACACCTAGATCGAGACGTTCGCAGCGTTTGGTAAGCACAATTAAACTTTATAACTAATTCAAGTCTAATCATAATCTAATCATAATCTAATCATAATTTAATCATATATTAGACCACATTTCAACCGCGTGTACCAGCACCGCCGCCACCGCCACGTGCAGGACGCATTGTAGCACAAACGCAAAGCGAATACGTTGAGTCGCATCGCAGCACATTCCACACTGAAAGTGAGACACGTCCGCGTGAGTGGTAAACGTAAATTTGATATTTATAAAATAAAAAAAAAAAAATTAAAAAAATAAAAGACGTAAATCGTAAATAAAGTTTTAGTAACCAACACTGTCCAACTTATCAAGTCAGAGTCATGAATATTTACTTATTTACAATACGAAATATACTCGTAAAATTAATTAATTAATTATATATATAAATATAAATTTTCTAATATAATTAATTCGATAAATATTTTTTTTTTTTTTTTACTTTAAACAAATTTATGTATTTAGCTTATAAAATCATTTAGTAACTGCTTTTATATATATTTTTAAATATATATTTTAATGTATATAATAACATATACATACATACAATGTATATACATATTATATGCAACTTACAAAAGTGCCAATTTAGTTGAAAATGTAAAAACAAAACGACGCAGAATTTTTTTTTATTTAAAACTAATAAATAAATAATTTTTTTTTTTTTTTAATTTTAATTATTATGCTTACTCGAAAGGCAATTTGCTTAACTAAATTCTAAAATATGTATATAAAAATACATGAAAATATTTATAAATTTAATTTTTTTTAAGTGCACACAACTCGATATACAAATGAATAAATGATCGAAAAAAAATATTAAAAATAAAAATCAAAAATCTTATTAAATTAAAAACAAAAAAATAGAATGAAAACTAAAAACTGTCTAAATTTTTTTTTATAAATTAAAACCATTTCAACAGAACTTTCATTTAATTTTAAATTTAAAAAAATATATATGATATTAACAAAAAAAAAAATAAAAAATACAACAAAAGTAATTAAAAAAAAAAAAAAAAAAAATTTATTTTTTTTTTGAATTAATTGAATTATTCCTTTTTTTTTTTTTTATATTCTTTTTTTTTTTTTTTTTTTTTTTTTTGTATTTTTTTTTTTTTATTTTTTGTTTTTTGTTAAAAAAAATTATGATAAAAAAAAGAAAACTAGATTGTTTTTATCGAGAACAATAAATTAATTTTTTTTTCAATCTTTTTATGTTAATCTTATATTAACTTTTTTTCGATAAAAACATTTTACTTTTCTTTTCCTCTATTTTTTATGTTTATTTTAAATTAATTTTTTATTTTTATATATATATTTTTTTTTTATAAAACAAAAAATAAAACAAAAGGATAATAGATTGTTTTTATCGATAACAACCGATCGATATATCGATTAGTTTTAAAATATTTGTTTTTTATCGATAAAATCAACTTTTTTTTTCATTTTTGTTATTATTTTTTTTTTTTTCAATTTAAAAACTTATTTTTTTAAAGAATATTTTTAAATTAGATGTTTTATTTTGTAATTTTTTTATTATTATAACTATTTATTATTTTAATTTTATTATCATTTTTTTATTATTATTATTAATATAATTAATATTATTATTTTATTTTTTGTTTATTTCATAAGCAGAAAAGCAGCTTATAAAATATGTAAAAAATTAAAAGAAAATAGTTAAAATTTTGTTTTCTTTATTTATTTTAATTATTGTTTATTTTTATTTATTTATTATTTTTATTTTATTTATTTATTTTTTTTTTTTTTTTTTTTCTAAGAAATTAAAATGAAACAATAAATTAAACATTTAGATAATTTTTTTTTCGTTTAAATATTGCAACACAAAAATTTATTTATTTAAATGAAGTTCACACAAAACTTTTTTATTCCATTAAAGTCAAGAAGAGACTGAGATATTCATTTAAAATCTTTATGTTTTTTTTTTTATTTTTTTTTTTTTTTTTTGGTTTGTAAAACATTGAAGCAAACACCACAGCAGTTTTCTTGTAACTGTCATGTTAAGTGGGGAAGTACACTACACCCAAAATGGCTGCTGTGACTGCCACGCAATCAATCACAATCACTGTTCTATGTATGTCCATCCGTCCGTCCGTCTGTCTGTCTGCTAATGGTGGCGTATACTTAATATGTTTATGCACCCCAATCGATTATCTTTATTTCAATATTTTTGGCTGCAGCTGACACATATCATTTATTCAAAATTTTACATAAATATAGACTTGTTTATTTAAAATAAAAAAAAAATATATAAATAAATCCGTATATACTAAAAATATATCTTGCCAATTTATTTCAAACATTTATCTTAATTTAAGCCTGTTTTTATTTGCATATCGAGTTGTGTTTAACTGCTTGAAAATTTTATTATTATTTTAATGCAAGACAATTTAATTTCATTTAAGTCACAAAATAAATCATTATTATTTTGTTTTAATTTGGTTTCGTTTTCATTAATTGTTTTACTTTTTTTTTTTTTTCATTGAAAACGATTCCAAAAAAAAAACTTCAAGCTTTTTCATTCAATTTCACATAAAAAGAAAATAAAAATAAAATTAAAAATAAACAAAAAGCAAAAAAACAAAAGTTACACTTTTGTTTATTTATTAAGTTTAAATTTGTTGTATATTTGCATTTGTGAAATACTGGAAAAAGTTTGATAAATAAAAATAATTTTATTTTGCATTAAAACAAATAAAAAAAAAACTAGAAAAAGAATAGATAGCAATAATTTTGTTAAAAAATATTTAAAATGCTTAAAGCGTCTTTGGTGTCGGGACTCAAATGATAAATTATAAACTCTAATATTTTATTTTCTTTTTTTTTTTTTTAAAAAAACTTAAAAAATCAAAAATGTAAAATAATAAAAAAAAATTGCGCACAATTTAAAATTTTCACAAATTTGTTTAAGAAAATTGCTAATAAAAAGTTTTAATTTTATTATTTTTTTTTTTTTTTATATAAAATAAAATAGAAAATAATTTAAGTGCATTAAACTGTAATAAATTTAAGCCAATCTATGTACCGTCCAATTAATTTAAATTCCCTAAGTGAATTAAATCAAAACTTAGTTGAAATTTAAATACCTACATAATATATTTACTGATACAATAAATATTTTTATACATAAAAAAAAAAAAAAAATTATATATAGAAACATGCTAATTGAACTGTTTGCAATTAGCAAAATGTATTTTAAACTCTGATTTTACAAACAAATTGAATTAATTAATTATTAATGCGCAAATGATTAAATTTATTATTAAAATAAGAAGAAGAAAAATAAATAAATATAATCAAAGAAAAAGAACAAAAAACATATGCAAGTTGTAACAAATAAAAATACTCTTATTTTTTACTAACAAAAGAAATATTGGTTTTGTTTTTTTTTTTTTTTTTTGTGGTGTAACGAGTTGGCAGGTCTTTTCGGAAGAATTCTTCGATTGCACATTTTAAAATTGAAAACTGCTTCATGCTCTCTAAAAATGAGATCCTAACCAACTTGACCCCTGGTGTCATTATTAAGGTGGTGTCAAGCGAAACGATGGTACCGAATGCGAACCGAGCGTATGAATGCGAAGAGATTGCTTACTTTTACTATTTATTTCGTTTTTCAAGTGAGCATAACATAGACAATTTGTGTTTTCTTTTTTTGGTTTCTTTTCATAACAATGAAATACGATTGACGTTGGTACCGAACATATTGAGAGAGCAAAAGCGCTTAACATAAACTTGTATCAAACAGGAAAAAGCTATGTTTGCGATTTGCAATGAAGTAAATTCGTACGATTTCAAATTTTCGTATTACAGCAATCGCAAAAGTTATGTTTCATTTCCAAAACGTTTCATTGCATTGTACAGAACAAATTTGCGATTTGAAAAGTAAATCGCGAATTTTTTGCGATTACGGAAGCATGGCTGCATATTGTAGATCCTATAGCCGCATTTATATTTCTAACGAAACAACAGTTTCAAGGTTCTCTGTTCTGCTGCAAATCGATTTCGGCTTTTAGTAAATGCAATAATTTGAGCTAAAACGATGACAACAGGCTACCTGTTAACGTCCTTGTTATCGTTATGATACTTTGATAAAACTATCGCTAACATTTTAATACGTTTTTTAAAAGTTTACTTAGTGCAGAGCATCAAAAGTTAAGCAACAGCTGGCTGGCTGGCTGGTTGGCTTGTTTTGAGTGCTTCGTTGGCTGGCTGGTTGGCTTGCGTTAACGCATCAAGTTCAGGTTCAAGTTGAAAAACCGCAACAGCAAAAGCAACAACAACAACAACAAATTTACCATGAGAAAAATGAGAACCTTGGTTTTATGTAGACACTTCCCGCGCCTGTCATTTTGCCAACTCAAATTTTATCTTCATACGCTACGCTTCGTACTCTTTGACATTGCACAACAACAACAACATTTTTTGATTTTTCATTACCAAATGGCCCACCGAACGCCCGCCTGTCTGCCTAGTAGTAGTATTTTTTTTTTAGTGTTAAAAGCTTACGTTACTCTATTCGAAATTCAACAAGCGAAAGCTTCGAATATTCGAATATTACGAATAGCGACTGTTGCGCTCACTGTAGTCTGTTGTCCTGTCGACTCGTTTTTGTTTTCGTTTTCGAAATCGCATGAAGCACGTGTCCTTTCTATGTCTCTGTGTGTGTGCGTGTGTGTGTGTGTTTTTGTGTAAAGTTAAGCATCTTGCTATGCTATCGCTTCGCATTTCATTACAAAGAAATACATATCCTTTTTAAACAAAATACGCTCGCGCCAAACGCACAGTTTCCTCGTGCACTTCAATTGTATCGGTTCGCAACGCGGCTAAAAAATATTAAAAAAAAAAAAAATTATTATTACATACCTGCTTCTTCTTCTTTTTTTTTTTAAGCGGTCAAAACGAAATTATTTATTATGTTTCAGAATTCAAAAGACAAATAATTCTGTGTAAAAAAAATTCAAATGTAAAAAAAGTTTACAAAATAAATTCACCATTTTTTTTTTAAATAAATTCAAAAACTTTTTTTTAAGTGTTTTCAAAAATAAAATAATTTTGTTATTTTATTTTATTGATTTTGTGTTTTAAATTAATATAAAAACCCCGTATTATAAAGCAATTTTAAATTATATTAAAATATTACAACAACAAACAAGTGTTTCAAAAGTAAGTATATAATTTTAAATAGTTTTAAAATTATTTTTTAGATAGTATGCTTATATTTGAAAATTTTCTTATTTTATTCAATTATTTTTGTACTATGTTTGTACTATTTTTATTTATTTTTATTAATTTTTATTTATTTTTATTAATTTTTATTTATTTTTATTTTTTTTTTATTTATTTTTATTTATTTTTATTTATTTTTATTTATTTTTATTTTTTTTTTTTTATTTATTTTTATTTATTTTTATTTATTTTTATTTATTTTTATTTATTTTTATTTATTTTTATTTATTTTTATTTATTTTTATTTATTTTTATTTATTTTTATTTATTTTTATTTATTTTTATTTATTTTTATTTATTTTTATTTATTTTTATTTATTTTTATTTATTATTTTTTTAATTTATTTATTACTTTTTTTTAATTTTTATATAATTTTTTTTTACATTTTTACATATTTATTTTATTTATTTCTTTATATTTTTTTTTTTTTTATTTATTTTTTTATTTATTATTTATTTTTTATTTTTTTTTTTTAATTTTTTTTATTTTTATATTTATTTTTATATTTATTTATATATTAATTCTTATATTTCTATTTATTTTTTATTTTATTTTTTTTTTTTTTTATTTTTTTTTATTAAAAATTACTTATAAAAAAAATTTCCAATGGTGTTTTTAAAGTTAAATCATTCTCCAAAAAAATATATTAAAAAAAAATAACAAAAGGAAGAAAATTCTAATTTCCTGATTGATAGAACGATAGGGTTTTACATATTATTTTGTGTGTGTATGATTGGAAATTGATTTTATTAAATATATTTAAGCAACATCATCATCATCAATAAACATGCATCAAAAATGTATACGCATCTTTATTAGTTTGGTTCAAAATATATCCCATGTTGCATATCAGTCAGTTTTGTAAAGAAAAAATAAATAAATAAATAAAAATTGGAAGGGAAGCATAACAAGCAAAACATCGAATTGTTGATTTGGGATTTTACTTGCAAGCGTGCAGCATATGATTGGGCAACTGAAATTGAAACATGACTTGCTTGTTTCATTTTTATACCCTGTACCCAAAGGGTTAAAGGGTATATTAAGTTTGTGCGAATGTATGTAACAGACAGAAGGAGGCAAGATAGACCCTATAAAGTATATATATTCTTGATCAGCATTGGAAGGGGAGTCGAACTAGCTTTGTCTGTCTGTCCGTCCCTCTGTCCGTCTGTCATGCTGTCTGCCGTATGAAAACGATTATTTCGGAGACTATAAAAGGTAGTGCTTTCAAAATTGAAACTTAGACTCTTCTAGGCCGTCAAGTGTGCACTTACAAACGGTTTTTCTCTAGACCCATTTTAAGGGGTACCCCCCATACAAATGTACCCCAAAATTTTGGGTTTTTGCATAAAAACGTCATTGTTTTTTATTCTAGGAAGTTTAAATTCAGTAAAAATTATGTTTATGATAGTCCCAATAAAATATCCCAATATGGATAGGACCAACAAAATTTTAGGTAAAGCTCCCATACAAATTTACCCCAAAATTTTGGGTTTTTACATAAAAACGTCATTGTTTTTTATTCTAGAAAATTTAAATTTAGTATAAAATATGTCTATGATAGTCACTATAAAATATCCCAATATGGGTAGGACCAACTAAATTTTAGGTATAGCCCCCATACAAATTTACCCCAAAATTTTGGATTTTTACATAAAAACGCCATTGTTTTTTATTCTAGAAAATTTAAATTTAGTATAAATTATGTCTATGATAGTCCCAATGAAATAGACCAATATGGGTAGGCCCAACAAAATTTTAGGTATAACCCCATTCAAAGATATACTCGATTTCTTAAGTTTTTCTATGAAAATTAAATTCAATGATGTATGGTAGTCAAATAGAACCTAACTTAAGGTACATATAGACTGGGTAAAGGAGTTTCCTATATCCGGGATTACTAATTCAGAGTTCTTTCTTGTTTTTTTATTATTATTGCAACTGTTTTTTTTAAATCTTTTCAAACATATTAGAGTGTACACTTACATCTATTTTTACAAGTAGTATTTTTGGGTATATTTTTGGTTGAAAGTTAATACTAATAAAATCATTAAAACCAGAAGTTACAGTTTGAAAAGTAACATATCAAAGCTAAGGGAATATCGTTTCCGGAGTGTCCTCTTCCTTACAACTTCTTCAGGAGCTGTTATAAGGGATACCCAGTCTAGCCGCGTGCTCCCCGATGTGCCAGTGCCCAGTAATGGCGGCCGTCGGTCTCGCAAGGTCTTTGCGGGGTTTGACAGTAATGTTCTGGTACGTTTTGGGTCGATCGAAGGCCAAATATGCTTTCTTGCAGCTGTTCATATTTTGCCATTTATAATTGCCTAAAGAGGTAAAGTGATTCCTAATGTGGGCGATCCTCACTCACTCATTGGAATCTGGACCGCGACTGACTGAGATTCACTCGATGAACCCCGTTTAGCCAGCGCGTCAGCTTGCTAGTTGGTTTTTACATTCCCTTACTAACTTAGATTTGGTAATGTGAGCATCCAGCGCTTTGATGGCAGCTTGGCTATCTGAGAAAATGAAAACCGATCTGTCCCGAATATCCAGCTGCTCCAGTAGCTTGAACGCTTCTAGTAGCAGCATGGTTTCCCCTGGAAAAGAACCGGCAGTCGAAAGAACTCTTCCACTGCCAAGTCCTCCGAGTAAACTTCAGACCCCACACCGCAATCCATCTTGGACCCGTCGGTGTAGAGCGACAAACCATCCTCACTTCCCAGCAGCTCTGCCATTCAGTCTTGCCGTGAAGGAATTGTGGTTTTGAAGAAGCGCCCTAAAGAATAAATTTTAATTTTAAATGTTTACTGAGGAACAAGACAATCGCAAATCACAACTTTCAGTCGCAGCGCGACATTGCAATTTTTAAATCACTGTGAAAAAATCACCCAAATTGTTTTATTGCCAATTCTAGAAATTAAAGCAACAGGAATATGAGAGATAGAACAGCTATGTTCAGGATCAATAAGTCAGAGAAACTTTTTTCTTTTTTACTGATTCGGTTTAAAATATTTGACAATTAATTTGATAATAAACTTTGAAATACATAAACTACGGAAGGTTATATTTCGCAAAAGGAGTGTCTGGGAATAAATGATCCGATACAGCCTAAATTAGCTTGGGAACCGCTGTTCCAATCTGTTGGCATTTTTTTTTTTTTTTTTTATGGTCTTGATAAATTGCGTAGAAGCGTATTTAAAATTTCGATTCAAATATTTTTTTTTTTTTTTTTTATTTATTTTACAAATCGATTTTTTTCGCCATTTTGCGCCAAAAACACACACATATGTAAATTTCTATTTGTTTACGCACACACACAAAAAAACATACACATAAAAAAATAAATAAAAAGAATTTTTTATGTTTAATTTGAACCGTTGCGGCAAATAAAAAACCAAAAAAAAAAAAAGAAAACACTTTGGAAACATTATTTCTCATTTTACGTTTTGACAGTTTTTGTTGATTTTATAGATACATTTTACTTCAAAACACACACACACACATATGTACTCGTATAGTATAGTATATTGTATTGTACTCGTTTTGTATATTAGTATCTCTTTTTTTTTTTTTTTTTGCCATTGTTGTCTGTCATAGATTTGCATGCAAAACACGTTCACAAAATGTGCGCACATTGTGCTGCATTCAAATAGCGACAAAATCTAAAACGAAATACAAAATATGAAGATGAAAAAAAAAATAAAAATGAAATTGCTTTTAAAATTGTTGATTTGTAAATGCGCAGAAAAACAAAACAAAAGAAAACAAAACAAAATAATCGTTATTATTATTTATTGTAAATATTATCCAAATGTATTTTAGATAGAAGACAACAACAACAAAAAACACCTGAATGCAGAAATTCTTCACCAAAGTCTTTGTTTAATGAAAACTGATCACTTTGATTCTAATGAGACAACGCCAAGTAACTGATAAATATTTGCAACAATTGTCAAACTTCGATTCGATTGCCGCATGAGTGCAGCAAGATAATTAATGAAGCAAATTATTCGTTTGGTGCAATGCATTTGCCTGTAGATACAATGCACGGCTTTCTTGTGTATCTGCAACAGACAAAAAGTTGATAATTGAACTCGTATTTATATTCTTGATCAGAATCGGAAGTAGTTGCGTTGTAACTTTTTTCCAGCGTCACGTTCAACAGATTCGACTCCACGGGTTTCATTTTTGGCTGTCATTTACCCATTCCCATGGCTCATTCCTCTCAATGAGCCCCTCAACAAGATCGCGTTTTGCTACATCGCTGGTCTCACCTTGTTTTTTGTTTGTTGACGCTTGACGCAGACGCTTGTTCAGATTAGCACATTCAACTACGCTTTCAAGTCATCTGCTTCTCGACTATGTTGGCATATGCTTCACTCGAGGCCTTCATGGCCGACGTCTGGACAAAGTGATCACGCCCCTCTTCTATTGTATAATTCTCTGGGGTAAGATTGCTGCTGTCACCGAGCCTAGCTCTATCAACCTTCACTTTCATACCGACCTTTGACCGTTTGTGTCCAACCCTCCTAGAAGCACTGGGACCCCCTTCTGGACTTAGGAAAACGAAAGAGCTTTTCGTAGAGCATGATGGCATGTAGTCCAAGTCTGCAACGATCAGAGAACACCAACGGTGAGGGTCTCCCATTAGTAAAAGGATGTTGCTTCCAACCGAGGAAACCACCCTTAAATAACACCACCCTTTGGTTAACCCTTAGTTCCCCAAAGGGTTATCCATGTACACAATAAAATAAAACTTCAACTCATTCAATGTCATTTTCATTTGAAGTTGCTAAAGTTGCTGCTTGATTGATTATATCAGTAAGTAGCTTTCGACGCTTTTGTATCTTTTAAATTAAACTGCGCGAGCGTTTAATCGACTTATGTACTTGCTGACACGTTCTTTATGTATGTCTTTATGTATGTGTGTGTTTGTATATTCAACTTTTCTTAACAAAAATATACAAACTTTCAGCGATAAAAAAAAAAAAAAAAACACTTAACATTGTCGCACATTCATTTCTGCTTCCGTTGTGCACTTTTATTCGTTCTCCTCGCTCGCTCACTTGCTTGCTTGCTTGTTCACTTTGACATTCGTCGCCATCTTAGTCACTTCCACTTCCATATGTCAGACGCCATTTTGTTTTGCCTTCAGCGTTGCAATAAATGCAGCTGTTGCAATACACACCTTTTACTCTATTCATCATATTCTTTATACATAGTATTTTCGTTGTCGTTGTCGCTTTCGTTGTCGCTGTCGTTGTCGTTGCTATTCAGGTCAATATAAGGACACTATTACTCAAAATCGAGGTTACAAGTGGCAAACATCTGTCAGGATTTTCAATTCGTGCAAAAAAAAAAAAAAAAAAAAAAAAAATGTTTGAGATTTTTTTTTTGTCACATCTCTTGAGCACATTTCCGTATTATATAATTTATTTAATGCTCACATATCAGCAACTGTATCTGTCTGTCTGTCTGTTCATTTTAAAGCGTTTTTAATTTTTTTTTTTTATTTGGTGCGGTTCTGCGCTTCTCATTAAGCGAATAAATTTGAATGCATCTACACAACAATGATGCTAGAAAAAAAAAAAACGCTGCATCCGTAAACAAATTGCTTTAATCGCATTAAGAACAATAAAAACTACAACCACAACAACAAATAGAAAAATCGTTCAGTCATATCACATAAACTCGTGACGTGTATCTATTATCTTTTCCTTCTCCGCAATCATTCGAGAATGCACATTTATTATTTGCTAATTGCATGCGTATGAATCTTTTCGTCCTTTTTCTCTTGATACAACAAAAAAAAAACAAAAATAAATAAAAAAAACTGTACTCATGCTCATTAGCGGAAATGCATTGCAAACGACAAACGCATTTCCGCTTTTTCTTTAAAATGGCGACATCAATTGTTGACGACTGCCACTAAGCGATTTGCTTAAATGTTTGCGTTGTTTTACAAAATATGAAGTCGCTTCTGGGATTTTGTAGCATTTGAAGTATCTACACTTTTCAAGAATTAAGAATTAAGCATCCGGCCACATGGGAACAGCTCATAGTGGATGATTCCATTCCGATTCCACCAAACACACAGCAAAACCTTCCTGTCCGTCAATCCCAGCTTGGCCACTGTTTTAGACGATTCACCGGCCTTCGACCACGACCGTTTTCGCTTGATATTGCCGTATATGATCCATTTTCGTCGCCAGACAGAAGAGTCAAAAGAGCATCCGAAATCCGTGGTAGCGTACGCCTGGCACTTTTGTATACAAACTTTTTTAAATATGAAATAAAGCATTTAATGACACATGCAATCCATCAAACAAAAAATCATTATAATTTTTTTGTTGATTAATTCAAGTCACGTTTGTGTTGAATTTTTCATTATTGCTCCTTTTTTATGGTTGTTGTTGTTGTTGCTGCTGTTTAATTCCTGCATAATTTAAACGATATTACGTATACGCAGCATGCGTTTGTGTGCTGTGTCACTGGCAAATAAACTCAAAAATATTACTAAATTCTTTTATCTTTTTGGAATTAAACATTTTTTAATAAGAAGAAATATAATAAAAAAAAAAAAAAACAATAGAAACCACAACGGAAACTACTTTATCCGTTTCGTAATTAGAAAAAGTTTGAAACGTTTTCATCAAAACAAACCGGATGCACACAGTTCGTAAAGTAGCAAAAGTTAATAATAAAAACTAAACCTGTTGGTTTCATAACTTTTGCTCGGTTTTGCTGCTAAACAATTGACCGACGCACGGTCTAAATGACTGTTGGCAGTTGGCAGTCAGTTGGCTTTAAGCATTGCTTCTGTATTTCATTCTTTACAGACTTCATTTCAATTCCCTCAAGCTTTGTACGGCAATCCACAACTTTTGCTTTTCTTTTTTTTTTTTTTTGTTTTGCTGCAGGCAATGAGCGCGTGCTCCAATCCGGTTGCCATTGTCAAATGTTTTTTTTTTTTTTTTTTTGTTGCGCCTTAATTATGACGGAAGTCAAGACGATGTCGCGCCCGCTCAATCGTTTGGGGAATTAACAAACACGGATGACAGCACCAACAATAATAATAATAATGAAAATAAATACAGCAACAACAATGGCAACAAAAAGTCATTTCAATTAAAAAAAAAAAAAATTTAAGAAAGAAAAAAAATCGTCAACATTAAAAATAAAATGTGCCACATTTGCTTTCATTTTTTTTTTTTTTTTTTTGGTTTAGTCATTTTATTTATATTTTATTTTTATAAAAAAATAAATATAAATTTAAAGCATACAATTAAAGCTAGGATGCGTTCGGACACACAAATAAATTGAATCAAATAATTTGAATCAAATAATTTGAATCAAATAATTCGAATCAAATAATTTGAATCAAATAATTTGAATCAAATAATTTAAATCAAATAATTCGAATCAAATAATTTAAATCAAATCATTTGAATCAGATTTCCGGAAAAATTCAAAAAAATATATCTCAACTTCAAACAACAAATGTTTTGCATTAAAAACTTTGTTGCAATTAGTTTGAGTATAAATTTTCTAAAAATAACTTCAATGGCAATGAAATAAATCCGATAATAAAGGGTGATTTTTTAAGAGCTTGAGAACTTTAAAAAAAAAAACGACATAAAATTTGCAAAATCTCATCGGTTCTTTATTTGAAACGTTAGATTGGTCCATGACATTTACTTTTTGAAGATAATTTCATTTAAATGTTGACCGCGGCTGCGTCTTAGGTGGTCCATTCGGAAAGTCCAATTTTGGGCAACTTTTCGAGCATTTCGGCCGGAATAGCCCGAATTTCTTCGGAAATGTTGTCTTCCAAAGCTGGAATAGTTGCTGGCTTATTTCTGTAGACTTTAGACTTGACGTAGCCCCACAAAAAATAGTCTAAAGGCGTCAAATCGCATGATCTTGGTGGCCAACTTACCGGTCCATTTCTTGAGATGAATTGTTCTCCGAAGTTTTCCCTCAAAATGGCCATAGAATCGCGAGCTGTGTGGCATGTAGCGCCATCTTGTTGAAACCACATGTCAACCAAGTTCAGTTCTTCCATTTTTGGCAACAAAAAGTTTGTTAGCATCGAACGATAGCGATCGCCATTCACCGTAACGTTGCGTCCAACAGCATCTTTGAAAAAATACGGTCCAATGATTCCACCAGCGTACAAACCACACCAAACAGTGCATTTTTCGGGATGCATGGGCAGTTCTTGAACGGCTTCTGGTTGCTCTTCACTCCAAATGCGGCAATTTTGCTTATTTACGTAGCCATTCAACCAGAAATGAGCCTCATCGCTGAACAAAATTTGTCGATAAAAAGCGGATTTTCTGATTTTGATAATAATTTTGATTTTGGTAATAAAATTCAATGATTTGCAAGCGTTGCTCGTTAGTAAGTCTATTCATGATGAAATGTCAAAGTATACTGAGCATCTTTCTCTTTGACACCTTGTCTGAATCCCGCGTGATCTGTCAAATACTAATGCATGAAAATCCTAACCTCAAAAAAATCACCCGTTAATTAACTAAATAATTAAAGGTTTTCTAAAAACAAATTTTTCATAAAATTACAATTTTCATAGAGATTTTGGGGATCCCCGAAAATTATAAGTAAAGTTTTATTACTCTACAAGACCTACAAACTCTTTGTTTTTAAATTCATTTTGTTTTTGTAGCACAGTGTTATTTATTTATAATTCACAGCCAGTTTTAACATTTAGCAAATTAACTGTACTGTGCCATTAATTTCATTATTTTTATTAAATTTAGTTATTTTGTTCATATTTTTTTTTTTTAAGCTTTCTGTTTTATGAAAATTTATTTACCCATGCTGTACGTTAGTACGCTGGCAACTTATTTAGCTCGAAATTTTCCAAGCGACTAAATCACATTTTCAAGGTCATATTTGGCAATAGGAAAAAACAAAACAACAGAAAATGCGTTTTAATGGTTCTGAGTTTCCGAATCAAAAATAAAATTGGTATGTAAATAATTTTACACAAATTAAAGTTGTATAAACTAGAAAACTTTGAATGTTCACAAGAAAAATTACCAAAAAAAACAAAAAGCAAAAAGGTAAAACATTAAAGAAAAACTTTTTTTTATTTATTTATTTATTTTTTTTTTTTTCTTAATTAAAGCTAACACAAACATATTGAAATACATTTTTATTGTTTGATTTGGTTTTGCTTTGTTCTGGAATTTAGCCTTGAGCGGTTAATGCTATCAGATCAGATGTGTGAACTTTTCTGCTAAATTGCGGCAATTTGTACAAAAAAAAAATGAAAAAACACTTTGAAGTTTGCCAAAGAAATGAACAAAACACAAATTTTATTTTCATCCTTTTATATTCGAAATCAACAACGAAAAATACAAAAAAAAAATAAAACAAAAGTAAAAGCAAAAAGCAAAAAGTGCAGACAAACGCATAAAAGAAAAGATTAAAGGACGTCCAGTCATTTGGAATGTTTGTTTAGTCAAAACTATTTAGGGTCGCTTCTTTTACTATATATGCTATATGGTATATTAGGTTTAATTCTATCTCTAATGATATACACACACGTATAATATACACACACACACACACACACACATATTTTACATATTACACATAACACACAACAGTTGCCGCCGGAGCTTATATTAGAAAGAATTTAGTAATTGCTCTGCTCTGCTCTGCACTGCTGTGATTTATGGCATTGCAGAAAGAGTTTGGACTTTTAGTTAATTTATGCTGAGGCCAAAAGCGTCAAATTCCATGAATATGTGTAAATATAAATTTGTATGTCAGTGTTTAAGGTAAACATTCAGACAGACAGTGAGACAGAGAGACAGACAGGCAGACAGACAGACAGACAGAGAGACTGATGCATATAGCTGCTTAAGGCTGAGTAGTATATGAACGGATGTATCTGTATCTGTAAATTTGTACATAAAGTATTTAGCTTGTTGACTTTCATTTTATTTTTTGGGACATTGACTTCCTTTTGATTTGATTTTTGCTGTTGCTGCAAAAAAAAAGTTACATTTTATATCCATTAACAATACCCACACATACTTGGTATACAAGTGTATAAATGAGTTAGATGAGCCTAAAAGTATACAATGCATGCAAGAATGTTGTATAAAGCAAATAAAAGCAAATAATTCTGCTAGCTATAAACAACCTTAAATATAATCCAAACTTATTTCAAGACTTGTGTTGCTATTTGGGGGCTAATAAAATATACTTAAAACTTATCCAATACAAGCCTTATCTTATTATTGTATTGAATTTTCATACAAAAAAACTAAAAAAAAATGTGTTAAAATTTGTAGCGGCCTATGCCTAAAATTTTTTGGTACCAACCATATTAGGAAATTTCACACATGTGTAGCGTGTTGTGTAGAGCGTTTTGTTGCAACCCTTGTTTCCAGTCCTCAGGTCCCAATGAGATTGTTAGGGGAGTGAACAGAATGAGCTGAGAATGAATCCCCAGCACACCTTAATATGTCCATACTTTTTCGTAGTCATACTATATGTGGCGCTGAGACATTGTGCAGTCTTTTGAGCGAACAGATGAGCGTATACCATATATCTTGAGGGTAGATGTTTATTATTTTTTCTAGTGCTTTAGTTGAAGTGAACATCAGTGCCCACGTGATACAGACTAGTGCCTGTCGCTGGGCGCTCTTCTTGAGATTATGGTATGTGGATTTCTCTGTGGCTTGCCGCCATAACTCTCGGAACTCTCTTGATTGGTTCTTTATTAGCATGAACCACTTCATTACACTTCATCTTTCATTTAAGACTTAAACGACATTTATAACTCACAAACAGTTTTAATATTTAGTCAGAAAAGTACACTACAAGTGGTCGGTTTGCTTGGTCTCGTAAGAGGTCGTGTTAAGCGAAACGATGATACCACGCGAAACGAGCGAAAGAGTTTGTTTACGTTTAATTTTTACTCCGTTTTTCAATTGTAAATGAAATAGAAAATTTGTGTTTCCAAATTTTTAATATCTTTTTATAACAATAAAAGGCGTCTGACGTTGGTACGCAACACATTGAGAGAGCAAGAGCTCTTAACATAACCTTGTATAATTGAAACATGACACAGTCTATTAAAACTTTTAATTTTGAAGCATGTAACACAGTATAAGGATATCATACATCGTACAGACGCTACAAAACATTAGCATATATCGCATGTATAGCTTTTATTCATACTAACAGAATTATTGTTAGCCTGTAACTGTGTGTGTGCGTGTATGTATGCACATATTTAGGACTACTGTTGACTGGAATGTGCTCAGTTTAGTTCAGTTCAGTTCAGTTCGGTACGGTACGGTTCGGTTGAGTTGAGCTGAGCTGAGTTCAGCACGGTTCGGACTCAACAGCACTGTTGCTTTTACATATCATCATAGTTGATATAATCTAAATCTAAATAAGCATGTGTAATTATTTGTTTGGAATTTATTAGACATTTGTAAATATTGATATTGAAAGGCGAGCACATTTACAGATGCGAATGTTCTGTGTGTGTGTGTGTATTTGTTGTATTTATTTGTAGATACAAATGTAGCGAATATGTGAAATTAGTTAAATTACTCATACGCCGTACGTGTAAGCATTATGCAGGTACTTATTTGTTTCAGATTAAAAAAATTTCACATATACCTTACATACATATTCTCTAATTAGCTTATAAAAAAATATATTATATAAAAGCAACATTTTGCGCTTGTGAATATATAAAACAAACAAAAAAACAAAATTTAAGCCGCTTAACTGTTTCATTGTCGCTTTTGTTTAAATATTTTATTCGAAAATGAATATAATTTATTATATTTTATATTAAAAAGTATCTACAAAAATGGAATTTAAATAAAAAGATAAAAAAATTATAAGAACGCACGTGTCACTCACATTTCAAATAATTAAAACAAACTCCTTTCATTCCATAAACACACACACACACGCACAGATTTATTAAAAGCATCAAAGCTTTGGTTTTACAAAACATAACAATTTTCTTTGTTTTTATATTTTATTATTTTTTTTTTTTTTGTTTGCTGTCATTGTTTTGTTTTTGTAGTTGTTCGCTGGCAATCGATTGCAAAATAAAAATATAAATGAAAAGAAAAATTGAAAAGTTTTATTGCACCACAGCAGAGCATAGTTTTATTTATTTGTGCTGTGGACACACATTTTTCATTCTTTTTTTTTTTTTTTTTTTCAAAACATTTAAATCGCAACGCTATGTTTTAGATTCAGTAGCAGCAGCAGCAAATATGGATTACCTTTTCAGCTTTGTTGTCGTTTATAAAAAATATATAAATGGGAATTAACAAATTGAAGCACTTCACAAAGCTATTTTTTTCCAAAAAGAATTAAGAATGATGAAAAAATGGATATTTAAAGACTTTGCAGTAAATTTGTTAAGCAATTTTTTATGATTTTTTTCCTTTTCCCTTTTTGAGATTAACTTAAAAAAAAAGAAGTAAAATAAAATGAAGAAGAAAAATAAATGCGGCTTCTTAATGCGTGCATTAAATAATTAAAACTTGAAAATAAAAAAAAAAAAACTCGTTAAAAAAAAAGAAAATAAAACATTAAGCTTTTCATAAAGACTGGAATTATGCATAAAAAATATGCTTTCAGAACAAATATATGTAAAGTCGACTAATTTAAATACTCAAGAAAACTAAAGAAATATGAAACGACAACACACACTAGTGTTGAAAAAAGAGTAGTTTTTGTGTTGCACAGTGATTTGTGACTGTGACTTGAAAATCGCAGTGACAGCAAACAGTAATAAAATCGCCGTTCACAAAAAATAAACAGCAATTAATGAACAGTTTCACTGTTCACGAAAAGTGTTAGACAAAATCGCCGATAACTGAACAAGTTCACAATTTTTAAATCACTGTGAAAAAATCACCGAAAGCGATTTTATTGCCAACACTAACACACACATATATCACTCAATATTTGATTAAATTTGGCATTCGAACAAAGATCGTATATCGAATTCCGGTTGTCCAGAAGCGATTAAGTCGAGAAAATTTTTTCGAAAATATTTGGATCTTTCAGAATGGGTGTGGGCATTTCCGTCAATACAATCAAACTGCTTCGAATGCAGGCAGAGGCTGTAACAAAAAAAAAAAGCTTATTAGCGAAACGTGTACCTACTTGGACGGTTAATTTAGCAAGGACGTGTACCGCTGCCTTGTAAGGGTCAAATCTTGAAGACATTCCTAAGATTAGAATCTCCAATCGGCATCGAACGCGCTAGATCATTTCCACTAGTAAAAAACCCCTAAAAGAGTGAATTCATTCAAAAGCAAAGGTGTCTCCGACTTTGCATAAAGACATAATCGGCATTGATTGGATTATTTGTTTAAATTTAATATAATTTTATTGAATGCTTTAATTGTGCATTAAAAAAAAAAGAAATTTCAACACAAAATAGAGGACAATCAACAACAACAACTTTGCCGTAACTTAAATTCAAGCGATGCCATTATCGACTGAATGAGTGACTAACTGGCTGACTTAACCACAATTTATCGCGCCCAATTAATCAAATTCCAGTCGAACGAATGAGCAAGAATAATTGAAGCAGGCATATTTTGTCATGGGACATAAAAAATAAAAAAAAAAAAATAAAAATATATTCAAGCAATTCAACAAACAAAATCCAAGGTTCATCTCGATTAGGAAGGCACGCGATGCGAATCTTTCAAATTGCGTAAATTCTTTAATGCCACAAACAGACCACTTTACGGTGGTTGTCCATACGGTTCTTGTCTACGATGGCCAAACAAGTTTTTGGCACGGAGTATGGCTGAGTATTTGCGACACCAAAAAAAAAAGGGAAAGTATTCATAAAAAAGCGAAAAGAATTTTAAGAAACCCAAAAAAAAAACAACAAAAATTCCTTTGAATTTTATTTGTGAATATAAAATTATTTTATATATAAATTTTTTCTTTTTTATTATTTTGAACAAAACAGAATCTGTAAATAACTTAATAAAATATTTATGCGTTATATTTATATGCACATTAGTTCTATTTTCAGTTTTTTTTTTTTTTTTTGGCAAATATATCTTTTATCCCAAGTGAAATTCTTATAGCAATTTATTTGAATATCAAATGTATGTGTTGCTGTAATATGGAAAACGTTGACAATACTACAAATTACAGGAAAAATTTACTTAAAGCATTCAGCAGCGAGTCATGCATAGCTAAGCATGTGCACAGCACAGGACACACATAAGATACAATTTCAGTTTTAGTCTACAGGTGCAAATATCTTAAATTATTGAAGCTGCTTAAACGTAACTAAATACTTAGTATGGCATTCACTCAGTTTCTCAGGGGTCCTATTACCATGTCTGCATATATAACTGCGTGTGTGTGTGTATGTGAGTGTATGCGTGTTCTTTAATAAATGTCCTCGATGTGGCTTAGTGCAGCTTACGCATATCCTTCCATAATTTTTTTTTTGCAAAGTATCTTTTTTTTTTTTGTAGTCAAAAAATTACAGAATTTTCTGCCGGACACACGCAACTTAATGCGACAAAAGCTGTAAGACTTTAATGCCACAAAACGAGCATATTTAATATCACATTAAATTTTAGTATACCCTATACGCCAAAGCTTTAGTTATTTTTGAATACCCTGTAACCGATGGCGAAAAGGTTATATGTATTTTGCTTGTGAAAATGTATTTAATAGGGAGAGGGAGGCATGATAGACACTAATGATAAATATTAATGTAGGATTTCTAGGGTTACCCTAAAATAAATAACAATTCGACAGTCGACAGTTGGGCTAGTAAAAACAAATATAATTTTAGTTGGTTCCTCCGAAATCCGTGCCACTGTTGCGGAATTCACCACTGTAAGATTTCCACTGCTGTGTCTGCCATCTAGATTACTTCTGTTTCTTCTAACCGTTTTATCCATGGTTCATGTGTGCTTCTAATTTTAAGTTATTTTCCTGTTGAGGGGACCAAAACCCTTACGAAACAAGCCTCATCCTGAGGGCATGTTTGAACCATGGACCCTTTACTTTAATATATTGTATATGTAGTTCCCATACAAAGATATGCCTATAAAAATTTATTAAGTTTTTGTATGGAATTTTCTTAGAAAGGTTCAAGAAAAAATTTGGCGACAGGTTATCTCTTAGTCGAGCTTACTCGATTGCTTGGTTTTTTTTTTTTTTAAGAGAATAAGTAAAGCAGCCAAGCATAATCATTTATGGAAAGCATCTGTGCACCTTTCTTCAACGTGACTTGTTGCCGCGTCTAACGTTGATTTTTTGTGTTTTTTTGTTTTTTTTTTCTTTTTTTCTGTTAAAAGAATTTCCATAAGTTTCAGAAGCAAAAAAAAAGAAAATATTCAAATGTAAGTTATGTTTATCGACAACATATCTTATAGTATAGAAATGGCAGGTGTGTTCTGGATACATGAATGCCATTAGTGATTCAATGCCTCTGTCTGTCTCTCTGTCTGTATATCTTTAAGTGAAATAGTCATTTGTGCTTATATTGCTTATGCCTTTATTTTTTTTTTTTTTTTTTTATTTGCTCTGAACAAGTTCAAGTTGAAGTAGAATCTTACAGAATCTTTGGAACCATCCAAAAGCCAAGCATGCAAGAAATAATGTTTATCGCTTTATTTCACTTAACTCGTAGCACATACGTACAAACACATACAAACAAACATGTCTTACGTTATCCTTTTTGTGCGTGCCTCAGCAACTTGTAGAACCCCGTCGAACACTGTCTGCAGTACTGCAAAATATTTGTAAAATTCAAGTAGATACTGTACTAGATACTACTCGCATATTTTTTGCCACTTCACTGCAATGTCTACTCTAACATTTCAAGAATAATAGAATGTTTTTATACTAAAGTAAGTTGCGCACCATAACGCAGTAAAGTGTATACTTGTATGTGTATGTGTATTTTTAATGCACACACATAAAGTATCTAGTAGCTCAGCTGCAATGACCCACTACATTTAATAAAAAAAACGTATACTTCAGCGAATGTCAATCAAATTATAACGAAATAATAAAAAATAAAAAAAAAATGTTTGACGAGCACTTCTGCTTTATGAATTCAATTCTTAACTTAATGCTTTCATAAAGTTATTAAAAATATAAACCTATATTATTATTTTTATTAAATATAAAATTGATAATTAAAAAATATTTTTTTATAATATGTTTACACAGATAGCAAAAAAAAAAAAAACACACACACATTTAAGATACCAAGAACGCCTGTACTTAATTTAAGAACACAAGAAATCAAGCGTTTCTATTGGTTCTCGTACAATTTGCTTGGAGACTTTCTAAATTGAGACTTTCTGAATTGATACTTTCTGAGTTGAGGTTTTCCGAGTTGAGATTTTCTGAGTTGAGACTATCAGAGTTGAGACTTTCTGAGTTGAGACTTTCTGAGTTGAGACTTTATGAGTTGAAATTTTCTGAGTTGAGGCTTTCTGAGTTGAGACTTTCTGAGTTGAGTCTTTCTGAGTTGAGACTTTCTGAGTTGAGACTTTATGAGTTTAGTCTTTCTGAGTTGAAATTTTCTGCGTTGAGATTTTCTGAGTTGAGACTTTCTGAGATGAAATTTTCTGAGTTGAGTCTTTCTGGGTTGAGACTTTCTGAGCTGAGTCTTTCTGAATTGAAACTTTCTGAGTTGAGACTTTCTGAGTTGAGTCTTTCTGATTTGAGACTTTCTGAGTTGAGGCTTTCTGAGTTGAGTCTTTCTGATTTGAGACTTTCTGAGTTGAGGCTTTCTGAGTTGAGTCTTTCTGATTTGAGACGTCCTGAGTTGAGAATTTCATAGTTCAGAATTTCTGAATTGAGACTTTCTGAATTAAGACTTTCTGAGTTGAGACTTTCAGAGTTAAGACTTTCTGAGCTGAGGCTTATTTGACTACATAAAGTATACCATAGGCATATTCTTTATCAACAACGAATTTTTTTATCTGTTCATTAGGACTATGTGATTAATCGATTAATCAATCGATTATTTTGTATAATCAATTGATCAAATTAGTTAAATCAAGAATCAATAATCCAAGCATTAATCAACTAGTTAGAGGACAATAATCACGGCATTGATTAACACAATCACACCGGGGACAAAGCTTTTTCAAGTAAGAAGCAAATAAAACAAAAAGGTTTTCACTTATATTAGCTATTTTAGTTGTTACCAAAATCATCATACTCACCTTTATCTTTACTTATTATTCTTAGTATTTTTTTTTTTTTTTTTTTTGTTTTTTTTTTTTTTGATAATCATGATGATTTATCAACAACAATAAATTTTTTTAACAATGGTTTATGTCCAACAATCACACAGTCCATTTGCATCGCTTTGAAAGACTTTAAGATACAAATTCCTGTAAGATACAATTCGTTATTTCTCTATACTCTTAAGTGCCAATTAAAATAGACACGTGTACATATGTGCACAGCGTATCGAATAATATGTAAGACTGACTCTAAAAAATATTATTAAAAAACGTAAAGAGTGGTTAATAGCTTCAAAGTGTATAGATGTCGCTCTTCGTTGCTACGATATGGTTTGTGTCTTAGATATTATTTGAAGTAGTTTGCATGGATTTGATATCTTTGATGACGAAACATATCGAATGAGGCCAATTTAAATGAAATTGAATATATTTTAACTCATTCTTATTTTATTTCTTTATAATTTTGTGCAGCAGGCTTTGGCTTCATTACGAAAAAAAAAAAATGTAATATAAAAATTTAGCATTGTCATGCAGCATAGCATAATTTTTAATATAAAGGAAAAAACCAATCATAAATTATGCTAAACAAGCTGTATCAGTTTTTTTTATAAATAGTACATATATCTTCTATATTTTTTTTTTTTTAAATTTCTATAATCAAAATGCAAACAAACAAAGTTTCATAGACTTACAAGCATATTTTGCAGCACAAGTACAGAACTTTATAAATGTTTTTGTATTGTGATACATATTCATGTAACTTGGGATTAAATTGGGTATGAATCTTTAAGTGAATTATACTTATATTGTGCTTATACAAAACTTATACATACTAACATATATGAATATGTATGTATCTGAATAAAAATACGATTGTGTTGAATTGCGTTTGTGTATGTGTCTGTGTGTGTGTTTCCATTTTGTGTGTACTTAATGGAGAATAAATATGCGCCTTGTGCCTTTGTATAAATGATTTAACAGAAGAAGAAAAAAAAAAAAAGAAGAATGCCGTAAAAGATGAATATTCAATTCAAAAGGCCCCTTAAAGTATGCAAAGCAAAATAATTTAAGCAGCAAAAAAAAAACATATTCAATTTCAACTGAAGTGCGTAAATTCCTTTATGAGATACGGTGTATATGTAAAAGTTTTTGAATATATTTGTTGCTCTTGGAAGGAGGTGTGTGTGTGTGTGCGTGTGTGCATACTATAAAATTTATGCTGATATGTGCCACGATTTTTCATTTTATTTCGCTGCAACAGCAAAGATGCGAAAGCAAACATTAAATTTTTTTTTTTTTTTTTTGGTCTTATCTCATGCAACACGTGTCCAACTTGAAAGACTTTAACAACGTTGCAACGCTGTCTATTTGTCTCTCTGTTTGCTGCCTGCCTTCCTTCCTTGCTGTCTGTCTGTCTGTCATGTTAATTTGTTCCGCCTGCAATTGTGTTTCTGAAACCGCTACTTTTATGTCTGTTTGCGAAAATCATAAAAGAAAAAAAATTAAATAAATATGCAAGCACAGCAACAAAAATAATAAACGCAGAATAAAAAAAAAAAACAATTTAACAAAAATTGTAAAAATAATAAAAAGTTGAATGTAAAAGTATAACTCAAAAAGTTTGTTTAAAAAAAAAAAAAATCAAATGTTAAAAAAGTTCTTATCTTTTTTTTAATAATATTTTTTTTAATGTAGGGCTTTATAAGATATTCAAACGAAAAATACTATACCCGATCTTTCGTAAAAGTTCCATATTTAGCAGGCACTTAATGTATGGTGGTGGGCTGAAGTGAGCCACTTCAAAGATTCTAGGAAAATAGCTACAAGTAAAAACCTAAAAGTTTTTTTTTTCATTCGAATAAAACATATTCTTAACTTATGTGAAAAGCATAATTTTTTATCTCTTCAAGTTTTTGATTTTTTCCAAGTGACTCACTTCAACCCAAAAGTGTCAAATAAAGAATAATGTAAAATATTCAACTACTCTGTTAAATGCAATTGAAGTAACTCTTTAAATGTTGTGTGTCTTTCAACATAAATACAATAAACTAAATAATATAGTTTATGTACTACATATATAAAACAATTATTTTGTGTACATACACATACGAGTATGTGTGAAGGGTATAAAAATAAATGAATTAAAACAAGAAATACAATTAAAGTAAGGAACGGAACGGAACAGCTGAAATTATTTTTTATTTTCTTTTTTTATGGCACAAACACAAACATGTGTACGCGTACATACAAACATAAAAACATAAAAAAACAAACACATGCACACACATACACGCACACACGCACACAGGCATTTGCGTTCGCTCGTATGGCTTCAAGCAACATATGTCCTATCAGCGTGAATAAAGGCCGTTAGATGGCAGAAAGGACTTTGAGTCAAGTACGTTGAGAGAAGTAAGGAAAGTCTGTGTGAAAATGAAAATGCAATCGACACTATACGAGCGTATGTATGTCAAATATTAAGCAAAAATTACAGTTATAGCAAAAGTTTTCTTGAAAAGTAAACAGGAAGTGGAAGGTGAATTTGTGTGGAGGCATATGCTATAGTTTCCCAAACTATATTGTATTTATTCTATACTATATACCTGAATTGATAAATTAAATATTTTCAACATGATTTAAAGGAAATTTATGTGTATAAAATTGTAAAAATGTTTCTAATGTTTCCACTATGGACGTTGAAATCATTCAACCGATGAGTTCCAAACTGGTTTCATTTGAAAGGTAACGGTGCATTTAAATTGAAATTCGACTAAAACAACGCATTAAACATTTTCGGTTAATTTAACAATAAAATAAATATTCTAATCATGCCATAAAAAATGGTTTGTCTTTATGTTTTTTTTTTTTTTTTTTTTTATTGTATTAGCCCCAACATTTAAAGGGACTTGCTGCAATCGAAAAATAAAAGCAATAAAACAGCTGATTCCCCAAAATATTTTGGGCACACTGCACTCAAAAAGAAACTGGTATTTTTAGTATATTTTTAGGTTAGCCACAACATATTTTGGGTGAGCAAAGGCAAAATGCCATCGAAAAGCACTGCAAACGCACAAAAAGAGCAGCTGAAACGCCCACACTACGTAGTAGCACACGAAGGTTAATTCGCTAGTAATTAAAAAGATGAACATGTTTTATATAAAAACTCAAAAATAGGCGTTAGATTTGTATGGCAGATATACCTCAAAATAGGCGTGGCAGGCGTGGTTTTGATGGACAATTTAATTGTTGCCGAGAAAATCTTAAGTTTAAAATTTTATTTCAGTATCTTTAAAACTGACCGAATGATCAGGGGAACATGGCTTGATCGAACTGATCAAGAATATATAGTATTTATTCTTTGTTGGTAATAACAAAATAAACACTGGAGTGACAGTAAATTTATGCAAGCGAAGATTATGTTTTTCTGCTCAGTGCTGACTCATTTTCCAATTAAAGCTTTTAAAACTTGAATTAAGCACGTTTGTTCTTAATACAAGCACATTCTGTATTATATGAGAAACATTCGTGCATGATACGTGCTTAAACTAAGCACAGTCGTTCTTAATTTTCTAATAGCGTTCGTTTCGCTCTGTGTAGTTTTAGTAACAAAAAAGTTTTATACATAAATAAAAACTAAAAAACAAAAATAGGTAAGCCCTAAGAATGAATCTAGATAAAAACAGTTTACAGCATGCTTCTTAATGGTGCATGAGCATATAAGCTTCAAAAATGTTTATATATTCTTCGAAAAAAAATATTTGTTTGAGATTTCCCTAGCGTATTCATACAGAATAGAAAAATATAAAATAATATGTATCTACATATTTTTTTGTTTCAAATATTTCTCAAGGCCAATGCTAAATAAAAATGCAAAATAACCCAGAATACACGCATAAAATTTTATTTAGCACTAAATTTTAAGTTTTTGAAACTGCTTTGAAACTATGAATTTATGCTTAACTGCGCGTTTGATTTATTCTAAGTAAATCACGCATACAAAACACACAAATACAAACAAATACAAACAAACAAACTAATAGACAAGGATAAACAATGCGCAAAACAAGCAAGCAAGTCCTGGAATTAAAGTTAAACTGAAATGAATGTTTTTCAAGTTCATGTCCGATGCGATACGATGCGATGCCAACGACAAATAAAACTTTTGCAAATAAAGCTATGCATCTGTGTATGTGTTTGTGTGTGTGTATTTTCGAAAACTTTTGCACATAGTACGAGGCAAACTCTCTCTTACAGCATCTCGCTCGCTCGCTCTCGCTCTCTCTGTTTAACAGTTCAACAGTTTGTTTTCGAAAGCTTTTCCTTTTTGAATTTTTTTGTTGTATTTCGTAGATAAACATTTTGTAAATAATTTTATTGCATTTACATTTTCATTCATTCTAAAATTGTTTTTTATTTATAAATTTTTTTTTTTTACATTTATCTTTTGTGAATATTTTAATGGATTTATTTATTGAGTTATTAATTTGAAATAACTGTTTTTTTTTTCGTTTTTATCATAATAAGTCCTCATTTAAAAATCAACAATCAAAGCACTGCATGCAGTTACTAATACACACACACACACACAAACACACACAACACAGAGCATAAAGAATGTCCTTGTTGGCAAACTCTACATTCAAGGTCGTTCGTCGGTGTTTACACGCCACAGTTCAATGTTAAACAGCAACGACCGTGATGCATAATCCTGTAAAAAAAAAAAAAAAAAAAAACAAGTGAAACAGAAACAAAAGAAGAACAAGAAGAAGAAGAAGAAGATGTACACGAATACAATAGCAGCAGCAGCAGACATTCATATTCTGCTACTGCTCCTTCTGCTACTTTTTTTTGCTTTACACAATTACCATTGCCCTTGCTCTTGTACTTGGAATCATTGCATCTGACTGGTTGTTGTTGCTGTTGTTGTTGTTGTATTGGTGTTGGTGTTGTGCTTGTTGTTGCAGCAACTGACATTGGCATTAATGCGTCAGGTGAATGCATTAATTCTGCGTTTTCTTACCATTCTATCGCTCTCTCTCTGTCTCTCTCTGTCTCTCTCTCTCTTGCTTCTTCCACTTTATGTGGTACAACTAGTTTTCCTTTATTGATTCATGCTTGTTGTTGTTGTTGCTGCTGTAAAAATGACCATGAAATTCATGAATCTGACTTACAGATACTCATGCGTATACGTAATATTTACTTATTATGCGAAGCGCTTCACTTCAAGGACAAGACGCACTCTACTCTGAAATCGCTATTTTAGTTTGAGTTGCTTAGAAGTGCATTTAGCTTAGATTTAGATTAGATTAGGTTCGAAGAATTAATTAAGCTGCGCGCATGAGTAAACATATTTTGAAATTGCAAAAACTTCAACGTTTAATCAAAGATTTTCTATTTTCAAGCTTTAAACGTAAATTTTTGAATTAAATAAAATGCTTTCGGGAAAAAATAAAGTTCGATATAACTTTAAAAACGCAAAAATTTCGTATTGAATTCGATGGAATCGAAGCTTAAATACTCGTCACATGAAAATTTGAATAGCTTTTGTATGATAATCTGTGGCTTAGTGATAGTATTTGTTGAGGGAATGGGAAGGGGTCAAGCCTGGTTAGGTTTTACATAGACGCTAAACGTGTCAAATTTTAACCAAAAAAAGAAATAAAGCTGATGTTGAGTATGCTTGACTGCAAGATACCCTATACCCAGTCTTTGTCTACCTTAAGTTATGTCTCATCTTAGAGCCATACTATTTTATTGGACTTTCATAAAAAAACACCAAAAAAATGGGGTTAGTTTATATGGGTTTATACAAAACATTTTTTTTTTTTTTTTTTTTTTGGTTCTACCCAAATTGGCATATTTCATTGGAACTATCAAAGGCATACTTTATACTAAATTTTAAGTTCACAGAATAAGAAACAAAAAAGTTTTTTTAAGCAAAAACCCAATAGATTTTGGATAGATTTGTATGGGAGCTACCCGTTAAAAAGACTTAAAAAAAAATCGTTGGAAAGTAACCACTTAACTGCACAGGAGATTCTAAATGGTGGCCCTATCTCTTATAGGCTTCGTGATAATCTTTTCATACGGCAGACAGCAGGGCAAACGGATAGACGGACGAACGGACAGACAGACATTGCTATATTGACTTGCCTTTCAATGCTGATCAAGAATGTTTATGCTTTACTAAGCGATTAAACGCATAAATACAGACAGACGGACATGGCTAAATTGACTCATTGCGCGCTGATCGGAAATATATATATACTAGCATACACCCGGGGCTTTGCTTGCTTATTTTTATTTTTTTTTGTTGCTTCTACTTGTCGACTAAATATAAATTAGTCGAAAAATCTATATTGAGTCCACCAATCAGTCCCAGATAAAAATTTCGGAAATCCTTTAAACACGCCTTAAATATTTTCTAACCATCATGGAAATGCGTTCAGTTTCAAGTCTCTACATCTATTCATTCCAAAGATAAGGCTTTTCCGGAGTCAAGGCCTCCATTAGGGCTTCCAAAATTCCGCCTTAGTGGTGCTCTACTCAATGATATATAAGTACAGCTTTCTATTTTTAGCCATTTGACTTGTAGTCCGATCACCTTAAATTAGTCAGTCAGACAAACTTTCTGACAAAATGAAAATATCCTTCACTTTATGTGTGGCGGTTATAAAAAGGAAAACGAAATTTGATATTCAATTTCAAATAAGTTTCATTAAAAACTTTCAAAAGTCCTGTAGAAAATATAATAGCCTTGATGAAGTTCTTATATTATTATTAATTTGCTGATAAATAATGCTTAAGTATTTTACGTATTCCTTTGACTTAAACTTTACGAGAAAAGTTTAAGTTTTAAATTTCAGCTCAATAACTTCATCATGAAACGGATGAACGGACAGACGGACATGGCTGATCAAGGTTTACAATGTCTACTTCAATGCATTACAAATAATGTTGACAAAATGATAAATATTGCCATGCGTAACCTTTGACATTGGTTAATGGTCCCAAGACGCTCTCAAATAAATCAGACAATTTATTATAATATTTATTTTTTTATTCAGAACATTAAAAGTGTTTTCCTGAAGGTAATTAAAATTTCATTTGTGAAAAACTTGTACTTACTTTCTAAGCCATAATATAACCTTCAACAAAAAACACTCCAGTCAGTCCCTATGGCACAAACATCTGCACACTTCCTCTTAAGTAAATTACTTTTCATAAACTTTATGACTTTTCTAAAATGAACTCTGATGTTATGCTGCTGATTAAACTTATATAAAATAAATTTAGCACGAAAAAAAAGTAATTAAAGTTGAATTGATACACAAAATTACATTAAAGTTAGTTTTCGCTATTTAACTTTTTTACTTTAATAAAAAAGAAAAAAAAAAATTAGAAAACAGAAAAGTATGATATCCTTTTTTTTTTTTTTTTTTGTGGAAAGTAACAGACCCAACTTACTAAGGGCAAATTACAAGTAAATCAAAGTGACGAAGGCAAACAATTTTTTAATGAGAAACAGATGTAAGTATGGCAACGCATAACATTCAACTCGAATCAATGCTACATGAGTGTTTGCAAGGACCTAGACAGTTTGCCGAGAAGTGTATGAAACAAAAAGAAAAAAGTCAACAGAAGTGACATGAAGCAAACAAACAAATAAAAAAAAAAACGGAAAGTAAAGCAATGGAAACGAAACGACAGAAAAGGAAAGAAAAAATAGTATCTAAGCTGTCTTTCTAACTAGAGCGAAATATATTTGTAAATGACAGCGCAAGGACCTTGGACAGGATATGATGCAGGTGTCAAAATGAACTTTTTTTTGTATTATTGTTATTATTTAGAGACAGGAAACAAGTTAGACGTCTGCAAAGCATAATAGAAGAGAATCAAAACGTTAAATAGTAAAAAGTATAAACAGACACACACACACACACACACACAGGTGAGTCTATGGGAGTACAACATGTGCAATGAACTCTATGTTCTTGACATGGCACAATTTCTTTAACTTTTACTCCAGACACTATTGAACGTAAGATTCAAAGGCATTCAAGGATGTCATAGTGCATTGAATCGATAAGAAAAACAAAACAAGAAAGAGTATGCGCGACTATAAGATACGCTGCAACTATTGCATACAAATTTACCACCAAATTTTAAAGAAGATTATTGTTATAAATTTTTTTAGCTTAAAATTAGATAAATGCTTCGAGTCAACACCACAGCGTATAAAAATTTAAAGGCAAATTTCGTGCCTTAAATTAGTCAGTAAAACTAATTTCTATGTCCGCTAGGAACGTTGAAATCATGCAACCGATGAGTCCCAAACCGGTTACATTTGAAAAGCAACAATACAAGTAAAATTATAGACCATTGAAGCAACGCATTAGGTACCTAGGGTTCATTCATAAAGTCAATTTTCGATGTTTCCCATACAAATATGTCTCGCTTTTTTATATTTTTTATTATATTATTCCAACATAATATTATTATAGACCTTGCAAAAAAAAAAAAAAAAAAAAAAAAAAAAAAAGTGCGCAACCTCACACATTTTGAGCACGCTGTAGTCGAAAACTGGTATTTTTTAGTGCTTTTTTTAAAAAAAGAGAGAGAGAGAGAGAGCAGCCAAAACGCGACTAACTACAACACTAACTTACAGTAACTAAGAACCGATCTCGACAACGATCTCGCTTGGAAGAACTAAATAAGCGCTTTCGTTATAAACACCGAAAAATTTCGACGGATTGCACAAAATCCTAAATAATATTAATACTTTCCTAGTGCTGCTCACGCTGTAGCGCACATGAATAGATTCAATATAATTTTCAATCAAAAAGATTATCTCTTCAAAAATAATCCTCCGAAAATAACTGAAAGATAAAATGATTTTCTAAAAGCTATTTTCCATTTTTTTCTTTTTATTTCAGGAAATAAACTAAAAATCATAAAAGCGCAAAGTTAAATGAACAAAAAAAAAGTGCAATATTTTTAAATTAATTCAAGCCACATGAAATGCAACATTTTCACTTAAGAAAAACAAGCAAAAAAAAAATTAAAGCCAAAGCAAAAGCACATGGGAGACCGACCACAAGCAACACTCATACGTCTTGTGTACACAAACGATATATTTCGTCAGACATTTGCAATTCAAATGCACGCCAAAAAATAAATTCAAAAGCATTTTAAAAGCAAACAGCGTGAAAAACTAAAAAAAAAAAAAAAGAACATGGATGCCTTGGAAAAAACTTCAAATGGTTGCGAAGCGCAAACTCAAGCAGCAGCAACAGCAACGGCAGCAACAGAGAACAGCCACAGCAGCTTCTTCGATGCCTTTACAGCCGCTGGTACAGACATTCACAGCGCCATTGCAACGTAAAAAAGGACGTTTGCAACGTTCGGAACGTTTACAGACACTCGATGCAACAGCAACATTAACGACATCATCCAGCAGCAATAGTACACCCACACCCACCACATATTCCGCATGGGAAGCATTGGTTAAGGAAAGCTTTGGACAAATTGCGTGGCCCATAAAGATAACCTCGTGGGAATTGGTTGATGATCGTGTTAAACTTGTACCAAATAGGTGAGTGCCTCTACACTCTACTTTCTCTACTTTCTCTTCTTTCATTGAATTGAATTGAATTTAAATAATAATAAAAATCTTCTGGTATGCATAAAGCCAGCCAATATAAATCAATGTAATTGTAATTATTTTTTATTCGCTTACATTGAGTGCGAATATACATGGTACAATAACAATAATAAAAATAAAAATAATAATAATAATTTTGCTCTGTGCATTTTTAAGTGAATTTAACAATTAATTATATCATGCCTGTGCAATGAATGTTCGATCCCAAGTCGCTTTTAATGGAATTTCACTTTAGTTTGCTCTTAAAGTAATTAGTGGCGGCATATGTATGTATGTGTTTATGAGTAGAAGAAAGGATATGTGTCTGTGTGTAAATAAAATTGAATATTAAATAACAGCAATGTATGTGAAACTCTTAGCTACACAGTGGCGTATTGTGTGTTTGTGGCGCCCGGGGCCAAATATAGATTTTTTTTGACGATGTTATCTTTTATTAGAAACATGAGGATCAGACTATCAGAACCAAAGATAACAGCAAATGAAAAATGATATAATTAAAAAAAAAAACTGAAACTTTAGACAGCAATATCTGAGTTTTGTAGATACAGTAACCAAGTAGCTCAAAATTGCTCAAAATCTAGAGAAGATAGATTCAGATTCAGAAACCTTAAAGATATTCAAAAGAATTTCTGCGAATAGAGGGAGTTTCTTTTTGTATTTACCGTCGGAATTTTCGACGATCCTTTTGAAGCGTGATGCATCTTTGACAACAAATCAGGCGGATCCAACATAAAACTTAAAGTTTTTCTCCTTATACTTAAAAAAAATTTTTTTTTTTTTTTGCTCAAATCGGAAAATTTATTATACCCTGTATTTTTCACACTATATTGAAATAGCCATGTTCCTGTAATCGTAAACATTTTTTCAATTTACTTTTTACATCGCAAACTTTGATGCTCCGGAAAACGCAAATCGGTTAATATTTCCGATTTTAAATCAACGGAAAGGCACTGTCGATTTTTAAAAATTTTTTTTTTCTGTAAAATTTATAGAGTTTATCATTATACTTTTTAATATCATTGATACTGAATTCTAATTTTGAATCAATATTTGAGAGCAGACCGATAACTTTTTAATTTGTAATCGATAGCAGCATTTTGTCATATACAATGCAAAGAAACATTTTGGCAATGAAACATAACTTTTGCGTTTGCCGAAGCACAAATTTGAAATCGTACGAATATACCAAAACGTAAAAACGCAAAATATTTGCGATTACGCGAACATGACTCATATTCATATATTTCTAACTCAATCTTAGTCAATGAAGTTTTTTAAATAATTAAATTTTAAACTTAAAAAAACTATTATAAATAAAATAGTTTTATTTAAGAAAACAAATCATAAATTTGTAAGAACAAACTAATTACAAATGTTAATTACATTTAGACACGCGTTTAGCAAAATTCATAAAATTTTCAAATTAAATTTGTTTTTCTATATTACAACACTTTTCCCAGAAACAACTACTTTGCTTAAATTTTGTGTAAATAGAAAAAAAAGCAAACGAAATTTAAAGCAAAATGGAAGACGTTAAAATATTTCTTAAAAGCAAAAGCAAAGATGCCAACAATGGCGCTGACGGGCACAACAATCCCAGCTAATTGGAAACACATTTAGTCGAACATTTGCCAACAAAGCCAATTACAGTAGATGCAGAGCATTTGGATATTACAGACAAATCGTACGACTCGATGTCTGTTTATCTGTTTGTCCGTCCGTCCGTCCGTCTGTCCGTCTATTTGTCGTTGTGATTTGCATAGCCATTGTCAGATGAGTCTCTTGAGTAAACAAGCCAGTAAAATGCGACAAAACAAACCGGAAACAGCTGTGTAGTTATTTTATGTAGTTACTTTTACATGCAGACAGACAGACGGACAGACAGAGAGATAAAGAACTAAATAGATAGTAAGATAAAAGACAGAGTTTATTGCTCAACAGCATCAGCAGTCTTGAGCACTCATTTCATTTTATACACTCTCCAAGGAATGCAGGCTGTAACAATAAAGGATAAAAGTGAAAGAAAGAAATTTTGTGCTACACGGAATAAGTTCATTCATTCCACTCTAATTTTGCATTTGCAGCAGACTTAAATCGTTGCCCATTTTGTGTTTAGTTTTGACATAGGCAAAATGAAAATTAATTACAACGTAGCTTGTGGCTCATAAACACATACAACAAGAGTGAAAGAGAGATAGACAGAGAAAGAGAGAAAGAGATAGAAAAGCATGTTAACGATTTGGCAAGGAGTTTTGCGGTTTGTCGACTTTTCTCGCTTGTCAGCTTCAGCTACAGCAGTCAATATTGATTTCAGACCAAACTGAGTGCGTGAATGCTTTTAGTATATCCGCAAAAATGTTTTGAAAGATAGCAGTCAGCCAACATCAATGGTATTGCTTTTTGGTTGCTAGTAACACATTATCCAAAAAAAAAAAAAAACAACAAAAAAACCGCTCTAGTTAATCTCGCTTTATGCGCGTTTATTGTTGTGCGTTTCGCTTAAATTAAATTTCAAGTTTTTCAGGCGTTGCCGTAAACCAACCAAATTAACACAGCAACAATAGCAACAACAGCGACAGTCGCTGTCGCTGTTCCTGTCGCTGTCAAGTGGTTGAATCACACGAAACACGCCTCAAATAATGAAGTTTGTACAAGGACTTTTACGAGATAAAATGAAACGAACTGAAATGCCTAATTAAATAATGCCGGTAGCTATGAGCAGCGCAAAAAATACAAAAACACAAAAATTGTTGGTGGGCTGTACGAAAATTCTGTAAAAAAAATTACGCCATTTTGATGTTGGGCAAATGGATTTGCGATCCAGAATCCGATGAGTTTGAAAAACTCGAATACTCTTTTTAATACCCTTGACACAAGATGTAAAAGGGCAGAATAAGGTTATAGTTTGTGCCCCCAACTGTTTTGGTAACAGGCTATCGAAAAAGGAGGCATCTGTTGTAGCGCCCAAATATTTGGATGATATTTTTATGTTAGCCCGATACAATAAAAATAAGTAACAATGTACAAAATTCTATGTGCCAAACCGCATATGCAAAATAAAAAGCCATAGCCCTTACCAAATAGTAGCTCCCGGGAAACCGCTAGTAAAATATAATATTATTGAAAGGCTTGGGACTCATCGGTAGTCATGAGTACCGTATTTTTCGGTCTGCGCTGAATTTAAAAGAAACTCTGGTATTTTTAGTATAAGTTTTTATGTAATTTTGGTGGCGCCGCAGATGCGAAACGGAAAAGAATCCATTAAGAGCAGCCCTTACAACATAGTAGCTCACGCCGGGTATCTGATATCAACTTATTGATAGGAACGTCAATGTCCGTTTGTCCCGTCCCGTCGATCTGTCAAACATTTTAGGTGGTAGCCCAATCTGAGTTTTTGCTGAGGAACTAAAGGTACATAAAAATTTGTAACAGGGTATTTTGCAGTCGAGCATGTTCGACTTTAGCGTTCTCTCCTGTTTTTTATACCAGTCACCCCATTTTTGGCTTTCTTTTCAACTTTAAACCCCGAATAATTTAGAAACGAGTTATACGATCGTATTCAGCGGCCCCTTTAACTTAAAAAACATACCTCGTATAGAGTTATTTATTGATTTATGACCTTTGAAGCAAACAAGTGTACAAATAACGAACAATTTCACACAAATGAATGATTTTTCTTTGTACGAGGGTATTTTTTTTTTTTTTTTTTTTGGGGGCATTGTAAGCCTGTAAAACGGCGCCACACGGCGTATGATGAATTATTACAATAAGTAAAATATACGCCGCGTATTAAGCATGCATGTAGGTGTGTGTGTGTGTATTTCTAAGAAGGATCTATAGAATTGTTAAAGCCACTCCTTGCTTATACCGCAACATTTCTTCATTCTTTTCACTCATTAATTCGAAACGCTTGACACATTTGTAGACAGCGACATTTCGTCACTAATTATTATTCAAAGTCATTTGATTGACAAATGTTGTAAATTTCTTTTCCGTTTCGTTTCGTTTTTTTTTTTTTTGTCAGCCTAAAAAGGCGAATATATTTTTGCAAATTGAATAAATTAAAATTGATGAAAATGTGCGTGAATTTTGTGTGAAAATTTGCTAATGAGGCAGCACGTTACGAAAAATGACAACAATTATTATCAAAAAAAAAAAAAAAAAATTACTATGCTTGGTGAATTTGAAAATGAAATTTCGATTTAGCTTAAATTTCTGGCAGCACGGAAATGCTTCTCAGTAAATATTTTCACAGCTTTTCTGTCATATTCAGTTGAATCTGTTAATTGCGTTATTAATCAGAACTGTAGCGTTTTCCACAGGCTATGAACTCTCAGCAACAACGTTTCACTTTAAACGTTTATTTGTCCTTTTTAAATTGGCACTGCACCGCATTGTCAGCATTTCTAAAAGTATTCAACTAAAAATAAAATACAAAAAAAAAAAAAAATTACCTACCGACCGTTTGTATGCATATAAAAATGAAATCTTTGAAAGCATTGCATAGCTACAGGCGCACAAACAATATTAAAAGCTTTAAAGGGCTAAACGGCTAAAAGGCTAAAAGGACTTACGCTCACTTTCATTCGCACTTAACTGGCAAAGTGATTACACTTTTTTTTTCTTTACATTTAGCTGCCTTATAACGTATTTCTATTTTAATTAACTTCTGACATAAGTATTAGTAGCGCATTTCCCTATGGCAGCAACTGCAGCGCTAGCAGCAAACAATGCAAAAGTGGGGCTGCTGCTGTTGCTGCTCAAAATGAATTTTGCGCAACACTGCTTGGGGCAACGATTATTGGCATCCAGCGGTGTAACCTGGCTGGCTAACTGGTCGGTCGGTCGGTCGCTCATTCAATCAGTAATTTAGCTAACAACTCATTTAACTAACGAAGCGAAAGAAAGAAAGAATGAAAATAAAAGGAAAAGTGGAATGAAATTCAAAGCTATTAAAAGCAGCAGCATACCACAGCAGCAGGCAGTCAGCAGCAACAATGTCATTTGTTGCTGCCATAAGATGACAGTCGCCGCTGTGCATTACACCTGTAAGGATGTGTGCTAAACGCTTTAATTAATTTATTTATTAAAAAAGAAAAAAACTTTAACTTTAAATTAATTTAAATTTTTTTAAATATTTTAATTATTTTAAATACGTAAACGCGTCGTTTGTATTTTTTTTGTGCCTCAAAATGACTGAAATGCACAGCATGCCAAAACTACATAAAACAAATAGTAAACCGCCATATTCTGAACAACAACAGCAACCAGCAACAACAACAACAACAACATCAATATTAAAGTCATCAAAATCAGCTAAGTACAGCAATAAACAAGAGCAAAAAAATATTGAATCAATAAAAAATAGTGTAAAGGTTTCAAAGGCAACTGCTGCTACTGCTGCTGCTGCTTCAAAATGCGTGACGAAGCGTATTGCTCTAATTAAGTCAACCGCAACAGCAACAACAGCAACAACAACGGCAACATTAAACACCGCAACTACTCAAAATGAGAGAAAATCGTTCATTTGCAATAACGTCAGCCATAACCACAAGGAGTACAAGTACAACAACAACATAATTGCACGACGCTATCTAAGTAGCTATCGGCAAAATGGCTTCATGCCACAACATTATTCCAAACTAACAATGAACAATGATAGCAGCAACATACACATTAATGAACGAAATTGTGCCAGCAATATTGTTGCTACTCTTAGTGCTGCTGCTGCTAACACTGGCGACACTGACACTGTCCGTTGCGATGCTAATGACGATGACGCTGACAATGTGAATGACGTTAAATTTGTCAAATGCTATCAAAATCACAATAGCAGCAGCCTCTTAGGTAGCATTAGCAACCGAACAAATAATCATGATAGCATTGGCCGCCATTTGTTTAATGCGTCCACATCAACGACACTTTACAGTAGCAACTAGCAGCAGCAGCAGCAACAGCCCAGCTAAGCCAAAGCCAAAGCCAATACCAACGAATATGACCAGTGAATCGGAAAATATTGCAACAACGGATTTGTTGTCAGCAGATCTCGATTTGTTGCGACTGCGACGTCGTCGTTTCAGCTCACAGCCAAGAGCATTTTTACATTGTGTAGACCATCAGGCTAGTTTGCTGCAAGAGCGCAGGTAAGCAAAAACCTTTCAAACCCTTCTTAACTGCCCCTAATTGTCAGTTAAAATGAACAACAACAACAACAAATACAGGGTTTAGCGGCTAGGCATGCATTTGAACAAGCAAAATCAGCACATTTTGTTTGTGTATCTTTTAATTAGTTCCGTTCTGTATTGTTATGAATGATTAAATAATGCCAATTGTCTTGTATCTATCTGCTTCTATCCACACTTATACGAGTACATATCTTATTTATTTAATATAAATTTTGCTCATTAATTTTAGCAGAACTCCACAGTTTGAATTAAGCTAATAGTTTCTATTTTTATTTTTAAGCCGAGACGAAACGTGTTCTAGACACAATGGATAAAATGTGGTTGTCTCCCCAAAATACCACGAAATGAAACATGTCCCGTTTTATGTTGCATGTCACCAATAATCCAGTCAGATTAAGCGTCTGACATGCCGTATGGATTCTCCTCTGCTCTGAAAATAAATCAGCGAACATAAAACTGTTTTCTTTTTTTTTTTTATTGATAATATTAAAGAATGCATTGTTTTAATTAGGAAATTATAAAGATTCCACAAAAATGTTTATTTTTTTAGTAAAGTATTGACTCCAAATTGGGTAAAAACACTTTTAATATCATCCAATATCAAATCCAAGGTACCACGCACATGTTTTGGCATAGGCCCCACACAACATGAGTTAAATCTGATCATTGAACCCGTCGCATCCCATCTCGAAGCTCTATTGATGAGCAACTTATGAGACAATTTAAAAATAAGTGTGACGGGTATATAAGTTTCGGTTCCACCGAAGTTAACGTTATTCCTTGTTCTAATTATATTTAGGCAGATTTTACGGAAAGAAAAATTAATTGAGTTTAAAAAAAAATTCTGCGTCCTATAAAATCCCAGAAATAATCCCAGATATTCAAAAAGAACCACTTCTTAAAAATCCCAAGATTTCAAAATCCCGTAACAGGAAAATATTAGGACATAAGCACATTTTTTTTATTTTTAGTTGAATTAAAGTTATTTTAACTTAAAAATTTTTTGAAGTTGAATATGCTCGACTGCAAGATTCCCTGTACTCAATCTTTATGTACCTTAAGCGGAGACCTAATTTATTCTTCATTGTATTGAATTTTCAAACAAAAACTTAAAAAATAGATTACATTTGTACGTGGGCTACACCCTAAATATTTTCTGGTCCAACCCATATTGGCCTATTGTTGGGACTATAATAGGCATAATTTAGACTTCCTACAATAAGAAACAATGATGACGTTTCTTATGCAAAAACCCAAAATTTTTGGGTAAACGAGGCTAGAGTAAACCCGTCTGCAAGTGCACGCTTGATGGCTTAGGCGAGTTTAAGTGTCAAATATGGTGACCCCATCTTTTATAGTCTCCGAGATAATCATATTTATACGGCAGACAACATGACGATTTTCACAGACGTTTGTTCGAAATGAATTCTAAAAAACCTTCAACATTTTTCCTTGTTTTTTTTTTTAAAATTTTTGTCAATTTATGAGAAAAAACCTAAACATTTTTCAAATTAAACAAAAATTCTTTTGTCGATTCAAAACATTTTCGATTTCGATTCTGTACACGCTGTAAGCTTTTTTTTAAGCTTTTTAATAAAAGAGAGCAAAAAAAAAACATGCTAAGCTTTGTGCTTGTTTATGGCAACTTATAAAGCTTTTACAGATTATATTTCTACTTTTTAGTTGAAGCTTAAACCAACAATTTATAACATTTAAAACAGTTTTTAGCGCCAAAATCGTTGTCATGCGCAGCTCTAAATAAAATCCACCACGCGTTCAATACTTTCAATGAAAGGACAACAAAAAAAAAACAACAAAAAATGGTAACCGAAGCTTAAATACTTGTCTCACCTACAACTTAAGTATAATCATGAGTGGCGAAGATAGTATGCATAGGCACACAACTTACTCATTTACTCTTTTACGCTTGCATTACAACGTACCAACGTTCCGCTTGACATCACCTTATGTAATTCCAACATGTCTTACAGTAGGCCTTACTATAGGACTATATGGTAAACTTTTTAAATCAGTCAAAATAGTTTGCCAATGTCATGAAAATCCGTATAATTCCAAAATAGCCCAAATCTCTTAGCTTTGGATGCATTATTAATGATATAGTAGGTATATAATATTTGGTATTTAATACATTTTACGACAAAATTAAAAAGCCGTAATATGACGTCACAATAGAATACACAAACGGCTTTTCATTTTTGTATTGTTCAACTATAAAATTTGCCATAAAACTAAAAAGCTTAAATGCAAGCACACCGCAAATGGTTTTAAAACTGGGAAAATTCATAGAAAAGCTTTTCTTTGTGGCAAGATCTTGAATGATTTTTATGGCAAAAGATATAGAAACAAACAAAAAAATAAATAAATAAACAAAAATAAACCAAGCATTTAAGAACGTCGTATCTTGCGAACACATATAATGGGTGCACCAATTAAAATGCTAAAGCAAAGGCAATAATAATAGAGTGAGCAAATAGAGCGAAGCATAATTTTAAATAAATCACAAAAAAGTGTATTATTACATTTAAGTCAAAGTTCACATTTATAATTCGCAAATAGTTTTAACATTTAGTAAGACTTTTTTTAGTGTGTAAAAGTGCCACAGATCTCAGATCAAGACGCCAAATAAAATCATTTCTTGGATTTATGTTGCCAACAATCTCATTAAAAGACCCTTTTTGCAATGAGTATTAGTGTATAGGGAGGGAGAGAGTGATTTTTTTTTTTAATAAAAACAATTTCGGCGACATGCGCCTTAAAGTCTAGATTCCACCATGCTGTCGAGGAGCAACAACAAAACGACGCGCACTACTGACACACATTCGTTGCCGAACAAGACATTGCGTATAAGTACGAACACAAAACAATAAAAAAAAAAAACGAAAGGACTGTATTATAGGTAAACATGTCAGAACAATGACGATGCGATGCGCTGCGATGCCATTGAGGATACAGGCGACGCGGGGACGTGATGTGACTCAATGAAAGTTACTCTTACTGTAGGCAAAACAAACAGACACGCATACGCATACACATACACATACATTCGCATAATGTTAAGTGCTTCAGTTGCACGTTGACTGCACAATGACGTCACAATACAATCCACAAAAAAGCGAACTGAAGGGCACAACACGCAAAACACAACAACACAACACAACAGGATAGGACAGAACATGTATAATAAATATTTCGGCTTTCGTTGTTTAGCGTCAAGTGTGCAACGAACGGTCGGCAAGAGAAGTTGTTTGCGACATAAAACCAAAAAAAAAAACAAAAAAATCGCATTCATAATTTAGATTCTAGATAGAAAAAAATCCTTCCAAGTAGTTTAAAAATAAAAATAAAAAATAAAAAAAAAAATTTTAATAAATAAATAATTTTTATTTTTTTTTTTTATAAAAATAGTTATTTGTGTATTTAACAATGTATATGTGTGTCTGTGTCTGTGTTTATTTATTATACATGTGCGTTTAACGCGCTTTCAAAACACAACAAAAAGCCAAAGCATTTTAACGTAAATAACAACAATAACTAACTCAAAAAAAAAAATAGATTTCAGTCATTTAAGCGTTTAAAATAAATAATAATAAAATAAATAAAACAAAAACAAAAATGTAAAATAAACAATGGAAAAATCGCTGCTTTGCATTTTACGCAATTTTGCACTTTTTAATTATAAAGTTAACAATATTTGCTGATAACAATAACAACAACAACGACAACAAAAGTAGTTTAAAGTGTAATAAAAGAGGCAGCAGAGCGATTTATTAAAAGTGAAAAAAAACAACAACGGAAACGGATGTGATAAAATTTTGAACTTTTTTGTAGCATAACATGAGGCGCACGTATCGAATAAAATCAACAAAATTGCTCATACGCAACGTTTGTCATACGAAAACAAAGCAAAATTCATATAAAATTTATATTAATTTTAAAGCTTAACGCGCATCAATGGTTAACTTTTTTTTATAATTAACAACTCAGTTGAGTTTGTTGAGTTGGAAGAGTCTTTTGTCACGAATGCAATATCTTCATTAGTTATGACAAGCAAAATTAAATTATTTTAAAATTTACCCGGTGCTATTTTAAGTTTGGTTTTTATCTCTGAAAAATATTTGCTTCGAAAGCGCTTTTTTTTTTTTTTGCAGAAATATGATAACCGGCAAAAATCGTGGTTTTTGTTATTTGACTGAGACACTTACGCTTTGAAAAAGAAATTTAAGAGGCAAGGGGCTACATGGTAGTCCTTATTAAGTTTAATTTATGCCCCCTTTGATTATCTTGAAAACTTTAAGTGGTCAGAGCGAAAGTGAAGCAAAAAAGTCACCACACTTTCCTAACGTTAGCACAGAGTATGATAGGAATATGATATGCCCTCCGAAACTGGAGATAAAAATGCACTGCAACTCCATAGAAATCTTTTGTACCAAAGCCGGGCATGAAAATGGTTAATAACCAGAAGAGTATTCTTACTCGGAGCAACTCTGATTTGGTCGGTTGTGATGAAATAGCAATTAAACAGAGTGAAATATATTTATTCTTAATCAGCTCGACGTCATGAGTCCATCTAGCCATGTCCGTCTGTCTGTCCGTCTGTCTGTCCGTCTGTCTGTCTGTCTGTCCGTCTGTCTGTCCGTCTGTCCGTCTGTTCTGTCCGTCTGTAGTTGACAACGTTTGCATTCACTCAGCCCTAAGCAATAAAAGTTGTAAAACCAAGGTACCAGTCCCATTTTTAGGCATAGCCCCCAAACAAATAAGCGATTTATGTCATATAAGCTAAAAACACTTCTAACAACATCCCATGTTCAGAAAATCACCCATGATTGCGATGGGACCAGTACAGCATATAGACCCCATACAAATTTTTGAGTTTTTATGTGAAAAAAGGTTCACAGCTGGATACATGAATGAAGAAGGACATACATATTCATTCAAGAAAAGTTAATCTAATCATCTGTGACGGTTATTGATAACTTACAGGGTACTTTCTAGTCAAGTTTACTGAACGGAAACTTTTTTGTTTGCAATTTTTTTGTTTTAGTTTTTTTTTTTTTTTTTTTTTTTTGGGACTGCATACATGTTTACTTATGTATAATGCTGAAGGTCATTAAAAAAAAAAATAAAGCCTGGCATCAATTCTCGACACTCGACTCGACGTTAGCCACACGAAAGCTGAGAACGTCTGTGACAGCGGCTGCTCGAATGACATAATTTAATTGCAACTGCATAATTTATGCACTGCTTGATTCATTATGTGATAATTAGATGTAGGCGTACTCGTTCGTTCTTTCTTTCTTGCTTTCTTTCTTTCTTTCATTTATTACAATTAAGGCAACTAGCAGCCTAAAAGCAGACTACAATAGTAAACCGAAAATGCTATAAACAGAAGCAAAGAGCAAAGGGAAAAATTTCAAGTGTTGAATTTAAATAAAAAAGACATGCCCCAGCGGCACGTACAAACATGCAGCAAGCCAAAGCCAAAGCCAAAAAAAAACACTGCTGCTATGCTTTACTCAAATTAAATTTTGTATAACAAAAAAGTTAACCAGACACTCAGCTCAGTACGCCTAAATTATAGCTTTTAGCTATAAAACTAAATGAGGTACTGAAATGAAAGATTTTATGAACATTTTGACTTATCAGGCAGACAGACAGTCAGGCAGTGCAGTGGAGTGCAGTAAGGCAGTCAGTCAGTCAGTACACCGCACTCTGATCTGTCCCAGTAGCATTTTTAACAAAAGTGCATCATTGCTGCTCTTGTTCTGCTCTGCTCTGCTCTTCGCAGCAAAATGCTGTGAATCGGCAACAAACAAATAACGCCGCGCGACAGTTTGTAATTTATTTGCTTTGCCATTGAAAATTGTTTGCACCAACTTGAACGTCACCATTCAACATGCAACATGAATATTTCTCGTTGCAATCCTTTAGTAAATTTTCAAAAAAAAAAAAAAAATTATAATCATATCTTAGTACTTTTTCTTTTCCCTATTTTCTACTTCTTCATTTTCTTCGACTTCTTTATTTTTCCCTTTTTTAAGTAGTCAGTAACTCAGTTATACTACAAGTCACTTGTGTTTGTGTGTGTGTGGGTGTCTTTGCACTTTTATAAATTTATTCATTCATTATTAGCGTTTGGCATTAGTAAGTCGCTCAAAAGGCGCTCATTAAAATTTAGCAAATGCAAATTATTTTACTCACTTCAAAGTCACTTTGTTAATTTATTATTATTTTTATTTTTTTTTTTTTTATATATAATAAAATACCCTTTAAAAATTAGTTTTAAAGTGGGTATTATAAGTCTGTGATCAAAGTTAGAATCCCTTTAAGTATTTTGAGTAGAAAATCTATTTGGATTTTCTTTTAAAATTATTTTAATTTAACTGAAAGATCTCAAATCAAATAAAAACTGTCTTTCTCTCTCTCTCTCTCTCTCTCCACTTTACGTATCTGGGAATTGACACATGCTTCAAGCAGCATAGCAATAAATGAAGCGATGAGCCTTCTCAAAGTGGCCCTTAAGGTGCTGGACTGCCACATTAGGCTCCCCTTTAATGATTCTTGTAGTAACTGGAACAAGAAGAGGAAGAAGAAAATATTGAACATCATCTCTTTCATTGTCCAGCTTTAAGTAGAAAAAGTTTGTAATTTATGGAAAATATTTTTCTTAAAAGATCTGTGGGAAGTAGCCACGATCGAAGTAATTTTATGATAGTTTATGGTCCTAGGTCTCAGAGCTGTTTTTTGAGATCATATGGCATCATACTGGGCCTCTTTTGGGACATGTGTTATAGTGCTCGTCTGAGCACTCAGCTACCTTAACCTAACCTAACCAAAAAATTTTACGATATTTTTATAAATATAACCGATCCCAGCGAACTATGTACACTTTGTGCTATTCTACCATTTTAATCAAAATCTAGAAGAGAGAGTGGATCGAAGTTTATAACTTTCGAATGCAACATGTAACTTCATTGCGGGGATTCCCATTTTACTGCAAAACAGTGTTACCATACTCAAAAAATGCAATGAGGAGTTCTGCGATTATTTCAAATTTTTTCTCTGTTTACATTTTAAATTTTTTTGGGGTACACACCCAGCACTTTTGGTGTGCTATCATATATAATTTTATGGAACCAAGTAAGCTTTTAATATTTTGCTAAAAAAAAAAGAAAAAAAATGTTTGTTTCTTCAAAATTTTCGAAAAACAAAATTTCAATTTAAATATGCAACAAAATTAAAAACAAAATTCCAAATTTTTTAAACCATTAAAAAATTGCATTAGAAAATGTGTTCCAAAAAATGTGTCCGAATTGTTTTTATTTTATCGAATGTAGTATTTCTAATAATCTCGACTTCATTAATAATCAAGCTGTGGGTCGATGGTGAATCGCAACGTCGCGAAGTTGCAGTTATTCTGACAATGTGTTTGGGCATTGCATGCTTTTTGTCCATACTCGGCTTGGGTGCTGCTTCATGCGGATCGTTGGCACTATCAATTATGTACATAATTTTAATGATTGTACTTATCGTTCTAGATATACTTGTGATTATATATTTTCCAAAAATAACGAGTGAATTAATTGCAAATATTGCATGGACCTCGGATAATATGAGTCGTTTAGAGATAAACTATGAATGTTGTGGACGTCATGGCCCAGACGAGTATAGAGAAGGGGAGAAGATTTACCATTAACTTGTTACAAGAATCATGATAGTAGACCGGAAAATCTACATGACATTGGGTGTATTGAGAAATTACAAACCTATTATGAGGAACGTATGCATACGATTTTAATTATGTTGAAAGTGCTCGTTGGTATTGCGGGTTTATGTATTTTGGTCGCATTGTTTTTTTTCCATTTATAATATGTGCAATTGGTGTACTGGTCATTTATATTGAACCATAAAAAAAAAAAACAAATTTTAAAACGAAAACTTAAAAAATTAACTTTAAAAAATTTGAAAAAAAAAAAATTAAAATTTTGAAAAAACTTTTTTTAATTTAATAGCTCTTTTCCGTTTCGCATCTACTGTGTTTTTTTTTTTTTTTTTTTAATGGCAGCACTTTTCGGTGGTATTTTAGTACTTTTTTATTGGAGCAAGACCAAAATATGTTGCGGCTAGTATAAAAACATACATAAAGCGCTAAAAAATACCTGTTTTTTTTATTTTTTTGCGAGAGTTTATTTTGTTTTTATTGCAGAGAGTCAAATATTTGTTGGGGCTAGTACAAAGAATCGCTAAAAAAACCATTATTACAGAAAGACCAAAATATGTTGGGACTAGTATAATATAGAATGTATGGAAAAAGTCGAAAATCGACTTCTTGAATGAACCGAATGTGCTTGATGCATTATTTTAGTGGTCTATAACTATACTTGCATTATTGCCTTTCAATTGAAATCGGTTTGGTATACATTGGTTGGATGGTTTCAAAGTCCATAGCGGACATAGAAATTTTGCTATTATTATTTATATATATAGAGATATATTGAACGTTGATAATGATTAAATTTGTTGAAAAAAAAATTAATATTGCTGTTTTAAAATAAATAATGGGAAAATAAAAATTGATCCGGTGAATTCCAGCAAAAAGATTGGACTCAGAATGATTTCAAGAAGGTATGACACACTTATCACTACGCAGAGCTGATTAGTTCCAAACCGGTATCAAAATTTTTACTTCAGAATGAGTATCTTAGCACATTTTCCTTTAAAGTCTTAAACATCAATGTCATCATATCGTTAGGACTTAGAAGGCTTAAGATTAAAACTTACAAACTTAATGCGTTTTAAATGCTTCGTTTATGCCATAACAGTTTTTTTAGTATTTTTTTTTATATTTTTGTCGCTGTTGTCAAGTTTATGTATGCCAATTACTCACTGTTCCATTTCGCTTTAGACAAATATAAATACATAATTATTTATTGATAATGACAACCGAAAGCACCAACGATAGAACAGGACCAACGACCAAACCATGCCAAGCCATGCCATGTAACTAAAAACTAAAAACAAATAAAACAAACGCAACGAAGTAAAACAATGAAATAAATATTTTAAAACAAAAAAAAAAAAAAAACTCCAAAGTAAAAAAAAAACCAAAATAGCCATAACGACCTAAATAAATAATCAAATGAGCGAATAAAGCAAATTAAGTTACAAAAATATAAAAATTAAGAAAAATAAACAGAAAAAAATTTTGGAAAAAAAAATTCGAATATAAAATTTAAGAACGGAAATAAATTAAGACTGTTGACGCAACAAAAACAAAAAAGCAGTTCAAAAAAAGAGATTTCTAAAACAAACAAATCGCGCGAATAAATTCTAAAATTAGAAAAAAGCTGACAAAAAAAAAAACAAATTCAACGAAAAAGGACACTCGCCAATTGACAGCAGAATAAGTCAAATTTTGAGTTACTGCACTATTTGTACGTCCGTCTGTCTGCAACAAAAAAAAATTAATAATAAAAATTGAAACTCTACGCGCCCTCAGAAAATTAAATACGCCGAATTTTAGTTAAAAGCTATAAAAAAACAACGAATAAATTAAACAAAAAAAAAAAAAAAAGAAAATGCTTTGCTTCAATTTAAAATTGGCGACCATCTTTCGATCGTATCGCGAGGAAAATATACGCGACCGTAGCCAAAGCATGTGTGTACCACCGACAACGCGCCGGGCGCCACCGCACAAGGACATTGGCGCGTTGCGCGTCCTGCAGCGACGTGCATCGAGTGTTATGTAAGTTAAGTGCTAAACCGCAGCGCAGCGCAGCCAGCGTAACTCAGCGCAGCTGTTTCAATTGAACCAGTCAATATACTTTACGTAGCCCCTTACTCCTCCTACCTAGATAGTTGCCGCCATTTTGCTATTTTTTGCTTTTTTGTTTTTTTTTTTTTTTTTTTTTTTTTTTCAATTCTATTCAATAAAGCAACAAAAAACAAATAAAGCGTCTATAGTAGCAATCCGATGTAGCCAGTATGTAGTAGAGCAGTTGTAGTACACACTAAAGAGGATAACATAAAATTGCATTAGCCTTACAACTTTTACGCGTTCATGCATACATTCTAGTTAACATACTAACGAGGGTTGTCTATTAACTATTATATTATATAACTAACAATCGAGACATAACCGCAGATTCGATCGATTAAGCACTGTGCTAGTGCTATAATTTGGCTAATTTCGAACCGATTATTATTTTTCAACTTTTTTAAGAAAGTAAAAACTTAGGCCTTTCATATGTATGGTGAAAAATGAGTTTTTTATCATAAATCTTGATTTTGTGGCTCTCCCGAAAATTCTTATTGTACAGCTTCATTATTTACTCAATCAGAGCTACAACATCTACTTTAAGATATCCGAGTAATCTATTTTTTTTTTTTTTGGTCCCCACAAAAATTAAGCCCATTTTTTTTTGTATAAGAGCTTCTTTGTTAATTTAATCTAGAATTTCTAAATCTAGTATGGAGAGTTATGCCTATGATAATCAGTTTTGGTTCGAATAATTATTAAATATAATTATTATTGTTCACTTTCCCACCACCCATGTTCACATAGCACCCATACAAATTGACTTTCCACGCAACTGGCATTTTCTTCAAAAGAATTTATTTTTAGTTTCTATACTCTTGCTTAGGTTGCATTGGGCCATTAATCACATCAATTATTTATTAAACAACTCTCGCTTTTTTTTTTTTTTTTTTTGTTAATTATTTGTTTAGTACGCTTTAATTGATACTAATGGTATGCAACTGGTTGAAATCTAATAAAATGGATCCAATTGTGACATGACACATCTCCAAACTAACAGTAGCAGCGTTGGCAGCGTTCATTTGCGCAATTTAAGTTTCATCAATGCTCTTCATTTTTAGTTTAAATATTAATATTATATGTTACCCATAAAGTATATACATTCTTGAGTGTTTAGAAGAAGACCCATGATTGAGTTGGGACCACTTTAGCAAATGGTCCCCATACAATGCTTTTGGCAATTTTAAGTTTTTATATAAAACTAACGGATATTCGGCGTGTGCTGCTACGTTGTTGGGAGTTTCGGGAGTTCTTCTTCTGCTCTATTCCGTTTCGCACTATGTTTTGGTTTTTTTTTTTTTTTTTTTTTTGTCTTTTGATCGTACCCAAAATATATTGGGGAACGCTGTAATCAGCTGGTTTTTTATTTTTGATTCAGGAAATTAAAAATCGATTTCTTAAATAAACCGCATGTACCTAGTACATTGTTTTAATGGTCTATAAATATACTTACTTTGCTGGCTTTTAAATGAAATCGGTTTGGCGCTCATCGGTTGGATGGTTTTACCGTCCATAGAGGTCTTAGATACATTTTTGATATTTTATTTAGCCTCCATACAAACTAAACGCACATATTTATTCAAGAAAAGTTAGTCTAATTATCGTGTGAAGTGTATTTAAGCTTCGGTTTCAACGAAGTTAACGTTTTTCATTTTTTTTTTTTTTTAATTTATTTATTTATTATAATTTTTTTTGACGCACACGCGCGCGTGTTCTGTGTTTATACTACAATATAAACCACTAAGTATTGTATACTATACATATAGTATATAATGTATATAGTATATAGTAAGTATTTGGTTCATTTGGTAACAGCTAGAACCAATTACACAAGCATTGTGTCACTTTGGTAGCGTTTGTGGTGACCACAAACGCTCGTTACCAGCCGCAACAGCATAGAAGACCAAAAAAAAAAAACAAAAAAAAAAAAAACAGCATTCAGGCTGGTAGGAAAGGACAACTGCTAGAACAAAAGATTGTTTCATAAGACAAGAAAAAAAAATGAGAAAAAAAAAAACAAAACAAAATAATATGAGTCTGCCAACGTCAACTAAACGAGATTGCCTGTGATGGGCATTGTTCTAGCGCAGCTGTTACTACTTCTTTACATCTTACGCTGATACTTTGTTTTTTTTTTTTTTTTTTTCCTTTCTGCCACACCCACCTTTATTTTTTTTTTTCAATTGTCCGTCCGTCCGTCTGTATGCATGTTGTTTTTTTTTTCACAATTTTGGTCAAGCGAAAATAAAATGATAAAAATAATATTAATAAAAAAAAAAGAACTTTTCTATATTAAAGCAGACATAAGGCAATGTTTTCAATCAACCCAAATTATAGAAAATCAAACTTTGCTAGTTCAACTGCAGACAATAATTAAGCAAAATGCAAAAACAAATTTGTTTTTTTTTTTCTGAAAAATATTTAAAAATTTATGCTTCTCAAGCTTACAGCTTTAAAAATTTTATAAAAAAAAATTTTTATTAAATTATTAATTTGAAAAGCAAGTGTAATGATTTTTGTTTCTTTTAAATATTTCAGCTCATCGGCAACAGAATTAATTTCGAGACGTGGCGTTTTTTTCACGGCATCATTATGGCTCTGTTGATCAGGTAAGACACACATTTATAATATTTAAAAAGTCTTTAATATGTTTAAAAAATAATTAACGTCACAAAAACAAAAAAAAAAAACACTTAAAATACTTGGCCCAAATTCGTAACGAAGAAATAATTAATTTGTTTTTTTTTTCTTTTTTTCATTTTTTTCGTGTAAATTGCCGTTTCGTTGGCAACAGTAAACTGCAATATTGTGTTTTTTTTTTTACTTGGCATAACTAAAATAATTAATTTTAATTAAATGGCAAAATATCTTCAATGAAATATTTATTCAGAAAATAAAATTGCAGTAAAAGTTGCAATTGAAACGTGCACTTTGCAAATATTTTTGAGACAAAGAGGCGTATACGTAATATAATATAAAATATTTTACTTGTACACAGTGGAAATTGCTTATGCTGCGACATTTAAGTGACCTGACGGCGTAAACGAGTCCAGTGTTTATATAAATTTTTAAATAAAATAAGAAAAAAACCTGAAGTTGAGTATGCTCGACTGCAAGATACCCTGGACTTTCAAAAAGAAAAAGTTTAAAAAGAATATCTTACATTTATTTCTCGGTTTTACCCATATTGGGCTATTTCAATGGGACTACCATAGACATAATTTATTCTACAATTTGAAAAGTTTCTAGAATCATGAAACAAACAATTTTTAGCAAAAACATAAAATTCATCTGGGAAAGTTCTCTGGGAGCGTAACCCTATAAAATAGACTAAGGTGAACATAAAAAAGACGACTAAAAATACCATCTTTTTGATTGCAGAGAGTCCAAACTTTAAACATTTTGGGTAACGCTGCATCTCTTATCAGCTACGTGACTTTTTGCTTTTTTTGCTTTTTATTGCAGCGAGTCTCTTAAAATGTTAGCAGCAAAACATTTTCCTTTGGGAAAATTCGATTTTTTTTTTAAAAACGAAACAAAAAAATTAAAAAAATTTTAATTTGCTTGCATTCTTGCCATTTTAAAAAACTGATTTGGGACTCAACGTTGAATGATTTCAAAGTCCATAGCGGACATAGAAACTCTTTACTATTTTATGTATATAAAGATACAATTTATTGGGTCTAGCTATCCTTTAGAATGTTACATAAAGTTGCAAAGACTTAATATACCCTTTTACTCTTCAAATAAAGGGTATACGAATGCTTGAAGTCCAGAAAACGATTTGAATACGCTGCATAGAAGTTGTTGCGTATGCTCGAATTATTTTTTTTATTATTTAAGTGGCTAATTTTTACATTTTTTTTTTAAATACAAATTCACATGAACCGCTTCAAGCGTACATTTTTTTTTAGTAATTTGCAGCACTGTTTATAAACGATTCGTATGAGTGTACTGTGAAAATGAATGAATATTGTACACAGTTAAAAATTCAATTGTACTCACTGTATTTTTTATTGCGCTAATTTAAACGGTTGCATTATATGATGTGTCCCTTATATATGACGGCAGCACGAATCCAAACTCTGATATGTGTGTGCTTGCCGTACTTGAAATGATGGAACTTAATTTAATGCGCTATAAACGCACATCCGAAAATGTGATACGAAACACATGCAGTAATATTATGAATATGTGAGTTATTTTTTTTTCGTTCCTTAGATAACTAGATTCATTAGAACACAACTCATATTTTGGGTATGTTCTGTAAATTTCAAATATGCTGTTTAGTTTTACTCAAGCAGTTCTACTTCTAAGATTTCCCAACTTTTATTTTTTTTTTTGTCGCACAGCGTAATTAAGCATAAAACAAGAAAAAGAAAATTATGAAAACTGTCAACAATGATACAAAAACAACAACAACAACAAAAATCATATACAAACCCAAACAAACTTTTCAAATTAGTTTTCCAACAGCAAAATCAAAAAGCAAACCGTACGAAAATTCTAGCCATAAAATCGTCATACGCACGAACACAAACGTTGCAAGTGCTTAAATACAGATACAAATAATGTATCTACACATACACACATACACATACACAAAGCGGCACTTGCACGCCAATTGAGCTGTGAATATTGTGCTGCCAAAAACATTTGCAATAAATGAGTACTTGAACTCCACTTCAAAAACACAGAAGTGCTATGCGCTCGTAATACAAAATTCAGCTGGTAAAAAGTGTTAAAGACGTTGCCTTAACGAAACAAGGCTAATACAAATACACACATAAATACATATACGTATATAGATAGATAGATAGAGACTCATATAGACCAAAATCTACAAATCCGTTTGAATGTGTTAGCCGTAATTTCAACTTTGACACTGGCTCTGCTCTGTTCGAGCTTAGTTTAGTTTCGTACTCAACTCAACAAACTCACAATCAGTTGCCTTGAATTTTTCATCGAGTTTATGTTTCTATTTCGTTTAGTTACTATTCAGTTATTCTGTTACACAGCAGGAGTACGTACGAACGTCCTGACACGTTCTGACAGCCGTTTACATCACCAATGGCAGCCAACTATTTTTTTTTTTTTTTTTTTTTTTTTTCATAGAAGAAACTTTATTTTACTTTTACTTACTCGGTTGGTCGCCTGCCTAGCCTAGCCTTTCAAGTGCATAGAAAACTTGATTACAATAGTAAACGAGGCCAAAAAAAAAAAAAAAAAAAAAAAAATAGGTAAGTTGATGGATTTGCTAATAGTTGACTGCTATATGCTACATACGAGTATAGTAGCACATATACTGTAGTATGTGAACTATAAAAACAAACTGAGTGAAATGACTCTGAAAAACAAACTAAAAGATTGGCAAATATCTAAAATTTATTGTTTTTATCTAACTACGATCGCACTTTTTATTTTTTAAATTGAATTTATCAATACGAAGTCGAAGTAGTTCACATTGTCACATAAATCTCTTTTTTCTCAATTTCGTTCGAATCAAAATCGTAGTTGTTACGAAGATCTCTTTTAATCTTTTTAAACAAATCTCTAGACTATCGCTGGCTGAAATTGTTTATAAAATCATCATCAATAACAAGAAAGAACGCTGTAGTCGAGTATGCACGACTGCACAATATCCTATACACATATTTTATGTACCTTTAGCTAAGTTTATAGAATAAGAATAAGAAAACAATGACGTTTTTAAGTAAAATTCCAAAATATTTTTGGTAGCTTAAAACGGGACTATGAAAAACCGTTTGTAAATGACCACTTGACGGCTCAGGAGAGTCTAAATTTCAAATATGGTGACCCTATCGCTTATAGTCTTCGAGATAATCTCTCGAATACAGCAGACAGCATGATAGACGGAAAAAACAAGATCGAAACTACTATCAACGCTGATCAAGCTTATATATGTATGCTTTATAGGGTCTACCATGGCAAGTTAGATGTGTTCCGAAAAGCGACGTTGCCAAAGCGCTCCGACTTCAGCCTAAAAGCTGAATGCGTTATAATGCGTTGCGAATGACACAGGGTTGCAGCAGGTTCTGTCCGATAAGTAGCTTTGTATGTATTAATGAGTACAGTTAGGGAGACATAAGGCGCTGACTATTGTTGGAAAAAAAAATTTGAATTAATTTGAATTTTGAATAATTTCGTGAACAGTGAAACTCTTCAGTAAAGCTGAATGTTTTTTTGCGAGCTGTGATTGTATCACTATTTGCAGTCACTGTGTCTTACAAATCACTCTTTTTACAAACACTACTGTAGACTTTTTATATGTGACCGAACTTGCTCTCCGCAAATGGGAGCAGCTGAAAGAGCAAATTGTCCAGGGCTATCAGGCATAGGGGCTACTTCCACGTTTATTTATGCAGAGTCGGTTATGAGTATGGCATGACATTCAGTTGTACTTACTGTATCCATTGTGCTAAGCTGTTCTCTTTAACAAGTACAAGAGTAATTATCGTCTAAAATATTCTACAATGCAACTCTAATTATAAAGTTCACTAAATGTGTTCTATTTTTTTATCTCGCTTAAACGTAAATTCATTATTTCTAAATAATTATCTGTGTATGCATGATATGCATGAAATCTGAACGCAATTCATTAGAATGAAATTACTATTTACAAATAACCATTTCTGTTTTAATATTGCTGCTCTAAATTGAACAAACCGAGCAACCAATTTGCCTTGAATTGAGTTGAGTTGGGTGTGCTGTGATGTGCTGTGCTGTGTTTTTTTAAGGACGCGTTCGCTCACTCAACACACTTTAACTGAGACCAATTGGATTCACACAGAGACTGTGAGATAGTTTATACTTGAGTAGAGTTAAGAGGGCTGTTAACAATTAACAATAGCAAAAACAATTATGTACTATATAACTACTAAGAGGTCAAGTACGGTCAAGTATGCGCGACTATAAGATATCCTTTACCTTTTTATTAGTATTTTATATCAATTCGAGAAATATGAAAATTAACGCTTAAAATAAAAATAGAAAATAATCCTTCGAGATCGGTGTGCGAACAGCAGAAGTACATGGCTCTGCTTTGCTCCGCTGTAACATACACTTGCACAAAATTAATATACTCTTTACTTTTCATGAATGGAAAAAAAACCAAACCAAACCAACTAAACCAATTCAATTTCAAACAAACGCCAATTAAAAACAGCAACATCATGCAGCGTTAAGATACAAATATACAAAGTATATATGTATGTGTATGTGTATACTTATAGATACTTGTACTGTAGCTGCAGTTAGTAAGAAAAACTATTTAGTTTCATTAGCACAGAATATTTCATGTTAGAAAAAAAAAACCACAACAGGCAAAAAGAAGGACGTATCGCATACAACTTAAAGCAGACAAAAGCAAAACAAAGAAAAGTACGCCATCGTACAATGGATACAAAATAAGAAAAATTATTAAATAAATTTATGAAATTTGTATTAATTTTTATTATTATTATTTTATTTTTTTTTTTTTAAATTTTTTTTGGTGATTTTTTCACAGTGATTTAAAAATCACCATGTTGCACTGCGACTGAATGTAGTGATTTGCGATTTTCTTGTTTCTCAGTGAACATGCTCAGCTTTCGTCGATTTTGTGTATCGCACTTCGAGAATAGTAAACCTATTCAGTAATCGCTGATTGTTTTTTTCACGTCCTGCGCTTTTATCACTGTTTGCTGTCACTGTGATTTTGGCAGTCACTAATCACACTGCGACTTAATCACTCTTTTTGCCAACAGTAGTCTACACTGTGTTTCAGAAGACAGACACATTTTATATGTGTGGAATCTCAGTTTGGGGCTGCTTCAGTGTTGAGAGACAGAGTCTCTGTAAAGACAGTCTCTCTATAGAGTCTGAAGAGTGTTGCTAAGGCAAAGCTGAACCCACAAAAAGGTTAAGGACCGACCATAGCCCTTTTCTGGCAAGCTCGTCTGCAACCTGCATTACCTACAATACTTTAACGACCAGGGACACAATATTGAGTGATTTTGCTGTTGGTTAAACTATTGAGGAGAAGAACTGTAGATTTTTTTTTTTGCTCCACTTCGACTAAAGTTTTTACGACCGCTAACTTGTGGTTTTTTTTTTTTTTTTAAATATATTTTTTCAGGTTACTCGAGTAGAAAAAAAGTAATTTTTGCACCGCAACCGCGACTCATTTTTTTACCACAACTCTTAACTTTGCTTTGCATTTATTTTTTTTTTTTTTTTTTTGGTTTGCATTTAACTTCGACATTTTTGTCACATTTCCTAAAGTATTCCCAATGCACACACACACACTCACATTCACTGAAAATACAAGTGAATCGCTTTAATAAAATATTTATGTATACAAATGCAAATAAATGCAAACAATTTCACAACGTTTGAGAATTGAATTCAATTGAATCAAATAAATTGAAACAAATTAAATCAAATCAATCAGATGAAAATTATTTATTGCGTTGCATTGTGTTTTTTGCTTTATAAATATTTTATTTTATATTTCATTATTTTCATTAATAACGCATTTTGACTGAGCCATAATTTTTATTGAGAATTGCTTTTCGGCTTTGTTTTTGCAATGATACTGGATAATACGATATGGCAGCATTATCAAGGCGATAATTTATTTTATTTTTAAATCTAGCACAGGTGTTGCCAGATACACATAAAGCAAAAAACGGCATACATACCTAACAGATACTTTTTCCGCATATTCCGCAATTATTGTGGTTTCTAGTTCAAAATTATTTTCTTTCAGAAGAACTGGTTTCATTCACGGTTCAGTGGAAACACACAAAAAAAATACTGAGATTCGTTGCAAACACCAAATATGCAGCCCTGGTTTTATGAAAGTGCCTCTACCAAATGTCACAGAGTCCAGAAATGTTGAATTCGATGTAAAAAGAGAAATGTAAAATTTTAGCCATATCAGAAAATATCTAAAATTTCTCTTTGATTTCAATTCTTATCAAATTCTTATTATTGTATGAACATATTTTATTTAGGGTGTCTACTATACTCCGTAGTATATTTCATAATCAAAAGACATTCTATAATAAATAACACACATACGACTATGGACTGAGGAGTGACAAAATCGAAATGTCAAACAAAATGACGACAGCATAGAATTCTATTTTATTTTATTTTTTGCTTGGATAAGCAATTTTCAAATAAGAAATTTTAAAAATCTAAAGATTTTAGTTAGTATTTACCAAAGTATTTATACAAAACATACAAATTATTACAGCCTTAGATAGTTTGCTGGTAGAAAGGCAAAGAGACGGACAGAATTTATAAAAATTTTTAAAGATGCACTAAAAAAATTTTGTAGCCGCTTGTGTGACATTGTCTATCAAAAAACATAAAAATCAAAAATAAATCAGTTTGCCAATGTTCATTTATGTGTGACGAATAAGAAGAAGAAATTATGTTTTCTAAAGATTTCGAGTTTGAGTTTGAGCAACTTTGTATTTAGAATGTAGAATGAGCATGATTTGCTTTATACTAGCTGTGATTCGATTCGATTCAATTCGATTCGATGGGCGTGAAAATGTCACTGACACTTTTATTATCATTCATAAATTGCACATTAAACTGACAGCAGCAAAGAAGCAAAAAAGCAAAAAAGCAATAGCTCAGCAAAATATTTTAGAAACTTGCAAGTTTTATTTTTTATTGAAAACTCATAAAAAACTTCGGTAGAACCGAAGCTCAAATACCCGCTACATCTTGGTTTAGTTTATTTATGATCAACAGTGACTTAGGTAAAATGTGGAGAAGGGATGGCCTGGAGTCAATAGTCCGATGCAACCAAAGTTTAGACACAATAATGGAAAAACAAACAGACGGACAGACGGGCAGACAGACGGACATATACATATAATAATATATACATATATTTTATAGGGTCTAAGATGGCTCTTTTGATGCTTTACAAACTTTCAGACAAACTGAATATGTATGGCTGGTATAAAAAATTGTATTCTTTCTTCAATTTTTGTATATAATTTTTTTTTTTTCTATTTACAGCTGCCACAATCCGAATTATTTGGACTTGATCCGAATTTCAAAAGGTTTCGTGTAGAAAATGGCGATTCGTTAGCAGAAAAAGATGAGGTAAGTGAAATAAATGCTTTTAAAATTTGAAATTTTAAACGACAGACTTAACACGGGTCTAGAGTTTTCACATGTTTTACTCAGATCGAATTAATACTCACTTTATTATAGTCATATCAATTTCCCTTTATTGTTTAACTCATTCAAATGGATATAATCGACTAATAACCGACTCATAATATACTCATAATCGACTCATACCGATGTATCGACAAACCGTGAGCTCGTGCTTTAGCTTAATTGCAAAATATAGCAAGTATCTGATAAACTTAATCGAGTATTCAGCTCAATTACAATCGAAGTCGCCATAATCAAGTCGTTCTGTACCGAAGTAGTCGAAAACAAGTCGGTATTTAACGGGAGAATTTAACCGTTTGGGATTATTATTTTTTAATATAAAATTTTTTTTTTTTAAGTATTATCAATATTTAACATAATATACCATCATCATCAACTGATGTCTACAACATACACTAAAACGCTCAAATCAGTTAAACTTCATGGCGCGTTCCATAAAATGTTTAAATTTTAACTCAAGAATTTCTTTATGAATTTTAAAATGCTGCTTTAATGGTTTTTGCACTACTGCTGTCCTATTTCAATAAACATTATTTGCAACATATTCAATTTAATCAGCGTAGTCAACTGCACGACTTGCGACGCTTGTGCCTTCATTGTTAATTTACTTGAACGCTGTAACGTTGTACAGGGTGCAGCATCTTTAACAATAGCATGTGAATCTTAAATAAATTTTGATAAAGACAATATACATTTTTAGTTTATTTTTTTTATTTTGTTTACATCATTATAACGTCCAACCACCAGAACCACCTGCATTTTGCAACACTGTTTTCAGCGTATCGGCGTTTATTAGCAATATTTCTTAAAGAATATTGACTTTGAGCCGAACTATATTCCTGCGGCCGCTCGATGTAAACATTGCTCTTCAAATACACCCAATCCAAAAAAAAAAGGCGAAGTTATTCAAGTTTCACATTCTATTGCAACAGAGCGAGCACCCTTTATATAATTTCACCAGGCTATGACTGCTGCTCAAGACCTTCTTAAGTTTCTTCCTTTTTTTTTGCACAAATTCATTTGACTATTTTTACAGATTGTCATTCTACACGCTCTGCTTTCTGATAAATATAGCTTTTCCTCTGTTAACGCTTAAAGAATGGTTTTTGCACTTTATCAAAATTTTATTAAATAAAGATGTTTGTTTTGGCTATCTTTTATCTTCCTGCTTCTAAATTTCTTTTTTCTTGTTTTAGGTTTTTGTCTCTCTTGTTTTTGCTTGTTTGCTCTGTTACTGATTGTGGTTTGTAGTGTTGGAAAATCATATAAAAAAAACCATTATTGCTTGCGCTGCCTGTTCATAGTCGCTAATGAATATTAACTTGTTGACCAGCGAACTAAAAAATATTATGAAATCAGAAAAATAAGAGAAAGCGAAGCTTTAATGCATGTCATACGAATCTTTTAAAGCAGTTTATTCTTTTTCCGACACTTAAACAGTCTGCAACTTGTGCTGTTCACTATTCTTTTATGCAATCATGCTAGACCTCGTGAACAGCACAATTGTAAAATTGCTACAATTTTCCATGACAAGCAAAATAGACGTACATAAAATCACATTAAATTGCCAAAAAGTTTATTTAAGAAGAGTAGTTATCTAGTGGAGAGAACGAGACCACCATACATATGTATGCTCTGGGGGCAATGCAAGCCTATAAAAATTCTTAAATTCAAAACACTTTTAGGGTCAAATCAATTCATCTTATTCAATTTAGGCATATCTTTAAGGTAGCAAAATAATAGCTATAATCACATACATAATACAAATAATTATACTTTAAGATACAAATATAAATTAGAGGCCATCAATTTAATGAGAACAGAACAGAATAGACAGATAATGTTTACTTTTAATGTATCTACACAGTTATTTGGTCATGAGTATCTTTTTTTTTTGCTTTTTTGTAAATTAAATGAAGAAATACCTGTTGTATTGCTTAAATACCAAAATACAAACGAGCAAAGCTACAAGTTTTTTAATACAATCTTTGGCATTATTGTCGTCGTCATTGTTGTTGTTATTGTTATTGTTGTTATTGTTGCTATCGCCCACCATATTTGTTTCAATGCGTTCACATTCACATCCGTTTCGTTGCTTATTCGCCATATTTTTTTTTTTTTTTGAGTAAACCAAGCGAACAAAGCGGTTTACGCTAAAGCCGCAATACAAACAAACGAATAAGCGAGCAAACAATATAAACAAACCAAAAAAAAAAAAAAAAAAAAAAAAGTAAACCACGACGCAGCAAAAGAAACCTATTTATTTTCCACACTTTATCCAAAAAAGATGCCAGCGGTGTCGAAGGCTTCGTATGTCCTTTTATGTGACTTTCGTTTAAGACTTTGATTGATGACAACAACAACAACAATAACAAAAAACCCGTACCAAGAACAACAAAAATAAGAAATCCAAGTTGAAAATCCCACGCAGCCTTTAACGCTGAAGTTGAGTATATACGACTGCAAGATACTCTGTAGCCCATCTTAACGTGCCTTAAGTTAAATCTTATCTTACTTTATTCTATAGCACCCCATACAAATTTATTAAAATAAAAATTAGTAAATATGTATGGGGGTTCCTAACAATATTGGGATTTTTCATTGAAATTCCTAGAAAAAAACTAATAAGTTTTTAAGCAAAAATCCAAAATTTGATTTGTATGGGAGCTTCCCCTTAAAATGGGACTAGTGCAAAAACCGTTTGTAAGTGACCACTTTACGACTCGGCAGAGTTTAAGTTTCAAATATGGTGGTCCTATCTCTTATAGTCTCCGGCAGACAGACGGATGGATGGATGGATGGATGGACAGATATAGCTAGATCGACTCTGTTATCAAGTCTAGGCCTAGGGTCTTCTCTCTTTAGTCTCCTTTTATCTGTTACATACATTTGCACAAACTTAATATACCCTTTTACCACTCGACTAGAGGGTGTAACAAAAAAAAAAACTCAAACACGTTCATATGTAACAAAAATGTTAAAAAAAAAAAAAAAAAAAAAAACCAAAAAATTGTATGTGAGAAACTCTCTGAACGAAAAAGCATACCCAAAATCAGACAAGCGTGATCTTCTGTCGTTTATATTCTTGTTTGCCAAGTAAAATGCATTGTAATATTTGTTTGAACTTTTCCGCAGGTTTTTGGTTCGCCAAGCACGCCTATTTTGGAAAATCCTGAGCATCAAACGCGTTGGTATTTCAAATACTTTTTGGGAAAATGTAAGTAGAGACACAAACAAAAGCAAACAAACACACACACACACACAGAGTATTATAATACAATAAAATACATACATATTCCGCGTACACAGATAAGAGGTTAAGTGAAAAAGTTTGCAATTAAAATTCACTTAAAAATTTTTAATGAAAAAGAAGTTCCATACAAACCATATGAAACAAACTTTCTGATATTAGACAACTAAGCCTAGCTGTACGCTTTACTTACGACTTTGGAAATTAAATAAAAATAATTTGCAAACTTTTTGTACTACCCACATGCGTGCATACATATTCGCATTTGAGAAACAAATCCGCACGAATTTATTTTGATTTTTCGAATATCGATTTAGCAGCAAATAAAATAAATAAAATGTCAAAAACTGAAATTAAATACAAATTCAAATCAAATTTCAATCTCAATCCGAATCCAGACGTTTACAATTTCATTGACTCGCAAATGATTTTTGATTGGAAAGTAAAACACAAACTTAATCCATCTAAATGAGATATTCACTTTAACTTTGATTTAAATAAAAAAAACTTAACTGTGGTGTTTCGAGATTTTTAAAAATTTTGGGAAATAAAAAGTCATAGATTGAATCAGTATTTGAAACTAAAAGAATTTTCAAAAACTTTCGAAATTACGAAATCTGTGGACAATTAATCCAAAACTGTTGGGTGAATTTAAATGATAAATATTTCCGAACCTTTTCAAAGAGTTTGAAACACCATTTTCCTAAACAGATCATAACAAACTATAATATTAATAATGTTTCTTCTATTTTAAACAAATTAACAGTGCATCAGAATTATGTTGGAACAGATGCTGAAAAAAATCCATATTTTCTATCGGTTGTATCACAGGACTCTGGTAATCAAGGAACACCTATCTATCGTGCCATACTTTTTCGTAAACAGGTAATTCGGAAACACTGCTCTAAATCAAACACAAAAAAATGTTTTATAAAATTCAAAATTAAAAAATTCAAAGATTTTTGTTTTATCATCCTGCATTGCTTCTTATTGTCCTTTTATAGTCAAAATGTTTGTGCTTTTCTTTTAATCTATAAAAATAGCCGACGGCAAATTTAATTTCTTAAAAAACAAAACAAAAATAGTTTACAAATTGTAGTTAACATAGGAAAAAAAAAATTTAACCTGCACTATATTGAGAGCTTAAAATAGTTATTTTCTTTGAAGAAAGCAGTTTTTCATTTGAAAAATCTGTTACTACGAGGGTGCTTTAGATAGGTCAAAGCGTTGTTTTATGACTTTTTTTAATCTGCTGATTAAAAAACCGGTCGGTATAATATGTAATATTATTCCTGAAATTGTATTGTTGCTAATCTGTTTATATAAAGTAGTAAAATGTTTCTATGTCCGTTATGGACGTTTAAACCATTCAACTGATGAATTCGAAACTGGTTTCATTTGAAAGGCAACTATTCAAGTAAATTAAAATTTTACTAAAACAATGCATTAGACACATTTCGATGCATTTCAGAAAACGATTTTCCAATTTTCCCATACAAAAATGTTCTAATTTTTTATATGTCTTTATTATACTAGCCACAACGTTTTAAGGGACTCGCTGCAATTAAAAAACAAAAACGAAAAAACAGCTGATTTCAGCATACTCCAAAATATTTTGGGCAATGGTATTTTTTAGTTCGTTTTTATGCTAGCCCCAACAATCAAAAAATAAACTAAATTTTTTAATTTTTAAACTTTGTCTAAAATAACTGGAAATATATCTATGAGAACCCAGAACGTTTTTGAAAATTAGTGTTATTAGTCTGTTAATCGTTCCCATGGCTTGAACAATTTCACTAAAAAGTGTGTAAACTTTTCTTAAAATGAATTTAAAGTAAAAAAAAAAAAAAATGTTTGGTGCTCATTTTTAGATAGCAGAGTGCCCAGAATAATTGGGTAGTACGGCTTAAACTACTTCCCTGTTTGCCCTTACGATTTTTGCTCAAAGAAACATTGCAAGTAGAACTCGGAGAAGAGTATTTGGTGCATTAATATCGGAAATTGTTGAATTAGTTTGTTTAAGAACACTTATAAATATTTGAAGTAAATTAATTGGTTTCATTTGAAATTCTTTTAGCATTTAAATTTTAAAATCAAACAAACAAATAATTACGGATTAAAAAATACATCGAATTTTGCTGATGTAGAAATAGAAATGAGTTTCTTTGTTGTTATTGTTTTTAAAATAATACAAAACAAAAACAAAGAAATGAGAGAGAAGAAAAAAAAACAATTGAACAAAAAGTTTCATTATAATTTTTATTTTTTTTTATGCTTAAATATTCTATTTTTCTGTTGCTAATGAGCAAATTGTCAGACGTAGCGTGAAATTTTTCATTTTGCATTCAGTGATTTTCATTCATTCTTGCGATTTTCTTGCTGCTGATGACGATGTTGTTGTGTGGTGAGTGGTGAATGGTGGTGAATGGTGCTAATGTTACAATTACAAATTTAAGTTATGCCACTGGGAAAAGCGACAAAATGGCGACAACTTACTCAAATAGATACAAGATACACTTTAATGAACTTTTCCTATTTTTTTTTTTATTTCTCATTTTATAGGGTGCACAAAAGATCGCATTACCCTATCAGGCTAATCAGAAGCTAACGGTTAAACAAATATTAACACATTTCACTGGCATCGATGCGTCCAATAAAAATCCGAAAGAGGTTTTCTCAGCAGATATACAAAAGGATCTTTTATTGCTTGAGGAACAAGAGGGTTCGGTTAATTTTAAATTTGGTGTTGTCTATATGAAACCGGGACAAAATTGTGACGATGAAATGCTCAGTAATCGTAAGTAAAAATATATAAAAAAATAAAAAGAAAAATAATATTTATAAGTTAAGTGGCAAAATCTCGTATGTAGAACTCTGCATACAAATGTCTAACGACTGATCAACAGCTGATTCTATATAAAAGAACAGCTGATGATCTTTTTTTTTTTTTTTTACCACTTAGAGATGAGCAAATTGTTAAAAGTATATCGATATTTTTCGATATACAAAAAAAAAATTTATATAAATACAACTCTCAATATTGAAAAAGAATTTCTTCTTGTTATTGTATTATTTTTCGGTACTACAGCGGAAGCAAGCGCTGGCTTTGAAGAATTTTTAGATGTGCTTGGCGAGCGTGTACGCCTTAAGGGTTGGGATCGCTTTCGTGGTGGTCTCGATGTTAAGGGTTAGTACTGAAATTTGTTCATTGATAAAACACCATTTGGTATCAAAAACTTTTTTATAAACAGGTGATATGACTGGCAAATATTCGGTTTATACACTATACGAGGGTCACGAGATTATGTTTCATGTCTCAACACTATTGCCCTTCTCGCGTGATAATCGACAACAGGTCGAACGTAAACGTCATATTGGCAACGATATTGTTAATATTATCTACATTGATGAGAATTGCAGTACAACAAATAATACACAGGAGTGTCAGGATAATGCCATGGGTCGCTCGAAACTCTTCGATCCTACATGGATTAAGAGTCAATTTACACGTATCCTTTTTGCAAAAAAAAAAAAAAAATAAAATAAAAAATAAATAATTGGTTCTTTCTTGACTTAACTATAAACTTTTTACTTTGAAAAAAATATTGTAGATATTTTTGCTGTTGTCACAAAAACTGCACAGAGCTATCGTTTGGCTGTTTTCTGCGATGAGAATGTACCACCATTTGGGCCCACATTGCCCAATCCACCGGAATTCACAGTAAGTAAAATAAATTCGATTAATGTTTTGTTTTTTTTTTTTTCTATTAAATTCTTTTGTATTTTGTCTGTGTTAAGCCACATGTGGGTTAAATAAATAATCGATTTAAATTAATAAAACTCAGTCACAGTCGTGCATTATAAATTAATATGAGAAACTGACGACGACGACAAGAAAAACAATACAAAACAATACATCTGTGACCTTTATTACGTTACTACATATTGGATTCATATCAATTGTTTCAAAATATAAAATACATTTATGCATTCATTAGAAATGGATTTATGTACAATATTATCTGCAAAGCACAAACACAAACACAAACAAGATTTAAGAATTTTATTAAAACTAATCGTATACAGTTGTGTGTATGGGGGGGCTTTGGGGTGTTTAACTCTAGGCTTCTTTTAAAGAACATTGAGCATCGGAATAGACGTCCTCAAACTGTAGGCTATTTAAAAACTATTCCAATTATGGCACAATATTTGGGATTTGATGTGAAATTTGATGTTGATTTTTCACAGTGATTTAAAAATCGCAGTGTCGCTGAATAGTAGTGATTTGCGATTTTCTTGTTCCTCAGTGAACTTGTTCAGTTATAGACGATTATCGCAAACAGTGAAACTGTTCATTCATTATCAGTGATTGGTGCCTTTATCACTCTTCATTAAGCCTTTATATTCGCTTAATCACCGAACTAGTACAAGTGGTATAGATACAAGCCAATCGCTTGATACGTCAATATGTGAAAGCGCAATTACAAAAAAGTATGAATAGAAAACGAAGTGAAATGTGATATTTTTTTTTTTTTTTATACAAAAAAGTGAAACAAAATTGCTGAATGCAAAATGTTTCCTGCCAAGCTGTCGTTCAAAACAAGTGTGACTAACTTAAACCGGATATTGCAAAGGAAGCAATCAAGAAAACAATTGTTTTTTGCAAATATTATTATTTTTTGTGCGATTTCAATTTTTACAATAAAAGCAGTTTTTTTTTGTATTTTTTAATGACTTAAAACCAAGTCAGTTGGTTGTGTTGTTGTAGCGAAACAGTTCAGTTAGCGGCGATTTTGTTTTTCGCGCACTGCGATTTTGTCACTGTTTGCAATCACTGTGATTTTTCAAGACGCAGTCACTAATTACACTGCGACTCAAAAATCGCTCTTTTTGTCAAGACTAGTAAGAAATAGAAAATAAATAACTAAACTTTATCTTTAAAACTTTCTAAGTAAAACGAACAGACGAACATGGCAATTTCGATTTGCCTCATCGAGCTGATCAAGGAAATCTATACTTTATGGGATCTACGATGCCTCCTTTAATGCGTTACTGAGTTCACTTTTGAACGGACATCTTAGCTCAATAAACCCGAAAGAATGTTTAAAGAAGTAACCACCACCTAAAGGCTGATAGACATCGCTTCTATTTAAATTTAAGAATGTTCTCGTTTTTTTTTTGGAATATTTTATATAGAAAATTTGATCTAACAAGAAAATTTTATCAAATTTTTTTTTAAATTTTTTGAAAAACGCAATTTAAAAGCGTTTCCCGCATGCCGCTCTGCTGGATTCTCCAAATATTACGCCTTCTAATCGATCCCATACGAGTAATCTTAAGAGTAATCTCAAAATTTAAAAGATTTTAAGACTTACGCCTATTTTTGCCTTCAGCTCTGTGTGAACTACTACTACGGATTCCATACACAAACAGACATACTTCATAAAGAAAAAATATTCAAGTCATTACCGCTCTTTAAAGACACTTTCATATAAATCAGTCATAAATAAAAATGTACTTCGAAGTTTTTCCAGAACTTCTTCGTAGAAGTTTTGTTTGGTTAAAACACGAAAAAAAGAAAAGAAAGTAAAAGAATCCGAACAAAAATTGAAAGCCATTATGAATATTTTTCGTTAAAGAGTCCAGAAAAAAAAAAAATGGAAAAAGAAAAGTTCCACAACAACAAAAATAACAACAACAACAACGACGACGACAGCAATAAGAAATCGATTTATATTTAATTGTTGCACTGCTTGATATTTACGCATTTTTAGTCATTCAACTTATTCCATGCCATTCAACAGCGAATCTTCTCACTTTTATCCAGGCCAACTTCAAGGCAATTTCTGCTGTTTTTACTGTTGCTGTTGCTGCTGCTGCTGCTGGTGCTGGTTTCGTGACGACATCCTGTAAGCTATTCTGTGCGTGCTGTGCCATCGTTCAACAAAATACATAAGTTGAATTAAGTTTTTGTTGAATTGTTGGATTGAGTTGGGTGTCCTCTGTGTTATGTATTAAAGCTCGCTTAATTCTTTTCCGTCTGTCTGTCTGTCTGTCTTTTTTCGTCTTTTCATCCATTCGGCACGTGAGATTGAGATTAAGTTGTTAATTATTTTTGAATTTTAGCGCTAACGAACGAACGCAACGCAACGCAATGCAATGCAAAGCAAAACATAAACTCTGAATTTACTTTTAATAAGAGTACAGATACACACTCGTAAATAAGATAAATCACACATATACACATGCACAAAGTGCTACATAGATACTTTACGAATATTTTATACAATATTATTCCGTATAGTTTACTAAGTACATGCAGAGAGGAACATAGAAGGGGGGGAAATGCTTAAGCACGCAAGTAAATTTATCACGCCGTCTGGAGACAAATTCTTATTTATTTGTTTGTTTGTCTGTTTGGCTTTAAATTTGCTGGCAAATATGTAAATACAAATTCATAGATTGAAATGCAACCGAGTGGAAATGTAGACAAGTTATTGCTTCATCCAAAAGATGATAGCAAAAGGTCAGACCTCGAGCAAAATTTCGAATTGAATGTTACAAATTGTTTATTTAAACAATGAAAATGATTTGCTTTCATTGAATAGAACTCGAGAAGCCATTAATATTATCGAAATTTGATAGGACATCGTTGACAACATTGTTTATTTAAACAATGAAAATTTTAAAAAAAAAAAATGACGTTTCCGGATTCCAAATTCTTTTCCTTTTATTTTGAATTTTTAAAAATTTTAAGAATTAAACGAAAGAAAAAACACACTTTTAAAAAAACAAATTTTTTTTAAAAAACCCAAAAAAAATTTTTTAAAAATAAATATTTTAAAATTTTTTTTTTTTTAGATCTGAGAAGCCAAATTTAATACTCATCACGACGAAATTAGAGTCGTTTGAAAAGAAAGCACGCCCAGCATTGGTTATACAAACTTATTTTCGAATTTTTGTATTAAAATAGTTATAATTTATAATGTTTCACAAATGGATAAAAATACATCTTATCATCTTATGTTAAGGATCGGACCACATAATAAATAGTCCTATACCTCTTTTCAAGCAAATGATTTTTATTATTTTTAACTTAAAATTGTTACGGAATAATGTATTTTGACTTGGTTATCCGGCTGAATTCCTCCCACTCGAAGTTCTATGTGGGCCACTGATGTTACGCTAGTTTTTTCGATTTTGAGTTTATAAAAAAAATTTACAATAATTATTTCAGAATTATTCCTAAAACCCGGGGTGATGGCATTGTTCTAAGCACAAACCCGATTGTCCAGTCTCTGCTTCTGGTATTTTGTCAATTTGTTATCGTCCATTGTTATCTAAATAAATATTGTACTTGCAGAAATAATTATTGATTGACTATATTTAATCATGCAAACGTTAAAAGTTTGTCCTTTTGATCTGTACAAAATGATAACTGAAACGATTTATGTGCGCTCAATTTATTAAGAACTTCTTTATTTTTATGTATTTTACAATTTATCATAAATATTTTCTTCTTTTCTTTTTTTTTTATAGGACATTGCAATGTTTCGTGAATTTTTGCTCGTAAAGCTAATCAATGCCGAGAAGGCAACATTCCAAACGCCAATATTCTCACAAAAACGTGAAAGAACGCTGGAAATGTTAATCAAGGATTTGCATGAGGACTATGCCAATGATAGTAAACTGGTCAGTATGTCGTCTACCCAAACAAACACAAAAACACAAACACAAAGCAGCATTGTAGCACGCAAATGAAATGATAACACGTAAACACTTGAAAATCGAATTGTACCTTGTAGATACATACCATACTTACATACCAAACCTATCATATCGTTCTATTTATCTGTTCGTCTATCTGTATCTGTCTGTCTTTCTGTCTGTTTAGTTCAGTTTGTAAGTACTTTGCTTAGTCATTGTTAATTTAGGATTACAATAAAAGGAATTTGCATGTTGCAGTCGTAGGTATAGCGTAATTTGAAATGCTCATCTATATATCTGTCTGTCTGTCTGTTTGTCTGTCTCTCTTAGTACGTATCTATGTATCTGTAACTATGCACATTGGTCAACTATTATTGTGTAGATACAAATGTATCTGCAAATGATTTGCTGTTTTATTGCTTTTAAGTTTGCTTTCACGACAACCCAGTGGCGTAGCGTGCGTGTTTTTTGGAACCCGGTGCCAATTACGAAATAAGGTTTAGCCGAACCATAACTCAAAATCTATACACGTTAGAAAGAGAAGCATAGAGGCATTCATATATGAAGCTTCTTTTTATATTCAGTCTTATTCAAATGTTTTGCCGCCCTCAAAAAAAAAAAAATGTGCGCCCTGAACGAATCACACCCTCGATACGCTACTGTAGCGACCACATCATTACATGTTAAATGCATTTTTTTTTTACTCTCATGAAACAGTCCATTTTACCTACTCACTAATCATAAATACAAGCTGACCTTTTGATATACATTTTTTACAATTGCGAAAGTAAAATGTACTTCGATTCAAATTGCAGTTTAGATTAAAAATGAACACGCAAAAGGAAATTTATATTAAACAAAAACAAAAAAACAAACAAGAAAAGTAACTATGTATTTCAAATACGAAGTAGCTAAATCTGTTTAAAAGTGTGCGTGGTGTAGCAATTAAAAGTTTAAATGGTTTGCTGTTTACCTCAACTCACAAATGGTGTACACAGCACAGTTTTCTTATGTTTCCATATTACAAATCAATATTACGACGATGTACGAAAACTTTTTTGATATGCGTACCACACCATCTTCATAGTCTACACGACTCGACTCCACGACTCGACGGTCATTCAATGCCATTTTGAAAAGCAATCCGTGAAATAATCAGTTAGGATCTAAAATATCATATCATAACATAATATATTTTTTTGCAAGGTCTAAGTTTTTTCTTACTCAAAATAGATGGCACAGATGGCAGTCATTTCGATAAAAGATGGCCGACTGTATTTTGATTAAAAAAAATTAAATTTTTTTTATATGCCTTCCACATATTTTAAAAATCTGAAAAAATTACCAGAGCAGAATTTTTACATAGACTACAACATATTTAAAAATTGTGGGTGTTTACAATCTAGAATAAGAAAAAAAATTATTTTAAATATCAAGAGTTATCGAACCTCGTTTATAGATATTTAATATCGTTCTTTCTGCTTATACGGCTATGCCCCTTAAAGTATGCAGCTTTTCTTTGGCACACAATGTTTTTTTTTACAAATTAAGTTTAAAGAGTCTTTGGAAGTCTTTCTGCAGGCATTGCTAATGCCTGTTACATTCATTTGAATAAACTTAATATACCCTCTAAAGGTACACTACGGCTTTCAGAGCTTTCTGTCATCAAATGTTTGTTTTTTTTGTTTTATTTATTTTTTTTTTTTTTTTTTCGAATGTCGTTTACAACCTTTGTGCATTTTCATTTTCCATTTTCACAGAATATGCTAAACAGGCGCGCCTTCTCCGAAGTACTTAATGATGTACCGCGCACATCAAAACTGAAGGAAGATGCACGTCAAATTGAATTCGTACGCATCGGTCAGGCGCTCAAACTGGAGGCCATTATGCGAGGTGATGCACCCACCAGTATTGCTTCGGCCAGTCCGTGTACAATATTTCGCAAACCACCTTGGGAGCCGCACTGTTTCTATCCGACATTTCAGCATCGTGGTACATTGGCTGGCGATTCATTTGGTAGCGGTGATGAGTGTCTCTTTGTGACCACAGACGATGGCACATTTCTGGTTCGAGGTAAGTCTATGAGTGTGTATGTGTGTATGTGTGTCTGCCTGTGTCTGTGTTTTAATATGCAACAAAGTAAAAACGTTAAAATGTTTTCTTTATTTACTCTTTACCTCTCTTTTGCAGAGGATCAATCGTATCAGCTCATATTTGACCGTACATTCCATGTACGTCAGCTAAGTGTATTGGAGGAGCACGGTTTAGTGCTTGCACGTGGTGGTTCGCATTCCAATCGTGATGCACATCGTGTGCATGTCTTTCGACTGCGTGAATTCTATAAAAGGGGCGCCGATGCAAGTCAACAGCACGAATGTAAGTGCCGTAGTCGTGCCGAAGTAAAGGAGCGCCGTATCGAACGTACGCGTGGCTGTAATTTGTATGCAAGCTCACGTGCAAGTGGTGGTCATTTGCGTTTAGTTGTCGCCGTTGGGCGTAAATTGCAGTTATTTCAATGGAAACACACTGCCGCATGGGCGTCATGGTGTCCAGAGAATGATACGGAAACAGTTGAAGGTTTCATCTTTCAGCGTGAAATACAACTTAACGATACGCCAACAATTATAACGCCGCTTGAGGGACCGACAAATACGAATGCAGGTGGACTGATATGCGTTGGCTATAAGTGAGTCGATAATAAACACACACACACAAACACACACACACACACACACAACACCACACACACACTGAAAAATTCCAATTTAATGAAATTCATTGTTCTTCTATTCTATTTAGATATCACTATGAAATTGTTTGCGATCAGACAGGTTCCGTGACGCGTCTGCACGATGTGGAGGCAGCAAAGCGTAATCAGACGCAACTGACAGCCGCAATTGAACTGTGCGATGGACTCGAAACGGAACTACTTTTGTGCTATAATCGTAAATACAATAATAAAAAAAAAATATATTTATTTTAAAAATGTATTAACCCATTTACTCTTCCATAAGAGATAAAGCTTCCATATTTCAAACATAGACTCACCTAAGCCGTCAAGTGTCCACTTGCAAACTGCTTTTCATTAGACCCATTTTGAGGGGTGCACCCCCCCCATACAAATGTACCTCAAAATGTTGGGTTTTTGCATAAAAACGTCATTGTTTTTTATTTTTAGAAGTTCAAATTTAGTTTAAATTATGAGTAGGATAGTCCCAATAAAATATCCCAATATGGGTAGGACCAACAAAGTTTAAGATATAGTCCCCATACAAAGATATACCCGATTTTTCTAAGTCTTTGTATGAAAATTCAATTCAATGCGGTATGGTAGTAAAATTGAACCGATCTTAAGGTTCATAAAGATTGGCTACAAAGTATCTTACAGTCGAGCATACTCGACTTCAGCGTTCTTTCTTGTTAATAAATGTATATATACTGTATAGATATGATTCTCGTCCGTCTGTCCATCTAATTTTTCCCTACGCATTTCATGTTAAAATTTGGAACTAAAATTAAATCTTTTCAATTCTTGCCTTGTGATGCGCACTTAAGCTTCGGTTCTATCGAAAATAAAATTTTTCCTTATTCGTAGTTGTTGTTTCTTTTCACTTTGTAATGCAATGCAACGCAATCATTTAATCGAAATCTTTCTACTTCATTAGATACTTGCCATTTTCAAAAGCTGCACGGCGGCAAGGACGGTGCCAATGCAAGCGAATTTGATTTCCACTGGAATACCTCGCCAACAGCAGTCGTCTGTGCATTTCCATATATACTTGGCTTCACATCAGACTCAATGGAAATACGTTTGCTGGTCAATGGCAATCTGGTGCATACAGCCATTATGCCTGAATTACATTTAGTGACCTCAAAACGCGATATCTTCTTTACAACAACAGCACCGGAATTTATGTCCAAAGAACTAAATATCAAAGGATTACAAATAAATGAGTTAAATAGCGAACGCAACCGACTGGTGACAACACCTAGTGAGACCTCATCCAATGAAGAGTTATCACGCGAAAATAATGGCACCGATCAGCAGCAGCAGCTAACACAAGCAGCGGCAACGTTGTCGTCATCGTCCAGTAATGCAATAAATGCCGCAGAACATGAGTCTTTTAGCAATCTTTTAACGTTACCACAACCATCTTCAGCCGCAGCAGCATCGGCAGCAGCAACACAACAAACATTACCATTGCCATTGCCGCAACAGATACAACGCGCACGTTCATTGCAAAAGACGACAAATGTCTACGAGGAAAAACCAGTGATTGCAAAGAGCAACTCTTGCGGTGATGCATACAATGTGGATAATCGTTTTGCAGCATTGCGTAGTAGTCATGCAGGTGCTGGTTCTGGTTCTGGAATTGGAACTGGAACTGGCGGTAGTGATTATTCAAACTCACCGGATCGTATGAAACCATTACGTATTTATCGTATACCGCTAACCAAGCTGACTGGTGCACATTCACACTTTCATATGCATTCGTTTAATGCACAGACACAACAACAACAGCAACAGCAGCACCAGCAGCAACAGCTCAATACAAATAAACCACTAAACACACTTAATCACATGCCGCCGCATCACAGTCAAGATGAATGACCAACTACATTGATAGCGCCAACGGAATTTAAATCCAAACAGCAACAGCCTAGCACTATAAAGCCACGTTACCTGGAAAAGCGAAAATCAGCAATGGAACTAAGAACGAGAACAACAACGGACGACAACAAATTCAATGAGGGAGGATGAACGACGTCATGAACAATTGCAGACAGTCGATAGTATTGGTGATGGCGAAGAGGAAGTTGATGTTGATATTGCTGAGCTGCTGCTGCTGGTGTTGAAAGTCAAAATAGCAGCAACAAGCAACAGCAACAACAAGCAGCACCAACAGATGTTGAGTTCCAGTTGCTTATACAATAGTAACTCTGTTACGGTTTCAATAAAATTTTTACAACAACAAAAAACAAAAAAAAGAAAAAAATAAAAAAATTTATAAAACAAAGGCAGCGCCGTGCACAAATTTATACAAAAAAAATAGAAAGGGAAACCCCAAATTACACACCACTTTATGCACTTTTGAATTAACTGTCGCCAACAAAACACACAAACAAGTGTTGTTGCTTCGTAGGCAAAGAAGAAAGTTAAGTAAAGTTATACTTGCTGTGCATATGTATCTGTAATTTTTAAACTTGTATTTCAAATCTCCTAAATGATCTGGATCAAGCATGAAACAGCGTGATAGAAAAATCCATCTAATATCAAAAAAAAAAATTTTTTTTTTTAAATAAAACATAAAATATGAAAGTGTTTGTTGTTGTTAAGTTTACAACAGAGTCTATATAAAAAAAAAATACATTTACATAAAATACAACAACATAAATATAATATTTATATAGTATATAAAAAATATATTTGTTCACCGATATTAATTAGAGCAAGCAAACCAAAAAATATATTATGAAAAAAAATTCTATGGTACAACAAAGCAAATCCAGGAAGCAGCTGTATAGATTTTATGAAGAAAAATAAAAGCATACAATACATATTTTCTATAAACAATTTCAGACATTAACCAAAAGAAAAAAATGATTCTTAAGAAAAATGAACGCTTGGAATCTACAGATCTCTTCAAAAGTTGCTATAATTGCTAATATTATTAATATTGAAGCGCTACTCTCTATAATGAATTTATTTTTCGTGATATTAAAAACAAAAATCTTAAGTCATCTACAACATTTCTTATATCAAAAAACAAAAAAAAAAAAAAAAAACAAAAAATTCTTTTTTTTTTTTGTATTTATCTTAGCTATTACCAAAAACTCTAAGCGATGCTGAATGATCTATTTTATTATAATAAATAAAACTCGAGTTACTCGAGTCTTAAAACTGTGGAATATATGTATTACAAAAAGATGAAAAACATTTTTTTTCTATGAATATATAATATTTATATAATTTGTTATATATATTATACATATATGTAATAATGTATTTAAAAAATAATAAAAAATAAATATATATAACAAAACTACTATTCTTGGAAGTGAATAAATGCATATTTAATATTCTATCAAAAAAAAAAAGTTTTTTATTTTATCTTAATAATTTATGAATAACTTTCACAAAGAACTCCACTTGGTCCACTCGACTGGACTGGTTTCACACTGAAACTGACTCGTCAAACTCTCTCTCGGAGTCAAAACGCTACCGCACGTTTGTAGAAACTTGTTGCCAAAATTTAAAATCGACATCTCTCATCTTCGCTCACTTCACACAAGTGGAACCATCACCAGAATGCGATCAAAACTGGGCAAAATTCAAATTATTATCATATCCGGTTCGAAACTGGTTTCTCGGCGATTTTTGGGTTTGCTGTTTACGAAAATCTGATATTAAATTTAAAAAATTCAAAATGGTGGTCACGATATTTTTCAAATCGAACCGATTAGCTCAGTGAGATCTTACTGTTAAATTGTTTTCTGTTAATTTATTTCGTGACAATTTGTCGCAAAGTTTTAGCTTGATAACGCCGAAGTATATCAATATTTCAGTTGCTAGCAGTTCCCAAAGCTCCAAACAGACTTTAATCTGGCTTTGTAGAGGTGAACTTTGTTTTCCAAAGAGGTCTCAGATTTTCGACTTAGCAACCAGGAAATTTTGAATGATTTTTAATTTAAGTTTCTGATATTTCGCCTTAATATGGTTTTTCCATGTTACTCTGCGTTCGAGATGCAAGCCAAGATACTTTACACAGGTACTTTGCGAAATTGCTGAGCCGTTAAGTGTGACTTCTTTTAAAAAGTCAAAATATGAACAGTAAGTAGATTTTAAAAACAATTTAAAAAAAAAAAAATTTTTGTTTCTTTCATTCAATTCAATTCAATTTAATTTTATTTATTTTTCTTTTCTTTTATATTATATTGTATTATATTGTAACCAATTTATATTTTATAATTTTAGTTTCGACTTTCATTTTTCGTTCATTTTAAGTCTAAAAACCAATTGCTCTTATTTGTATTTTTTATTTATTTATTTTTTTATAATTTAATTTTTATTTAATGTAATATTAAATATAAAGCAATTTATATACTATACATGTACGTACATAGTACATAGTATGTACATACTACATACATAAAATTTTTTAACTTTTTTATTATTTTTTTAATTTAATATCTTTTATTATTATTATTTTTTTTTTTTATTTTTCATTTAATTTATGCTAAACATTTATTGTTTTTTTTTTATTTTTTTTATATGTATATATTTTCACTTTTTTTATACAGCATAAAAATTCTTAGTATTTATTTATTACAAGAAAATAAAAATAGTTTGACAACACACAAAAAAAAATATATATATATTTTTTTATATTTCATTTCGACTAAAAAAAAAAAAAAAAAAAAAAATTGGACATGTAGATTATTTATCATATACAATTTTATTTTAAACTTACATTTTAGTGTAATATTTTTATATGTATATTTTTTTTTTTATATAAATAAAACATAAATTATTTTAAGTTCTTTCCGTTATATATATGTTTTTTTTATTTATTTATTTTATTTTGTAGTTTTAATTTTAGAAAAAAAAACAAAAAAAACTATTTGCAATAATTGTACATTATGGTTTTTGAATGCGTTTCACGCTCGCATACAATAAGAAATGTTAAAAATTTATTTATTTATATATATATATATTTTTTTTTTTTTTTTGTTTTTCATTTTTATAATTTTTTTTTTTTTAGTCTCTACAATTAACTTAACTATTTTTATTAAGTATAAACATCTTTACGCATTGTTGTTTTTTTTTTTTTTTTTTTTTTATTTTATTTGGTTGACGGTACATCGAGTGTAGTTTTTATTATACCCTGTACCCAAAGGGTAAACGTTTCTGCAAATGTATGTAACAGGCCGATGGAGGCTAGATAGACTCTATTAAATATATATCTATTATCTCGAACTAGCTATATGTGTCCGTCAGTCCGATTATCTCGAAGACTATACTCTACTCTGAGAAGTCTAAATTTATTATAAATTATGCCTGATACTCCCAATGAAATATTCCAAATGTGCGTAGAACCAAAATAAAAAACATTTTGGAATAGCCACCACACAAATTTACATAATTTTTTAAGTTTTTATACGAAAGTCCAATACAATAAGGTATGTTACTAAAATAGAACTTGGGTACAGGGTATCTTGCAGTCGAGCATACTCGACTTTAGTTTTTTTCTTTTTTTTTTTATTTATTTAAATTATTATATAAATGCAAGAAACGATTTATAAAAAAAAAAAGACCTTATAAAATTATATTACATTTATAAAAATAAAACAAATAAAATTATTTTTATATAGTTTTAAATATCTACTTTGTCAATATTTTTCGTTTTTTTTTTTTTTTTTCAAAATATATAGGTATAAATATTCAAATCTGTTTATACATTTCGATTCGATCAAATTTTTCGGCATTAGTAGATTTATTTTATCCCACTTAAAAAATATTTTAGTATTGTTCGTCTGTTCGTCAAACTGTCCTTCTGTCTGCTGTATGAAACATATTATCTCGTAGACAATAAAAAAAAATAAAACCAACCTTATATTCTACACATCCCTTTCGATTTATTTTAAATTTTTTTCCCAAGTAATGGGTAGTACCCATAGAAATCTAACACAAAATATTGAACTTGTTTCTTAGATTAACTTGGCGCAGATTGGACACGGATAGTTCCCACACAAATCTACCCAAATTGTTTTACTACTTGTAAAATAAAAAAAAAAAACTTTTTGTCATAGAAAGATCAAAGTATGATCTTACAAATTAAATTTGGCTTACATCGAACTAGTATAGCATATAGTTCTTATATAAAGTTTTAAAAAACCCAACAAAATACGCCTAAAAATTGATCGGAAACGAGAAACAGAGACTTAATTTTTTTTTTTTAATATTTATTTAAATCAGTGATGGGCAGTTACATATTAACATATATTGTGCTTGTATGTAAAACAGACAAAGCAACAAACACCAGCAAATCAGCCAATATCCGAACGCACAATCGTCATCAAACAAAAAAGCTTCCAGAGTACATGTATCACAAGCAGCATTCTGTAGCCAAGTCATGCGGTATAAGTAATTCAAGAAGTGCCCAACACCGTTTTAAATAAATATTTTGCTTTATTTGAAAGAAACATTTTCTCAAAACAAAAAAAAAAAAAAAAAACAAAAAAATAAAAGAAGCTGACAAAGTAGTTTTTCATTTAGACGGCAATAAACGTTCAAACATTTCTTTATGTTTTATGCAGTTTACGTTGATTTGTTTTTTTTTTTTTCATATACATTTTGTATATATATAGTATAAATTTATGTATGTACTCTTGTGTTTTTGTTTTTTGTTTTTATTTTTTTTGTATTTATAAATACATTATTTAGGTATAGTGTAAAAAAAAAAAATGTTTATATCGATCTATAAAAGATTGTACATTCTCTCTATATATATAATTGTTTTTGTTTTTTTTTTTTTTATGTCAAGTTTTGAGATACAAAGAAGATAAATTGTATGTATGAATTATGTTGCAGGAGATGTTGGCGTATGTATAAAGCACATTTAAAAATGATTTATGTTATTATTTCATGATAAATATTAATTAAACGAATATTAATATTATGAATTTTTGAATAATATTGGTATGTATGGTATAAACACAGTTAATGAAAAGATATTTAGAAGGTTCTGGACACTGTATCACAAAAGCCAGCAGCGCTTTAAATTGAAAAAAAATGATTGATTGATTGATTTTCTAGAACACAACAACAAATGGAATGACAAGAGTTTGTTTTTTTTTTTAATGTTTCTTGAAAAAGTTGTTTTTTCTGTTGAAATATTTTTCTAATAAGAATGGAACGTGTATGATGTGGATGTGGATGTGAGTGTGCGTGCATTGTGCATAAATTGTAGATAACTGCGTGAATGCATTCATTAAGTTTTGCATGAATATATTTATTCCAGTTAAGTGATTGCTTAAACAATTTTATTTAGATTCTTTTTTGTTATTTTCGATATTTTATATTCATTTGTAGAATAAATCACTCATTATTTGAAATGAATGCATTCATGCAAGTTCTCTAAATATGTGAATATTTTTTATAGAATTTTTTTAGGATTTGCTTCATATATGTATATATGTTTACTTTTATGTACAGTTTATTGTGTGCTCTCGTGAATGAGTGAGTAAGTGAGTGAGTGTATGTATGTGTGTGTGTATGTGTATGTGAGTGTTTTGTTATAAAACAAGAAATGTTCGAGCTAAAGAAATTTTGAAAAATTTTGTTTGCCTTCAAGTCTTGAAGTAATAAATAAATTTTCATACACAACACATTGTATCCACAGCTTATGATCAACATCATCATCATCATCATACGAAGCCAAGGATTATTTAGAATTGGAAGTTAAGTAGTTTTCTTGATTGAAGTTGCTGTTAAAGTTGTTGTTCTTGAAGTTGTTCTTGTTGTTGTTGTGGTTGAGGTTGTTATTATAGTTGCTGCTACTGCTTGCTTAGGCGGTAAGCGTGCTGTTCTGTTCAATGGCATTTTGCAAAATTATGAAGCTAGCATACATGCAATACAGCACACAACATAGCTTATTTTTTATGTTATGTATTAATATTGCTGCTGCCACTGCTAGTTACAGCACTACTAGCAACACTTGCAACTACACCACCACTACTACGATCAGTAACAATGCTTCTACGACTATTACGACTATTACTACTACTACTATTATTGTTGTTATTATTGTTATTATTATTTTTCGTATTACTACTGCTATTATGTTGTTTTTGTTGCGATTGTTGTTGTTGTTGTGGTAATATTATTGTTGTTGTCGTTTTTGTAGTCGCATTGCTATTGATTTTCGTATTGGTAATGCAAGCAGCACTTGTGTTATTAGTTGTTTTGCTTACGTTTACAGAGCCAGGCCCATTCAGGAAATGCATCTTAACATGTTTCTGTAGTTCCGGCTGCGAATCGAAATAAACTTGACATAGATCACAAGCAAAACGAGACTTAACCTTAACATTAGTAACAGCAACAGCATTATTATCTGCTGCAGCTTTACGCGCCTCACCCGTGGAATTTGACGTTGTTGAATTCGTTGAATTCGATGTTGTAGAATCACTGCTTTCAGAATCGTCATCATCGCTGCTATCACTGGAACTATCGCTATTATTGTTACTTTGATTGTAGTTATAAGCATCAGTTGCTGTTGCTTCTCCTGCTCCTGCTGCTGCTGCTGCGGCTGGTGTTGCACTTAAGTTGGTGATATTCTCATTGTCCTTGTTGTGGCTGCTGCTGCTACTGCTGTTGCCGCCATCGCCACTGATGCTGCCGTTCATTGTCACTTCTTTCTTGATGTCTACCGCCGCTTTAGCATCATCTGATGTTGTTTTTGTTTCAACTATTAACTCTTGTTCTTCCTCTTTTTTAATAGTTTTATCTTCAAGCTTTAAAGCAGTTGTTTCATTTAAGTTTGTTGTTGCTGTTTTTGTTGTTTTTGTTGGTGTATTAGCTGCTGCTGTTGTTGCTGTTGTTATTGGTGACTTTTTAATTGTTAACTTTGTTGGTGAGTTGCTATTAGATGTCGCCGTTAACTCAGATGTTTTAATTGAGTTGGTATATTTTTGTTGACCAACACTTTCAGAAATCGATTCAACATCTTCTTCATCATCGTCATCTTCATCATCATCGTTATCGTTATCGTCAACAACTCCCTCTCCGTCATCATCCTGCTCTACGACATCATCATCTTCATTATCGCTATTCTCGATATCCGTATCATTACCCTCATCTTTAACTTCAACAGTAACCGCAACATCAACATCAGCATCACCAAAATGTGCTTCATCGTCGTCGTCGTCATCATCATCGTCAGCGTTTGTTGATACAACGTCCGCATCATCTTTAATAATTAACATGTGTGGATCGTCGTCATCAGATTCTAACGGCTGAAATTTATCTTCTTCTTCGTCTTCAATATCATCAGCAACATCATCATCATCAACATCATCGTCATCGTCTTCGCCGTCGACTTCATCATCATCAGCGGCGACTTTGTTGTTATTGACATGCGCAGCATTGTCATCATCATCTTCTTCCTCCTCCTCCTCCTCCATTTCATCTTCTTCGATAAAATCATCTTCAATGGCATCAGCATCGGCATCAACTTCCATTCGCTCAACACTCTGCTGACTACTTGAATCTTCTACTGCTTTTGCAACATTTGTGCTTTTCTTAATGCTGTTTGCTGTTTTCGCCTCATCAACGTGTATGGTCGCGTTTGCTATCTCTTTGAGATGGTGATTCGTTATGTGATTAATAAGTTTTTCCTTGCGTGATACATAATCACCGCAAAGATCACAACCCCACTGGAATGGTCCAAATGGACGCACTGTACGTGCATCATTAACTTTATGTTCTATCCACTCTTCACGCGTCTCAAATTTCAAATCACAACGGCGACACGACAGCGGTTCATCGATTTCAATTTTCGGTGGTTCCGGCAGATTGCTCACCTCGTTCTTGTGCAGCTCGTACAAGTGACGCCGGAGATTGTTGTTGTTGATGAAGGTTGAGGGGGCAATATCGGCACTTCAGTTCCCTCTTGCGTTTCAGTGACTTGGAATTCGGTATTTGATGATTCGGCATTAGGCCCACAGCATGCAGCTCCTGCAGATGTGGCTGAATGTTCGTCAACAAATTGTTGTTGTTGTTGCTGCTGCTGCTTTGGCTGTTGTTGATGTTGTTGCTGCTGCTGCTGATGCTGTTGTTGAGTTGCTTGTTGCTCGATGCACTGGCTGCCTGATCGCCGTCTTGCTGGTTCTATTTATTTGTTTTTTGTCAAAGAGAATAAACGAAGAGAAAAGAAAAAAACAAAGATTAATATTTTAGCTCAACATATAAAATATTTTGCAGAATTCCATTTTCATATTTTTTTTTGTGACTGGTGCGGAGGCAACACACAATACATGAAAACGAACCAACGTACGAACCAAACCATCAAACAAACAAACATCTGAGATTGAACTTTGATGTTGTTGTTTTTTCAACGCACCTCGCTGCACAAGCCCAAAAAGCTCACCTGTTTGCTATCACCTCTGAAATGCCATTTACGATGCACTTTGAGTGCAGTCATCTGGGTAAATATCTTAGAGCAGAGATCGCAAGCGTACTCGCCATTTTCATTTACACGATCCAAATAAAACTGATTCGGATCGGATGGTCCGACATCGAACATAGAAGCCAGTGGATCATCAGTATAAAGCTCTTGTTCGTGACGTTGTATGTGCTTGGTAAAAAGTTCCTGATCACTGAAACGTGCGCCACAAATTGTGCACGCAACTTCGGGTATCTTGAATTTCATCGACGTTGAGCTGGGCATTGTTGAGATCTCTACCTCGCCGCCGCCAAGTGTTCCCACAAATCTGCCGCTGGCGGCGCCATTGTGACTAATGCTACCATCATCGATGGCACCATTATCCTCGTCATCATCATCGTCGCCAGTTTTGTGTTTATATGGCGGCCGGTTTATAACGCTGCTAGCGGCGACCGTAATGTCTGCTTGTGCACCCGTTGCCGTTATCGGTTTGCGGTTACAAGTAGGCGTATGATTTTCCAACATTTGTTGGTCAAAGAACATCTTACGACATAAAACACATTCTGATGGAGAAGGAATCTGCGGATGTTTTTTGTAGCGATGCACCTAAGAAAAAATTAGAATTGGAATTAGTTGTAATACGTACTTTCTTACAGTGTATGTACACACGCCGCTTCTCTTACCCATAGACTCTTGCGTCCGCTATATACATTGCCACAATCCTTGCACGAGTAATCCTTCGAATCGAATTCATCGTGCGAGTTTATGTGTATAGCTAATTTTTTGTTGGTATTAAAATTGGATGGACAGTATTTGCACTGGTACCAAAGTAGCGGTCTTTCGGCATTGTTGTTGGAGATTCCGCTGACTGGCGTCGATAGGCCAGACTGATTTGTAGCATTCAACAACGAAGCATCCAACAACGAACCTGCTGTCGAGACAGCCGATTCATTCATATCGACATCCTCGGCTTGTGCGTTCTCCGAGCCATGAACGCTCTTTTTGTGCTGCAATAACTCAGCCTCTGACGTGTAAACAATTGAACAGATATCACATTCAAATTGCTTTATGATCATCTCGTCCTTCAGTAGCGTATTATGCACCTTAAACAAGTGCACCTTTAGACCCTTCTCGTGTGCGAAAGTCCGCATTGCAAAGTTTGCATTTAATGAACTGCACGTTTCTTATCTGATGATCATTTAGCATATGGTATCGGTATGATTTCTTGGACGAGAAACGACGTTGACATATCTGACAACGCATACGACGGAATCTTCGATCAGTCGCCTGTTCGAAGCCACGTCGATAGAGCGCCTGCTGTTGCGGTGTTATAGCTGGCGATGTCGATCTGACACGTGCGCCAGCAACACTGTCACCAGCAGATACATCATGCGATGTTGCAGTCATCGTCGGTGTCGCGGTTATTGTTAGCGATTTTGGAGTTACACGATTAGCAGCTGCCAGCACGCTCGCTGTATGTGAGCGCATGTGATTCGAGAGTCCGATATTGTTATTGAAAACGGCAGAGCAAACAGGACATTCCTTTTGGCTACTTTGCAGATTGCCGTTATTGCCGCCAGCCGAGGACGATGTCACTGATATATTCGGATCCATACGCATACGCTTGGCTATCGGACTGTCGCCGTCAACATCATCGTCGTCATCTAGAATAGTTTAAAAATTTGGATAGAAAATAAACAAAAATAAAAAACCAAAAGGAAAGAAAAAGAAAGAGTAATATGTTAGTTCAATTTTTTGCGCCACGCTAAACCAGTTCGAAGCAGATGAGCGACTAGCCAGAATTTTCATTTTTTTTTTTTTCATTGCTTTTATGCAAAGCTTGCTAGCTAGCTTAGTAGTTAACGTCTAAATGTACAACTACTATCGCTATACAACGAATTACCGAGTGTCCCACCATTTATAGACATCAGATCTTTCATGACATAGTCGTATCGACCCGTGTACGCGTTCGACGCGCCACCGCCGCCGTCGAGCAGTTTAAGCGCGTCAGCATTGACAATATACTCGAACCCACCGGAAATGCGATTTCGATCGGTTCCATGCGCGTTGATCATATGTTCGCGTAAATTGGAAATGCGCGGAAAACCGGTACCGCAGCGAACGCACTTGTACGTCTCGGGCAGTTTATCTGGATGCTTTGATTCCATGTGACGCAATACGTTGTTGTAGTTGTTGTATTGTTGACCACATATTGGGCAAGCTTGAGGCATACGCGAGAAATATTGAGATTTGGCAGTAGCAGGAGCTTGACTGGCAGCGCCACCGCCACCGGCAGCGGCTGCTGGTGTCGATGTGAGCGCCACGCCGCTGCTGTGTGACTCATCATTGGATGAAGCGCCTAAGCGAGAATGCAAAAATGCATACAATATATATATGAGCAACCATACAGAGACAGACGCAGTTAATGGAATAGCAAGGGAGTTTTGGAATAGGATATAGTAGCTTAACTATAAAATTTTAAAAAATCATTCTACTTACCACCACCACCTCCACCACCAGTTGTGTTGAGATTTTGTTTGCTAAATGATGTCTCCATGCTCTTATGACGCACCAGTGCACCACTAACTGTCGATGAATTATCACTAAAGCCTCCCAAATGGTCCTGATAGACATGATCCAGAAACCGTTGATGATGATCAAATTTACCATTGCATGTAACGCAACGTATTGAAACAATACAATCCATATTGTTGTAATGACGCTTTCGATCAACCGGATCAACAATTTCTAAACCACAAAAACTACACTGTATCGATGCATTATCCTTGCGCTGTACATCAGCATGAGACTCGTAAACATGTGTACGGAACTCATGCTTTGTGCGAAACTGCTGCGGACAAATTTTACATTCGTACATTTTATTGATAAGCAACTCCTTGGCACGCATGCGTTCCGGCGTTGCTGATTTGGTGGACGCCACCGAGCCCGGCTTGGAACGTGGCGCAACAATGATGCCCGATGCAAAATTGGGATTCTTAGCAACAAGATTATTTAACAATCTGTACAAATTAATACAATTGCGTTTCTTCAGATGCGAAATGAACAACGCCTTCGATTCGTTTTGCTTCAAACAATTGAAACACAGATTACGCGGCAGCGTCGGATACTTTTTCCGTATGTGTGCCATAAAGTTCTTATAGGTGCTGAATGCTTTATTGCAGCAGCGGCAAGTCATGTTTTGGTACTGTTCGAGAAATTCGCTGTTCTGTTGTATAAATGCGATTTTGCTATCGTCAAGAAGTTGCTGGTATTTCTCGGGATTTTCATAATCGTAACCGCCGCCCTCGCATTTGTTAAATGCATTCATAACTTCCTGTCGAAATTTTTGTGCTGTAATAATGCCAGTAGCAGCAGCCTTTGACACTTCCAGTGTGGCAGCAGCAGCAGCGGCGCGCTGCAGTTCAAGTGCGGCAGCCAATGCTGGAGTTGGTTTTGTAATTGGTGTATTATTTGGTGACGAAGTGGATAATTCAAAAAGATTTGGATGCAAATTACGCTCGTGCCTACGTGCATTGGCACGCGTAGAAAATTGTAGGTTACAAGCACGACATTGTGCCACTTTTAAGTCACCCACAGCAGCCACATTGGCTACCGTGGCAGGCGGTAGCGTTGCAGCTGCAACGGCAGCTGCTGAATTCCGTTGTGCACTGTAGTCGTAGCTGTCGTCCTGTAAGCAATTAATTTTGTTTAATTATTTAAATAATACATTAATACATATTATGTAGATGACCAGAACTCCGAAAAGGTATACAAGTTTTACACTTACAATAATTGGCGTATCGCTTTCGTGTTCTGTGCGCTCCAGAAATAGGGTTGGATCAACCATTTCATCAGATTCATCTTGATGTCGCATGTGATAGTCATCTTCACTATCTAATGGTTCATCCTTTATGGGCATCGCAGGCAGCGGCTGCAAGTTATTAAAAAAAAAAGGGGGAAGAAAGACGAAAGGTGACATTGTTAAAAAAACAATTTTGAACAAATTAAAATCTATGAGTAAAAAAATATAAGTTTTAAATAAGTATTTTAACAACAAATTAAATCAAATAATATATAAATGTCGCCAAAAATATATTTTAGAGTTCAGTTCAGTCTCGTTTCTTTTCTTTTTAATGCCCTTTCGAACGTAATTATCAAACGTAATTTTGAGCAAATTCAAAACAAACACAAAATGCATATTTTGATAGCAGCCGTATTTTTTTTTTTTTTTTTTTTTTGTTGCTTGGCTGCTGTTGTTGTTGTTGCGACGTACGGACTGCACGATACAATTACATGATAAGAGTAACGTCTAAAAAGGCGCAATTGCTGTGCAGCACTTTGACAATGCGATGACGCAGCATAGATGGACAGCTCAACAGACGATGACGATGAAGCCGGTGCCGTTGGAACAGCAGCAGCAGTAGCTAAACCACGCATAGGCATTGGTAGCGGTGATGATGTAGCCAACATAAGTAAACCAGGTGTCACCGTAGCTGAAACTGAAGCTGACGCTGAGGGTGTCAGATCTAACGGCATGACGGCCGTTGAAGTAGTTGCAGCATCAGCAGCACAAACACCACTAACACCAGCGCAATTAGCAGCGTCAACAGGAGAAGCAATTGCTAATGCAGAAGCAGCAGAAGCGGCAGCAGCTGCAGCAGAAGTTGTTGCTACTGCATCAATGACAATTGTCTCGATTGGCAATTGTTGTTGTTGCTGTTGCTGAAATAGCGGTAACTGCAGCGATTGCTGCTGCTGCTTATGAAAACGCTGCTTCTGCTGTTGCTGTTGTCGCTGCTGCTGCTGATGATGATGTTGTTGTTGCTGGTGTTGTTGATGCTGCTGCTGCTTATAACGTTTTTGACGTCGTTGTTTGACATTTTGTTGTTGTTGTTGGGTTTGTTTTGGCTGCGTTTGCTGTTGTAGAGAATATTGTTGTTTTTGCTGTTGCTGTTGCTGCTGTTGTGTTATCGGCGCCGGCACCAGTTGTGGTAGTAGTTGTTGTTGTAATTTATGTTGTTGATACTTTCTACCCTGTTGTTGGTGTTGCTGTTGTTGTTGCTGTTGCTGTTGATGTTTATTAAAACGTTTCATGTATTGCTGCTGTGTCTGTTGCTGTTGTTGCTGCTGCTGAGGCTGAGACAACAATAATTGTTTCTGTTGCTGTTGTTTTTGCTGTTGCTGCTGTGATTGCTGTTGTTGTTGTAGCAGCAATTGTTGCTGTAGTTGTTTTGGTTGATTTTTAGTTGGACTCACATAAACTGTTAAAGATTTGCGTTTCTTCAGTGACGTAATGCCCTCCAAAATATTTGTCGTTGTTGTTCTATCCGATTGTTCCTGCACATCCTGTTGTTCACCATCTCCATTTTCGTCTATAGCGCTGCTATTATTATTAGTATTGCCACCACCACCACCGATTGTAACATTGCTGATCTCCGAAATGCTAACATTGTTGTCGAGCAATTGTTGCTGTTTATTTGCGTCAAGCCAATTGCGTTGTTTACTTTGCGATGTCTGACAACGATTTTTAAAACTCTGCCACGAGTTTAGATAACTAATGCAGGCATGGCATATATGTACCGAAAGACGATCATTGGCTGTGATCTGAAAAAAAATGGAGAAGAAAAAAATTTGATAATTTTATTAAATTTCAAAAATTTTAACTTTATTATATATTCTTATACTTGGTTTCTGTGCTTCTTTAAGAAATAGACTCTCTTAAAAAATATTTTCTTTAATTTTCTTCTGTTTGAGCTTGATTTGATGGGCTTGAATACTACATGAGCGATTTGCTTGATTCTTGCTTTTAATGGTTTGATTATTTCAGACAACATACGGAATTGAGCACTTCATAAAAAATTGTATTCTTTCTTGATTCTCAATTTGTTTTGAACATTCTTGTTGCCCTCCTTTTTTTTTTTTAGTCTTAGTTTAAAGTTATCTTGACGTGGTTCTACCAATTGATTGTTTTGCCTTGAATTTCGACAAACAAAAAATAAAATTATTTCAAAAACCATTTACGAAAATGTTCTACACTTTATGTCATATTTTCGTATAGCCCTGATCATTCCCATTCATACATTAAAACATTCAGCAAAAACATAAGCCACAACAGGTGAGAGGTGAGAGTGAGAGTTTTCTTAAGTAAATTGCATTTGCATTTCTTGGGCATGTTTTGGTTTGGTTTGGTTTTTAAAAATACTTCTCGTTCTATATAGACAGATATATATCCATATATGTATCTACAACTATAACGCATGTTATTTTGGCCGTTTAAAGACTAAAGTGGTCGTCGTTCTCGTCGTCGTTATCGTCACTCAACCAAGCAAGAGACAAATGTCAATGACCTGTGCATAATTATATACATACAACCACAACAACAACAACAACAGCCATGTACATGAAGCAAACTAAAGGAAGTCCTTTTCCTTTAACAGACGAATTCTCATACAAATTGTGCATACATGCACATACACATACATACAGATTATATTATATACATACATATAAATATATATGAATATTTCTGCCTACACTACTGCTACATTAACTGCTTAAACAGCATCCTGTAAATACATATGTAGTTAGATATAGATATACATCTATGTATGTTTTGTATACACAACAACACACACAAAAGAACACAACACACCACAAACATTGCATTATATGCAAATCAATGTATATACTTAATTTGTTATATACTTCATTTATTTAAGATCTCACGCACACATAGTACATATCTATGTATCTATATATCTACGTATCTACTCGTATGTATGATTGTACATTCAAAGGTATTTACTCCTTCTTTGTGTCGCATTTTGGTTTCTAACCACATAACCAAACACGCAGGCGGACAGACAGACGGACGGACAGTAATACAATGCATTACAAAGGCATATTCATATTTGTACTTACAAATATTAGAGAAAGTCATTAGAATTTCCTAATTGCGTTAAATCTTTTCAATATTAAATTTACAAATTAAGATGTTTTGTCCAATTATTCGCTTAGCGCAATTATACAATTAATGTGTCTAGGTATTAAAATAATCTGAGGATAATAAACAGTAATGTATGTAGTATCTATTATAGTAAGTGAGTAAACTGTTAAACAATGCGTATGGCCAGGCTAAGTGCTTATTTGACTTTAAGTGATTATCTGTTTCTACCAGGCTTGCTGCTAACATGTATTGGCTACACATATTAATGAAATATTTTAACCCTGCCAGGGTAAAGGTGTTTTTTTGTAATGTATTACGAACAGAAGGACGCTATAGACGTAAGAGTATATATATATTTTTGATCAGCATTGTAGCTAAGTCTATCCGTCCGTTTGTCATGCTGTCCGCTGTATGAAAACGATTATCTTGGAGACTATAAGATAAAGAGCTTCCATATTTGAAACTTAGACTCTTCTTAGCCTTCAAGTGTGCACTTGCAAACGGTTTCTAGCCTCATTCAAAGGGGAACTCCCCATACAAATCTACTCCAAAATTTTTGGTTTTTGCATAGAAATGTCATTGTTTCTTATTCTTAATTTAGTATATATTATGCTTATGATAGTCTCAATGAAATTGACCAATATGGATAAAACCCAATCAAATTTTAGGTATAGCTCCCATACAAAAATAACCCAATTTTTAAGTTTTTGTATGAAAATTGAGATACATAAAGATTGACTACAGATTGTCTTGCAGTCGAGCATACTTGATTTCAGCGCTTTTCTTTTTTTTTTTTTAATTTCATTAAATTTACGGAATTCTGGAGATTTTTAGAGATAGTTTCCCATCTTCTTGTAAAAGATTTTCATATCAAAATAATTTTCAAGAATTCATTTTAGCAAAAATTATGTTCTTTAGAAATGTTACAATTGCCTTTCAAAGTTACAACTCTTTTGTATAAAAGTAATCTATTAAACCGATTAATGACATAAATACAAACTGTTGTACACAAAAGGTTGAAGTATGAATTATTTAGCTACTAAATGGAAAAACAATGTATAAGCGTCATCTACAGACAATATGCAGCATAATTATTACCCATCATCGTCATCGTCATCAACATCGTCAACGTCAATAACATCAAATTTTCTTACAGTTACACTCAAACTTCAATCAATAGATGCATTATTATTTTCTAGCTTATCAAAATCAAAAGATGCGAAAAAGAGCACACACACTCACATACGCATACACATAGGCACACATACAAACAAATATCGTATATAATAGAAAGGGTCAAAAGTAGCCACAACTGATTAATCTTAAAATATAACCTCAGGCGTTTATGCTTTTGTGCCTTAAAGCCAACTTTAAACTAATACCAAAAACAACGAACAATAACAACAACAAAAACCAACAACAACAACAATAATGGAAGATATAGAATAGCTTTTGTATGCGAGCGTAGAGTATTATTAAATCTATAGAGAAAACAGAAGACGCAGTAGCAGCAACAACAACAAAAACAACAACAATAATTATTGCTGTTGATAGCTTGATTTTGTCCTTTTGTAAATTGTAAATTGTTGTTGTTGCTACTTGTACATGTACGCCTTAATGAACAAGCAGCAATCAATACGTACATACATACATACACACACACACACACTAATTTGCACATACAATAGAGCTTTGAGGCTTGGCTTTACACAACATGTTCATTCACCCGCCCACACTATTCATTTCATTCAATTGGCCAGCATCGTATGAGCTGCTGCTGCTTTAGTAGAGGTAACAGCAACATCAGCATCTTAAAGTGTTGACGTAAAAACGTTGCATCGACATCTTCTTCACCAACATTTGAAGCGAAAACTCCCGAACACCTTAAATGTTGAATGCACATTCAGCCGTAATATTCTGCCTAATACCATCGTCATTGTCATCATCATCAACACATCACATCATATAGCCCAATGCCGCCCACTGCATTTGACTTTAATTTGAGCATGCAGCAGCAGCAGCAACAGCAGCAAGCAGGCAGGCGCACTTTATTGGATGCTAAATATGTACAGCTTAAAGTATAATGTCAACCAACAAGCCAGCTAGTCAGCCAGTCAAACGGTTAGGTCAAGTATTGCTGCCACCAGGTTGCACAACAACATTGGAAAATAATTATTAACTTTCAGTTATACGCGACATAACAGAAACAGTAGCAACAAATGCCTTGGTTTGAGTGACACGAAACACACAAAAACAAAAACAAAATAAGCGGCATGTTTTGTGTTGTAAGCAGAATTTTATTGGTTTGTGTCAACGCTACATACATAAAAGTTACAATATATATATGCAGGCGTAAGTAGTTATACACAGCTTGTTCTTCTAATATACCCTTTTTCAATATCAACCTCATCAAAATGAATCTAATGTAGACGCCAATAAATTGTCTTTAGAAAAATAATAGTCGACAATGACTTCTAAGTGGTGACTATGTGACTTTTGGTAGTGATAGTAATTTTTTGGCAAATATAGAAACGCAGCACTTGTCGTTATTGGTGTGGGTCAAACGGACAAGTCATTCGTTCATTAAGCACCATTACACCCTCAAAAATTCACTGTTTGTTGTGCATTTTGGTATGGTGGCATCATCGGGCCGCCGTTTTCAAAAATGATGCGGGGCGCACAGTTACCGTGAATGGCGAACGTTATCGTACAATGTTGACAATTTTTTTTTTCCAAATAAAAATATATGAAATTGATGGTGGTGATGACATTTTAAAAAGTTGAAAAACGTTACGATGGATTTAAGTTGATAATAATTGCAATTGAGAACTTGAGGACAGCCACTATTTTGTATCATTGTTGCCGAGTTGAAAATTGGAAGAGTTATAAACAGACAAAAATGAAAAAAATTTTTAAAAATAATAAAAAATTCCCTAAAAAAAAAAAATAAAAAAAAAAAAATACACTTTTATATTGGGTTATGGACCCCTTATGACAAAAAAAAGGTGAGCTCTAACTAAAACTTCGCTAATTGTTAGTTATAGCTGGTTGTAAAAGCAAATCTACATTCAAACTCTATACACAGCCAATAAGAACTCAAAATTGGCAGTTCGTTCCAACATTCCGTGGTACTCCAAGCGAAGCTGTTGCTTTTCTTTTGGGTATATTCACTTTTTTTTACCTGCTTATCCTTTCTTATGCGATTCAATTTAGCACAAATTGCAGCTGCAACTGCGCAAAAAACACAAATGAAAGCAACTCTGGTTGCTTTTGTGTTTTATCAAGCCTTCTCTTCTTATGTGCTTCAATATCCTTAATCAAACTTTGTTTTTTTTTTTTTTTTTTGGTAAAGTAAAAATAAAGTAAAGCAATCTTCAATTTTAAGTTTCGCCTTCCACTGCTGCTGTTGCTGCTCTGCGACCTATGGAAAACGCTCATTAAGACGCATATTGGGTTTCAATCAAGAGTCTAAGTAATCAAGTGGAAGTGACCAAGGAGAGAGTTTCGTTGCTAATGTACAAGTTTTTCATACTTTAGGTACATCATAAAAAGACAAAAGCAAAACCAACCAGTACAAACAATAAAGTCTTTAATGCGTTCTTATATGCATTACATATTATTTATTTGTTGTATTAAATAATATAATAAGAGCACTCATTAATTTTGGTAAAATATTAGCTCAAAATTCAATAATTCAAAAAAAACAATCAATGGAACACTAAAAATATTTTTATTATTAAATCGTTTGCACCGAATATGTATATATATTTTTATACCCTATACCTGAACGCTAATAGAGTATATTAAGTTTGTGCCAATGTATGTAGCAGGCAAAAGGTCCTATAAAGTATATTATTGTTGATCAAGTCGAGTCGATCTAGTTACGTCTGGCTGTCCATCTGTCCGTCCTGCTGTATGCCATATGAAACAGATTATCTCGAAGACTTTAAGAGCTAAGGTGTACCATACTTGAAACTTAGACACTCCTGAGCAGTCGAGTGGTCACTTATAAATGGTTTTTTCCGTTTATAAGTGAACACTCGTACAAACCTATAAATTGATATAGTGTATAGTGTAGGCTAGAAATAAATAAATGCTATAAAATTGAGCATGTTTTCACTATGGTTGCATCTACGTCAAATCATTTACGTTTAATCGAACCGATAAGAGAAATCGAGTTTAAAAAGACCAACTGAGTTTTTTTTAATAAAAGTATTCCAGAATAAATGATCAGCCGGAAATAATCATCAACAGTAAAAAAAAAAAAAAAAGCTAACAATCATAAGTATTAAGGGATATGGAAAGGAAAGCACTGCAGAATCGATCAATCGATCAGTTGATCGCCGCAATAACCACATCACACATAAAAGAAACAAAAAAAAAAAAAAAAAAGAAAGAAAGAAAAAAAAAACAATCTGTTACCAGTTTGTGTAGTTTCACAAATAAACGCAAAACAGCTGTCGCTTAACGTTGTTCATGACGATGATGGTGAGGTGATGATAATGGTGATATCGACGCGCTGGCAATTTTAAACAGATAACTACAACAACGACAGTGCTGGTAGTGGTCGTATTGGTAGTGGTAGTGGTGGTAGTGGTGCTGGTGATGTCAATGATGATAGCGAAGCTTTATACGTGGCATAAAATATAGTAAACTTGTACAAATGAAACAGCTACCTGGCTGGCAGGCAGGCAAGCAAGCAATCATATATACCAACAGCACCAATTATCAACTAGAAACGTGTATCGCTTCAAGCATATACAAATGTAAAGGTGTGTATGTATGTGTGTTTATGTATAACAACGCTGGGTGACCTCGTTGAACACATGCTGCGTATGTTCCAGTCATACTGGATGTACAATGTTCATGTCGACGACGACGACAGGAAACTCTAAATATGCCGCCGTATAGAAACACATTTTACTTTTTGAACAAATGAATCCATGCAGCAAGGAGAGCAGCTGCAGCCGAAACTAATCTTCAATTTCTTTGTACTTTAGCATTTCATTATTTTGTATAGCAGAATATATATCCGTTTCATTTGGCTAGTTTCATAATCTTCAAAATGCAAAATTCAAAATTAGATTTAAAAAACAAAATGCAAAAGTTGCTAAATAAAAAAAAGAAAGAAAAATACACATTTGTTTTTGATTTTTTTTTTTTTGTGCTAGAGGAATAATTTCCATGAAATTGCACCATAACGAATCCAAATGGAGTTATTCGAAACAAATAGTAGATCCGTCACCAATGCCAGCAGCACCAATATAACCACAAAAAAAAAAAAAAAAGAAAAAAGAAACCAAAATAAAAATAAAATAGTTAAACACTGATGATGATGATGCACACGTAGCACCACGTAGTCTAAAGAAAAGGGCAAAAGTCGATACCACCGCCAGTGCGCATAAAGCAAAGCCAAATTCAAAATGGTTGCCAGCCAGTGAGCCAATCACCCAGGCAAATAACAGCCGCCGCCGCTGCCACTGTTGTAGCTATAGCTTTAGCTGTCGTCGTAGTCGTCATCATCATCATCACCAACACAACTACAACAACAACAACAAAACATTGAATCGTTACAAGCAACACAGCCAACAGCCAAGCAGTCATTCAGCCAGAGAGTCAGTCATTTAGTCAGTCAACCAGCCAGCGAGTCAGCCAACCAGCCAGCGAACCAACGAAACAGCCGCGTGCGCGTGCACGAAGTGGGGCCTGCTGCTACTGCTACTGCTTTATAGCTGATGGCACGAAAGACAACAACGAAGCACACTCTGTGCTCATTCGAATCGATTGCCGACCCCGAGAAGCACATAGCGGCGAAACAACGAAGCGAAGCTAGTGAAACAACCTTCCTGCCGGCCAAGCGCAGCCAGAACATTAGAGAATATTGCCGTGCGCTAGTATCAGCCACCAGGCAAGCATTATTTACATGCATATATACAGATACAAGGCAAATTGTAGGTAACAAACATCAAATCCACCACGAAATGTGTGCAATGGATGGATGAACGGACGGACGGACAGAGAAAGACGGACTAACGGACTGACTGACGAACGGACAGTCAGACAAGCAGACAGATGCAACGCAACAACGGAACAACCAAACGTCAGTCAATTGATTTCGTTTTCTCTTCCACTTCATTCCACATAGTTTACTTGCTTTTTTCGTATCTTCTTTTCATCATCATCGTTGTTGTTGCTTCCTCCACTGTTTCGTTTTGATTGTATTGTACACGCGGCACTGGAGTTCCAGTACGACAACCGGATACTTTTGCTGTTAGCAACGTGTACACAACAAGATGAAGAAGAGAGCCAGTTCAAAGAAAACAGGGCTGGCTTGAAACATTCAATTGAGCACAGCGTTTCTTCAAAAATGTTATAAAACTTCATAAACAGTATAAACCATATTTTATACCATAAGTCCGTTATATCCCCTCCAAATATAATGCCAGAGATTACTATTACCCTCGCACTTTATTTTCATTACGACGACCATGTGCCGATGAGTAAATGCGCTTTAGAGAGAAAGAAAAAGGGAGCAATGAGCAACATACACTGAAACAAGATAGCTGGTGCTCATATAAAAGAATCGGAATGGAATTTTGAAGCACAGCACAGCACAGAAAACCAGAAAAGAAACGCTGCTGATAAATCAAGACTGTCGGAGCCGACGATGATGACGACGACGACACGACAACGACGACGACGGCAATGACTACGTCAGCACTAGTTGAGAGCAGCAGCGGCAACAAACGAATTGCAGCTGTCGCTGACCAAAGCTGGAAGATTTGCTTCATTGTTGTTCTCATCATCAATGCCCGCTGTTTTGTAACAACGGAGCCTGACTGCCTGCCTGGCTGCCTGCGTGCCTGCCTAACTGATTGAATGACTGCCTGCTCGAATTGATCCAACTCAATGTGGAATGAATTGGTTTCGCCTTCGTTTGCCTGCCAGCAAATTCCATGAAAACGAAAAAAAAAAAAAAACCAAAAAAAAAAAACACTGCGGAGGAAGCAATCAACGAAAGAAGAGCGCAAAACGCAATACGTAATTGGTGTTCTCGATTGCGTAGCGTAGCGTGGCCTACAATGTCTTATAGTATGCGTGTGCTATGCTGTGCCTGCCTAGCGTTTTAGTGGCGTGGTTGGCAACGACAACGACGACGACGGCGACGAAAACAAGCAAGATTCGAACGAATTCGGTACATAACAGAAGCACAAGCACAAGCAATAGCAGTGGCAGCTGGGTACTTATCGTTGTTTCGACGGACAAACGGGTAGTATGAACTGGCTCTGGCAACCTAGATGGCTGTGTATTTAATATGCTCATCAATTGCTTGTGCGCGTCTCTCTCTCTCTCTCTCTCTCTTTCTCTCTGTTTTAATATCTCTCAACAGTTCTCTTGTTTCGTTTTGCTCTTTTTTGACACTTGCGACTCGTTATACTTCGTTTTGCCGCTTTTTGCCTGTTATTTGCTTTGAATTTTTTTTTTATTTTACATTTCTGTTTTGTGCGCTCGTTCGACATAGAGCAATAAATGAATAAAAAGAAAGAAACAAACAAAATATAGAAATTTAAACGAAACTTGCATACCCTATAACTAATTTATTAGCACGGATACAAATACATCATTTGTAAATTTGTAATTTTACTTGGTCAAATTAAATGCACTCCCATACTAAATCGAAATATTCATTACATAAGATTACCTAATACAAAAGTTGAATTTGAGCAATTGTGAGGATTTTATTATATCGGGACTTTCATAAGGTAAAATTTTTATATTTTGTCTTATATTAAAAAAATATATAATTTTTTTTTAATATATTCATGTTTTTTTTTCAGTTTTTTTATGGGAATAAGTTATAATATTATTTCAGAAAAGAAAAAATATTTTTAAATCTACTTAATATTTTAATTTGGCTAATGTAACAAACTTTTTAACAAACTAAGCATAGCCTATTCAAGTTTTCTTACAATATGTGTAGGGTGCAGAAATAGACCACGAAGAAAGAAAATAGAAAACAAAATAGAATAAATAATAACAACTGTTTGTTGTTTCATTCATTAGATTATCGTCAACAACAGAGATCATCTAAAATATTTAGCATTGAATCCAGTCCACAACAATTTGAAACACCCAAAATTGTCGTAAAACTTAAGTCTGTTGTAGAGAGAGCTACACGAGTTTTGGATAAACGTGCATAACCTCAAAATTGGACAAAATGATTCAATCTGTCTGTCTGTCAGCCAAGCCAACAAACAGAGTAGTTCAAACTAAGCATGACAAGCAGGCAGCGCTTAGCAAGCAACATTGCTACGTTGTGCTTAGCGAGCGCAACCAAGCAGCACCGAACCGAACAAACTACAAATGCCATAATGACACGGAATCAATTCGATTCCATACGCATACATATGAATATTTAGCTTAGGTATAAGTATGCTCGTACATTCGTACAAGCGGTAGCGGCAGTGTTGCGACAAAGAGCAAGTTCAGCTTGTACTTTTGCCATTGCTACTTCTACAATACTTCTATTACTGATGGTGATGTTGATGATTATGTTGATAAAAGACCCAACCAACAGCAAAGCATTCAACCGACCCAGCTATCGAAACGTATCGAATCAACTAAACCAAACCAAACTAAGGTAGCAACCAAATGGAAAAATAAATACAAAAAAAAAAGCTCGAGTAGATTTAACCAGTAAACCAGAAAACTAAGCCAACGCATATAGCGACCGAGCGAGCGAGTGAGCGAACGTGCGCAAGTAAACGACAGCCACAGGCAATGTAGTCATCAACATCATCATGTTGATACCAATACCAATAAAGGTACCAACAATGCCAGCAAAGCACCATTTGCCAGTCACCACACCACACAATCACTAGCGATGTCGTTGTTGACGGCAACGACGAGGCGAGATATTTGTCGTTGTCGTCGTGTTGCTATCGTTGCCGTTGCCGATGTCGTCGTCGTCATCATCATCATCACCACCGCTAACGCCGCTGTCGCATCAAGAGTAACCAGAGCAAGAGTAGCAATGCGGCGATGGCGTTTCTATTTGTCCGTTGTTGCCATTGTTGCCGTTGTCGCCGCATCGTGATTTGGCACTCTTCAGCCGAGCAAGCAATCGACCAATGAGTAAGCGAGCTAGCAAATGACCAGAGTCATGCGGTTTGTCTTACAAGCGGCAGCCAACATGGCCGCCATTGACGACGATGCCATGGCTTGCACAATCATATTCAAGTGAAACAATAATTACGGATACGTTTAAGGTAATCTAATTTTATACACAATATATATTGTATGTATACTATATACATTTTATTGAGTTGTATAAATATTTAATAAAGAACTATATCAAATGCGGATCAAATTATTTTATTATTCTAGCACAAATGTTGTTCAAATGTGTGTAAAAACGTGCGGTGCGTGTTTGCTAATCAAACGATACTGATGGCACTGGCACTGGACAGACGAATGGCTAGATAGAGAGACGGAGTGATACATGGACAGACTGGCACACAACGGGATAGTTGCTTATATACAATTATAAACGTACAGTGCTGACCTAGCATGACGGCAATGCATGCACGTAGGTAGCTAGCAGTGGTGCTATTGAATCGTCCACAAACCATTACACGTACATAAATACAATGCTTTGATATTCACACATAAATACACACACATACACACAAAGATACCATACCATACAATGCAGAGAGACAGAAGTAGCAGTAGTAGCAGCAGCAGATACTACATACACGAGTAACCAAGTGCACGAATGCATGAAACGAATAAACCCAAATAAGATAGCATTTAGTGGTGGTTTGGGGTCCGGGTGTGGCCACCAGGCGTAGCGTAGCCATACCACTATAGATGCTATGACTGTTTCCGCTGCCGCTATTGCTGCTACTGCTGCCGCTGCTATTACTCCTACTCCATGCGGCGCTGCTCTTGTTTTCTGTCAAAGAATAGGTACATACACAAATATGCAGCCTGGCAGAAAACCAACTTCAGAGATTTGTAGTTTTATTTGACTCTCTCTAGCTCTTGTTTAGCCTGATTATTGATAGATATGTTGGATTTTAATTAAAGACTCACCTTGATATTGACGCAACTATGTATCTTTGTGGCCAGTGGTTCTCGATCAGCGGCATAGCTATTGATTATTGATATGCACTCGGATTGAGGTGCGAGGCATAGACGGCAACAATTTTGTCGCGCTCGCAGCAGATTCTCCTCCGACATGGTAGTGCTGCTGCCGCGGCGCTACACGTTGTCGCTTTTAAAACCACGTCGTCGTCGTTGGTTTTGTTATTGTTGTTGTTGCTGCTGCTGTTGTTTTCCCCGTTGTCAGCACGTAATTACGCACTTAGAAGAAAAAAAAGTATTCAACGAGAAGCACACACAAAGTCTTTAGGAAAAGTTGTTTTACACGTTTATTTTTGTTTGAATTTTAAACTGCAATTTACGAAAAAAAAAAAACAAAAAAATTAAACAATAATATGCGAATATTTTTGCTATTGCTGCTTCTTCTTTTTTCGCTTGTTTGCTCTCTGTTTTCACTTTTCATTTGCGATTTTTTTTTTCTTTTTTGCTTATTTTTCTTTTTCTTCTATGCGCTTTACAACTTTATTCGCACGTTACCCACTTTTAGTTGCGTCTTTTGTACCGCATTTTCTATTATTTTTTCATTTCGCTCTCCCTTTTTCTAAGGTTTTTTTTCACAAAGTATTTTTTTCTTCTTTTTTTGTTTCGTATTAAATAAATTTAACCCGCACGCAGCAAAGACCGAATGAAAAATGCGCGTCGTCGTGTTGCGACACTATTTCGAAATGAGTTTACACAGTGTTAGTGTGGTGTCGCAAGGGGGGAAGCGTAAAATATGGTAGTTGTACAAAACGGTTAAACATATACGCTATCTCGCTTAGGCACATTGATTTTAATGCTATCGCTACAAATGGCTACATTGCTTACACTGCCGGTTAAGCACAGGGCTACAAATACATTAAATGTGAAATAAAGCATACAATGCAATTCATGCAGCCCTGTTTCTTAGCCGAAAAGTGCAGCGTTGCATGCAGCACAGCTGTTTTTATTTATGTTATTGCCCGGTAATAATAATAATTACAATTTATATATTTGTTTATTATTATAATTACTGTACATTTATAATACAACAACATAAAGGTGATTACTATTGAAAAAAAAAAAAAAACAATATAAATAAGTTGAAAATGTGCAACGTCAATTGAAAAAAATTGCAAAATGGCCGCTGCACCACCTGCATACGATGACGACACTAACACTGCCAACGAACACAACCATTTTTTAATTGCTTTTAATAATCTTAGAGCAAAAAAAATCTCAAATCTTGTTACTTTAAGCAAAATGTGTAATATATAAAAAGTCCGTATATATGTATGTAAAATACATACCTTTAAAAAGTATTTTTTTACAGCAGCGGCAGCCTTGGTACTGCTGCTGCTGAAATCCGTGCAGTGCCGGTATGTGATTTACTTTTGTAACACTTTGCAATTAAATCATTGAATAGTTTTTTCAAGTTAATATATTTACAAAATATTGCTTGTTTTTATACAGTTACCACTTGTAATACAAAGATGGAAAAACGCTTAAACGTTTCGCCACCAAGTCTGCAAGCCTACGACAAACTGCTGCAATGTTCTGACCGAATCGAATGTTCAAAGCATTCCTTCGGAAGACTTCGACTGTCGACCAGCTCAACAAGAGTGACCATGCATGCCAAATACAACCGTGTCTTTGTCAAATTACCGACCACTAAGAAAAGTAGATATAAATGCATAACTGCTCTCGATGCAAAATTTGAAGGTATTTGAAATCGTTTTAAATATTTTATTTTTTTTTTTTTCAAACTGTTTAACTTTATATCTTATTTCATCCCAAAGTGTTGAACACAATTTGGAAATGGTATCCTTTATTAAATTACCAATTTTAGAATCAATTATTTCAGGAATGCAATGTTCGAGTGGTACATAGTAGAAATTGGAGAAAACTGAAATATGTATTATTAAAGCCCGTCATATTCCGGTGAAGCTTTTAATGTTTAGTTAGAGACAATTTGAAGTTCAGTCAAGGGAAAAATAGAGAGCATATTTATGATGCCATGAGACACTAGTGCGAAATCGCTTCAGTCTACTACGGCATAAATGCGCTATCGTTGATCGAATGACGTAGATTTTAAGGTGCTCATTATAACTACTGGACTTGTTGTGTACCTCATTGTGCACTTATTATTTTAAATTATTAATTCATTTTGATGTTGGGATATGCTTGAACAGTGTTCCTCACCGGTAATCCATACATTATTCAAAGAGGTGTTACCGTTAAATATCTTTTAAACTTAATTTATTCTCAGCTAACGTAACTTAGCAAAGTACGGTCAGACCTTCGCCTCCGAATTTCATAGTCTCGGCAGCGCAGCTCGTTTCTAAAGGTAAAGAAAATCGGAGTTAATCTGAGCACAGTTGTTTGCTCTATACTGTATTTTCTCGAGTTGATAATGAGCTAGACACCTGAAATTTAAATTGAAGATAAGTAAAAAGGCTTCGATTGATTTCATACGACATACAGACGGACATACCTATATCAAACCAGCTTTTTGTCATTTTGTCCTACGAACAAACGTAGTCTTTGGCATATTCAACGAAAATAACTTTCCAAATATGTACAGGTACGCATTATAAAGCTATATATTTTTGTGGTGTCTTGTAATAATTTAAAAAATAATCGGTAAAAGCGTTTTTTTAAGGGTTATAACAAAGTACATGGAATTAGGTCCATGGGAAACATGATCTTTTATTGTAAATTAGTTGAAGTATATTTTTATACTTAATTTTCACGTTGATATGCGGAGAATCTGATATTATTTTATACCTATGGTTCTTTTGAAAAATTTTCTTAAATAAATAAATAAATTCTTCAATAAATTGACACACCCTTATGCTATAGTATATTCCATTGGGCCTGAACAAAGAATGGTTTTTCGATGAAATCAACTGCGTTGTTCTGACGGCCTAAGAATGTATATAGATGCAATGAATTTCCTGTAACATCAAATGTTTTCCAAATTGCCTAAATCGCTGATTGCATCTGATTTCCAGGTTGTGCAAAACACAAATTATTACGAAATTGCCTCGATTGCATTTGGTAAAATTGGTCTAGCCCAGTGGCACTGATCTATCAAGGCATTGAAAATTCTTGATTTCATGTACACTTTAACATAATTCAATTTCAACAAAATTTAAGAATATTTCTTTTTAAGTGGCTCTTTTTGCGTAGAATGCGACATATACAATACTATACGCCAACATGTGTCGAGTGGTGTGGGTAAACAAACTAATAAACCCCTTCGTAAATGCTTACATGAAGCCAAACCGTATTGCTGCTGCCACAAGATCATGTTAGATTAATAATTATAAATAGCAATAAATCTTGCAAATTAATTAAATAGCTATTTAAATCGAAATCATGACATTTTTGACAGTCATTAGGTCTTCGAAACTGATAAGACAAGAAAATAAAATTTTGCTACTAAGTTACAAAGTCACAACAACATCCAAAAAAAAAGATCCGAACATGCAAAGGCGCTTATATGTACATATCAGTTGGGTGCTACTCAGTAAGGTCAAAGCTTAAAGTACATAAATTAAAAAAAAAAAAAAATAAAAAAACTGGCTAGTTACAGCATCCGCTCGATAAAGCCAAAAGTCGTGCAATGCAAAAAAAAAACTGCGCCAAACATTTCCTTTTTTTTCTCTTCTTTTCTTTTGAATTATCAAACAACAGAATGCAGTAGCATTGCAGGCTTTATCTTCCATGTGCCAAAACAAACAACTCCTACGCTTGCATGATTTTTGCTTTTTTTTTTTTTTTTGTAGATATACCCTACATATATACGATCGATCGCCCTTCAGCAATGCCCTCTGCAACATTATAAAATCATCATAGTCCTCCAGTATAGCTGGCCTAGCCCCCCGGTATACAATAATAGAAACAGCAACAACCATTAGCCAAATACAATTAAATAATATACAATAATAAAGCTCTTGTATTGATTAGACTGAAACTGTTGACAAAACAACGTTTGCGGTGACAGTGGAGGCGTAGGCTAACGACGATAACTACTCAAATCACAGCAACAAAATATATACATTTTCAGAGCATTGAGAACCAAGCGAGCGATACTAGTATAAGTACAAATAATGTCTTATCTGGTAGCAGCGAAAAAAAAAATATAATAAACGTTTCAGCCGGCCGGCCTGCCTGCCGATCGTCTAACTGAACGACCGATCGTCCGTCTGCCTCAGTGACTTTGCCGTCTCCGTTATCTTGTTATAGGGTAACACGATTGTACCCGCTGCTGTTGCTGTTTTCCTATAAAAAGATTCCTGCGCTTTCCAATGGATGTCAGTCTCTCGTTGACTTTTAAGCGTGTAGTGTTCTATTGTATCTCATTTCTTGTGTAAAAAAAAAAAAAACAATGTAAGGATACTTGTTTCTAAAAATTTGCATAAAATCTTGAAACTATTTCTTTAGATTCTGTAAAGAATCCTTTAAATTTGTATGTGAATACAGTGTTGAAAATTAAATACTTTTTTTTTTTTTTTTTTTTTTTTGTAAAATTTTTATGAAGTATCCTTAAGAGTGTTAAAAATGAATACTTATATTTTGAAAACTTTAAAGAATTTAAAATCATTTTACGAAATATGGTTTTGTCGTTTCTATGGAAATAATTGCAAGAAGTATTAAAGAATCTCTTAAAATTAGTACTAAAATCGAATTAAAGAATACGAAACTTTTTAATTATACGCTAAAGCTTAAAATTAGTAGTTTTGAAGGGTCTTAAAGATTATTATTTGAATAATGTATCTAAGAATATTTAAAATTTGTAGCATTGTTGAGTTATTGTTTGAAAATCTTTTTTTTTACTCTAAATTAAAAATTTTTAAAACATAGTCACATAATTCCAATAGATTATCCAAATTTGGCTCAGAGCAAAATATAATTTATTTAAATTTTTATACAAAATTTGTCAAAACTATAGCTTTGTTTGCTGAAGTTTTTTTTTTTTTAGTTTTCTGGCATAGTAACACCAGATTCGCTATGGTTTAGACCTCTGATAAACCTCAGAAAATGTCTTTCCCTTTCTTGTTCAACTCAAACAATTATTTTACTTCAAGTTTTAGATTTTTATAAGTAACATTTTTACTAGGCTCTTCTATTAGATAGAACATATCCCGGCCATTCCGCCGTTTTTCAAAATTGTCCCGCGCCCAGCTCTAATCTATTCTTACCAAAATTCTAAATTACCATATTTTTTTTTTTACTATAACAATACGGCAGAAAATATGTCTCAGGATTAAATAAAAAATCAGTTTGGAATGCAGTTTATGTACATATTTGCTTAATCCAGTTTAGAATTTACTTAAAGTTCCGCAATTTCCTTCTGAGTCATATATGTACATAAATAAATAAAAGCTGAAGTGAAAAAAAAATTCGAATTATTTATAATTAATGATTTAAAGCAATAAAAAAAAAATCAAATGAAATCTTAATTATAAAAAAGGAAAGTAAATGTATCGCTTTTCTGTCTCGCTCACGCACTTAGGCTGAATTTTTTTTACGCTTAAAAACATTAAAAAATGTACGACAATAATAATAAACAAGAAATGTGCATTTGCAGCTGTTTGAATTTGTTAATTGAGTTTATAAAAACTAAAAGAAATCGAACAGCGAAGTTCAGTACAACTTGAACAAGCGCCAAAAGCGGATTGTAATGTCAACGTAAACCACATAAAAAGCAGCTTACAGCGTATGCGTTAGAGCGAGATAGTGAATATAAAAAGATAAAATCGTGACTCGGTTTCTGAGAAACGAAATTAAATTAATTAGAAAACATAACTATAAAATAAAAATGTTATTGAATCTATTCATATTTACACAAATCTTGGCAATGGCGGTAAAAATTAAAAAAAAAAAAAAAAAAAAAAAAACAATTAAACGTTTTACCTAGCTGCAACCTTCAACTTTGCCAAACTTACGAAATATTTAATTTTTATTTTGTTTTATTTTTTACAGATGTCATACAAGGTTGAAGCTTTACCCGATTCATATGCCTCACTTGGTGAAGGTCCACACTGGGATGTAGAACGTCAATCGTTGTACTATGTCGACATCGATGCCGGTACTCTGCTCCGTTACGATTACAATCAGAATAAGGTTTACAAGGCTAAAATCGAGGGAGAAGATTTAGCCGGTTTCGTTGTACCCATTGAAGGCTCACCGCAAGAAATTTGCCGTTGGCTCTGGACGTCGTGTTGTCATTGTCAATTGGGATGGTGTCTCGACAAGCGCTAAAGTAACACGTACACTTTTCGAGGTACAACCCGAAGAACGTTTCAGTGGTAATCGTTTCAATGATGCTAAATGTGATCCACGTGGACGTCTCTTTGCGGGCACTATGCGCTTTGTCGGTGATGAGTTTGAACATCGTTATGGCGAACTCTACAAATGGGAAAAGGGCGGCAAACTGCAGGTCATCAAATCGGATGTCGGTATTTCGAATGGGTTAGCATGGAATGAACAGGCTAAGAAATTCTATTACATTGATACCACCGATTATGAGGTTAAGGCATACGACTATAACTTCGATAATGGCACAGTTGGTGCACCCAAAGTTGTATTCGATTTGCGTAAAACAAGTCCAAAGGATCATTTGTTGCCTGATGGTATGACCATCGATACCGAGGGTAATATTTATGTTGCAACATTCAATGGACATACTATCTACAAGTTGAATCCCAAGTGAGTAATAGAAAATCAAAGGCAACTTTAAGTTAAATATTTATTATTTTCTACATTTCTATTTTATTTATATGTAGCACTGGCAAAGTTTTGCTGGAAATTAAATTCCCAACAAAGCAGATTACCTCATCGGCCTTTGGTGGTCCCAATTTGGATATTCTTTATGTGACAACTGCTGCTAAATTTGGTGTACCATCACCAGCTGGTACCACTTACAAAGTGACTGGTCTTGGCGCTAAAGGCTATGCTGGCACCAGCCTAAAAATCTAAATTAAAATATTTTCTTTTCTTTTGTTTTTTTCTGTTATTGTCTAAACCTGAAATCGAAATAAATAAAGTGCAATTTTATGTAATATATTAAAATCAATAAAAGCGTCATTTCTTTCTTTTTTAAGCACTCAAATCTATTCAAAATAAACATTTGATTGTTGCTAGTAAACAAAGATAAACAAAAAATTATTTATTAATTAATTAATTGCAATAATGCAGATTGCAAAAGTATCTAGAAATGCATAGATAACCTAACGTGCCCTTGACACTCATGCTGAAAGAGAAAATGTTATTGGGTTGAACACAGATTTTTTTTCAATGAAGTAAAGGTTTTGGTGCAGCTGAATAAAAAACAACTTAAATTTGAGCAAATCGAAAACTAATATAAAAACCACCAGTTGCTATACATAATAAGTGGCTTTGCAAAATAAAACTTGGCACAAAAAACCGTTAATTGTAAATTTCAGATCTTTTTTATATTTTGAAAACTGAGCAAATCAAACGTGTAAAAATAGCCAGATAAACAGAATGCGTCTATCGGTAAAATAGCGATCCAATTTTGAAAGATAGGGTTCCTAATGAATCACTCTACCCATCCTTCTCCTTCTTACTATATACTAAGTATTTGCTTAACTTAAGACTTTAGTTAAGTGACTACATTGCATTTAGTTAAATAAAAATAATGTATTTATGATAAGATTTAATAAATAAAAATAATTGAAAAATAATAAAAATTAATTTAAAAAAAAATAAAATAATTAAAAAAAAAAAATAATTATAAAAACAGACTTTTTTCTTTAATGCATTTTAAGAGATTGTTTTAGGCTTGTAATTTTATATTTCTTTTTGTTCCCCCTCTTGCGATTTATCTGACTCGCTCGCTTCAGTCGACGTCTCATCATCATCCGAGTCTGATTCCGAGTCATCGCTATCACTATTTTCCTCCATCATTTTCTTAAAATCACGCACAGATATCTTTTCCGGTATTATTTGTAATAAGAATTCTAAATGCGATTTATCATTCACTAATTTTGAAAGATTTTCATATTTTATTGTTTTATCGTTTGTTAGTTTTAAAGCCTCTTTTGCCAAATGTTGCACAAATAACTCAGCACATCTGGTCATAACGAAAAGGACATCATTTGTTATTTGACCAGTATCCTCGGAGCTCTTCATAATGGTGCGTACACGGTTAAGTGAGAAAATTGTATCGGTGCTTGGTACATGTGCCATTATTAAATTAATAAGTTTAAATTCAATAAAAAAAATAATATTAGAAAGAAAAGAAAACTGTTTAGAAAAAGAATGGCGCGCGCTTAGTGTACAAAAACAAAAATAATTAAATTACGAACAGAGCAGCCGACTCTTATTGGTCGGCTTAATGTTATTGGTCAGCTGTGTGTTATTGGTCTGGTTTCATATTTGGCGCAGCTATCGAAATAAGTGCCTGATTGCTATTTTAAATTTTAAACAAAAAACACAATAATAAAAATAATAAAAAAAACTGCAAGTGTTTTTTTTTTTTTATTTAAAAACAATGGATTCTTCAACTATAAGTGTGGAAGAAGAAACGCCAACAATGCACAATACCATTCAAAATATACACACAAGCACAATAACAAATCATGCCGCTGAGAATGCGAATGCAAACCAAACCCAAACTGATGCTTTAGCCAACGAAATGCTTCAATTGGAAATCAATGATGTTGTTATAGATTTAGATGAGTCAATGTGCTATGTAGTAAGTAGTGTTATATACATATATTTGTATGACTTTAAATTTATCATAAATATTGTTTCGCTTTTACCAGCAAGCTTCTAAAGATATTGAAGATTTTTATGTAGATGAAACGGATTGCTCTGACATATCACTAAATGAAGGTGTACAGTTTACAACATGTTGTATTCCCAAAGAACTTGTGTCTTCCGACGACGAATCATTAGTTGAAGCGTATAACTCGCCCTTATCCGCAAATGAAGTGGTTGTAACGTTTGATAGCCCGCAAAATCTTGAGTGTTTAAATAATGGGACAGTTGCAAAGGAAACGTCTAACATGCACGTGTCAGGGAATGAAACGTGCAGCACACTCTCGTCAGCACCTGAATCGCCTATTCCAAAAAATCTTTTGTCTTTAAACGATGAACCAACTAACGAAAACTTTAACAAGCCAACCTTACTACTTGACGCAACTGATAATGAAACATTGGAACATGAACAGCCGTTTATATCATCACCCAATCCAAAAGTACATGAATCTGCGAACGATAAGTCAATAAAAATAAACTCACCCGCAAGTACAAAGGTTATGCTCTCCGCTATTCCCAATGAACTCGTATCTTCCGATGATGAATCAATGGTGAATGCATATTTTGCATCCTTACCCGAGCTTAAAACGTCAGATAACGTTCCGACGATAGAAATTAATTCTTCAGACAATGAATCCCTAATAGAAATAAGCAGTTCTGAAAGCAATTTTGAGGTAGTGGAAGTGAATGATAATATTGAAACAGCTAAACAAACCACGAACAATGAGAGTGAGATTCTAGCAAATCATAAAATTAATCATTGCTGCCCACCAACACCATCAAATGAATTTCAGTTACCCAACAACGTTACAACAACAATAACAATAGCCAAATCTCCATGCACTGATACGGATACTGATATTCTTGTAGAAGATTTTGCTGCTTGTGAGTAGAGAGCTTAAAAAGTCGAACAAATATTGTCACTTTTAAATAATTTTCGTAATGGTTTCTTTTTACAGTTCAACAAAATATTGCTACAACGAATTTAGACTCAACGCCGAAACATAAAGCACAAACAGATAACAGTAATACTTCCGAGGATAATAGCAAGTCTCAGTCAAATTCTATATTTGTTACTCGTTGTGGACGTCATATACGAAAGCGTTTAGAAGTAACTTGCAAGAATAATGTCAACAACGACAACGACGAAACAAGCGATGAAGATAGCGATGATGATTATACTGAACCCGTTCCGAGTGTACAAACCAGGAATAAAATTAAAACATTTGCCAAACACGAGCTAGTCTATTTAGATTTAAGAGTGCCACTGGTAAAAGAATTCAAATTAGCGCCCGATAAGCATACAAATGTTGACAAAGGTAAGTATTGCGTACAACAATAATTAAAGTGTTTAACAACATTTTATATATATTTATGTTTATGATAGATAATGGCTTTCAAAAACGCTTGAATTTCTTTGTGGGTAATGAAAAAAGGCGTCGTAAGCTCTATACACCGTTATATGATGATAATGTGAATATCGAAAATCAACAGCCAACTTCGACAATGAATAAATCAAATGACTCAAGTTCTTTAAACTTTTCAAAAGAAGTCAACAAATCGAAGACGACGATAACGCTAAAGCAGACTACACCAGAACCACTATTGACTCATAATATTGCTATTAGTTTAATTAATAAGAATTTACAGGATATAAATGCAGCAATCACACCTAGACGCAAGAACATGCCACAACATAAACTGCCTGTACAGCATCAAATTGCTTGCAATAAGCGACACAAAAATGCATTAAACTTGCTACAGGTTGAACCTTTGAAGTACAACTTTTTAAGTCGCTCGATGTTAGCAGTGTATCCGAACAATTGTGTCATACGAGCGCATTAGTTTATCGTAAAAAATTTCTGGAAGAACGAAAAAAATTGGCCAATATTCTATATGAAATTTTTAATCATACGATTTTCAATTGTGCTCTGAACATACCGATTGTTTGGAATCAAAAAGTTATACAACTGAGCAATTGTTGCAATACAACCAATCGTAGTGTTAATCGTTCCCATATAGAATTAAGTGAGCTGCTTGTTAACAATGCCAAAACACTATGCTCGGCAATATTACATGAAATATGTCATGCAGCATCTTGGATATATGAAGAAGAGTTTGGACATGGCGATATATGCAGTGAATGGTAAGCAAATCTATCAAAGTTCCTTCCAAAGAGTACAGCTGAAAGTTTTATCTCATACTCTTTGCTCTTAAATTCCGACAATTTTTGTTCTCTAATATTTTTTTTTTTTATACTTATTCAGGCTTGAACGTGCTAGGGAATTGCTACCTGATCTGCCGCGAATCTATGATTGTGGACGTCCAGCACACAAATTTACTTACAGCTGCATGCTGTGCGATTTAAAGTGAGATGGCAATAATTATAGCAAAAAAAAAAAACATATCTTTTTCTAACAGTTTTCTGCTTTTATGCATAACAGATCCCAAGGAAGTCTTACATTAAAACCGGAGGATAATGTACGTTGCTACAATTGTCAGTTTTCCATTGAAATACAATCGAATCAAAATAAAAAGGATATGACAGATATTCAGCAGATATTCACTGCCAAAAGGAATATTCCGGTTTTGCAAAGTATGTCAAGGAAAATTACAAGAAAATAAAAACTGATGAAAAAATGAGTTATACTGAAGTTATGCAAATACTCAGCGCGCAATATAAATAGGAAATTATCATTTGAAGTGCCCAGCACATATACAAATATGTTTTTATTCAACTTTAAGTTTAATTTTTTGTGTAATACTTTACAATGCGTTAGTGCGTTTTTTTTTTTTATAAAAAAAACAAATTACAATATACCTATACAAACAATTTTGTCTATTGTTTTATTCAGATTATGGCAACATGCCTTTACTACGTTTAAATGCCGCTCCAGATTTACGATTATGATTTGCACGTGATGATTTGTTTGCCTCCTTTTTGCTACGATTATGCTGAGTTTCTTTGCTTTGACCCTGACCTTTGGCCACGCCCACTACATCTCGGTTCGGCGGCGGCGGCGCGTTTGACTGTTTATGACCCCATTTAGCTTGTTGACGTGCAGCGTAACGCGCGCGTACATTTTCTGGATTTTCACAAAAATCTTTGCGTGTATCACGCTGCGGTGTTTGTCTGTTCCCTGTTGATGTTGTTTCATCATCATCATCGGAACTCTCTTCACTTTCCGTAATGCTGGCAATAGCATTAGCCATGCTTGTCTTAAGCTCTTTTGACTTACGCACAGGTTGCGCCGGTTGACCTTCAAGCATTGCCTCATAACTATCATCGTATTCATCATCATACTCAGCAGCAGCATCAGCATCATCTCTTTCATATTCCTCAACGAGTGAATATTGCTGATAACGTTCTTTGAGCGCTTTAATCTCTTTCTTATCATCCAATAATTGTTCCGCTGTAGCTGCCGCACCGGGAAAACCTTTGCCTTGTTTTATTATACAATTTGGTTTGTCTTGGGTCATAATGTCATAATCATCGCCATCGTGTACATTAAAATGACGTATACCTGTTTGTTGGTATACTTTGTCCTGTTGATCGGGTGGTATATAAACTTCAGTTCTGTCACTATCAGCTAGATCTGGTGGCAAGTTCTCATCAAAGATAGCTGCAATGGCTTGTTCACTATTGTCGTAACGCGAAAGTAAGCGTCGTATGAAACCAGTGCCGAGATCAGGCAGTACATCAAGCACAGCGGTTACTTCTAAATCAATATCTCGTGCTGCAGCATTTGATGATGTCATTGGATCAGTGCCTTCACTTGTAGTATTAGCAGTATAGTATGCTTTAGAAATTTCCTCTTCTTCATCATCCGAACTATTGACATTTCCAGTTTGACCTTGTGCCATAAAGTCAGCAACAGTTCCTGCTTTATCCGAACTTACTGCCTTTTGATAACCATTAACGACAAAGCTGATTTTGTGTTCCTTGCTAATGAAAGAAAATATATTTATAAATTTTCCACTTAATTTAATTTTAAAAAGTACGTACAGTTCGGCACAAGCTTCTTGCAGTATTTCCATATCAAACTCTACAGGATATTGTCGCTGATAGTCAGTAATAAATGATTGCGCCGTCAGGCATTCTGTCAGCAACTCAACCAATTTATGCGCGTTTGCTGCCGTTGTCTTTTGTAGTGCAGTCTCCATATAGTAATTTGCAATGGAACGAAATGAATTTAGAAACTGTTGACGTGCCTCGTTTAGCCACAATAATGCATCTGCGCTTGGATTAATCAAATGAATGTGTTTGTACAATGTGGGTAGTGCATTATCATAAAAGACAGCAATGCTGAAACACATAACAAAGTATTTACATATACATTTTTTTTTAGTTAAAGAACCTTTTTAAAATTGTTTTTAAACGCTCACCTCTGCGCCATTTTGAGTGTATCACAAAGCGGCAAAGCCTGTGTACAGACTTCCAGTAACACGCTTAATGTATAAGCGCTGTCCAATGTATACAACACAACATCATCGTACGGTGTCTGTGCACCCTCATCCAAAAATGCACCACCACCGGCACCTTCACAGCCTTCATTGTCGATTTGCGTTTGTATACTGATAAAAGCCTGTTCGAAATAGGACAATGCAATCTGTATATCATTCAAATATTTCGGCTGTATACTCAATAATGAGCTAAAAATATTCTTTAACACTTTGATATTGTTTTGATCGCTATTGCCCAATGCAATAATCAAATCGATCAACATTGGCACGGATAACAGAAAATTATTATAGACCAATTCGCCGTGCTTTTCCGGCTGTAGCCATGCATCATTTGCTTCACGAGATGTTAATATCCGACACACCACACGCACAACAAGGCACAAAATTTGTGCATATTGCTTTTGAGCGGCGGCTGTGCCCGCATCATTAATTCTGCTGCTATCGACAATTTTATAGAATGGGGTGGCACGTTGCAGAAAATTAATAATGGCAGTCAAAGCACTTTTCTCATACACCATTGTTGACCAGAATCTATAAGATAAAATAAATAGATAAATGTAAAAATGTGTGTATGATTTTTTAAAATAATAATTTACTCATGATGCCGCAATCGCAGCAATTTTTCTATTTCACGCTGAAATTTTGTTGCTTTATATTGCCATTCCTCTAGTGCAACGCCAGTTTTTATTTGTCCAGTGGATGTTGATAGACATACATAGCTGGTAAAATTCAATTTCTTTGCCCAATGCTTGTCCTACAATAGATTATATTATATTTTTTTTTATATTTATTGTTAAAAATAATTTGGCTACTGGCCTAATTTACATACCAAAGCCGGTACTACAGATGTATTTCCATCACAATCATTTATTTTTATTTTCCATTCATTTAATGGTAATTTATTTGCGTTACTATATTCATTTTGCGACATTTCAAATGTTTTTATTATTTGTCATTTTTTTTTTTTATTACTAATATTATTAATATATCCGTCCGTCCGTCCGTGTAGTTGAATTTCGCCACATCTGCTCTGATGATGAGTGCGAATGAGAGAGGTTTTAGTGTAGCACTGCTTAAACTTATATCGAACGTATCTGCTCAATTCAAGCTGTACGGTGCTAAAAACGCAAGTAAGTGTAAACGTGACGCTAAATAATTATATCTAACTCGGTTCCACTTACGAGCCAGATACACGGTCCACACGGTCCGTGGACCGTCGTGGACCAATGTTATTGTTTTTTCTCGCTCGCACATTGCCTGCTTTGCTCGCACCTATATGGCTATATATATACAAAAAATAACAACATAACAGTACGGTTCGCAGTTTATAACGGGACTGTTCGCGGTCAGCTGTTTGCTGACTTCAAGTGTTACACTGCGTTGCATTGTTCTTTTATGTGTATGCATGCTGCTTTACAACACTGAATATTGTTGTTCTAATCGCTGTATTTTTGTTGTTGTTGTTGTATTTGCATCCAAAGCAACGCATCTAGAGACGCAAATAAGAAATAAATATAAATTAATTATAAATAAACAATAAACGCTTCAGCTGCATAATAACGCAATGTCAAAAGTTTATTTACTACCAGTGGCAGTATTTCTTGTCTTTCAATTTACATTTATTGGCACGTTAGTAACCCAACAATTACATTTTTTATTGAATTTGTTTTTTTTTTTTTTTTTGTTAAAATAAATTAGATTTATTTGTCTTTTTCTCTTATTTCGCAGTTATATTTTCGCCGTTCTAGAGGGTCATGTAGTACCAACAGTTCCATATATAAGCGATGCTGCAACATATTCACCAGAAAGTTGTATATTTGGTCAATTAATTAATATTGGAAGTGTGCTGTGTAAGTTAAATAATTATAAAAATAAAAATGCCAAATGTACAATATGTTAAGAGGCTTCATGAGTCATTTTAAAACTTGATAACAAAAGTTTTGCTTATTAAACTCGACTTTTTTTTTTACATTTTAGTGGGAATCACAATTTATGTACGCTATCGTCAGGTCTTACAACTTTATGAACATCATCCGGATATTGGTAATGGCGTATTACGTTATAATCGTTTAGCGGTTAGTTTCGGCTTGGCATCATGTCTGGGCATTAGTTTTGTTGCAAATTTCCAAGAGACAAATGTACGCATTGTGCATTTCATTGGCGCTTTTTGTTGTTTTGGCTGTGGCACGCTGTACTTTTGGATGCAGGCATTAATATCGTACATGATCTTTCCAATGGCCGGCACAAAACTTTATGCACATTTACGTCTTGTTATGGCCGCTTGTTGTACTATACTATTCATCTTATTAGCTGTGACTGGCGTCATGTCGCATATTCTATTTAAAGGACAAAATCCAAGACAATGGTAAGATTTTTACAAAAAAAAAAAAAAAAAAAAAGAATAATAAAATATACATATATTCATTTGCAGGTATCCATCTGATGGCGGTTGGATGTATCATGTTATTAGCTCAATTTCCGAATGGATTATTGCGACAATTTTCTGCTTTTATATTCTTACATTTACCGAAGAATTTCGCGATGTATCGCTTAGCCATCCGCATTTGTCGTTGATCTCGTATTCTATGACAGTTTAAATGTACACTTTAAAGAATTTACTGCTGTTATATTTTTATATATACATACTTACATATAGGAACAAAAATATTGTATAGTTAAATGGCATTCGCTTCCCAATTTCAAGTTTAGCGCATTGCTGTGATATGTAGTGATTTTTTTTTTGTTTTTTTTGTATACATCCAAAGAGTGAAATTTGTGGCAGAAAAAAAATATTCAAATTTATTTTGTACTTTATACTTATAGTTTATTAGTAATACAACATAATTTTTGTTTTCCACTTTAAGCATACAGTTTGTCATAAACGATAACCAACTATAAATTTTTTCTCAATTCTTTTTTTTTTCTTTTTTGTTTATAAGTAAATAAGAAAATTAGACTATAGTTTTAATATCCTTAAACAAAAATGCGTTTTCACTTTTTTTTTTTTTTAACAATTCCTTAGCGTTTCCGATCTCTAGAGCGTTCACGATGATCACGATGCTTGTGGACACCGCGTGAATTATGCTGTGAGCCATGATGCGTAGTATAGTTGCGACTGTGGGATTTATGTGAGGACGTAGTAGTATTCCGATATTTGTCACTGCCTCCAGCACCGCTTGAACGTTCCTTACTGCTTATATAGTAATCGGAGCGTTCACGTTCTCTGGAGCTTTTTCTATTTAATTAAAATTGGGGGAAAAAAAATCGTTACATATTTTTGCATAAATTACTCTGCTAATGTGTGATGTTTTTTTACATACCGTTTACGGTGCTTGGCATGCGGCGAACTTGACGGTGTACGTGAGTAGTGTCGTATTTTCTTTTTATGTTTTACTGGCGTGCGTGAACGTGAACGCGATCTTTCGCGCTCTCTTTCTCTTTCCCGCTCACGATGCATTTTCTTAGTGCGTTCACGTTCTCGACTGGGTGTACGTGAACGTGTGCGTGGTGTACGTGAACGTGTGCGTGATCTTGAACGCGTACGTGAGCGTGAATCCTTATCCGGTGATTTATCCGTGGGCAATGGTAACGGCACTGCACGTTGTATAAAACCACCCCAGGCATTATGTGAACCATTATTACGATCAACTGTGGTTACTGCAGGCGGTGTATTGGCCTCTTTCGTTTTATTACGTGCATCGTTATAACGTTTCTTTAGTTCATCGACAGCCGCTTCTAGTTTTTCAACATTTGGTTTGGCACGTGTATATAGCTCCATGACACGATAACAAATATCGGTAATCTCCTCGACGCTTACACGAAATATACCAAACCATGGCGGATTGTTGGGCATCGAAATATTCAGTTTACGTGCACTCAGATAGATGCAAGCGCAGGCAATCGCTTCCGGCGTATAACGCATAAAGACATCCGTACGTAGTGAATCGTTCATAAAGTTCCATGACATTTGCATTAATTTTTCGTTTTTCTCATATTTAAGCACTTGCAAGTACATCACAATTAGCTTATGTGGATGTTTGACATGTACGCAAAAACCCAATTCTTTGAGTACACGACGTTCTGCTTTGATGACCTGTGTCTTAAGATTTGTATAGGTCTGATCTAGTATCATGGGTGTTATTTCTCTGCAAAAACAAAAAGATTAATAATAAATAAATTTATTTAATAATTTTATTAAAGAAAATAATTTACTTTTGCATGCGAACTTGTTTGATGTGATGAAAAACATTAATAACGTCACGTATACGACGCGGTGCTTCTTCAATCTTTGACGCTAGACATACACAGCTCATTGCCACCGTTTCCATATAGTGTCGCACAAAACTTTTTGAATAGAAAAAACGTTGAAAGATCACTTGACCTGTTGCCATTGCAACTTGTGGCAATTTGAGTAATATGCCGGCTGTTTGTATGAGCTCACAGCCAAGTATACGTAAATCCTTTTCGGTTTCAATATCGAGTCCATCCTGACTAGATGGTGTCTCATCGAGTTTTGCAGCTGGTATAAGACTATTCTCAAGCGTTAATACAATTTTACTAAATAAACGTGGATAAATTGGTTTTGAGTCTGCGGCAACATCTGCTGCATCCAACTGCTGCTGCTGCGGTTGCGGAGGTACATTACCAGCAACAGGAACACCACCGCTGCTTATTGACGCCGCCACGCTGCTGCTTCCCGTAGTAGCATTATTGTTGCCAGTTGCAACACCTGGATTGGAATTTGTTGCTGCTGCATTGATATTATTATTTGTCATGTTGTTAAAAATTTAGTTAGAGTTGCCATTAAACGCACACACACAAAAGCACGAACGAAATTAAATTTAAAAAAAAAAATATTTTTTCTTTGATTTCTTCTTGTTTTTTGGCTCTTCTTCTTAAAGAGACAAACACACCGCACAGACTGACTGCTGTGTCGTACGACTTGTCGTTTCAATAGTTAGAGCTGTCATCGTTTACAAAACGTTTAATTAGAGTTGCCATAAAACGTACGCTCGTATATATATTTTTATTTTATTTTTCTGTTTACATAATCATTTTTTATATGACACAAATAAAGTTCAACATTTTAAAATCTTGTCACATATATTTTTAAGAGTTTAAACGACAATAAATGATAAAAAATATATAATCAGCTGATTTGTGATATTAATATCAGCTGTAAATTTGTTTTTTAAATTGGTTAAATGTGTCTGAGCAAATAAAAAGGAGTGGAAATCGCAACAGTTCTAGTCATATAGTTTATGAAAATTATGAAAATTACTTCTTATTTTCAATATTAAATTAAACTTAATTGTTTGCCATTTTAAAACAAACAATCTTCTCGTGAAGAAAAAAAAAGTGAAAGTACTATTTTAACATATGTCCAAAAGCTGATTACGATAAAAAGTATAAACACATATACGCATTGGCGTAGTGTTGACAAAAATACAGATTTTTGAGTTGCAGTGCGCCTTGAAAATCGCTGTGACTGCAAACAGTAATCAAATCGCAGTTCGCGTAAAAGGATAGCATTTCCAAGCACCGATTACTGAACAGTTTTACTCTTTGCGAAGAGCGATACACATAATCGCTGATAACTGAACATGTTCACTGAGGAACAAGAAAATCACCGATCACTTCTTTCAAACTTAGTGTGATTCTGCGATTTTTAAATCACCAAACGTGATTTTTATGCCAACACTATATTGCAAGAGCTAAAGCTCAAAAGAACCGATTTGCTTTTATCAAAAATCGAACAATATTTATCGGTCTTATATATATAAAAACAACAAAAACAACTTGTGATGGTCAAAAAGGAACAAAGAAAATACGCTGCTGCTGCGAATTTGGTGCATCTTCAAATATAATTTTATTGTTTTTTTTTTGTTGTTGATCGCAAAACTAATGAAATGCCTAAAAAGTAAACAAGATAATATAAAGACAATTCGTGAAATAGTTTAAATAAAAGTTGTGTAAAATAAAAAGAAACAAAAGGTACGAAAGGTTAATTACAATAATTAAAAACAACAACAACAACAGCTGCATTAATAATAGACAAAAAAAAAGGTGTTATTGCAGGCAAAGCTTATTTAACAGAGTTTTTTTTTTTTTTTTTTTTTGTAAAGTTACTGTTGTTGAGATTTAACCTAACGTTACTTTGTTCTTTGTTGTTTTTGCTGTTGCTGTTATTGGGCAAAGTGTGTATTAATATGAGTAATAAATAAAGTATTTGAAGAAGAAATAAAGACGACGTAATATGCACAACAGCGCAGCTGTAAAATAATTCAAATTATATTGTATTTGTTATTTTAATTTGATTTTTCATTTTTTCTTATGTATGCATAATACTGTTTTTGTTTGCTTTGATGCATAACTTCATTGTAGTATGTATGTATGTGTATGTGAGTGCATGTGTTTGTTTGGTTTTTATATATATATTTTTTTTTCTATTGTGTACTCAGTAATTGCATTAAATTGCACACTAAACTCTGCTCCCTTATTTTTTTCTGTCTCTGTCCGTCTGTTGTCGTCCACTTTAATGCAGCTTCATTTTGTCTTTTCGCTATTATATTATGTATATACAGTTGTATCTGTGTGTGTGTATATATTTATATATTTCTTCTTTTGTCTTTGATTTTAAGTGTTTTTGTGCGTTTTACTTTTTTCTTTTGTTTTTTGTATTTGTGGTTTTGTTTTTATTATCGATTTATGAAAAAAAAAAAACTAAACTGTTTTTTTTTACAGTGCATAAAAATTTAACAATTTTTTTTGTTATTTTATTTATTTTTTGAGTGGCCTTGTACGTTTATCTTTGCACCCTTTGTATATAAATAATGACAGTAGTATATGTATACATACATACAAATGTATATAAGACAAGACAAAGGGTAATATTTATAAATATAGATTTTTATTGATGCGTAGCAAATGCTTTCATTTGGAATAAGCAGAATTTTTTTTTTATTTAATTTAATTTGATTTTTTTATATCAAATTACGTATATTTCTATTGTTTGAAGCAATCGAGAATGACAGTGCTAGTATGTGTGTATGTGTGTAGTGTATTAAAACTTCAGTTAATATTCTAGTTAACAAAGCACAGTGGGCCACAGGTGTGATAAACTTAAATTTAAAGTGTGAAAGACGGAAAAATATAAGCAATGTAGACACATGAAATAATCTAATTAATTTGGCAATTTGAACCACTGTGCAAAGCTTATTGTTAACATTAGATTATGCTTTTGCTTTTATTACGTACTATGCTTTTGACCCTTTTTCGCTTGTTTACTTTTTCTGCGTTTTTGGTTATTTTGGCTTTTTGCGTTTTAACGCTTATCAGCAACAACAGTGTGCAATGTACATACATACATACATATGTATGTATATATGAAATCGTGTTTTTAATAAGATGAAAATTAAAAAAAAAAAAAAAAACTACGCAGTATTCATGTTATAAATTTATCAATTTTTCTTTTTTCGTAAGTCATTTTCGTTTATTTATTTGAAAACAAAAAAAAAATTATGAAGTTCTTTTTGGCACAGCTGTTGTTGTTGTTGTTTGTATTGCATTGTGCTCTTGCACACGCGCTCTCTCTTTGTATACCCTGTATCCGTAGGCTAAATGGGTATATTAGATTTGTGCGCATTAATGTAAATGGCAGAAGAAGAAGGCGTTGAATGAAGTGTTAATATTATAAGCTGTGTGTGTGTGTGTGTGTGAGTCGATATGTGAACTATACATGTGCTACTGTCCGATGATATCAACTCACAACATAAATGTGTATGTATGCAGTTTGCGTTCAGTAGGGTATCTTATAGTTGTGGCCAATTTACTAGAGCGTTCTTTCTTGTTTTGTGTGTTTGTGTGTGATGTCTGGTTCTTTTGGTTTGTATGTGTGTATGTTGGTTCTCAATCTACGCCATGGAAACAATAGAAGACTACATTATATGCATGCATGTTTATATTTACATATGTACATACATACATATATAAAACAAACCAAGTGATCAACCTACATGCATATATATATTTATTACATATATATATGCACGTATGTATGCCTATGCATACTTTGTTTGTGTGTACTTTTGGCCAGGCCCTTTGTTCATTTCAAAACAAATAAATTTCTTTACATTTGCATTTTGATTTTGTTCTGTTTATTTTTGGTATTAGTTGTGCTGGCAGTTTATTTTTTTATGTTTTTTTTTTTTTTTTTTAATGTGATCATTATTATCATGATGATCTCTCATTCACTCTTGTCAAGCTTTGTGCTCTCTTTTTTTATACAGTGAAAGACGTTGAGTATTGAACAAAATGAGAACAGATTTCAAAATCAATTGATTGATTGCTTAAGATACAAAAATATATCTAGATATACAGTGGCAGTGATTTTATAAAAACAGGAAATGGGATTTTTTTTAGTATCTATGTTTCTAGTTAACTAAGGAGTCTCCAGTAGTTCTCTTAAAATTAGATTTGACCTTGGTTATCATCTAAAAATCTCAAATAGTGCCAAAAATATTTTGAAGAGATATTAAATTTTAGACTTTTTATTATGATAGCTTTTATTGTTTAGAACAGCTTTAAGCCCATATAAAATTGCTTCCATCAATTTTTAGAATATTTTTTCTTTGCTTATCCTGACTTGTTTTCATGGGTTTACGGATTTTATTGTAGTGCTTACAAATTTTCAATGATAATAAAATTTTTAAGTTAAATTTTAGTGGCTTCGATGCTGATCAATAATATACACAATTTATGTTGTCGATCTGCTAATTATTTTATCCAAAGATGCTAGTTTTCACTGTACGATATTGCAAAGATGCAATCCAATCATTCGAGTGGAGTGATGCGGATTAGTTAGAATTACGGAACCTATACTTATCTGTATAGAAATGAGTCGTATGTACATAAATATAAACCTATGTACATACTAATGTATATATATCTCATAGCTTTTTAAAAAAAAAAAAAAAAAAAAACTTTACATAGAAATCTTATACATACAATAAAGATCAGTTTAGTGATTTTAATGTTATTGTTCCGTCAAATGAATAATTTTATTTTTTCTTTTCTTTTTTATTTAAAATAAATAAAGCTTTTTTATGCTTTTACAATTGTCTGCATTTGTTTTGTTTTTTTTTTTTTTTTTTTGTATTTCTTTTTTTTATTTTGATTTTTTATTTATTTTGGCTTGTTTTTGTTTTTTTTTTTTTTTAATTTATGTCTTTGCTATGTGTGCCCTTGATTGTGTCTTTTTCTTTCTTTTATGTGCTCTTTACTTTGCTTCCCCTTTGTGCTTAAATTGTGTTGTACTCTCTCTCTTGTGCGCGCGCGCTCCCATTTGAATCATTTAAAATCAGTATTAAATTTTGTATCAGTTAATTTTTTGTTTTTGACTGAAGTAGGCAACGGGAAACGCAAGAAAAAAAATATAATTAAGAATTGTGACAATAAAAAAGAATAATATATATATTAAATAACGGTAAATTAAATTACAGTGTAAGATTAGTAAATAAATAAATTTAAAAAATAAATAATTTAGTGTTCTTGTGTTGTGTTGTTTTGAAAGCTGTAAACTAATACAGATGCAAATTAATGTGCTCAAATATTTTTTTTTTTTCATTGGCGCCTTATTTATGCATAATTTTTTTTTCTAAGTAAAAAAAATAGAATAAAATAAAAGAAAACCGTAAAACAAAATAACTGTTAATAATTTCAATTTTATTTGTGTTTTTTTTGCGATAATGTATTTCTTTCTCAATATTTGTTATATTTGTTTATTCAATTTATTTTTTTTTTTTTTTAATTTAACTTTTGATAGCAAAGTTACAAAAACAAAAAAAGAAAAAAAAACAACATATGGTTTTTGTTTGTGCTTTTTTTATCAAGAGAGAGAGAGAGAGTTTCAGATGCAATGAAAATATAATTGCTGTTAAAAATTGTATTTACATGCTTTATGGTCATTATTATAAATTTGTCTATTAAAGAAAACTGCGTATAAAATTTATATTTAATATGTTTTTGAAATTTTGTTATTTACTTAAAGAATAACAAAAAAAATTATTAAATGCGACTCTCAGCTGTTTTATATACTGCGTTGTGTTTTTTTTTGTGTGCTTTTTTTTACACACTCTCTTTCTCTCTATGACTCTGTGAATATGTATGTATGTGTTTCATTCTATGTCTATGTGTGGGTGTGTTTAACATTGAACAGCTGAGCTTGTTTGACAACAACAGCACTAGAAAAAAAAAAAAAAAAAACAATATCAACAAACAAAATAAATTTAAAAAACAACAAGGAACTATAAAGACAAACAATAATGCGTTGTGTTTATCTTTTTTTTTGTTTGTTTTTTTGTTTTAAAAGGGAAATTTATAAAATTTTGTATTTATATGATAAATTGTATTATTCAAAAGTTTATTTCAATAATTTTGAATTTTTCAACAGTTTCTTTTTTGTAGTAGTTTAATTAACAGGCTACTAGATATCCTTTGCACAGTTTATTTAAACCAAAAAGGGTCTATTTATTATATGCATTCGCACAATTTTAATAGAACAACTTTTTTTTTGTCATCCAAATAAGTAGTCTTTGGTTAAACTTTCTTTCATAATTCGGAATTTTAAAGAATTTTCATATTTTCAAATAAAAAATTAGTCATTCAATTTATAATAATTTTTGTTACACATTTGTATATACATATATGTAAATATATACTATATGTATATCTCTTTGTTAGTTTTCACTGTAGATAAATTGGTTGCCAACGTACACACATTCACATATGCGATACATGTATGTATGTTAGATATATATATATATAAATAAGTGTTTGTGCGCAGTAACTTACAAGAATGCACTTAGGAACAGTTAAAAAAAAAAAAATAACAACAAACATACTCTCAGTAATAAAAAGAAAAAAATATAAACAAAAAGCAAAAAAAAAAAACTAAAGTACTTTAAAAAAAAAAAAAAAAAGAGAGCGCACATGCATATATACACACATACATACATACATGCATATGTATCTAGTTGCTGCATTGCTTTACATGCTAAAGTGGGAGAAAAAGTGCTGCTCCTTCAATGTAATGCAACTGTTTTTCGCGCGCTCTCTCTCACTCTCTAAAAGACTGTGTCAGCGTAAACGTCAGCATCCATATCAGATGATAAAGTTCATTTCTATGCTTTGCACTTTATTCAGCGCTGCCATCCGCCGTAAATGCAGCGAGCGTTGCTGCTGTGCTGTTGACCCAATTTCTTTATTTAGGTTGCAGCATGAAGAGGTCGAATAAAAAAATCAGGTTCATTTGTTACTAAAGCTTCATGGTTAATAATTGTTGCAATTGTAATTTTTCAATTACATACATACGTATGTATGTGTATGTAATTTTTTTAAAAGTATCGTTTATATTAAATTTTATATATATGAATGTATAAACATTTATTTATTATTTTTTTTTTTATTTGCAGAAGCACGAAAAAAAGCTTGCAACGTGCGCTTGGCTAGGAAGGAGGCTGTGCGAGTGAGCGAGAGTGAGTGAGTGAGCGAGACAGTTGACAGTGTAGCAAAAGTGCGCGTTTAAGCGAGCTAAACCCACACACACAAACTTACACAAGCATACAAATAACTAAATATAGCAAAACAAAAACAAAAACAAAAAAAAATATACAAGTACAACTTTATATATTTATATATAAAGAAGGATTAACTATATATAAACATATATATATATACACACAAGTGATATATACATATAAAAGATGTCCTCGCCCAGCGCTGGTAAACGTCGCATGGACAATGACGTCATTAAGCTAATTGAATCAAAACACGAAGTCACCATACTTGGCGGTCTCAATGAATTTCACGTTAAATTCTTTGGACCACCTGGTACACCGTACGAAGGCGGCGTGTGGAAAGTACGCGTCTATCTGCCCGATAATTATCCATTTAAATCACCAAGTATTGGCTTCGTTAATAAAATCTATCATCCAAATATTGATGAATCATCCGGAACAGTTTGTTTGGATGTCATTAATCAAGCATGGACAGCATTATACGATTTATCGAATATCTTTGAATCGTTCTTACCACAATTATTAACATATCCGAATCCGGTTGATCCGCTTAATCGTGATGCAGCTGCGCTATATTTACACGAACCGGAAGAGTATCATCGAAAAGTTGCTGATTATGTACAACGTTATGCAACTGAGGATGCGTTACGTGCAGCGCAACAGGAACGTGAAAGTAGCGATAGCGAATCAAGTATGTCGGATTATAGTGAGGATGAAGCGCGAGATATGGAATTATAATATCGGTTGAATTGTAAAAATCGTAATGCGCTTATATACTATATATAGAATACTGATTTGGATCTGAACTAATCTGATCTGATCTATATTATTATGAGATCTAAGAAAACTTATATATATATATATTTATATATATATATGTATAAATACATAAACACATATAGATGATAGCGTTAAAGAATAAGCGTAAAGTTGTTAAAAGAAAAAAAGAAAGAAAGAAAAGGAAAAGGATGATTACGACGATTGCAGTTTATGATTATGGTAAAAATGAAGATATTGTTTGATGATAATGAAAATATATAATTGAGGATAATAATATTGATGACAATGTTGATGTTGTTGTTCATACATATGTACGTGTACGTGTGTGTAGCAGCAACAACAGTAGCAACAGGACTATATAGATTATAGAAGTTTAATTATGTAATAGTTGTAGATGCAATAATAAAGTTAATTTTAATAATAATTATAATAATAGCAGCAGGCGGCAATTATTATTTGTTTTTTATCATTATTCTTTTAATTGTATTTTTTTTTTTTTAATTGATTAACAAACGAAAACAACAATTGTAAATTAAGCATAAGACAAAAGTAAATTAAATAAAACATTTAATAGTTATACAAACATAAATATACAATATATAGATATATTATTTTAATTAAATATAAATAGTTTTTAGTTTTGTGTGGAAACAAAAAAAAAACAAAAAACAAATAAATAAAAAATTAAAAAGTTGCAGTAAAAATTTATATATATATAGAAATATTACAAATAACAGTTCAAACTTATATAATAATATTTAAAATATTAACAAACAAAAAATGTAAAAGTTAAAAAAAAAACACACACAAACAACAAACTCACATATACAATATATGCAAAACAGACAGACAGACGCCCAAAATTTTCGCTAGAAAATTGAAAAATATTGCAGAGATACAAAAAAAAAAAAAAAAAAAAATACATAACAAAAAAAAAAAAAAAAACACCTAATGTGTCAAAAGATACAAAAAAAAAAAAAAAAAAAAAAAAAAACGAAAATGCAATCGTCAAAAAATAATAAAATTATTAAAAATTTAATTTAAAAAAGAAAAACTCCAAAATAAATTGAACCAATTTTAAATTGTTTTGTTTTTATGCTTCAAGTAAATCATCATGTTTTAAAACTGTACCTATTTTTAAACATAAATTTTGTTATTTAATTAAAAATTTCATATTTTGTGCTATTTTTATTTTCTTTTTTTTTTTTAAATAAATTAATTGCTATAATTTTTTTATAACAATATTTTTTTTTAATATAAATATAGTTATTTTTATTTAGGTATTTACTAGTTAAATGTTGTATTAATTATTAAAAACAAAATAATAAAAAAAAAGTAATAATAAATAAATTGTGTTTTTAAATCATTTTAAAGTAAAAAAAAAGTTTTTATAGCGCATCAAAATTTAAAATTAAAAACACATTGGCTGCCACCGAAAATCTACAAAAAAATAAAAAAATAAAATAATTAGAAAACGTACACATTTTTTTAATTTAAAATTTATTTTTTGTTTATTGAAAAGTTGAGGAAAAAATACAAAAGTTAATATAAAATAGTAACTTTGAAACGAAATTTTTACATGTACCTATCTAAGTGAAAGAAAGAGAGAAAGAAAGTGTTGGCTTAAATACATATTTTGTACATAAGAAAATTGTATTACATACAAAACAAATACAAAATTTGCATAAAGAAAATTTTTATGTTTTCATATTTTTTGAAAAAAAAAAAAAATAATAAAATTAGTACAAATACATTTTTTTAATTTTAGTTTTTCAATTTTCCTTTTTTTTTTATTTATTTTGTTGTAAAATAGTTTTTTATTACAGTTTGTCATAAAAAATAAAAACAAGCAATTAAAGTGCAAAAATTAATAATATTTAAATTTATTTATATTTTTTTTTAAAATTAAAATTTTTTTTTAAATTTTTATATTTTTTTAATATTTTATTTTTTTTTTTTTTATAAAAAAAAAAAAAAGCTTTAAAATTTTATGTTATACTGTACATGTTTTTTTATTTAATTATTTTTTTTTTTTTCGTTTTTTTTTTTAATTGTCGCTGCTGTTGAAATTTTTTTTTTTTTTTTTAATAAATTATTTTTCTATGCAAACGAGTTATTTATTTTAAATGCTAATAATAAAAACAAAATAAGACAAATATAAGAATGTCAAGTAAATTTTTTAATTCTAAAGAAAAAAAAAACAAATTTAAGCAGTCGAGTTTTCATAGCTCGAAATTTTAAAATTCAAATTCTCTTTTATAACTCAAATCAAATCGAGTTGTACCAGCTTTTCTTCAATTGAATGCTTTTTCTGTGTTATTCAAAATGTATGACTGTATGTAGCGTATGTTAGGCTGAAGTGAGCCAATTGAAAATATTTATTTAAAATGGCTTAGTGTGCTTAATAATTTGACGTAAAATGTATATTGCCACGCGTTACTTCCCAGCTGATTAAAAAAAAATTATGCTAATGTGTTTCTTGTCGAATATTTTAAGTGGCTTACTTTACCCCAAATATATTCAAAAGTACACTGAGACGCATGCAACCGTTTAAACAGATCTACTAAAACAAACAAACAAATAAAAATACAGAAAATCTTTAAACAATTAAGAAGCATAATCTTACAATTATAAATATTAAAAAAAAAAAAAAATTACAAAAATTAATTAATTAATTAAAAACAAAATCCATACTAAATTGTAGTTATAATTATAAAATACGCAAATGTTTTTAATTCGACTTGATTTAAAATTAGTTATTAGTTAAACAAAAATAATATTAATAATTTTAAAATATATACGTATAAATATTTATATGTATAAGTATTAAAAATAAAATACATATATATGTATGTATGTAAATGTAAAACATATTTATAACAACTAAAAAATTTAATAAGAAAAATTTATCGAAAATATATAATTATATTTTTTTGTTTTGTTTTGAACATTATCCGCCATGTTTCTAATTTCACTTACGCAAGTTTTTTACGAAAAAAAAACTGAAAAAAAAAAATAAATGTATTTAAATATTTTAAACAAATTTTGTGAATTTAAAAATATGTTCGTATATTTTGTTTTTATAAACATTATTTTATTTTATTTTTTTATTTAAATTTTTTTTTTTAGTTTTCAAAATGTTTGCAGATAACCAAGAAATGCGGCAATACAATATATATAAAAAAAAATAATAAAATATAATTTCACTAAAGAAAATTGTTGTGGGAAAAAAAGATATATAACAGATACACTTATATGTATGTGCAAATGAATAAATTTAAGTATATACATATATGTATGCGAAATAAAAAGAAATATAAATATATGTATAATTAAATAAAGTAAAGTCATTAAAATTCACTTGAAAAATATTAAAGAAAATGTGATCAGTTTTTTGCTTAATAAAAAAAAAATAATAAATAAATAAAACAATAAAAGAAAGAACAACTTTTTTTTAATAATTTTTTTTTTTAAAAATGTGCATAAAAATTAAATAGACTTGTGAGCCCAAGAGCTAAGTGTTGAGAATTTGTCGGTCCCACATCTGAGATTTTTCAGGGGTAGATTTGTATTGAGCAATGCCTAGAAATGGGTGTGGCACCTTGTTTGTTCAATGCCTGGCTCAAAATGGTTTAAGTTTTATTTTATATCTTTAAAACATTCGGAATAAAACATGCAAACAACGGATGGCTAAATCGATTCGTCTCATCGAGCTAATCAAGAACCTAAATACTTTATGGGGTCTCCGATGCCTCCTTTAATGCATTTACACAATTATAACGGAAATGAAAAAGCTCAGCTGTTACACATTTTGATTCTCGACAATAAATGATTACCGTCGTCCTGGGTTCACATTGATTTTGATTTCGAAAAGTTTTTGATGCAGTTAAGGAAACAATGTTTGGTAGATGTTTATAAATATATTCTTTATCAATCGAAAGAAAAATTGTCGGGAAGAGCAGGAATTTAACTACAATAAATTTCAAGCTAAAAAAAAAAAAATGAAAAATAAAAAAAAGGAGCCTACACTTAATGCTTTTCAAAAATTTTCGTCGAATTGAGTTGGATTGGTGTCATAGACGCCTAAAGAATTTTTTTTTTTATTAATTTTTATTATTCTATTATTTTTTTTTGTTTAAATTGTTTGCATTTTTTAAATTATTTTTTTTTTTTTATATTTTTGTTTCGTTGTTGTTTTATCAATACAATAACTCGTTTATATGCTAAAACAAACAAACAAAAAAAACAAAAAACAAGAAAAAAAAACCATAAAACAAAAAAGTTTTTTATTATTGTAAAGAAAACCGCTGAACTGCTGTTGTCGTCGTCGCCGCTGCTTTAGCTTATTTGATTTGATTTACCATAATTTTTTTTTTTTTTTTTCATTTGTTTCAATATTCTTTTGCGAAAGTTGTCGTCAATTTTTATATTGCCGTAGTCACAGACGTCGTCATCATCGTCAACCAACGTAAAAAAGAAGTCATGGAAACTTGTGTTTTGTTGATTTCTTAAAGTAGTCAATATACTTTTTTGTTTTGGATTTTACTTCAAGTATTTAGCTGCGTATTGTTTATTTGGGTCGTTGCTGCGTTTTTTGTTTTTCTCTTTTTTTGTTTTTTTTTTTTTTGCAAAAAAAAAAAAAAATTAAATGGGTAAGAAAAACTAAAAAAAAAAAAAGATTATTTAATTGAAGTATATTCTTAAAATTTTCAAGTGAGCAAATATTCCGTGTGTGTGTGTGTGTGTGTGTTGTGTGTGTTGTGTGTTTGTTTTGTGTAGCTTTGAGCATATTTAAATATGTTTACATTACGTATACGTAATAATTAGCTGAGTGTACCAAATTTTGTTGCATAGTTTTGAGCGTTAGTATAAAAATGCAAAAAAATTCAAAAATAATATTAATTAATAAAGAAGTAGTTTGTTCATTAAACTATTAAAATCTCGTCTCAAAAAAAAAAAAAAAATTGTCGAATGTGTTATGCCCTTCAGTACGCTTATTGGTAAGCGTCCGTCTAATTGTCTGCAAGAATCTCGGAAAAAAATTAATATTAAAATTTACTTAATGAAGCCTTTTTGCTTTTTATTTTTTGTCAAAATGCAGCAAAACTGTGTTGAGAAAATAAATAGAAAATAGTTGCATCGCGCTCTCTCTCTAACTCTCTAGATATCTCTCTCTCTCTCTCTCTCTTTGAGCTGTGGAGACAAAATTAATAAGGTGTAGTATTCTGCTTCTCCATGAATCCATATTTTAAGAGGTCAAGAACGAGAGAGCAATATAAACATAAACATAGAGGCAAAATAGTACACCTTGTTAGTATTTCAACACGCTTTAAGTATTGAAAGAAGCGAAATAAATGAATTTGATTTTTCTAACTGATTCTTTTCCTTTCCGTACTTTCTAAAGTTGAAAGAAATACGTTATAAATTACATTCAAAAGGCTCTACAAAATATATGTTTAGTTTCAATATTTATCTTTAAAAGTCCTCAAGAGTCCTGCAGACGAACAGACAGACAGACAAGCGAGTGGATAGATGAACCTATATATTAGTGGACGAAAAAAATGGCTATATTGACTGAAATGTCTATGCTGATTAAGAATATACTCGATGAGATCTCGCATGCCTTCTGCTGCCCAAATATACCAAACTTATTCTTAACCTAAACAAGACTTTATCACGCATATAAAAAAAATAAATCAATTTCCGTTTTTTTAATGGTTTAATTTGAGGCGGCGGCAAACATGTCAAAAGTCAAAGCCGAAAATAACTTAAAATCAAAAAATAACAAATTTATTTTGGTGAAAAAAAAAATTAATCAGAGAAGCAAACTGTTTAGCAGGCAGCACCGGTGTCAAGTGAACTTTTAATTTATCCTTAGACAGTTTACGATATTCATGTATGTTTGGGTGGTAAAAATGCCATAAAAAGTGTTGTTGTTTTTGGTGTTTGCGTTAAGAACTCAATAAAAAAAAAAGAAAAACACATTGTAAAATAAAAAAAAGAAAAAATAATAAAAAGTAAACAAACAATAAATGACACGTCAACGCTTTTTTATGGTATTCCAGTTGCGGATATGTATAATGCTAGTCTTTAACACAAAGCAAGCTACTTATACGCTTGTGTGTAAGAAATATATTAAGGAGTAGGAGATTCAAAATAAAGCTAAAGTAAATGCTTAGGTTGCAACGAAAACTAAGTCGATTTAGTCATGTCTGTTTGTCTCTGTTAAGACCAGGACTCATTTCAAATTTGGTACATCTCATCGAAATAGTCTTCGATGATCTTTCCATGCCCATCGATAATCTATAAATAACTTTTATAATAATCGATATAATACTTTAGAAATATTTAAATATTTAGTTTTCTATTTAGATCGTCTCATCCTTTGTGCTTTTATTTTATTTTTTAAAAATTTTTTTAAGAAAGGAAAATAATAAAAATAAAAATTTATGCTGACATCTGTAATACATAAAATAGTTAAAATATTATAAGAAAATTGCTTGGAAACGTTTGAGTGCACAAAAACAAGAAGGAAAAAAAAAAAGAAAAATACAACAAAATTGAAAGAATTATGCATTGCAAACTTTGTGGCGCTTGACACGAAACGACAGTACAGAACGAGAGTAAGAGCAAGCGCGAGCGCCTTAACATATGCTAATAAAATTATTATTTATCAAATTATTACTATTTACTGCGCATTGTTGTTACAACTGTATACTCCCTTCGTCCCTTCGACCCTTCGTCCCTTCGCGCAATGCATGACAGCGGCTGCTTGATAGAAGCAAATTTCTTGTAGACGATTTGTGAATTGAATCGAATTGAATTGAATGCAAAAATGCAAGAAATAATAAACTTGGCTGTAGACAATAAGATATCTCTCGACCTGTCTGTCTGTCTGTCTGTCTGACTAACCGGGCTGGCTGGCTGGCTGACTGCTGATTGACAGCACAGATAAACAGCGATGAACATTAAATAAGGAGGTCTCGATTGTGTTCATGATATATAAATGCAAAAAAAAAAAAAAAATAAATAAATAAAACAAATAAAGAAAATTATTGAAACAATAAACAAATATGTACATTATCGTTTAAAGCACGTGATTAACATCTGCTTCAATCTTCTGAAACCAAATACAAAAAAAAAAAAAAAAAGAAAATAAATAAAAATAATCACAGGCATACACGCCTTTAAAAAATAGGTTTTTAATATGAAAAGTTTTAAACCTTTAAAGCTGACATTGGAATTCCAAAAATATGAATTTAGTTTATGGGATGTGCCAGGTTTAAATGGTTTTGTCTCTGCCATTCCTTCTCTATCTCTTTCTCTCTCTCTCTCTGACTCTACCGCCTACTTTTGTGTGTTATAAATTCTTTGGCGCAAAATTTGTCGTCCACTTGTTACATAGAAACTAAGTATTCTGTACTCTACAAAATTTATTAAATGAATAAAGGGTGTCTTAACTGTATATGCATGTACATATGCAATAGTTGGTAGTGTGGAGAGACACTCTTGAAAAAGAGTAGTTCTTTGGAAAGGGGGGCCACACAAAATTGGAGTAAAATCATTTCAACATCAGAATTTGTACAAATTTGATTTAGATCTAAGATTTTTAAAGAATATAGCCGTACCTATTTGAACCTAAGTCTATCTAAAAAAAAAACCGTATTAATTAATAAATTAAACGCTCTTTTTTAAGCACCCTTTAAACAACTTAAGTGAAAGTAATAAAAGATATAGAATATACCACAAAGCATATGTATGAAAGAGACAAGAACAGAAGCGACACCAAAACGAAGTGACTTATTCCAAAAGCAAAAAAAAAAAATAAAAAAAAAAAAACATAATCGTAAATACTAACATAGACAATTTTTACCAAGTTTAGTTTGCATGACTTGCTTTCATTTACTGGCAACGCGACTATTAACATTAACCCACCAAAAAACAAAAAACACAAAAAAAAAAAAAAACAAAAACCTTTAACCTCCTCACCTCATACTGACACTCTAGCTTTACCTCAACCTCAACCTCAACACCCCTTCCCCACACTCCCACTTTAATGAAGCAGCAAATAGCAACCGAACCCAAAAGAGTAGTTTACCACCAATATGACCCATTTGCGTTTATTTATTGCATTTAAGTAGTATATAAGTAGTTTGTTCATTTTTTATACTCACGTCTCGACTAACTGACTAACTGACTGACTGACTTGCTGACTTGCTTGACTGTGTTTATGATATTGTCTGACTCATTCCAAAACTTGAATTGAATTGTATTAAATTTGTACGTTCTACATACTCGTATGCACATACCCCATCTACTATATTTATATGTTATGTCTGTATATAGCGCCGGATAAGAAAACAGCCGCCATTGCAAAGGGTCGCACACCGACACCAAATCGTGGTGGCAATGGAGGTGCTACAGCTGCAGCGCCAACACCAACAGGAGCAACTGGAGGTAGAGGGGGAGGTGGTGCTGCTGCTGCTGCTGCTAGAGTTGGACGTTCTACATTGCATGCAAATAAAACAATATTGAAAACAGTTTCAGTATTTTTGGCGAGCGGCAAACGTAATTCGAGCAACCAGTCGAAGGCCTCCGGCGCAACATTGCAGAACAAGCGGCGGCAAAAGAAAATGGATGAATTAAGCGGTAAAATTAATCCAAAACTATTAGAAAATTTACGCAAAAAGACGCGCTTCAGCAAGTAAGTACGAAACTGAATGAAAATGCATCTCTCTCTTTCTCTCTTTCACACTTTTACTCTCTTGGAAACAACAGAGATGAATTGGATGCTTTGTGTCGCATTTATCGAAAATTGGTTTCAAATTGTCAATATGCCGCAAAGACATTAGCTGCAGGATCATCAAGTGCAGCAATAGCCAAGCCACATGCAACTGTTGAGGTACTACATTTTTGTTTAATCTCTCTCATCTATCTCATCTCTCTCTCTCTTTCTTCTTACTCAGGGCATCGATCGTATTGTATTTCGTGAATTACTACACAGCACCTTTGACATTGTTACCGAAGAAATACTTATGGAACGCATCTTCTGTAGCTGGGATAAGGCACACGAAGGTTTGCCATTACGTCTCGAGGGTTGGTTAATTGGTCTTTCGATATTTTTACGTGGCACACCATCTGAGCGTGCTGCATTCTGTTTTCGTGTTTATGATTTAAATACAGATGGATTTATTACAAAGGATGAAATGTTCACGCTACTACGTAATTGTCTTATAAAACAGCCACAGGATGAAGATCCTGATGAGGGTGTTAAGGATCTTGTAGAGATTGTACTTAAGAAATTCGATTTGGATAAAGATGGCAAGGTAAATAATTGTTTAATTTTTTTTTTTAAATATTTATTTATTTCAATATAAATTTTTTTTTTGTCTTTTATTTAGGTTTCTTTAGAAGATTTCATGGGCACTGTTGCCGCTGAACCATTGCTGATTGAGGCTTTTGGACAGTGTCTGCCCACAGATAGTGCTGTCGTTTCATTTTTCTCAACGCTACAAGTTTAGTTTTACATTAAAAAAAAAAAAAAATTTTTTTTTTTTTGAATTTTTTAAATTGTTATTAAATTAATTTAAATCTAATTAGCTAAATTTGATGCTTTAAATGTAATATTTATTATGAAAAATAATAATAAAAAAAAAAACTGTGTTATTTACTTGAGCAGTGTCAAATTTATTCGGTAAGGCGCAAATTAACGTTGATCCCTCGCATGGAAATGCTCTGTCAAATAATTGTCAAGTTAAATTAAATCAAAATTTTTTAAAGCATTTTCTCTCTTTTTTTTTTTTTTTTTTTGAATTTTTCTTACAATAAATGAATCTCGTTAAAAACGGGTTGTCATTCATAGCGCCTAGATTGAATCGTAGTAAGATTTATATTTTATTTATACATTCTATTTCAGTCAATAGCCAGACCTGACCTAAGCAGACCAGACCAGAACTGACGGACAGTTATGAATGAATAATGTGTTACCAATTTGTTACACGTGTAGATCGATAGTACAAGGTGAAACAATTAGATCAATATACAGCATATATAGTATAGTACTTAAACTATATATTGTAGTATTACCAGCAACTTTGCCAGCGGTTGCAACATATTTTATATTTATAGATTTGTCGAAAAGTTTGTAAGGCATTGAAGTAGGCATCGGAGACCTCATAGAATATATATATATTCTTGATCAGCATTGGAAGAGGAGTTGAACTAGCTATGTCTGTCTGTCTGTCTGTCTGTCTGTTCTGCTGTCTGCCGTATGAGAGAGATTATCTCGGAGACAAGGCAGTCAGACGGACATGCTTAAATTCGATTCGTCCCATCCAGCTGATTAAGAATATATGTATACCTCTACTCGTAGCATTTATACGCTTCATGTTCTCTAAGCTATTAAATTTCAATCCGTTTAAATATACATTTCAATATAAATAAAAATAAATAAAAAAAAATTTTGTACATCAAAATATCATAAACAACTTTTTATGTATTTCAATTAAAACTCGCTGAATTTTTTTTTTTATAATTAAAAATTTAATTTAAAATGCTTGCAATTAAAAAAAGATCTTGTTTATTTTTTGCGGCATTAAAAATATAAATTGCAACTTTTTCAGACTTCAATGCCTGCCAAAACTGACATTGCCTGACATTTATCATCTTTGCTGCCAAACATTGCGTATTATCAATATTTTTTTTTTTTTTTTTAATGTAACAAAATAATTTGAAATATTTTTTTATTTTAATGAAATTTGCTTTTTTTGTTTCAATATTTTTTTTTTTTTATGCCAAGTCAGCGCAATACGCACAAAAAAAAAAATGATAAGAAAATAAGTCAAAGTTATTGCAAAAAAAAAAAATAAAATAAAACAAAAATTGCCGTGAGTAATAAGTTCAAAGTGCTCTGTTCTCATATTTATACAAAAATATATTTAAGTAGAATTTAGAATTTTTAAACTTTAAACGCCACGCCATGCCATGTCATGCCACGTTATTAGCAAAAGCCATAAACAATTTAATTAATTTTTAAAAGGTTCAACACAAGCAATAAAAGCAAAAAAATATAAAATTAAATTTAAATTTAAAGGAAGAACAAATTTATTTCAATAATTTTTAAATATTTTTTCTTGATAATTTACACAATACTTTATATATTATATAAATTAGTTTCTCATTTCACGCTTATTTCGCTTTTCGAATTTTAAGTTTTTCATTTGAGTCGAAGCAATGCAATTAAAAAAAAGGTTTTGAAAAAGAATTAAGTATTTTTTTTTTTTTTTTACTTGACTAGCCTTATACTCTCATTAATTTTTTAATTTTATTTTTCAATTTATTATTTATGCATTAAATCTTTGGTTTAACTAGTTTACAAATTTTGACTTTATCGAATGTTCTCGGTTCTCATAGTCTGATTCCAAAAATGGTTATGAAAATTTATTTTTTATAAGGAGGATACCCTTATAAAAAAATGATAAAAAATGCAGTTTTAGTTAGAATCGAATCTATTATTTTGATTTTTATAGGGTAGCCCCTTACATAAATATTTTTTATTGAAATGAAACTTAAATTCGTTCTGTCAGATACATCATAATGTATCTTGTATCTACTAAATCTATAATATCTCAACTAAGTTGTCATTGTCTATCGAAAAATGAGATTTTAAAACGTGCGGAAAAGATTTAAACAGCTTTTAATAATAAAAATAATAATAATAATAAAAAAAACAATCGTTGCAACAAGAATTTTCACGGACGTAGAGCTCATGCATGCCTGACGCTGTAACGAAGGTGGACAAGATCAGTGTTGTCTATTTTAATGCGAGTCGAACGACGTCATTCAATGTAACTAAACTAAGTACGAGTATATAGGGTGTCGTATCTTTTACATGCATATATCATTTTGTCTGTCTGTCTGTCTGTCTGTTTATTTATTTATATTAAAATATTGCATAAAATAGTTACAATTCGTTTGCCGGCAATTTACGCTTTTTTTTTTTTTGCAACATTAAATTTAATTTATAAACAAAACAAAATTACTAAAAAGCAAGCTTAGACAAAAAAAAAAAGAAAAAAAGAAAACAACAAAACTTAATATTACATGATAAGAGACAATAAAACATAAACACAATAAATGCGATATGCAGATACAATCTAAAAAGTACAAATATAATCAAAAAGTAGACAACACAGAAGATGTTTATTGCATTAGATACTTTTCAAAGCATCCGTTCGTGCTGTCTCTGTTTTTGAAACATGCTGCACCAAGTGCTATCATGTTTATTTAATAATTTTTTGTAAACCCATATTTTTGGGATAGCTTCCATACAAACCTAACTGAACTCTTTGTATGGTCTAGATTTTTACTACATGATCTTAAAATGTGAGCATAGACAATTTTGCTTAAAGAACAACATTGACAGCAATCAGAGGCGTATCCAAGAGGGGGAGGGTCTAATGCAGTGAATAATATCAAAACCTCTCACCATTGGAATACACTGAATCCGAGTGAAACAGAAAATATTCAAACGAGTTTATTAAATGTGGAACATCTCAAGGAAAATTCAGAATTTAAACTCAAGATCTGCAGATATAATCCTCATGAAAGGCACTTAGCGTAGTTCAACTTAAGCTTTTGTGAAGTTTGTGGTGTGGAATACTATTCATTCTAAGCGTTTCGATTATTAGTCGTATTCCTAGTCGATGCCATATATGGTTAATTTTGATTAAGTGGCATATAAGGTGCTAAGAGTGTTTGGGTTTTTTATTGATGTTTGTACTTTTATTTTTCCTTAGAAATCCTCTTCAAATATGAATCCTAGAACCACCAGTGACAATTTGGCTACGCTATAAAAACATACATATAGTATGCCTATACAGGTTTGCATAATGCCGGCATTTATAGTTAGGTTGCTGTTCTGTTCTACATAGTTACTATGTATAGTGTCATCCATTTGCCTTAACATGCTTCAAAAGACTCTCTTTTGATGTGTCTAGTATCAGCGATTTTTTTTTTTTTTTTTGCTTATATAATTTTTTGTTTCAATTTCAAAATCGAACATTATTTTGCACTTTATGTATATATGTATGGTTGTATGTATGTATTTATATTCTACATAGATATGTATACCATATACATAGGTACATTACGATTGTACATGAATTGCAGTTCTAATAATCTCAAATAGTATATTACCATCGAATGTTGTTTAAAGTTTAAAAAAAATTAATAATAATAAATAAAAAAATATCAAAATCTGTAGTAAATGATCTATATAAAAAAAAAGCGATTAGCATTTAGACGTAGAATTATACTCAAGCACAAGATCTAATTCAAAACGTTTACAGTTATTTCCAAAAAAAAAATTTAATTTTCAAATTAGTATTGGCAGTTTTGTTTACTGTAATATGTTCCCAGTGTTACTGCAGATCAACCCATAACAAATCTATACTATCTCATTTTATATTATAATGTTCTACAATAACTGTTGCCTGGGACAGTCTTTAACCATCACTGGGTCATCTCTGTATCTGTTTTAGCCAAAATCAGCCATTGACTAGACAGCTTGGGTGAGTGGATAGTCGCTGAACGGCTTATGTGGATCAGTTACAGACCGACTAGCATGATTCAACAACAACTGCCGAGCCATGTGGTATAATCATTGCCTGACCTAGTCATATGGTTTATTTATTAAATGCTTTAATCGAGAATGTAAATTTTTTGAAAGTATCATCCAAATAATATTTTTTATGAATAAACTTTTTGAAAATTATAATGTCTGGGTCGGACTAGCTCTCTGTATTACTATTAAGTCCATGTAGGCTAGGCAACATCTGTTTATGGCTGTGCACAGAGGAGTGTTGAACCGCATTGTGTGTGATTAGCAACTGCGACTTGAAAAAAGCGCTGACTACAAACAGTGATAAAATCGCAATTCTTGATAAAACAATCAGCAATTACTGAATAGGTCCACTCTTCGCCGATAAGTGAACATGTTCACTGAGGGAACAAGAAAATCGCAAGTCACTATTTTCAATCACGTGCGACACTTCGATTTTTAACTTGTGAAAAAATCACTGATAGTGATTTTTTTGCCAAGAGTACTCTGACAATCAGTGAAAAAATTATCTACGATTTTTGTAGAAACCAAACAAAAATTTTTTTTTTTTTTTTTTTTTGAATTCACAAACTTTTTTGAATCAAACCTTGTAGTTTGAGTGTAAGTTTTAAAAATTCTAGCCGGCGTTTATCTCTCGTTCAGTTTTTTTTTTGTATAAATATTGGTGATATTATAGCTGAGGTTGGTTGGTCGGTTGCGACACAGAAGCAGAGACGAATCCGAGACGAGACGAAACAGTGCCGGCGTTGGCTGCTGTTGTGTTTAGTGTTTGTTTTGTAAAAAAAAAATATTTCAGTTTGATTTCGTTAATTGCAGCTAACGGTTTACGCTGCCGCATTTTACGTCCGGAATACGAACACGAATTGAAATTAAAATTCAAATTCAAACTGATCAACGATCACGGAATTTTTTTTGTTTGACTTTTTTTTTTTTTGAATATCCTGACTGAGAGTAAATTAAAGAAATATGGCCAAAGGAAATCACAGGTAAGCGCGCCATAAAGAAAAACAAAAATTGTGCATTTTTTTAAATTAAAAATTTATAAATAATTTTAAATTTTTCGTACTTGTCTAAAAATAATTATTTTTTTTTTTTTTTCAAATTTCGTTTACAAATTCAAAATTGTTTTTTTTTTTTTTTTCTTTTGATGATTATAAACTAAAAAATTTGTTTTTCATTTTTTTTGTGTTATTAATTTTCGATTATTTTATGTAAACAATTTTTCGATTTGTAGAACTGAATCACTCTATTTATTGCGTTTATATGTATATTTTTTTTATTTTGCACGTAATTGTATCGCATAGTAACGCCTTAAATTGCCGTAAAATGACGTGTCTTGAATTTGAAAGACAACATTTTTTTAAGGGTGCAATCAAAATTTTTTTTTTATAGGAGTAGATTTTTGTATTTTTTGGAACATCAAAGCCACATATTCCATGCAAAATATTTTTCTATAAATAAAAAATCATTCATACAAAATTTGGCCTTCCTAAGATAAGTATTAGAAAAAGTATCTTTTATGCGAAAAGTCTAAAATTTTGATCCATGGTTCTCATACATATATTGATCCATAATAGCTATCCGAACTGATATTTTGGTTAATTATTATTGCTGTCATCCATACGAAATTTGGTGTTTCTAGTTAAAAATTTTGAAAAATTTATTTGATGACTCTAGCTTTTATAGACACCGAGTTATTTGGTTTCATACACCAAATGGACGGACAGACAGACAGACAGACTCATGCATAGAGTTAAATCAACTCAGCTGCCGATGCTGCTCAATACATTTTTTTTATGGTGTCTATTTTGATCTCTTTAAATGGAACAAGCCAATGCAATGCAACTCAATTTAAATGCTGCAGCGCTGTCAGCTGGCTTGTTAGAATGTCGAAAAGTATCTAAGAGATAGCGATAACCCGTAAGAACTTTGTTCGAAATCTGTGCTTATATACTCGTATTGCATAATATTAGAATTTTAGCAGTTGTACAGTTTTAAAGGGTGCTCTTTTGAAACAAAATCACGTTCTGTTATTTGAGCAACCCCAAAAAAAAAAATTTAATTGCATTGAAATTGAACTATTTTAATCATATTTATTAAAATTCTATAATTATAATACAAATAATTTGTTCCAAACAATTATAAACTCATTTTAATTGACCAATTGGCCCATTTTAGTTATGCGCTATAACAAAGGCCCGCAAAAGTTGTTTACTTCCTGATATTTTTTTTTTTTTTTGTATCTTATAGATACATATGTATCTATGGGTATATTATATCATAGTATATACTTATTTGAATTACAATCTTGTTATTATTTTTTTTTTTCTATTAAATTACTCATATGCATTGATCCGTAGTTAGCAATATTAGATTGCAATTAATTGCATAAGATAGAAAAAAAAAAAGAAAAATATTGACAAGAACGTAGTTCAATTATTCAAGTATGCAGCTAATCTGGAAATATAGTATAAATATGTTTATTGGATTTGCACATTGACCAAGAACAGCAGCCACGGCAACAATTGACAATTGTCTTGTTCGGTTTTTGTTTTTTTTTTCCTTTTCTTTTCTGATTAGAATTAGCGATAATATTTTATTTCTTTGAGTCAAATTTTGAGTAGCCCAACTAATACAGAACATAATCGTATCGTATCGTATCGAATGAGTTTGTACGAGTATAAAGGAAACATGTGTTGTGCAAGTTCAATGTTATCTAATCAACAACGCAATTGATAAGCGAAATGGAATAAAAAAAAAAATTGTTTTAATTTTTTTTTCTTAGCATGGAAACGAATATTTTTTAATGTTAAGAGAGAGATTAGAAGAAATAGAAAACAGTTTAAAAAATATTTCGCTGTTTTAATATTTTCAAATCGAAATAAAGGTCACTAGTATAAGAGTAAAGATTTTGGCGTATAGCATACGAATCGAATCAATCATTTCTGTTTGTCCGGTCTGTTTCATTCCATCCTACATCTATCCATACGTCTGTCTATTTGGCCAAATAACTGTTCTGCTGTCCAACGTAAAGAATCTTCAATGTATAGAAAACTACCTCAACTAAACTTAGAAACCGCTAACGAAAAGTATATAAATTGCGATAATAAAATTTTTATCGCTTATTAGCGTATAGCAAAAACGTAATCTTTGAAATAAATCCAGATCAAGAGTCAAATCTGATACTCCGCATTGTCACTTGAAAGTAAAATAACTTTTAAATGGGCTAGATACCAATTAAATTTATAAACTTGAGTTGTACCAGAGCATTGATTCCCACCCATACCATCTCGAGGTTCTATGATGATTTCACATAAACTTAACAAAGATTCGTGTGACTTATATTAAAGCTTCAGTTCGATTCCTTTTTTTTATGTAAAATTTCATGTAGCATCCAATCAAATATTTTTCAAATCAAATAGTTTTGGAGATATTGTTATCTTTAAATTTTTAAATATTTTTGTAAATGTATTTTTCAAATACTGACATCTTCAGTTTTAATGGTCTGATCTTCAGGATTATATTGGAATCACATTTTGTCGTCAGATTACTAATTTAGAAACGGTTTATAAATTTATAGAGCAGGGACCAAATTTGGTAAAAAAAAAAAAATTTTCACAAATTTTCTAAAAAAAATATTTTCTTACTTCGAAACGCACCTTGTAATTTCGTTCGCAAATGGAACGAGGAAAAAAAATCAACAAACTAGTCAATTGTTTTTTTTTTTTTATTAAATCACAGCTTTACCGGTTCAGGTACTTAAAATGCATTTACCCACTTATTAGCAGTTACACTGGCAGCTCATAAAGTCTTATAATTTGTTACTGACCTATTAAATGTTGAATTAATAACTCAAAATAAACTAAAATGACGAATATTGTAAAAAATATTTTACGCAAAAAAAAAAAAAAAAAAAATTTAATTCTAGAAAAAAAATAATAATAATAAAAAATATTTCTAATAAATTTAATTGAAACATTTGTTGAGTTTTTATGCAGGTAATTATATTGTAAAAAATTTATGATTTAAGCCAAAAGCAGTTTAACCTTAGCCATTATCGATGTTTCATTGATATCAGTTTGAGATACATTTTTTTTTTTTTGTTTAGATACAAAACAACAAAAACAACAATTCTGAAGCGAACATTGAACATGATCTTCACTTTCGATATTTTTAGTTTGTAAGTTAAGCTCAACGTAAAACAAGTTAAATCGTCAAGATACATTTTTCGTATATAATTATAGAATACAATAATAATAACAAAAGCAAAAACAATAAAAAAAAAGTTGTAACAAAAATTTTGCTGACAAAGTTCAAAAGTGAGAAAATTGAACAAATAAAAGCACGCGAGTAAAAAGTTTTTCTATTTAAAACTATTGCATGCCTCAATAAATTGTCACAAAAATAAAATAAAACTAACAAAAAGACAACAACAACAAAAAAAAAAAAAAAGATCAAGATCTATTTAACAAAAAAAAAAAAAAAAACCGGAACTATAGTTCATATAGCAAATGAGTTCGAGTTCAAATGCACACAGGTTCATTTTCATTTTCATTTTTGATGAGGTCAGAATTTGTTTAACAAAAAAAAAAAAAAAAGTAAAAAAAATTATTAAAATCTGAATTGTCAGCTAAATCTCTAGCGATTTTGCTGTCGGTTGCTTTGTAAATCGGTAAAAAAAAATAAAATCTCAGCTGTCACAGAAATTCGAGAGATTTTGCTTTTTAAAACATTTTTTCTTTTTTAACGCTAGTGTTGACTTTTTATTTTATTATTTTTATTTATTATTACCGCCACTCCTAGTGTGAAATGTATTATCAGTTTGTCGAAAAGTTTGTAATGCATTAAGGTAGGCATCGGAGACCACATAAAGTGTATATATTCTTGATTAGCTCGATGAGACGAATCGATTTAACCATGTCCGTCTGTCTGTCCGTCTGTCAATTGCAATGCGTTTTTGTCGGAAAGTTTTAGAGATATTGAACCTTGAAATTTGAAACTTAAGCTCTGAGGCATGATATATGCATGCCCATTTTTAGGTATAGCCCCCAAACAAATCTACTGCCCATTTTTGAGTTTTTGTATAAAAATAGTTCCTATTTAAGAATATATTCACTCCAATTTGGGTAAAATCACTTCTACTGTCATCCATCGGTTCACTATAACATACAGACCCCATACAAACCTTCCACCAATTTTTTTTTAATAAAACGATTGTTTTAGATGTATTTTAAGCCAAAAATTTAATATATGCTCTTATTTGAGCTCGTCGTGTTGTATGTGATTTTAGAATTGTATTTAACCAAATCTCTAAAGTAAAAACGTAATAGATTTAAAACCAACCGAAAGAGTTTTCGCTAACAACACCAAATCACGTTTGCTTAGTTTTTGGTTAGAAGTGAATTTCGTAACACCACAGAAAGACAAAAAAAAAAAAAGAAAGAATTAAAATCTAAAAGATTATTATTGTTATTATTTTTTTTTTTTTACAACTTTAGCAACAATTCCGAACCGAACAATGACATCTATAACATTGTTATACTCGTTGTCGATATTGTTCTCTTGGTTGTCAAATTTTGGATTTCTATTGTCGAATCGATTGTAAAATTGTTCATGCCTAAAGTCGAAGCCGATGTACGTGGTCAAGTGATACTTATTACCGGTACTGGACATGGCATTGGCAAGGAACTAGCGCTACAATATGGTGCATTGGGTGCCAAAATTCTTTGCTGGGACATCAATAAGAAGAACAATGAACAGACCGTAAGCGAAATTAAGAAAAGCGGCGGTCAGGCATTTGCCTACAGTTGCAATGTTGGCAATCGTGCTGAGGTGCATGAGCTTGCAGCCAAAATTAAGCAGGAGCATGGCTTTGTTAGCATTGTTGTAAATAATGCTGGCATTATGCCATGTCATTCGTTGCTGGAACACTCCGAGGAGGAGATTAGACTGCAGTATGATGTCAATGTGATGGCACATTTCTGGGTAAATTAATCAATCAATTTAAAAAAAAAAAAAAAAATACAAATCTTAACAACAAAAAAAAAAAAATATTCACAATCAACAGATCAATCAAGCATTCTTGCCGGAAATGATTGAACGCAATGAAGGCAGCATTGTTGCGCTCTCCTCGTGTGCTGGCCTATTTGGACTAAACAATTTGGTACCATATTGTGGCACCAAATTCGCTGTACGTGGCTATATGGCAGCATTGGCTGAGGAGCTGCGTCACAAGAATCCACAGACAAATGTAAGTGTTATCGTCAGTCAGGGCAATTTTTATTATTATTCTCATCTTTTTTTTTTGTTTTTGTTTGCGCAGATTAAGTTAACCACCATCTTTCCGTACATGATCGATACTGGTCTCTGCAAAAATCCACGTTATCGTTTTCCCAGTCTGATGAAGCTTATTCCTGCTAATTATGCAGCTAAATCAATTATTGAAGCACAACGTACTGGCATCGAGGAGGCAGCGATACCACGTCATTTTGTTGCTGTTGAGAAACTTGGTCGTTTAATACCAAAGAAGGCAATGCGTTTGGTCAATGATTTCCTTGATACTGGTGTCGATTCGGACAAATTGTAAATTTACTAAATAACTAATTAACTAAATGTGTAATCATATTATTATTTTTTTTTTCGTTGTTATATTTTAAGTAAATTAAGTAAATAATGTAATGTTCTTCGCGCGGATTTAATGTAGAAAATTCGATAAATGTTTCGCTTCTACAGAAAATAAATATTTTTTTTTAATTGGTTGTAACTTAATAAAGTAAAAGTGTATTTCTTTTTAAAACTCATTTGGAATATTTGAATTGCTTTTTTTTTTTTTTTTTTTTTTGTAAACGAAAGTACAAAGTGAGTATAACGGAACGTAGCATAGTTTTGGGCGTGCAAGCGAAAACATCATTTTAATTTAAAGTAGTTTAAAATGAAAAATAAGCGCTCACATTGTAGATGTGTTCTTTTTTTATTTTTATACGTTAAGGCGACATAACAAACTTTGTGAACAAACTTACTACATAAAGTTTTTACCATATCAATGTATCAAACATTTAGTTTAAAACAACTTGCAATAAATGACAGCCACTATATAGTATATATATACATACCTATAAAAAAAATAAATTACGATAAGTTTACACATACATTGTTATGCATTTCTTTAAAATTTTACATAAATATTTCATTTATTTACAAATTTAGTTTCTTTAAATATCTTCTATATATTTTTTTTTTTACATAGAATAATACATTGTGACCTCAAAAACCGTCTAATCTCATAACATATTGTTTTTATTTTTTAAATTATTTTTGGTTACATTTTGTTTTTAATATTTCTTTTTTCACATTTTTTTTATTTTACACATTTTTTTATTTTACACATTTTAGCACATTGATTATGTAGCATAGTTTAGGGCGCATAACGTCTGGTGTACTAGATTTGAACTTTTATTGCATTTACATTTTTTTTCTTTTTTGCAAACAAAATATAATTGAAACAAACATACAGAAACAACTCTTTTAATTACATGTAACTGCGCTATTATATATTTTTTATATGCATAATTTATATATATAAATATAATCTTAAAAATAAAAAACCATAAAAATTAAACTTATATAATAAATCTCAACAAAGTGTGCAGAGTGTGTGTGTGTGTGATTAAACATAAACAAAATCTTTGGAATGTGTATTAATTTAAAACAAAATATACAATTATGTACGCAATTTTTGTCTTTTGCAAAAACTCTTAATACTGTTTTTGTTACAAGAAAAAAAATATACAATAATAAATTTATAAATATTAAATTAAAAACATTTTTAAGATGAGATGTAGCAGAATCAAAAAAGAGCACATTTGACAAAATATTTGATTTTTTTTTTTTTCATTCTTCTAAATATAATAAATAAATAAATAAATAACAAGAAATATTACAACAATAACCGTTTGCTCAATAATAAAAAAAAAAATTAACATTTAATAAACGAGTACACAACAATTTCGGCGTACTACTTATAATGCTTATTCTATTTCGTGCTGCTTGCACTGTGTGACTGATGTATTGACGATTGCGTCTGTTGATGATGCTGCTGATGATGATCACGTCCATGATGTTCTTTATGCACTGCTGAGCCATGATGATGGCCATGATGATAGTTATGATGACTGCCGCTGCTACCGCTACTGCTGCCGGCACTGTGGTTATTAGTATTACCAGTTATCGTATTTAAAGCAACGGCTGCAGCTGCTGCTGCACTGGCCGCTGCGACACTGGCAGTCGTTGTATTTAGTTTGGCACCATTCGCAGTTGTTGTGTTTGTTGTTGTTGCACCAGTTGTTGTCACCTTGAGCTGACGTATTTCGGGAAAAAATTCCAACATAAGTATCTCAAGTAATTCCTGCAATGTGTAAGACAAAAATAGTTAAATAACAAACTCTAGAATATATTAATAATTTTTTTTTTTTTTTACTTACATAAAACAATTGTTTATTGTATGTAGGATTTTGTAGCGCATCAAAAACTTTCAGCACACCACGTTTTGCTGCCTGTGCTCCAACTAAATTGCAAAGTACTTCAGGTATATTGTCCATAAGTAATGCCTTTGCTGCGTTTGTCGTCATCTCTTTCATATCGTCAGAACGTACAGGATATGCGGATGCTAAGACACCACCCGGCCAAAATGATTTTAAAATTGCCGAAAAATAATTGTGCAACATAGATTCCTCAAAAAGATAAGTCACGGATTCACGAATTTGTCTAAATTATTTGAAAAAAAAATCATCATTTAGTCTTTTAAACTCTTTATCTCCAGCGCTTTATCGCTGTCTTTGTACTCACCTGTTGATTGTCCGTCCGTAGGTTATTTGTACAAATGATATTATACTTTTACGTAGCCACTTAAATACTCCGCCCATATCGAATATTTCGCCCAAAAGTGCATACATTGGTTCCGCTATTGAATCCTTACTATCCAAATCGGTTAATAATTTGGCATCGTTTGCTGTTTCGCCCTCTAAATATGTCGATATATCTTCGTCATCACGTTGCAAGCCCCAAAAAGGATCGCTTGCTTTGCTCGACTCATGCGCTTTGGCAGCATCACTCTTGAAAAGTGTTGACAATGAGAATTTCGATTTTTTTGGCGATGGTAACGTTTGTTTAAGATGATCCGAACTGGGACTCAGAAATGTGTAAATTGCTTCGCTACCATTCAGATGATCATCATCGAGTATAAACTGCAATTACAATATTTTTGATTAAATAATAAATCAAAAATGTATCATGGAAAATTACATTTAGGAATTTCTGTATCTGTCCTCGAGCTTTTTCCAATGCATGTTTATCAGTTTTTAGAAAGAAAAACTTAAAATTGGTGGGCAAATCAATTGATTTTAAATTCGAGCTCACATGACGCAGTTTTCGTTGCAAATCCTATTAAAAAGAAAAAAGTGTTTTTTATTTTTCTGAATATATAAATTAATATTGTATAAATTCTTACATGCACTTGGTTCAGTGAACGCATAACAACCCAACCGCTGGATATGCCTGAGGGTCGTCGCTTTTCTGATTTGCCAGTTTGTCTGGTTGCTGCAACTTGTGGCGCGTTTATGTCCTCATCGACATGTACTAAAATCATAAATTGCAGTGACTCCTTTTCATCGGATATCTATCAACATAAAAAAAAGGATAGCAGCATTAAATTGAACTTAATATTCTTTGCATATACATATGCATGTATTTAGTTATTTACCTCAACACTCTGTATGGTCGCTTTCCATTTGCCCAGATGCTCTGTCCATGCATCGGTACGCCGTAAATGTGCCTCAGTCTGACGTTTCTCACTTTTCAGCCAATCCATTTCTTTTTCGAGAATTTGTAATACTTTTGACTCCGGCTTAACCGAGTACTTAAGTGCATCCAGTGCCTGATTTTTCTTATCAATACGCTCTTGTATCTGTTCAAGTTTTTTACGTGCATACGATGTATGCGCTGCAACATCAATAGCTGCTGTACCGCTTGTACTTCCAGCGCCATAGATATTATCCAGCGAGGTAGTTTGATCATCATCCTGACCATCGGTGAGTGTGCTCATGAGCAAGGTGGGATCATTAAAATCATTTGAATCAAGCGCTTCTTTTAACTGTCGATATTGTTCGCTCAGCACAAATGGTGGATAGTATTTTTCCTCAAGTGTGCGTAATATATTCTTTTGCATATCATAGAATATATCCGGTCCGGCATCACCCAACAAAAAGTTTCGATTAACTTACGCTCATGTTTGTCAAGTGGTATCTCTGGTTTCGGCACACGTACATATGTATAGAATATTTCGGTTCCTAGTTGATGTGTAGAAGATTTGTGCGCATGCTTCATTTCCTCAACAGCAAGATAGAAACCTACCAAAGCGCTGGCCTTTAATGGCTCCAAAAATAATGTCAAATATCGACGTCCAATTGCTGTATTTAATATTTCGATTAAAGTTAGATCCTAAAATATAAAATCTTGTTTATAGAAAAAATATAAAAATAACATTTTAAAAGCTTACAATATCATTCGAATAGTTGCCGTTCCAACCGAATTTCGCTAAATTTTTCTCACATTGCGCTTTGGCAAATGTCAACTGTTGCACGTAACGTTTAAGCCGCACAGCAGCTGTAAGTTCAGACTTGGATAGGCTATGATCGTCTGTGTCAGGATCAAGTCCTTTGGCACGTTGTAAATTTTGCATTGTTGTTGCATGCATTAAATCATTGACAATGCTTTTTCTTATGAGTGACAGCTCCTCCAGATTACCCGAATTATTAATTATTTTAAGAAAATCCTCAAAACTTGCTGCATACTCATAGCTACGTTTACTCATGGCTGCTGCGGCCAAACGATTTTCTATATTTTGAACAATTTTCTGATTAATATAATCTGGTGAGGTTAGCATTTTAATCATGGGAAAGAAAACTGCAAAATAAAAAAAAAACAAATTACAAAAATGATTATAATAGTTACAAAAATATATAAGATAATTTTTAACAAAAGAACTTACTCTTATACGATAAAATTTCACTAAGTAGCACCTTTAACGGTGGCAAAGAGTAGCCACGCGGTAGCAATAATATCACCATAATCTCACAAAGTTTACGTAAAAACTCCATTTCATGATCTTCATCAACCAGATAGGAATTAGTTGAAAAGACTGGAGCATACGAAGTCTCGGCACTGCGTAGAAAAAAAAAATCAAAATCATACAACTGAACTGATATACAACATTAGGTACTTGTTATGAACTTACGCTCTTGCCTCTGCAATACGTATTTTCTCCAAATGCACTGTTACACGATTAACCATATCGACAGCGATAATTTTCGCAGCATCCATTTTCAGAGCACGTCCATGCACCTTTTGTATAGCATGCCAGAGATCTTCGCGTACAACATCAATTATTAATTTGGGTTTAGTTACAACATAGCTGCAAAAATTATTTTTAAATAAAATATTTTAAATTTACAAAAAAAAAAAATTCCAAACATACCCCAACCAGGGCAACATAAAGTCACGCATCACATATTCAATGATCTGTTGCAATTGAAGATCAACAGTTTTACCAAATATCAAAGGTAAATTCGATGGATTTTTAATTGGATTTGGCAAATCAAATGTTTTACATCTGTAAAAAAAAAAAAATTAAAATTAAATTTATAAAGATCTTAATTAAAGTTTTTTATTATTGTTTTTTATGTATAATTCTAGAGCTTACTTTGTGGCATTGTAGAGTATATTTGAAGGTTGGCGACTTGGTTTTATCGGTTCATTTGTCGTAAATATATAATGTATATAAACAGTGCCGGCAACAGCTAAAAAAAAATAAATATAATTAATATCGAGATTAGAATTTTACAAAAGCTTTAAATATAGATAAATGTCTGCCTATTTTGTTTTTAATTAAAATGTCTGGAAAATACGCATTTAAATGAGCAACAGAATCAAGAGCTGCTAGGCAATTAGCTGATAAAAACCGATAAAATAGCATAAACGAATTAATGACTATGCATGGATGAATCAAAATTTGATAGTAATATGAATGGACTATAAACTGTCCATAAAGGGCATTTGAATACCCTACACACGTACAGTAAATGGGTATATTAAATTGTGCAAATGTATGTAACAGCATGAAAAAGAGAAGCGGAAGAATTCACTTTGTTTTGTATAAATTGTACATTTTTTAACAAAAGTTTAAGCTATTCATGCTTCCGTCTGTCTGGCTATGGCTATGGAGTATCTTGTAATCGAGCGTTTGTTTTTTTTTTTTCCGTTTTTGTTGCTAAGGGTTTCACTTAAATAGATCATTAGGGCGTTTACAGTAAATAAAAAATAATATACGTATGTATTGTACATAAATATTTAGTTTTTAGTTTTTTTTTTTTTTTTCATGTACTCACCAGCAGCGACGAGCAACAGCGAATAAACAGCAAAGGCAAAGAATAAAAAAGAAAGTCGGATAATACCAAATGACGGCCAAAAGTGTCAATGTCAGACCGGAAATGATTATCTTCCAGTTAAGTTGCAGCGTACGAAGAAATCTATAAAAAAAAAAGTTTTTTTTTTAAATATATAAAATTTATAAAAGTAGAAGGAACTTACCTTGTCGCAAGTACTGTTAAGCGTTGTGTAGTCGAAGTTAATGGCACCGGTTCAATGGGAAATAGTGGGAGGCGTCGTTTTGTTTCCATATTATCGTCTTCACTTCACTTCGTTTTAATTAATTTCGGTTTTATTAAACAGTTAACGCCTCACAATATCGAAATTGAAAAACACTTTATGGCTTTTCGTTGGTTTTTCGACGTTTTGTTGATTTTATATTAAATGTTTTAAGCATTTTTGTTGTTGTTGTTCTAATTGTAGCTGGGTCGCCGCCACTTTCACCGTGTTGCACTTTATTCTTTGAGGTCGTAGCGTCGTCTTAATTTGCTGCTGCCGCCACAGCTGCTGCTGCGGCTTTACTTATTTCTGTAGTTGTTATTGTCATTAAAAATAGTTTTCTAAGCAATTGCGTCAATATCAGCTTCTACTTTTTTTTTTTTTTGTCAACTGCTGAGGTTGGTGGGCGACAACAACAACAATGACAATGTGTGATGACACCACCCACAAACGCTGCTCTGCTGCTGCTGCTCAAAGGTATATGAGGGAGCGTGTACTGTGAATATTTTCTTTAGTTGTTATTGTTGTTGTTGTTGTCGTTCTTATTGTTACGCATCCAGCTGTTATCTTTCACTATGAATCTATGTTCTTTGAATTGTTTTTTGTTGTTGTAGTTTATTTTTTATTTTTTTTTTTTTATTTAAAATCGATATTTCGCGGGCAACAAGTTGATGCGTTAGCAGCGTTAAACAGTTTAGCTATTTTATTAAAATATTTTTAATAGCAAATTTATAAAAGTGCAGCGCCCGTTGTTGTTATTGTTGACAAATTGATTAAAAAAAAAAAAAAAAAAACAAATAAAAAGCTTCTTCGTTGTTAAAAACTTTTTACGATTTTTGTAAAAGAAAAATTATGAAATTGTTTCTGTACGCTTACTCCGTTTATATATATGTACATAAATAGCAAATATAGTTTTAAACTTCTTATTAAAATATTTATAAATTGTAATTTATAAAAAAAATATATGACAGACTTTTGTTAATGCTACAATTACGATTCGCACTGGTCGGTATGCGTCAATAAATAAATATTTGTTTTACGATTTGCCGAAACGAAACAGTTGAGAATCAGTGTTGCCAACTCTGAACCGAAAAAATCAGCTAAATCAAGAAAAAAAAAACTGCCAAAATAAGCTAAATTTGTTAACAAAATAATTTGCGAACGGGCTATTAAGACGAATAGAAATAAAAAATTTAAAAAACATACAATCTGCCAAAATTAAGCTAAATATAAAAAAATTCAAAAAAATCAGCAAATCGGCTAATACTTCTGAAAATCAGCTAAATTGGCAGCGCTGTTCAGAATCAGTGTGATCTTTTTTTGAAATGTACAAAAAATACTAAATAACACCAAAGTTCTTTCGTGTAAACCCAACATAAGGTAACCGATCTTTTGGCGCTTTAAAATGCAAAAGTGAGTTGTATATAGCTGCTGTACTCTTAAAAAATTTTGTAACTGTCACACAAAATGTGAACGGGTATTATCAGTTTGATGGAAAGTTTGTTACACGTTAAAGGGTATATTTTAGACCTCATAAAGGACTTTTTATGGGAGAGTACGATCGACGTTAAAAAACATAGTAATCTTCTCTTTTCGCTTCATCTCCTTTGTTTATTTAGTTTTCCGAATAATTTCTCATAGTTTTATCATTTTGACTTATTCCAGACACGCATACACACACATATATTCGATGGTGCTCTAAATTAACCGTACAATATTTTCCGTTGAGTCTATGTCTATTACTGATAATAACTGGTAACAGCAACACATAGCAATAATGTTTACCAAAGCTGAAATTAAGAAACGGCAACAGCAACAGCAGCATACATCAGAGTGGCGTACAAACGCGACGCAGCAACGGAAACAACCAAAGATAAAAACGAGGACGACGGGAACGAAGACAAAAAAATCACATGAGCCGCTAAAGTACGTTGTACTCGGCTGGGCAGGATGCGTTGCAAGTTGGTTTCCATATTTTGGCAAGCGCGGACTTACAACAGACTCGGCGGCTAAACTGCATAGGACATACGTTAGCAATCTTTGTGCACGTGAGCGCATCAGTAAACGGCTGAAACGTTTAACTAGACGTAGGTCAGACGAGCTCTTAGTAAATAGCTCCTCTGCCACAAGCAAAAGTTGGCATAACTAGCAGCAGCAGTAGCACTAGTCAAAGTACAAGTAGGAGTACCAGCAGCAGCAGAAATACCAGCGGCAGTAACGGTAGCAGCAGCAGCGGTAGTGGTAGCGGCGGTTACTCCTCCTCCTATTCAACTGGTGTATATGACACAAGCAGCACCAGTAGTGGTTTTCATTTAAAACGTTCTAAACCTTCAACGAAAATTCCGCATAAGAAGAAATCCAAAAAAGAAAGAAAAACAAATTTCACAACACTTCTAAAGAAACACAAACCGAAACGTAAGCCAAGTCGCCAAGTTGCATACAAAAGGCCAATTATCAACTTAGATAGTGATGTCGAGAAACGTTTGGCCGATGAGGAACGTTGCAAAAAAAATTGCCGCAATATCTGTACCACCCAGTTCAAGGCCCAACAATAATAGCTTTGTACGTTATCTTGTCTGATGATGATCAAGATTATCTATTAAAAAAAAAAAAAAATAGAATGGATATGGTTTTTAATATGGGAAATCCTATTAGCAAAGTTTTCCGGAACTTAGTTATAAACAAATTTATAAAATCCAAATCAAAATTTTAGTATTAAATTTATTTTTTTTCAATTTGGCTTTTTTTTTAAATAAATTTTGTTTGTTTACAATAAAAAAATGTATATGAATTATTAATCAATTACCATAGTCACCTGATATGGTTGGGTTGGCTCACTGAAACTTCTTTCCTTTGGTGATATAAAATTATGTTTAGCGCTTATATTTAGGGTTTGAATTTCCACTCTGAACAGCCTGGAATTGGCCCTGAATGCAATCTGGCCTAAAACTTGTAGTTCTGAATACGAACTAAGCTATTAAAGGGTTCCGGAATAGATGCTAATCTATAAGTGAAGCAGCGTCAAGACATTTTTACTTATTAGCACGGCAACCCATGGTGAAATTATAAAGCTGGTGTCGAGCGAATCGTTGGTACCATGCTAACCGAGTGTGAAAGAGATAGCTTACTTTTTAATTTTTACTACGTTTTCCAAGTGTGAAAGAGTTAGAAAATTTGTGTTTTCTCTTTTTGTTGTTGTACGACTTACGTTGGTACGTGATACACTGAGAGAGCAAAGAGCGCTTAAAATAATCTTGTATATTTGACACACGCGGCAGTCTAGAAGAATATCGGAAACATTCAATATAAAAAACACAGCTAGCTTTATTAATGAAAATCAAAAAAAAAATTTTTTTTTATTATTTTTTTTGTTGTTTTTTGTAGTGTGTAATTTTTTTTTTTTTATAAATAATAGCAGCATCTTAGCGCTTTACAATTGAGTAGTACAAACACACTAATATTTTTATTTAATTAATTTTTAAATATACATATTATTTAGGTGTGTGTGTGTGTTTGTTGTTGTTGTTGTAATATTACATACAATATTTTATATAACTTGTGCTTTATACGACGCAAAGTGGCATTTAACAATGTTACAATTGGCAAATTCAATAAAAATTAAATTTAAAAAAAAAGATACAAAAACCCTTTACTTTAAATTAGTCATGTTCTCAAATTCTCATTAATTTCATTTTTGTTTAAAACTGGCGTCGTAATTGGATTTCAGAACAAGACTGCTTATTGAGCTAATTATTTATAAGTTTGTGGAAATAAAGTTTTCTACATCAAAAGACGCTATTAATAAAAAACTTACTGAGCACGATTTTCAGTATTGCAAGTTAATTTTTCTCTCATTACAAAACAGTTGTTTTAAAAGCGTTCCGACCTATATAAAATATATCAGGCGTGCGCTACATTTTCAAAACGATATACATTTTTTTTTTTTATATGCGTACAAGAAGTGATTTCTTTTATATCGTTTTAATTGTATTCTTTAAAGACTTAAATAATTGTATATATGTAAACTAAACAAAAAAAAATAGAAATAAAAAAAAATAAAAAAAAAATAATAACAAACTTTTTGTCTTACCAATTGTATACAAATTTTGATGTCACTTTATATTGCGTTATACAATAAAATGTTTTTTTTTTCGTTTGTAATAATATTAATAATATAATAGTAATAGTAATAATAATAATCACAAAATATTTTTTTTTATATATATATAAATATATGTAATTAATAATTAACTATGTCACATGTCTGTGTATATGTCAGAGGTGGGCACATCATATGCACATATGAAGTGCACATTTGTTTGCATGCGTAGTAAAGTTTGTACTGTATTGAATTTTGCATTTCTAGAAGAAAGTTGTGCCCACCACTATATGTATGTATGTATATATGTTTATTAGCGCTATATGTATGTATATCAGAGAGGCGGGGATATTATGAATTTATATGGTTGGTGTGTGTCTTTTTTTCTGTGTGTAAGCAATTTACTTATATTCAAAGAAATGCGAACTGAAAATTTTTTGTTCTATAGTTTTTTTTTTATAATAAATATATTTAAAAAATGTCTGGCGTTCTTTGTCTTCTTATATACACATTATTTAATTTATTTTAATGTATTATGCATGTACATACATATGATTAACATCATTTGTTGTTGTTTTTGTCGTAGCCTTATAATTAACAATTGGCAAATATATTTGTGTTTTTTTTTTTTTTTTGTTTTTTTAATTATTCATTCGACATGATTTTTTATTTCTGCTACATTTTAGACACGTATAAAAACTAAACTACAACATATCGATAAAATATCGATGTATTTTTTTTGTTTTTTTAATATTTATACACAATTATTATAAATATTATTTGCTAAAAGTTTAAACTGAAAAAAAAAATTGAAAATTTCACCAAATTATTTTGATTGGTGTCTTACTAAAAAAAAAAAAAAAAAACTTTTGCATACCGCACTGCACTTAGCTGCACTATGTCCTGTATGCCTCAACACTTTTGTTCCTATCTTATTATTGACTTTACATTTTTTAAATATATAAAAAAAAAAATCTTTACAGCGGACATTTTTTTTTTTGGTTTTTCATAGATTTTTTTCTAAACTTTTCTATTCAAGTGCCACGTTACGTTTTCCTTTAACTTTGAGCGTTTATTGTGGCATTTTTTCAGCTTTATTTATCCAGTTTTGTTCATCGTCATCTGTTCGTATTGAAGAAGAACTGTCGAAAGGTGAAGATCTTTTTTTATTTATTTTATTTGCTGTTGCGGTTGGAGATGGTGTTTTGGCTTTCGTTGTTGTTGAAGTTGTTGCATTTTCTAATCGTTGCAAATGTTCTTGTTCTTCGTCTTCTTCTTCTTGCTTTTTTAGTCTTTCTTGCTGTTGTTGTAATATATGCTGCTCTTGTTTGTGTTCTTTACGTTTTTTTACTTCGAATTCTTTTTTGTTGTTTCTGTTGTTGTAGCATATCAGCTGCCGCTTGCAATGTTTCACTGACAATCGTTTGCTGTTGTTGTTGTTGTTGTTTCTGTTCATTTTGTATAAAAGTTTTACTTGAAGCTCTAATACCAACGCCAACGCTGGTAACTAATTTATTATTATCTTTATAATATTTATCGTTTTCATTGCGTTGTTCTGTTGTTGTCGTCGTCGTCGTCGTTGTCTTATTATCACGAACAGCAGCATTATCTGTTGTACTGCCTGAAGCCGATAAAAATCGAAATTCACTTTCGATTTCAGGCGGTATCGGTGATGCTGGTGATGCGGTTGACGTTGGCGTTAAAGGCGTAGGCGGTGTGGATTGTGTTGACTTGTCATGCTTGAGCATGGCGGGATTAACACTTTTTGTCATTTTAAGCTGTAAATCTAGCTCCATATCAGAATCCATTTCAGTCTCAGAAAGTGAGAGCGATGTACCAGTGCGTGATATTTTGATGGTGTGTTCCTTTAAAAATTTAATATATACATTATTATACTTAAATAATTATGTATGTATATATGTATATAATTTTTACACTTACTCGATTATAGGTGGACGGCTCTGAGATATAACCATCAAAATCTTCATCCTCACTGAATAGTTCATGCGTTGGATTGACATAGGTTTCCGGTAATTTACATACAATTTGCGCTAAATCAATAAATGTATATTCATTCAGTGATGCCTGATTGCCACGTTTTGGTGGCTCTTTGCTAAACCATTGATTAAAACGTCCCAGACGTCCAGCCTTAGCCATTGTCTCGAAATAGTTTTTACCATAAACATAGCCGACATCGCGTATCTCATCGAAACTACCAAAAGCAAGCGTCTTATATTTATCAATTGGCGGACGAATATATTCACAATAATCGGAATTTTTAACTTCCTGAAATTTTTCAATTTTTTTAATAATATAATATTTAATTACTTTTTTTTAGTTTTGCTCACCTCTAGCTGTCGCACACACGAAACATAAGCTAAACGTGATTGTATATCCGGTAGATCAGGCACTTTAACCGGTGACGTAAATGGATTCCATTTTTTATAGAGAAGCCACCAACCGGATAAATCATCACCATAATTAGTTAGATCGGTATCATCCTGAGAACCAACATCAATGGCAATTATGTGCGCTGCGCCAAGATTGTGCATTACATCGGCTATTCGATATATTTTTTTTTAAATAGTAAAAAAAATATATATATACAATATTTATATTTGTAAATAATTAGTACCTACAAAAAAAAAAAAAAAAAACATTTTACTGTACGTACATACATATTTATGTAAATATATATATATACCATATGTATAACAAAATTGATCACAAGTTATTAATTATTTTCTATACGATAAAATAATTCAGTGATAATTACACGGAATAATGGATTTTTTCTTTAAAATAATTTAGCTCTCTAAAATTCGTTTAAAAAAAATAGGCGCACTCCTTTTCAAATAGTTTGCTTAAAATTCGGAAAAATTTGTAGCAAATATCGTGCAAGTCTTAAGATCGTTTGGGCTAGAATAAAAATTCTATGACGCATCTGAGATTTCTTCCTATGAAAACGTAACCGTAAACGTACAATTTATAAAATATATTTAAAATAATATTTAATTGTGATCAATTTTGTTATACAAAAAAAAAAAAAAAAAAATAATTCAAGCTTCTAGCTTTTAAGCAACTGTGAGAAAAATGCAGAGGGGATTTCATTTAGTAACTTAAAATTATTTTAATTGATATTTTTTTCTTTATGTTGATCTTATTTTTATATTTTTTATTTATATATATTTTTAAAATACACATTTATAGCTTCATGCGGGCAACGCAATCTAAATACTTAAAAAAATGTAAAAAAAAAAAAATATTTTAAATAGAAAAAAAAATACTCTATTTACTCTCTTATTTTTATATATATATTTAGTAGGTTACCTGGTACATTATTCGTATAGCAGCCGTCGAGCAATAGATGGCCGTCCTTATAATCACAGAATGGAGGAAAAACACCCGCAATGGTCATACTTGCGCGACAATAACGCCATAGAATACCTGCACGTTCGTACATAAAGTTGCATAGACAAGGACAGCGAACGATTTATAGATATATAGTTTTTTTTTTTTTTAGATGATGTGTGCAAGACAAACAAGCGACGATTTTTTGAGGACAATAAATTCGATAAAATATACATTTGAACAAATCACAAAATTCGTAGAAATTTTGTTAGAGAAAGGAAATTTTTTTTGTTACACGTATTTATATATATTTATATATTTTTTATTACCGAAAAAAAGAGAAAAAAATGAAAAATATATTATCAATTAAAAAAAAATTAATGCAAAATTAAAATAAAAAGAAAAATAAATAATCAAAAATAAAAGAGAATATTTAATTTTTTTAAAAAATTTGTAAACATTTTTTTTTTTTTTATTTAAAAATGGAATATACAATGTTTTTTTTTTTTTTAATCTTACCGCGTTGAAGATTTTAATTTAAAAAATAAAAAAATTACAAATAAGCATGGTGAAATAATTTTAAAGTTATGTATTCGCTCTCTTTTGCGACATAGTTTGCGAGCATATTAAAATAAACCATGAACGAGAGTACGAGAAAGATATATACATATTTTCTATACGCTTCGTTTAGATTGCTAGCTAAAATTAAGTCGCAGACAAGAGAGCAGACCAAACAAATACACCACCTTTAGATAATTTCACCATGCAAATAAGCATGCATACCATTCTCATTGGCTGGCATGCATGCGTGCGGTTTTTTTTTTTTTTTTTTAATTTTGCCTAACACTGAGCGCGTGCGTTGTGAAATATTTAAACGAGCGAGCGAGAGAGAGAGAGAGAGATAGAGTTGTGGGTTGGGTGTTCTTTTCAAATTTTGCCAGGCAAAAGAGAGAGATAGAAAAAATCGAAGTAGATACGAATAATTTTATGTAAACTTTACATTTTTAAGTACATGCAAAGCTAATTAATTATTTGACTTAAATATTAAGTGTATATTTTTTAAGTGTGTGTGTTTGTGTGTGTAGGACATAGACATGCATAAATATTAAAGAATTTAAAGTAGTAAAAGAATGAAAAAAATTATACTAATTAGAAAAAATCAAAAACATGCAATAAAATTAAATAAAAATATTGTATTAATTTGTTTTTTTTTATTATACAATTTAATTTAACTAAATACATACATACTTACTTTTTTTTATTGTAATTTAATAGTTCAACAAGTGAAGAGTATTTAATAATGTATAAGAGCAAGCTAAAAGCAGTTTATATAAAAAAAAAAAAAAAAAAAACATACAAACTAAGTTTTAAAAAAAGCTTAAATTTCTTACACATACATAAAAATAAAAGTAGGAAAAATTTTTTTTTTTTTTTTAATTATTACTAATTTTTGTTGCATTTTTGCTTAAGAAATCCACTCTGCATTTTTTTAAATTTTTTTTTCACGCACAATTTATATAGTTATTTTATTTATATATATGTAGGTAGGTATATATTTTATATTTGGACTAAAGTTTTTTTTTTTTTTTTTGGGTAAAATTTACCTGGCAAATTATTGACATAACCGCCATCCAGTAGTAGATGCCCATCCTTTGGATCACATAAGGGCGGCATATAGCCGCTGAGCGACATGGATGAACGTACATAACGCCAAAGAGATCCTGTATACGTATGTGGAATGTGTGTATGATATATTTTTTTGTTTGTTTTGTTTTTTTTTTTTTTTGTTTTTTTTTTTTTTTCAGGGCGACGACGTAGAAGTAGTAGGAACAAACAGGTAGGAAGGCAGGCGTGGACGGTACAAGATCGGTACAAATCGAAGACAACCCGGTATATTATTCAATGTATGTGAGTGCATTTTTTTGTGCGTGTATGTGCATCGTTGTTGTTTTGGTTTTTTTTATTTTTCGGATCAGGATAAAATGGGAATAAAGAGAGAGTGAGAGAGAGAGAAAAGAATTTGAAATCAGTGAAACGAAGGGTAGTGAAAAAAAAATTATTTGTTTTCTAATATTTTTTTTTATTATTATTGTTTCTCACGTCATAGTTAGTTTAAATTAAATCTTAAAATTAAATTAATTTCTTTAAAATTTTTTTTTTTTTGTTGATAAATGAACACATGAGCGTGAGAGAACGCAAGAGAAATGCATTACAACAAATGCGATGAGAGCGAGCGCGCGCGCATAAATGAAAGTTGTAATGCAAATGAAATGAAATGGAAATGAAACATACAAACACGAGCGAACACAACTTGACCAATATGTACGTAAAGTGGGAGAGAGATAGAGACAGACAGACAGAGAGCAAGAGTGAACACGTGCGCAAGTGCAATTAGGCAATAAAAATATAATACGCCGTATTAATAAACAAAAAATTTGTTGTTCTTTTTAAAATTTAAGTTTAGAACATTTAAATATTTGTATGTATGTTGACTATATTTGTATGTAAGTATGTTATATCATTTAATGCTACTACATACGCTTTTTTTTTCTTATTGGCAAGCTGCTGTGCTGTACTGTGCTGTGCACACATTAAATAAAAGTCTTAAAATTTGATTGAACTTTATAACAAAAAACAAAAAAACAATAAATTGGAAAAAAAGAAAAAAAAATAGTTGTGGTAGTAGTAAAAAGAGAAACGTGTGTCTATGTAAAGCAGAAAGAAATAGAACGAACAACAAACGCGCTACAACAAAAGCATAACTAAAAGTTATAAATGGTGTTTGTGTTTTTTTTCTTAAAAATTTTTTTTTTTTTTCAAATTAAATACAAAATTGTTTTTTTTTTTTTTTTTTAATTATTTAAATACATGTAAGTATGTTTGTATCATAATGCAATGATAGCAGGTGTAGTATTCCGCACACGGTTTGCTAACATAATTTTAATGCTCTTTAGCAACGTAGCAGGCTGGAGTGAAATGTCTTTAATGCTACACCTTATATAATTGCATCAAGCGTGTGTGTATAAATAAATCTATGTTCAAGAGTCTGCAGCATATTTTCTGACTTTATAAACTTTGAAAGTAACATGTTACTTTAGCGCAAACATATTGTACATAACATGGCGTATAAGTAATAAACTTTTTTATAATATTAATAACAAAATATATATTTTTTTATGCTAATATTTTGAATTATTTGGCTATAATACTAAAATATCTTTGTAAAAAAAAAAAAAAATAATTGTATTTTATGAATTATACACCAATAGCCATGTACTAGTGAGTAGTATTAAGAAAGGGAACTGTGAGAAAAGCGCGCGCTCAGCATAAATTCAAAGTAAAGCACATAAAAAATAAAATAAAATACCGAAGAAAAAGTATAATAGTTATGAAAACCAAAATGAATAGTCAAAAATCCAATAAGCAAATAAAAATATTGAAAAAAAAACATGAAAAAAGCAGAAAAGAAACATACAAAAACTAAAGATAGCTTAGCAGTGAATTGTTTAATGCCAAACTGGCCACAATACACACTCACCATTTGTGTGTATGCGATGACAGCTGGCGGTAATGTCAGTGGTTAGTGTAAAGAATGGTATCCAAAGATCCTCAATGCTTACATCGCCAAAAGTATCATGTATAGTCTTATTAAATTCACGTCCAGAGAACATTGATGTTATGGGATAGGTTAAGTCTAATAATTGCAAAAACCATTTGGTCATTTTCTAGAAAGAAAAAAAAAAAAAGAAGATATATTTCATTTTAATTTAAAAAAAAAACAAATTATTACAATTGTTTTACCTTTGACCATTCACGTGCTCTCTGCGTTACCGTCGTTATATTGCGATCAGTGCACCAAAGCGCACCCATTAACGCACCAATACTAACGCCACCAACCATATCAATGGGTATACCAGCCTCTTGTATTGCTTTTAACATACCAATGTGCGCTGCACCACGTGCACCGCCACCACCAAGCACCAAACCAATGGAATTACCAGTCAACCAACGCGCCAAACGCGAAAAATCGGAATGCATATTCGGCTCGGACAATAGCACTCGGCTATAAAGATCATTCTGTAAACAAATAAAAACATTATTTATATTTATTTTAATAGCTTTCTTTTTAACCCCACTCACAATACGATATTGACTCTTGCGCGTAAAAATTCGTTTCACACAGAGTATGTGATGATGCTTTGTCACCCAGGGACGTGCGTTTATCCAGCTTAATGTATTCGCTGGTTTTGAGTTTGTCGTCTCTGGATAGAGTAGCACCAATTCTTTTTGCGTACGCATTGCTAAACGATCAATTTCACGCTCGAATTTGCCAACAATGTGCGAGCGATCACCAAGTCCAACTATGAGTATTACATCGGCCTGACGCATACAACGTTGTGTCCAAGCGCTAAGTGACGAATCACACTGATACAGTGTTATAATAGTGCGATCTTCCTGTTGTGCCAGCCATGATGTTAACCGATATTCATTGGCTGCTTCAAAAATGTGCATACCGAGCTGCTTGCGTACTACTTCTGAGGTTAAACGTAGCGTAGGACCTGTAGTATTATAAAAAACAAAGCATATTATTTTTTAAAACCAATATTTATGTATTGTATACAACTTTTCAACAATTACCTATGGCACATAGTGAGTGATAAAGTTCGTAGGTGAACGGTGTCAATGGTACATCATCATTGACTGGCACAAGTGCCACCGTTGAGTATTTGTGCGTAACTGGATTAGCCTCAAGCGGTGCCGAAGGACCACTAGCAGAGCTACGTGTTTGCATTGAACCAAGAAAACGATGACTTAGAAAACTAATCAATTTTGTTACAACTATTGGATAACGTAATTTGATTGCATTGAATAGACCCTCTGGCAACTTGGCAAGTTCAGAGTCACGCACAGCCATTACTGTTGTTGTTCGCGATGTTTCCGTTATCATTTCAACAATGCCAACTAAATCGCCTTTGCCATATTCGCCGACGATTTCCTTTTTGCCGCTGGGATGTGTTATAATCGAACGCATACGACCACTCAACACAATATAAGTGCTATCACTGCTCTCATCCTGACGATAGACTGCGCGACCGGACTCAAGAAATATCCAGTCCAGCGCATAGTCACATTGCCGCACCAACGGTGAAAGACGACGCACAACGCCGTTACCTAAATCTAGCACAATGCGTGGACGTTTGCGCATAATTCTAAAAAAAAATAGTTAAACAATACATAAAATAATAATAATTTGAAGAAAATATTGTAAATAAAATGAATAACGTTAATCGTTCACACTCACTGATAAATGGCAGCGCGTCGTATAAATGCAACGCGACAATTGTGTTTTGATTTAATTGTGTAAGCGCTTGCCTCACCAGTGAGCATGGCTAAACCACCAACAATTTCACCCGGATGCACATAATGTATGAGCACATCGTTCTTATCCGACATGGTGCGTGAAACATCAGCATTCGTTTGGTATACAGCCAGGGAGCCAGTCATGACATACCAAACACAAACGTCCTGCAGCAAAAAGCAAAAAAAAAGTAAGTAAAAATTAAATTAGTTGTGTAGCAACTCTTACATCTGAATTTCCTTCGGTTATAAGCGTTACACCAGATTCCAATTCACGAACTTCAACAAATGGCTCAATGATGGGTGCATCCTCTTCCGTTAAGCCGAGTTCCTTAAGAAAACTCTCCACAGCCGATGACTGTACCAAACGCATATCAATTGAACCTGAATTTGCGTGCGCTTCAGCCGGTGTTAGCGAAACACGACGCGTGGAAAGATTACCCACCGATGTTGCAACGGTAATTTGCATTGTTTGTGTTGCAGTATTAGGATGTGCTGACGACGATAATTGATTATAATGTGTATTGTAATTAGTATCACCTTCATGTTGCACTTCAACATGCGAAGCTGTTGATTCCATATCAGATAATGTGTGCTCCTCACGCGATCGTCGTTGACTTGCTGGTGACATTGTATGACGCATCAGTGCATTTTGACTGATCTGCGCCTGCGCTTGAGGCTGTGATGTTTGCGATGAATTCGGTTGATTATGTGGTTGCGTTGAACGTTTATGACGCATATGATTTTGTACTAGCTCAGCGTTTAAGCCTAAATAGTTACGCAAAGCTGTGAAGAGTACACGCTGTAAACGTATCATTATAACCTGTATGACACGTATCATAATGTCTGGATTTTCATCAAAAACTTCTTGAAAGGCCTGCGAGAAAATAATTTAGAGATTAAATTTAAATTGTTGATTGTTGGTTTTTGATACATTTACATACCTGCATTGGTAGACGTATTATAACCGATTTTTCCATGGCCTTCGCTGTTACTGTTTTATAAACGCTTGTATTGCCCGACAGCACATCAATGAAACTGAGCAATGATGTTACCGATTCACCCTTACGTACTGTCTTCAGTGACATTGTACTACCATCCGCATTCGAAATAAAAACATTTATTAGACCCGATTGTACAATGTAAACACTATCATCGGCATCGGTAATCTTAAATAAATAATCGCCTGCCATTAGCTCTAGAACTTCGGTACTTTTGCACAGCTTCAGAAATATGGGCTTTTCAAAGTGTCCAAATATGCGTATACTCTGCAACATATACAATGCATCTGGTGGTACACGTTGATCGCCTTCAGCAGTTTCTTCAAGATATTCTGCTGGTGGTTCAACAGTTTTCATTTCAAGCGGTAAATTCTCACGGCGTAATTGCAATATACGCCGTGCGAAACGCATAACAGCGCGACGCTTATGTCCTTTGCCGCTATACATTTGACCGGAAACATTTTTCATCTTACGCAGCATACGACGACCATAGAAGAGCATTTTATCGCGTTTACGAAAGCGTAAACCACGCGAATCACCAGATAAGGTGACAGCCTGTAATGAACGTGTCAATTCTTCACGTAAACGTATTCGTGCAAGTCTTTTGAAATACACAAACCATACGATGAAGAGTATGGTAAGGACGGCTATGGCGGAATAGTAATACATCTGAAAAAAAGAAAGAAACAATGATTAAATGAAATGATGTTGAGGAAATAATGATATATAATATATGGTACGTCTACGATATTTATTAAGAATAAAAATTTAATTATGGAAACAAACAGACAGACGGACAGGTAGCCATGAAATGTTTCATTTAGTTTCCTTAAGTAAATACCCAACCCACATGTAGATGTGTGTTTTTTCTTCAAGATATTTCACTAATTTTGGTAACTAATATTTTGGGTGAAAAATGTGATTCTTTTTTTTTTTAGAGGGCAATTCCCATGCAAATGTCGCTGCTAAAAGCTTTAAATTTGGCATGCATTTGTTTTAACGAAGTTTTACGACCCCATGAAAAAATAGGTTCCAAAAGAATGCTTTTGGAACTACTTTAGAGGTGCAAAACAACTGTGCAAAAAGTACATGTTGCAAGCAACAAAATTCTTTTGGGAGATTAGGGAGAAGCTTAGTTATGTATAAAACTATTGTGCTGTTGTTCACGAGGTCTAGCATAAACATGAAAAAGCCACAAAAAAAGTTTCTGTGTTTGTTGTTGTTGCAATCATTTGCACTTATTCTTTTATGCACTAATGCTAGACCTCGTGAACAGCACATATGTTTATTTCTATAGCACCTGTTCCCATACACACACGCACACATTTATGAAGACTTCAAATACTTGCACTCATTTATATTGTATACATTTTGTTTTGTTTTTATATACATGCTCTTCGCCCTTCTTCTTCTTACTGCATACATTGCATTTGACATTGTCATTGAAACTTTTATTATTATTATTGTTGTTGCTATTTTCTAGTGCTCTTTTTTGCTACTGCTGCTGCAGTTGTTGTTGTTGCTGTCACAATGATTTTATTTGATTATCATTTGTTGTTGTTGTTATTATTTTTTTTTATATTTCTCTTCCGCTTTTGATTGCAATGAAGAATTGAATGCTTACAGCATGCATGAAGTAAGTTTTTCTTATATTAAGTTGATTTCATTTAAGCTAAGTTTATATAAGGACTAAACGATTAGATTAAGTGATTTAATTTTATTGGGGTTCAGGATTTGGGATTTACTTTTTAACACGTAATTTTTGGTGCTCCGACATTTGTAATTTGATCAGACCGATAACCTATAAGTTTGTAATCGACCGTCGCCTTTCCTATATGCAATGCAATCATAACTTTTATGATTCCCATAACACGAATAATTTGAAATCGTACAATTTTAATTAAATTGCAAAAGTGATTACTGATTCAATTTAGAATTTCTATGGTAAGATTTTTTACAATAAGTCTAAAATGTTGATTTGAAAATTTATATGGAAGCCATTTAAGTTAGAAAAATATTTTGTCATAAGGTATCTTACGTGGGTTTTGGATAACCAAACTTTCAAGTTAGTTTGCTCTATACTATATAGACTCCGATATCGATGATATATGAGTATATTAATTCGAATTTCGTATATTCCTTATTCTCCGCTTACCTTTTACATAAATAATGCACAAACTTAATATACCGTATGGGATGTGTTATCTTTGCATGTTCGTATCTTTTGTATTGTTGCCAACAAACTTGGACACTTTGAATATTATGTTTGATTTTTCTTTAGACAGTCACACGCCCACAGTTCTTTTCTCTCTTTTTTTTTATTCTAATATATTTATACATTATACCTACCTATTATTACTTTGTAATATACTATATTCTTCTGTGTCTATGTGTCTATTTCAAACAATATTTTTTGCTTAATTGTAAACTTGGCGGCTGCTACACTTGTTTACGTTTCGTTTCAGTGGAAGACAGATCGCTAATGCTACCCACCAATGCTAGCGTAATTACAAGTTATTTATTTTTTTATATTGTAGTAGTACGCTTTTTATATTCATTGAAACTTACAATAACTAACAGCAAAATAGATAAAGAAATTCTTTTAATAATGCCGTTGAAATATGCATAATATTGTTTTATATTGTGGTAATTTGTGAACGAAAGAAAATGTTTTATTATTGAAAATCAAATTCAAATTCTCAAGAGAAACGAAATAAAATTGATTTTTAAACATACATCTGTATAGATTTATTGACTTCCGTCAGATTATCGACTTTCGTAAAACCCATTAGATAACACTTAAATATTATGCATTTTCCAACACTAAAAATACCAAAAACTTTTTGCTACAATTTCTTAATTAGAATAAGAACATAATTTTTTTTAAAGTTTTTTTTTTAGAAACAGCGTAAAAGTTTATAAAATATTCACAGGTTGTGTCTGTATATTTAACATTCAACAAACAATGCCATTTGCTATTATTTTATCTATTATTTCAAATATTTTGGTTTCTATTCTGTTGAATGAAATTGTATATGTGACATGTTTATTAAGAGATAAAAAAAATATGCATGTTGTAAACAATTTAGCGGAAAAGTTCTTCAAAATATGCAATTGAAACTTAGCGAAAGCTACGATAAAACAAAATAACAAGATTTACATTGTAACAAAAAGAAACAAAGAGTTAATAGTGAAATAAACAAACATTTACATATGCACTTTGAAAACAAGTCAAACAATATTTTTTCAGTCATGCTCCCGTTTTCTATTTGCATTTGCGATTTGAGTAAATTCGTATGATTTCAAAGTGTTTTGACTTCGGAAACGCAAACGTTGTTTACATTCTTAAAGCATTTCTTTGCATTGCACATGGAAAAAACGGCTTTCGCTGACAAACTCATACATAGATTGACTGTCTGTCCAAATCGCAAATTGTTCTTGCTTTGAACAAATTTCAAGTTTATTTCAAAAGTGAAATTGAGAATTGAGAGGCTGGCAAACTCTAAATTATTGATATTAAAAAGTATTAGAAGCACTCTTAAAACATCAAAAAATAATTATAAAAATATTTCTCGATTGTCGGAGCACTAAAATTTGTAATTTTAAAAGTAAATCGCAACATGCGATAACAATAACGGGAACATAGTTTTAAACTTGCCAAGCAACATAAAAAAATAGAAAAATAAAAAATAAGGAAATACAATATAATAACAACATAAATTGTTAATGCATTATTTATGTGCTTAATAACGCATATTAATTTCCCAATTGTCAATTAGGCTAATAAAATAGGTGGCAACGCGAATTTTGCGCATCTTTTCATTTTATTTCCTTAACTCCCTACAATTTATTTTATTAGATTTTAATACACGTTTCACTCACTTAACCCTACACAGCCCATGCGTGCCTAAAGAGCGCACCAGGTAAATTGATTTGGCCTTTCGAGGTTAATTAAATTATAGAATACTGATTTTGCATATCTTGTGTAGGGACGACACAATTTAATAGTAAAGTGAATTGATTGCACGACAACTGCTTTCATTTTGCCAATTGGCGAAACCTAATCAGCTTCATTGACTTTGTATATTGCACAAAACTATATATACAAGTGGCTGTGTGGTGTTGGGTGTTTTTCTAGTTTCTTTTTTACTGTTTGAAAATTAAAAAATCATTTGTGCTAATGTCTAAGATTGCGGGGTCATTAAATCCTAAGTTTTATATATAATAATCCATTAACATTATCAGCTTTAAATATTTTATATATAATATTCACAAAAATTTACTCAGTCGCTGAATATACATATTTGGTTTACTTCGTTGATATTCCTGACGTTTTTTTTTTTTTTTTTTTTTTTTTTTTTTTTTTTTAAGTTTATTTATATTTTTTATATATGATTATATATTATATATAAGTATCAATCGATTTTTATCGTTACTGCAAAAGTTAATTAAAATTTTTTAACAAAAAGAAATGTTATACCGCCTTGCTTTTGCGATTTAATTTATTGTTAAATTTTATATTACATTCTCAATGAGTTTCCTTGGATTCCAGTTACAAACCGTTTATTAACGGTCTCACTTAACCTCAAATTATTCTAGATTCAACTAAATGTTCTGTTCAAAAAATTCAGGCATGAGCAGACAATAATTATTGTATTTAAACTTTGAACTCTGAATCAACTTTTTAATAACAAAAACAAGAAAAAAAAGTTCAACTTCGGTTGGACCTGTTACACATGATTTGACGTGGATAGATCTTCGTGTGCAGCATTTGTATGAAATTTTATCTTAAAATAGTAAACAAATTAAAAATTTTCTTAGAAATTTAGAAATTCACGGTCCGATTTGAACCAATTTTAAACTGGAGATTTGGCATGGTATAAGAAGCATTTGTATCATATTTGAAGCCATGAATGTTGTACTTTTGTATGAGAGCTATACCCAAAAGTGGGCGTGGCACATTGACTTTAACATAGAAAGTACACAGTACTTAAAAAGCTTAAGTTTAAAATTTCAGTTTAATATCTTTAAAACTGAGCAAATAAATCGCGCAGCAATAAACAGACAGACAGACGGACATGGCTAGATCGATTCGTCTCGTCTAGGTGATTAAGAATATATATTCTTTATAGGGTCTACGATGTGTCCTTTAATGCGTAACAAACTTTCCGACTAACAGAATATACCTGTTTTACACTATGTGTAACAGGTATAATAAAATCTATAAACATCACAGAATAAAATAAAAAAAATGTATTTTTAGATAAGTAAGATACGTAATAGTTTTCATTTAATTTTCATTTCACTTACTTCCGATTTGAAATCGAAAACATTTTGCGATTACGAGCGCATGGCGGTGAAGTGAAGAATATGAATAATAATTTTTTTCAGAATATTTTTTTTTCTATTTTTAAACAAATTCAAAACAAATATTCTAATAGTCTTTAAATATTATTAAAATCTGTGCTAGTTTTCAATTCCGATAAAAAATATTTGATATCGGAATTTTCGTCAGAGTTACGAATGATTCTGACTGATTTAAAACGATTGAACAAAAATTTCTATTATGTGAGTTAAAATTAATCTTAATATTTGTATTTGTAACGTGTGACTACAATTTATGATTTTAATAAGTGAATCACATTAAATTGATATGTTCATTTAGAAAAAATATGTATGTAAGTAAAACCTTAAAGAGAGTGGTTGTTTAAAAACCCAAAAACACAAAAATGACAATTATGATAAACAAAACCACCAGTAGCAACAAAAGCAATAGTAACCAGTCAAAGTCCCATAATGCTGCCAAATATGATAAGCCGCAAAAAAATAAATAAAAAATAAATAAAATAAATAAAATTTTTAAACAAAATAATCCATCAAATGCACAAACATAAAGACAGCACATTCTGTCAAATAAATATAAAACCCTATATTAGGTTTTAAACGATTTAAAAATAATGAATATATAAAATTGATTAGCATCGAAAGCTGAGTTGATATAGCTACATATGTACGTCTGTCCACCAGTCCTTCTATATGTCTGTCTGCCGTAGGAAACCGAGCCTTTTTACGTTACAATGAAAAATACCCAAAACTAAGACAAGACGATACTAAACGCATGCAAAAACAAGTAAAAATGTAAACTTCAGTGGAAACGAAGCTTAAATACTCGTCACACTTTTTTAAAAATAGTTTATGTGTTATTAACAGTGGCTTTGATACAACTGCGAGATGGTATGGGAGGTGGTCAATGGACTGATACAACTAAAGTTTAGATAAAAAAATATAAATAAAATTTCAGCTAAATATCTTCAGTAGTCCCGAGTAAATCGCGTAGAAATAAACAGACATACAGACGGTTGTCTCGTCGAGCTGGTCAAGAATATATAATATATTAATGTGGTTTACACGTCTCCTCAATGCGTTACAAACTTTCAGACAAACTGAATTTACCCATCACACTATGTGTGGCGGGTATAAAAACCTTGTCGAATCGCCCTCACACCTATGAATATTTTACAGGTAAAATCAAACAGCTGTATTTCGAATAGCCCCTGTCAATCTTGCCCTACGTTGAAACATACCTACTAAATTTGCGTAGATAGCGTAATCCTCAAGTGGTTATTTAATTTTGTAACAGAATGTATGTGAGAACAAGAACGTGTTGCTACATAGATAAGAGGAAAAGAGTGAGTGAGTACATAGTACATATGATATGATATGATGATGAGTTCATGACGCGCGTGTGATTATTGTCATGTGTGGTTTTACATAAAAAAAAATAAATAAAATAAAATTATAATAGTAATAAAGAATGAACTATACACATTGTAAAATTTTCAAACTTTCTTATAGACAGACACACAAACATGAAGTAAACATTTTCGTTTTCAGAAATAATATCTTCTTCTGTCTGTTATACATGTACTGTTGTTCATAAACAAAATATACCCTACGCTGTTACAAACCTTACAACAAACTGATAATGCCCGTTTTACAAGTCGTATGAAAGATATTAAAAACACAATTAAATAAGATATTCGTTGTACTTTATTTCACAATTGGCAGCTGAAACTGACGTCAATATAGGGATGCGGTTTAATGATAAAATATTAAATTTAGGAATTTATTATATAAGCAAAGTTTAACTCGGTTTCTTAATAAAAAAAAAAAAGAATGCTTCATATGCGTCACATACAGACAGCAGCTGTTTTTATCGGAAAAATCAATTACAGTCGAAGACAACACACAAACACACACACATACGCAAACAAACAAACACTCATTATATTATATTTTTTATTCTATTTGTTGTAAGTTGTGCATTTTTTTTTTTGCTATTTACATTTTAAATTTTCTTTTGAATTAGTAAGGCGCGTCGACGCATACAACAACAAAACAGCTGATAAGAAATAAACAGTTATTCCAAAAAAAAAAAAAAAAGACCGGAAATCAAACAAAAAAAAAAAAGAAGAAGACTTACCGTGTTCTCAATTTCTGTAGAAATGTATAGAAACCATTTCTCGGAGAACATAGAGCCATAACGCCTAACACCGATACGCACCAGTTCCAGAACATCCATGTGCGTTCAAAAATTCAGGCAAAAGATTTAAATTAGCGGCAGCGATGTTGATGAAGATGGCGATTTCGACGTTAACGTTGGCAGTGGCAATGCGTTGCAATGATGTACAATAACAAAAATAAACAAAACAACAAAAATAAAGTTCAGGAAATAGTGGTTTTGTTTTTATTTTTCTATGTTATCACAAAATTTTGAAATTTTTTTTTTTTTTTTGGATCGCCAAAAAAAAAAAAAAAAAAAAAAAACGCGGAAAAAGAAACACAGAAATGCGTCGAACTGTGGCAACAGCAGCCACCCACCCTCACTCACTGCGTTAATTTTATTCTTTTCTTCTTATTTTGCTTTTGCTTTTTGTATGTTTATTTACAGCCGCCCTTTAAGTCAATCAGACACACAACACACACACACATAGACATATATATTTATGTACATATGTATATATATGGTATATTTTTATATTATACACAAGGCGTCCTTTGTCCTTTTTAGCTGATTTTTTTCTCTTTCTTTCGTTCTTTCTATTTTTATTTATTTTATTTTAACACTTTTTTACTTAAACAATTTATATACTTTATAACTTGCTTTTAACTAACTATTTATATTTAAAAACACTTATTTTTATATTTATTTATTTTTACAATGTTTTTAGTGGTGGGTGCTATTATTGTTCAACGGCGTTGACGACGTCGACGACAGAGGCGGAAGCGGGGCGGCGGGTGTGCAATAATGCTTATTGCAGCTGCAAGAAGTGCAAGCTTTTTTGTTTTTAATCTTTAATTTTTTTTTGTTGTTGTTTTTTTTTATTTATAAATATATAACACATTTAGTATAATTCTCTTTTGATTTGCTTTAATTGTTGTTGCTGTTGTCGTACCTTAAAAAAAACTCTTGACAGCAACGTTCAACTGTTCATCAAAAAAAAAAAAAAAAAAATCAACAACAAACTCAAAAACAAAATAAAATGTCAGCAGCACAGCAGTCAACGAAATTTTTGATTATGCACAAAGTTCAGTTTTTTTTTAAGTTTTAAACACGTTTCAGTTTTAAATTTATTTCGATTTACTTTACTGCACTAACTGCTGCTGCCTGTTACCGGCGGCAAAGTATTTTGCACTCTATATTATTATTATTATTTATAATTAAGAGCGTAGTACGACGAACGCGACACTAAGAAGAAAAAAAATAACAACATTCTATACGCAAAGAAAGCAATTAACTAAACAAAAAAAAAGACAAGTGTCGCACATTTTTTTATTTATCGGCTGTTCGTGTCGTCGTCGCTGCTAGTGTTATTGTTGTTGTTGCTGTTATGAACAAACGAAACAGTTGTTGTTGTTGTTTCTATTGCTGTTTGCAGTAACCAAATGCGCATATTGCAAAATACCATGCATTTCATATGCGCATAAAAAATGTTCTAAAAATACCAAACATAAACACATATAAAATTGTCAATTTATGCGCGCTCAAAATTTGAATTAAACGTTTTTTTTTCTGTTGATTTAAAATTATGTTTGTTTGTAAATTTATTCAAATAAACTAAAAACAACTAGAAGCAAAGAAAAACGACAAAATCAAAGCTTAAATACAAAAAAATTAAACAATTTACATAGTCATAAACATAATAATAAATCTATATTTTTTCGCAGTGTAAATAGTTTTTTCGCAGATGGGATTAGTTGGATTCACATTACCATTTGAAATAGCATATGCACATTAGCGGAAGGATATGCCTTTTAAACGATGAATAGCTTATACTTACAAAGTTATAAATAAAACAAATGGACTTTTAGGAATATCTCAAACGGTTTAGTGACCATTTTTGAATTCTACGCCCCAAAATATTTACAGAAAATAGCTTCATGAAAAATCTGCTCTTTTTAGTTGTAAACTTAAAAATTGTATATTTTTAAGAAAATATTAGCAAATAGTTTTCAAGTGAAACAACGGAAGTTCATTTTAGACCTATGATTATTTAGGAAAAATTTCCTAGAATATTCCAAAGTTTATACTTTAGCCCATAGTTATTATTTTTTTTTTTTTTCGAGAACTCAAGTATTTTTTCATTATTTCAACAGCTTCTAACTTAACGCTATCTCTTTCCCAACAGCGATCAGTCAGATCTCGAGCTTCATTTATAATTGGCAACGATGTGACATGAATCGTCGCTGCTTATCGATAATCAAACCGATTACGCATATATTTATTTTTTAATTAAAACTTAATTAATGTACTTTGTTAACAATTTAGGTTTAGATATAATCGTTGTAAAATTAACAATGCATGTTAATGTATTTTATTATTAGTTTTATGCACTTGTTTTTATTTTTATTTATTTATTTATTTTAATATTTTTTTTTTTGGTACAAACTGTACGCGCTGCACAAAATCAGAAGCCATGAAAAAGAAAACGCTTTTCAAAATACGTCGTGATTAACAACTGTAAAAATAATGCAAAAAAAAAAAGGAAAAAAAAAAACTTATAAATAAATATTTAACAAATTTTTTTTTTTTTTTTTTCGTTATTATTATTTTGTTTTGTTGTATTTTCTTTTGATTTTTTTTTTGTTTACAATTTAAAAATAAAACCAAAAATATATCTTTACACTCTCATTACGCTGAGTCGCCGCATTGCATCGTCATAGAAATAAAATGAAGGAATTGTTTTAAAATTAAAGTGGCCGGCCTCATCTCATCTCATCCATCTTTTGCTATGCAACTTCTTCTCCTTCTTCGACTTCTTCTTCTTTTGGCTTTTTCTAAACTTCTTATTTTTTTAAGTCTTCAACACCAGGAGGCATGAATTGCATGTAGAAGTTAATAGAGCATATATGAGATATGTACACCGTGACATGGTGCGGCGGTGCGGTGCAGTGCGGAGTGCAGCGGTACAGTCGGTGTTTGCGTCTGGGGAGCATGAAATTTGTGGCGTTTTCTTTTGGTGCGCTGTCTTGGTTTGTCTTAATTGTTTAAATACTGCTTAAGTCAAGCAAATTGTATACGAATTTCAGTTAATTGCGGTTTTCCAATTTCTAATTAAAAATAAATTGTTAACAGCATCAAAAATAACAAAAAAAAAAAAAAAAAAAAATTAAAAAAACAATAAGCGAGAAAAAATGCATATTCAGTGCAGTGCGTAACAAGCGTGAAAGGTAAAGTGCAGCAGTGAAGAAGAATCGAAACGAATCACCAGAAGCAGCGCGACGTAATTTACTGTAACGAAAAGTTAAATACAAAATATGTACATATCTATTTGAGAGTATCTCTTAGATTGAATCTAAATTTAGTTTTAATAATTTTAGTTTTATAATAAAAAAGGAAAGATAAATATACTTGTTTCCCGTGTGGAGAGCGGGCGGTCAAGAATACTACCACAGAAGGCTCAACTTGACATAAGAGCCGTCTTAGGAGCGACTCCTATTGGTTATGGAATAACCTGTAAAACACACACTGGATAAAGGTGTATCAAATGCAATGGTGGCTAGTCTAAACAGAAGTACTCGAGGTGGCAGACACAGTGGCGGCAGGTGCAAGGATTCTGGAGGCCCCCACTACCGTTAGAGCAAAAAAAAAACATGACGATCCCCGAACGTCCGTACCCTCAACAGGGATGGTGCTATAGAAGAGCTCATTACTGACAGTATCGCACATTATAGAAAAATTGAGCCATCGATAGTGCCAATAGTGCTATCGTTAGTACTCCATATCTAGTTTAAACCGACGAAAGAACAAATTAACAATTATTTTAAAGATTTTACGTTTCCTTTTATTTGTACCCGATCATACATAGTATCAATCTAAGATCGGACCACGAAACAACAGACGGGATCGAGACTACGTTCGCTGATTAATATAAAATTAAAAAAAAAAATAGAAGGAAAGGAAAAAAAAGAGAATTCTAAAAAAGAGTGTTTTAGTTAGTGTTTTAAGTTACTTAATCTAAATTTAAAATCTTCTATAGACGTTGTAATACATTGACCTTGACCCTGTACTTCTTTATACACGCCAACACACACATATACATACATGCATAGACGTACATATGTACATATGTATTAATGACTTTTCCTTTTGATGCGCCCTATTTTTTTCACCAATCCAAACCGAAACACTTGGCAAATGATCAAATGAATAAATATTTGTCAACATCATACATACGAGTATGTATGTATGTGTGTGTAAGTGTGTGTGTGTGTATAAAAGGGATTAATTTGTTAATATTGTAGGTGGATAAAATTGTTACCAGAAGAGTGGTGTTTTTTTAAAGGGGATGTTTTTGCACGACAGCTGTTTCCTTTTTTTTTTTTTTGTCTTTGAACGAAAAGTGTTTATTTTAAAATAAAAGAAAATTTCTTAGTAATCAGAAACTCAATGAAAACAGATTTTGAAAAACCAAGTGGTATGTCTGCATTTTTTTTTTTGTTATTATAGTAAGATAAGCAATAGAACACTGCAACAGATTAAAAGAAAACAGAGACATCTAACATTTCACAAGGTTTTATTTAAATGTTTTGAAAATAAACTTTTCTTTCATATTTTTTTTACTTTTTGCTTTACTTTGAGCCACACTGCCAGTTACAAAGCTTTCTCTCTGCAGTTTTTTACACTGCCGCCTGAATTCGACAAAGTTATATTGCATGTATTGGAAAAATATTTAAGTTTGATTATTTTCTTTACTTTTCAATCAGCTCTTGTATGTTGTATAGAAAACTAATTTTAAACGCCTATTCAGTTATGTTATTGCTTTTACAGTACAATTAACAGCGTTTTAACAGCATTTAATTTTAAATGTTGACTGCGCTCTGTTAAAATACATACACATATAACATGCTCGATAACAGACCGCTTGGTTTCGTTTCGTTTCGATAGCAACGGCAACGATGTTAAAGAAGATTGCCGGTCATATAAATAAGAAAAAATATTCTTATTCGAATTCATTCGTGTTTGAGAGCGATTCGTGTGCGGTTGTGTTTTTTGTGTGAGTGGAACGGCGTTGTTGAATAAAATAAATAAATAAAATAAAAAAGGCAGAAAGGCAAACCAACAAATCAGAACAACAATAACGTATAAATATTTTTTTTTTTGCAGCAATCCTTTCCAATCGCAATTAAAGAGAAAACATTGTTTTTTTTTTTTTATATAAAACTATATAAAATTATTTGCCTGTGATTAACAAACATCATATTTTTTTTTTAAACAATTTGTGCAAAATAAAGGAGTTCTTTTTTTTCTTGAGTGCAAGTGTCGACTAATTTCTTTTCTTTTTGTTGCTCTTGAATTATTTTCGAAGTTCGAAAAGGTTTAAGACACAAAAAAAAAAACGTAACAAGCCGAATTAAAAGAGCGCAAACCTGAAAAAAAAAAAAGTGAACCGGCGTAATTGTTGAAAACAATAAGAAAAAGGAAAAGCCGGAAAAAATCAAAAAGTAAGCATTGTTATTAGTGTAAAAAAAAACAAAATCCTTAACAATAGTTTTTGAAAATTTAATTAAATATTCTTTTATTTTTTATTTTTTGCTAGCATAAAGAAAAAATTATGCGTGTGTAAATTAGGTGTGTAGTGTTTGGAGAGAGGGGTGTGTTGCGTGGGTGGCGAGTGTGCAAATAATTTTATACATTTGCACCTTATATATGTATGTTCGTTGCGTTGCATTTGCGCTCTCACTCTTTCCTATAGGTTTTTAGCATGCGCACACGCTCCTTTGACTCGTATATGCATGTATAAGTGTAAGTGTGTGTGTGTCATTGCTACGGCTGGCTATTACAAGAAAAACAACGACAACAAAAACACTTTACCTCTCCACTAGTCAGTTAGTCAGTCAGTCACTCTCGTTAATATGTTTCTGTCTTTTGCGTTTGACGCTGATTTTGTTGTTGTTTGTTGCTGCTGCTGCTTTGAGTTTTTGTAATTTTTCTGCAACCGGCTTTTGGCTAATTGCCTTGACATTGGCATTCGCCAGTAGCAAATAGTCCAAATAGTGTTGCCAGACTAAGTGCACTAAAAAAAATTTAGTTTTTAGCCATTGATATGTTTATTTTAAATTTTTTTGTTCCCAAATATTAAGCAATAATTTGTGCCTTTCTAAGTTTGTGCAACATTATTTTTTGTTTTAAAAAATTTAAATATAAGAACTTTCTTAATTTTCGAACAATCTGGCATTGTTGTAAAAATTTTCTTTTAACATTTTTGAGTTGTTGAAGCTTTTCTTTTAACTGCCGTAAATCAGGTTAATTTTCTCTTTAATATTGTTTATATTCATCTGTTCGTTGTGGTGGCACCTTGACTTTTCTTTGCTTCTCTTATTCCTCTTTTGTTTCATACAACTTAAAACTGCATTCCAGTTTACTTAATTTTCTAGCATTTTACTGCTGCTGCTGTCGTTGTTGTTGTAGTTGTTTTTTTTTTTTTTTTTTGCCATTGCTGTTACCATTATTTGTGCTCTCCTTCTATGCGCATTTTTTTTCTCCTGTTATTGCTGTTGTAATTGTTGTTTAATTGTTTCTTATTATGTTTTGTTTGTTATATCCATTTAATACATTTTGAAATCATTTTAACTGTTATTCTTTTTTCTTTTTTGGCTTTTTCTTCTTTGTCTTATATTGCGTGTTGCTGCGCTGCTGTTATTCTCGTTGTTGTTGTTGTTGGTTCAAATCACTTATTTTGTTGCTGTTGTTGTTTTTGCCTGTTATTGCTCTCCTGTTTTCTTTTTTTTTATCTCGTCCGCCAGTTGTTCCCGTATCGTATCGTGTTGTATATGTGTATGTATCCAGCGTGCAGTGCACTTTAGTCAGCAGGCAGCGAGCGGTAGTTGTTGTATTCAATCCTTGCTTTGTTGTGTTGTTTCATTTCTATCGCTGTCTATCTTTTCTACCATACTACTACTACTCCTGTTCTGTTTATTTTAGGGCGTGTGCTTTATTGTCAACGTTCTGTTCAGAACGTTGATACCCTATACAAAAATGAAGTTGTTCTTTGCAACATCTTTATTTTGAAAAATTTAATTTATTAAATTTAAAAAATCTGAAGAACTTTCGAAAACGATTCTTGCAGTTTACAGAACAGTTGTATAAAATCGATTTTGCGATTAGGATTATCAGAACCGTTGGAGTTGTTAAAATCTTTGATACACTTATGTATATGTTGTATGTATGTACATAAGTATGTTTTTTAGGTACAGCGTATCCAAAATCGAGCTGCTATTACAGAGAAAAAAGTCATGTATTTATTTTTAAACGAAATTATTTATTTCGATTGTTAATTTTGTTTAGTCTTCCACTTCATTTTGTACATTTTAGCCGGCCGGCCGCCCGACAATAAGCATCAAAGAGTAGAATGTGAAAATGAAATTCAATTTGAGCAACCACCAATTGCGTATAGCATAAGTTCACTTCACCCCCGCAGCAGCATCCCTCAAGATATTTTGTGCATAGGAAAATTCAGTTAATCGATATTCTGAGCGCAGACATTCATACATATGTATGTATGTATGTATATGTATCTGTACATGCATTCAATTGGAAACATATTGAATTTATATAAGTATGTATGTATGTATGTATGCGTCTAGCTGTAATTAGTATGCATTGCAATGCATGAGTGTATGTGTGTACTTATCTTTCGATCGATCGACGTGATTCATCAAGACAACGAGACAGCGACACAGACGAAACAACAACATTCAAAAGACGTTAATGGACAATGCTGCTGCTGCAGCATGCTGCTCCGGCGGCAAGCTGTAAATTGTTTGTTAAGTTGCGCTTCCCGCCGGAAGTCAGGTATGCTATACGCGTTAACAAAGACTTTAACTATGACGCTAGCGCAAGCGTCTATGAATAAACATTTTTTTTTTGTTTATTGTTGTTATTATTGCCCTGTCAAGTGTTGACTACCGGCAAAAGCTGGCTACGCTCACAAAACACAGCGGGAGCACTCTGCCAATAACAAACATACTATATATGCCTCTCTCTCTCTCTCTCTCTATTTTTGTGGTACATTGAACCATACATACATACATATGTGCATAAGACAGACACAGCAACGGGTGGCGGTGATATGCTGCTGACTTTTTGCCTCACTGTGTTGTGTCCTTGAAAAAATGTTTGGTGTTGCATTCTAACCAAAGGCGGATTGATAAGTTATCGACATAAATAGCTCAAATAAAATATCATGAAAAAACCTGTGACTCAGCACCTTATCTCCCCAAAAATCACGGACATAAAAACATAAAAATAGAAAATTTTTTTATCTGTGAAAAAATTGTTTTTTCCAGTTCTTCAAATTACTTTTTAAAAACATTTTAAATTCAATGTTTGTTGTTAAAGCAACTTCTTATTAAGTCGCTCTCGTATAGTTCCCAATTTGTAGTTAAAAGCAGTTTTCACCTCCTGCTGTGTTCAAATTTCACGCAAGTCAAAAACTCTCCTTAAATTGTGCAGGCTTTGTATTTTGCTCTTTCCTTTTTTTTTTTTTTTTTTTTTTTTGTATGCGCAAAGAGTTGCTTCGTTTTTTTTCTATCTCTTCGATGAAACATTCTACCGGCGCCCGGCACAATTTCTTTGTTCATGTGTTGTCCATATGTATGTTTATGTGTATGTACATATGTGTGTGTGTATATATTTTCTTATTGTCACTTTTTAGCTATAATATACTCCCCCACAAGTTTACTCATACATAGTGCATACATGTGTACATATTTATGTCTGTCATCCAAATCCAATGATGCATTGCGAAGTGTTGTCTCTGCTTCGTATGGAGTTTTCATTGCTGAGTCATGTTTGGTAACAAATTCTTAAATTTTGTTGTCTTCTTTATACCCGGTACACATGTTGTGAACGGGTATAAATAGTTTGTCGAAAAGTTTGTAACGCATTAATGGAGATATTCTTGATCAGCTCGACCCATGTCCGTCCGTCCGTATGTTTATTTATAACGAATTTTTTTATGGGTCTTGCATTTGCATGGTGCATAAAAGAATAAGTACAAACGATTGCAAGAAAACTTACACAGAAAATAAAAGAGATTCTGTGTTAGTTGCCATTATTCTTTTATGCACTCATGCTAGACTTCGTGAATAGCACAATTGTAAAATTCACTTTAAACGCTTAAGTCACTTTTTTTTTGTGGAAACCCTTTTAACTTAATTTTCGTTATGTCTTAAATCGGCTTTAAACGTCTTTGATGGTAGGCAACAAAAAAGAAAGAAAAAACAAAATAAAATAAAAAAAAATTCAAACTAATATTAATGCGTGCACATCCGATTGCTAAAAGCAGTCATTTAGAAATGTTTCTACGGTTATTTCCTTTTTAAATCGGTTTGCAATATGCACTTAGGGCAGCCACACACAAGGTTTGTTACAAGTACGGCGGAAATATACTCGAAACCTTACATTTGTACGAGTATATTTCTTTCTTTGATCGTTTTTTTGCATTGGCTTATTACAATATTACATATGTTGCAATTTTTTTAATGCATTTAAATTCTTGAAAACCGTTTGACCCTTCGGAAGGAACTCAAAGTGGACAACACCACGATAATCAAAGAAAATGGTTTCCGGATGATTAATGTATTGATGAATGTGTATATTCTATAGGGTCTTTCACGCCTTCTCTTACCTTTTACACCCATATTAGATTATATCCCATTTACAGTGCGTCTACAACTGTTGGACTTTCTTAAAATTTAGAAACAATCTTCCTAATTTTCACTTCATATTTTCAAATGAGATTTTTTCACTCCCAAAAAAAAAAAAAAAAAAAAACACAGATACAGTATGACGCATTTAATGTATCACATTTTCATTCAACTGTGGCGCCCTCCAACTCGAATTTGACTTACAATAAGATTCGATTCGTCGTTAAAATAATATTGTTCTTATTTTTTTATATAAATTTTCTGCACTTTATCAACACATTAAATCGTGTATCTTGCAGTGCACACCCTTAGTATAATTTTCCGCTTCTTCGAATATTTTTTTATAAATAGTAACACGATTATTCTCTGACGCAGTTCTTTCATTCTACTTATTATTATGTATGGTATCTATGTACTATATACATAGTTGGTTGGTTAGTTCGTCGTATAGCCTTGATGTTCATGATATGCATGTATATTCCATTGGAGTTTTCTGACATTATGTACATGCATACATACACATACATAACATACATACATACATATGTAAGTACTGAATGCGGAATTGATAATGCATTGACTTGACTTGAGTTGAGTTTTGTTTCGTCATGAAATCAAGAAAAGGGTAAGCCGTCGCTTTGTAGTTCACATACATATGTCTGCATATAAAGATGCGAGGTGTTATCGCTGTACTAAACATAAATTACAAAAAATAACAAAAAAGAACCCTGAAGTCGAGTATGCTCGACTGCAAGATACCCTGTACCCAATCTTTATGTACCTTAAGTTATGTTCTCTTTTACTACCATACCTCATTGAATTGGATTTATCTTTGTATAGGGGCTATACCTAAAATTTTGTTGGGCCTACCCATGTTGGTCTATTTCATTGGCATAGTTTATACCAAACTTACACTTATAGGGTAGATTTCTATAAGGGGTACCCCTTAAAATGGGTCTAGAGAAAAACCGTTTGCAAGTGAACACTTGACGGCCTAGGAGAGTCTTAGTTTCAAATATGGTGGCCCTATCTTTTAAAATCTCCGAAATAATCTCTCTTATATGACAGACAGACGGACGGACGAACAGACGGACAGACAGACAGACACAAAGCTAGTTCGACTCCCCTTCCAATGCTGATCAAGAATATATATACTTTATAGGGTCTATCTTGCCTCCTTCTGTCTGTTACATACATTCGCATAAACTTATTATACCCTTTTACCCTTTGGGTACAGGGTATAAAAAAAAAGGAACAGCAAAAGACGAACGGAACGAGCGAACGATTTATCGAGTACAATGAAAGTGCATCATGAAAGTGAGCAGCGGCAGCAAGCACTTCAGCTGCAAATGCTGCAGGCTTTTTGAATTTTTCTTCTTATTATCTGTTTTACTTATTCTTTTGCTCATAAATTTATAAAATTAAATAGCATTTCTGTGATAAATTCAGCGCTGTTTTTTTTTTCTTACAATATTTTCAAATAGGATGAGAAGTACAATAAGTACTTTTGTTTTATCAGGCGTTTGCGTTCGCTTCGTTCGTTCATTCTTTCATTGTTGATTGTTAATATAGGATGTTGTTGTTGTTTCTGTTTCTGTTGCTGTTGTTTGTGTCAATTGATATGCTGTGCGCATACTACATGCTGCACATGAAGCACAATTGCGCTGCATAAATATTTCGGAGAGAAGTTCAATCACCCGGAGAAACGACAATCAATTCAATGTTGACAACAACGACAAAGACGGCGATGGCGACGACGATGACGATGACGACTTCCGTTTTTCTAAGGATAAGGCAATATACTCGTACAAAATTACAATGCAACGTAAACACAATTAGCTTGCCATGAAAGTGTCAGTGGTACAGTAAAACCATTTGATTAGTTGCTTAACTTAATGATTTGTAGAAGAATCTTTATATCCGATTCTGTCTGCCGTGGCCTTTGTTACTGTGGATTTTGTAGCACCGGTACTCAGCGTCTCTGGACCTCAAAACTCTATTTCACCTTTGCCTATCGAAACCGAAGGCATAATTCTTTGTTGAATTCCAAAGCTTATGTTTTTATTTATTGCTAAAGTGGGCAAGGAAACTACTATCTGCAGAGTTGTATTGTAAGCCCTTACTGATAAGATTTCTGCTTCTAACCCTTGTCTTTGTATGAATATAATTAATTTTATGGGTTCTCTGTGGATGTGTTCTCCTAACATCGACATCCTGCTTCTTGCTATAGCTTCACATTCTAATAGAATATGAATAGAATAGTCTCCTCAGACTACCACAGAATCGGCACTCGAGAGCTTGCTACACTCATTATATGCATAAGTCACAGTTTCCCATTAGAAGCCCTATCATGATCTTTAGCTGGCTTCTGCTCAGCTTGACTGAATGTTCTGGCAACCTTAGAGTTTATTTCTTTTAGTAGTTTGGCTTGTGCATGTCCTGTCTCGATGCCCTTTCTTAAGAACCAGTACTCATTCCTGGCCTGTTTCCCAATGGGACAATTAGGTTCAAAGCAGTGGCATTAACTGGGATGTTCGAGTGCTCCGGTACCCAAAATAGTTGTACTGTATGTGCCACATAAGAGTACAATCGATACAACAAAATTTTCATTATAAATCTTTAATACTAGATCATCATCATAGCGATTTGACTCAATTTTGCAAGCGGTTACTCTAACTGCCACAAGATCAGATCGTGCAGTAAAACAATGCTTGCAGCAGCATTTGCTGCACGCTTAAACTGTGGCAAAGCAGAAATTCTTTTTTTTTTTTTTTTTTTTTTGCAACTTATTGGCTGAGTGAATGAGTGAGCGTGTGTACAAATTACCGCTAGAAGCGTGTTACGGCAATGGTGAACGTGTCAGACAGACAGACAGGACAGACGTACGAACGAGTGAATAGATAATACAGTAAGCCAGCGCAATGATGATGATGCTGCTGCTGCCTGTCTGCTTGTCTGCTTGCCGTTGAAAAATATATTTTAAAAAAAATATGATTTATGCACCAATTACATGCATTTCATGTACATATTTATATTTTGCCATTTGTGATGGCGCGTTTTAACATTTTAAAGAGACGTAGCGGAGCAGCGGCGGCAAACTGTTTTGGGTTACAACGTTGAAAACGACGGCACTGCTGGAACTGGAAATATAAAATATATCAAATCATAATAATAGTGTCGGCGCAAATGTTGCATGATTGCCTACTACAAAGAAAAGAAAAAAAAAAAGTAAAGAGGCAGCAGATCAAAAGATGAAGCTAGTCAAAAGACGTAGAAGTAATAAAAATAACTAAAATATAGAACGCGCTCTATAAATATCGTTTGAAGAACTAAACTAAATTATATATTAAACATATTTGAGGTCGCTTCGCAACGTTTTATACAGGATTTATGTAGATGACTGAACTGCAACTGTAAGAATGCTAAGTGGGTGGGTTATTAACTTATCTAAACTGTATAACAAAATTTATTTAAATATGAATTTCTTCGATTATTTCTTATTTCGCACTCGCACAAATTTCAAAATAGAAATATTCACTAAAAAAAACCAAGTTGCCTCGATACACTCATCACATGCCACACAAACACAACACAACAAAACATCCCCTTCGGTTCACTTCTGTCCAATACGCCACATTAAGCTAGTTTTACGCTACTGGTTGCTGCTTCGTTGGTTGGTCAGACGCGACCGTGTCGTGCAACTTTCAAACATCGGACAACAGCCATCAACATTAGCAGCAACACATCAACATCAAAAAATCAAGACCAAGCAACGTTTGTGCCTGAACTGAACTGGAACAGCTTTGCTGCTGTCTACGAGTATCGCGTGCTGCTTGCTTCATTGTCCATCGATCGATCGAGCGTGCGTTCGAGTGATCAATTCCTGTAGCATTTCTTTTGCCTTGTGGCATACCATACCAAACCATACCATACCACATACAATACCATTGCAAGAGCATTTCGCTCATTTCAATGCTATGACAATTGAATAAATAGCTATCGAACGATCCGATCCGATCCGATTCGATTCGATCCATCAATCGCAATCACAATCGAGGCTTTCTTCTATTGCTTGATTTGATGTTGCAAACGAATGGCCGACCGACCGAACGATCAAAAGACCGATAGATTGTTATATGGTGTACACCTATGTACATGCATGCATACATATGCATTATACTTTTATTTTATATCTAGAAATCAAGTCACCCAAAGACATCTCTTTTATTTTTCTTCATCTTCATCAACATCAACATCATCCAATCCGCATCATCGTCATTCTTTCAAAGCGTTGCAATAATAATGTTGCTGCTGCTTCAGTTGCTGCTGCTGCTGTTGTTGTTAAACTCAAATCAGCGCAAAAATCTTGACTTGTGTGGCATGTGCCAAACAGGCACTTAGCGCAATTAAGCTCACTCTGCGCCATGATCAAGGCCAGTGCGCGCGTGAAGTGCATTTGCATCCAAAGTAAAAAATGCGCTAAGCTGGTCGCAGCCGCAGTAAAGTTAATGAAATGAAATGAAGCACATGTTTCGTCCGTCCGTCCGTCCGTCCGTCTGTCGTTTGTTCGTTCGTTCATTCGTACTAGAAATTGCTACTCTTCTTTTGTTTTTTCACTCTTTCTCCGTAGGCGTTATTACTCTTTTTTTGTTGTTGCTGTTTTTGCTGTTGCCACTAATTGAAATTGTATGCATTGCGTAAATTGCGCCTTGTTGTGCTCAACATAAAATTCAATTAATTTATGTCGAAAATTTATTTATGTCGAAAAAAGAGAAGCGTAAAACGTTTACGGCGTTCATACATATACAATATTTGTATATCTCAATCCCATCCATTTCGGCATACTTTACCATTGTCCAAAGGGTTCTGGTGTTCTAGCCTTAATGCATATAGACTAGAGATGAGCACGGCATAAAAATTTTGGGCCGATTCCGTCCGTTCCGAAAAAATGGCTTTTCCCGATCCCGATAACCGACGAGTGCGCTTTTCTTCTAACGTCCTGCTTCAAATTCAAAAAAACTTTCTCACTGGTGGCTGATGAAGTTGGAACGTGAAGAACTTATCTAGCAAGTTTTTGGAGGAATTTGCACACAGTTGAACCAAATTTTTAAGTCCCCAGAACAATTTTGGATCCCAATCCCAAAATTTCGCGACTTGAGGGAATTTCGAGATAGTTGAGATACACCTAAAATTCTCGCAAATTTTAAAAGATTCCGGTTTCTGTTTAATCCTCAAAACATTTTTCGTGACTCGCGGGACTGCCGCACGTCGCCCATCTCTAATATAGACGTTCCACGTCTAATATGTGGTAAATTCTACAATGCCTCTCAGACTTTTATTTATTTTATATATTTTTTTTTTATTTTAATAATTACTACATTGATGCAGAGTTACCTACACAATATTTAGTTTCTGTCTGTGGCTTACCAAAAAAAGCTCATCTTACAATGTTCACCTTCAACAACGTTGCTATTTTTTTTCTTCTTTGTTTGTAATTTAAGATTTGATTGATTTGATTTTAATAATAAAGCGCAACAAACTAGTTTTGTAAAACTTAAGTGCAACACAATTTCAAATTGCGGCTTTCAATTGAAAAAAACAAAACAAAAAAAAAATAATTATTTTTGTTAAAGTTACAGTAAAAGCGATCAGCTCAGCTGTACCTAAAATAATCATTGAAGTTGATTAATTAAAACCGCTTTTTTATTTGTGATTGTATTAAAAACCGTTTGATAATCACAAATTTCTCTATTTTCGGATACAAAAATTTGTGTTTATTAATTTTATTACTTCTTTTCTGTTTTCGGTTTTCTTTTTTCTGAAAATTTTTGCACCTACAAACAACTCAATAAGAGAAATGTAGTAGAAATTATTTCAATAGAATTAATTTATTTTAGACTGATAGCTACAAAAGCAGAGAGAGAGAGAGAGAGGGAGAGAGAAGTCGCATATGAACGACTATATAATACGCTGCTTAAATGTACTTTATGATCGTAATTGATGATGCCAAACATAACTAAAACGAAGCAGCACAAGTGTATAGTCGATCTCGGTGGGAAGTAGGTACTATAGTTGTAGATCTTGAGTAACGATTCTCATTAAAATATTAAGCCATGACTCAGAGATTTACTCTAGAAGCGAAAGCAATTTACTAAAACTCTAATTCCTGGGCCTTGTGAAATTTATTCATTATGCTTGACTGAAAATAATAAGAATTGTTTTAAACATCCTTTTGAACTTAAAATAGTTTCAACAAACAAATTTTGTTTGCATATTAAAACTTAAAAATGGGCGTTACTTAGTTTTGTATGAAGGAACTTTGAATGCGAATCGGGCTTACCTGCAAAAAATTACTTTCGTTGATTTTTTTTTACGGTGATTTAAAAATCGCAATGTCTTGTTTTTAGTGAATATGTTCAGTTAGCGGCATTATGTGTAACACTTTTTGCAAACAATAAACTTGGCTACTAATTGTTAATTGTTTTTCGCGAACTGCGATTTTATCACAGTTTGCAATCACTGTGATTTTCAAATAGCAGTCGCTTATCGCACTGCGACATAAAAATCACTCTTTTTGCCTTATGTCTTTAATTTTAGCTTGGTAGCTTTAAAACGGAGCATATACAATAGTTTCGTCGAGCTGTTCAAGAATATATGTACATATATAGTTTATAGGGTCTAAGATATCTTCGGCGTTACTATGAGTTACAAACTTTTCGACAAATTGCTAATACCCATTTCGCACTTTGTGTGACGTATATAAAAGCATTTTTTTTTTGAATGATTTGTTTCTTTCGTTTATAAATTTGCATAACAAGCAGAAGAGTGAACGTTATAACTACGCGCAACTACAATACAATCCAATCCAATCCAAGTCAAGTCCAGCGTTTTGTTGTGCGTATTTTTGAATTGATTTGGATTTCATTACTTTCGTAGCGGCTGCGTTGCTGCTGCTACTTGAACGGTTTTTATTTGATTCTAACGGTTTTCAGCAGCGAGCGTCTCTTCTTTGTGTTGATATCGTTTATTTTTAGATAAAAAAAAAAAAAAAAGATACATCTATCTATGTATTATGTAGGTATGTATGCATGTTCATGTGTCTAACATTGCTCTTGAAACTTTTACTTTTAATAAATTTTGTTCAGCATCGTTCAAATCGCTGAATCGCTGAATCGTTCGCTTGACTAATTGATTGCACTTTTGCCGCTTTCTAAAATATCTTTTTTTTTTTTTTTTTTTTTTTTTTTTGTCTTTCTGACGTTTTTAAAAACGTTTTTTTTTTTTTTTTTTTATATACGTTGCTGTTGTTGTTGTACTCGTATTGCACGACGACGTTGCAAAAGGTGTTTGCCTCGTTGCACCCAGAGCATTAAAGCATGATGCTATCGACTGGCCGACTGCGTGTGAATGCTTTCGACCAAAAGATAAAAAATAAAAAAAAAAAAAAAAATTTCGCATTAGCTAATGAACAAAATAAACTAAAATCAAAATGTTTTTTTTACAATTAATCCAATTAATTAAATAAAATTACTGACTATCAACACGGTCTGTCTTTCTACCGAGACCCTCTTCAAAAAGCATTCATGCATCCATTCAATCATGTCATCAATCAAATGATATACTCTACTTAATCTACTGCAAAAAAAAATAATAAATAAAATCAAAATCAAAATAAAAACTTCATTTTGGTTAAAATAAAATGAAGACAATTAAATAGAGTTGCAGCAACAATGGATGATGACGACGACGACGACAACAATTGCTGTAGCTGTCGCTGCTGCGCTAGTTTTTTAGCAACCAAATCAATTTAAATCCAGTTCAAGTTGAAAACCATTTAACGATTACAACAAATGCTGCACATGGTGGTTATGCCCAATCAGAGAGATTGTTGTTGACTATTAAAATTGGTCGTTCATTTAGTTTAAGCTTTCGTCGCGCACACCATGGTGTTTTTTTTTTTTTCATTAATGTTTACCAAGTAATTTTTCACATCAATTTGCACAACGCCGCTATCAAATTACCAATTGCGAATGGATGCATTAAAGTCGTTGCTGTGCAACTCTTTCAAAAAAAAATAAATAATGTACATAACAAACAAATTTATGCATCTAACTGTGGCATTTTTTTTTTTTTATTATTATTATTACTCGTATTATTCGTTTGATTATTATTATTATTGTTATCATAGCGCATACATAATGTCAAATGAATTTTGTCGCATCTGGTTATTGTATCTGTACCTGCAAAGTATCTGCAAAGCTGTCGCATATCTCACTTAAACTATTTTTTATGTTTTGACAGCTTTTAAGTATGTTGTTAAAAGTGACACTTTTTCTTTTTTTTTTTTTTAATATTATTTTTTTTTTTTTTTGTTAAAAGTGTGACTGAACTTTGAGTGAATGGTTATAGTTTCACATAAAATTATATACACATGTGTGCACATATATAGTATCTGTGTGTATTTGCATAAAGTTTTTTTTGAATGAATTCATTACAGATTAAATGGCTTTTATCAGTTTGATCTTAATTTAATTTTGATATACCGTATATATTTCTTTGTAGTGTGTCCGTAGTTAACGGAAGCCATGCATAATACAACACAGTATTCCTGTGACCAAAAACGCAAAACTAGTTTTATAAATTAAAAAATCTTTTTTCTTCCTCATCAATTTCGTCCCCTTCAAGTTTCCAGCCCGAAGCATGCCAAAAAGTCTTCTTTAGGTATAACCTTCAGAGCGCGCGCCGATTTACGTTGAATGTCTTCAATCGACTCAAAACGGTTTCCTCGGAGTGGTCTTTTGAGTTTTGGAAATAGCCAAGAAGTCACACGGAGCCAAATGAATAAGGTGGTTGCGGAACGATATTGGTTGCATTTTTGGCGAAAAAGACACGAAGAACCCGCGCACTTTTTCAAGAAAATTTCGCAACTTTCAAAAGGGTATTTATTGATCCTTTTGATACGCCAATATCATCAGAATTGTCTCTTATACTTACAAACTTACACTGATTCTTTTACTTTTTGGATGTGGGCATCGTCCGTTGAGGTCGATGGTCGACCCGGATGCTCTTCTTCTTCCACGCGTTCTCTACGTTCTTTGAACAATTTATACCAATCATGTGATGTTGTTTTGGTAGAGCTTGGACTCCGTAACGTGTCTGCAGCATTTATTCTATTCAGAAAACAAAATTTTATTGCACTTCTTTGTTGAATAATCGAAAAAAATAATTGAAAAATGCCAAACACCAGACTAACACAAACAATAATGAATATTTTGACATAATCGTTAGGCATGGAAGTCAGTAACAGTTGTCCACCTAAAATTATATTCATTAATTATTGAATTTTAGAAAAGATTAAAAACCAAAAAAAAATTTTTTTTATATTTTTTATAAAAAAAAAAAAAAAAAAAATAAAAAAAAAAAAAAAAAAAAAAAAAAATAAAAAAAACAAAAAAAGATTTTCTGTAACACCCTTGTTTAAATTGGAGTTGTAAAAAGTCTTACATTTGTTGAAATTAAAAAAAACACATAGATAACCATAAACAAACCGTAAAGCATTTAAATAAAAGAAAATCGTCCTGACATGTCACTGGCGAAAATTTTTTTTTTTTTTTAATATTTTTTTTTTTTTAAATTACTCTTTTTTTTTAATGTAAAAACAATTTAACAGCCCATTATAAAGCATTTAAATTAAATAATAAAAAAAATGTTGACTGGCTAGATTTGAATTTGGTGGGTCTTACAGCAAATACATAAGTCACACAGATTTCTACTTGCAAAAAAAAAAAAAAAAAAAAGAAGAATTAAACAAAGCGTAAAACAGTTAAATAAAATTATTTAGCGATTAGATTTGCGCTGACAAGATTTGAAAATAACTCCATTGACGCATTTGTCACAAGATTACATTTTCATTCTTTAAATTAACCTATTAAGCGCCTATTACGAAAGAATCGTGACCTACTTTGAGCCCTAAACGCGTGCCATCGCTTAGAACAAAATTTTAAAAGTAATTTGCCATGTTACTGTACGCTCGAGAGAGAGTAGAGAGAGACCTGAATGGTGTAAATTCATCCGAGCCCATAACATTTTCTTATACATGATCCGTGATTTCTCAGTTTAAAGTATTTTAAATATCTTTTAGCTTTTATTCTGAACAAAACTTGACTTTTTCTTTTCTTCTAAATTTTTCACTAAACTGTATCTTCTAATAAAAGCTTAAAGTATTTATTTTCTTCTATAAATTCCTGGCTCTATTAGTGCACATTTCCGATTTAAATTATAAATTGCATTATTTAGCGAAATGGAATTGCAACAATGCCAATTAGAAGCGTTGCGGCAACAACAGCATTTTCTTTCTTTCTTTATTTTTTTTTTCCTTCTGTTGCTACTTGAAGCAATTTTTCGCATTGAAGCAGCAACATTTTTATAAAAAAATAGAAAAAAAAAAAATTCTATTATTACCAAAAAAAAAAAAAAAAACAAAAAAAAAAATGCATGTTACTATTATTTGCTGTTGCGGTTTGTGCTAAATGTAATCCAACAATACACCTGGCTACCGCAAGATGTCTGGATGCACTCGTAGCACTATACTATATGATGTATTGTGTTCATTTGTATTACATATACAAACTGGAATAATAGCTAAAAGAATACTATATTAAAAAAGAAATAAGATGTACACTCAAACTATTAAAAAAATTATAAAGAAGGCTAAAAAATTCAAAACCAAAGCTTTAATGCACATTGGACATATTTTCAAATCTCTTTAAATTAAATTAAATGCCTTAAAATTATCAGAGTTAATTTTCTGTTTGAAATTTAGGCAAAAACTAAAGCTCCGCTAGACGGACTAGATTTAAGATTTTATAACATTCCCCTAGGGGAAATGTTCTATATTTTTCGAAAATTTTTAAGAAGACCCTTAAATTTCTTTCGAAATAAAAAACCTTTTTTTTTTATCAGATAATATTTAATGGTGCCACAACTCCACTGAAGTTTTCCATGTAAAAAATTGTTAATATTAAAAAATAAATGATTGGATGCTAATCTACGATCATTTATGAAGAGAAACATGCTTCTCCGGTAAAAAAAAATATATTAATTTTCCAGGCTTCTACACTAAGTTAACGAAACAACGGTTATTTTCCAATATAAAATACATGGGAAACTTCAGGGGCTTTGCGGCACCATTAAATATTATCCGATATAATAAAAAGAAATTTAAGGGTCTTCTTATTTTCGATATAGGACAATTCTAGGGGGTGAGCGCATAACGTTTTTTTGCACCACCCTTATGTATGTATATATGCTCCATATTTTTTAAAACATTTCAAACTTACCGAAAAATTATAAAATACTCGTTTAAAAAAAAAAAAAAAAATTAAAAATAAAAACAAGAATGGAAAAATCAAAGCAGCAGAACAAAAAAAAAAAAAAAAAACCGCAAGCTAGAACAAAGATATAAAAAAAGCATTGTTTTTCACTATGCTACAATGTTGTTGTTGTTGTTGTTGTTGTTGTTATATATGATGTTCTTGTCTAGTAAGATACTATTTCACATTCTTTGGAGAAAGAGAAACAATGACAGAGCAACACCCAACACAAAACGCAACAAAATAGCAATAAGCAGCAACGTTGGCTAAAACTACACTAACCGACCGACAAGCAACAGTTAAAAAGCAAGCAACTAACCAACACAAACACACACACACACATAAGTATTCCAATTGGAAATATTTTTATATGCTGTTGGAAAAGTAGAATTTCATTTTTATTTTAATAAATTTTCTGCAATATTCGTACCAATCTTTCGTATTGTTGGCTCAACAAAAATTAAATATTTGCTTATCTAGAAAATGCTTTTAGCCTTTTTCTCTCTCGAACATTTTGTGTCTGGAGCGAATTAAACAGAAAATATCTCAAAGACAGCAACTGCTCCAATATGGATAAACAATATTTGAGCTCCAAAATCTAATAATGTGTATGGCAGATATTTCCAGACACATTTTGATGTATGGAAATTTGAAAATAGAACTATGAATAATTTTAATGAAAATTTAATACAGTTCTATACGTTTAAAGTTGACTGTATATTTCAACGAAAATAAAGTATGGCATATAAAAATAATAAAAAGAAAAGGAGATATAAACATGGGTTAAATACGTGGCAAAGAAGTCAGACGTAGTTGTGTGGCGTTCGTTCGTTCGTTCAAGCTATGATTATTTTTAGAATATTGCCTGTATGGCTGGTCTGTCTGCTTGCCTGCCTATATATGTAGAGTAGTTCAGTGCATACTTTCAAAGAAATAGAGTTTGAAACGTTCAAAACAACCATTCTAGTCAACCGCTAATGATGATATTTTGTGTCTAAGCTTTTAAATAATCTTTTATTATTGCATGATGATGTCTTGCTTTGTTATCATTGAAAAAAAAAAATAAAATAAAAAAATACGCAGAAATTTTATATCTTGAAATTGTGTAGGCTTTGTGCGTTTATATTGTACCTTCAGACAGACGCACTGTCACGACGTGAGGTTTTCTTTCTCTAACGATTTATGTGTGGTACTTTTAATAGAAATGTAGATCTGTGTAGCTAGCTTGTTGGCTTGGCTTAGCAACATTTGTGCGTTCACCTTTGTTGCATGCTACTCATAGATAACTCATTAGATGATATTAATATGTATTACTGCTGCTTGGCTGACTGAGTTGGCTCCGTTTGTTGTTTGGTTGCTAAGCAATTTTAATGAATGAATAAGCAACATGTCAGCCTGGCTGCTTGACTGCTTGGCTGCTTGGTTGGTTGGGTGCTACGCAAATTAATTAAACTACAAATATGAACTTTAACTCAAACGCTGCGTAACTTTTTTTTTTTTTTTTTATACCCGCCACGCATAGTGTAAACGGGTATATTCAGTTTGTCGGAAAGTTTGTAACGCATCAAAGGAAGCGTCGGAAACCCCATAAAGTATACTATATGCATTATGGATCAGCTCGACGAGACGAATCGATTTAGCCATACCCGTCTGACCGCCTGTCCGTCCGTCTGTCTGTTGCAATGCCTTTTTTCGGAAAGTTTTATAGATATTAACCTGAAATTCGAAACTTAATCTTTTTTTATCGTATGCAGTTTATATGTCACAACCTAGGTGCCACGACCACTTTTAGATATAGTCCCCCTACAAACTTATCACTTTTTTCGTGTTTTGTTAGAAAATAGTTATTATTTTTGAATGTATTTACTACAGATTGGGTTAAAACACTTTTAAAGGCATCCAATATCAAAAGCAAGATGCCACGCCCATTTTTAGGTATAGCCCCTATGTGGCGGGTATTTGTGCTTCGGTGCTACCGAAGTTAACGTCTTTTCTTGTTTTTGTTTCTTTTTGAATGCCTTCATTTTGAAAAGAAAATAAAAATAAAACTAAAATTTTATTACGCATGCGCAGCGAAAATAAATTTCGCACAGGTGTTGGTTGTCTTTTCTAGACTAACAGAACTAAGTAACGAACGACCTGACCTGGTCTGATATGCAAAGTCATCATTAAAAATAGAAACCAAGTATGTACTCAAACTAAAAAGAAGAAGAAGAAGAGCGTTATGAAAATATGTAAATGACACACACAGCTGTTTAAGATAACAGTAGACTCTATCTCATAAGAGCTGTTAATCATTTTTTTTTTTTACTCTGTTATTATCTATTGCAGCGTTACGCAGTATCAGACTGAGTCCGTTATCAGAGCAGCAACAAAAGCGACGTCATTGTATCGATCGCTTATTTATTGTGAATATGAATGCATTTGAGTTAGAACGCAAATTTAACTCTTTTATAACAAACATATTCGTACAATGCCATTCATTCCATTCTATTTCCGTACAAATTATTATCAGCATCGTGTTTATCGATTCCAATGAAATCAATGTGCTTGCTGCTGTTGTTGCCAATAGCAAAACAGAAAAAAGAAAAATACTCAAATTATATTAATGTGCACAATAATTTTGGTATAGGCTTTTTATTGAAATTTTAATTCAAATTTTTACTAAACTTATCAGCCTCATGTTTTTAATATGTACTGATTACGCCTAGTTAAAGCCTGATGCAGAGACGACGAAGTGTTAGTCGGCGACTGTGTCCCTGACTAGTCAGTGACTAAAGCGAGTGGACTACATAGTCAGAAAAAAGTGAGTGCAGTCAATTGAACCCAGCCAGTGCTGGGGTTTGTATAGTAAAGGTGGAAAACTATGATAGTACGATTAACTATCAATGATTTAATACTATCGAGCTACCGTACTATCGATGGTTCAAATTCTCCATGCTTTCTTATCAATGAGAATTGTTGAGATGTAAGATTTTCAGTGCCATATACTGCATATATAATTTACTTAGCAGATGGGACTATAGTAGACTTTCGATAGTTTAAAAACAAAAAACGTCGACTATCGATAGTTCTCCACCTCTTGTCTGTTTAGTGTGAAATGAATATTAACAGTGTTGTAAGGTTTATATAGCATTAAAACTTAATTTAAGAAGAGTTTCCTCTCTCACTCTCTTTATTTGTTCTGACTTAAATGTTACCGTTATGCCGTATATGTATGTATTGTATGTATTTTTAAAGCTTCATACTTAGTAAAATGCAACATACTGCGTAGCAACAGAAAGAAAGAAAGAAATAGAAACAAAACACCTATTGCGCTATTGCACTGCAAGCAATACAGTTATGTATGTATGTGGAGTTAAAATAATAACAACAACAACATAAGTCAACGAAGCAAAACAATATTAATAATAAATACAATAACAAAACCTTTATAATAAGAATAAGAAACAAGTGCGAAAGAGAGCAAAAGTAAACATTTATTAAATAAATAAAAAAAAATAGAGCAAAATCATAGCTGTTGCTGCGCATCGATTGATGTTGTTGTTGCCATTTACTATTATTGTAGTTTCCGCAAATCAATTAAATTAAGCGCAAGCGTACGCGCGCGTTTTGTATCTCTTTTTTTTTTTTTTGCTATTGATAATGTTTTTATATCATTATAAAATGCTGCTGCTGCAATCTAATTAACAGAATGTGCTGTAATTCATTTTTGCTGTTGTCGCAGCCTCTTGATGAACAAACATACATACATATGTATGTACACATGATGAATGAAAATAGAATGCTAAGAGAGAGAGAGAGAGAGAGAGAGCGTAAGTGGAGAATGAATGATCAAGTAAATACAAGTAAAGATAAGTCTCTGCTCTGCATTCTTATTGACAAACATTTGAAAAATGTACAAAGCAAAAAAGGCAACAACAAAAACAACAAAAGCAACATTGACAATAAGGCGACGACCACACACACACACACACACACACACACACAATACTATGAGTATAAAATATGGAGTTCATTTTTAAATGATCTCTTGCAAAATTACTCAATAAGCTCAATTGCTCGACAAAGCTTTGATGCTTAGCCTAAGTGGAGACTAAAGCATTTCATCCACATGCAAACATGTTAGGCGAATTTGTTGTGTTCGACGAAGGTTCAAATGTGGATAGCTTTGTTCGCACGAATAGAATTTGAAATTGAAACAAAAAACACAAGAATTTTGACCAAAAATATTGCATATTAGTTTTTTTTTTTATTGGGAAATTTTATGCCATTTATGATTTAAACACGATTTTTCTTGCACTGCTTTATACGATTCCTCCAATTTTCGATGACGATCCGGACAAATTCCAATACTGGCTCTAATTTTTTGCACTCATTAGGTCATCAAAACTTTACAGAACACAAAAATCAACATCTGTCAGATTTCTTAAATACAAGATGGCCCCGATCAGCTGTCAAAATCCTATCTACCCTTTTTGGAAACACTGTATATAGATTTGTACACCACTGCTGCAGTGTATAAAGATAAACGCCGGAAGTGAAACAGAAAATCATTTCAATATATTTCTTTTAATTGTTTTTTTTTTCGTGCTACTTCCTGCTTTTGTAAAGAAATTCCGTAAGCAATCGCATAGAATTCTTAAAAGTCTTGTAAAAACTTAAGTTTAAGATTTTCTTTTTACAGTTTTTCACTTACTGGGAATTATTTTTAATCGCATTTAAAGCTTATCGAATTTCATTTAGCATGAAATTTATTATAAAATAATACCTACATGCATTTATGTTCATACATCTTTTTTTTTTACTACTATTTTTTTTTTTTTAGTTTTTCTGATTTCAACATAAGCTGACGCTACAAGAAATCGCTGCAAAATAAAGTGCATTGACTCACTCAGCTTGTGAGATTATAATAATATATGTTTTTTTTTTTTAAATATGTACATACATACTTTATGTATGTATATGGTTTTTTGCTTGCTTGCTTATTTTTGGTGTAAAAAGAAATATTTAAAAATTAAAGTTGGAAACGTTTTTTTTTTTTTCGCCACTCTTTAGAAGAGAATATCCTTTTTAAGAAACAACACTTTTGCTTTCGTTCTGCTTGCTGTGGTGGGACAACGCCCATTTTGTGCATGCCAAGAGCAAAATACATACATACACACACACACACATATATATATACACAGAAAGACAGACACAAAAACGCACGCACGCATGCACGTACACTAAATGAGCAATATTTTTACTTTCATAGTGAAAATCTGACATACAGACAGACGGACAGACAGACAGACAAAATCAACCAACGCCTCAACTTGCCATATTCACGTGCCTTATAATATCTGCTGCTACTGCTGCGCTCCTTTGGCTCTTTTCATTTGCAAAATTAGTATGCAAATCCACACCCCATTTAAGTAGACAAACAGACAGGACGGACGGACAAATAGACAGACGGACGGAAAAACAAAACGATAGACCAAGTTTTAGTAGTGTGGTGTGGTGTGGTATGATAGTCGCTCGGTCGGTCGGCTCGGTACGTCATGCATTCATTCGTTTCAAACGCAGTTCATTGTCCATTTCTCCTTACTAACTCAACTCAGCTCAACTTAGCAGCGACCGTCCAGGCTGGCTTGGCTTGGTTTGGCTGTTTTATCTCGTTAAATCGTTTTGTAACTTCAATTCCTGTGACTTCATATAAAAAAAAAAAAAAACAAAAAAAAAACCCGCTATGGGCGTCTATTTTTTCATTATTGTCATGTTTTTTTTTTTTTTTTTTTTGTATTTTTTTATTTCGTTTCTTTTAATGTTTATGATGATTAAACCTTCCGCTTTTGGACATGGCTTTGTATTCAGTTTGCAAGTTTATTTTAATTTTACGGCTCTAAACTCTCTAATGTTAGGCAAATATAAAAAAAAAAAAAAAAAAAAAAAAAACATACATAGGCAAGTCGTTCCGTCCCGGGCTTCTTTTTTAGCTGAGCTACCCATTATAGTATTTTTTTTTTTTATTGTTGTTGTTTTTTGTCTGAGTCATAACCATGCAATCAAAGCTTCAGTAGTGTTGTTGTTGTTTGTTGTTGTTTTTGTCGTCATTAAATGACTCCTTTTCGGGTTTCGTGCTGCATATACACTCACTCACTCATCCACTCATCAGTAAAGTGCTGACATAATGAAATGCTTATGGCATTGCTTACCAAGCAACTAGGCAGTTAGGCAGTCAGTCAGTCAATCAGTCACTCAGTTAGTCAGTCAAGAGTGTTAGACTTAAAGTTAGATTGAATCTAAACATAGTTATCTGATTTTTATATGTCCTTTTATTGTTACGAGTATTTGAATATACTCTCGTGCATTATCCAAATTGCACTGTAGCTACTCTAATTAGATAAGTTTAATTAAATGTAAATGATAATTATACATACGATATATATAGTATAGTATGATGTCTGATGTAATATATTCAAAACATTGTCTCCATTTGCTGCGATTTTATCAAGTTTCATTTATGATGGTTATGCATACCATAAATTAATTATCGTCGTTACCCATTAGCTCATTTGATTTATGCACAATGATAACAATAATACTAATTGCATAAATGTGACATGATTTGAATGAAAGCCATTATTTTGATTTATTCTTTTTTATAGTTTTATTGTTTTAACTTTTGGAATAATACTATACACATATGTATATCAGGTGTGACACCGAAATCTCAGAGTTTTGATCTAAATACTCGAAAATGTACACCAATACAAAGCGTTACTACGAGTGTTTTCTTTGATTTTTTTTATTTTTTTAAAAACGACTCGACTTTCGATGGTTAATCTAGTAGAACTATACCAATGTTTTAGAATCATACTGTTGCTCGGATAAGCACGAATTGTAAGAAACATCAAATCTTCATTTATAATCGATAGCAATTTGGGATACCAATCTTGCGGATGTCTTTCGAGATCTGGTCCTTCCAACGCAGCGGCGGACGTCCTCTCTGCCGCGCACCACCGATTTGGTTCACGTCTTGCTCGTAAACTTTTCTTGGCGGAACCTCTGTATTCATACGACACAGTTGACCAATCCAAGACAGCCTTTTGTATTTAATGATGTTCCTGGCTCGTCGTCGTTCGTGCGAATACGGATGTCATTTTCCCCCTCTAACTGGTCCAAAGATTCTACGAAGTAACTTCCACTTCTAACTTCCCAACGCCAACTTATCTGAATCTGTCATGACCCATGCTTCTGAGCCATACATCAGAATTGGCATCATCAGAGTCTTGTAGAGTTTAATTTTTGTTTCTCTGGATAGAACTCTACTTTGCATTGGTTTACCGAGACCAAATTAGCAACGGTTAGCAATAGTGATTCTCTGTTAAATTTCCTGACTGGTTTTAGTTGACACAGTTTACATCTGTGCCCAAGTAGACCAAGTTTTTTACAATCTCAAAGTTGAAGTTCTCTATCCTCAAAGATTGTCCTAGTCGTGTGTATACCAAGTACTTCGTCTTGCTCTCGACAAATAGGTGCTATGTGTCGATTTGTTTGTCTTCAGGCTTCTCTAGGATTTGGTATAGTGTGAATATCGGGTCAATGGGTGACTTTTTCGGCCTGAAACCACACTGGTACTAGTACAACTATACTTGCTACGTACGTTTTCAGTCTATTACACAATACGCCAGATAGGATTTTATAAGCGATTGGAAGGAGACAACAATACTTTCCGATAAAGTGCGACTTCAATTAATGGATTTAAGAGCGAGAGAGCTAACTGTTGTCCGTTTAATAGTTTTCCATTAGTTTTTAATAAGTGCTATAAAACTTTTAATTTGCATTTTTAAGATGCTAAAATACAATGTTGTTGTTGTCATTAAGTTTTTCAGTAGAAATGACTTTGAGAGTCTTTGAAGTAAATCCAAGTTAACAATTTTAAAAGAATAAAAAATAAGCAAATATAATTTATTGAATTGTCATGGAGTGTTAAGCAGTTAAAAACAAATAAAAGTATCATTTTAAGGAATTAGAAAATCTTAAAAGTGTGCTATGGTAATCATTATTTTTTTATTTTTTTTTTTTTTGCAAATATATATTTTTTTTTTTTTTTTCAAGGAAAGAAAAGAAAAAAAAACAAAGTGCAAATTTAACTTTTCGTCGCGGCTGTTGTCATTGACAATTTATGGCTGACATTAAGCACAAGTGTTGTCGTCTTCCTCTCCATCTCCAGCTCCAGCCAGTCAAGACGTCAACAAGAATACAAACGACAAACGTTGCTGTCATTCGACAACGAAGTAAATGCTTAGCATGCAAATCGCAGCCGGATTTATGTTTATATTTCCTTTTTAGAAAACATATAAATGCATTACACCACGTCTCATAGAATGTGTGCATAAAATAAACATACCATATATACTATATAGTACCTACTAATTTCTATTTTTTTCTTTTTTGTCATTATAGCAGCACATCAAGAAAGAACTAACAACAGAACAAAACAAAACACAGGCTTAAAGAAAGATCGAAAAAAAAGTCGTCAAAATTGCTCCAAAACCTATAAGCACAATGAACGGTCTTAGCGGCGATTCAAATCACACGAATGGCGATATTATATCACAGAACCAACAAAAGGGTTGGTGGACCATCGGATTGATTAATGGACAGCATAAGTATATGACCGCTGAGACATTTGGCTTTAAGCTAAATGCTAATGGCGCTAGTCTGAAGAAAAAACAGCTGTGGACGTTAGAGCCGTCGAATACCGGCGAAAGTAAGTACGATACTAGTAAATACATAGTTATGAATTTATATAACTAAAATATAAATATAAAATATATACACAGATCTATGTCCACATACATGCAATCGTTTAATAGTTCATTGTCAATTGTCAATTGGGGAAAAAAAAATAATGAAATGGGAAGTTGCTGCTGCTGCTGTTGCTGTTGCTCTAGTCACCTGCCACTTGTTTCATCATGACATTGCCTTATCTAGTTTTCTAGTTCTAGTCGCCTGTCGTCCACTTAATGTTACTGTGCAGTGCAGTGCTGTGCTTCTTCTAGAAGTATTCACATGAGATAGTTTTTAAATTGTTGCTATATTCATGAATTCTCGGTCGGTCGATCTATCGGTTTGGTTTGGTTTGTGCGTTGTTTTATCTCCGGTTTATCTTTTCGTTTCTGCTGTTGCTGTAAATGCTCCTAGTTTTTTTTTTTTTTTGTATTGCTTCATTTACCGATTGCATGTTCTTATTTATGCGAGTATGTGTATCTCGTCATCCTCATAGCAGCAACAACAACAACAAACAACATTCTCTAATTTCATTGTCGCATTTTTATGTTTAAAGTGGTTCTTCTTCCATGCTATGCAGAAATAAATTTTTGTGTATGTTAATCCTGATTTTGCATACACAGGTGACAGAAACAGGTGTAAGTCTATCAAGAAAAAAACTTTAGCTTTGAAGTTTTTCTTTTGAGCTATCCAAAAAGACAGGAAAAAGAACTTGTACAATTATAAAAATAGTCGTTTGTAAAAATATTTGACAACGTGTTAGCCCGTACTTTTCTGCCGAAAAGAGATATGGGACTTCCAACGACCATCTAAAATTTCCGAATCGTTCGGTCAACTCTTACGTATAGAGGCATTGGCTTATTACACATATACAATACTTCGTCGGAATATTGAATTGAATTCAATCAACAGCATTCATTCTCGACACAGGTGAACACCACAGTATAATCATGAATGGTATGGCACCATGCTTGTGATATTGGATGACATTAGAACTCTTGGTTTTACCCAACTTGTAGTAAATACATAAACAAATAAACTCATTATTTTTATATGAAAGAAAGTGGTAAGTTTCTATGGGGGCTATACCAAAAAAATGACATATAAAATGTCTAGGATCAAAGAAACCTTTAGTTTAAAATTTCTGGTCAATATCTTGAAAAGTTTTCGAGTAAAACGCATTGCAACAGACGGATGGACAGACAGAAGAAAATGGCTAAATCAATTCGTCTCGTCTAGCTGATCAATAATTTATGTATGCATATTAGGGTAGTCCTAAAAAATTTAATGTTCCCAAACCCTATTATTGTTCTATATCGAAAATAAGAAGACCCCTTTTTTTGACCATCCGATAAAAAAAAGACAAAAAAATATGGGTCTTCTTATTTTTTACCATCCTAACGTATATACTCTATGGGATCTCCGATGCATCCTTTAATACGTTAAAAACTTTCTGACAAACTGATAATACCCTTCACACTATGCCTGGCGGGTATAAAAATATGGAGAGTCCACAACCATCAATATTACAGTGTAGCTATACAAAAAGTCGACTATACTAGCGTTTTAATTATTTTTGCTTGTTAATTTTTTATTTGTTGTGAAAGCAAAAAAAACAAAAAACCTAAAAAAACATAAAAAAAAATGATCTTCTTGTCTTGATGCAACGAAAACGATATTGATATCTTTGCTGTTTTGTTGTTTTGTTGCTGTTGTCATTGCTGTTGTTGTTTATATTATTTTTATTGTGGTTGTTGTTGTTAATTTTGAACATAGCAATTCGCAATTTGCTATCTGATGCATACATTTGTTCCATTTGAAAACGATATTACAAGCCACCACAACAAACGAAACGAAACCAAACCAAACGAATTTTTGCTTGCCCCAAGCTTACCGTGTCGAAACCCGATCTTGACAGTAGCAATTGTGCTAATCCAATAAGAAAATTTATGAAAAAAAAAAATGGAAATAAAAATAAAAACAAGGAAAAACGTTAACTTCGGTAGAACCGAAGCTCAAATACCCGCCACATCTAAGTTTAATTTATTAATGATCGTCAGTGGCTTAGGTAAAATTTGGAGAAGGGGTGGTTTAGAATCAATTGTTCATAAAAAATTAGGCCCATACCTAAAAATGGGCTTGGGACCTTAGTTTTGAAATTGGATTACAATAGAAGAACTTTTACCCCATTTGAAGTGAATACATTCATAAGCAATAACTATTTTGATACAAAAAATCGAAAAAAATTGGTAAGTTTGTATGGGGGCTATATCTAAAAATGGGCGTGACACCTTGGTTCTGACATACAAACCGCCTAGGAGCACTAAAAGCTTAAATTTAAAATTTCAGGTAAATCTATTTAAAACTTTCCGAGAAAAACGCATTGCAACAGAAAGACTCACGGACAGACAGACAGACAAGGCTAAATCGATTCGTCTCGTCGAGCTGATCAATAATATATATACTTTATGGGGTCTCCGATGCCTCCTATAATGCGTTACAAATTGATAATACCCTTCACACTATGTGTGGCGGGTATAATAAATTTAATAGAAATAATGCGGCAGTAGCAGCAGTGTGCGGTGTGGAAGAAGTAGTGGGGAAATATGTATAACATGTATTTGGATTTGGATTTAGTTTGGTTTGGTTTTGTACAACTTATGCCCACACTCCCTGGTGGCTCATTGCTACATTTATGGCATGACTTGGCATGATATTTTCTTCCTCTTGCTCCATTATGCACAATCGAAAAGGATGGAACAGCAGCAGCAGCAACTATAAATCATTTCGGCTGACATATTTTACTTGCACCGTTGAAGCTTCGCTTTGCTACGATCTCTCTCACTCACTCTCTCCTCCCTCTCTTTTTATCGATCGATATGCCGTTTTGTTGCATTTTAATATTAATCTATTCGAATCCAATTCAATTCAATAATTCCATTAAAAAAAAAAACAACAAAATTGTATATTGCAAGGCGGCGCATAGTCAGAGTCAGCGCCGTGGTAAATTATAAATGATTATCAGCACCATCACCAGCAGCGGCAGCGGTGGCAGCAGCAAGCAATAACAAAGCAAAATGCAATACAAAACTGATTGTAAGTTTTCTTTTTTTCTTTCTTTCTGCAAGTTTAAAGAATCATTTAAAGTAAGCTGAGCGCGGAACGCATCATTTATCACATTCGGAAATGCATGCTTCAGCCAGCAGCAAAAGCAACAGCAGCCGGAGAAGTGAATGCCAATAATATAAAAATAATGATAATAAGCGAGCGAGCGACCGAGGTAAATCTTTCAAAATTCGAAGAATCCTGAAATGCAGCTACTACATCGTGGCTTTGGCTGTCTGTTGCTGGCTTAAAGCGAAACGTGTCTTTGGTGATTGCATGTGAAGCGAACGCTAATTGAATTTACCATAACATATTTTGCATAGTTTTTGCTAATTGACAATGGACTCAAAAAAAAAAAAATGGTGGCTGTGTGTGGTGGTGGTTTGGTGTGCTTTTTTCATTAACGCAATTGAAATTTATTTTTTTTTTTCTAATGCAATTTCTGCTCTTTCTTTTCAGGTATTATCTATCTTCGATCTCATCTGAACAAGTACCTATCGGTTGATCAATTCGGCAATGTGCTCTGTGAGAGCGATGAACGTGATGCCGGTAGCCGCTTTCAGATTAGCATCAGCGAAGACGGCAGCGGTCGTTGGGCACTAAAGAATGAATCGCGTGGCTATTTTCTTGGTGGTACACCCGATAAGCTTAATTGCACGGCAAAAACTCCTGCTGCCAGTGAATTTTGGACAGTGCATTTGGCGGCACGTCCGCAAGTAAATCTACGCTCGATTGGGCGTAAACGTTTTGCGCATTTATCGGAATCACAGGATGAGATACATGTCGATGCGAATATACCGTGGGGTGAGGATACACTTTTTACGCTTGAATTTCGTGCCGAGGAGGGTGGACGTTATGCATTGCACACGTGCAACAATAAGTAAGCGTATTGATGAGTATATTTGAAAGTGAATCAGTTAAACTAATTCGTTTTCGTCTTTTTTTTTTTTTTGTTTTTTAGATACTTGAATGCGAATGGTAAACTGCAGGTTGTCTGCAATGAGGATTGTCTTTTTAGCGCTGAATATCATGGTGGTCATTTGGCGTTACGCGACAGACAAGGTCAATATCTATCGCCAATCGGCTCAAAGGCTGTTTTGAAATCACGCTCGTCCACTGTAACACGCGATGAGCTTTTCTCACTCGAAGATTCACTGCCGCAGGCATCATTTATTGCGGGTTTAAATTTACGCTATGTTTCGGTTAAACAAGGCGTTGATGTGACCGCCAATCAGGATGAGGTTGGTGAAAATGAAACATTCCAATTGGAATACGATTGGTCAGCACATCGTTGGGCTTTGCGTACAACACAAGATCGCTACTGGTGTCTGTCCGCTGGCGGTGGCATACAGGCAACTGGCAATCGACGCTGTGCTGATGCACTATTTGAATTAATTTGGCACGGCGATGGTTCATTATCGTTCCGCGCCAATAATGGCAAATTTCTGGCAACAAAACGTTCGGGACATTTGTTTGCTACATCGGAGAGCATTGAAGAAATAACTAAGTTTTATTTCTATTTGATTAATAGGTTTGTGTAACAAAACAAAACCAAAAACAAAAACAAATAAAATAAAATTAATAAATTTATTTTGCAGACCCATTTTGGTTCTGAAATGCGAACAGGGCTTTGTTGGCTATCGTACGCCAGGCAATCTTAAATTGGAATGCAATAAGGCCACCTATGAAACAATTCTGGTCGAACGTGCACAAAAGGGTTTGGTGCATCTGAAGGCACATAGCGGTAAATATTGGCGTATTGACGGTGAGGGCATTTCTGTTGATGCTGATGAGCCAAGCGATGGCTTCTTTTTGGAGTTACGTGAGCCAACACGAATTTGCATTAGGTATTATGATTATTATAAATATTTCACATAAATACATAAATATGCTAAACAAACTTTTCCAAATAGATCGCAACAAGGAAAATATTTAGGTGCTACCAAGAATGGCGCCTTTAAATTACTCGATGATGGCACTGATTCAGCTACACAGTGGGAATTCTAAGTAAAAAAATAAAAGGAAACTATTTTAACTATAATTAACTAAAAAGAGAAAGAAAGAAAGAAAAAAACAATTCCAAAACTAAAGCATTTTCAAATATATTTAACTAAAACAAAGACTAAAAAAAAAAAAAAAACAACATAAAAAAACTTATTTGGAAATTACAAATTTAAAAAACAAATATTTAAACGCTTTTTACAGGCCAAATGCCAAGAACCTAACAGCAACAACAATGCGCACAATACATCCGTGGCGATGTATTTTGAACATTTTTTTTATAGATTTTTTTTTAGCTTTTTCTACAATTTTTATAAAGTTAAAAAACAAAAATGCTCTCTAAATTAAAAAAGCCTAAAATGATAAATAAAAAAATATAAAAAATATTTAAATATCGATTGAACTAAAACGAACATTTGAAAATAATGCCAATTTTTGCGAATCCTTCCGTTGCTTGAAAATAAAAAATAAAAATAAAAAAATGTATGAGTGAAAATCTAATCTTATTGATTGAAAAAAAAAAAAAAAATAATAAAATAAAATAAATTTAAAAAAAATTATACATATTAACATGCATATATATATATATATATATATATATATATATATATATATATTTTTTGCACACAAACATTCTATATATTATTTATAGATATATATTTACATAAAAGTAAAAACTGCAAAATTTTATATTTTATAAAAAAAAAAAGAAAAAAAAGAAAAAGAATAATATGCGACTTTTTATCTTATTTTATTTTATTAAAATTTGTTTGTTTTTCATTTAACGCTTTTAGCATTTTTTTTTTTTTTTTATTAAAACAAAAAATAATTATATAAAAAATTTTATTCATATATTTACACAAAAAAAAAAAAAAAAAAAAAAAAAACAGAAGCAATCGCCGCTGTCAAGAGACAAAATGATTTTAATATTTTATTATAAATTGTGTGGTGAATCTTAAATAATAAAAAGAAAAAAATTTAAAAAGAAAGAAAAGGAAAGCACTTTTGCATAGAAACATATTCCTATATAAATACGTTTTTTATTAAAAAAATAAAAAAATAAAAAACATTAGTTTTAAGATGCGAAGAAAAAAAAAATCATAATAAAAAAAAAGAAGTTTTATTTTAAAATAAGAAAGTGCAGCAGAAAAAAAAACTTCTTTTAATTATTGTATAAAAAAAAAATAAAAACATATTTATTGATTATATTTATATACATAAAAATAATACTTTTTAAAATAATGCACAATTTTTGTTATAATTTTTTTTTTTTTTTTTTTAATCTTTTTAAAATGTTTTTGCATAGTTTCAAAAGAATATGTTATTATTTTATCAGCCTAACTTCATTTGATATTTTTTAAATGTTTTAAAATGTTTATTGTTTGCTTTTCAATTTATTTATATTTTTAAAGCAATAGTTTTGTGCAAGAAGAATTACAATGAGAAGAAATATCTTAAAAAAAAAAAAAAGGAAGCAGCATAAAGAGAAAATTAATGTTGAATGTAGAAGAGAAAAAGTAGCAGAAGCAGATGAAACGATGGCAATGGAAAGCAAAGAAAGAAGGAAAGAAAGAAATTCATATGTGAACCTAAGCGATATCATTATTAATTATAACAATAATAAAAATTGAATAAATATTGTGTACGCATAACCAATTTTTGAACTGTTATCTTTGAGGGACAATATGGAATATGGACATTATGGTTTGTAAATTAATTAATGAAACATATTTTTTTACACAACGGTTTGAGTGATTTCCATCTTTAATTTGTCGTCATTTACGTGGCTTTAATAATATCCCAAGCTGTATTTAAAAGCAATGTGCTAACTTAATTTGTTATACTTTATTTGTTCTATTTAACTTATCTCTTTCTCAAGCTGGATTTCAATATTGCTCTGTGTGTACGTCTCTCTGTTTTGTGTATAATATTGTATGTTTTGTCATATATTCCCTTTTTTTTTTTCCTTAGTTTCTATAGAAAGTTCTATTCTCAATGCTTAACTTTATAAAAAGGTCCCATTTTGTTTTTATATAAAAACGTAGATGGTTAGGCCCTACATAAAATACGAAAACAATAGCTAGTTTGGTTTGGAATTTAAAAATGTATGATACAGTACGACCAAAACGTATCGAAAGCACGAAACCTGAGACTGCCCGTAGTGCATCCAAAGAATTTTGGTACGGTTTATGAGATATTCGAATCGAAACTCGTAAAAAAAAACCGACTTTTTCAAGTTATAATATCTCGAAATCCCCAGGATTGCCAAAGCCTAGCTTGAGAGACTGCATAGGCAAACCAACCCCCTTGCCATAAACCTGTTACAAAACAGCGCTGTTACCCGCCGCCCACGTAGAGACCACCCGCTGGATGTGTCTCACCAAATAAGTTGAACTCCTCGCCCAACCCAACCAATCGCTCCCACACTCCCACCTCCTCAAAACTGCACTTTGATGTTAATTTAATATTAATTTATTTAAAAGTCAATGGGCTGTCCAAGAGGACAGACTGCAAAAATAACAGTTAAAAAAAAAAAATTATCCGACAATGAAAAGAAGCAGTTTTTTTTGGGATTTTTTAGTGATAAATTTGCATTTGTTTTGCTTCGCATTTGATTTTGTTTCTTCGACAAAAAAGAAAAAAAATTAAAATTAAAATAAAAAGGAAATGGAGTTACTTATCTATGGCGACTGTGATATGCTGCTTGAACATTTTGTTCAAGCTAAGAAACTCACGTTTCCGTCATTTGCACATGAATGGAATCAACTAAAATTTCATCAGCTGTGGGCACCGCAATCGTCGTACATACAAGTTTGCCAAACTACGGCAACCGCATTGCACTTTGCGAAACGTATCGCCTGCGGTTTATTACCAAATGGAAATCAATTGGATGATTCTAAAGGATTGGATGTGATAAATGCATTACGTGTCGGCGGCATATTTCTGATGTACGTGCTTTACTTCAAGCAGCCGACGCGAGAATTTGTGAAAATTGAAGTTACGCTAGAAACATGGAAGGAGCTGAACCATTTTCTTGCAACGCTTGAAACAATCGATATGAATGCTTTTAAGGAATGCAAATATATTTTCGCACAACTATGCAATTTGCATGCATTTAGCTTTTCGGCAGTCGATCATTGTCGCGGCATTGAGCCGCTCATCGATTACGATAATCCGCCATTTAAAATTAATGGTGGCGGCTATAAGGAATCGTATAAGAAAGCAAGTCTAACTGAAGATTTACCAATGTTAAAAAATCTAAAGGAACAAATAAAGGAATTAGAAATAATATCGAAACATTATAATAATTTACAAGAGAAACTGAAAAAGACAGAGCCAATGCAGACACTGGAAAGGACCATGGAACTTACGGATATTTTCGATAATGTTCTAAAGCAAAGCCAAGAAAAATTGGAAGACAAACAAGCTACACTAACAACAGCAGCAGCAGCTGCAGAAGGAGAGGTAGACGAAGATGAAGAACCAACAACATCGATAAGATCAAATAAATCGTATAAAAACTCAATGTCAATTGGTGATAAACGTGAAAGTTTAAAGCGCAAAGCTTTTGGTGGTGCACCAATGCCCAAGAAGGAGTATGATGATGAGGAGATTGTCAACGAAACAATGGACGACTTTGAAAATTCCAATGATTTCGAAGATGGTGCAACGAGAACAAAACTAAATACAACAATTGCAACAATATGCAAAGAAACAACGCGTCGTTCAACGCTCGCCAATGTCTTAAAAAATGCAGTTGCCAGCTGAATTAAGTCGTGAGATAGATGATGATGATGATGAAGAAGATTACGATGAGGAGGGAGGCGGAGGCGGAAGAATAATAAATTTGATATTGTATGTATCTTTATTTTTAACTAATTCATAATACTTACATATGTTACAATTACTTCTAGGAATGATTTTATTTAAAATGAAACTATTGAGATGACAAACACTGTTTATATCACATTAAATCAGTGATGGACAGCTGATGGCCATTGCGTCAGAAATGAACAAAGTCTGATAGATTTCTGTACCCAAACGCTGCACACTTAAGTACTGCACTGCCAAATGTTTGTAATAAAGCAGACTAAAATATGAAAACAAAAAAGTTCTAAAAAGAAAATGAAATGAGAAAAACCATTCGTTTAAATGTAAACGGTTTAAAAAAATTACAGTTTACAATTTAACAATAATAATGAAGTAATAAAAACTTTAAAAAAACGTTTTCACTTTAAACGTGCCAACAAGCAATCGAAAAATTGGTAAATCTGCAAATGACACAGCCGGGTGCGCATTAGAGAACTACTCTCATTAAATATCTTTCAATGAGGTTTGATAGAACGTTTGCCCCCAAATTAATGCTAAAAATATCAAAACTGATCAATTGCAATCTCATCTCTTGTAGTCTGCAAAATAAATGATAACATACGACGTTCAGACAATAGCTCTATCAACACAGCTTTCGATGCGGAGGAACGGAGGAAACTTTTAAACCCAATCTAAACTGTCAATTTTTCTTTAATGCCACAGAAATCCTACAAAATAAAATTATTAAAGAAGACACACAACACTTTGCTTTTACTTTTTACATATAAATTTTTTTTTTTTTTTTAAATATATTTGCATCGATCCATTAAAGTATCCTAAAATTAAATTAAAACATATTTTTTGTTACGATAAGCTGCTAGCATACATTTATCGTGTATCATCATCATTATCAGATTTGAGTAAGTGAAAAAAATGTAAATATCTCAATAGTTGTTGGTAGGTTGCTTCTTCTGATCAACTTCTTTTTCTTCTACAACATAATCAATCATCTTCATTAATCGGTTTCTATTACTTAAAATCTAAATTTCTATATTTCTTGTATTATATTTATATATGTATATTTACTTCTTATTATACATATGTTTGTATGTATGTATATTTACTTGTATGTATGTATCTAACTCGAGTTGCAGCATGCAACTTGCTGCATAAAAATTCGTTATGCTTGCTTTTTTTCGGAATTAATCTTATATTGTTTTATATATACATATATATATTAATTTCGACTAATATATATATATATATATATATATATATATATATATATATATATATATATATATATATATATATATTTTATATATATTTATATTTTTTTTTTATTTAGTTTGTCCGGTGTTTTTTTTTTTTTTTTTTGATAATTTATTTAAAATTTATACTAATTTTACAATCATAAAAATAAAAATACAATATGTTTCGGGTGTTTCATTGTTTCCAATAAATGACGTCTAATTTCTATAATTTTATTTATAAAATAAATTATAATTACTAGCATATTTATTTATATATATTTTTTTGAATTATTAATTGCACGAATTAGAAGTATTTAATTCATTCTAAATATTTTTTGTTTTTTATATTTATTCTGTTTCTCTTGAGCTCGTTCGTTTTTTTTTTTTTTTTGTCAACCACTTGATATTAGGCCTTAGGTCTCTAGAGATTGTACAATCTTAAAAATATATATGTATATAGTACGGTACGTGAAAAAATTGTTGCTACGCTTGCGATTTGTATTTATTTTCTTTTTAAACAAACTCAATTGAAACCTTGCATAAATATTTATTTATATAAAATTTAAAATCTAAAAAAAAAAAAAAAAAATAATAATAAATATATTTATATGTTTGTATGATATTTAAAACTTATTGCGATTCGTTTAACAAATCTTCTGAACGAGTGATAGGTATTATTCTTATACAAAACGCAGCAACTTATAAATAATAGTTAAAAAATGTATTATTTGAAAATAGATTAATTTTTTTTTATTTCTGTTGTGTGTATTTGTTTTATGTATATCTTATTTTATTAAAAAATAAATAGTATATATATAATAAAAAAAAAAATCTTACTAAAAATGACAATATTTATTTAAATTTGTTGTTTGTGGTCTTTTTTACAAAACTTGCATATAGCATTCGCTCTCTCTCTCTTTCTTACTAATTTAATTACAATATTTCTTGTCGCTTTAGTTTTCTTTTATATTATTATTTAATAAAATTATGCTATACTAAGTATTCTACAAGTAATATAATTAATTTAGTAAAGAAAAATAATAGTTTAAATATAATTAAACAAAATTTACTATATAAGATCTAATTAAAACATACGAAATAATGCGCATAGTGAGTGTGTGTATATGTTTCAAAATTTAACCAAAGTAGAAAAAAAAAAACAATAAAACATTTATAATATATAATCTGCTAAACCTTTCTCAAATTTCAAAGTTTTAAACCTGCTGGAAAAGTTTCTTTGCTTTCTACAAATTTTGTTCTTTTTTTTTTTTTTAAGTTTTTGATTGAAATGAAGTTGTGTGTAATTTCTTATTATAAAATGCATTGAAATTAGAAAATAGTGTATCCAAGTGGAAGTCAAATATAATGTATATCTGTGATATAACTTTTCTTTCAATCAAGTGTGAGACACACACACATAAGTATTATATATCTTTGTATAATTTTAGCAGTCGGTGGTAACCAAACCATACCGCATTAATTAATTACGCATAAAGTTGTATATAACCTATTATAGATATAGATATATATATTATATATGTATATATTAAGCTTTTATACAAAATTTGATTAGTTTATAGCATAACAAATTATCTGGCCATATTATTTTTTTTTTTTTTTTGTGTGTCTTGCTCTACAATTTTTTTATTATAAATTTTAAGTTAATTTTTTTATACATATGTAGTTTGTCATAGATTAGCATAATAGAAGCTGATATCAGACAGACGTATATGTATATAATAAAAAACACTAATATTATTAATAATAATTTTGTCTTGTGCTGAAGTTGCTTGGTGGTGGGTTTTGTATACACTCAAACAAAAACTTTAAAAAAAATTTATATATACCTATTTGTATAAATTAAAAAAAAAAACTAAATAAGGGAAAAATAATAATTTAAAAAAAAATAATAATAAAGGTTTAGAAGCGATAATTTTCATCCGCCATATGTATGGCCCAGAGGAATTTCGTGCGCTGAGTTTTGTTAAATATTTTTTCGATTGGTACACCGTGTTTTTTGCACCTGAAATAAAAAAATTAAAAGAAATTTGTTATAGAACAATAATTGGTATTAAATTTTTTCTTGGGTAATCGTTAGCTTTAAATATTTTACATTTTGTTAAAAAGCGTGACGACGAATATTTTTCTTATGTAATTTTCTTAAAATATAAATTTTTATTTTAACTTACCAAGCGACAGATATACGTGGATCGAGATAATTTAATTTTGATGTGCCCAAGGCAATGGTCTTATTTTCATCTCTGTCAGTCTCTTGTAGTTCCAACTTTTTAAGCTGCTCCTTTAAACGTTCCAGCTGTTTGCCCTTTTTATCGGCGTTAAGTTTTTCCTTAACCGAACCGCGTTTGGCAGCTTTTTTAAGATCCTACAAAAAAAAAAAATAAAAATTATAACATTTTATTTTTTTTTTTTTCAATATTAATGCTTTTTGCAAAACTTACATTGTACTCAGCTTCACAATCATCAATAGCATCACGCTTGGCTGTTATTTTCTCTTTAAGATTTTCCATTGATTTTTGGTGTCCTTTAGGTACTGAACGTTGATGGTTACACAGTATAGCAACTGCACGATTGGCACGATTATAGGCCAGTAATTTCTCCGGCACTGTCGCATTAGTATCGGTCAGCAGATCAAGTTGATTTTGTAGTGTAATCGAAGCATTATAGGTACGGAATACTTTTGCAGTAAGTCCTGTTATATGAATATACATTAATAAATGATTTATATTATTTGTTTTCTTTTTTACATACCATCCATCAGTTCTTTGAGATGTTCGTTTAACACCTGAGTATTAAGACGATCAAATAGATCATCGCCATCTTTTTTGTTCTCCATAAACAATTCAAGATTCTTGAATACACGTTTCTCAACTTCGACTTCATTGTAATAGCGTATAGAATCCTTACCAAGGAAATCAAAGACAACAACATTCTCTTTACCATTTAGTTCTTTGTGCAATTGTACATGTTCAACGCGCAACGAACAACAACCGACTGTATCGGCCTGATCTTCATCTTTTTCGTTACCCGCTCTGAGTGCTAATTTATCAATGAAATATAGTGCCACGGCACGTTGACGCACACGCATCTCTTTTGATTTCCATTCGTCATGATATGTTGCGCGTATTTTATTAATTGATTTGTCAAGACGACGTGCTGTTTCGTACTTAACATGATCCTTTTCACCTTTCAACTTAGACGACGGATTCAACATAATGTACTTGACCTGTCCTTGTACATTTTCAACCCAAGAAGCAAGCCAGGTAACTGCATTGTCATGACGCACCTCCTTCCAGCGTGAACCAGGAGGTGGTGTTGGTATTTTTGAATTTTTGCCACAATTTATCGATACATCGGAGGCATGTATGCGACGTTTAATCATGCCCATTTTAGGATGTTCACCACGACCACGAAATAGACCAGGCGGTTCCAAACGGAAATTTCCAATCTTTTCCTTGTGACCGTCAATCATACAGAAACCATATTCCTTAATAAGCGCCTCATTTTCGGCTTTCTTAGCATTCTTCTCCTCCTTCGTTGCTGCTTTGCGCTTTTCTGATTCAGCCTGGAAATAGTTGAACATCTCCTGGAAATTGCACTTGTTAAAATCCTTAATGACATCACGTTCTTTAGATGTCATCGTTTTTCGGAAATCTTTGAAGAAGTTATTATTGAAAATGTCCTTTGTGCAGTAGTCGTGATTTAACATCTTAGCATAAAATGTAGCTGCCTCTTCGGTTTCCTCCGATAATTCCATTGGTCTGCCATCGTAGAAGAAACGCACATTTTTGGGCACACGCTCATATGGCGGCGCGAAAACAGGACCTTTGTGCTCGAGTGTAGACCACTTAACACCATCTTCACGCTTTTCTTCTTCCCACCTTGAAATTAAAAAGGTATATGATTTATTATTATGTATTTTAGTCGGTTTTTTTGTTTTAATTGCTGTAGCTGTTGTCGTTTTTGTCAATTTCTTCTTCTCTTGTAGCGGTGCAACTTTTTGCTTAGCCACATAAAAACGTCGCTGATTTATGTCCGACTTTGACCAAAATATTTGTAAAAATGAGATTTGGCGTTGTTTAACGACGCCTAAAATTTCGCGTTGCCATAATGCTAATGCAACATTTGTGGCCATTTGCGGGAGACTAGTCAATCTATAGCAGCATTACGCAAATGGCTGGCGACAGACTTACTTGTCAAATGGTAACATAACCTCAAAGATAGCTGTCAAACGTGTGAAAGAGAACAGCTGTTTTTTTTGTGTTACTATCAAACTGAAAACTAATTCACATGTTGCTATGGTTCTAAAACTGTCATTTTTTTTTTTTTTTCTTCGGCTGCGTTGCGTAAAATGTATACAAGATATTTTTGGGAAACTTACCAGCGCCAAACTTCCTCCTCCTCCGCTTCTTTCTTTTCCTTTTTAACACGTTTAGTGGGAGATGTTGCTTCGACCTTCACCTCAGATTCGGCCTGTAAAATATATATAGATTTTTTTTTAGAATTATAAAATTGTAGCTTAGAATTTTGTGTTTGCTTGTTTCGTTCTGTCTTTCTCTCTTTCTCTTTATTAACAACCAAGCTGAGTTTACTGACCTTTTTGGATTTCTTTTTCTTAGGTTTATCAGTGTAATCATCGTTCTCCTCTTTTACACGTTTCTTGCTACTTTTCTTTTGCTTTGATTCCTTTTTAGCTTTTTTACGAGCAAGTAGCGGTACATCATCATCATCATCTTCTTCCTCATCCTCGCCATAATCATTGGAGGGTTGCTTTCGTTTACGGATTGCCAGCGGCATATCTTCTTCCTCATCATCATCTTCGTCTTCCTCAATATCGACGTTATTTTCGGCAGCAATAGAGTTATCCTCGCCATCATCTTGTGTATTCAATATGCTGTCATCTGTATATGAAGCTTCCTCTTTGACAACAAACGGTGGTTCATCAGCCTTAAACTGTGACATGGAATAATCGCAAGAGCTTGCTTGCGATGCATTTAGGCTTTCGTCGTTGTTGACGCCTATTTCTTCCTTTTTAAAGTCCATGTTGTTTGGTTCATAACCATTGTTATAGTTTCCATTGCATATGACCGTCGACTCATAACCGTTTTTCGGTTCATACTTAACAATATCATTTGGCTGTGTTAGTGGTTCTGGTTTAATAAAGACGCCATCATATGTGGGCTTGTGATCATTAGTACTGTTGGACGATGACGATGAGTGCTTCGAACTGGAATGTTTACTCTTCGACGACGATGATGATGATGACGAGCTCTTGTGACTGCGATCCTTGTTTTTGTCACGTGAACTGGACGATGATGACGAAGAGGAGGATTTATGATGGCGATCCTTGTCCTTGTCACGGCTAGAACTGGAACCATCTTTACGATCGCGATCCTTATCACGGTCTTTACGGTCTTTATCTTTTGACGAGCTTTTATGATGACTTGAGCTCGATGAAGAAGATGAGGACGATTTATGTTTGTCCTTATCCCTATCCTTATCGCTGCTTTTACTTGATGACGAGCTGCGATGATTGCTGCTGCTACTATCGCGATCTTTATCGCGATGTTTATCTTTGCTGCTCGATGAAGATGAGGAGCTGCTTTGATGTTTTTCTCTATCCTTGTCACTATAATACAAGTAAAAAAAATTAATTATTTTAAATAATATAACATATAATTATAGGTACTACATTATGCCTTTCTCTCTTACCGACTGCTGCTTTTATGCTCCTTCGACGATGATGAAGATGAGCTTTTATGACTGCGATCCTTATCACGATGCTTATCCTTGCTGGACGATTTATGTTTACTGCTGCTACTACTACTACTACTGCTATGATGTTTATGATGGCCGTTGGTTACGCCATTCGATTGCACTTCACCATTTTGTGCATGTATATTCTGTAAAAAAAGAAAAAAAAAATCTTGTTATAGTGCAAAATTAGGTAACTCTTTAAAGTATTACTGTGAGAATTATGGTTGCATACTGACACTATCTTAAAAATTTAAGAAAAATTAAAGTCGAGCTTTTTTAAAAATTCATTACGGGTTTTGTAAGACGTGACGTCGTTATACATATACTATTGTAATATTTGCTGAGCAATTTGGTTTTGAAACACCTTATCTCGTTTATATATTGTATGTATTATATTTATATGTAATACTATATATGTAGGTCAAAGTGTGCTGGTAATTTTATTTAACATAACCTAAATGGATATTAATAAATTGAAAGGAAAATAGAAAATTTTGTGTCCGAACACGCTTTGTCTTGACAAGCACAAGCACAAGCAAGCTACACAGATCGCATCGCGATGAAGGGAATGTGTGCGCGCGTGCAATGTTTTTTGTTATCAACGTGTTGTCTACACGTACATATGTACCTATTAAACAGTCCGGCAAAATGAGATACTAAGAAATCTATAAAAACCAGCTAGGCTAGATTGAGAAGCAAACTTGATAGGTTGCTGGCTATAGTTGGCTGGCTGACGTTGTGAAAAGCAAAGAAAACACGTGGTGGAAAATCAACCCTAAAGCGTTGTACAATATAAAAAAATATTTGAAAAAAAAAAATAGACGGATCGTTTCGGACGAATGTGTATTAAGAGTAGGATACAAGTAAAAGCATAATCCTATTTGATTTGAGATGCGCGACAATGAAAGTTGTTTTTCGATTCGATCAATGATGTTGGGTAGGTTGTGTACTACAAGTAAAGTATTTTCTTTTTTTATAACGAATAAACGAACGAATAAATTGACAACGACGAAGACGACGTATTCTTGTTGTTTTTACTGTTCATTTCAACCAAATAACCAGTCATCAGAGATATTTGTACGTATAAATATATTGCATACACACTCAGTCAGTCAGCGTAACGTACGAAAACTTGCTAAGGTACTCGACCCCAACCCAACATTTGTTATATTATATTGTATGTGTATACACCCTACATGTCACTTGTATAAAGCATGCCAAATCCAGAAACTGTAGCCATTTTTTTGTTATAATTTTTTTTTAAGGTTTTTGGCCTCATTTTGTGCGTTTTAGTTCATTATCTGCTGCTATTGATGGCTTTACATCGCGCTGTGTTCACGCTCGTTGAAATGCTTTTAATGCCACCTTGCGGATTATTTCATAAGCTTTAGTTAAGTATTGTAGATGGCGCTAGTTGCAGCTTCTTAAAGCAGAGATGTACTCGGATGTAATTTAACTCGTTAGAAACCAAATTTTTTACGTTTAAATTGCACTATTATTGAAATTTTAATTTCAACTATTTGTATAATTAAATAAACAGTTTAATTTATATGAAATAACTTAATGCCGCACAGTGTGAATTAAATCAAATGATTTTTTTTTCCTCCACATCTCTAATAGCAGTCGCACAAACACAACGAGGCCGGGTGAGTGGCACGGCACGCTTTACCTCTGCATATGCATGTGTGTATGTGGTTGTCTGTCTCTCTGTCGTTCAGACTGGCTGTCGTTGATGTGATGTGTGCGCAGTGCGGCGGCGAGATGTTTTGTTGCAGTCTTGTCGCCATTTTCATTAACTTGCAAGTCGTATTTCTTTCGAGAAAATTTACAAATATTTCCGTAATTTTAATCCTTTTTAATAAGCACAGGGATTTATCTGACTGACATACAGACAGACGGATGTACACATACACACACGAACATAGACATTTATATACACACACACTTGCGTAAATTATCAACACGTTTGCACTTTTCGCAAGTTTAAAAAAATATCAGTCACTTGCATTTTTTTCTTCTCTACTTTCTTTTAAAGTTAATTTTCATCGTAAAATGTAATTACATAAAATTTAGTAACAAAAAAAAAAATCTCATTTTCAGAATTTCCTTTTTTATTTTACTTACGTTTTCAACAGCCACAGCCACATCCCCACTCATTTTCTAGGAATTTCTTTAGCACAATTTCACGTTTAGGTTCTTTTTCTTTGTTCAGACAGTTGTTCTTCTTTAATTTTATTTAATATTAATATATATATGTGTATATATATATATACTTTTCTTTTTATTTAATATTTTCTTTAGTTGACTATGTTTTATTTTGTTGCGCTATGCCGCGTTCAGTTAAAAACTCTTAGCCGCATATATCGTTGCGGCGGCGAAAACAACTGCGCGAGTTTTTGTGGCAGTAAAATTTTTCTAAGTCCAGAAAAATATTCAACTTAGAAAATTTTTGCTTAACCGAGGTCTCTTTCTATCTTACAGCACAACACGGGCGCGGGCACAAACGGGTATAACTACGGCAAACGGACGAGCGCGACACGTTTATACGACTGCAGTCCGAAGCAGAATAAAAATGGCAGCTGAAACGATTATTCATACCGACTCGTTTGCGTTTCAATAGCAGTGTGACCGCATCTTCAAATGCATATGTGTATATCTGGAATCTTTAAGGGTCTTTCACGATTTATTTTGCCAGTTGAAATCGTTCAAATCTGAAATTAAATAAACAGCTTACCAAATCGTAGGAATTCCCCACAATTGACTACCTGTACATCATGTAGCAATATTTATGTATGTATACATGCCATGCATGTCTACCTGCTTGCAAAATAATAACAAAAGAAGATGTCGATTAAAGAGCTGTTTTTTGTTTTTTTTTTTTTTTTTGCAAATTTACAAGAAATGTTTCATGTTAAGAAAAGTTAAAATATATCGAGGATATTATTGTCAGTATTAAAAGTAATAAGCTCTTAAATAACGAGAATAACTACAACGTGTTATAGTTATAACTGATGCATTTTCACGATTTTGTTTAATTACACTGATTTTTGACTATTTTTAAAAATATTTTGACTCATATTAAGAATGTCTTGCTAAATTTTAACGAACAGTTAAACGAAAAGTAGACAACTTTTTTCAGTATACAAATATTTGCTTTTAATTTTAAAATAAATTTTATAACTGAAAAAATATGACTCATCGTTTAACTGTTTGTTAAAACGTATTTATCTTAAAAATCGGAGAAAAATATTTACAAGATGCTGGTTTCACTTATTTTACCCTTTATAAAAAAAATACAAATTATTTTAGATATACATGTATTTGTTTCTAGCTGACAATATAAATAAAAAGGGTTTATGCCGATTCCCCGTAATATTTACTTTTACTACGCCTATGTTCTACATCAAGTATACCTATCTCGCTTTTAACCGCTAACAAGAGGACAGCGGATGTCAGCTGATTTTCAACTGCAACTACATGATTTCAATTTCCGTTTAACGACCTTTTATAATGTACGAACAAGTTCTATAATTTTATCATAATTTAAAAAAAAATTAACGAGATTTTATATCACTTTTCGAGCGTCAATTAAGTGCCTAGACTATAACGAATTGAACCCAATATTCCTAATACCTTCGACCTCTCTTCAAAATGCACAATTTCCAACAACAAGAAACTTCATTAAGCTATGCAATACATTAAAAATTGCGTTCGCACCAGAAAACGCTCTAAGCGTCCTTTTGTGAAAAATAAAATGTGTAGCTCTTCATAAACAGCTGTTTCGCCATTTCGTTTTTTGTTCCCGTCGACTTCATTTAAATTAATTAACGGCTATTTATCCTCAGTGCTACCATCGTTTGCACTAAAAACACGAAAACTAGAGATGACATTTGCCAAACTCTAGTGTTTACTTTGCAGCACTAGCAAATTATTAACACCAAGCTTATTAAGTACAATACTTAAGTGGTCAATTAATGCGGTAAAACTCATTTCCGGTTTGTGTATTTTTTGAAAGGTCAAGCAGGGATGCAAATCGTTTGAGCACTCGCGTTGGTAAGAAACAAAAAAAAATTTAGAGAATTCACCAATGTTATTTTTGACTTGATTTCGAATTGAAATCAAATTTTTTTTCAAAATTCACTATTTTTTTTTTTTTTTTTTTAATATCAATTAAATTATATGTAGATGAAGTTTTCAAAAGTTTGATAGAATTTTTAATCTAAATCTCTAGAACATACATAGATGAAATATGTATAAATTATTTTTTATTTCCACAACAAAACTGTTTTAAAGAGTTTCATTCTGTGGTTTGCAGCCCTGAATTAAGCAACAACAAAAAGGCAAGCACTGCTAAATAACAGTATTGCCATGTTGTTTTGTCTTTCTCGTTAGTTCTCGTATCATTTTCGTACACTAACAATTTCTATGATCTGTACAAGACCGATTGTACAGATTAGTACGCAACTTGCGCAAGTGATGCAATACTAGTGGTTAGAAAAACGAAGAAGCATACAAAAAGAAAAAAAAATAGAATCGTGTGTGCGAAAACGGAATCGCGGAGTAAATCTTTGTAACACAGGAACATTTTTTTAAATCATTTTTTATATACAAAGTAGTGTTAAGCATTGTTAAACAATATGCTCGGTTATTAGTGTAAAATTCGTGTGTTAAAAGTTAACGGGTATTTTCCATTCGTTGTAATATAAGAAAGAGAAGCATGCTGCTACCCCTGTCTACAGTCTGCGGCAACCGATGATGAAGTAGAAGCAAACAGAAGGGAATACGACGACGAATATAGTGAACGAGAAAAGAAAAAGATAAATGTATATAATAGAATTATACGGTGCAAGAGGACCCAGTTGAATAGCAAATAAAAGTAAAAGGCTAAACAGTATAAAAGGAGCCTTGCAAAAAGTTTTAGTTAAAAAAAAAAAAAAAACAAAAATTTGCATGCATGTATCATAACTGAGGCTAGATTTTTTTGTGTGTTCTACGTTCATTTCGATTTTTTGTCTTTGTGTGAAGAAGTTTGGACTGCACCGCGGCTGACTGACGTTTTAAACGACCGACAGTCGACGACGCATGGACGGACACAAGAATCAGCAGCGATTGTATAGAAACGCTGACGAAAAGGTTGGCAGCAACGCCAATGAAAGATGAGCAAAAAGCAAACGTGTAGCAAAAAAATAGGCAAAATCAAAAAAAAAATATATATATATAATACATATATATTTATACATATATAAACGAAGAGGCGAAAAGTATAATGTGCGAATAAAAAAATAAGTGGACGCTCCTTCCCGGACGCTTCATCTTACTCCGGCGGCGCATACTCGATGCAGCATAAACAGAAAGGGATTCACCCGATTTTGTTTGTTCGCGCAGTACATTCAACGACGACGCCGACGTCACCTTTGTCGTCATCAAGAGCGCCAGCAACATAACGGCGGCTACTGGAAACAAAAAAAAAAAAAGCTGAAATCGAAACGCTTTAGACACGACATTTTAAGGCAAGGTAATATTCTAAAAAACAAAGCAACAAATAAAAGCTGACTTCACTGTGTATGTTTGAGTGCGAAAGAAAGAAAAAAAGAATTAAGCTTTTTTTTTTTTCACTGTTTCTTGCGTTAAACTGAAACAGCTGATTTGGGCTTTGTTTATTGCTTTTGTGTGCAACTTTAATTTATTATCGCTGTTCATCAGTGGCAAAAAACATAATTTATAGTGTATGTATATAAAAAAAAAAGGAATAAAACCCAGAATGAATAAAAGTGCTTGGTGGACGCCGCCATTTTCATAAATGTGGTTACCACTATGTAGTGTTGCCAGGCTGTATATCTTTTTGAAAGAGAGAGAGAGAGTGGCGAATTGAACCATTCCATATGTTAGTTTCATATTCTAGTTTTCAATTTCTTTTTTATTCGCTCACCAAATTTGTTTGGTTTTAAAAATATATGTGAGTTGGAACGAAAAGCAACTGGCAAATGTTTCGGTTAGCAGCGGTTCTTTTAATTGTATTTTATTAGAGTAAAAAAAAAAATACCCTTTTTCTGAACATTTTTCGAAATTAATAAAGTGAAAAGTAAGGCCCCACGAAATTAAACCCCAGTCTTTTCTCAAATTTGGTTCAAATAGTTTTTTTTTTATTGAATAAATTTAGAACTAAATAAATTTTAATTAAAAGTGTAGCTTAGAGAGCTCTACCGTCATTTACGTTTATTATTTTGGTAAGCCCAAGGGCATATTCGTATTACCATATACTATGCTTTCTGTAAGTATGGTGGGAAATAAATTAAAAGATGATTAAATTTGAAAAATCTTCTATTAGTAGCAACCTTTTATTATTATTTTTTTTTTTTTGTTAAATGTGTCATTTTTGTGCACCAAGAAATTGAGGCTTTACGAAATAATGTAAGAGGCTTTTTTTTAAAAACTTTATTTTTAATTTTTTTTTTTATTCTAATAAAAATGATCTGGCAACACAACATTTTAGCTACTCGACTCTTTCTCTCGAAAAGGGTGTGTGTCAGAGTGAGATGAATATTATTGCAGCATTTCTTTGTTGACATTTATTGGTATCGTTTTTTCTTCCCCCTACACTTTTTTTGTGTCTTGTGCGCATGAACCGTTTGCATAAATGCGAACAGCTGAGCGCTGCTATACTATGTGTGTTTATGTGTACGAGCTTTATAGTGAGATAATATAAAGATTGCATGTTGTTCTGTAAAATTAAAAAAAAAAAACAAAAAACAATGTAGCTAAAAAAATATATATATATGTATAAATTTAAAACATTGTTTTTGTTTCTGAACTTGTAATGTAATCGAAAAATTTATACAATACCCCAAGAGGTACATGAACTTGAAACTTCCGTGTATTTGCATGTTAAACATGTGGCAACACTATTTTTGCATTGGTATGCTATAGCTGTTCGTTCGTTCTGATTCTTTTTTCAATATAAACACACAATGGCTATATACCAAGCAGAGCTGCCCCTCCAAACATACCCATAGCACCTCATCCCTCTTGTGTTTTGGCAATTCTATATGCTTTCGCAGATTCATTTTGTTTCGCGAGTATTTCTCGCTGCTCCAGCGAGCAATGTCGTTGCTCCATTGCGTCCTGTTGTCAACGTCGTCGTTGTCGCTCAGTCGTAGAGCGAGCGCAGTTTTACTGTTGTTGTGCTGTCCGCTAAGTGTTCAATGTTATATTTATCATTTTTATCATTATTAAAGTTGTTGCTATGTTATTGTGTATTTAAAAGAAATAATTATGTGCAACTTAAAAATGCAAAACCCCACACATCCGTCGTAATGAGTACGAACAAAAGCAAAATAGAACGAGATAGAGAACGATAAAGGGAGCAAGCTCTCGCGAGAGAAACAGAGAAGGAGCGAATCGATAATCAATTTTGCATAAAAAATAAAAAAATTAAAACCAATTTATTATGATGGCAACAAAAAGTGCGTTACAAAATTATAGCAGTGACAAACGGCAAAAAACTACAGTTGAACGTAAAGAAATCAATGTGTGTAAATTTTTAGTTTTTATTAAAATATTTTTTTTTTTTTTTTTGTATATATTTCTTAAAGTTTTTCACGTGCATTGTCGGAGATTTTCCTCATATATATAAATATATATATATATAAGTGTACTCCATAAATATATATATACATATATTTATATGTATACCCACATATAATAGATGTATTGATTTTCCTTCCCGTATGTATTACTCATGTAAATTAAATAGTCAATAACGCGTGGTATATATGTGAGTGAGTACCTATGTATGTGTTTTTTTTTTTTTTGCATTGGTAAAACCATTTAAATATTCGAAACTTTTTATTGTTCTCTACATAGGTAAAAGGGTATAGTAAAAAGATTCTTTTTGAAATAAATACAAAAAGAAAAAAAAGAAAAGAAAAATAATACGTGAAGCCATAGAAAAAAGTACGAATTTGTTTTAAATATCGTCGATGTGAATGTCAAGATGAAGAAGAAGCATCAATTGCATGAACAGAAACAGCTGTGCTAATCATACTGTTATCAGCACATACAATTACATATAAATACATACATTCGAAGCAAACAATTACAATTTATGCTTAGTAGAAGATGCATGTGTATACACGTACAAATCTTTCACTATTGCCCTAGGCTTTTTATGTAGAAAATATGTGTGTATGTGTGTGTGTGTATATAAGTTTCTCATTCTAACTGCAGAACTTAGTTGTCGTTTGCTATCTTATTCACTTTCATTGTTTAAAGTTGTGCATTACTTCGACGCCGGTTCAATAGGTGCCAACGCCGTTAAAAACTTTTGCTTATAAAATGCATTTTTTTTTTTTGGTTCGCTCTTGGCCCTAAAATTAAGATAACTTAAAATAACCTATTTTTGTACTTTATTAATTTAATTAGGGTGTTCCATTAAGATTTGTGCTAACCTTATTATGGAGAATGTTATATATAAAATCTCATCGTGGTAACATAGAGGCTTCTTCAGAAACCTTCCATACAGGATGTATAATAAATTACCTACACCTGTAGTTACCACAGTCAGCTGATCGAAAATCTCCGTGCAATCAAAGACTTCTGTTTAGAACTTACAAAAGCGCCTTTGCATGGTATCTATCGGACTGACTTCATCTGAAAGTGAGTTTCTAATTGTTCGTCTGTCGTCTTCAATTCACAGCTACGCTAAGTTGACGCTTTGTATAGAATCCAACTCATCTTAGAAGAGATAAATCTACGATTTTTTCACCTGGAACTCAAATGTTTTTGTTGTTGCATGTACAGTTCTCGCAGATTTATATAAGTTTCCAATATAAAGTTCTACAGTCTTCTTCTTGTAAAAAAAAAAAAAAAAAAGTAAACGAGTGTAGTTCGAGAGAATTATGGTCCAAGTAAGAGCTCGGAACTACTGCCATGATTGTAAATAGAATTAAATAATTTATTGGGAGTTTAAAATTTTACGATTGCCATCAAATCAACTTAATCTGGGGCTTTTTAGATAACTCCTATTTATTATCTGCATACAGAGGGTTAATACTTTAAACAGTAATTGTGTTAGTTAAGGAAGTTGTTGAAAATTAAATAAGCTCTTGAACTATTATATTAAACTGAAGAAAATGTATTAGTGTTTTTTTACTACTATAATATATGTATAGTACATACATATGTGTATATTCTGTCTGTACCCTGTATGATTGTTTATTTTATTTGTGCATATTAAGCTTTTTTTCGATGAACGCGATAACGGCATTACTCCGAGAATTCAATCCATAAGTTTATACAATTTTGCTGACTTTGTCCATTTTGCGGAAAACCATATTTCAAATATGTTTTTTTTTTCTAAAAAAAATTTTCATTCTTTGTATTGATAATCTTTTAAAAGGCTCTCATTTCACATTTACATATGTATATAAATTTTAATAGATTATGCTCGCATTTTGCAATTGTATCACAAGAAATACTCGTACTACTTTTCCTAGAAAATAGTTTTTAGTATTTTACAACTTTAAAGCTTTGATACGCCATTTTATGGAAACGTTTTCTGATTTTGGTTCAAAAATTTACTACTAAAAACAAACTTAGAGACCAATTCAAAAACAAATTTTAAATTTTTATGGAAGAATGTAGACATCCATTCTTTGTACATTTGACTTCTCTCTATAAAACAAAGTCACTTATAGCAGTCGTAGCTCCGTTTGGACTCGATTGACAAGTTACAAGCAGAAATTAAAAAGGTATTAGGGTCATCTTAAAATATACTTATATTGTGCGTTTCCATGATTGGAAAAATACATTCCTAATATCTTATCCGACAAAATGCACCTTTTTCATCGAAAATTATTTAAAAGTATTGATTTAGAAAACTCTCTACTAAGAGTTTTTTTAGGACTTATAATTGAGACTCTCTTTAGATACTAGGAAAGAAAAAAACTCTTTAAAATAAGAGTTTCTAAATTATTGGAAATAGTTGTCGGAAACAACATATCAAAGTCATTTCTCGCTCTACCTCTCTCTCCACCTGTCTCTCTATATCTCTCTATCTTTCTTTATAACTCTCTCAACCTTTTTTTCCTCTATGTCTTTTTCTTTAAGAAAAGATATATAATATTTGATTGACTGACTTACCTGACTTCTGCATATTGTCATTGTTTGTCGTTCGATCTAATACTCGAATTGCTACAAATGTTCTAAAAAATATTTTATAAACAATTTAAATTGCATAATCAGAACTAATAAACATTTGTGTTCTCTCATACGTCGGTCGGTCCTGACGTTTTTTTTTTTCAATTTCAGACTGCAGTGCAGAATGGTCGTCGGTTCGAATCACACGCGACGCGGTGATACTGGTAGTAGATATTTAAACTCCTCTTCATCATTGTCGACAGCGTCATCATCATCATTGTCAAGTAATAGCAGTAGCAACGGAAGTGTTAGTCATACATTGTCTTCAGTATCATCAACAACATCGTCTTCGATGGCGCACAACAAGGCACACGGGGCAAATACAGCAGCAAATGCGAGCTCAGGTGTCGGTGCTATTAGCGGAGGAGGTGGTAATGGCAATAATAGTGGTGGTGGTAGTGGCTCACATAGTCACCATTACAATGGCAATTCATCAAATGGCTACACAACACTGCTTGGCTCAAACGGCGGTGGCATTGCAAATAGCGCTGTCGGTCGCCTATCACAGTCAACAGGCATGTCACCTAAGGAGCTTTCTGAGAACGATGATTTAGCTACTTCATTGATACTGGATCCGCATTTGGGTTTTCAGACTCACAAAATGAATATACGTTTTCGTCCGCTTAAGATCGACTCAATGCAATTGAAAGCTGTGGTTGATGAATTTATACAAACGCAAAATTATGATGTAGCGATCAAGAAAATCTTTGATGGACCCTGGATACCGAGACATTTGAAGAACAAAAATAAGATAGCAACAAAGCGATTGCATGATCATGTAAGTTGAGCCAAGTTTTTATTTATTTTATCTCTTCTGCAAAGTAACCAAATAACATTGGATTTTTATCTTTTTTTTCTTCACTTTCTTTCGTATTAATTTCGCTTGGTAGATTGTGCGTTATCTGCGTGTCTTCGACAAGGACAGTGGATTTGCAATTGAGGCCTGCTATCGTTACTCGCTGGAGGGTCAGCGTGGCGCAAAAATCAGTTCAACGAAACGTTGGTCAAAGAATGACAAAATCGAATGTCTGGTCGGTTGTATAGCCGAGCTTTCCGAGGCCGAAGAATCGGTATTGTTGCATTTAGGCAAGAACGATTTCTCCGTAATGTACAGCTGTCGTAAGAACTGCGCACAGTTATGGTTGGGTCCAGCTGCGTATATAAATCATGATTGCCGTGCTAATTGCAAGTTCTTAGCAACAGGACGTGATACTGCCTGCGTTAAAGTGTTGCGCGACATTGAAATCGGTGAGGAAATTACTTGTTTTTATGGCGAAGATTTTTTCGGTGACAGCAACTGTTACTGCGAGTGTGAGACATGCGAGCGACGAGGCACTGGCGCTTTTGCTGGAAGAAATAGAAATGGTCAAATAATGGACGAAACGACTGGTTTAATGCTGGGTCTTGGTATTGGTCTAAATGGTTTAAATGGACCAGATGCCAACAGCGGTGGTGGTTATCGTTTACGCGAAACGGATAATCGCATTAATCGTATAAAAAGCCGCGCTAATTCGACCAATTCCACGAATACCGATTCAAACGGTGGCTGTGCGGATAACAGCAACAGCAGCAGTAATGGTAGCAACGTTAATAGTTCGCAACACCATACCCAGCAGCAACATCATAATAACAATAACAACCACAAGGGAAATGTAACTGGTGCAACGAAAAAGCCAACAGTAGAAAGCGGAGCGCTCTTAGTAGAGAAGAAACTGTCAAATGTTGTTTCGCCGTTGACAATGAAAGAATTACGTCAGAAAGGTATGACAAAGTACGATGCCGAAATGATCATGGCAAATGCTTATCAAAATCATAATCATCGACATCATCATCATCATAATAACAATCAGCACTCTCACCCGCTACAACAGACAACGATACCACATCAGCAGCAACAACAACAACTACAACTGATTGCAAGTACTGCAGATTCGACAACAACGACAGTGACAGCGGTAACTGTGTCGCATGAATCTAGTAGTGGCACTGTTATGGAGTCCAATACCAATGATATCAGCGTTACAATACCAATTAACGTTAATCGCCAGTCGCTGCGTAAATCCGCTCGTGTCAATAGCACCAGCAGCACAATATCCTCCACATCGACCGATGATTTCTCACTGGCCGCAACATTAAGTGCACATAAAAAACTAAATGCAACGAATAATGCTGCTTGTGGCATTAACAACGCCACAACAACAAATATGGACGACGCCGCAACAAATCGACGCCAATTGCGTCGCAGTGTACGCCAAACACGTTCGCAGAGCATTAAGCAAGCTGCTAATACTGACTTTGAAACAAAAGCAAAACATACGGATGGATTAGTAATTACTATGACGACTGCAACATTACCAACGAAAATATCACCGACACCAGCTAATTTACTGCTTTCGTCAACTTCTAACGCCGCAATTAATAATGAACAAATGGCTGCTGCCGCCGTAAATAACTATAAAAGTGCAAAAAACGCAGATCAACCACATAAACTATTCTTGTACGTCCAGAACCAGAATCACAATATGTGTGAAAAAGAGCAACAGCAAAATGACTCTGTGCAAGCTGTGTTATGCGCAAATAATAGTGATGAAAATTTCTTAAAGCTGGCCACTGCACAGAAGCGTTTAACGCGTAATGGCTCTGTGCGTATATTACGAAATCATCATTTACAACAGCAGCAGCAGCAACAACAACTACAAACACAGTGTGAGGATCACAACGAAATAATGGAAAAAATAACACAACCACCACCAGCGGTAGCAGCAGCAGCCTCAGTAGCAACATCGACAACATTTCTATCAACTGCCGTTAACACCACCAACACCAGCTCCAATAATAATACAACAATCAACACTATCAGCAGCAGCAGCAGTTGCAGCAACAATAGCAACGCAACGATAACAAATTGTAATAATATTAGTAAACATAATTCTAGTAGTAACAACAACAACAGCAAAGCTAGTAGTAAATCGAATACCAAATCGAGAACGACGTTAATGACAACGTCGGCGTTGACAACAACAATGGCGCCGGCAACATCTACAACAACAGTAACGACAAACTACAATAAATTACACGATGACACTGCTGAATGTAGTAGTATGTTGTTGTCGCCATCGTCGTCGCCAACACCTATGGCACAACAACTGTTGTCATCGTCGTCTTCGTATTCATTAAGTGACAACACCGCCATTTACAACAAACAACAGACAACAGACAGAAATCAGAGTAACACTACGACTTCTATGACATGTACACAACATCAATATGAGCATAGGCTCGGACAGTACGATGATGACATACAACTAAAACAAAAAGAACAACCAATTGAGCCACTTGTAAGAAGTTCAAGTAGTAACATAAGAACACTGAGCAACAGCAGCAATTATAATAACCACCACCACCAACACCAAAATCATTTCATTCATACTCATAATCATCACCATCAACATCATAGTTATCAACAACATCATGACCAGCAGCAGCTTCTTTCTGCCCAGACTAATCAGTCATCTGTTACTGCCACAGCCCCTACATCCGCGTCCAATATTTGTAGTTCTTTACGCAATAGTTTCAGTCCGACATACAAGAAAAACTTAATAGCTAGCTTTGAAAAGGTAGCTGGAATCGATGCAGAACATGTCCAAAATTCTAATCCGTTTCTTATTCACAATACTAAAAGCGGGACGACGGCTGCAGACAGGGAACAACCGACGTCTAATAAACAGGAGTTAAGACAAAAGCGTAAACGTTTAGTTCGTGCATCAACAGAAGATGGAGGAGGAGGTGGCGGTATAGTGCTACGTAAGCGGCAACATACCAACAGCGAACCTGCAATTGTTAATAACAATAAGCAATCAACAGCAGCAGCAGCAGCGACAACAACTGGATCAAGTGTAGAACCATTGCTTAAGACGCCGGAGCGACGTTTAAAGCTGACGTTGCGTATGAAACGTTCTCCGATACTTGATGAAGTAATTGAGCTTGGCACAAGTCTTAGCGATGAGAGTAATAGTCTGAATAGCGCTGGTGGCGGTAATATCTTTAACGGTAGCTGCAGCACAATAACTGGTGGTCATACGAGTCGCGCATCTTCTCACCACTCAGAGCCCGTAGAATACGAAGTGCTGCGCATGGAAGGTATATCTGAGCATGGGAACGACGATGACGATGATGTTGATGATAATGATGACACCGATAATGACGATGATGGTATTTCGGATAGCGATCAGCAATTGGCAGCGCTTCAAAAACAACAGTTGCAGCAGCAACAACAACAACAGCAGCAGCGCAAGAAACGACATAAGTCAAAATCTTCGCATTATACAGATGATAAGGATAATAGTTTAAAACAACAGCATAGGCGCAGCCATCGTCGTGCAGTAGCCACATGCAGTACAATAACAGCAACAACAACAACATCATCATCAACTGCAACAGCAACAATAAAAACAGCAGCGACGGGAACACCACAAAAGAAACGTTTGCGTTTAATATTCGGCAATGAGACACATACCATTGACATTCCACCTATTAACAGCAGCAGCAGTGATCTCAATAATACAAGCATAAACGCAAGCGATGAATCAACGACAACATTCAATAATTCATACAGCTCAACAAGCAGCGGCAACAGTAGCTCATTGAGCACTACAGTCAACATGTCTCACAATTCGTCATCAGGAGCAGCAGTGACATCATCATCAACAGCAGCCACATCAGCATCATCGTTAAATATTTCGCTAACAAGTTCAACGGAAGCAGCCGCTTCGCCGCATTCCTCATCCAATTGTTCGTCGACCAATTCATCATTTGCATCAGCATGTACTTCGTCAGCGTTTTTTCCAACACAAGCGGATGAATATATTACAGCAGCGGCAGCAGCAGCAGTTGGTGTTGGAGTTGAAAGTGTTGAACAAAAAACTACAACACCGCTCAATGGTCTCAGCTATTCAAATCAAGCAAAACGTTGTACACCACCAACAGTGCCGCGTTCCGTAGCGGAATATTTAGAATGTGGCGGTTTTTTGAATTTTGGAAAATTTGCAAATTCTCGATTTCAACAACAACAGCAACAACAACTAACAGCAGTGCCACAATTAAACAGCAATTATGTGCCTTCTACACCAGTAGCATCGGCAGCAGCAGCAATCGCAGCAACCGTTGCAGGCAACACCAGTCATGTAACAACGACGACAACAACAACACCAACAACAACATCAATGACGGCATTGACTGTAACAGCGCCAGTTAGTAGTGTCTCAAACAATGTTAACGCCAACACCAACGCCAATGCTGCCATTAATAACGTAAATACAGTTGGAAATCTTGGTAATAATGCCACTTCAAACGTTGGTGCTGGACACCATACGTTTCATTTAACACAATCTAATATGATGCCAAAGCATACATTTGGTTCATGTGCATTATTGGCGCCAACATCATTTGCAAGTCTGACAAATGCTGCGGCAGCTGCAGCAGTAAATGCGCATGCTCTCACCACTGCTGCAGCAACATTATCTACAATGTATCTACAGCAGCAACAACAACAACAACAGCAGGAACAACAACATTCATTGCATCCTCCGCCACATATACATTTAAACCAGCAAAAACATAGCACTGCTGATGGCAACAATAAATAGCCAACAACGACTGATCTCCAAGCGAATTGACTGCGCTACTCCGTTGTCCTGATAGGCGTTTTCTTCTGCATAACGTTGACTTACGGTGACGTTGGCTTTACCTTTCTCTTTCTCTCCAACGCTGCCAACAATAAAAAACAAAACGAAACGAAACGAAACAAACAAAACAAAGGCACATCCACAATACATATAGTAATTCTGTTGGAATGATTTAATGTGTTATTCAGGAATAATGTTTTGCATCATTCTATGTTCATTCTTCTTTTATAAATGTTCCCTTCTGGTCTGTTTTTTTTTTTTTTTTTTTTTTCTTTCGAAAATTCCCATTTGGTATTGTGTTCGTATAGGAGAAATTAGTATAAACATATATAGTATATATATATAGTTTAGGTTTGAGTTTAGCATATTTGTATACTATACAAAGAAAAAATATTTTTTTTTGGTTTTTTTGTTTTTTTTTTTTGGTAGATTATGATAATATATTATTACTATTATTTAATATTGCATTATAGTTGTAGTTTAAGAACAAAACGAAAGAAAATGAATAGTATTAAGTTGAAATCCATTTTCTGTTTTCAAGAATCACTACATTTACATATATCTCTAACTATAACTCTGTTTTAATTGTGGCTTTTTCCAGATGCGATATATACTCTCTATACGATATAATCTCTAAAATGTTCTTGTTCTATCTGACTTATACCTTCGTACATCATATCTATTTAGTATACAAAACAAAAAATTCAGTAGTAATATTTATATAAATCTTATATGACAGAGGTGGGCAACTGTATTGCGCATCAGTACACAACAACAAAATCTACAATGAAAGTTAATCGCTAAACGCTTGAAAGTGTTGTTGCTTTGTAGACAAATAAAAAACTAAGTACGCAGAATTGTGTGTATTATTCGTATTAGTGTTGCGTGTTGAGCATACAACCCTTTTGTATGTGTAAAACTGCACGTGCTCACCTCTGACATAATATATATACATTTGTATTTTTATGGGCGTGTATGTGTGAGCTCTTATAATGCGAATTTTAAATTTAACAGAATTTAATTGTTTAGAAGACACCATGGGGCAATATATAAGGCTTACTTTTTTTATGATATAGCATTGTCCCTTTGTCTAAGCTTATTTCTGTATTAATTGAATTCCAAAAAAGTAAAGATAATTAAATAAGAAATTATAAATATATTTACTTTTTTTTTTATTTTATAATATACAATTTCTAACTGGGCCTCGTGTATCTGGGATATACCATATATATATTTTCTATTTTTCAGTTGTTTTTATTTATACCAAGATTGGATAGGTTTCAGTTTAAATAAACTAATTATATTAGTTCTATAATTATTCATACTTTCAAAGCAAAATTGATATAATTATTTTGTAAATAAACATCGAATTTAGATTTAAAAAAAAAACCAAATATTATCCACACATGCATACAGACATGCGTACATATTTTTTTTTAGTTCCTAAGACGATCTCGTTATAAATTGATTCTTTTATTGCCTGTCCGTCTGTTGAGTGAAATAAAATTCAAGTTATTCGAATTGGTTTCCATTTTTTGCTAAACGAAAACGATTTAATTGAAAATAATTTTTTTTTGTGGCGAATAAAGCTACCCAATAGTTCAAAATTTAAAAGTTGAATTGTGTTTTTTTTTAACTTTTTCTTTAATTTATTTTTTAAGTTGGTTTTATTTTTTAATTTTTTTTTTTTAAATTTTTTTTTTTTTATTTTTTAAAAAATTTTTTTTTTATTTAATTTTTTTTTTTTTTTTAAAATTTTTTTTTTTTTTTAATTTTTTTAATTTTTTTTTTTTAATTTTATTTTTTAATTTTATTTTTATTTTTTTTTTTAATTTTATTTTTATTAATAATTTTTAAATTTTTTTTTATTAATTAATTAATTTTTTTCTTAAATTTTTTATTTTTTTTTAATTTTTTATTATTATTTTTTTAACTTTTTTTTTTTTTTAACTTATTTTTTTAGCGTATTATTTTTATAAATTTAAAAAAGTGATAAAAAAAATTGAGCTCATTGTGAATTCAGGTTCAGAAAGACAAACTTCATTATACTTGTCAAGATTTGACAAATGAAAACTGTTCCGTTCGCCTGAAACTTTTTTTTTTTTACCCGGACAAAAAGAAAATATATTTTTTATGTTAAGGGGTTAAAATTTTCAAAGTTCCATGTGTGCTATTTTGTATTTAAATACAACGCGAAGTTTTGAACATATTTTTGATAACATTTTGGAGAATTGCGTTCATGGTTTAAAAAAAATTTTATTTAAAGAATTATTTTTTTTTAACAAAATTTTTGTTTTGGGTTATATTTTAAAAATTTTTGGGTGTACCAATTCTTGATTTTTTTGGTTTTTTTTTTTTTTTTTTGCCAACAACTTGGAATTTAAAATTTAATGTTATAATCGTATGATAATTTGTGGAGTTGTACTATCTTGTTTGTAGCATTCTATTAAAAAATAATAGTTTGTTTTTTTTTAAATATATTTGAAATCTATACAACTAAATTGAGTTGATCTCAATTTGTAGTCAATATTTTTATTTTAAAAAAGTCTAGGTCCAAGGGTGGTGATCCATAAAGATTTCTAACGCATTTGACCAAACATTCATTCTACATACAATCATACACATGCTCTTTTTCTCTATTGTCCCATTCATTATATATGTATTTACTACTGACTGCCTCTACCAAAAAAAAAAAAAAAAACACACACACATTTACCAAAACCAACCACATACAACAAAAACAACAGTTACAGCTAAACTAGAACAAAAACAAAACATTCGTTAGTTATGTTTCTTACAACAAAAAAATTCTCTAATATTAATTCAAAAATTGAAAATTTGTTAACTATAAATATTTGATTATTTTTGCTTTTTTCTTTCTTTTTTCTTTTTGCATTGCAGATGGAAATTTAAAACATAAATATAGAGAAACAAGAGTAAAACAGAATAAAAGCATACATGATAAAGCTAGAAGTTATAATAATAATAACAGTAATATAAATCATAATAATAATATCAATAGCGATCTATATAATAATAATAACAATAACAATATAATGGTTAAAAAATTAAGAGTAGAATTAAATCGCATTCAAATCATGTACAGTTAAATTAAATGAAGTAACAAAAAAGGGGAAAAAACAATTGCAAATTTTAGCAAAAAAAAAAAAAAATAAAATAAAAATAAATGCGGCGGAAATAACATAAAAAATTAAAAAACAAGCGTAAAAAAGAGAAAAACACAAAAAAAAAAAAAAAAAAAAACAATAGCAAACAAATGAATGTGTGAGAGAGTTAATTCGCGCAACATGATGAACGGTGTAAGCTAGAAGAGAGAGTGTTACAAATAGTTATGTAATATTAAGCGCTTCTATATGCTGCTCGCTCTCTCTCTATCTTAATGAGAGAGAGATTCAAATAAAACAAGAACGAGAGCATTTTATTGTGCAATATATGTGAAGCGTAAAAGAGGGAAAACATTATACATATTATTATATATATATATATATATATTATATATATATATTATACATATATATATATATATATATATATATATATATATATATATGTGTTATAATATATATATATATATATATATATATTATAACATAGATATATATATATATATTATAACATATATATATATATATATATATATATGTTATAATATATATATACATATATATAAATATATATATATAATTAAATCAGCTTTGAATGAGATATACGATAGTACATACTTCATGTTGAGCTTCACAATATGCATTGAAATAAAATTTTAAACTGTTTTCAATTTAATGTATATATATAAAAAGATTTATCAAAATTAAAGAACAAATAAAGAGAATCCCGAAATAAAAACCAAAAAAAATTTAATTCAAAAATTTAAATACACTTCCACACAAACAAATACACAAAATTGTAAGAAGAGAGCAGTTAAAGAATTATTATTATAAATATATCATAGAAATGTAAGCGCAAGAATTTATATTTAAAGATAAAAAAGTATCTGAGAGATCGATCTACATATAACCCGAAAATTGCTATCATAAACACTACACGTACTCATACATATACATACATATATAATGCACAGCTCATTAACTCTCACTCAATCAATCAATCAATAACTCGCTCACTCATTTATTTATTTGTACTGCATGCACCGAGACTTTCTGTTGCACATATTTTCATTGAAAACGCTAAAATGCTGCAAATTTATGAGACTTCTGCAAGTAGAGCACAAGAAGAAATTTTTTTTTTTATATATAATGTAAAATCTTGTTTTTTTAATTATTTATATAATTTTATATATTTAAAATATTTTTTTTTATTATAATATTTGTTTTAACTATGACGGTAATTTTATATGATAACTATCATTTTTTTTTCGATTAGCCTTTTAGTTTAGCGCACTTTTTAATTACTATTATTATTATAATTAATTTAAAAGAATTATGTCTTAAAAAATATTTATATAATACAAAATAGTAAGTACAACAAAATTAAGAAAGCATCATGTATTTGTGTGTAATTATTTTAATTGGGCTTAAATAGCAACAACAAAAAATAATAAAAAAAATAAAATAATATTATAAAATAAATTAGTTTTTTCATTTTTTTTTTTTTTGTCTAATTTATTTATATACATATTTCAGTTTATATTTATATTTCAGTTAATTTCTTTTTCTTTTTTAATTGAAAGCTTTTTCACTAATTTGATGCATTTTTTTTGTTTTAAAAATCATTTCATATCGAAAACAACAAGTTACTTATTACTTACTTAGAACTTAACTTCAATACTTGAGATTTTGGAAAAATATATTTTTTTTAGGTTAGCATAGCATCTATGTGTATGTACTTGCTTCACCACATAATCGTCGTCCACGTATAGTTCAGCGTAGTATCGCATCAAGAGCAATGCGTCCCGTTGGCATGTTATGTTGGTCTTGCTTTGCATTCAATTGTATGGTCCCCTTGTCTACTATGATAAGGTTTGTATAGGACTGATTCGGGCTACATTCATAAATCAAAGGAAAATCGAATTCATTACAGTTATTTACAATACTAAATTTATTTTCTTAGTATTACCTAAATTTAGTAAAAACATATTTTACTTTACATACATATTACCGTAGCAATCAACAACTCTAGCACCGGCCTTATCCAATAATTAAACTAAATATGTGATATAAATTGTAATCTATCTTTTGATAAATGCTCAACGATGTGCGTGGCTTATTTAATCTGGTATACCATGCTATATTAGGGTCAGTGGCGTTGATTCATCCAGTGTAAGTTTGGCCCTACTCTTTTAGTAATTAGTTTTGTAGAAAGGCAAAATAATAGGGTAAAATGGTATAATCCAGATATAAAGCGGAAATATTTTTTTAAGAACATCTTGTGCTCGACCATGTATGTTTATATGTAGCTACAACAATATAGACAATTGTCTTTTACCTAACTATTAGTTGTCAAAGTAAGTAAACGGAAGCTGTCCGGTAAACGAAGTAAATAAACATTGGATTAGGACTAATGAGCGAGTGTTTGAGAATAAATGATTATTGCAAAACATCGAAACAATGATGAAAAAATCCAGCGTCCCTTTAAAATAGGCATTTGGTTCCTTTGAGCCAAATCTCTCACCGTCGAGCGATTTCTTCAGTTACGGAAACAAGGAATAGTCGCAAGGGGCTAAATTTGGAGAATGCGCTGGATTAGATAAAAGTGCGTAGCCCAATTGATTGATTTTTTGACATGGCGACTAAACACACGTTTGCACCCCTTTTTTGTCTTTATGGAAGGGCACAATTTTCTTTGTTGGTTGACCCGGAGAAGTACACTGCTCCTCAGTTTCTGGTGGTGTGCGGTATGTGAATCCATGTTTTGTCTACGATTACAAAACGTTGCAAAAAATCGTTTGGATTGCGGTTAATCAACGCTAAACACTCCTTTGAAGTGTTTTCACTATTGCACTTACGGCCGAGTGTGAGCAAACGCGGCACCCAAAGTGCATAAATACATACATATGTACATGTATCATGTCTAAATGTTCATGTTATAAATGGTATATCCGCTCTGCGTCATTGCATGGACTTTATCGATATTTTCTGGAGTAACGAACGCTTTTGGGCGACCTGAATGTTCGGCATCACTTGTGCTGATACGACCACCACGGAATTAAGTAAATCAATTCTTGACTATTGAAATTGATGGTGCAGCGTTCTCATAGCATTTATTAAGCCTTTTCTAGGTTTCGGTGATGGTTTTATCACGTAAAAAAATGTTTGATGAGCACACGACATTCAGTTTTTCCATTTTCGTCGGAATATATTTACATTTAGTCCTTGCATTCAAAAAGTAACTGACTTATTAAATTGTCTTCGCATAATGGCGTAGAGTATTAAAAAATAGATAAATAAATCACATGTATATCTGCTCCCCTTCTCGGTCACTAATCAGAAAACAGTACGCAACACTTGCAAACGAAAACAAAACAAAAAAAACATTTTTCAACACTATTTTCGTTTTGTGCATTCGATTTGTTTGTGACGATAAGCAGCCGGTTCAGGGGCGAGGCAGTTTCAATTAAATTTTTATTTTATATTAGACCAAAATGGGGCTTTTATCTGACCCTTCCTTGGCACCGCGCAATAAACTTGGTCTTAGCCTGTCAAGACATATGAAAAAGATTGGGTTTTTGTTTTATATTGCGGGTTTAGTCTGGTTTGTATGCCTCTCACACAGCGACTTTAATCATGGCACTTATTTATCGGAAAATGCCTTATCACCCGGTAAATTTTTCTTGGTTTTGTTATATATATTATATGATGCTCAATTTTAAACTTTGCTTTTGTACCTTAAGGACTTGTTTATCCCGAAATTCGAATTGAATCGAACCGTCTGGCAGTTACGCTGCACGAGGAATTGCTGCGTGAACAGGAGCAACACAAATCAACAACACCACATGCATGGATTGCAGCGAAAATGCGTCAGTTCGGATTAGAGACATACGTACATAATTTTACATTGCGCTATCCTTACTCGAATGGCAAAGAGTTTCATGGCAAGAATATTTACGGCATATTACGAGCACCGCGCATTGGTTCAACTGAAGGAATTGTGTTCTCGGCGCCATATCGAGCAGCGACTTCAATGCATACAGATATTAGTGCCAGTGTACCCGTTTTATTGGCATTTGCAGAATTTGCAAGGCGTAAGTATTTTTGTATAAGCCCATATATATGTGATTATATTACCATCTGATTCTGTATTTGGTTCTCTAGGCAAAAACTATTGGGCAAAAGATTTGATTTTCTTGGTAACCGAACAAGAGCAACTTGGCATGCAAGCTTGGCTAGAAGCATATCATAAAGGTGACAGAGAACCAAAAGCCAATGCATTATTGCGTTATGGCAGCCTCCCTGCTCGTGCCGGTGCACTGCAAGCTGCATTAAATTTGGAAATTCAAGATTTGGAAATTGGTGAGTTAGCGAGTTTCAACTTCTTACTTTTATACTAACTTTATTTGTGTGTTGTTGGTATTTGGTTTCGCTAGATTATATAGATGTAAAAATCGAGGGTCTTAACGGAAAACTACCAAATTTGGATATGTTCAATCTGGTGCAGCGCATAACATCTCGTGAGGGTATAACATCGGGTTACAAACAAACACCACGCAAACGTCGACGCTCAACGTATGCCTCAATGGAGCAGAATCTTTACAATATGGTATCAATGATGGCAAGTCAAGCACCAGGTGTACCAAATGGCAATCATGGTCTTTTTCTACGCTATCGCATTGAGGCATTGACTATTGAGGCGGTAAAGCGTGTAACAAACACAAAAACAGGACGCAATTCAGCAGCTATTCCATTGCTTAAAACAATCGAAGGCATATCGCGCAGCCTGAATAATCTACTCGAACGTTTCCATCAGAGTTTCTTTTTCTATATTATTGTACACAATGATCGGTATATATCAATTGGAGATTACATGCCTTGTCTTATTGCACTTGCTGCTGGCTTATTTATAAAAGCATTTCTAACGTGGATAGCTCTTTGTAATAACTATATTAACGATGCAGAGGAGGAAGAGGAGCACGTGTCCGATGACGATGCTATTAGTGGCAGTGGCTCAACAAATTTAAGTGATATAGAGGAAAATGATGAAATGTCGACTGAATCAACTACAGGAAACAAAAAAGATGTGTCCTACATAACTGTTCTACTCTATGTTGCTGTAATCTTACTGCTCGGCTATATATGCAATGTACTGCCAATACATCCATATGTAATAAATTTATCATTAAGCTCGTCTACTGTGATTGCAAGTATACTGGGCACGACTTCATTAATTGGCATATTAATGCCATTTGTCGTACCATTGCCCCATGATGGCATAGATTTACTGCATATTGGTTTTCTAATCTTTCATGGAGTAACATTAATCGTCATTGGATTGTTAAATTTTGCATTGGGCTTTTTTGTTGCAATCGTTTCTGTGCCACTCGCCATAGGTATCGACACGAATGTACGTTACTCATCAGTTCGCCAGCTAACACGCATATACACACTGTTCCTTAACCCACTTGTATTGGTTTATGTAATCGTTTTTGTAATAACATTCCAACAATTTCCTGAGCTGTTACTTAAAGAATTGGTCATTCGTGCATTTAGCGCTACAGTTGATGCTGTCACATATGCGTTCATGGATTCACTAGTAAGTATTCTTCTATACAATGCAAATCAAACTTAAGACAATGATCAAGTTAAACTTAATTTTTTCGTTATTTTTTCCCCCTTTTTATAGATTTATGGTAATTGGCTTTATATTGCTACGACAATTGTATTCTTGCCAGCATGGATAATCTGCTGGACAATTTCTGTGTTACAACGAGATGGTTCAAAACAAATAACTAAATTAAAAACAAATTGATATTCCGTTCCTTTGTTGATTTCTTGCTAAGACTTTTGACCTTAAGTTCACCTAAAAAATTGTATTAATGTGACTGTAGCTTATGCAGTTTGCTATGTATGTACATAAATTATGTATTTATAAAAAAAAAAAAAAAATAAAATTGTTAATTTCGTACTTCGATGTCTATTTTTAAATTCAGAGTTTAAGAATATATCGACTAAAAATTAAAAAACGTTGTAAATAGATTATGTACAAAATGTATTATATAATCTTGGGCAGCTACTATATTATATCAAAATAATTGTACTCCTCTAGGTCGTTTGTTGGCTTGGGCAAACGCATGATTTAACGAGACTCTTTGTCAACCTCTACAAAAACCCTGCTGACTGCATATTTCTCTTTGCCGGTTTTATCGATATCAGCACATGCGAGGTGCATTTGTTCTTTTCATCAGAGTTAAGGACCACAATTTACGGATATGCGTCTAGATTGGTCAATCCTGAAGGAGCTGCTTAACAACTTATTTACATTCTTGACAACTCCAAGGCTGATATCACCGAATTGAGGGACTGCACATATTTAGAAAACTACGATATGCGCCAAAGCTACACGTACAGAAAAATATGAAATCTATGTAAGTGAATAGTATGAGTTGTGACGTACACGCTTCAGCGTCACTTTTTATTTTTTCAGAAGCCAATCTTTCATGCAGCTTTAGCAAAACCAGTTTCTCATTTTCAGTTTGTACGACAATTATCTTCTCTAAGTGTTTCAAATGCTTAAAATTTCTTTTAAATGAAATAAAATGAACAAAAACTATATTTGAATTCGCTTTCCATAAGATCAAAATACTTTTTTTTTTTTTTTTTTCAAAAATTAGAGAACTAAATTATTGTCGAATTGTGGCAATATCCTCGCCATTTTTCAGATGCAGCTACCGTTGCTGGAACACACAAAAAAGTGTTCTTTCTTATAGTTTACTCAACTCCAATTATTCTCTCTCTCTCGATGTAGCTATCTAATTTTAAAGTTATTTGTATAAAATTGAAGATTATTAAATGTCCCTTCAAAAGTTTTTGTACTACTTCTCAATCGAATTGTCTGTTTCAGGAACAATTAATGAAGTTTTTGGAAAAAACTTTTTTTTTTTGCTATAAAATGTTGAAAATATAGTCGTTTGTTTACAGTTTTAATTCATTGTATCGTATAAATTTATTATAAATAACGTTTTTTTCTTTATAACTATTGCAATTGAAATAGAAAAAATACTGCAACTTTAAAACCAATTAATGCGCATTAATCTCATTTTTTTTTATAAACAAAAGAGAAAAAAGTTGGCGTGCCTTTAAAATTAATGTTAATAAAATCATTGCATTCATGCGGTTTGCTCATTTAAACTTAAATTATAACTAAAATTAACAAAAATTTGAATGGCCAAAATAATTGAAGTGAATATGCACAAAAAAAAAAAAAAATGCAAATATACAATATAATCAAATTTTTTTTTTTTTGTAAATTTATCAAACCAATAAAATTTATATATATATATATATATATATATATATATATATAAATATATATATATTTAAATATAAATATAATTTAAAGTAAAAAAAGTACAAAATAGAAATAAATCTGTGCTATCTGAACAATTTATCACTGTCTTAAGTGTAGATGTAAAAAAAAAAAAAAAATTATGGGTATATAACTCTGCACAATTTTTGTATCTAAGCCTAGATCTAGATTATTATTAATATTTTTTATGCATGTATAAATGTAGTAAAATATATATTTTTATATTTACGTAGAAAATATTTATATATATATTTATATATATATATTATTTATCGAAGTAGTAGTAATATATTTTATAAGTAAAATGCTAGAATGTTGCTGTTGTTTGTTTTTTTTTTTTTTTTTTAAAGTGAAATACACGTTTCTGAACATGATCGATAAACGACATCGAAGTGGCGCCTCGTTATTGCTTTCATTCAATTTTGATCAATGGATCTATGTATATAATGGATGGTTTGGTGGTTTTTCCTTCCTTTTCTTTTTCGTTAATCAACTCATACTGCTGCACTCGTTATGCAATCTTTCTTCCTTCTTTTTCTGTTTCATATATTTTCATTTTTGTTTCTCAAAATTTAACGATCGCGGCATATGTGTGAGATTCTTAAGGCATGCATGCGCCTGCTGTTCCATATATAATTGATCTTTGGTCTTGCCACAAGCAACAAGTGCCCACTTTGGATCAAGACGTGGCATATGATGTGGGCTGTTCTCCTTTTTGGCTTCATCGTTTGTCGTATACAATAGATCTGGCTCGCTACAAAGCGGCGAAAAGGCAATTGCATCACCTGAAGTAAGAAATTTACTTGGTGTTTCCGTTTCATAAGGATGATGCGGTTTCTTTTCCAATTTATTGTTAACATTATTTGTATTTGTAATTGCCATAACATTTGCACCCCAACTGGTTATTAGTGATTTGCGTGCACGTTTTGGTTGTGGCGATTGTGTTTTGGTGGTATTATTAGCTGATGATTCGTCTAAATCCAATGTGGTAGTGTTGGTGCTGCTTCTATTAGCTTTTCTCATTTCATCATTATTTTGTTGTGAACTGTTCTGCTCTCCGGACATAATTTCGGCAATATCTTCGACTAAACTTGAAGGACTTGGTGGCACATAACGTTTACCGTCACGTTTTCTGCCGATAGCTTCCAATGCGGTTTTAAAGGGCGTTGGTGTACGTGGTGCGCCAAAGCCTAAAGTGATGAAATAATATAAAAACAAAAAAAAATATCAATTTTCTTCCAGACAAGTAAAAAGGTCCAAGTAGTATAGAGTATAGAGAATAAATGTCAAATCAAATCTAATCAACGTCAACGTTTTGTTCTTAAAGTTGGTATAAAAATGTAAACAAAAAAAATTAAACTCTAGTACTCACTTTTATGTGGCGTTTCAATGGAAGATGTCTCTAATTCCTTTTTGATTTCCATGCCGACACGATTGTATGTCTTGTTGTTCACTGGAGTGCTTGCATGTAAATTCATATCATCAAATGTGGGTAAACATGGTGATTTAAGGAATTGACTGGGCGAAAATGGTAGCGGTTTAATTGGCGTCACCACAGGCGACTCTGGCATTTGTAACTCAACCTTGGGTAAAATATCATAATCATCTTTCGTTGATGTTTTGATCTGTGTATCGTAATGTTTTCGTGAGCGCTTCAGTATATTAGGCAGCTTACTCTCATTTATGTGCACCGAATCAACAGCTGTACTAGCCACATTGGGCACTTTGGTGTTGACGATGTTGTCGGAGTGCTTTGTTTCAGTTGCCTTTTCGCTAGCAGCATCATTTGAATCTTCGTTCTTAATCGATATTTGTTTTGATTGTTCCGATGTTGTTGTAGGAAGCGTACTTTTTACTACACCGCCAGACTTAATGAGTGTTATCAGGTGTGTACGTGATGACTTTAAGTCACCGCTATGGCTAATACGACGATCAGTATCGTATTTTCGACGCATTGTTGAATTCCAATGATTCTTAATTGCATTATCTGTACGACCGGGCATTAGTTTGGCTATCTTGGCCCATTGATTGCCGAGTTGCATATGCGCTTGATATATTATACGATCCTCTTCTTCTGTCCAAGCGGTTTTCTTAATATTCGGATTAAGATGATTGTGCCAGCGTTCACGGCATTGTTTGCCAATACGTCCGGTCAGGTAGCGTGCAATTAGTGTCCACTTCTTTGGTCCAAATCTTCTAACAAGTTCCAGTACTTTCTCATCTTCTTCTCGCGTCCAAGCGCCCTTAATTAGTTCGTGATTGAGAACTTTAACCCAACGCTGTTCCACTTGCTGCTCTAGACGATCTCTAAAATTGGGTGCAATAATATCCCAACGTTCACCATGTAGATCTACAAGTTTTTTCAGTAACAAATCCTCGGATTTCGACCAGCGTTTACCAAAGCCACAATTACTATTGTTATTGCCATTATTCCCAGTATTATTCGTAGACGCTGTTGTAGAACCTGATACACCATTTAGAATGGTACCTGTGTTTGCATCCCCATGGCTATTGCTCGTTGTGTTTGTTATGATGTATGTAGATCTATCGGCACCTGACATCACTCCAATGCCATCGTTACTTGTTGTCATTCCTAAAGAACCGTGACTGTTCATTTCGTCATCATCATCGTCTGAGTATTCCGATTCTTCCTCACATTCTTCAATAGAGACAGTTTCGACGTAATCAATCAATTCCATCTCAACTTCGTCTCCGTTAACTTCGTCTGTATCCATTTTTCTTGTGTTCTTGCTATTTATTTGTTAAATAAAGAGATGACGACTTATTAATTCACTTATCCTCACCGCGTTTCCAACGCAGACAACTATGGTAGTAGTCAAAACGTTTGGTCGCAATATGCAAATATCTATGCACTTTGCCACCACAATAAAAACACGGTTTGAAACACAACGGATGTTCGTTTTCTGAGTAATGCTCGTAAATCTCTATGTTTGTTGTGCTTGTAAATTCTTTGCCACAACTTTGGCAGAGTAGATCTTCTCTTGAATGCCTATCGCTGCGTAAACGTCTATGTGTCGCATCACTCTCCGTGTGTCCAGAATTTAAATGAAGCGATAAATCGTTTGTGTGTGGCGTCACTGTAGCTTCCGCAGCTGGTGCTGCTACTAATGTAGTAGAATGCAACCTTGAACTTGTTCTATTCTGATGTTGTATTAAATTGTTATTATTATTATAATTGATGTTACTGTGTCCTCCTCCTATATTTCCATTATCTTCCATCAAATTAAACAAAAAAAAAAAAAACAAGTGTACAGCAGAAGTTTGTTATTAAGACACTATCACTTTGTTTTTGATTCTCAGGGATTCAGAGTTAAATAGTTTGAACGTTTAATTTCAAATTGTACATTCGCTTCGTTTAAGTGTTTTTTTTTATATTCTCCTTTTTTTGCGTTGCTTGTTTCTGTACACTGCCTCACCCCTTCATAGATGTAAGCTCACACAAACACACACACTCATACGCACGTACTTAGGCAAATGCACGATAGCGTAGCACCAACAACACAACACCAGAAATTACAGTACAAACGAGCGAACGAGCTAAGCAGCTGTCGGTGTCACAGCGACTGCCCAAGCTAGCGTGTTTTGCCTTTTTCCTTTTTAAGAAATGATTATTAAATGTTTTTTATATTTTTTTTGCTGAATTTTCCATTTAAAATATGTTGTCCTTAATGCATGCACTCTAGTTCACCTTGCTTGAATCTGATTTCATCATTTTTGTTTATTTTTTTTTTTGTCTTATATTGCAACTCTACATTTCATTTTCGACGTTAAACAACAGCTTCGCGTTCGCCGTTCATTCAAAATGGCTTGCTGAAGAATATGCGTAGCAAAAGAAATACACGATTATCACTCAGTTTGACAACGACAAAAACGGAAATTTACCTTTTCGAGTGTTGCCACTTTGTCGCACACACACACTCGGACGCACAAAATATATAATGAATGTAATTTTTTTTTTTTTTTTAATTGCGCATAAAAAAGTCAATAAAACTAATTGTACAAAACGACTGCTTAGACAGACTTTGCTAACATGTGTCTGTGCAGACCGTCTAACAGTGTGTTTTGTTATTTTTTCGTCTATGCAGACCGTCTGCGCATTTGAGTTTTTTGATTGGATTGCGCAGTCGGCTCCTAATTTGCATGTTTTCGAAAAGTTTATATACACTGGTGAAGCATTATAAATTTCTGACGATGATGAAGAAATATACATGGCTCAATTAATTATTGTGTCTTGCTTTGTGATAAGATGGGTAATTTTATTTAATTGAAGTTGTGAAGTCAGTTTCACAAGAGAATTCTAATTCTTAAGTAGTAAACAGCATATTACTTTTATACTATTCATTGCCCCAAATTCTTTTTTTTTTTATTTTTCCTACTTTTCTTTTGCGTTTTACTCACTTTTTTTAACAACGCCAATCAAAATACCGGTGACCCAGTTGGATCTTTGAATTAACTAAACAGTTTGGTTTGAACTGTTTTGGTCTGTGAAGACATGCCCAACGACAGTTTGCGAAGACGGTCTGAGCAGTCTATTTGGCGATTTATTGATATTTCTGTTAGTTTATGTTGCCTTACACGATTATCATGCATAATTTGTCAATATAAATTTTATTATTATTCGTTAATATTAAAGTTTGCACAAGAGAGTGCGGAGAGCCAGTGTTTTTTGGTTTGGATAATCTTTTTTTGTAAACTTTTTTCTAACTGTTACAATGAGCACCTTGTTTTAATAACATAAACGTTCAGTGGCTTTCAAATGAACATACTCGAGTGCTTTCCGTTACATTTCTTTTAGAATCGTCTGTACAGTTGTTAACAGAACATATTTAACATTTACAGAGACAGATCTTTTGTGAATCGCTGTTATGAATCTTTTTATATTATTAATATTAAAATTTGCAATAAAAATGTTTAATTGAAATTTATATTAAATGAAGTAACTAATAACTTAGCAAATTTAAATTCAAATTATCAAACACAACATTTAGATATCAAAAAAAAAAAAAAAAAAAACAGGGAGAACAACGAACGGCAACTCTATTTACTCGACAGTTTAAGTTGAGTTTCAAGAATCGATATCGACAATGTTCATCTCAATTCTGTATTCTGCGATGTTGAAAAAAATGTACGGTCCAGCATAACGTGCATAACAATGCAAGAAAATAAACGATTTAGTGGCATTGGTAAGAAATATTCTGTTTAGTATTAATTAAAATGTAATAATAATTTTCGTGATACTACAGCGCCGCCATATAATCAGTTATTTGCCGAATATGCTTCATTTAATGAAGTGCAACAAGCATTTTTACCGCATCTGTTGTTGGCCGACAAATCAATTGTGCTAAGTGCTCCAACGGGCAGTGGCAAAACAGTTGCATTTGAGTTGGCTATCGTAAGAATGCTGCAACAGCAGCAACAACAAGAAACAACCACAACAAATACAACGCAACTACTGCCAAAGGCCGTATATGTCGCTCCGATCAAAGCGCTCTGCGCTGAACGTCAAAATGATTGGAAAATACGTTTTGCACGCATTGGCGTTTCTTGTGCACAAATCACTGGCGATTCTGTTTACTCTGATTTGTGCGCAATGCAAAATGCTCAAATATTGGTGACCACGCCAGAAAAATGGGATTCGTTGACACGTCGCTGGCGCGACTTTATCGAAATTATGCGTAGTGTACGACTGTTCATTATTGATGAAGTACATCTGCTGCATGAGAATATACGCGGACCAATATTGGAAATCATAGTAGCGCGTATGAAGACAATATCCTATGAACTTCAGAATCAGTACAATTTAGAAGAGTGTGACATACGTTTCATTGTTGCTTCGGCCACAATATACAACGTAGACGATTTGGCAATTTGGATAAAAAATGGATGTACGAAACAAGTTGAAAGATTAGTGTAAGTCCTCTCGTCTAAGAATAGATTTATGAGTGTGTAAGGCATTAAATAAATTTGTATCTGCAGTTATTCCAACATGCAACGTCCGGTACCGTTGGAACAACATGTCATTGGCATTGAGTCAAAACAGAAAGGATTTCGATTTGATATGGCATTGAATTACAAATTGCCGGATATTATACGCAAATATTCTGAACAACGGCCTTCCTTGGTTAGTGTATACTTATGTTCTGTTTATATTATTGTTGTGTATTATTTTTAAATAATTGTTTGTTTTTTTTTTTTTTTTTTTGTTATTAGATTTTTTGCAACTCACGCAAATCAACGGAAATGGCTGCAAAAGTTTTCGAGCAAAATATGCAAAATTTTAGACCGAATGAGCCGCAAAAGAAATACCTTGAACAAGTGTCACAACAGTAAGTTTAAATTGATTTTTGTACGACTATCTTAATTAAACCCATTAGAATCAACTGTTGCTCTATTTTTGCGAAAGCTTCGAATCAGTGTAAAATTTTTTCTTCACCATGGCATCTAGCAATCAAACAATATCAATATCTTATTCTGATTGAATTGTTGACAGAAGTCAAGTTAAGTTGAGCAGAGGAAAACTTGTTCTTTTCTTATAAAGCTCAGACTTCCATGCGTAGAATTGCTACGGCCTCAGTTTGGGATGTTTATTTATAACCTCGACAACGCTCAACATATTGGTCAGCGTTATCTAAATATGGAAATCTAATCAAATTAAGACAATTTTCATTCTAATTAAACATTTTTATTATTATTTTTATTTTATGTATAGATTTGTAGATAGCAAACTGAGTAGACTGTGTATGCTTGGCATTGGTTATCATCATGCAGGACTTAGTTATGAAGATCGACGGCTCATCGAAGAGTCCTTTCGCAGTGGACATTTAATGATACTATTGTGTACAAACACATTAGCTATGGGCGTTAATTTACCTGCCCATCTTGTCATTGTCAAATCAACAGAAGTAAGTCGTACACAAATTGGAATGTAATTAAAATTTTTAAACTATTATTCTTGTAGTGTTACATAAACGGAAAGTATAACGAATATAAGGATACTACGATATTGCAAATGATTGGTCGCGCTGGTCGTCCAAAATATGATACAAAAGGAATAACAGTTATACTAACTCACGCCAAAAATGTGGTAAGTTTGATTTTATTATGTTGAACATTCCACTAAACGAATTTAAACAACATTACTAAACGGTTCAGTGATATCAATATTGCAATATAAATTGTTTAAAATTTTTAAAGAATATTAGTTTAATAAACCTTAAGTCCAGTGCCTTGTTGGTAGGTCGTCTGAATGGAGTCTATAATTGCTTAATGAAAGTCGTAAAAAGTTCAGTTTCTTTAGCTTAGCGCAAAAAGTTCCGATTGCATATGAGGTTACTCCAAGTAAGACGTTTAACAAATTACACACCTTCTTGACTTGACGTAGCTCATCTGAGAGATAATTGAATTGTTGAGAGTGAATGAGGACGGGATTTATGCCACTTTTGTAGCGAGAAAGTGCACTTCGTAAACTTTGAGCTGTTAATAAAAATAGGTATAAATATTATGATACAGTTGTGCTGTGTTCACGAGGTCTAGCATGAGTGCATAAAAGAATAAGTGCAAACGATTGCAACAGCACGAGTGTGTGTCATCAGCGTATGTTGCAAGCAACGTTAGAATTTGGCATTTGAATTTATTCATGATTTTTATTGACTTAATTGTGTGTGTGACGAGTGTTATTTATATAATTAAAATTGTATTTTATAATTTCATTATTGTTTGGCATATATTTTAATGTTACCTTTCGATGCTTCGCTAGCGAATCAAGATCATGCAACGATGACGCTAACAAGGATTTTATTTTAAACGAAAAACCAAAGCAATACAATTTTTAAATTATATAAATATGATAATTCGCAATAAAGAAAATATAATCAAGTGAGGCGCCTATTTTTAAAACCGTTTCCAAAATTTTTTTTCGATTTATGTGAAAAAGAAAATCGTGAGATTATTTTCAGTTTGCAATTTAGTCGTAGAACTCTTGACTTTTGCGAAAATTCGTTTGTTTTTTTTTAATATAAGACCAATTGGAGTTATATCATAGATATAGACATATATTTTATATTTTACGTATATAAATACAAAGCGAAGAAGATGATGTACACTAATTATCAGTTTATCTATTAAATATTATAGAGATTATTTTGGTTAATTTATTATTTTTTTTGTTTTTGTTTTTAATTTCTCTAGTAATTTTTTTTTTTTTTTTTTTTTTTTTTTTTTTGTTTTATTTACACTTGTTCTTTGATGACGCAAAAGATATTGAATATTAATTAGAGTCGTCGATGTTGTTGTTGTTGTTATAAAAATTGCTGCTGATTTTGCTGTTGTATCCTAAATTATTTTATACAAACTATAATTCATATCCAGTTCCTTTCGTATGCCGCTTGAGCTTTGCTTTGCTGTGCTTTAATTTAATATAATTAATTCTGTACGTATTTCGTTTTTTGAGGTTGTCTCAAAAAAAAAAAAAAAAAAGTTAATTGCCTTTAATTGAATTGTTGTGACCGTTTTTTTTGTATTTATGGCGCTTCTAGTCTAGCCCAGTGGATTTGTTGTATCGAAGGAAACCTTTGGCACAAAACCATTTTCACCATCAACTGTATAGGCTACAGTCATGAGACGTCCATCCGGTAGCCAGACGGAATATTGACCAGATACCTAAAAGAAAAATAGTAAAGAAACAGAAAAAAGAAGTATTTATACAAAAAATATATTTAATTTTTATTATTTAAAAAAAAAACGTACTTTGCCTGCAGCATCGCCAGCCTCATTCTTGTTAAAGAATAACTCCTTTTCGGCATCCTTAACCTCATATTGGTATTCATACTGCAAAATGAGGGAAGAAATTATTTTTTATAAATTTTTTTTTGCACAAACTTTTAATAAATTAAAATGCCGCCAGACAGACAAACATTCAGGCAGGCAGGCACAACTGTTGCACAGAAAGTGCAACTCATTTGTGACACATTTACATAATTCGTAAAAAAACAAAAAAAAAAAAAAATAATAATAATAAATAAAAAAAAAATACATGACATAATGTAGTGATTGTATCTTTATGGCTTCACCATTTGCCATTCATACATTTTCATATATTAACGTTTTTCAATAGTTATACTCTTTAATATTCATTATAAATAATTTTCACACGTCGTCTCTAACTTTATTGTTTCCATTATTATTTTTAATTATTCATAATATTTATTTAATTATTAACTATGCATAAAAATAAAGAACAAAAAAAAAAAAAAAAAAAAAAAAAAAAAAAAAAAACAAAATTATTACCGGCTCTGGCTGCTCAGGCGCTTGTGGGCGCGCATTAACCGTGAGCAATATGCACGCGCAGAGCAATGCCGCTAAAGCGATTTTACACGTCAACAAGGACGACATTTTTTTTTTGCACAGTATTGATCTGATCGTATGTTGTATATACAATATTTCTGTATGTCCTGGCTTGTGCTGCACCGTTCTTTTCGAACTCTCTGAACTCTGCTCTGCTCTGCTCGGCACTTTACACTTTTTCTTTTTAAATTATTTTGTAATCAGTATGATTTGATTTTATTATTTATTTATTTATTTATTATGAAGATAAATCTTTTTGAGACTTTTAGTATGCGAATCGCTTGTAAGTTTCGTTTCGTACTGAAGTTGCTCGCAGCGGCATTTGTCTTTTATACGAAAAGCAGTCGCGTTCGTTTTTCGCATACATCTCGGCTGCATCATAGGTCAAAGGTATAAGAGCAGATTTGGAATCCCATTTCCATAGCGCTGCGGTGAGGGCGACGGTAACTACTCGCGGATGTGGTATTAGCGTTGATGCGGATGCTGCTGTTGCTGCTGTTGCTGGTGGTGGTGGTTCTATTGATTTTTCTCAGCAAATGTAATAGCAACAGCAAAAGTCTCAGCAGCAACAATAATACTAACAACAACAACAACACAGATGACAATAGTATAAAAAATTGTTTTTTTTTTTTTTTGTTTCAAATAATTATTATTTTAATATTTTTATATGCTACACAAATAGCTCATTTGTCGCATATATTATAAAAAAATTTAATATTCAGGCATGTCACACAAAATTTCTTTGGGCTGGTTTTGCTACATATTTGATATATAATATCCTTTCTTCGAACGATAAATAAATCGTGATAAGAATACTGCAAAGTTTCAAAATTAAGTTAGGCAATTGAAGAGATTCCTTTTTTAGAATAAAATTTTGAAAAGAAGGGGGTTCGGTTTCAAACTAATTGCTACGGAATAGGTCATTTTAGACATTTTGGGCTTGGGTCGTACAGTTTGCACAAAAAGTACAAAACATTGCTTAAATATATCACATTTAGTATTGGTGTTCTAGGAAAATTGAACCATAATATTGTACATTTTCTGGAAAATTTCGCTAAGAATTTCAAAAGCAACCAATTTCACCCTTTTAATTATATTTTGACCGATATTTTAACTAGAAAATAGTATTTTTCTGTATGAAGTATTCAAATGTAACACCTTGCAGCGCAAAACTAGATCTATGCTCATCCTGATTTTTTTAAATATTTTTTTTTACCATCATAACATACAACTTCTAATCCTTAAAGTTTACTTTTCGATTTACGATTTTTTTATGAAAATGAAAAGCCAGATTTAGCAATTTGGGAAATTTACAAGCCTTTGATGAAGACTGGATCACGAGCTTTGCAGTGTATGCCAGAAAGTTGTATTTTGAAAAAAATATTTAGTGCCATTGGAACATTACACTCTTCTAGTATCAATTTTTAAAGTTATTCCAAAAAAACTAAAAAAAATCGAATTTTTTTAAAATCGCGCAGCGAGCGCAAGATATTGACGAAAGTCCGTCCAAGATTTATTTGTTACGAAAGACATTTTCAGCGAATCCATGTCGTCAGCCTCTTTCATTTTGCAGAATTGCTCTGCGGCACTATTGTATAATCCTGAACAAGGAAAAACTTTAATTTTGGTAAAACCAAACTTAAATACCTTCACATGAAACTTCAAAGAGCTAACTTAATAACATCAGATTATCAGGTGCGTAGCGTAGATATACTATAGTGATTCAGTAAGTTTGTATGGGACCTAAGTCTAAAAGTGTACGTGTACAAAGTGTTTAGGGCCGAAAAGCATAAGTTTGTCTCGTCAAGCTGATCAAGAATACACAAAAATGTGCTAATAAACTATCTACGGCGACTCCTTTAATGCGTTGCAAACCACAAACTGAAATACTCGCTCCTACTATATAATGTTGTGTAACGGGTATAACAAGATTTTTAATTGGTTTGGAATAGCATATACCTTGATTCATTATTTAATTTAGATTATTTTTTTTGACAAATTTTCATATTACATCATAAGTTCATAAAGCCAAAAGGGGGGTGAAGGGTCAACTACATATGTTTAGTGATATTTTATTCCTTTGAAATATTTAGACATGACTTTAGCGGTGTAAATTAAACTTAACGATTTAGATATGTAAAAATATTCAACTATGTATAAGTATTTGACATTCTTGACTTAAAGTTCCGATAGTCGTAGATCATCACCATGCATGCAGCATTAGCTACAACGGCAACAACAACAACAACAACAGCAGCAACAGTAACAAAAATAACAGCAGAAGCAGATGCATCGATGACAACGTCGCGACGTCAGCAACAGCCACAACAACAACGAAGACCATACGACCGACTTAGGATTCCCAAATGTCAACTCTTTATATGCCATTTAGTATAAATCTTAGAAGAAAAAAAATTTAGAAAAAAAAAGAATACCAAATCAGCACCGCACCGTAAATAAAAAAAAAAAAAAACAAGAAAACACAGTCAGCAACGAATGGCGGCGGGTAGGCAATGACGACAACAATATCATAGCAATAAGTAAAAAGTCTGCTTAACATAGTTAAGCAACTTTTTTTTATTTATTTATTTTTTTTTTTTTTTTTTTTTTTTTTGAAGACAAGCTTTACACAGATTTTTCTTATTCATTGCTGCGCTTAGTTATTTGTTTTTCAGTTGAAGTGGCTGCTGCTGCTAAGCTTTGTTTTTTTATTTTTATTGTATTTGAAATCATGTTGCGCTTGCGATTTGGCGCTCGCATGCCAACGCCATCGCCACCAACTGTTGTTGCTATTCGGCTATGGCTGCAGCGGCGGTGGCGGTGGCAGCAGCGGCGATAGAGAACCGCATGCATATAGATAGATAGACGCTACTGACACCGTTGCCACCAACTGTTGTTGTCGTTGTACATTGCTGCCATTCAAATGGTATTTTGTGTGCGCATCTTTGAAGTTTTAAGCTTCTTGAGAGCAAGCAAGCAGCCACATTACCACCGCTTCTTGTTGTAACCTTCAAAATCGTGCCTAGGCGAGGCACACTGGCAGCAGCAGCGAGCGTTAGTAATGCTATTTGTGGTTGCCATTGTATTTTTTTTGTTTTTGTTTTGTTTTTTTTTTTGTTTTTGTAGTTGCCACAATTATTTCGTGTGCTGACTATCTGGCTTGCTGGCTAACTGACAGTGTACGTACTAAATACTTACCAGGAGACCTAGTCATGTCGTTCCTTGTATTGTCAAATGCGCTTGCGAGCATTTCCTTGGCAAAAACAACAAGAACAACATCAACAACAACAACAATAATAATAATATCAAAAGAGAACAGAGCAGACAAGCTGCTGGTGCCTGCTAACAAAAAGTTTAACTGCAGCTGTATTTTGACGTTGGATGGAACATTTTCACACTTAACACTGACTGCAGCACAAGAAGAATTGCATCAGCGTTAAAGCAATTACTACTATCGCCGTTTAATAGGATAGGAAATCAACTGCAATATCACCGTCAATCCCGAATGTCAGACCTCCCGCACGCCACCGAGCGTCTTGATGTTTGTTCTAATAGATACGCTGTTGTGCAGCAGCAGCAGCAGCAGCGAACGCGAGCTAAGTGAGCAAGCAGGAGCGATCGAGCGTCAGCACAATTCATCAAAATTAATGAAGCAATTAAATGCACAGCACAAAAGGCTACCTACTACAAACCAATACCAAATGGAATTGTTTTTAAAAAAGCGCAAAATTAAATTTAAAAAAAAAAATTAAATTAAATAATCGAAAAAAAAACTGACTTTGGTATTAACGAAGTTTTAATACTGTGCAAATAATATACAGATTTTTGTGGAGCATTATTTGCGCTGGCACAACAACTTTATACCATAAAAATTTTCCATTACCAAGTTTCATACTAAAAAACTGAATCGACAAGGTTTAGTTAGCAACTGCCTTCTTTAAAGCGTTGTAAAAGTAGCGAGAAAAATAGAATACTTTTAAGATTTTGTATGAGTGTAGCATAAAAATAGACAAATCACAAACAGCAGCAAAAAAAAGAAAAAAAAAAAAAAAAAGATAAAAAAAAGGTCTCTTATGTAAGCTGTCGCCAACTGTTGTTGTTGGTCGCTTGCGCTGTCTTGTCCATGTGGCAGGCATGCCCGTTGAATCGATCGGCCGCGCGCTATTACAAGCTGCGTCAGCTAATACCACCACCGCTGCCGTCGCTGCTGCTGCTGCCATCAATACCAGCACCACCACCATCACTAGCACTGCTGCTAAATGATCATGTGCAAGGCAAGGCAAGGCATCATCTTGACATTTAAATCGCTCACGATTGCCACAGATTTAAATATCGTCGTCAGCGGCGGCACGTCGGCAGCAGAACAGCCACTGGTTGTGCTGATTGTGGTGGTAGTAGTAGTAGTGGTGGTGGTGGTGTTAGTAGTGTATTCGTTGTTGATGTGGCGTTTGTGATAGTAGCGACTCATCATCACCAACCGGCAGGCAGGCAGGCCTTTGTGAAATTAATGCTGCAACAACAGCAACAGCAACAATCAACAATGACGGTAGCAGCGGCGGCGGTGACGACGGCAGCGACAGCTCATTCTGTCAATTTTAGTTAGATATCAAGCAACTTGTTTTTCCAAACTGTTTGTTGGGCTTGGGCTCTGGGAGTAAGCTTATTAGCTTTTTTTGTTCACTGTCTCTCTGTCTGTCTGTCTGTCTATTTGTCTATTCGAACGTCCACCCGTCCGTCCTTCCGTCCGTCCGTATGTCCAAATACGTTCGCGTATTTGTTTGTTTGCGCTGTCAATTGTGTTTCATTTATTGCTATTTAATTTACTGAAATCCATAGAGACCTTTAAGGTCTTTGTGTAACCTTGAGCCATCGTAATTGATATTTTTCGAAATGTTAGCTGCGCGCGCTACTGCGCTTACTAACTGATACGCTGCTTTGCTGCATCTTTGATTCCTTATTTATGGTTACAGATGCAGCATAAACAGATGTTACACGTACTCGCATCATTATTAAACATCAGAGATTGTAATAGTTGCCTACTTGGTTTTGTGGTAGCAATGTAATGTGCCCCACTTGATTTGATTGACTGAATGACTGACTGACTGCATTATCGGGCGGTGGCGCGGCGCTCGTGGCTTTACGAAAAAAGATTTTTACACTGCGATTTGCAGATTAAACAAGATAAACAAGATAAATATGTAAATTTAAGATTTCTTTTGTATTACGCATCGGAATTTTATTATTATTATTTTTTTTTTTGTTGTTTTTTGTATTTTTGATGTATTATATTATCGACATCGCTCGCGCTATTGCTTATGTTTGAATTATTAAGCAGTTCTCATTGAGGTGCACAAAATGTCGTGCTAGATGTGATGGTGTATAGTGGGTTGCTTCAACTATGACAGTTATTGAGGGAGGATGGCAGCAGATTGCTTTTGCAACGCAAGTTGCTAGATAGATTTTTTTGTTGTTGTTGTTTTTTTTTTTTTTTTTGGATATTTATGTTCTCTTGTGAACGCATATTTATATTTTTTTTTTTTTTACATTTGTACGAATATTTCGTACAAATGTGAAGAAAATCTGCTACTCTAAGCTAACATTATATACAATAGTATATAGTCTATTTATACTATACATTTATGTGAACATAGAATACATAAGAAAAATGTTCTTTGTTTTTGTAATGTGTGAACAACTCAAATATAACGTTTCTTCTATTTTATATTTTATGGCTGGTGGAAACCTTTGAAAATTTGAAATGTTCCTAGGTATCCGGTACAAATTTAACTTGTCGATAAATATTTTCTGCGTTCTATTTAGTTTTATATTATTTAAGAAAATTTCAGCGGATAAAGCAGCGACTAGTCCAGCATTTTCCTCATCTAATTTCGATTTATGGAGGCTTATCATTTCTAAATCAAATATGGTATACTATCTCCAATAGTCTTCGAGATAATCTCTCTCATACGACAGTCAGCAGGACAGACGGACGGACAGACAGACCCACATAGCTAGTTCGACTCCCCTTCCAATTTTGATCAAGAATGTATATACTTTATTGGATCTTTTTAGCCTCCTTTTTTTTTTTTCTTTCTTTTCACACAAATTAATACACCCTTTTACCCTTTGGGTACAGGGTATAAAAAATTATATTGCATTGGGAAAAAGGAAAGAAATTTGATCTAAATCGAAATGTGTAGAACTAGGCAGTATATGGTAAAATTCATTTACTTGACTACTGCTTCATTTTTTGTTTCTATCTTATTAACATTATTTTAACTATATAAATATTTTTTTTTAGCGCAAATACGAGCAACTCGTAAATGGTAGCACACCAATTGAGTCACAATTGCACAAACAACTTGCCGAACATTTAAATTCAGAAATTGCTCTAAACTCTATTCAAAATCTAGAGGGAGCTATGAAATGGATACGCTTGACATTGCTTTATGTGCGTGCGGTAAAAAATCCCCGTTATTACGGCTTAAATACAAGACACCATAAGGACTTCATCGAGCGTAAACTTGAAGAATTGTGTCTAGTGCAGATCAATGAACTGCTTGGCGCTCGCTTAATAACAAGTGAACTCGGTTCAAATGGTCTGATGGTACAGACTACTTTATTTGGTCAATTGATGTCAAAGTTTTACATATGCTTTGAGACAATGAAGCTATTTCGACAGGTAAGAAAATAAACTGTTAGTTAAGTTTTAATCTAAGTTTTAGTTAACGTTTTGCTATTTACGGCACTTTGTTGTTAGCTGCGTGGAGACGAATCTCTACTCGAGATACTAAATCTAATTGTACGCTGCAAGGAATTCGATGATCATATATTGCGCGTAAATGAAAAAAACGAACTAAACGCTTTAAACAAAAGCAATTTACGTTTTCCGATACGTGGACGCGTGCGTAATAGCCACGATAAAATATCTTGGTAAGTTAATAATGGAAATTCAATTCAATAACAGATCAATTTGTTAAAATAATTTTGTATTTGTTTTGTTATATTGGATTGCAGTCTTATTCAGACTGTTCTAGGCAATGGCACTATTTCAAATTACGCGCTCGCACAGGAAGCTGCAAAATTGATACGCATCGGTGAACGAGTGGCAAACTGTAAGCGTTCTTTATTTCTATTGTAAAATGTAGCTAAAAATGGATGCATTGCTAAGATGAATTTTCTGTTTCTGCTGCTGCTGCTGCCGTTGACATTATTCTATCGGTTATATCTGTCGTTTTTAGGTCTGGTGGAATACATACGTCTCTATAAACGCGAGTCGGTCACTCAGTTTGTAGCGGGAACTGCTGTTGCTGCTACAAGTAGTAATGTTGCTGCTGCTGCCTTCGGAAACGGGGGCGTCGGTGTAGGCAGCAATAGTAACTACAAGGCTTTGTTGCACCTCTATGACAATCGCAAAGTGCTTCCACGCAAAGCTGTGGGAAAACTCAGATTATGCCGCAAAACAATTGCGGAAAATTGGTGCTGTTTACTCAAGCTCGTTGGCGAACGTTGGGAAAACTACGCTGAAATCGATTGCAATGACTGACGCGCGAACCATTGAGCAGGTTGGTAATTTTTTTACTTTCAAACTATGCATCTACTTAGCAGTTTATCTGGGTGGCTAGCTCATTATATGCTATAATGATATTGCAATGCTATGGAATAAATTTGGTCTGACCTTGAATTATTTCCGGTTTTTACAATATATTTATTTTTCTAATCTTTTAGATTCTTAAAAAAGTCAGCACCTTTCGGCGATGAAGTATTACAACAGCTGTTGAGCAACTTTCCAGAGTATACCATTGAATTAAAACGCACTGCGGACGAAGTAATGCATATTTGTGTGCGTCAGATTAATGAACTGTACTCGCAGGGTGCCAACAAACTGGTGCTCGTAGTCGGTGACTCTTCTAATAATGTACTTGTCTTCAATGAGAAAATGTAATAATTTTATATTCCTATTGTACAATAATTAAGTACTAAAAATACTTTTCATTATAGCGGTTCAACACTCGAGAGTTTTGGTTATTTCGAACTATCTTTCAAAATACTCGATTTACAAACAAAGAATATCAACGCACACGTTCTGGATTGCTTTGTCGGTAAGTTTTACAATGGACTTGTCGCTTTAAAATATTTAAATACTTTTAAAATGACCGAGTAGAATTTGTTGATCTGTTCTAGCACCGGACCTATGTTTACTTATCTAAGACGTTAATTATTGATCAAATATTTACACTGCGCTACATCCTGAAGAGGTACATGCCACGTAAATAGTTGTCGGTTATTTAGCCGTGTTCGATACTCCGCTAAATTTGATATTTCAGCAAAGATCATTTGTCTTTGTATGATGACGCTACAAAAATGCGTTGTCAATGTAGAAATGAACTTCGCCGAACTCTTTGATACCAAGAGTTGCTTTAGACAGGACAAATTTCAAACAAGTTTTCGTGTTGCACTAGATCAAATCAACAATTTTTTTTGGGTCATTTCAAAACTATTTTTTTGACTTTAGCTAAAACTGTGTTATTATTGTAAAAACAATATATTTCATTTTATTATTATTTTAGTTGGTGTTGACTGTCATGTTTCATTTGAATTAAATGCACCAAAAGAGCAGCCGCAAAGCAAATCAAGCGTATCATGCAGCAAACCACGAATAACAAAACGACGCCAAACTACATTAGATGAAACGCTGTGCAATGGTACAAGTGCAGTGCCAGCGAAGAAGCTTAAAGCAACAGCTACATCAGTTAATTTCTTGAAAGGATTGGAACCATTTAGGTTTCAAAAAACTAAACTGCCAACCGTAAATAATCATGAAGATGCCACAGTAAATTTAAATGTGACTAAAAAGCAGAATGTAACATTTGTTGAGCAAAATGAACAGATTGAAGTATCCAAGCAGGATAACTGTCAGCAGTGGGTGCAGACACAATTGGAATATATTCATCTAAATGAGTCCAGCAACTACCACGCAGTAAAGCCAAATGAATCCCATGCTGCTCCTGCTGCTGAACATCAAACTATGACAACGGATAATCAATTAACACCAGAGATACCAGATGATTGTTTCTTGCAAGGATTGCAAGAATTTATCTATCAAAAACCCAAATTACCAACTGCAAATAATCACGAGAATGCCAACGCAAATTTAAATGAGACGGAAAAGCAGAATGTAGGATTTGTTGAGCAAAATGAACAGAATGAAGTATCCAAGCAGGATAACTGTCAGCAGTGGGTGCAGACACAATTGGAATATATTCATTTAAATGAGTTAGACAACTACCATGCAGTGAAGTCGAATGAATTCCATGCTGCCGCTGCTGCTGAACAAATTGAACGGTTGAGTGTGCCTAACATTGAAAAGCAAACTATGACAACTGATAATAATCAATTAGCATCAATGTCAGCTTTGTCAGCAATCGCTTCTCAAATAACGCGCAACACTTCAATCAACCAAAATGTAAATGATATTATATCAATTGCATCGACTGCGGCGCATACAAATGCTGTTTCCCGTATACCAGCAACTCAGCTCGTTTGCGCAGGACAAGCACATGATATACGAAATCATATTTTGAATACAACACCTCAAGGAAACGTATCTTATGCACTAGAGGACAATCTACAGCGATATCAATTTGTGCAACCTTTTGGCTCAGGCAAACGTAGAGAGAGTATAATAAAATGTAAAACACGAAGAAAACAAAATATTACCGCGCATCAAACATACGGGTACGAAACCGAAACCGAAACAATACAACTAAAGCAAGTTACAAATGAATCGTACAATATAGTACAATATAGTGAGCCACAAAATCCAGTACATAGAATCGGTACAATATGTAAATTTTGCACAGCAGACCAATCAGGAAAATAATTATTTCATAACACAAACATTATATCCAAGCTTAAACTCTCCCGGTTTACTTGAAACGACTCAACATAAAGATAACTTTTTGAATAGATATAGTGCTGCGACCACTGTTTCTATGCCACTAGCTGAGCTTTCTTTTAATACAGTCGACAGCAAAAGCAACAACAACAACAACAATAACAGCAACAATACAACAACAGATACATTCAAAATGCCGTTCGCAGCTAAAAATATTTCACAAAATGTGCCATCAATATTAAATTTTTCAATTGTTTTACCATCATCACAGGAGCCTACTAAAGAAATTAAAAATATTTTCAACGATACCATATTTCCTTATCCGGAGCAAGAAAATCAACCACAAATTGTACACAATTACGATCTATTTCCACAAAACACTTCTTTTGCGGCAGATAATGACTCAACTGAAAATCCTAATGACAGGTAAATAAAATACGATAACACTAAGGTAGGCAAATGGAAAACATTTGTACATCTCTTATAAATTTCTGAAAAAAAGCTATTCGAGCCATAGTTTGGTTAGCTCTTTTTTAAACTTGAATTTGATAATTACACTAATTTAGAAGTTTTGATTTTAAACCCGTGATCTGCATTCTTGTCGACCAATTTTAATGTGTTTTCTGGCATAGTTTCCAAATTTATCTTTTCATCGTCGTGTAGCAAATACATTTCAGATGATTTTTAAAGCAAGCTATTCTCTAGATTTTTAATTAAAACTGAGAACAAGCTCGAAGTCGGTTTATGAGAAAATTTTTTGAAAATTAGACCCGAAAATAAGAAACCAGATTATTTTTGGTATGAATGAAACTTTTTCTTATTACTATTCTTGTGACCAAAATAATCGTGACACGAAATCATATCTAAATATATGCAATCCCTCATGGCCACTATAGTAGATGTCACTAGATGTAGATTTTATTGATTTTAACGTTGAAATTAACCCTGAAAATGTCCATGACCAGGTGCATATCAGTAAATTTCGGTCCTTATGTGGTGAATGTAACTAAACTTTTCTGCTGCTTTTGCTGTATTCCACTGCTCGGAAGCCAAGCATATGCGTTAGCTAAAGTAATTCGTTGCACCTCACGATCTACGAGTCAACTGAGGAATGGTCTGTGAAAAATCGTTGATTACGCAGTGTCAATTATTGACATTTTGCAAACCCTTGCAAACCCCAATTATTATAAAAAATAAAGATACCCTTTTGCTAATAATTTTTTAATTTTAAAAATTTTTTTATTTTTTATTTTATTTATTTATTTTTTTTTTTTTTTGCAGCGAATTACACAATTGGTATAACTTATCATTGACATTTTCCAAATTACATCCATCTAAACGCAATTTTGAAACGTTCAGTTACCTGCATAACAATTCAGTGAAATATCGAATTAAAACTAACAGCGCCAACGTCGACGGCAATAGATTAACGTATGCACAGTCTATGGCAAAATCTTTTCGTCAGCAACATAATTTAAGTGCAGAAGATGCTGTTTTCGAAGAAGTCAGAGTTCCAGTAAAACTACAGATGAATCCAAATCCATATCGATTGCAACTGTTTGAAAGCGAACGCGAAACCGAACAGTTTAGTTCAGAACAAATTCAACAGTTTAATCACTATAAAATGTGTAAACTGTTGAACGATAAAATCAAAAGAGCTGATGAAGAACGTGGTGCTGTGAGTATATTGAATTATATTCCTAAAATTAACAATAATGCTAGTGGATGCGATAGTAGCGATTCGCTTTTATCATTTGATGAATTCATGCGTCTACATTCCAAGGAAATATAGCAGATTAAAAATTGATTGTTAATTGATAAACAATATTGTTGTTGTTGTTATTGTAGTTGTAGTTATACTATGTAACAAATGAAAAACATTTCCCCTTGAAGCTTTACTCGTAACATAAAAAAAAAATTAATAAAACCAAAAAAAAAAAAATTTGTTAACTAATTTTAAGTGTAGAAGGCTCTTTTGATTTTGGTAAATTGCAAATCTGTGGCTGTGGCTGCGGTTGCTGTTGTTGCGCGGCGAATAGTGAGACTCGTGCTGGAAATTTGCGCATATGTGGCAAACTGCCGCTAAAGAAACGTCGCGTTGCACGCATTGTTTCATTTGACGTTGCAGTTGTCACAATTGGAGTTGTAGCAATGCCAACGGAATTTTTTGGACGTAACTTAACTGTACGCCATCGATAGCGTAATTTTTTGTGCTTAACATGATTCGTAATTTGTGCAGATGCGGACGCAGACGCAGTTGATGGCGTTGATGCTGTTGACGCTGTACTCGTTGTCATCGTCATCGTCGTCGTAGTCGTACTACAACCTGGTCCACTATTATTATTTTTACCATTAAATAACGCTTTTGGCTCGTAGGCAGTGCGCACACATAGCTTACGCATACGCGCACGTATTGATTTGCGTTGTGTCCCAAATTTATGCTTTATATTCGCAAAATGCGATGTTGTAGCTAGTGTAGCGGGCGTTGCTGCGACTGTCACAATCGAATTATTATTATTATTGTTGTTGTTATTGTTATTGTGCGAAACTGTTGGCAGCTTAATCACATCATAATCTGGATGTGTGCCATGGTTGCTACGCTTGCCAAGACGAGTTAATTGCAGCAACGGTTTAACACGTAAACGTGTTAAATATTTCCAGAATGCTCGATTTGGTTGTGCGTATGCGGCTGCGGGAATGTTGATCTGTAGAGTTGAGTGGAGAAAAAGAAAATTCAAAATAAAAAAAGTCTAAGAAATAACTTATTTAAAATAATCTTACCGGTTCGTATATATTCTCTTTCATCATCATCATGATCAACGTTAGCGCCTGCAGCAATGTCATTAGCCATTTTGCGACGTTGTTCCGCTGTTTCATTTTGCAGTAAAGTCGATTGCGCCGCTGGACAGAATAATTTATCACCATCCTCATAAATTCCATCAATATCATCCTCGGCCAAACTATTGCGTTTCTAACAGATTTAAGATTATTTTTGATAAGTTTATTTTTGTTTCTTTTCCCATTTTATATAAACCAAAACTAACCTCATGCCGGTAAAGCATTCCGGAACCGGACCCGGACCCGGAATATTGCACTATACTATCATAACTGTTACAACGTTTCTGTTGTAGACCACATGACAATCTGCTACCAGCGCTATTACGTAGACGTCGTTGTGCATATTTATGCTGTAGATCAACTACAGCATAAACTGGCTCTGATTCTGATTCGGAATCCTGCTGTTGATTTTGTTCGTTCTGTTGATGTATTTTCAACTCGTTTTGATTTTGTAATTGTTGGTGCTGCTGGTGCTGCTCCATTTGGCAACTACGGCAACCATTATTATTATGCTCCATGCTTCGCATACGGCATTCTCTGGTCTGTGTCATAATCACCTGCTCTATGCGTGAAGTTACATCTACGCGACTGCGTTGCTGTGCCTGTGCTTGTGCCTGCTGCTGCTGCTGTTTATTTGTCTCTTGTTGTTCCATAGTTGTTGCTGTTGCTGCTAGTTGCGTTGCAAATTTATGCTCATCCAGCGTATATTCTTTGGTACCACGTATACTGAGCCGTTGTATATGATCCTTTACCAAATCGATTGCTTTGCTGCATAGAATAAAAAAAGAAAAGAAAAAAAAAACGTTTATATTTCTTTTTTATTTCATTTAATTGAAGCGCTCTTTTGTTGCTTACTTTTCTAGTTCGCGTATATGTTCGCGTCTAATTGTGCAAACATTAACCAGAAAATCCGTGCGCGATGCACGAAAATTATTCATAATCTTACGTTCGATTATAAATTAATATTTTTATTACACAAAAATAAATTTAATTTTATTTTATCATTTTTTTTCTTTCAATATTTCCGCTCGCTTGCATCACATTGTACTATAATATTGTGTATTGCCGTCTATTTTGCGCTTCTTCAATGTTGCTTCCAACTACTTCAACGTGCTCTGTTGAAATATATACCTACGACATATCATACTGCTAGTCAGTTTATCTTTACTTTAATAGTTCGATTCAAAAATAGAAAAATTCTTGTTATTGTTTCAAGTTCCGAAATGTCTAAATGAGAAGACGCACTGGAATACAGAAAGAAAAAAAAAACAGATGCCTGACACACCAAAAAACAGAATAGCACAACGACAGACAGACACACACATACAATAGAAACACCGGAAGGGAAAAGTGCATAAGTGGTTTTCCATGCTGCAACCGACAGAAGGACGGGCGGCAGGTCGGCGGGGCATACATATGTGTGGCAACATAATTATTTTGATATTTTTCAGCTTTATTCCGAATTCGGTATACCATATGTAGATACTTTCGATCTTTGGTTGCGTTAGACTATTGATTTATTAATGTTAATATTGAAAGCAAAATAGGAGGCGTGTACGTGAATTTTAGTCGTGTCGTGTTAGATTTATAAAATTATATTTTACGAACACCAAAAAATTTGATTCCGAAAAATTTGATCTAAATCGAAATGTACCATAGAACTGCCCAGTATATGAATATATTTTTTCATTTAAAATCTCTATGGGAATGGGGCCCGCCCATTGTGTAGCTATATATATATATATATATATATTTTTATAGGGAGCTAAACCTAAAAGTGAGTGTTTGTGAACCAAATTTGAGATGAATATCTTTAAAATAAACCTTATAGACAGTCATACAGATATGGCTAGATCGATTCGTTTCGTTTAGCTGATCAAAAATATAAATACATAAGGTACTTCTTTAATGCGTTACAAACTTTCCGACAAACTTAATATACGGTTTTTGTGACAAATATAAAAGAAAATGCAAGACTGCGAGGGCGGTTTGAATAATGTTGGGTGTTCGATCTAAACTAGACTTATAATATGTCTGTAGATGAAAATCTGTAAAGGATGTAGTAGAAGTTTGGGTCATGCCAGAAGCGTTAGGTATTTTCGAGAGAATGATTCTTCGAGAAATCATAGTCAGGAGCATTCAATACAAACGATTGCACTGAGCTGATTATATGTGGCATATCTATTTATATGGTTGTTCCATGCTTTTTGTACAACTTATTCGAAACAACACAAAACCTTCCCATAGTAAATGCAGAAACATAATGCGATGCATTTTGAGTAGAGTATTACAAATTTAGTGCTTATGTTTAGTTTATTTCTAGGAAAATGTTGTGTTTTACTTGGAATTGCAACGAATGTGCAATGCTGTGTGTGTATGTGTGTGTATGTATGTGTTTATATGTGCATACTAAAAGAACACTGAATATATTGATTATTTTTAGAAGCGTTTCTACTAATTTGTTTATGTGGGGAAGTAATTTTCTTTTCGTTTTTTTAAGACTCAACTTCAGTTTCGATTTACTTCATCAACGATGGCAACTGTTAATGAGAATTTACACAGACATACACATACATACACATACGTATGTATGCTTGATGTAGTTTTATTTTTTTTTTTTTTTGTATACTCACCATGACATGCTGCCGGAAATTGTGGGTATGACACCGTTGCCGCAAAGGGCGTCGCTGCTGCTGCTGCCACAAACACCATCAACATCAGTTTTAGTCTTTTGCATTGATAATTGGTTTGGGTTTGGTGTTGGGATTAAGCGGTTTTGATCGATAGTACATGGGACGCATATGGACAAAACTGCAGAAACAGAAGAAGTTTTTTATTAAATTATATATACACATACACAGCTAAAATATGTATGTAAATACCTTCGTTCCAGCGCGCAGATCTTCCGGTTGCAACACATATGTAACTCCTGCTGCTGTTGCTGTTGCTGACGTTGCTGCTGTTGCTGCTGTTGTCGTTGTTGCTGTTTCGATTGTTGCTGTGTTGCGTTTATGCCGTTGCGCTCCAATAATTTGAACGTTTGCTGCAATGATGGCGTCGACGACGACGCGCATGACGACGCTGATGACGATGACTGCGTAATTGGCATATGAACGCAGGCTGCCAGTATTGTAGTGGAGGAGGAGGGGGGAGGGTGTTGACGTTCCCGTCGCCGTTGCTGTTGTTGCTGACATAAACTTAAAAGCGTTGCTATGATGTTCCACTTGGCTTATGGAATCGTAACTACGTGTTGCAAACGCACGACGGCTCAGTGGTGCGTTACATTTAAGCAAGTTGTTGCGAGTAAGCGCCTGCGGTATGCTATCCATTGAGCCAGAGCAGATAGTTTTTTGGTGCTGTTGTTGTACTTGGTGCAACAAGCGCTCCAGAAGCACTAGCAGCAGCAGCAGCAATAGCAGCGGTGGTGGCATAAGAACTGCCAAAACGTGAACTGTGCCCAAATTTTTGTTGTATACCACCACAACCTGTTGTAGCAATAGAAGCGTGTGTACCAAAACTTGTCAGACTGTCCAACAACATTGCCATCCATTCACGATAGGCAATACGATCATCACAGTGCTGTATATGATAGATACAAGATACAATTGTATATTTGTAGTTTATGGAAAATTATAGTTAAATAATTTTATGTTTGTTTTTTTTTGGAACATACAAATGTGTACATGGCCTGCGAAGTAGTTTCAATGGTAAAACGAAAACCGCCAAGCGGACGCACCATTGTGCCTGGCACCAAATTTAGTACATCTTTAAATGAAACCAGTTTATTGTCATATTCCTCCTTTGAGCTATATGAAAGTAATAGCTTGTCCTGCAGTACAAACCATAATTTTCGCCAACCGCCGACTTTCTATGAATGAACAAGAAAAAAAAAAAAAAAAAATGATAATAATAATAAAACATGTATATGAGTCTACATAAAGGGTGTTCCATTTAGTTATTTAATCAGTTGTTCATAAAAGACGGATGACACCGGAAATACTAAAACAGTCGATAAAGAGCGCATCGATGAGTTGTTCATGTGCAAAAAACAACAACAAAACCAATCTTAATGAAACACCCGTTATAAATTTTCAATAACTAACATTTCGCTTCTTTTTCAAATAACCACACAATTTGATTTTGCTGCTGACATTAGCGCTGTTTTTGTTGGTGTTGCTGCTGTTGTTGTTGTTTGTTGCATTTAATGCGCTAAAATTTGCGTTAGCGCCACCAGCGATCGTCAAGGATTTGCAATGTTGCAACGTTGAATCCACTTTTGTTGTTGTTGTTGTTGTTACCGAAGTCGTTGTCGCTGTTGTTATTGCCGTTGCATTTGGAATTGATTCTGTTCTATCATTTGTTGTTGTTTTACACTTTAATTCCATTTTCACTAGCAGTAGGAGCAGCAGCAGCAGCAAAGACACCGGCCTCGTCTTTTAAAAATCGATTGATAAGAGACTCACTCCAATTAAGGCAACAATGTGTACCATTAAAAAACCGAAAACGAACCCCCAAAACAAAATGAATTTTAAAATAATTTTTCAAATTATATTTAAGTTTTTTTTTTTTTTTTTTTTTTTAAGTTGCACACAAAACGAAACGCTCCTCTGGCTTTGGTTAATGAATGTAAACTGAATTGAACCTGTTCAGCTGCAATGAAAACACCAAAGACCAAAGAGTTCCAAATATAAAAAAAAAATTGTAAAAAAAACCAACAACAACAGCAATCTCATCATTGCCGGCAGTGGCGACGGCGCAGTAGCTGCTGCTGCTGCTGCTGCTAGTCACTTGTTTTTACTGCTTTTATTGTTGTTTGGTTTTGTTTTTTTTTGTTTTTTGCTCAGAAGGAAATCACGCTCGAATGCGTTTTCATTGTTTTTCACTGCGTTGCTTTGTAGTAGCAGCAACAGACACAGCAGCAACAAAAACAACATTAATTGCAAATGGCTATGACAAAGCCCAACAATAAAATTTACTAAAAACTACAGCAACAACAATGAAAGCCAAACAAAAAAAAATTTCACAAATCGAAATATATATACTATATATACATTAGGGTGGTCCAAAAATGTATGGAAAATAAATTTTTCTAAATTTTAATGCGCTCACCCCCTAGGATTGTGCTATATCGAAAAAAAGAAGACCCGTATTTTTATGCCTGTTACACATAGTGTAATCGGGTATATTCAGTTTGTCCGAAAGTTTGCAACGCATTGAAGGAGAAATCGGAGACTCCATAAAGTATATATATTATTTATCAGCTCGATGAGACGAATCGATTTAGCCATGTCGGTCTGCCTGCCCGTTTATATGTTGCGATGCGTTTTACTGGGAAAGTTTTAAAGATAGTGACCTGAAATTTGAATCTTAAGCTTTTTGTGCCCCTAGTTAGTTTGTATGTCAGAACCAAGGTGCCACGCCCATTTTTAGATATAGCCCCCATACAAACTTACCACTTTTTTCATTTTTTTTGTATGAAAATACGTATTATTTATGAATAAATTCAATCCAAATAGGGTAAGAACACTTCTTATGTCATCCAATGTCAAATATAAGATGCCACGCCCATTTTTTAGTATAGCCTCCATACAAACGTACCGCTCATTTTCGAGTCGTGTATGAAAACATTTATTATTTCTGAATGATTCTAATTCTTATAAATTTGGTAAAATCAATTTCAATTCTTACGTTTCTGGGTTTTTTGAAATTCTGCAAAAAATAGTTAATTTTAAAAAATGAATGATTGGATGTTACTCTACGATCATTTATGAAGCGAAACATGCTTATCCGGTAAAAAAAATATTCATTTCCTATGTAAAATACATGGGAAACTTCGGGAGCTTTGCAGCACCATTAAATATTATTCGATTAAAAAAAAAATACGGGTCTTCTTATTTTCGATATAGAACAATCCTAGAGGTTGATTTTTTTTTTGTTGGACCACCCTAAAGTACATAGTTGAATATGATATAACCGAAGTATTTAAATACTCTTTATATTGATGTACTTTTAACTGTAAAATAAATTTTTACGTGTTGGTTTCTAGTTAAGAAACTTTGTAAGAAGTGTAACGTCCGTAATGCTTGAAAATAGAAATTTACAAATTTTCAAAAAACGTTACAAACTTTGCAACAAAATGCAAATACTTATGTGTGTGAAAAGGGTTTAAAAGAGTTGTAAATCTGTAAAACAACAAAATGCTCAAATTAAATCATTACAAAAGTAGCTAAGCGCACTGAAAAAAAAACAACAAAAACAAAAACAACGACAATGATTACTTTGCAAATAAAAACATTTTTTACTATTTACCTTTGATGTTGTTGTTTTTATTATTATTTCTGTTTTTGTTTGCTTTTCATATTGTTTTTGCACATTTTCTTTATTTTCTATATTTTTTATACCCGCCACACATAGTGTGAAGGGTATTATCAGTTAGTCGGAAACTTTGTAACGCATTAAATGAGGCATCGGAGACCTTATAAAGCATACATATATATTCTTGATCAGCTCGATGAGACAAATCGATTTAGCCATGTCTGTCTGTCGGAAAGTTTTAGAGATATTGACCTGAAATTTGAAACTATTTTTTGATCCTAGACAGTTTGTATGTCAAAACCAAGGTGCCACGTCCATTTTTAGATATTGCCCCCATACAAACTTACCACTTTTTTTTTTAATTTCTGTATGAAAATAGTTATTATTATTGAATGTATTGAATACTACAGATTGGGTAAAAACACTTCTAATGGCATTCAATATCAAAAGCAAGGTGTCACGCCCATTTTTAGGTATAGCCTCCATACAAAACTAGCGCCCATTTTTGAGTTTTTGTATGAAAATAGTTTCTGTTTATGAATATATTTACACTAATCTGATTAAATCACTTCGACTGTCATCCTATGAATATGACAAGAATCGGGACACTATATCTTACAGACCCCATACAAACTCTCCTTTCAATTTTTTTTGTTTTTCAAGAAAACGATTGTTTTTTATGTATTTATAGCTTAAAATGTTACGTATATGCGTCTTATTTGAGCCCCAAAACGAGTTGTCCCCAACCAATCCCTTTGCGGAATATAATCTAAGTCGCTGATGATCGTACATAAACTAATTAAAGTTAGGAGTATTTGAGGGTATTTGAGCTTCGGTGCTACCGAAGTAAAAGTTTTTTGTTTGTTTTTTTTTGCCTTTGTACAAATATTCATTTATGTATGTGTGTGTTTGTATATTTTTGTTCTATGGGAGCATTATTTGCTATTTTATGATTTTTTTTCTAAAAAAAAAAATTGTTTTTAAATAAATTTTTTTGTGCAATCATTAAATTTGCAATTAAAATTTTGCTGACTTTAAGAAATAATTTACTTTAACAAAAGTTGTTGAAAAGTTTCCTTTTGAACTGGGCGTCACTTAGGGTTTTGCAGCAGTAAGTTTGCCCTTTGAGTCCAATCATCCGAATGTCTTCCAAAACCAGAACCTCCTAACGCAGTGGCGTTCGTCCTCGCTGACGTATTCTTTCGATTTGGTCTAAAGCATTGCCCTGTAATGCCTCTCTTGGACCCTCGTTAATTATTAGTTCAAGTTCATTAGATACATTTGTATCTAAATATTGTATGTCAAAGCATACACAGTAATCAGTCGGTCGGTCGTTCGCATACTGCAGAGGCTATGAGAACTTACCTTAATGACTCTATATGTACAATGTATCTACATTTATTGTTATTATTGTTGTTGTTGTTTTTTTTGTTGTTGTTACCCAGTTTAGTTACTAAAAACAAGTGAAAGCGACTGCGCAACTTTGTATAAATATGTACATATGTATGAATGTAAGTGTATATAAAATACATAAACATAGAAATAATATACTAGTGTGTGTATTTGCTTACCGGCTTCCAGAGCTGCGCATGCATTTTGTAAAAAAATATTGTAAAAGCAACTTTAAAAACAACAATAAAAACCATAGCAACTGGTGGGCTGTGTGGGGTGGTGTTTGTAACGAGCACTGAGTGTCTTATTGGTAATGGCGGCAGCACAGCAACAATAATTATAATTTACATTTTCAAAATATATTAAAAATAAAATAAAAGAGAAAAATATTAACTTTAAGTAAAGCTTAAATTTTTTATATATTTTCATAAATTATACACATAAACACGTTACAAACCTTTACTATGTGTGTGTGTAAATGTGTATGGTATGTATGTAAATAGGTTTTGTTTCGTCTTTACTAAACTAACTAAAAACAAGTGAAAACTGCTGCTAATATTGTTAAAATCAAAACAAAGACAGCTAAAACGATGCTCTTTGTAATGTTGTACTTTATTGGGTCTACGATTATTTTCTTTTAATCTGTCTGCAATCTGTCGTAACAGATTCTGAGCTAAGACTCAAGCTATCCATTATTCTGGGTCAAACGGGATTAATACATTTCTGGGCGTATCTTATATAATCCTCCAATGAGACTTTTTATTATGAGACTAGTTATATAAAAATTTACAAGACGAAAATCTACGAAAATGTCTAAAATGTATTTGATGCTTTTTTGTAAATTTTTTGTCTCATCTTTTCCTAATTGGAAATTTTGCTTGATTCTCCAATTTTCTCAAAATGTGTCTGAGGACTCATAGAGAATAACTGTAGCTAACCAATAAATATCTTAAGACGTAGAACGTTTTGCTGTAAATATTTTCACAAATAAAATAAATAAATTGATTTTTATTTTGGTTTTACATTTTTTTTTATTAAAACCAAATAAATTTATTATTTAAAGTAATTGAATATGAGTTGTGATTGATTTGATTGGTATAAGTTTATTACAAATTTATATTTTATTCTATTTCATTTAATTGAGATAAAAATATGTATACATTTTTTTTTTTATTAATTTAATTTTGTATTTCTTTGTTTTCTATTTAACTGTTTTGTTTATTTTTATTATTATTTATTTTATTTACTGTATAATTATAATTATTTATTTACTATTTGTTAATAATTACAACTAGAATATTGCTACATGTTTTTTTTTTTTTTTATATAAAGATTTATTATATTATTTATTATTATTAATTTTTTCATTTAAAAATATTTTAAAAAAATTCTTAGTTGCTTTCGTTACCAGTAGAAATATCATAAGTATTGCGTTATCTATATTTTATATAGTTATATATATTAAGTAACAAAAATTCTCTTTCGTATATATTTAATCATAGCCAAAAAATTAATTTAAAAAAAAAAAATTAATAATAAATAAGAAAAAAATAGTTAAAAAATATTAATACAAAAATGGAATACAATTGCGAAACAAAAAAAAAGTGAATAAAAAAAGTTATTAAAAAATAAATTAAAAATTAAATTAATTATTTTAAGCTTTTGCATAAAATTCAATATTAGCATAGCTAACTACATGCATGCATACATACAAACTAATATTATTATTATTATTATTATTATTATAGTATATGTACTTTATATATACAATTTTACAATTATTGCACAAACTTAATCATACATATTAAATTAAATATTCTCTTCAATAAGAAAGACCATAAAACCCTAGCAGATCAATTCGAATCAAACTAGGATTTTTTTGACTGAAATTCGCATGGACATAAAAATTTTGTATTAATTAAATAACTTGAAACCCACCCATTTCTGTCTTTCTATCTATCTATCTGTCTGTCCTTTAGTCTAGCGTAAACTCATTTCTGAAAGCCTTTTTTTAAGTTGTTAGCCCTCATATTTTATTTTATGAAAAAGTTATTATCATTGGATTTTCAAACTTTGTTTTGTATTAAGTTTTTGTTTTTAATATAAATATTTTAAATTGGTTAAAATTTTATAAAGTTATGACAAACTTTTGAATTTTTATGCAGTAAAAAAATCATCCTCCAATTTGAACTTTTTGTATTTAACTTTTTATTATTATTATTATTTTATTATTATATTTAGGTCCTTCATATTTATTATATATTTTCATTAATTAAGTTGGTCACATTTTTGAAAATTATTCATTAAATAAAAAAAAAGTTTTTTTTGCTAAATTGCACACAGATTAGATTCCTTTAAAAATTAATATTATTTTTTTTATTTATTTAGGCTTTTTATTCTACGATTCGAAATTTACATTCAAATTTTCAAACCTTAAAATATACAGTAGACTTGCGAAGGATTTTTTTATCTATATTTTTATTTAATTATGTTGTATGTATGCAAGAATATGTTTTAGGATTTTGTTTAAAAAAAATAATAATAAAAGTTATAAAAAAGAATCCAAGTACTTATAGCATTTTAAACTTATATTTTAGGCATATTTCTAGGCACACATGGAACATTATGTCTTTTATATATACATAATGTATATATATGTATAGTAAAGTGTATATTATTTTTTTTTATTCGTAAATTGTAAAAAAAAAAAGGTTTTTCTTAAAATCAATTATCAAAGTTTTTATTATTATCAGTAACGTCACACTCTGCTCTGCTTAAGTGCAGCTCTAAGACATTTTTATTGCTTTCAGATATAAAAAAAAAAAAAATGTTATTTAGCAAAAAATATAATTAATTAAATCAAATAAAAAATCATTTTTTGTTTAATAATGTTTTTTTTTTTACATTATTAATAACACTTTTGCTTACGAATTGTGAAATTGATATTGAGAACAAGTTGATGTTTTTGTTTTTTATTGCTTTATGCTTACTGTTTTTTTTTTTTTTTTAAGTTTATTTAGTTAATTAAGTATTATAATATTTTATTATATAAATAAATTATTTAAAATAGAGAGCAATTAAAGTTATGGGAGAGCATAGTGTATTACATAATTAACTCAAAAGAAAATATAATTTTTTTTTTTTTGAATATTCCGCCTTATTCTCGTAATCACTGAATTTTGCGATTTTATACGATTTCCATATGGAAAAACGGCTATCGTTTTTATTAGATTATGACTGCGGAAACATTCTTGAATTTTCACAAAATTAAACAAAAAAATTCTTAAATGATTGACTTTTCTTTTTCAAACTCTGAGTTTTGTGCTTTTCTACAGTGAAAGTTCGGACGGACATGGCTATATCGAATTGGTTTTGCCGCGTTTTACACATTTTTCCTTTTTACCATACCGTGTACAATCTTCATATTAAACTTTACATTTGATTAAACATTTTTCGATTTTGCCTTAGTCTTTTCTATATTTTTGTTTGTTTTTTTGATTTTAATTTTTGTCTTTTATTTTTAAGTTCGAAATTTTCTTATCACATGCATTAAGAATTTTTTTCCTGCTATAAGTTGAATTTGAATACATACTTTTATAATAATAATATCTTAATTAAGTAAATGAAAAATTAAACGAATTTGGCAATTAAAAAAAAAAAATGTCTTTAAAATTCTTTTTTCAAAATTTCAGCTTTTGATCTTATTTTATAAAATTTATTTTTTGAGACGTATTTCTCTTAATAAATTTAAATTAATTTAAAATAAATAAAAATTTATTCGTTAATTTTTCTCCCTTTTTTTTTTTTTTTTACTAATTTGTGTCATCACAATTCCTAGAATTGTATTTTTTTTCTGACATCCAAAAGCGCCAAATGAAAAAAAAAAAATTATAACTATAAAAAAAAAATTATTGTAGAATTATAATATAAAATATATTCTATAAATAACAAGTTTACAAATAATACACTTCTATATCATGAAAATAAGTTCAAGTTTATTTTGAAAAAAAAATTGTCTTTTCTTTTTGTTTGTAATTGCGTCAAAACTATTGCTTCTTCTCCTCCCCATCCGCTTCACATGTGAGTCGCGTTCTTCTTGTCGTCGTCTTCTGGTGGACGTAACTGAAGTGGAAGTAACTGAAGTAAGTTTCTGGAAGACTTTTGCGCGTATGTAACTTCTTCGTTTCAAAATTTAAATCTTACTTAAGCCAGCAAGCCAAGGTAGGCTTTTTCTTCGGAATATAGCGAACGATGCTGTGCTTTTGTGTTGTTGTTGTCGTCATTTATTTTTTTATTTTTTTATTCATCATCGTAGTCATTGGTTTTTATTTGCTGTTGTTGTTGTTGTTCGTATTGCACTTGTCGAAATAGTAGCGACTGTTGCGACTGTTGCTCTTGTTGTTGCAGTTGCAGTTGTTTTTCTGTTGGCAACATATAAAAGTCTTTTTGTAAATTAAATAAACTTGCCGCCTTTGCTACTTTTGCCGCTTTCATTGCTGCTGTTTGATTTTCTATTGCCGCTGTTTCCACTGCCTCCGCTGCCACTGCTGCTGCTGCCAAAAGGAAAGCGCAATCTACGCTTGCGCTTCTTAATCCCAACATTGTTGGTATCGTTGCTTGTGTTTTCTGTTGCTGTTGCTGTCGTTGTTGTGGTTGTCGTTGATGTGATGTGTGCCTCTGATGCTGCTGTTGCTGCTGCATTCGTTTCTCTACTTGCGTTTCGGTTGTCGTCTTCAGTGTAGGCTGCTGCTGTTGTTGTTGTTGTACGCTTTCCATGTAGGAGTAACTGTTGTGCAACAGCAGAGGCTGTGATTGCACTGCCAACGCTGCTGCAGCCGCCTCCCTCCACCCCCACTCCTAGTGCCGATGCTGTGGCCATCCAATTCGGTATCACCGTATGCCGTCGCAAGAGTGGTCGGTGGTGCGGTAGAGGCGGACGTCGAACTTCCCGTTGTATATTGATGTTGCTGCTGCTGTTGTTGTTGTTGTTGTTGCTGCTGCTGATAGTGGTGTTGGTGATAGTGTGGGTGTTGTGGGTGTTGCTGTTGCTGATATTGGTGCAAAAATCCGTGGCTGCTATGGCTGCTGAGGATGCCGCTGCCGCTATTGCCTCCGTTGTTGCCGCATAACGATTGTAAACTTGTGACTCGCTCATGCGACGACCATCTTGCCGGCGATGTACCATTGCCTCTTCCGTTGCGAGCACCTCCAGCTCCAGCTCCGGTACTTCCGTCGCTGCTCCATGGCAACTTTGTCGGTGATAATCGGTGGTTGGTGGTGCTGATTGGACGGAGGATGATGTTGAAGATGTTGACTGTTGACTAGCGGTGCTGTGCTGCTTAACCATTTTCTTATTAGCAATGTTGCGTCCGATTGTTGTCGTTGTTGTTGTTGATGCTGCTGCAGCTGCTGCCGCTGCCGCTGCTGCTGCAGCAACAGATGCTCTTGCAACTCCGGGTTCTTCGATTCCACGGTCACCAAGGAGATAAATTTTTGTTGTGGCGTTTGTTGCGCTACAACCGAAACCAGTGAAGCTTCCGCTAATTTTTGTTGTTCCTGTTCCTCCCGTTCCACCTGTTGCACCTGTTGTTGTGCTATCTCCAGCATTTGATTGCTGTAATTGTTGTGCTGTTGTTGCTGCTGTTGTTGGTGTTGATCTGATATTGTTGTTGTTGTTGTTGTGGTGGTAGTGGTGGTAGGGTGTGTATATTTCCATGGGCACCAGGTCCGTGCTTTGGGATCGCAACATTTGACTGTGGTTATTATTATAATATTTTTTTTTTTTGTAAATCAATTTTAAAAAAAGAAAGAAAAAAAGAAAGAAAGAGAGACAAATTCTTATGTAAGTCGTTTTGTATGAGGAGCAGCGCATGAATGAAAGTGATAAACAGAACAGAACGCACTCAATGATTGCACTCAATGATCGAAAATATGAACGAATCAAATATAAAAGCTGGCCACAAAACCAATTAGTAACGCAAACATTCGATAATGTCCGTTTTGTTGACAGTCAAAACGTCAGTTGAAAAATTATGTGTTTGTTATCGGTGGTGTTACACAAAATCTCTTTCGTTTGATTTCAAATTGCTCCTCTACTTTTTTTACCAAATCGCTAGTAAAATCATGAGCGATTCAAAACCACCAACCAAAAGATATTTTGTGTGTTTTTGTCTGTTAGTATATTTTTACAAATTATTAGTAATCGTTTAGCTTATAGTATGACTTTTTTATTAGTTTATGTGCTGGGTTAGTGCAGTACAGTGAAAAAAAAACGATATTTAATTTTTTTAGAATACAAATTGATTCAGTATGGTTTTTTTTTTTTGGAACGTTTCATAATTATAAAAAGATTTTAAAAACACGTTTTTTCAACTTACATTTATAACATTTAAGGTTAATTATGTATGATTCAAATCCTTCAAATTGGGATAGAAATATAATCTGAGTTAGAAGTTTAGTTTACTTATTTTAGATGAGTAGCTCCCGAGATAAGCGCATTGAAACAGAGAACAGCTGGACGGACGGACAAATGTAATGCGTTAATATTATTCAAGAATCAGAAGTAGATATTTTAGAATCATGGCAGAATAAAAACTACTTCACTTCACAAACTCACTTAACACAACGTGAAAATTGTCGCACACAAGGCACCAGTTCAGCGACACAAAACAGATTGAATGGAATAAAAAAAGAAATGAATGCAACAGGATGCCTCTTGAGACACACACGATAGCCGTGGCTCGGATCTTGTAAATTTTGAGGAGTCAATGCAGAAGGTTTTGTCTTAACAGCAACTTTTTTTATGTATGAAGTAAATTTTTAATGATAAAAAATGAAAAAAAATTCAAGATTATTACTTCAGAATTTAAAGTAAAAATATTTTTTTTTTTTTTTTTTAAGGAATATCTTTTTTTTACAAAAATGATTATGTCATTATGTTATGTTAAAATTGACCGCAATTGGCTGAAAATCTCTGAATTATGAAAGACTTTTATAATTATGAAACGCGTTTTAAATTAATTAAGGTCTATATACGAATACGATATAGTATGTAGCTCTACGATAAAAGTTTTATTTAGAAATACAATTTGTACAATTTTCGAAAACGACAAAAACGACAACGACAACAAAAAAGAAAAACAATTGCAACAAAACCATAAACTAACCAAGATGATGGATACGATAATTGGTTTTATATTAGTTAATATCAAGCGATATTTTCTTTACACAAAGTTCTATGTTTTTTTTTTTTATCGATATGAGGCATGAAATATTACGTCTCTCAGTTATTTATTTACAATTCTAATAACTAAAATTATATTAAAATAAAAATAAATAAATAAATAAATGGTTATTTTCTTATAAGATGAGCAACAAATACTTCATTCAAAATAAAAAAAATTAAAAACAAAATTATGAGAAAAAGTTACAATTCTATGTTTTCTATGTTTCTTTTCTTTTTTTTCGTTTTGTTTTTATTTTAATTTTGTTTTGTTTATGGTTTTATTATTTATTTCGTTTTATTATTTTAAAGGAGTAGATTGATTTTCTACACGAACATCGAACATCGAGAGTTCATGTAGATTTTTGTTTTTGAGTTCTGAAATAGTAAAATCAGAGAATTAGAAAAAAGAAGAAGAAGAAGTAAAGTTTTAAAAAAAGAAAAAACATTTTTTTTTTTTTCGAATAAAGATAAAAGTATCAAAAAAGGCTTGAGAAATAAATAAAATAAAAACAAAGAAAAAGTTTGAAAAAGAATTATAAGCACGGAAAAGGTAAAGGTAAAATGTTTTATATTCCAATCAATTAGTTATCTCGTTACTATGCCTCATTTATGGTCGTTATGACTCAGTGCCATACTCGCTAAGCTCTGCGCCTCTCTCACACATTCATTCATTCGTTGTACTCGTTTAAATAATCGGGCCTTAAAATCATAGTCATAGGTCAAATAAAACACTGTCAATATGTATCTAACTCTAAATGAAAATTTAAAAGGCTTTTAGCTTTTTACGTTACTCAAAAATCGGACTTTAAGATAAATACACATATGTGGCATATTTTTAGCGTCAAGTGGTCCAAGTAGTATAAATTTTTGCAAAAAAAAAAAAAAAAAATTTGGGTGTTTATCCGTTACTAAGGAATTTAATATGCCATGTATTGTATTCCCGAGAGAGAAACTGGACAAAATTTGAAACATACTTTGACACCCCAAAAATATATTTTTCTTTTATAATCTGCATGTGTCAACAAGAACAGTTTTTGCGAATAAGATGGGACCTAGTGTTTCCGAAGGGAATTTTCGCGCTGAACACAAATCTAAGTTCAAAAATTTTCCATCACGTCAGGCTTTCGAGAAAAAGGGGGTTGAAAACCCTGAAAATAGCGTTTTTTGCCATTTTTTAAAAAATTGTAGAGCAGAACCCTGACGTGGTACGATCTCCATTATTGTCTGTAATTGAAGGTTGAACTTTGCTCTTTAAAATAAGCCCTAACCCAAATTGTTCGCATGCACCCTTAGAGTAGGGGGTGCACTTATGATTGAGGGGTTGGAGAAAATGAACATAGTAACTTATCTATACCCAAAGTTAAGAAATACTGGAAGAAGCAATGTTCCTAGGGGTATTCAATGTCGCTGATTACAAATCTGCAGTCAGATTTCAAAAATCAAAATGACGTATTCCGGTTTTAGAATTCCATTGACCATTCCTCTAGGTCAAAATACTTTCTTAATAAATTTTATAGTTCCCAAAAAAGTTTTGCCAGATTAAGATAACCTTTCTATTGATTGAAATATGTACAAATCACCTACATTTGTTGTCATTAGTTTACTTTTAGTCTCTCTTTCTCTCTCTTTCTATTGCACATTTACTTATACATGGATATCACACAAAATCTCTTTCGGTTTCGGTTTTAATTCACTCATGAATTTACTAGAGATTTGTTGGAAAAAAAAAGAAGAAAGAGAATTTATATTTATATTCAATTTCTTTAAAAGAAAGCAGTGCCCTATTATTATTATTATTTATTTTTTTTTTTTTTTTTTTTTTGTTGCAAAATCTCTATCGAAAATCATAAGATAAATCTCTGAAGCCAACCGAAAGAGATTTCGTGTGATATCCCTGATAGATATTTCAATTAATGAATGCAAGGAAGACAAAAATATCAAAAAGAAGAAAATAATTCGCAAAAGAAAGAAAGAGAACAAAGGGATTTGTTGTTTGTAATAGAAATGAACTCTGATATCTGATGTATGGCTGTTGTTGTTGTTGTTATTGTTGTTGTTTTTTAGTATACAAAATTAGTAGGAATAACTAGTCACATTCATAGTTTTTTGTAATAATATTTTTGTGGTATTAGTCAAAAGGAAGATATGAGATATGTATGAGGAAAATAATTGATTTGTTGACATATTAGATACGAAAAAAAACAATTAATAGAAGAAGAGCGTTACACAATTTAATTTTTTTTTTTTAGTAACTACCAAACAAATTTTGAGGATCTACATTAATACAAATACAATTTTTTGTTTTAGCCAGTTAAAGATAAATTGATTGAGACAATTAATATTAAATTAGCTATAAGAACAGAACACAACAGCATTAAATATTTCAACATTAGACGACAAACAAGAAAATACCTAATGTCTCTTTTGCTGCTAGAAATCATTTGCACTAAAATTGACTTCAGTATTAAAAAAAAAAAGATTTAAAAAGAAAAGAAAACCAAAACGCCAAAATGTTCTTGCAATTCTAAATGTTGATGTTCTTAATTCCGCGTGAAATTGAATTCGAACGATTTCATTTCACTAACATTCCGATTCGTTAACAATGACAATCAGCTGGCTGCAGTTATTTGATTATCATTAAAGCAGGCTTAAGTTATATTAAGTTGACATAGTCATCACATCGTCTAAAGCCCCACAAATCTTGTATTTGGAACCAATTTTCTTTTAAGAGTTATTTATTGACTGGGCGATCTATAATCTTAGCAATCTTATACAATATTTAGTATACATTTCTTTCAAAAAATATTGAAAAGTAAAATGAAAAATGGACGTCATTTCAAACTTTAAACTTGGGTAAAAACATTTTTGTTGTTGTTAATTTCATAATCTATAATATCAATTTACTTAGGTACAATACACGATTTTATTAAAAATATTGCATTAAACCGTTTTGTGCAATAAAATATAAACACCATTAAACAAAACCATTTAACACAGAAAGCCAACCCAAGATCTAGTTTACAATACTACGAGTGTATGCCACAAACTAATTACGAGTACATAATGTTAACAAATCGTTTAATTTTTGTAAATCAGTGGTATAACACAAAATCTCTCTCTCTTTCGACCAAGAGAGATTTTATGCGACTCCTCTGAATATGTCAACACTTGGACAAAAAGTAAAAGTGAGAAAGAGAACAGAAAGGATGTTTGCAACCAATTCAAATGTTCGTTCAAATAGTTTTGCATATGTTCTCAAGTTCACTTTCAAATAATTTGATCAATATTGTAATAACAAAAATCGTTATTACCTAAAAAGTGTTTCTAGATTGATTTAAATTTAATAAAATGCAAAACTTATACAATTATCTAGAAGCGTTACTAATTGGTAATAATTTTTATTATTTCTAATATCGATCACATTTTTGGAGGGGGAAATTGAGAACAAAGCTGTATTTTTTTTGTTTTTTTTTTTTTTTTTTATAATTTTTTTGTTTAGTTTGTTGGAAATGGTTGGTGGGTAGTATATGGCGGCATATTGGTGGTAATCGGTAATCGGAAGAGGAACAATTGTTGTTGTCTGGATTTTCGTTTGTTTAATTTAATTTAAAATGATTTGGATTTGGTTTAATTTGATCGTTCGAATCATTTGGCTGTTTGGTTGTTTGGTTCGGTTCGGTTCATTTCAAACGATATCGGTTGTGACGGCATTGGTGGTGAGCAAATGAATCTAAATCGTACATTGTTGCAAACAGTGTTTGGTTGTCAACAAACCTCTGATTAGATTTACGCGGTGGCGGCATTGGTGCACGCCCACCGATGGGTATGCCTATGCCTGACGGAGTCGCGGGTGGTGACGGCGCTGATTGTACAGCTGACGCCAGAAGTTGCGCCTGCTGCTGCTTCTTAGCGCGTGGCGGCACCGGTATCGAGCGTTCTGATGAAACAGACGGACTATGGCGACGACTGTCGCTGCTGCCGTCATTATCGCCGGCGACGACTATAAAGCTATACGATGAAATCCCGAAAAAAGTTTGGTAATAATAAAAAAAAAATAACAAAAAAAAAAAAAAAAAAAAAAAAAAAAAAAAAAAATAAAATAACAATACAAGAGATAAATTATATACAAATTCAATTAAATATATATATATATAAAAAAATAAATATAAATTAATAAATTTATGTATGACGACACTTGTTGTGTTTGGTGCCTTGCGTGCGTGCAACTGGTGCGAGTGATTTGAGTGAGAATGATAAAATACAATAAAATAAAATACAATAAAATAAAATAAAATGTTTTTATGCACATAAAAAATAAATTTAACAGAGAAAATTAACACAGATAAAACACAACATTTAACATAAAAAAATCGAAAGATTGACAGACAGACAAACAGGCAGGCAGACAGACAGACAGACGTACATAGTGACTGACATATTCAGGTTCAATCAAAACTTCAGTCAATCTCAACTGTCGCTGCTGGCAGCTACCATAATTCTATAACATTGCATTGCATAATATTACCTATCATTTCCGATAATTGCCGCCGTTGTCGGCAAATGTCCAACTCCAATTCCTTGTATATTGCTGGAAATCGTTGGCGTTGATGCTGCTGATGACGCTGCTGGTGGTGTTACTGCTGCTGCATTGCTACCCACACCCACATGATTGATTAAGCTCGCTGTTGTAGCTGTTTCTAATGCTGGCAACAATGCCGGACGCACAGCAACACGTTCGGATAAATAGGAAGGAGGATTCGGCGCACTGCCGAGATAAAATTGTACAGAATGATTGTCAGCGCCATCATCGCTACAGCTCGAATCATCGCGTAATGTATTCGCATTGTTGGTGTGGTTGTGGTTCAATAAACTGTTACCACCGCCGGAAGTTGAACTACGGCTATAGCTGTCGACGAACATGCCTGGATAGAAAAAGAAAAGTTCTTTCCCTTACGATCATCACAATCGGAATAAACAAAAAAAAAAAAAAACGAAAGAAAATTAACACACACATACACACGCACACACACAGAATAATTGCAGTAATGCTATAAAATATTTAACCGAATTCATCATCATCAGCTCAAAATAAACATATTTTGCATTCGATTTTAATATGATCGATCAAATTTGTTGTTAAATATTAAAGTGACTTGTGCGAGAGTGAGTGAATAATTGACAAATACAGGGTGATCCATCTAGTGTTATGAATATATAATGTATATCGAAATTAATGCTCAAAGAAAACAATGTACCCAGACACAAATAATTGCTAGCTGATGTTCATTTTTGATCGACAACATTATGTATTATTATTAAAACCTTAAATGGAGCACCCTGTATTTCTTAAATATGTTTTCATTACATTTATTATAAGTATGAATATATTTATGTATACACGTTTGTATGATTTTATATGATTTTTCTACTGTTAAAAGTCGCAATGTTTTCCCGCTACCTTCTGTGTTAATTAGCCCTGTTTATGTATCGTAAACGTCCGTTTACACTAGCGTTAGCGTTCACGTTAACCTGTTCACGTTAACCTGTTGCTATCGTTAGCATCAGTTTAACGCTGACGCGATTGCCAACGCTAGTGAAAACGAGCTATACATTTACATTCTTAAAATCTTATAAAATGCAGCTACTTATTATTAGATCTGTTTTTAAAATGTTAGATTAAAAAAAAAAATTATTGTATAAAAATTAAAAAATAAATGCATTTAAAAAGAACATTTTCGATAAAAGCGCAAAGTAGAATTGTAGAATGCAGATGCCAGGCAAACCAACACAAAACATGCCAACGCAATCACTTCAAATTATTTGAAAAATTGATTAACAGAAACAAACACTAGAGCAGGACGAAAAAAATATATATATATAGACAGACAAAGACAGAAAGAGTACGCGAAAGAATTTAGATAGAACAATAGTTGTTGTGTAAATATTTGATGGATGTGTTGTTAAATTTTTTTTTTTTTATGGTATAGACACGCTTACCTTTAATGCAACGACTACGACGACGATAACGATAACGATAACCACAAAAATGTGAATGGGCGGCATCAGTATCCTTGCTGTGATCATGCCTATTTTTAAGCGTGTACAATATGCAATGTATGCGATATAATTTTGATAGTAAGCAAAATCATAAATCGCATTTTTTTCAATTTTTTTTTTTTGTAAATTGAAAAAATAATCACAAAATACAACATTGCAAATACATACATAATGTATTGGTGAAAAGGCATAAATGATAACGTCGTAGTCTTGTCTTGTTTTTTTTTTTTTTTGTTTTGTAAAAAGAAAAATAAAATCAGCTAATCAAGTCTGTTCTGCATTTCGATTGAATCGATTTCAAAACATTCGTTTTTATTTTAATTTGAAAACATTTAAAACTTTAACACGTTTTGTTTTATGAGATCTTGTTCGACAGCATTTTTATAATCAACATTCAAAAATATACAGTTTTTCGCTTTCTAACAAAAAAAAAAACATTGATTTTTAATTATATTTAATTACAAAAAATTTTTGACAACAAATAATTTTTTATTAAAGTCAAAATAACGAATAACATTTTTTTTTTTTTTTTGAAATTCTGAAAACCAAAATACGAGCGAAATCGAATAGTAGAACAGGCTTAACTATTGCCAAAGAAAAATTGTATTGTATTTTTTTTTCTTCTTTTTATTCATATTTGTCTTTAATTAATTTAGAATCTGTTTAAGTGTTTCGCAACTTCGTTGTTCTTATTTTATAGTTTTGAATGTATACATTCGAATGATTGGTTTAGTAAAAATAAATTAATCCATTCCGGTGATTAAAAAAATTGAACTATCAAAACGCGCCTACACTTCTTGTCAAACAAAAAATAAAAATTATAAAATTTTCATAATTGCATGCGAACGTGTCTGTGTTGGTCATTGGCACCTGTCTATATCTATTTGAATATAACAGCAGTTAACACCTTTTTTTTAACTTTTTAACTGCAGTTATCACAATAAAATTATTTATTCAAGTTTAATGCAAATGAAAGGTCTAAAAAAAAAAAAATAAAAAAAAAAATTATGAAAAAAAAAAAATAAAATAAATAAATAATAAAAAAAAATAAAACAAAAATATACAGCCTTGTTTTTATTTCAATTTCACAAAACTTGAACGAAAGCTAAAATAATAAATATCATTATTCACTTGTACGGTTTGGGTTTCTTTTTTCTGAGTTATGAGTTTTTGATGGGTTTGATCGATACATAAAGCGAAAGATGTTAAACAAACTTTTTCTGGAACAGAAAGTAGCCGATATGAACACATCATCACATCATTAAAAATATATAACTAATCTTTAAAAAAAAAAAAAAAAAACTTTAAATTGCAATAAGAAAAAACCATTACAACCGATTTGTTTGTTGACAACAAAAAAACCATTACATAAAAAAAAAAAAAACACTTATAGACTTTTTGTATATTCTGAGATTCTATACGCTGTGATAACTATATAAAAAAAAAATAAATTAAAACTGTTCCTATTTTTGATTATTGTACAAAAATTCCGTACAAAATTTCAGTTGTTTGTCTTCTTTAAAATGTATAAACGAATACTTTTGTTTCATTTTGAACCAATATACATTTTTAAACGAATTTGAAACATATTTATTTGAAAAAAAAAAAAACATGATCTGCTAAAACCGATTACTTTTATGACTGAAAACGTTAATTCGATTTTAATTAAAATAAAATTTTTATAAAATTTAAATTCAAAATTACAAAACTTATGAAAATGTATTGCAAATGAATATCATTCTGTATTTTGATTAAAATTAAAAACGGGAATAGAAAAAAAAAAAAAATATGTAAATAAAAATAATAAATAAAGAGAGATAAAGATTTTACAAGGTAGTGAGAAGGTAGAGGTCTACAGAGCTTCCTTTTGATAGTAATTTAAAATACATAAACTGACAAAACCAAAAAATTGAAATGAGAAAATTAAAAATTAAATTAAAAAAAAAAAAAAAAAAAAAAACTAAAGCACCGGAAAGGATTAAGCACAATATTCAATACGATATAAAATATAAAATTATATTGTAATAAGATAATATTTAGTTAAACAAAGCATTTAAAAAAAAAAAAATTGAACTTAATTTAAAACTTAAACTATATTTCTTTTTTTTATATTTAGGCAAAATTATTATTAACATTTAAAATAAATGTTTTAACTATTTATGTATGTAATGTTGTGTGTACAAAAAAAAAAACACATTTGGCAACAAAATACATTAAAAAAAACTGTATAAAAAATATTTTTTACGCCAGTCCATGTACAATTTAAAAAAAAAAATAATCATTTTTTAAAAGCACTCAAAACTCGGAAAAGGAAAGGAAAAAATTAAGTAATTACGCCAAAATAACAAAGATAAAATAAACTAAAGAAAAAACAAAACATTTAAACAAAAAATATACAAATTAAACAAGCTACAAAAAAATATTTAACATAAAAAATAAGTGCAGATAATAATTATATTATTGATTTTTTGTTTTTCTTCAATTTAAATAGTCGTCGCCTTTTTTTTTTTTTAATAAAATTTATCAACTAAATATGCACGATGAACCCTGCAACGAAACGGATAACACCGACAGAACACAACAGAAACTTTCAATCAAAATTGGTATAATACGAAATGATTCGGTTTTTGGTTAACAAGTTTGTTAAGACTTTCAATCGTCTGCGCTAGATTCAGCAGATTTACTTTTTGTATTAATAAATCTAAAAACAAATTTACCGAATCAATTCAAATCATTCAAGAAATTAAACGAATCGTTTAAAGTCTGGCAAGAAATCAAACGAATCAATTCGAATCGATGCCATTTTTGAATCGAATACATTTTCTATACGTTTTTATTCATCTATGCAGAGCTCTGATACACACAGACGCACAAATTAGTTTACATTAAGAAAAAAATAAAAAAAAAACTAAAATAAAATACATAATAAGATTATTTAGCCCATCTGAGTTTAGTTCCCAGTAGTCATTTTAAACTATTGTAAGTATCTATGGTAAAGACGGAGCCGGAGTAAAAATTCTTTAATTTTTTTCTTAAAAAAAAAAAAAAAAAAAAAAGATACACCGCTCGTTTGCACCTGATATGATGAAATGCATGCTTTGCATAAACGGAATACGACGGATATAAAAAATTTTTGCCTACATTAATACTTATAGCATTTAGCTTTTTAGTTTATTATTTCAATTATTGTGCTGCTTATAGCAAGTAATAAAAATAAACTACAAAATAATGTTACGCACGTCTACCACAAATGTTGCTGTCCCAATTTTCGTCAAAATTTCGTCAAAAATGAGAAATACGAAACCGCATATACAGGAATTTCACACAAAATCTCTTTGAGTTGGTTTCAAATCTTTCATGAAATTTGTTTAAAAAAAAGCGAGATAAAGAAAGTTGCGTTTATCGCTTAAAACCAAAAACAAAGAGATTTTGTGTGACATCCCTGATAATAAATTTTCTTTTTGCCTAAGAAAAACCAACTACATACGGTCAGATCACATTAATTTCTTAAGCTCATTTAACTGTTCTGTAAATGTGTGTGTGTGTGCTTCGCTTGGCGTTTGGTTCCGTCACTTATTGCTTACGATATATTTTTGTATTAGGTTTGTTTATTGTCACTATAATTTTTTTTATTATATATTGTATATATTTTTTTTATTTTGTTTTTTTTATGGTTTTTCGTCTCGTAAGTCTCTGTGTCTGCTTACGTTTCACTTGCAGATCAAATTATTCCGTGGCGAGCAACGAAAAGTTCTCAAAGTTCAGCTTACCTTGCACGGATTCATCATCTAAATCGTCAGTGCTGCTTGTAATGCGTGCTAAAAAAATAGATATAAAAGTTCTTATTAAATTTATTCGTATAATTATAACGCTCCGACAAAACGCAACATAAAAACTTAAAAAAAAACGTTTGAGTTTTTGACTGAAACCTTTTTCGGTATAATTTTAAGCTTAACCAATTTCAAGAGCATATGCCAATCTGGCTTAAATCAAACAATTCTTTTTTATGGATCTCATACAACCTACTCCAAGTCTGATCGACATACCTCTTGATCCTTTTGTTGAACCGCTGCCAATATTGCCATTTCGTCCATATAACACGCTCTCCAAATAGGTAAAACCATTATTGTTAACAATATTCAGTCCTAGACATGTTTCAATCTGTTTCCAACGATGCAAACGTTCCTGTAATTCGTTTGTCACCTCACCAAGTGAATTTCGTGCTTCAACAATCGAACGATCTACATCGTTAATGCTTTTGCCATGTGTCGATACAAATGCACCGACTAGACTCGAACGTTTCTTACGCAATTTCTCACATGCTTCGCGCGCTGTCTGCAATTGTTTTTCAGCAGATACACGCTTCTTTTGATGGTTCTTACTTTCCAATTCGTAAGTGTATTGCAGCCAAGATTGTAATTGTGGTGGCGGTGCCCAACAATTGTCAACCAATTCAATTTCAGCGCGTGATAACTCGGTGCGTAACATTTCAATTTCTTTTTTTAATTGTTGCACTTCAAGATCCGAACTAGATGAACTAAGTGAAGGTGCCTCTTTGAGACGTCGTTCCAAGTCCATCTTTTCGGTTGCAACATTTTCCTGTTCCATGCGTGCACGCTCTAACTCCTACAACACCAAACAATAAAAAAGAAAAACAATTTTATAAAATTTCCACGCTTTTTAAAAAACAATCCTACTTTTTGCATCTCCTGAAGACTCTGTTCAGCACGCTGTAATCCTTCCATATCTTGTGCCATGCGTCTCAAATGTCTTTTTGCGTTCTTATTTTGCTGATATGCATACCAACAACCAATAATTGCGCTTAATAATAACGTAACCAGTATATAATCCTTCCAACGCGTACCGGTTTCTGTATTCAGTTAAGAAAAAAAAAAACAAATTATTTAAAAAAAAATATTTTTTTATAAAATAACAATAACAAACTTACCACGTGGCGGACCAAATAGCACTACATCCATAGCCTTTAGGGATATTTTTTGTTTATGTATTGGATCCTTTATGCCTAAAACATTACCGACATAGTGCATATTATTCACCGCCAGCCTGTAAGACCAAAAAAGGAGAATGGAAAGCGGTTAATAACGCAACCAAAGTAGACAACGCAAAATGCCATTTCAATTGTGATTTGATTTTACTTTGATTGGTGTGTGTCTCTACAACATGATATTGGCTGCTGCTAGCTGAGCTAATAACGCAAAAAAAAAAACTATTTAGAAAATAAAAACTAAATAGTAGCAACTTAATTGCATGTTAGTAGCTCTAGTAGCAACAGCAACAACAAATACAACAACAATAAAGGTTTTTATTGTAAATAACGCGGAAAAAGATACAGATACAAAAAACAACACCGAGAACCTCACTACGATGGCAGTAGTTGAACGTGTGAATAGATTTTTGAATGGGAATAAAACTAATCTCAACGTTGTGCTCTGCTGTGCTATGCTGTACAATTCAGTTCAGTTCAGTTGAGTATGGTATGCAATGTGCACATTGTTGAATATTTTTGCTCTGATACAATAAAAACTTCTACTTATTTATTAAATGCAATTTAATGATTAAACGCAATATTCGAATACGCTACGCTATGCACTTCTATATCTCATTTTTTTTTATTTATAAAATAATTTTGGTATAAGCAACGTTTACAAATATTGTATTTTATTACAAAAAAAAAGAAGTATAAATTGAGCAAAAGATTTATACTTTTGAGCGTAGATATTAAAAAGTTCTTCTTGTTTTGACGACTTCAAAAGAACGACATGCCAAAAAAATGTTTGTGCAGAGTAATGTCATCTGTTTAATACAGCTGCTGCTATAGAATTCTGTATTCCAAGGATGGTTTTAATGGTTTACTAACATAGACGTACGCATAGCTTGTACAGCTCATTTTTCATGCAAATATGCTAAAGAAACGTGTTGGCCCTTAATAAAACCTCTCTTGACGAAAAATATAATCTGGGTTTAATGCTTTATGGTCGACAATTAAATGACATGTGTGTGTGGATTTGTCTTTCCCATATATATATCATATAAATACAATATATATATTTCTTTGATATGTTCTTTGAAAATATTTTATTACGTATACGCATACCTTGGAAGTGCTGCACCAGTTACTTTATGCAGTTTAAACAAATCAACATATTGTGGTAGTTGCACAGACTGTGCTAGCCAATCAGTAGTCTGCTCAATAGTCCAATTGTGAACCTGCGTAAAAAGTAAAAAAGAAAAAAATTGTTTTAAAAATACAAAAAAAAAAAAAAAAAATTGTTGGGCCTTATAAAAGTAACAAAAAAGTTTTTAAGGCAAAAAGTATTTGGGGTGTGCCCCTCTCCAAAATGGGGCTAGAATAAGTTTATAAGAGCAGAGTCTAAGTTTAAAATAGTCTTCAAAATAGTCCGTTTCATACAGCAGACAGATAAATGGACAAACGGACATGCTAGATCCTTACGAGGTCGATCAAGAATATATACTTTATATATATATATATATATATATATATATACTTTATAGGGTCTATTATCTCTTCTTCTGTTTGTTTTTGAAGTTTGTGACTGAGAAAGAGTTGTAACTTTGCAACTTTTATTAAAATTAGTTTTTTGATTAGTTATAAACAAAATTGTTAAATACACACAGTCGAAAAAAAAATGTATAAATCGGCAATAAAATATTATTTTAAAACGTCATCCACTTTTTCCCCTAATAAATGCTATTATTTATTGCAAAAATGTGCACATAAAATGTTAACTCATTTCAATATTTGTAAAAAGAGATTTACCAACTTGAACAATAAGTTATTCATTTTTATTTTCAAGTATCTAATTAATTATGGACTGAGTTATTTGAAACTAAACTTGACGTTTAAGTCACGAAAATTGCATTTTAAAAATTGTAATTATTGAAAAAGTCATACATTTCAAATTTTATTTATTATCATATTCATTTTCATACGAAACGCATGAAATTATAAAAAAAAATATTTAAAAAAAAATGGTCCATATCCAAAGAATACAAAAAAAAAAGATTACAAAAAATAGCAAACTAGGGTTTAAAACAAACAAAAACTAACCTCTGAACGCAACCAAGCTTCCCATAGTTCCTTTACCGAAATGTGCATATCATCGTTGAAATGAAACGCCTTTTGACGTTTTTCATAGCCCGAATCATATTTGAGCTCTTCACGTAAAAACTAAAACAAAACAAAAAATTTACAAAAAAAAATGTTATTCAATAAAAATCATAAATAATAAAAGAATAATTAACGTACATCATCAGATTCGCTTAGATCAATGTTACCATTGTCATCATCATCCAATTGTCGATGCAGCGCGCTTATTGCCTCCATACCAAGCCGATCCTGAACATTACCACTGTAGCAATCCAGATCATCCGCATGACAGGCACCATCAGCGGAACCACTGCCAAGCGCACCTGTGCCATGAAAAAGAAATAAACATTTTAATAGATAAAATATGGTATATAGGTATCACATGATTTAGGAGCGGTGTTAGCTAACAAACAACGACGTCAGCAAGCGGTGTGGCATATAAAGGGTGCGCACCGTTAACGATTTTTTATCTTTAAACAAAATTTTTGTTTTATTTGCACTGCGCACGCTTTGTGCTGCTGCTGCTTATTGTACTCATACAGAAAAGGTTACGTGGAAATCATACTCCAGAAAACAAAACGCGTTAAGACATTTACATCTGAGCTGTACAGCTTGTGAATTGTTGCACGTTCCTATATATATGTAAATGTTTGTTATGTCCTCACAAATTTCGTTATACTTACTGAACTCATTGCTGACCGCTTGCGACATAGCTTCACTAAGTAAATTATATGAACTTCTATGATGTTCAAGATGCTGTTGCCCACTACCGGCATGATGCACCGACGGCGCGTGAGTATGCGTAGCCACCGCTGGTACTATAGCCAATGGTGCCGACGCGTGCCCATGCGCCGCCTGTACATGTTGATTTTGTTGCTGTTGTTGTTGTTGGTTATGATGTGGCGGTATTGACGGTGGCAATGAACTAGGATGTATATTATGTTGTGGAGGTTTCTGTTGTTGCTGTTGGCTGGACGCACTGTATCGAATTGCACCTTGTTGCTGTTGCTGCTGTTGTTTTGCATTTAATGCTGCATCGCTTTCGCTTGAGCAATAGCAACATTGCCATGATGTGGTAATCGTAAGCAGAAATATTCCATACAAACAAAATCGTTTGAGCATTTCGTCGACGTTCCTTATATTAACTTTTTTTTATTTGTTATCAGTCAATCAGTCTCACACTCTCTGTTAGCGTTTGTACGGATTTGATTTAAATCCGATTTACTGCTGCTGCTGTTTTGATCCTGTTTAATACTTTTTATTGCCTACTTTCCAATTAGGTTAAATGTTTATGTATGTATGTGTGCGTGTGTGTAAAAATATATATATTGTATATGTATGATTGTTTCAAGGAAAGATGCAGATTCTTCTTAGAGACTCATTCACTGCTTTTAAAGCTCGAAAAAAACCTGAAAGAAAAAAAATACGATAATACAGATTATTAACTTTTATTATTTGAATATTTGTTTGGAAAACAAATTAATTATAAACAATTAACGGAAAGCAAAAGCAGTAAAAATAGTACAGCGCGGGATTATGTTGCTTGATTAAATTGTCAATTTTATTTGTAAATTTTTTGCATTTGAACTGATGCTGCTCAATAATTTGCGCATACGAGTATGGCGTATGCGACATAGACAGGCGGCAAACGTTCTGGCGCGCGCGCGATCTTTCAATTCAATCGATTTATTATTATTATTATCGTTTCGCGTCCGTCACACTCTTCTTTATTTCTAATCGGTCCTATAGACCCGACCTTCTCTTTGACAATCATTTAAGCAGCGCACTTTGTATGCGATTGAAACGTTTGTCTTAATTGGAAACATGAGAATGAGTACAAGCGTTATCCCACCGGAATATTTTGTCAAACGTCTTCACCCGACGTCACAATTCACATGTGACGATTTTGCATTCAATGCAAAAGTGTAGTTCAGTCGATGGCAGCAGCACCGCACACAGAGCGACAGCTTTGAATCCACCGCAAAGCTAGCAACAATTGAAATACGCGTAAAGAGATAGCGCACAGCACAGTACAAGCTAACACTGTGCGTGCGGGCGGGCGGTCGGTTGTTCGCTCAATCGGTCGACCAGTTTATCAGACGACAAATAGCAAACCAAACCAAACCAACCAGGTAAACAAACGACCGAAACACAATTTTCCAAATCTCATCGAAAGTACAATAATTCGCAAGCAATAACCGCACGAATGAATAAATAACGCGAATAGAATATGTAGTGCCGCCACGCCACGAAATATTCAAAATGTATATAAAATTTTATTTTTCATTGTTTTTCATCTTTTGCGTTTTTTTTTTTTTTTTTGTTTAATATTTGCGTTTAGGTTTTTATTTGTTGTCTATCGCGATTGCGATTCTTTCATAATTTATTTATTTACAATTTAGATAACGTTCGTTCGGTCGGTCGTTCGGTAGAGTCACTTAGAGCCAATTTCATTGCTTTTCGCGCTGTTAGCGTTGCTGCTGCTACTGCTACTTCCAATATTAGAGTTGCTACATCGCACGCAAATCGAATGCGAAAGCGAGCAAACGACCGACGAACATTTGTGACTGCTAACCCAAAATCAACGGTGTTGTTCCCGCTGCTAAAACACTTTACTGACTGCGTGTGAGCGTTTCAATTCTAATTCAGTAAGTCAGCTAAGCAAGCAAGCGCGCGAGTGAGCGTGCTGACAGGCGTTTGTATGTAAAATGAGTCAACATTGGTACTAGCCGTGATTCAAAAAAAAAAAAAAATAATAATAAATAATATAAAAATTATAATTTTTTTTTTTTTTTGAATATGTTTCTAAAATACATATACTCTGTAGCTAAAGGGTTAAAGGGTATATAAAAACTGAGTCGATCTAGCTATGTCCGTACGTCCGTCTTTTCGACTGTCGAGTTGTTTGCCCACACTCCCTGGGAACACGCAGTCTACAGTTGTACCTATTGCTAGATGAAATTTTACTCCAACTGTAAAATATTGTAGAGCTGGAAATTTGATCAATAATATTCATTTATATAGAAAGTTAAAATGAACGTATTTATTTGGTACTTGGTGAAAAAACATTTAGAAATCAGAAACTCAGAATCACCAAGAGAAACAGTTACAGTTGGTATACCAATCCAAATTAATAAAATCTATCAAGTAACATTTGTAGCAGAAAAAAAAAACTTTTAAATAAAAAATTATGGAACTACCATAGTTGTCTTTTTAATGCAGACAGACAGACGGACGACCGAATGAATGCAGATTGCCAGATCACAGTTAATCTGTTGATTGTAGAAAAGAAGGGTAAAAAAAGATCGTAAAAACTTTGTTCCAAAATTAAAACAAAAAAATTGCCGCTTAAATATGGTTTAAATTGCGTTGTCATTTCTTTGTTGCTTCTCTATTAGCTTTTTATATTTTCGCTAACAAGACGATGCTCTCGAACGAATATATTTGTAGATACAAAAGTAAGTACATTGTTAAAATCGTTTGTTATTATCGCTTGAGAAACTTCAACGCCGCCAACGTTTACATTGTTATTGAATGAATTTTTTTTTAAATTTTCTCTTTATGACATCAACTTCTTCTCGTTCCGCTTTGTTCATGCCCGCACAAACAACTTTATAAATTTCTCTATTTAAGGCAATTAAAGAAGCTAGCAATGCCCATCTGTTCATACATAATAGTTGGGCTTCGTAGAACCAAATGGATATTGCAAATAGACAATGACCACCGTTTTGGAGAATATACTGATGCCTCAAGCTTCTAAATCGCGGGCAATAAATCGCGAATTGTACTCTGAAGCTGTCCATGGTGCTCAAAAGAGGGACCATGATTAAAATAATAAAAAAGATCAAGCCACTTGAGATCTTTACATGCAAACCAAGCAATAATCAAAAAAAAAAAAAAAAAAAAAAAAAAAAATAGGGATGAGCGAGCGGTATTGGGATAACGGAGAAGTGGGATCGTAAACAAATATTTAGTATTTCTATTCTATATCTTAAATGGTTTGGATTGTACAAAACAAGCGAGTAAGTCATTCAGTACTAAGGTTTTTATATATATGATATATAGATTAAAATACTAAATATACATACATATATATTTTATGGACTTCAAACTGTTTACCGGGTTAAAAATCAGTGCCAACTATATTATTATATATAAGTAAGACGTAAAAATGTACAAATAAGTATGTTATATGTGCTTGAGCACATTTCAAATGTTGTGGAAGCTGGTTGGAAATAACTTGTATAATCTTGACTTTGAATGTTAGTGAATTTCATAACAATCTGTACATTCAAATGGAAAGTATGTTAAAAATGTTAGCGATTAATCGACTTTTGTTTATTTTTCTTCTTTTTTTTTTTATAAATATAAAAAATAAACACGTCATACATACCGAAAAGTAAGCAGAAACAAATGAACAAACTTTTGATAAAAAAAAATTCAGTATTAAAGTTTTATGCGTAATGCATTAACTTTAAATAATATCATGGAATAATTTTAATACACACAACAGCACCGCGTAGAACATTTTGTATTAATAAAAAATAAGCAAAAAAAAAAAAAAAAAAAAAAGAACGTAATCAATAAGACGGTTCAGTTTGATTACAAAAAAAAAAAAAAAAATAAAAAAATTGCGAGAAACAACAAAAACAGCAGAGAGGGAGAGAGCAATAAAATCGAACATTAATGAAGCAGCTGAGATGATGATGAGATGAGGTTGATATGAGATGTACTGATGATAGAAAATAGCAATATTTCAAGCTTCTTATAAGCGCGGCTGCTGTCGCTTGCCTCGAAATTGCGCACAAAACAAAAATGGCTCGAAACTTAAACGAAAAAATATCAAAAACGGAGATTGTATTAAAAACATACAGTATGTGACGTTCTATCAGACGATCAAACGATCGATCGAACGTTTGATATAAAAAAATAAAAAAAAAAAAAAAAAAAAACGAATAACGATCGTTTTCTCTTTCTCTCTCTCCTTCTTTTACGACTATAGTTAAGCTCGCCCCTGTATCCCTGTAACGTCTGTCAACTCATTGATTCATCGATCGATCGGTTGGTTGGTCGGGTCGGGTCGGTCAATCGATTACCCGCTTGCCTTCCTTTCTGCCGACTGCCTTTAATAATAATTAATGCTTGCATTGAATGTACATGAACCTGACCCAGAATATATCACTTGATCTATCCGTTTTGTTATTGAGTCGCGTTAATGCCTCAATTTCTACTTGTGGCTGCTGCGTAGAGCTGCGCGTGAGTATAAATAAATATATATATTTATATGTATGTATATATATACATATTATTTTTTTGAGAGTATGTTTTTCTCGACCATCTCGAGGTCGAGACATTGGAATTTATGCGTACCAGCCGTGTTAATGTTTGTTAGCTGCTTTCTATTTAATCGTTGCTTTTTGTTTTTTCTACGTTTTTTTTTTTTCTAACGCACTCCCGTTTGTTTTTGCCTGTTTAACTACGAATATAAACATAGCATTCGTCGTCCGTTCACTCAACGCTAGAGCAATGTTAGCCCAAAAATAATATTTGCTTGCATATTCACTTGCTCGTTGATTTCCACTTTTATTTTTTTTTTCTTGTCTTCATATAAAGCGCAGCAATCGCGCCGCGCACACTACACACACAGCACAGTAAGAGCAGTTAAGTTATTCTTACGAAATAGTCACAACAACATTTGTATCCTTGCTGCGGCAAGGTAAATCGCACCGTTTAGCCTTTAAATTATAGACAATTTAGTTGCGCACTTTTTTGTACATTTCTTCGTTTTCGTTTGCTATTTGTTCTCTTTTAACCCGTTTATCATACCCATCTGAGTGTTTTTCTAGTATTCTAATTGTCGACGACGACGGCGACGTTTATTTCGTTTCGCTTGTTTTATTTATATGCTTACAATTTTATATTTGCAAATGTATTTTGCTGCATTAATATTATAACACTTTCTGCTTAAAATTTTAACGAAAACTAAAAAAAAATAATTGGTAGAAAGGAGTCATTTACCACATTTAAATATCAATTGCACATTGTTTGAATTTTTTGTTTTTCTACTCCTTCTTCGCTTCTTCTTATTTATTTTTATATTTGCCATTGCCATTCATGTGGCATAAAATAGCAGTGTTGAAAAATATTACTCAATTATCATATGTTCAGTTAGTGCTGCAAAGAGCATTGTTATTGTTGTTCTCTCTCTTTTTTACACATATAAGTACATATAAGTTGCTTTCGCTTATGATTCGTTTTCGTTAGTGCTGTTAAAATTAAATAGGTAAATTTGTACAGTTTCAAAAAAAAAAAAAAAAATATATACATATATTAATTTTAAATTGTTCAAATGCATAATACTATAATGGCTTTAAAAAGTACATGTGTAAATGTTATCTTAAGTAACTCGTTTCTTTCTGTTCCCAAGTCTAATAGTTTTTACGTCTTTAGTCTCAAGTCAAGTTCCCTAGAGAAAACTAAAAAAGTTTTCCAAATCAAGTAAAGTTGCTAGCAAAAAATTTAATATTTAAGATTTTAAAACCTCTTTCTTTCTTTTAAGTCTGACTAACAACTGCAACCAGAAGCCTCTAATTTAAAAACAATTTTTAATAAATCTAACTAACCAAATTTTTACTAATAATAACGAGTAAAATAACGGTTTCGAACAAAAAGTAGCACCTTCAGTTCTATTTATTTTCCTGGAAATTCCAATCAAATTCAGATACAAAATCATAGCAAATTTCAAATACAAAATTAAACAACGAAATACAACTCTCATATAAAAAAAAAATCGTTTTTTATATTTTTTGATTTTTTCTTTCAAATGTATAAATAAAAGCTAAAAACTTAGTTGCGGACCTAAGCCTGCCTGTTAAACTAGCTAATCTTATGATCGACTCGAAGTATTGAACTGAGAGAGTATAATTAAAATATGGTTTTAATTTATTTAAAGAATGCTGTTGTGTCTGAAGGCACTTATGTGTGTGTCTGAAGGCACTTATGTGTGTGTCTAAAGGCACTTGTGTGTGTCTAAGGACTTATGTGTGTGTCTGAAGGCACTTATGTGTGTGTCTGAAGGCACTTATGTGTGTGCGTTTTTAAGTTAGCTGACACTTTTTCCATTTTTTTTTTAGAAACATTCATTATCAGGGAACAATAGAAATGTTTCTGTTTATTTTGAAAAATACATAATATTATTTTTAGAATACAATACATAAAAGATCAAAGTTTCATGTTTTTTAAATGCAAATTTCTTTTTATTGTTTGTCGTAAACTGACCTTAGACTGAAGTGAAAAAATGCACATCACTTTCACTAACAATCTTGAACACAATCTATAAGCTAAGCTATTACAATATAAAAACAATTTTTTAAATACAATGAGTATAAGAAAAACAAGATTTTTAATGATTAATACACAGAAATGTATGTATGTGTGCCGTATATAAATAATAACAAAGACAAATGATATGATGCATTCATTATATGTTAATTATTGTCATAAAATTTTACTGTGGAGAGAAGGATTATAACGTTAAGAACAAAATAAAACACAGAAACGATAACGTTAAGTTTCTGTGTGTGTCCTACTATTAAGTTACATTACAATATTATAATTATTATTTATATTCATTATTTAACATTTTTAGATAAGATTACTACACAAATACATATGTATTCATATAACATTCTTTTCGTATAAAAATAAATTCAATTTTTATATATTGTTCGTTTTATTGTCAAATGTTTATTTGGTTGCGACAAGTCACCGTAGTCGTTGTCGTGCTTGCAACAGACAATTCGGTTTGTTCTAATTTGGTAATGGTAGCCCGTCCGATGCCAGCAGACTATTCTCCTCTTCTTTATCAGCTAAAAGATGTTCCGGTCCCTCGCCAATTTTTGTGTGTATTATATACTTAAGTAGATTCCTTGAGTTAACTTCAATGTTTACACTGGGATTATTACCATTAACATGTCTCGACGGTGCATCACCAACAATGATGGGAGCATCAAGCAAATTGCTTGGCACCGGTATGCCCTGCAAGTATTCTACACTTTGAGCTGCATCCGTTGGAAATGCAAGTTGTACTGCTGCCAACACTTGTGGCACATGTTGCTCCAACATATACAAGCATGCATTCGGTCCCGCATCAAAAGTGTAAGCAATTTGTACACTGTTCTTGGAAGCATTGTACGCATGTACAAAATTAACAATTGCATGCGAAACATCGTTCATATAGACACATGGCGGAAATGTATCCAATGCAATTGCATGAAATTGATTCGAATCACGCATTGTGATCTCAGCAAATTTTTCGAAATCATGCTGTTTTATCGCTTCGGTAAGCGCTTCAATGCGCTGTGGTACAACATGTTCAGCGCGATGTTTTATGAGAGTAGACGTTTCCACTGAACGTTGCATGCCTTTGGTTGAGCCAGTTTTCTTGCGTGCATCGTTTACAACTAATATAAGAACATGCATGTTGGGCCAATGTTTGGCCGGTACCACTTGCAATGCAATGGAATCCTTACCATCATTCTTAATACCCTTGTGCCAGCGTACAAAGCCACCGTATAGACTACGACATGCTGAACCGCTACCTTGACGCGCTATTTCCGTTAGCTCTTCAGTTGACGACACGCCATAGATACGCGCCAATGCAAAAACGAGGCAAGCATAGCCTGCTGCACTAGAAGCAAGTCCGGCTGCTGTGGGAAAATTATTACGTGATGCTATATGCAACTTCCAGTTAATGGGAAACCTTAGTTCACAGCTTGCTATCGCTAAGTTTTGAACTGCAAAGAAAAATATTTGATTTGATTGATTTACATTTTGACAGCTTATTTTCTTTTTTATTATTCTAACCAGCTTTGACGCAGCGCATAACGCGCGGATTTGCCTCGAATTGGACTTCTTCGCCATTGAGCCACATGCGATTTGTTCTGAAACTTTCAGCTGCAGCAATCGTAGTTTTTGTGCACATCTACAAGGATAACGGATAACGAATTAAGGATTCGCTATGCGTTTTTCATCTTATTGGTTCTAATGCTTACCTCATCAGTGCTCAAAGTCATGCTAAGCGAATCATTGATGGGCAATATAAGTTCCTCATTGCGTTTGCCCCCTAAACAAAACCATAAAAAACAAGAGAAAAAAAAAAAAAAAAAACGGAAAAATTTAAAAAGGTAAACAAACAAAAACTTTCACCACCCAACAGAAAAGTTTGCATATTCCCATGCATTTTATGAATTGAATACTTACAATATTTAATCAGTGCAATATTTACTGGTGCCAAACATGTAACGGAAAACATGGCGCGTGTTGTAGAATGATCAAAGCTTGGCAATGCAACTCAAAAGCAAATAAATAATATTTAGAAAATAAAAATAAGCGCTCCGAGCTACGGCTACTTTCTCTTCTTCGTCGCAGTCGCAATGCAGTGAAAATGTTAACGAGTTTTATTTATACTTTAAACAATTAAAAAATACCAGAGACAATTGATTGACAAGCTTCAGGGCTGACAGTTAATTTGAACTGAACTAGAAAGTAATAAAATTAAAATTTTGTACAAAAAAATATTTAAAACTTTATATACGCTAGTCTACTATTCGTTGTACTAGTCGTTTTGTAATTTGCAAAAATTATAAAATCAAAATATATTGTTGATCAGCACTGCACTGCTTTTCGTTAGAGAAACGAAGATAGATATAATAATGTTGTGTCACTTTCGCACTTTGCTACATACCGCTCAAAATGTGCAGATACGTTTGCTAAAGGTGCGAGCAGCGCTACAATAATACCGGTCTCGAAGGGCGCTGTACAGTTTGGGAATCGCTGAAATCGGCGGCGGCGTCAAACCGTACTTTTATTTTTTTTTATAGCATTACAGCATTGAATATTAAACAAAAACAAATTGAAAATTTACAACGTTAATTGTTATTAATTTAGACAAGTGTCGGGCACACTTTAACAAGCAAAAGCGCAGTTAAATAAAGCATTACAAGACGACAACTATGTAAATAGTTTGAAGGAAAATATTACCAGTGCAGTGCAGCAAACAAGCTAAAGGTATGTAAGCGTGTACGTAGTTAGAGCGAGATGCATTGTAAAGAGGTAAAGACGAGAGAGAAAAGGAAAAGTAGCAAAAATATATAGTTCATATAAGTTTAAATTAATATTATTTTGGCGCGCATTATTATTTAAATTGAAGGAAAAAAATGAAAAATATAATTTTATATATTGCCTAAGTTCATATGCTGTGCGTACATATATTCACATATGTATTTAGTAAATTGTTTTTTTTTTTTTTTTTTTCATCCGAATTGCATAGCTGTAGAGAGACATCAACGATTTTGACGTTGACGTCGACGCCGCTTGGCATTGCAATGCTGCCGCGCTGCTGCTGCTATTGATGCTGTCTATTTTGCTAGCTGCTGCCTGCGGCTGCTACTGTTGCTCTTTGCCGGTTTAAAAACAAATTCCATAAGATTTAATTTTGAACTTAATTACCATAAATTGCTAAAAATAATAATTTAACATTTTCTAAATACCTTGTTTTTCATTTAACATGAAAAGTTTTCGTTAACATCGAAAAAAAAAAACGCAAAATACTTTGCTTGCGTTGTGCCCTGTCAAAATAGGGGTTTTTGTTGCTTTAATTGCGCCAAATTATTCGCTTTTCTACAAAAAATTAAATCATTTGCTGCTAATTTTGCATAAAAGATTAATTGTTTTCTTCAAATTTTTTTTTTTTTTTAGGTATTCCTACAAATTTATTGTTCGTTTTCCGTTTTTATATAAACTTTGCAACTGAAAATATCAAGTAAGTATTTTAATTTATGTATAACTTCTAGTTTTATAATATTATGATTTGTTTTTATTGAATATTTACAGAAAAGTAGCATGGCCGATCTTTTTGATTTAGTTCGAGCTGCACCGCCACCCGAAAAAATACGACCATCGCCTACACTGAAACGTTCACGTACAATTTCACCGATACCATCACCAGCATCACCAATATGGTCTGATAATTCAGTTAACGGCAAAGCTGATACAACAACTGCCAACAATGTCAACAATGCAGCTGCTGGTAATGAAAATGCTATAACACCACAATTATCCAAACGTGCTGTTGTACGTATTAAGCGTTTCTCTTTACAAGAGACTTCAGAATATCATGATAACAAGGACAATGTTGATGATAATGATGATAATGATACCGATGTTACACAGTTGTCGTCGTCTTTAAGCAATAGTAGGGCCGCCGATAAAGCGCGAAATGTTTTAACTAAAACAAAAGCACAACAGAAACAGTTTGATGATGATTTGCCTATGAGCAGTAATAGCAGCGAACTAAATGCCATAATCAGTGATGAACAAAAGTCGAAGAGTCCTAAAAAAGCAGACAAGTCAAAGGGTCCAACAAAAAAGACAGACAAATCGAACAGTGCGACAAAGAAACAAACAACAAAACCGAATAAGGTGGCAGATAGGAAAAAACCAAAAGAAGAACGTAATAAAAGCGTTCTAAAAAAATCATCGGCATTACAAAAATTAAAAGTTAACGAATGTTGCGTGCGTGTGGAACGTTTAAACGCTTCCTATATTGCAGACTGCATTGCTGGCAAAATAACGAAACATCATGGCCGACTAAATAAATCTACGTCATCGAGTCAAAATCATAAAAAAACTCCAAAGATGAATAATAGCACTGCACAAAAGCGTAAACAAACACCCTCATCAGCATCAGCGTCAGCGTCAAAGAAACATCAAAAATCTTTAAACGGTTCAAACAACTCGAGCAGCACAATGCATTTTAAATTTTCGCCTAGTTCAAATCGTTTTAAAGGACGTCGTTTAACTACGCCACCACTTTCATCGACACCGAAATCACCGACACCAAAACGTTCAAAGCTCTTCAATAATAGTAAGCTTATAAAAAATATGGTGGTCGTGTTTTTCGCAGCTATGTACGGATGCAACGTTGTAAGCATCCGGTTGTATTGGCTTTTGAAGCCAACGAACGTTCACGCAAATCGCGTAGACTTAATTTATCGGTATCATTTCGTGATGCCGTCGAAATAATTGGTGTTGGCGCTGGCGATGGTTCAGTACCGACACGTTTGACTAAAGTGCAAAATGGCAAAGTTGTTGATTGTGTTGCTTTGGATCAAACATCGTTTACCATAGCGCAAAGTGCACTCTCATCGTCGTCATTGTCGTCTTCATCGTTGGCCGGTAAATATCGTAATGGACGTAAACGTTCTTTAAATGATAAAAGTAGCGATGGAGTTGTATCAGGAGCACGTCTAGGTGCTAAAGTGGCACGTCGTTCGATTGGTAGTGGTAGTTTACCATTGAATGATATGGCGCGTCTACGTATTAGTAATGAAGAGGAAGCGGAGGAGGATGATGACAATGAGGAATATATTGGTAATAAGAAATAGGTACAAAATTACTTTTAATATAATCTATAGCTAAATATATATGCTTTGTTTTAGTTCCCAACGAATTGCCAGAATGTAGACAGAGCACCTCATTAAATTTAAACGATTTACAAAAAAATACATCCTTTAAAACAACAACAACAACTGTAAAAGATACACCGACAGCTACAAAAACAATAAAACCATCACCAGCATCATTGAAAAAAGAGAAAACAACAGTAAAAAAACGTCGTGTGCTTAAATCCCCGCCACCACCAGAAACATCAAAAGCAACAACAACATCATCACCAACATCATCACCAATACCATCACCAATACTATCAAAGTCACCATTAAGTAAAAAGTCAGATGAAAATCAGCAGCAGCAGCAGCCAAAACGACGCAATCGAAAGTCAACAACAACAACAACATTATCAGCACAATCATCAAAAGAATCTTCACCAGTAGCAGCAGCAACAACATTATCAGCACAATCATCAAAAGAATCTTCACCAGTAGCAGCAGCAACAACGGAAGTATTATCCGCAGCAATTATAACAGTAGCAACCGAAGAAGAGCCTAAAAACACTTTGTCAGATTCAGCTTCACAGCTTGAAGAAAATGTTAATGAAATCAACAATGAAAATTTAACAGTAGCAGCAACAGCAAATGATGATAAGGATGATGATGTGGAGCTAAGTAATAACATAAAAAAAGCACCATCACCGTCCATTGGAGTAGATACAATTTTTAAGGAAACTTCAACAAATAAACAATTGTCCGAGAATAATAGCAGCTTAACAGAGACTAGTCCTGAGGTTAATAAATCGTCGACGATTGCCACAGTCGGTGTTGTTGCTAAAGGTGTAAATGATGAAATCGCACTATTACTAGATTCTCATAAGAGACGTTCTTCTGGTGATTCGGCTTTGAGTTTCAACACAGCGAAAGGAGTCGACGATGAGCTTTTAAATGGTGATAACGTCGAAGAAATTAAGCAAAATGGTGATGACAAAATTGACAACGATAACGACGAAAATATCGTCGACGGCGTCATTAAAAATGTAGACAACGACGATGAACCTGTTGCAGATGTTATTAATGATCAAAATGCTAATGAAAATGATATACATGACAGCGAGAATGCTAATATAAAAAACGATTCATATGTGGCGTCATTAGTTTTAGAACAAAAAACCGATTGTGAATCGGAAAATGTTGCAGCAACAAAATCAACTACAGCAGAAAATATTAACAATGATGTTGGTGATGATAATGATGATGATGAGGCTGAAGATGAACAACAACGCGACAGTATTGCAGTCGTAAATAAAACCGCTTTAAATGAGACAACCACCATAAAGAGCGCTTCAACTTTTGATATAACATCGGTGGCGCCTGCGTCGGAGTCGGTGTCGGCGTCAGCATCTGTAACGGATGCAGTTAATTTAAGCGAACTTGATGATACATTAAACCTTACTGAAGATGTTTTGACAATAGGCCTCAGTGAACAAGGTAGGCAAGTTTGAAAAAAAGTCATACATATGTATATCAAGTTTTTTTTTTTTATATATATGTATACACATTTATTATATAATTGATCGAACAAAAAAAAAAATCATTATATATATATATAATATATATATATAAATATAAATTGATTTGCAATCAGTCGAGGACCTCATGAAGGCTTTGGATCCATAGAAAGAAATACACTGCAAAATAATGTTCAGGTGTGCGCATGTAATTTTTATTGACCTGTTTTTTTATTATCATTCAATTTTTTTTTTATAATTAGCTTTTTCAAAAATTGTTATTGAATATTTCATTTTTTTTATTTATTTATTTTTTTTTTTTAATATATTTTTTTTTAATTTTGTTTACAATTTTTTTTTCCAAAATTTCTTTTTTAAATTTTTTTTTTTTAAAATAATTTTTTAAAATAATTTTTTAATAATTTTTTTAAAAATATTTTTTTAAAATATATTTTTAAATATTATATTTTTAGATGAAGGTATATATTGATATATTTTCTATATTTTTTGTGGCATGTGTTAAAATTGATTAAATTTGCTTTTTTTCATTTTACACTCCGCAAAACTTTATAATAAAAGCAAATCGTTTAGTTTGTGGCTAATTTAAAAAAAAAAAAAACTTAAACTATAAATATATTTAATAGTTATAACGAGATTACTATTTTTTTTTTCCTAAGGTTTATCTCCTATTAATTACTATTATTATGATTTAGTACTTAATTAAGTGAATAATGTTAAAAAATATTAATAAAAAAAAAAATATATATATATTATGTTCCAACTTTAAAACTACATAAAAGTTTTCTACATTTGATTTTTTTTTGTATATTCCTTAAATTTCATTACTTTGTGCATGGAATTTAAAACAGCTTGGGTGTTTGTTTTTATTTAAAAGTTTTTTTTTTTTTTCTTTAAAAAGACGTCATGTATATTTGGTAGTTTTCACACAAATTGTATAAAGTATGTCCCAAATTAATAGGGGCACCCAGTTTTTAAGGGATAAAATTTTATCTACTTTAACAAACTGCACCAATTTTTTTTTGCGAATTAAAGAGTTGAATTAACGAATTTTAACAAAATATGGTGAGCCCTATATTGGTGCAGTTTGTTAAAGTAGAAAAACTTTTATCCTTAAAAAACTGGGTGCCTATTAATTTGGGACATACTGTAGAGTAATGCTGGAAGTCCTAATACGAAGCCGATCATTAGCTTTCGGGTATTGTCAGTTTAATAAGTTTTGAGATGATTCTTAAGGTTTGTTTTGAATTCGTTTCTTGGTAAAAATCAAAATAAAATAAAAAATACATTTTTTGATAGAAATGTTTTTTGTTTTTATTTTTAAAAATTTTATAGACTAAGATTCTAAAGAATTATACTTTGACATAGACAAAATTTAGTTTCGAATCAACAAAAATTAAGGTTTATGTAAGCCACTTAATGCATGAATATAGACTGTGGCTCACTCCATTCCACTTTATCGTATGTACGCTGCTTTTGTATTTTTGTGTGCAGCATCGAAAGCTACGTCGCATGAAAAAAATGCTATAGATGGTCTACCTAACTTGGTATTTTTGCATATACTATAGAATTCTTGATATCGATACTTTTTTCTTGTTCCAATTGTAGCGCCTAGACTCTCAAGGCTAGACACGCTCAACTGTAACGATCGATCGCTCTCTCTCTTTCTCTCTTGTTCTCTTTGATAAACTCTTAACCGAATCATTTTATAAACTTTATGAGTGACAATAATTTGAGAGAAATAGAAAATATTATTGTAATTTGTTTTGACATAAAAATATTAAATATTGAATTTTCTTTATGTTGTAAATTTTTGTATTTAAAATTTATATATATGTGAAAGTGCAAAACGCAGCATTATTATGGCCAATGTCCGACCGTCGATATTCAAACTCTACTTTTAGGCGCAGTAGCCTCTCCATATTTTTTGCGGAGTGTTTGCATGTATTTTATTAGTATAAATAACTATATAAATGATTGCCTGCCGGTTATAAAACTATAAAATATCTAAAGTGTTTATGTATGTATTTACTAACGAATACTACTCAACTCAAATCAATACTAATGTTTAAATTTATATTTAAACTTTTTCTTTTGTTGTTATTTTTGAATATATTTTTCTTTACAGATGCCTTTTTTTACTGAAGGTCTCTCTCATCCAACTGGTTGGACTTATTTAAAAAATAAAATCTAAGAAATAAAAAAAATAAAATTAATTAAGTTCGGTTGAACCGAAACTTTTAAATGCTCGTCACACATAAATATTTTAACGTGTATATATAAAAATTAGAAGAAAAAAACAAAACAAAATAAAGTAAGGAAATATGAAATTCGTATATAAAATTTAAGAAATATTTAATTTAAGTAAAAAATTAAAAAAAACAAATGTTCACAGCTTATATTAAGAGAACTTTAATACGAGATATATGTTTTGTGAGCTACGAATATATCAATATTCAAACTATTTTTTTTTTTCGTATATGAAATTTAAGAAATATTTAATTTAAGTTACAAAAAAAAAAAAAAACGTTCACAGCTTAAATTAAGACAAATGTAATACAAGATATATGTGTATCGTATTTTTTTTAAACGTATAAGTAAAAGTTTCCTGAATAACAGACCTAAAAAACGTTACATGCCCATTTTCAGTTTGACTAAAACATTGTGACGAGTATAACAAAAAAAAAAAAAAAAAAAAAGAATCAAAAACAAAGACATAATTTTTTTCTGTTTAAAAATGTTAACTTAAAAAAATTAAAAAAGAAAAAATAATAATAAACACAAATTGTTTATACAAACTTTATGGTTTTTCGATTTACAGGCCTCCTTGTCGAAATTTCTTCTTTCTACATGTGCCGTACCTCTTGTTTCCTTTATTCAACGAGCTCAGAGCTGAATTGGCTTTATTCTTTACTCATTAAGTTCTCATAAATAAAAGGCTATTACTTTATTTATTAGAATGCAATTTTTACAGGTGACATATTCCGCCACTGTCTCTTTCTAATTTGGTAACAAATTTTGCTTCTTGATTTTGTTCAAACAGCTGATAAAATCTAAAAATTTGAATTTTTTCTACAACCTCGTTATAAGTTTTTAATTTAAAAATAAGTATTTTTTAGAAGCAATAAAAAAAAAAAAAAAACAAGTGAAGCAAAGGTACATTAAATATTCTATAATGTTTGTTTACTATATCTTTCTCAAAAGTTCTTGTTCTCTTCTCTCTTGTCGTGGTATAAGAAAGTATAATTCACCATAAACTTATTTGTTAAATTTATGTAAGCAAAGATTTCCAGAGTACCATCTGGTATAATTGCATCATGTACCTGAGTAGTTTGCTTCCTTTTAAGATTTCGAGATCATTTTTTTTTAAACACTTTTGATTGATTCTTGCGTTGATTTCATTTTAATCAAAATAACATTTTTTTCCTTTAGCTTTAATTTTTTCTTTTTCTTTTTAATACTTTTTTAAACAAATTTTTAATTGTACTTTTTCTTAAATTTATTTTTTAAACATTTCTTTTTTATTTTTACGAACACTAATATTTTTCATATTTGCACAAAAAACTTATTTTTTTATTAATTTCCACTAACTCTGCTTTATATCATTTTTTTGAATATTTTTAGTTGAACACAAAAAATTAAGTTTAGTTTCAGGATGGCGTCGTCGTCCTAGTTGCATTTTGATGTAAATAAAATGAAAAGTCAAGAATAAAAAAAAAAAAAAAATCAAGATAAATACACAAGTGAATTGTAAAGAAATTCGGAACAGATTTAACTTATATGCAATTTAATATTCTCAGCTAAATCCTGACTTCTGAAGATGAAGTTTATGTGAAGTATGTTGTGCCTAATATTAATTAATAATTAATTAACAATTACAGGAAACTAAATTGTATTAAACTTAAAAGTTCGAAAAAAAAAAATAAATACAATTAACAGATTTCGAAACATATCGCTACACTGCATACAAATTTTGTTTACTAGTCCGATTTTAAAATAGTTGATCATATAACTAGTTGTAAAGCAGCTAGAATTTAACTGATTGTAAAATGGTTAGTTGCGGGTCAGTTAAGTAATCAACAACATAAATAAGCGAGTCAGTTTAAATTTACAGTTACAGCAGCAGCTTCAAAATACATTGCAGATTATTAAAAACGGATGCTTTTGTAAGACTGGGTCAGAAATAATGGTATACGAACTAGTCCTTTTTAGGTGCTTACTTAGTATTAGTGTTAGTGTTTTGTTTTGTTATTGCTTCATACTAAATCAGCACGTGCGGCAACATGCAACATGTTGTGTTTATGTTTGAATAAAAAATCTTCGAAGTTTGTTGCGCGTTGTAAACAAAAATAAACAAGAAAGAACAAGTTTGCTCGACTACGAAATACGCTGTACTCAGTTTTTATATACCTTACATTGCTTCATATTTTTATTTCAATCTTTTGTGTAGCTTAGTGCTTTAAGCTTTATTTGTAATACAAAATGGTAATAGCATTCAAAATCTTGATATAACTTTGTATGGGGGCTTAATGTTACAGTGGTTCCACATTTTGTTTACCTACAATTTTTTTGGTCTTACTCAAATTGGTATATTATGTTGGGAAATTCCTAAAAAAAACTCCTAGATTATGAAACGAACAAGTTTTTGTGCAAAAACTCAAAATTTTGTGGGTGGTTTGTGTAAAGGATATCACTTAAAATGGAGCTAAGAAAAAAAAAACCGTTGAAGAGATTCTAAGTTCCAAATATTAGTGGCTCTCTACCCAATAGTTTTGTAGATAACTCGTTTCATATGGCAAACAGACATAGCTAGATCGATACGCCTATCAATGCTGATCAAGAATATATATTTATAGGGTCTAACGGATGAGGCATTCCTTCTGTCTGTTACATACATTAACACAAACTTAATAGACCTTCGTTTAAAATCGTATACAGGGTATAAAAGGAAAGCCTTTCACAATGAACGCAACGCAACGCAACGCTGACGACGATTTCGTTTTCATGTCTGTGCAGCTACAGCAGAAGTTTTTCATATGGCATGGAAAATTGCTTTACTCATGCTCCAGACAAGTCAAAAATCGTCGTCTGGTCTGGTCTATGGCATTGTCGGTTTGGTTTGGTTTGATTTGGCGTCCGTGGCCGAATGAGCGATTGTTGAATAGAATGAGTGTGTGTGTGTTTGTGTGTTTGTGTATACTTGTGCGTTTGGCTTTGCGCGTTGTCGGTGAAATCCCAACTACAAGAAGATTTTCACGCGAAATTTTGCTTCATCAGTCGACGCGTTGACATCGTTGCGTGTAGAAGCATTTCAAAGCTTATTTTGCTCAGCGTTCAAATAAATTATTTAATATTTTCTTTTTTTTTTTAATGTGTGTGTGTGAACGATCTTTATGCAAAATACGTAAATAATTATAAAAAAAAATTAAAAAGTGAAGTTTTTCATATTACGCATACGCCGCGTTGACAAAAAAAAAAAAAAATAAAATAGCAAATAAACTTTAATTAAAAAATAAAATAAAAATGCTAAACAAAATGATTCTTTTTGCGTTTATTAAATTGCTTACGCTTTAATTATAATCTTAATAATGTGAATGTTTTTTTTTTTTTTTTGTTTAAAATAAATAAAAAATTTATTGAAAAAAAATTAGAAAATAAAATTTTAAAAAATTTAAAATGGTTGAATACGATTCCGGCGATGAAGCCAACACAGAGCTCTTAGAAAAGCTTAAAAATTTAGATGTGCGACCAGAAAATATTGAAAATGGTGGACGCGGTCTGTGTCAGACCGGTTGCTGGAAATCGCTTAAATGGAAATCAGCATTAAATCATATTGGCCTTTTGGTCTCACTTTCAATATATTGCGGTGTCGGAGGTTTGGTAAGTTTGGAATTTAAGTTTATAAATTTGTTTTTTTAATGGAATTGAAAATTTTTGATTTAAAATTTAAAAAAATATATATATTTTTTAAATATTTTCAATGTTGAAATCTTTGAAAAACAAATCAAATTTAAAAACAAAAATTAAATTTATTTATTTATTAAAAAAACAAAAAAAAAAAACCAATAACAAAATAAAATGAAGTGAATTTAAACTTAAATAAATTACAAAAAAAAAAAATGTTTTGTTTAATAAAAAATCATTTGTTAATACAAAATTTAAATAAATAAATAAAAACTAAAATTATTCTGCATGCATTTAAATTAGCCAAAAAAAAAAAAAAAAAACAAAACAAAACACAAACAAAACAAAATTTAAAAATAACAAAAATAATTTGAAAAACCAAAATAAAAATAGCAAATAATCAAAAAAAAAAAAAAAAAAAGAAAATTTGTATTCAAATTAAGACATCAAATATAGTGCATAGTTTATAGATTTATTTATTTAGTTTTTTTCTGTTGTTTTTTGTTGTTGTTTTGGAAAAACAAATAATTACTATTTATAATGTCACATTTAGTTGCCATATAAACAAAAAATAATGAAAAAAAAATGTTACAAAAATCAGAAAAAAAAAATTAATAAATAAATTATGAACAATTTTCAACACAACACAAGTTTTGTAGCCCAATTAAATTTTGATGTGCAGGATGAGATACAAAAAATTAATTAAAGAAAAACAAAACTTAAAATAATAAAAAAAAAAAATAATAATAAAACGAACGAACGAATTTTTTTATTTGTTTATTTATTTGTTTGAAGACCTCAGGCAAAAGTGAGGCAAATGAAAAATATTTCAAATTTAATTGTGGCACACGAAAAAACTTTACCTTTGCAAAGCGATAAAGCTTGTGACTATGAGATACTCTGCATACAAACTAAAAGCTCAAAACACAATTAGAACGTACCCGTAAAGGGTCGTCGAATATTTGTGGCGAGTGGTTTGGTTTGGTCGCTTTTAAAGTGGTCATTTTCATGTGAAAGACAAAGAACGTTAAGATCAGCTGAAAAAGTTTAAAGATGAAAAATTAGAGGCATTACTCAATTCATTGGAAGATGATCAAGTAATCATTTTCAGGCGTTTTAAAGCCTTGGCAATGATCCAAAAGCAAAATATTGGCTGCCGTACGAATTAGAGCCGAGTAATGTTAGGAGCCAAATTTTTATTAATTTTCCCATGGTAAACAGCGTGCTTGAACGGCAGAAAATACGAAGCAGTGTTTTTGCATTATTCAATTGTAACTCGCTGAATGAAAAACCGTGGATCTATTACGAATTAACGTTTCTTTAGGCAGATGCCAAAAACAGATCGATTCACGGGTTTCCTTTAAAAACGTGTTGCTCTTCTGACATGGTATCCCCAAATTGTCCAAAAATGAGAGAAAGTAGTAGCAAACGATGGAAAATACTTCGAATAATACAATATTTTTGAAACCATTTCTGCACAATGAATTCGTAAAAAAAAGACAAAACCCTGAAATTAAGTATACTCGTCTCCAAGACACCCTGTATCCAATCTTTATGTACTTTTAGTTAAGGTATCTTTACTATTCGATGCCTTATTTTTGGATTTTCTTAGAAAAACTTGAAAAATGGGGTACATTTGTATGGGGTCTATATAGTTTCAAATATGGTGATCCTATCTCTTATAGTCTCCGAGATAATCGTTTTCATACGGCAGACAGCATGACAAGCGGACGGACATAGCAGTAATATAGCTTAATCTGTAAACTTCAACAAAAATAACTTTAAATAGAATGAATTCATTTTTAAGACTGCTGCCTATTTTAAGAGCTGATTACTTATCATTCATTACTTTACATTATATCCTAGTAGCACTTATATTAGTTCTAAATAGTAAGCCTACCTAGATATTGTACATATATTATATATATATATCTTTTCATTCATTCTTTTTTGCCAATTTTCTTTGTAAAAAAAAATAAGTAATATGACTTGAACACGGCACTTGGTCATATATTATATTCATTTCTAAAGCATTTGCAGCAGAGCAATAGCAGCACACAAAACTACTGAATGTGGTAATTAATGCCACTTGAGTGCCATCGACAGTTTAGTTTGTCTTTGTGTGAGTGTGTGTGAGTGTGTGTGAGTGTATTTGTTCTAGCTGTATGTCTCCGTGGAACAACAAATGACGACTGACTGGCATTAAAAAAAAAAAAAAAAACAATTGACCAACTGTCCGTCTGTATATCTATTCTAGTGAAAATAACTTTTTATCAAAGTATCTAAGTATTTGATTCATTTGAATAAGAACTTATTTGGTAAAACAAAATTAAAGTTTTTAGCTAGAGAAGCTTTAATAAAATTTTAAAAAATTTCTTTAAAAACAAAAAAACGAGAAAAACGTTAACTACTGGTAGAACCGAAGCTCAAATACCCGCCACACAAAACTTTCATTAGTTCATGTATGATCATATGTATGGGGACAACTCATGTTGGGGCTCAAATTAAAAACATAGATGTGGAATTTGAATATATTCATTTGAAAATAATAACTATTATCATTCAAAAAATCGATTAAGAAAAATATCTAAAAATGGGTCCGTGTCATCTTGGTATCTGACATACAAACTGCTTAGAATGAAAAAAAAGATTAATATGTTCAAAATTTCCGGTCAATACCTTCATAACTTTCCGAGTAAAACGCATTTGCATGGGGACTATCCGACATGCGGACAGTATCTTGGTTTTAGACCGAGATGCCTTTAGATCGACTCAATCGATCGATCGAGCTGACCAATAATATAAATATTCTTAATGGAGTCTTCGATACCTCATTCAATGCGTTAATTTATTGACAAACAACAAACAACATTTGTAATATTTTTTCATAAAACTAGTTTTGCTTAAGTTCAATCTTATGTTGCCTGCCGCTGTTGCTGCTTGTTAATATTTTTTATCACCTTTTCGCATAATCATTTATAATTTCATCAAACAAAAAAAAATTACAAATGAGTAAAAACAGACATAAATCAGAAATACACACTAGAAAACACCCATTGCGATACAACATCATGTTTCTTAGATGATTTTGAGTAAATTCTCGAATATTTTTGTTGTTGTTGTTGTTTTTTTGCAAATTAATAGCATGCAAAATGAAATAAAATAAAAATTTTATTTTTAAACTAACAAATGCCTTACCACTTACCTTATTATTCTTTACGTATTGCTCAACGATCCATCACATAAGTAACACTTAACAAAATCATCAACAATACCAGCCAACCCGCCAGAAAGCCAGAAAGTCAAAAAGCAAGCAAGAAAGATTTGCCTCATGTTTTACTACAAAAGTGAATATTTGTATACATATAAAACAAATCATAAAAAGCCCATTAAACGTATTTAAAGTGAGTGTATCTCACGGATTTCTTTAATTTTTATTTTATGGTATTTCAATTATGTTTTTTTTTTTGTTTTTTTGTTTTATGACTTTTAAGTTTTGGTTTTTGACATGGACAATTGGACAAGAACATCTATTTGAGGCTGTGGTTGTATTAAAATAAATGATTTGCCCTTCTTGTTGTTGTTGTTGTGTTGAGTAAAAATAAAATAAAAAAATATTTTTTTTTAGTAATAAGAACAAATGCGTTAGAGCAGTTAGTTTAGATTAAAATAGCGTTTGCGAATTTTGATCAAAAGTTAGGCTCATGACAGAATTGTGATTCCCCTACAATAGTTAATTAATTTTTGTATAAAAGAGGCAAGTTTATTCACTGCAAATTCGACCGAGGTAAACGTTTGTCCTTGTTTTTTTTTTTTGCAATAAAATAAACCCCCGTAAATTTGACTTTAAATTACCACGGCAAAATAATCCGTTTTTGTTGATATTTTCGTCAAATCTGTTACCGCTTGAAGCTCAATGTGCACTATAATTTTTTTGTTCCTTTCGGTGTGGTAAGGGGAATCCCCACAAAAATATTAGCACCTAAAAATTAGGTAAACTTTCTTATGCGTAAGGGAAACATTGAATAACATAAAAAAATATGCTCAATACGTTTTTAGAGTTGAAACAAATTAGCTATGTCCGTCTGTCCTTTTGTCTGCTATATGAATGCACCGATTGTGTAGACTATAAGCAATGGAATCGGTAAACTTAAATACTCCAACGTTTTCGCGTTATATATTCCCGAATTTGAAGACTGTTTGTCATGTGCGTATGAGTAATATTTGCAATCAAAAAAAAAAAAAAAAAAAATATATTTTTATTTAAATTACTCATACGCCGTACGTATTTTTAAATTAACTTTTTTGTTTGTTTGTTTCTTCATCATTTTTTTATATCTAATTTAATTTTGTATTTATTGATTGAATATTTTTTTTTTAACTTAAATAATTCGATTTTTTCGATTTTAAGTGTTTTGTCTAAAATTAAAATAAATAAATAAATAATCGCACGTAAAAAAAAAGATGTTTTTTTTGTGCATTTGTTGCAAAATGAATTATTATTATTATTATGTGCTATCTCTTTCAATTTTTATATAACTATCTCGCTTACGCTGTGTGGGTATAACTCAAAAAAAGAAACAATTTAGCAGCACAAATGTTTCACATCAAACCATTTTGCTATTCTGGCAGCTAACTGACCAAAGCAAGCAATCTATAAGCTCATAAATATGTACAACTTGAGTACTTGATGAGTTTGAATGGAAAACGAAAAATTTTAAATTAAAATAAAAGATTTTCCGGTACAAAAAAAAAAATAAAAGCCATAATATTATTTTTGCGCATGCAATAACACGCGCAACATGGCGTATGAGTAACAAAAAAAAAAAAATAATAATTAAATAAATAAATAAATAAAATAAAAAGTAAGGATAGTATTTATTAATAGTATTAATAAAGTATTTTGACTTTATGATTATTATTATTATTATTATTATATGTAGTATGTCTTTATTTTAAATTAAGCAAAGTGTTTTTCTGTTTTTTTTTTTGAATTATTTGAAATATTTTAAAATTGCTTTAAATTAGCTGCAAAACGGCAAATATCAGCAACGTTTATGCGACAAACGACTCAAACTGTTTATGTAAATATATACATGTGTATGTGTGAGTATTAGGGTGGTCCAAAAAATAGTTGTATGTACTACTCCCATAGGATTGTTTTTTATCGAAAAAAGAAGACCCGTAAAATACGGGTCTTCTTAATTTTGATATAGAAAAATCCTACGGGATGAGTGCATTAAAATGTTGGGAGAAATTTTTTTTAAATACATTTTTGGACCACCCTAATGTGTATGTACATATGTGTGTATGTATGTAAGAAAGTTTTAGTGTTATTCAAGCATAAAAACATTTTAGTATTTTTTTCTTTACTTCTTCAAATATCAAAAAAAAAAAAAAAAATATATATATTTTCTTTTACTTGCATAGAATTTGTGGGTGAAAATGCATATTGAATTTGTTATTTAAATAAACTTAGAGCTGAAGTTTTCATAATGTGTGTGATAACAATCGGTAAGAGTGCTTTTCCATTTAAATAAATTTAATTTTGCTAGAAAAAAATCAAAGAATATCAAAAGAACTTTTTTTTTTTACTAAATTTTTTTCCATAATTAGAATAACAGCCAGGCTTCCATTTTTGAAATCAGTGATTTTCTGTTCAAATTAATTTGTATAATCGTATAATTCTCAAACAGTTTAAACATACAAAATATAGTAGTTTCTGCGATAGATTTTGCCAAATTTGCGTTTGGTGTGGCACATTCACATTTTTTATAAAGTTAATTTTTCATGGTTCTTGTTGGGGTCTTACATGCTTTGAAATATGTCTTCTCCTTTTTTCTTAGCATTGATTTTTATGCTTCATACAAGTCGCATCCTAACAGCATGCCCTTTTTCGTTACATACAAATGCATAACGTTTTAAACATTCGGCATTGTCCGGGATGGTTGGAAAGTTGGCGTTTGGTACCGTTTGTCCAGAGATAATTGCCCATTCGAGCTGCTTTGATGTCTCGAAAAACGTGGTGAATGAGCAGATTCTTTCATGGTAATACTAAAGTTGGCTTGCAATCGCTTCGGATATTGCACGCATACGCATAGATAGCATCTGAAATGTAACAATATGTGATATGCCGTTCGAAAGGTCTAAGTTTTTCTTCTAAAACTGATTAAAAAATAAAAATCGATTCGAAGTTGACTGAGCTATTGCCACATAGTGAAAAGAAAGACGGGAATAATACAGATGGCCATAGCTACAATATTTCAACTCAGCTTTCAAATGCTGATCAAGAATATATATACAATATTTTATGAGGATTTGTCATGTCCGAGAGTAAATTCACCCATGAGCAGCAGTTCAAAGCGCTGCCTTTTAGTCACTTCATGCATTCCTACATACATTGCAGCTGTTACCAATGCTAAAATCGAAGTGCCGAAATGGTTTATTAAAGCATTTCGGTTATTGTTTCAATTTGCAGCTAGAAATGTGCCAAGGCAAGACAAAATGCAGAAGCAAATCAAACTAAACCAAACCAAACGAAACTAATCCATTCCAAAGGAAAAAAAAAAACCAAAAAACCAAAAGCAAACCAAACGGAAACGGAAATGCGAAGCGAAAGAAAATGTTTCCCAGAGGATATTACGTTGTTTTTCCCATTCAGTACTGTATGTGCGTGTGTGTGTGTGTGTGTTTTTTTTATGCTGTCAGATATAAAAGTATCTTATGTTACATGCACTTTGAACTGCTTAACACTTATGTTGCTACTTGCTTGCAACATCGATTCTACAAAAAAAAAAAAAAATAAAATAAAAAAAAAAAAAACAGTACAGTATACTCCATTTTACAAAATTTTTCAAGCTTTAAATTTTCTTTGCAATTTGATGAGAATTTATTGAACAGGTAAAATGTTAATACTTCCACAAATGTAATTGCAGCTCGCATCTCGTTGATCATTAGCCGGTTTACTATTTATTTTCTTAGATTTGAAATTTTCCCTTGAGTATTTTGGTTTTTTAGCGTTGAATAAACTTTTAAAATTGTTTTATAGAAATGAAATTTTCAAACGGAATCAGTTCGTTTCCTTTTCATTTCCTTTAAAATCGCTTTTTCCTAGCTACAAATAGTTGATTCGAATAAGTTTAGCAAAACTACGATATATATTTTTTAAATAATAAAAATTAGTGTTGGCAAAAAAATATCACTTTCACAGTGATTTAAAAATCACAGAGTCACACTGCTACTGAAAGTAGAGATTTGCGTTTTTCCTGTTACTCAGTTAACATGTTCAGATATCGGCGATTTTGTGTATCAATCTTCGCGAAGAGTGTAATCGCTGATTGTTTTTTTTCGCGAAGAGTGATTTAATCGCTGTTTGCAGTCACTGCGATTTTTAAGTAGCAGTCGCTAGTCACACTGTGACTCAAAAATCACTCTTTGCTCACACTAATAAAAATGCTCAAGCCCAATTGCTCAATTCCATTCTGTGTGAATAATAGACGCATTAGCTTCTATATTTTTTTTTAAAATAAAATAAAATAAATAAATGCATCAAAAATTATAAAAATAGTTTTCTTTTAATGCTTTTATTAAATCAAAATTTCAAACCAAAAATAAAGTTGTTGTAACTCAACACGCCAATAAAAAACAAAAAAAAATGAAAAAGAAAGTATTTTTCGTTAGTTTTTGACTAAGAACAAATAAAGAAATAAATACAACAAAATGCTTAATTAGACCAACCCAAACGTGCTTTCAGGACACAAACAGACACACACACACACACATACACTCATATATAGAGTATTACGTATACGACACGTTGACAAAAGGCAAAGATGAAAGCAACTACAACGCAGTTTCATACACACCAAATTTCTATAAGAAAATCACACTTTTTGTTTCTGTTTGTTATCTGATTAACTTGCTATTAAATGTAGACAGACACGGGTTTTTCATATACAATATATTTGTTTTTTTTTTTTTTTTTTGGGGGGTTTTAGTTAATTTTTGTGTAACGGAAAGCATAGAAAATCTACAGGAAATAGGCACGGCCAAATGTGTTTCCGTTTGCTAAAAACCTAAACACCTTCTCTCTCCTCACTCCCTCACTTCCTTTATTTCTTTTTATATAATTTAGCAAGTTTCAAATTTCAAAAGCACACAAAATCCAAAAAAGACGAAAATTCCACATGGTTGGAAAATATCCTTTTTCCCAATTGGATAAAATTCGAAGCGCGTTGTTTGCTCAATGCTTTAAGTTTGAAATCACGCCAGGCTCACATTAAGCGTGTGACAAATGGTCATTTATCTGTGCCCAACTACAATTCGTTTGGTCATTTGACTTTTTTTTTTTTTTTTTTTTCTTCTTCTTCTATTTTTAGTCCTTGGCTTAAGGCGCCAAAAGTTGCATAAATTTAAATTTTATTTGTGCCGCTCCCACCGCGCACTGCCGCTGCCGCCGTTTGTGGCTTATATAAATTTAAGTTTTTTTTTTTTTTGAGTTTAAATATCTTAATTAGTGCACAAATTTGTGTACGTAATTAAGCTTCTGCAGCAGAAAAAAAAATCAATTAATCTATAAGAAAAGCACAATAATCGTAAATGTTCATCTAAATCAAACTAAAATCAAGAAAAATAAATGTGCCGCAAAATTGAAGCAATTAATGCTGTTTCAGAAAGAAAGAAACTTAACTCAAACTTAGTTCAAGGTTTATTGCGCTGTCATATTTCATACATGGACATGGATACTATGGAGCATCATTAATTTTCAAAGCGTATTATTTGAGTTTGTTGTGGCAAAATGTGGGCGAATATGCTTGGTTTTTTGTTTTTTTTTTGTTTTTACTTTGAATACATTTTGTTGAAAGTAGTGAAATGTTTTTGCTGTCTTAAAGTGAATTTTGCGGAACTAAATTTTGTTTTTTTGCATGGCTATAGTGAATTAGCTTTGGAAATTCGATAGAAAATGTTGTTGTGGAGTTATAGTGGGGGTGAAGTGAACCATAGGGTGAAGCGGCATAAATATTTGTGTAGCTATTAACGCTAGTGCTCTGCGCTATAACCAACTACATTTGGTGGGGTGCAGTGAACCAATTCAAAGGGTCTTAAAGAGTATTTTTCTATTTGGAAATAAAATGCTATTCAATAGGCTATTTCAATAAAAAAATTTAAAGGCTAAATTTAGTTTCAAATTTTAGGTCAATATCTTTAAAACTGACCGAATGAAACGCATAACTACAGTCAAAAGGACAGACGGACATAATAACTATGTATAAACACTATGTGCACTTCACCCCATTTAAACAACTTTTTTTTCTACTTGCTGTATAGATACAATCGACTTTTTTTTTGTGTCATAAATCAAAACAAAGATAAAGTTTAAGTCTAAATTAACATTTCACACTCTTGTGTAGGGTATAGTATTTCGCGTTTGCACTTAATAGTATGTACCATTTTGATACCCTATACCCAAAAGGTAAAAGGGTATAATAAATTTGTGCAAATGTATGTAACAAGCAGAAGGAGGCTAAATAGACCCTATAAAGAATTTATATTCTTGGTGAGCGTTGATAGGGAGAGTTGATCTAGCTATGGCCTTCGTGTATGTCCGTCCGTCTGATAGTCCCAATGAAATATCTTAATATGGGTAGAACCAAAAAAATTTTGGTCTAGAAAATTCAATACAATAAGGTCTAATACTAAGATGGGACTTAACTTAAGTACAGGGTGCAGTGTATCTTGCATTCGAGCATAATCGACTTCAGCGTTCTTTCTCATTTTTTTTTTTTATGGGTTACACGTGAATGTTTGCGTGTCATCGATTTGCTGCTGTACTGCTTCAAGGCCTGCGATGTTTAAACGCGCAACGTGATTCAATCGATAAATTCAATGTTTGGATTAACTTCTTTGCCAACTTCGTTCTTCACGTCTGTCTATCTGGCACAGTTTTACTTCAAAGTTTTGAAGCGCAAACATTTGCAAAAAAAAAGGAAAAAACTTTATCTTTCGCTTGCATTAAATTGCAATTTATCTAAATCGAAAAAAAGACTTAAAAAAAAAAATTGGCGTGAAAATTTGTAGCACATTATAGAAGCGGGTACATTAAAGTAATTGAGAATTGAGATTTGAGAATTGAGATTTGAGATTTGAGATTTGAGAATTGAGATGCCAAATTATTTAATGCTATAAAAAAATGACTTGTTTTACTTCGATTATGCGACAAAGCTAAATAATTGCAAAAACGTTAAAATTATTTTAATGAAAAGTAAAAAAAAAAAAGATATTTAAGTTATTGGAAATTTATAAAGAGAAAACATTATGGCAGACTACTTGATTCTATTAAACTTCGTTGGCTACTAAAATACTTTACAAACTTTCCGTTGTACTGCTTAAACCGCTCAAAATAAGCGCTTAATAGTTTCATACACTTAAAATTCCAATCAGGTTAAAGTGCAGAATTGCGCATCAATGACCAAACAGAAATAAACATAAACCCAAAATGAAGAGAGAAAAAAGGCAAAAATCGTGGAATCAAATGGCGCCCATAAACAAGACACAAATAGTAGAGACGAATCATTTAAGGCTATGCTACAGCAAAAACGATTACCAAAACTTGAGTTGGCTTAAGTGAATTATTTACACCACACGCACACACACACACACACACACACACACACACACAAGGTCTTTGAGAAATCTCATGCATGAAACATGCAAAGTCAAAAGTCGCCTACTGTCTTAGAAAACGCATCAAGCATACAAATTGCTTTGACAAATCCAAATTTCAATTTATTTACCAAAGAATAAAAAAAAAGGAAACTTACAAAAACTATGCACACTCACATACACACACACACACACACATCTAAAAATGTTTAACAGTAAAAGTGTTCCTTGTCATATAGACGCATCCTGTTCACTTTGATGTGCTTTGTAATGGTTTTTCTTCTTCTATATCAATATGGGTAAATATCAACTCAACTCATTTTAAAAAATTTATTTATTCACAAAAAGAAATCTAAATGAGTCTTTTTTATATAAATTGAAACTTTCTTATTTCCAAAGCTCCAAATACTTTTTTCACCCACAGATGGCAGTGTCTTCGACAGCCTCATTACCAAAAGATGGCTAAATGTGCTGTTTACATATTTACTTGTATTTTGAGTTAAAAAAATATTTTTATGTGATGGCGATCGATGTTATTCGGAAGAATTTGTGTTTCAGACATCCTGGCCATCAAAATAACATTTGTTTATGTTTCCAAGATACAGGGTGTCTGGCTTAACAACAACGTGATTAAATAGAAATTAAAGAAGCCAGCAATGTTCAACACATCCCCGGTCTATGTCCTTTATATTTTTCGCTTGGTTGTGCTTTTAAATAAATTTTAAATTATTAATTTTTTTTTTTATTTATTTCTATTACAAAAGTATCTTTGCATATAAACGTCAACAACAACAATTTCATTTTTATTTAACTTTGAATAACATTTTTTACTTTAAATAATCTCAAAATTTTTTTTTTTTTTTTTTGGTATTTCGCTACAAGCTGCGCAGCTAATTTTCAAGTTTTCAAAAATAAAAAACAATAAAAAATAACTTAATTTACTTAATTTTGTTAGCAGCGACAGCAGAACTAATTTAAAAATGTCAAAATGTCCCAAAAAAAATAACAGAAGATATGGTTTACAATTTGAATTATGATTTTAAGACTGAAGCTGCCGTAAGTTTGCGCCAAAAAAAAAAAAAAAAAATAGTATTTTTTTTTTGCATATTTTTTTTATCATATTACGCAGGACATTCTACCAGATGCTACTGCTGCTGCTGCTGCTGATACACCCAAACGTATAAGATCCGCTGCAATGATAATTTTAGAAAGTGCCGATCTGCATAATTCGGCGCGTCTTATTGCAAAATCCGCACAACAGCCTTTTGCAAAGGATACCCCCATAGTCTGTGTATATGTACAGGAATGTGTACGTGAATCATTTATAAAGAAAATACGTTGCAATTTAAAAGAACTCCATGCTAGCGTAACGGAACATGAGCTCTTCAAGAGTACATGGGAAGCGATACAGCAACACAAATTTGTCACCATAAATACAAGCGAAACGGGGTCACCAAATGAAAATTCATCGCTTGTAGTCTATGATATAACACAAAATTATCTACAATTGGGCCCAACATGCGCTATAACCTTAAATACGTTTCGTACTGCTCGCGAGTTTTTAACATTATTCGCCAAAGAGACTTTATCATTTAAAAGTATTACCATATGGGGTAAAAAATTAGCCTGTAGCTATGAATTGGCCGTACAATTGCCGGTAAAAATATTTTTCTTTAATTGTTTTGGCATCACTTTGGATCCGGTACGTCGTCATTTTGAGCGTCCCGGTGATAACTTTGTTACCGTATATAAAAATTATCATTATGAGATATTAACATTGATTGCAACTGGCAAAAAGCCAAGAAAGGTGATAATTGTGCTGCCAGTTGGCATTATAATTGGCAAGTAAGGAACTAAAAACTTAATAAAAAATAAAAGTTGTGTTTTTTTTTTTCTTATTTTTTAATTCAATAAAAAAAAAAAGATATTTCCTTATTTTATTTGGCATTTGGCGTACATAAAAAACAGCAGGCGCCTTGCTGCTTCTGCTGCTGATTCCATAAGGTCCATATATGTCCGCTGGTCAATTCGTATTGCTGAGAGGCTTTTCATGTAGCAACAAAATTTTATGTCTTGCTGTGCGAAAAAAGCATCTATTTCGATATTAAATTATAATTATTATGGCATATAAATATGTCAAGTGCAAAATATTCGATACGATGAAATGAAATGCACAAAAGTTGTACGAAAAAAAAAAGGCAATATGCCTCGTTTTTTGGTTTTGCAAACGAATCGACGGTCTTTGTAGTGTTGGCACAAATAGTGATATTTTTAAAGTCACAGTGTGATCAGCGACTGCGACTTGAAAATAGTAATGATTGCAAACAGTGATTAAATCACAGTTTACGAAAAAAACAATCCGCGATTACTGTACAGGTTCACATCGACGCTAACTGAACGTGTTCACTGAGAAATAATAAAATCGCAAATCACTACTTTTTAGTAGCAGTGCGACATTATTATTTTTAAAACACTGACCATCACTTGGTCTTTTTCTTTTTTTTTTTTTTTTCTTTTTTTTTCCCAGATTTATGATTTATGGAATTTTTGTATTTTTACCCATATGAACTGTGAAATGCAAACGTAGCTAAATAAAGCGATTATTTAAATGGAATACAAATACAAGAACTGCTTTAAAATGTTCTGCTCAAGACAACGCAATTTTTTAGAGCATTTATCTTGATTTTTAAAATCACATCACACCTTGCCGCTGTATAACACAGAAAATATTTACAACTCCCCTGTGCAGCCATTAACGCATTTTCCTGTCACACAAAACGGCATAGGGGTGTGTTTACATTGAAAATTTTAAGCTGAAATATGTCGAAAGTATTTTAAAATACTTCAAAATAAAAAAAAAAATAAATAAAAATAAATCCTTTTGTCTGTCATTTTGTAAATTTGCATTTTTTTTATTTATTTTTTTTTTTTGCAGCACTATTTTCAGCACTTATCTTTGACACAATTTTAAATGTGTCACAGGGCCCCCTCCCCCATAAAAAAAAAAATTTACGAGCAGTCAAAAAACTGATTAAAGATCTTTGATAATATATGCCGCCGCGGCTAACCGCATTTTAAATTTAGACAATAAAATAAAACCCACAACAAGACATACACAACAAACAACAACAACAATAAAACTCCGCATAGATGTGATGTGTCAATGTGGGAAGTGTTTAATAGTCAATAGCTAACGTGCTGTATTTAAATTTATTTTATTTATTGTTCTTCAGCGATAATTGTTAATAAACAATCTGTGCCTCGATTTCTTTTTTTTTTGTTTTTTTTTTTCTGTTCCGCATAAAATAGTCAATTTTATTGGATTTTTCTTTATGATGCTATTCGCCTTGAAGCTGTGCAGATACATCATTGACTAAATATTGTATGAGAGACGAAAAAACAACAACAACAACTTCAACAACAGCAACAACTACAACAACAACTACAACAACAACATTAAATTGTAATCATGTAAAAATAATTATTATTTTTTTTTTTGTAATAATAACAAATCACGGACAGACAGACGCATGAATGGATAAATGTAAAAGTGTTTGGAAGAGTTTGTAGCAAAGCATAAAAAAATATTCTATCCAAAAAAGGCGTTTTCTCTTCATATTTTTTTTCAACAAAATTTATGATAAACGCAAAAGGAAAAGCCACTTCAATTTAGTCGGCACGCTTGCCAAAGTTTTGACTTTGCTTTTTATGATTTTTTTCTTTTTATTTAACATTTTTTTTTCCCAAAGAAGTAAACAAATCCATAATTTTGCAATAATTGTCAGTAGCATAGTTTTTGGCGTTCTAAAAGATACATTTGTATCTTTGTATCTTTTTATTTAACATTAACATTGCAAAGTCTTTGCTTTGTATTTAAAACATTATTTCAAGCCAAATCAGCTGAAAAATAGAAACATTTTGCTTCGAATGATTGTCATGATGCATCAAAAAGTGCTCTTGAATTTTTTTTGAGTACTATTTTATTGCAATTTTTGCACTTGCTTGGCCTTGCATGTTGCTGTTGACTGATTCAGTTAGTTTTTTGCTATTTTAGAAATTTTAAACGACTTCATTTTTATAGCAAAACGTGTCTTTGTTTCCGTTTGCGCTTCTGTCTTAGGAATTGGACATTATTGAGATACTTTAAATTTTGTTTTTACTACGAACTAGAGTTGTGCATGGAATTAATGGAATTTTAAATGTCAACATTTTGGGCTATCCTGACGGAAGTATTTTGCAACAAAAAATTTCAGTTATATTTTCAAAGCGCAAAAAAAAGTTTCTACAAAAAATAAACTCATAAATATCACTTTTAATAGTACTTTTCCGTTTTATTTTTATTTATATTTATTTTTTTTTTTTTTTTTTTGTGTAAAGATTTCTATAATTTTTCATTTTATTTTGCTTGCATTGACAAATGGCATTATTAGCCATTTTATGAAGTTACTTAGTAAAAGTTAGACAAACACTTTGCATCTTATTATTTAGCTTCAAGGCAGCTGTCCGTGTGGACATTTTTCTTTGTGTTTGTTAACTTTTTTTTTTTTTTTTTTTTTTTTGCATGGTTTTAACTTTTAATTAAGTCAAATTATTTGTTTAATTTGCAATGCAATAAATTTTTAAAATTAAAACTCATTTATTTTATTTTAAAAATTTTATACCGGAAATTCATAAACCGTAACTTTTTTTGTGTTTTTTTTTTTTTAAATAATGAATGTGAAAATGAAGAATAATTGTATTTTTAACCTGAAGCTTAAGCTGTGTACGCGTATGAATAAATTGCGTTTACGTCAAAGTGTTTAAATTTCATAAAATATGCGGCATGATTTTTAACAATTTTTTTTAATGTATACATTTTCATTTTTTTGTTTTTTTTTTTTTTTTTTTTTTACACAAAACTTTGAATATTTTTCCATAAAATTCAATTTTCAATTTCAAAAGTTAATTTCTATGCGACAGCAGACTGACATATGAAAGAAGTATGAAGTAACTTGTCACTGATTTATTGTTTTTTTCATATTGTCTATCAATGCAATAAATTGAAGTATTTCATGTGCATTTCTTTGCATGCAGTGATGCAAGCAGCATTCAAGTTATTTTGCAGATAGATGGAAAATAGATAGAAAAATAGATAGAAAAAAAGATAGAAAAAAAGATAGATTGATATCTCGAGAAGATATACGTAAATAAACACAAACAGAACAACAGATTACAAGTAAAATAAGAGTGGATATGTTTTGCTAAATCTGTTCTAATCCTAAATATTTTATGTCTGAAAATAATGTAACAAAGTAAAAACGTTTTTGGCATATTTTTATAAGAAATCAAAGCAAGACAAAGCAAGCAGTTTAGTTGGTGTGGCAAGTTGCTTTTTTCTTAAAAATAATAAAAATATCAAGCTTAAAAAAAATCAAAAGATTTATGAAAAGCTATTAAGTTTAGCTCACATCAATCACATTTTGACATAATACGCTTAGCGTTCTATGCAAATTTTTTAACTCAAACTTCCAAAAAAAAAAGAAAAAAAATTGCAGATTGCTTTGAATAGATTTCTTGCATGTCGCAATCTTTTTTTTTTTTTTTTTAACTAAAGACACGCACACCTTTTTGGTTTTTTTTTTTTTTTTCAACATAGAATTTATACAAACACATATAATGTATTTAATCTATACTTATATGCTTGCTTTCAAAAGGTATTTCTTAGCATACAAACACGCAAATATTGTTTTATCGCAGTTGATAATTTAGTTAATATGTGTATGTGTGTTCATAGGTACCTCGCTTTGCTCGGTTAATGCAGCAAACAAAACGTAAAGCGTATTCAAATTCTAAAGTACATCAAGTTATTTTGAAAATGTATGAAAGGTGCACGAGCGAAGATTAAAAATAGTTTTTTTAGGACATTAACAATCCTTAAAAAAACAAAAAAAAAACAAATAAACAATAATTATAATAATAAACCATAAGGACCTTTATACAGTTTCTGGCTTGTATTTTAATGGGAAATTTGTGCATTAAAACAAACCGGTTCTGCTCTTTAAATATTTCCCAGTTCGATCTGTACTGTAATTAGCGCACTCTTTTCCGCACTCTGATTCGAACTATGTTCCATACTCTGATCTGTAATTTAATCTGTACATAAAATTGATCTCTATTTGTACTATGATTTGCATTCAGATCCGGAATCTGATCTCTTCTCCGAACCGGATTGGTGTGATTCGCACTCTGATTCGCTTTATAATCCCCAATCTGATCCACAATCTGATCCATAATGTTATTCATCAAAAAGATCTGCAAAATTGATCTGCAATATGATCCGCACAATGATCTGTTCTCTAAAGAGGATTTATTTTGCACTTTGATCCTATTGCTGATCCACAATCTGATCCATAATATTTATCAGCAATATGATCCGCTTATGATCCGCATTATGATCCACAATATGATCCACAATGGAATCCACAATATGATCCGCAATATAATCAGCAAAATGATTCCCAACCTGCTTCATTTTGACTTAATTCTGTAATCTGATCTGTAATCTGTTTTCCATTCTGATCCACTATCTGGTACGTACCTCAGCAGTTTAAATATTATTTTATATAAAACTAATAAACCCAACGCAGCGTATAGAGTCTCAGTAGCGTCAATTTACCAATTTTATCGTTTTAGAGTGAAATATTTAGCGTGAATATTTTTATAACGGCAAGTTTGCATGATTTTGCAAACGATTTAATGTGTGCACTTTTATATTTCTTTTTTTTTTACTATTTGTTGAAAATTGTTTTCAATTAGGTTAATATTATGGTTTGTCGTCTTAAAGTACTAACTTACTTTTCGATATTTTTTCGTGGTGCACGCAAAGTCGTCTTTGCTGTTTGCTTTTTAACTTTATATTCCGCTTCAACATATTTTTTTAGACATTTCCGTTTTTATGGATTTAGTAATTTCCGCCAACTAATACCTGACATTTCTATAAAAAAAAAAATATATATTTGATGGCTTTAACAAGCGCAACAAAGGAACGTATTTGATTTAGATTAGAAAATAATTATTTAACCAGATTTATTGTTGTTCTTTTAAATTTCATCATTGATAGACAGACGGACAGATGGACAGACAGGCAGATAGGTGAACGGATCTAGCCAAATTAAATCAATTCCGGCAACATCATTTTTTTTTTTTTTTGTGTTCAATTTTTATCATTAAAAAATAATTTATTATTTAATTTGGCATAACAAATTAGCTGACAGACAGACGGACAGACGGACAATAAAAATAAAGCATTAAAATGAGTGTGTAAAATTATTAATGCGTGCCGCGTCCAATAATAAATGTGAAAAGTCAAATATAAATAATGACTTAAACGCAAATTCAAAGAAAAAAAAAACATTTTTTTTTTTATGCAAATAATTTATTTTGGCAGCGCGAATCGCAATAAATAAATAAATACAATTTATAATTTGTACCATTAATCGAGGGCAGAGTGTATAATAATGAATGAAAAATATAAACTGTATAAAAATTTTATGAAACTGGAACCAAAATTATTAAACAAATTAAAAACTAGGGTGGCAACCTGCAAGACTTTCGCCTAAAACATAGCTTTCACGTTAAAATCAATTTCTAGAAGATTTTAAAATTAAAATTATGTTTTAGGCGCAAGTCTTACAGGTTGCCACCCCTAGTTTTTTTTATTTTTTAAAATAATTTTTGTATTAAGTTTTTTATTTGAGTTTCTTTTATTATTTTTTTAAATTTACAAGCAATGGTGGCAACCTGCAAACAATGACAATATTTATAAATTCAGCTTGTTCAACATTAATTTTAAGTTGAAAAAAAAATGCGTTACAAACTTTCCGACAAACTGAATATACCTGTTTACACTATGTGTAACAGTGCAAAAAAAAAACATATGAAAAATTGTATGCTTTAAATTTATTTCCAAATAATTTTTTTCGCACAATTTTTCAAATTTGGCATTTGTTTGTTTCGGATGGATTTCCCAGTCAAATTAAATCTATAAAACGCGTCAAAAAAGCAACAAAGACTCCTTACACTGCCGTACATAATACAATATGCCGGTATAAACACTTTGTCTTATATTTAAAATATTGTATCTGTGTATCTGATTGAATGATGTGTTAAAGATACATGCTACATGAAACTCAACAAGAAAATAAGCGCATGTAGCGCGTAGCTGTAGCATTTGTATTTACACATCAACAACATTTTCAATATTTTTTTATGTAGTTTTTTTTTTTTTTTTTTGTTTTCCTTAATTTTTGGTTTTTGTAGAATTCCAGCATTTAAATACACGAGTGTGAAATGATATTTTTTAAAAATAGTGCATTAAATTTAGCGCGAAAATACGTTTAAAAATAAATTTTGTATCTGAAAAAAAAGAAAAGAGTTATAAGCGTAATTTTGCTGAACAGAATTAAATAGAATCGAATTGAATAGGAATGGAACAGGTTGTTTAGATATTTTCATTTAAAAATTGATTCAATAAAAAAAAAAAAAAAATATGGCACAAATGCTTCTTATAATATGCCAAATCTTCAGTTTAAAATTGGTCCAAATCGGACCGCGAATTTCTAAATTTTTACGAATATTTTTTTGTGTTTTTCTTAAATAGATCTATGAGTCGTATTAGTCTAAATTTATAAATTCGTATTGAGAAAATTAATGGCATTCTTAAAAAACACTTTTGAAGTACTTAATTTTATTTTTTTTTTATTAAACAAAATATTAAAATAAAAAAGAAACATTGTCACAGTTTTATGTTATTTTGGTGCTTAACTTCAAAGTATTTTTTTTCTCTTTTTTTTCTCTTGTTATTTTTTTTTTTTTATATGTTTACTTGAATTGCTGTGTTTCGTAAAAATAAAATAAAAACTAAAAATGCAATATTTTATTAAAATTCTTCCAACCTCAAAAGAAAATATATATTTATATCGAATGAAATGCAGCTGCATTTTATTTATGTACCCTTCCAAATGTAACACAAAATATGTATTTATAGTTTATTGAAAAGTTTGTAACGTATTGAAAAAAAAAAAAAATATCTTTCAGATACTTTTATGAGTTTGTCAGATACTTTTGTATTATGACAAACTGCATTAGATCAATCATTCTCTCATTTATCCCTCTCTCTTGCTTGATGTTTTTATAGCATCTTTTAAAAAGCAGAAATGCATTTCGTAGCTTACACAAATTTCGTTTAGAATCTGAAGTTTTAAATTTTAATTTATTTCGTTTTTGTGTTTTCATTTTTTCATTTTTTCATGTAGGTGTCATCGCATTAAAAGGAAAAAAGGAGGTTAAGTGGCACATTTAGCTTTTGTTCACATTTCTCTTTTACTTGAAACCATTTCGATTTTATATTTTTAATAAAATAAAAAAAAGAAATTCCTTATACCACAATTCACAAACGCGACATGGCACGAGTATCTTTTGCTATTTTTTAATATTTTGTATCTTTTTATAAAAAATAAGAAAAAAAGTCAACATCGTATCTCTGATTAACATAAATTATTGAAGTACTACATCAAGCTGTCAGGCGTTTGTCAAACAGTTTAAATATTTTATTTATTATATTTATTTATTTATTTTTGTTGTTGTTTAGATTTTTTTCTTAATTGTTTAATTTGCAAATAAAAATTTTGTTTTTAATTTTGTTGGCAAAGTGCCTGAAAACGAAAATTAATGACTTAGGCGTAACATTTAAATAAACTTTTGTTGTGTATCTAACAAACGATCAATCATGAATCAATCAATTTGAAAAATAAAATTATTTTATGAACCGCAATATGATCAATCAATCAATTAATCAACTATTTAATTGTGCTTTAATATAATTATTATAATTTTTTTTTATAAGTTTTTTCTAAACCATTTTTATTTATTTAATTATCTTGAAAACTAACTACAAACTGTCAACACTTATTCTTTTTTTTTCTCATTGTTAATTTCAGTTTCAGAGATTATGCAGCGGCGCTCATAGCTCATTTGAATGCTCATTTTGTGTGCTAATACAAAATTCCATAGATAACTTATCAAACGCATTTAACAAATTCTCGCATGTCAAGCAAACACTTTCATTTCGTGAAATATTTATTTTTTATGCGCTTTAATTTGTGTGTGTGTGTGTATGTGTGTGGTGTTTGACTTTAATATAGAGATCATGTTTAAATGTGAAAAGTTGGCTCAACATGAAATTTGTGTCCTTAGTGTCGCCGGTCGTTGGTCAACAATCGAATGACATGCAACACGCAAAGCGCGTAAATTTCAATTTTTATTTTCATAAAAAATATAAATAAATAAATAAAAAGGAAAAAATTAAACTTTACTGGAATCGAAGCTTAAATACACGTTACACAAAACGAAGGGGTTGGGTGCGGTCAATGATCCGATACAATACACCAAAAACATGCAAAACATTAAGAAAATCGAAAATCGGTGATCGATCGATCGATCGATCTGAACGATCTTAACGATCTGATGCCACAAGACTTTCTTAAGGGAAAAGTTAGCTGTTCAGAGTTCCTGGACCAGCTTAAGACAACTGAGCGCTGAACGCTCCGTTTGCTACTAAACTATTTACACTAGGCCTTCAGCCAGGCTGAACATCAGCACGAGTGGACTAACAAATTGGTTCGGCCCAGGAGACTGATGAAAGATTGAGGAAACGACCGACGATAGAGAGAGAGAGAGAGATAGAGAGAGAGCAGGAAGAAATCTAAACTGATTTATAGTCTTCAAATATTATAGTCCGGTCAATATAGACATTTTAAATAACAATAATTCCCGTAGAGCCAAAAACTGGTGGAGAGCTTGGGTTTACTATTATTATTATTATTATGTAAATATATTTCATTTTTTTTTTCAAGACATGTCACGTGTCACGTGCGTTTTGGGTCCAGCAAGCGGGTGGATGGGGTTGGTTGGTTCAGCAGTTTTAACGAGCCATAAAGCGAAGCGTAGCAGTTTAATTAGGCACATACACAGTGCGTATGAGTAATGTTGCTCCCTTCCTAAAAAAAAAACAAAAAATTGATAAGCTGCACAACCATCCATTCTGCGTTTGTTGGTCTGTTTGGTCCTGTTTGGTCCTGTTTGGTCAATTGGGAAATCAACATGTGTCGCTGTCATCAAAAACTGCTTAGCTGGGCTGTCTTAATTGAACATTGACGTTGACAAGGTTTGTTCTGATGCTGCTGCCAACTTCAAATTTACTTATTTAATTTTCCTTTTTTTTTTTTTTTTTTTTTTTTTTTTTTTTTCTTGCTTCAATTTTCTTTCACTTTCACTTTTAGGCCAATTGGCAGCCAAAATGTACACAAAGGAAAGGTATAACAAAAAACAACAACAAAAATATCCTTTGTTCTATAATATTGTTATATTTTGTTGTTGCTTTTTTCGTGTCGTTTGCTATTTTTTTTTTTGTTCCTATTTTTTTTTTTGTGTGTGTTTCGTTTGCTTGTTTTACTTATTTTTGTTGTTGTTGTTGTTTTCCTTTCTAGCCACTTTGTATTATGTACTTTCTTTGTTTCTTAACTGGGTCAATAAAATACTCCGTACAACATTTTGCAATTTGCATAAAAGAAACATTCTCATTCGCATTCGCATTCAGCGTCTTCGGACTTTAGTCTTATTTCGTGTTATTTCTGTGTAATATTTATTTAATTGGCTCATTAAGTGCTTTTAGTTCTTTAAGTTTTCTTTATTTGTGTTTTTTTTTTTGTTGGTTGTTTTCTTTTCTTCTACTTTTTGTTTGCATGGTTTAATTTTTCTTATATATTTTTTTTTTTATTAATTCGTCAGCGTTTTAACGGATTAAACCAATAAAATCATTTTAGGTTGTAAGTAATTAATTGAATAAAAATACACAAGTAAAGTCGTTGGTCTTTTCATACGCGTTACACATAGTGTAAATGGGTATATTCAGTTAATCCGAAAGTTTGTAACGCAATAAAGAAGGAATCGGAGACCTCATAGAGAATATTTATATTATTGATCAGCTCGGCAAGACGAATCGATTTAGCCTGATGAACATTATTTTAGCTTCAGTTCCACCGAAGTTAACCTTTTTCCTTTTTTGTTTTTCTGTTTGTGAGTTTGTATTCGATAATTACAGATCAAATTAATTACAATCAAAATTCTTATAACTCTCAACTAGTTTTTTCTTTTTATTTAGCGCAAACACTTTTTCGACTTTAAGCATATTTTCTGTCATTTTTGGAATACTCTTTTCTCTTTTCTGTTTTGATTTTTTTTTTTGTTTTTATTTTTATTTGTCATTTTCGTTGCCCTCTTCGCGTACGTCAATGTGCTGGTAAATATCATCCGTAACCTTTCATGTTACTGTTATGTGATCGTAGCCTTTGTTCGATGGACGCAACACCACTTCGCCCTGGTCCAGTTCAGGAAAATCATCCTTTCGACAAAATGGACACTGCCATGAATTAGTGTCGTCAATGCGCATCGGATTTGGTTGATCAAGTTGATCACATTGTGGTCGACGATGCGATATACTGATAACCTCCGCTTGTATACACTTGTCAACGTAGAACGTATCTGGTGTCTCTTTGGTGAGCATATCGAAGAGTTCTTCGGCATTCGGTGAACGGAATGGCGTTCGAAAGTCTTTATAAAGACAGCTTAGTTCACTGCGTATGTCATACAGTGTTATGCTTTTACTACTAAAACCTTGACGTTCCAATTCCACGGCAAATGCATCCAAATCTAAATCTTTAAGACGCAAGTAATTCTAGTTTAAAAAGAATCCAGAGAATGCAAAAACAACTCCATAAGATTAGCAGTAAATCATCGAGAGGTTGCATGACCATCCTAATCACCTGGCGCTGAACTTATTGGACAATAGCACAACGCGAAAAAGACTGTTGAGGTTTCATCCGTTGGATTAACCATTTAGGGAGTAAATCTAGTTGACATTCATAAGATAGGCAATTTGCCTATTTGCCTAGTTAATTCCATTTGATTGCTACAAAGGCAAGTATAGTATTTCATTCAATAATCCATTTCTGCTAAGTGTAGGTTTACATGTAATTAACACATATGTTAAGAGGTTAATTAAACAATATTATAATAAGAAATACTATATCTATCTGTGCGTAACGCATTACATTTCAAAAAAAATAAAAAGGTTACAGAAATTGCGGCTATTAAATTTCATAATTCTTCACACTCATATTTCTATGTCTGACAAAGATTAATTATTGTGTATACGGCGCCGCAATTGTGACAGCAGCAATGTTTATTAAATTATATTAGTGGACAGAGTTGTTGACATGAACACTTGCCAAAAACAAACAAAATCATTTAGGCGACGAACAGACAGACGGACAGACAGGAAGCCAGAGGCCAGTAAAGCATTTTGCAGAACAAATGCCAACAATCAGGCAGGCTGGCAGCCATCAGACAGACGGACAGATTGACATTTTTTGGATATGCTGCGGCTGCTGTATTGTTGATTGTTTTTGTTGTTTTTGCTGATTCTCAGACGTGCGAATGAATGTACTAATGAAAGGGTGGGTGGGTGTATGGGTGTATGGATGGCTTTTTTGGTTCTTGGTTGAATGAACGGCTCAGTTTGTTTGACGTTTGCTGATGTTGTTAATAATAATGATATGAAATAAAAGTCCAGTCAACATGAAAATTGTTTTTGAAATAGCGCCAAGTGCAATTTTTCGGATTTGTTTTTTGTTTTTATAAAAAATATGTTTGTACATGAAATTGAGCTTTTTGCTGTTGATTGATATTAATATGCTTCGAAAAAAAAAAACAAAATATATTTTTTTTATTAACTAAAATTCTAACTAATTACATAAAAATTCGAAAATAACATAAAAAAACATATTAAATTCAAGTAAAAAAAAAAATTAAACAAAGGTACAAATATTTTGTGACAGTTTACGTGTTTCAATGTAATACTGAAGATAGGTACATACTATATACGAGTGGGTATGTATAATGTAAATATGTAATTGCCATCTAACATACAATGGCATTCACTTGTACGTGTATTTCATTATTTTTTTTTTTTTTTACATGCTTTAAAAAGGCAACATGTTTTTGATTTATTGCGTGAAAATAGACTGCTTATATGGCGTCGAGAACAAAACGAGAAAGCACAAAGGCACAGTCATAGGGCATCACGCATATATTCTGACATACTGACTGTTCGCTGTCGGCTAATAATAATTATAATTTATGCGGAAGCACAAGAATCATAGCAGCATAAAATAACAAAAAAAAAAAAAAGAAAAAAGATTGCAAGATAAAACTTTAAACCAAGTTTTAATACGCAGCACAGACAATATTTAAATTACTTTTCTGTAGATACTTTTCCTATATTTAAGATACTTTTCCTAAAGATGAGATACTTTTCGTATATATGAGTTTCTTTTTTATGTATGATATACTTTTCGTATAGATAAGATACTTTCGTATAGTCGAGATACTTTTCCTATTTATGAAATACTTTTCGTATAGATAAGATACTTTTCAAAAAGATAAGATACTTTTCCTATAGATGAGATACTTTTTCTATATATGAGATACTTTTCGTATAGATAAAACACTTTTCGTATAGATGAGATACTTTTCGTATAGATGAGATACTGTTCCCAAAAGAAGAGCTACTTTTTTGAATATTTTTTTTTAAACATTACAAACTATTATACAATTTATATATATCTGCTATTTACACATAGTTTATAGGGTAAAATATAAAAAAGTAAAGAACAACAAAAAAAAAGCAATGGCAACGCCAATGCGACGCGTCGCGTCGCGTATACGCCCCGTATTGCGTACAAATTACAAGCAAACGTTCATAAGATTATCTCTTTTACTCGATATACTCAAGCACGTACACACACACACATAACACACACACACACACATTACACATAGTTTCACATATAAATGCTGCATATTTTCAAATACATTCTGCTCCATTTGGCATCAAGTAACTTTGATTTAATATTTTTTTTTTGCTAAGCTTTGTAGTCATATTTTTGAGATTAGCATTTTGCTACATAAGTTCACTGATTCACTTATTTAGATTTGTATACAAAAGCCAACAACACACATCGCTACTTAAGCTACAAAAGACCTTGAATTTGTATGCGAAGTGATTTGAGATTTTTTTATTGTATTTCATTCTTTTTTTTTTTTTTTTTTTTTTGTAGTACATAAATCCATTTGTTGACTTTTGTAATCCGAATACACTTGTTGGAATTAAATTTCCTTTTAAATAGATAAATAATTTCAAATTTTTATGGTGCTAAAATAAGATATAAAATTCAAACAAAAATTTGTTTTATAATTCGCCACTAGTTTTTTTATTATTATTATTTTTTTTGGTTTTGTTTATTTATAATCTTTTTAGTCGAAATGACTTTCAATGATAATAGGAAGGAGCCGAAAGTGAGGCGTATTCACAGTTTTAAAGCCGCAAAAATTTTCAGTTTTTAACTATAAAAATTTTATATAAATAGTGAGCCTTAAAGTATGCAAATAAACACAAAACAAGAGTAATAAAATTAAACAAAAAAAAATTTATAAATAAACAACTGCAAAAAAATATTACGCTAAAATTGCTTTAAACAAAAAAAAAAAAAGAAAAAAAGGAAAAAAACAAATCGTTGCACGAAAGGAGGCAAAACTTTTTGACATAAATGCAAATGAGCGCAATATAAAGGGCGGTGACTTGACTTGGCTTAAATCGTTGCTGCAGTTTGAAAATTGTGCTAATAAAATTAAAATCGAAAGGAAAAAAAAACAAAAAAAAAAAAAAATGAATGCAATTTCAGTTTTTTTTTTTTTTTTTTTTGGTGCCAAGGCCAATGTTTACACTTTAATTGCAAGAATAAAAAATAAATAACGACGACAACAATGTCGATGGCGACAACATTTGATAAAGTGAATTCAAAGAATACAAATGGAATTTATCACACTTACAAATGAGGGCAGAGGACCTAAAATAACTGAGAGTGGCGACAGAAGCTGAACAAAAAATAAAAAAAAAGGAGAAGGAGAAGAAAACTAAAAAGAAATTGACAAAAAAGTCAAGAACTGGCAAGCTGGCAATTGCTTTGGAAAGTTGAAAATATTCTCACGATTTTGTTTTAAGTTATATAGGGTGACCATTTTCTTTAAATCTCTAAAATAAAATCTCCGAGTCTTCCCTGACACCTAAAAATCTCTTTTGGTAGCAAAATGGATGAAAGAAATTTCTATGACATCACAGAATAACTGAAATTGAATAATCTAAAATATATACTCGCTTCCTAGATACACCCCTAAGAAATTATACTTTTAATCTTGGGGAAACCACTGATCTGGCCTAAATTAGTACATTTTAATGAAAATATTAGTCATGTTCCCGTAATCGCAATCGCAATTTGCGATTTACTTTTCAAATCTCAAATGAGATTTTCGATTTCAAATCGGCAGCGTTTCAGTAAGTGAAATGCATAATATTACACAAAAAAGATACTTTCGATTATTTAAAAATATTTTTTATTTCATTCTGTGATGTTTATAGATTTTATCTTTGTACTTTTTAAAATGATTGATTTTAAAAAAATATTTTCTACTGATGCCTAAATTTAAAGAGCGCAAAATTTAGTCAAAGAAAGAACAATTTTCAATTTGAAATCGTACGAATTTCCTAAATCGTAAATCGCAAAGATGATGGTAACTCTAAATTAAGCTGCATAATAGCATTGTTGTTTTTACATTTTTCATTATTTTTTTTTTTCTTTTTTTTAATGAAATAATGAAAATCAATTACTTATGCAACTATTTTTAAAATAACAACAACAATACAAATTCTGCTATAGTATTTGCGTACGAAAAACATTAAGAAAATTTAAAATAAAAAGATAAAAAAAATTTTGAAAAATTTCTTTCGCACTTTGCAAATTATAAAAATTCCAAATAAAATTTTAAAGCTTTTCTCGCGCCATTTTAGCCAAATAAATTTTGGAATGTGTTGTTTGGTTTTTATTTGAAACTTTTTGTATAGAAAATTTGATTCATAGTTTTATTTTTATTGTCATTGCTTGTTTTTGTTATAAATACAAAAAATTAAAAATTGAAAAAAAAAAAAAGAATTGTTTTATTTTTTGTGTTAATTTCACACTTTAACACATCATTTTCGAAATTGCAAATGATTTGCAAAAAAAAAAAAAAAATGGAAAAAAACATTAAGAAAACTATTAAAAGGAAAAATTGCCATTCAATTAATTTTTTTTTTTTTTCGATTTTGTGTTATAAACGCAGCTTTAATACGCTACATATTGATAAAAAACAAATGCGTGCAGATACAAAAAGACTTAGTTGACTCGGATCTCTACTAGCAGATGAGTAATATACAATATATCAGAGGTGTTACACAAAATCTCTTTCAAAACTTTTTTAAAACTCAATAAAATAAAGAATATAGTTCGCAATTAGTTTAAACTGAATTAATAAAAATAACAACAATACGTTATATTTTATTTATTTATTTTTTTTTTTTTAAATAATGTTTAAACTAATTGTGAATTATATTTATTTTTTAATTGAATTTTAATAGAGATTTTAAACCAACCAAAAGAGATTTTGTGTAACTCCCCTGTACTATGTATCTGTTTATTTAAGTCATTAAGTTATCAACATTTTTAGTGTTACAAACTTTGTATTAAAATTGATATACTTACTATGCACTAATGTGAAAGTATTAGAAAGAAAAATGTAGCATTTCTTAAAATTCGTTTTATTTTTAAAATATATATTTTTATGTGCGCAAGTTTTGATAGCATTAAATTAAAATTATTTTAATGTTAATCTAACAATAATACCGACCAATTTACTATGAATCACAAGTTCAAAGAATTTTTTTTTTTTTTTTTGAATTTCTATCTTAAATATACAAATACCGAAAAATTAGCTTAAATTGCGTCGAAATAATTGTTTAAGATAAAAAAGATACTAAAATCGAGTACAAGTAAAAAAAAAATAATTGCATAAAACAATTTATAATTTGTTTTTTACAATTATTTTATATAACTTCATATTATATTTAAAAACAATTTTTTTCAAATTTTTTCCTTGCAGATTTTTCGCCAATTGGAACGTCCAGCAGAGGTAGCACGACTACAATTTCTCAAAGATACTGTAAAAGTGCAACGTGAGCGTTTCATGAATTCGATATTAAATAATACCGATGTACATAATTTGGATCAATTGCTGCGTTTTGAATTGGCCAAATATGAAGCGGTGTGTAAACTCGAACAGATACTATAAAAAATGTTATTGGTTGCTAATCCTTAAGCATAAAAAAATAAGAAAAATGTTAACTTTGGTCGAACCGAAGCTCAAATACACAACACATCTGGGTTTAGTTTATTTTTCATTATCAGCTCGACTCGCTAGCTAGTCTCGTCGTGCTGATCAAGAATATATATATATATATATACTTAATAGCGTCTATGATGTCTTTATTAATACGTTACAAACTTTCTGACATAATGAAAATACTCTTCATAAAAATCAGACAGACAGACAGTAATAAACAATATGTTGCAAATAGTAGAAGCAGCAGCTTAGATTGAATTTTATTTTATTTTATGTGTTGTTATTTTATTTTTATGTTGTTATACAATTTTGAAAAAGTATCTTAATGCGTGCAGCACTTCAGTATAAATTTGTATCTTTAGCTGTGTGCAGCCATAAAAAAAGTCATTGATGAGTGATATTATTTTTGTTGTTGTTGTTTTTACATTTAATAGAATAGAGTCACACTTCTATTGACGCATTATTTGAAGTATTTTAAAGATATCAATTTATTTTTCTGCTCAATTAGTTAAGCGTAGCAAATTTTTATAGCATTCTCAAGCGTCTGTCCTGTCGTCATGTCTATTGTATTAAATCTGAGTGAGTGTACGAGTATTACGTAAATTAGAAAAGCAATTAAGTAAAATTGAGTGTAAGAGAGAGAGAGAGAGTAGAGAGAGAGAGTAGTAGTTTAGCTGAACTATACTAAAGTAGTAGTAGTAGTGTGCACGAACATAAAATTGTTGTTGTCCTTTGCTTGAAATTAATTACTTTGCTGCTCTCGGCTATCGAGTTTAAATTGAGAAAATAAACGTAAAATAAATTTGATTAAGTTGAATTCTTGTTAAATGAAACGTTAAATAACTGAGATACTCATAGGAATCGTAGTGTCGTACGGACAGTCGCATGGACAGTTTGACATGATTGTATATACTTACACATACATATATACAAAATGTTGTCTTACAGCAAATTATTCGCCTTGGCAGCAACACAGAATTTCGCAAAAGATTGTACTGGGATTCTAATCTTGCGAATATCTCTCAAGAACTGATACTCCTGACGTTGCGGCAGTCATTCGCGCTGACATATTCCTTTAATCAGGTTGACGTTTTGCTCATAAACTCTTTTTGCCGTAACCTCTGCATACATTCGAAGCAGCTAATCAGTTCTGGACAATTATTTTTATTGAATGTTCGTGACTATGTCGTGGGCATACGGTAGTCATTACCAACTCTGACTGATCCAAAGTTTTTTCCAAAGAAACTTCTTCTCAAACACTTCCGTCTTATTCAATTCTCTGACAATGCCATCAAGACAATCATTGTAGAGTTTAATTTATGTTCAGTCCAGAACCCTACTGCAAAGTACTGCATACTTCTAAGGAACTCTTCGCCGTCGGTTCTTAATAACTTAGCGGTTAGCTCATCTGCGTCAATCGCTTTTATGTTTTAGTGTCTTCGCATCGATCTAATTCTCGCCTAGTTCTCTAGTTCTTTACTTCCCCCGTTCTCGCCTCCTTCATTATATAAAAGATTCCTAGACATATTTTACCATGCTCCCAGGTTTATTTTTACAGAAAGCAGCTTCTGACTTATAAACTTAGGTAATATGCTTGATTTTTTGAATAGTATCCTCGAGTCTCAAACACTATTTTCAAGTCTCTCTTTTTTTATTTTGTCTCCTGTTTCTTCGATTCTCCTGATAACATGCTTGCAGCGTTCGTGTTTTTTTTTTTTTTCAAAATTCTATATATAATTTGTTATATTTTTCAAGTTTTAAAGTATTAACTAAAACATATTCACATTATATAAGTATGTACGCGATTGTGCACTTTGAATACTAAATGCAAAATGGAAACCGAGCTAATTAAAGCCCGACAGGAAAATTGCATAATTTATGCATAGCACAGTGTGACAACATTATATACTGTGAAATGAGATAGCAACTACCTACATATTAACATAATATATTCATTCCATCCACAGGCTGTACAGGAAGCTGCTGAAGGTGGTCTACTAATTGTGGCCGATAAAGACTTTCCAGAGCCATACGAGCGCTGGAGCATACTACAAGCTGTGTTCTTCTCATCAACTGTGTTAACAACAATAGGTATACATATACATATACACATACCTACATACATATATAGTATATACAATATATATATATATAACATAACACTCAATGGCCCCTAGGTTATGGCAATATTGTGCCTGTGACAAATGGTGGACGCGCATTTTGCATTTGCTTTGCACTAATTGGCATACCCTTCACGCTGACGGTCATTGCCGATTGGGGTCGTCTGTTTGCGACTGCTGTATCTGTCTTTGGCAAGCATATGCCAAGTAAGTTATTGCTTTTTGTTACTCAAAATAATAACAAAAAAAAAAAATTGTAAAAATTGTTTTTTTTTTTTTTTTTTTTTGTAGAATCTCCAAAGTTTACCAAATTCATTGGCAAAACGTGGTTCTATGCCATTTTGGCTGTTGGTTTTTTGGGCGTTTATCTTGCGATTGGCGCTGGTTTGCTATTGCTATGGGAGGACGATTGGACATTTTTTGATGGTTTTTATTTTTGTTTCATAACAATGACGACAATTGGTTTTGGAGATTTAGTGCCGAGTAAGTTGCTTCTTTGTTTTTATTGTTTTTCAATTAAAATTAATAAAATTTCATTTTATTTTAGAGAAACCAAATTATATGCTACTTTGCACTTTGTATATACTTATTGGACTGGCGCTAACTTCAACGATAATCGAGTTGGTGCGTCGTCAGTATGCAACCAGTTGGGCTAAGTTGCAAGTATAAAAAAAAAAAATTTTTAAATATAATATTTTTTTTTTTTTTATTTATTATTTTTGTTTTTGTTTTAGGAACTATCTGGTCCCATGGCCGAAACATTGCGTCGCTTAGGCGAGACAGCAGGCACCGGACTGGATTATAGTGCGCTGCAAAAAGTTTTGACGGTACGTGTGTGTGTGTGTGTGTTTGTGTGTGTATGCATTTGTCAACTTAAGTAATTAATTGTTGCATTCAAAACATTGCCAAACGAAACGCAACGCAGTGCTACATGCTGACATTGCGTATACAACGTGCAACTCATGTGTGCAATTATAAATAATTATTATATTACTACACATACATCCTGTCTACTTATAAATATTTTTTTTCTTTTGTTTTTGGGTTAATGCTCCTAGAGTAGGATGCAAATACTTTGCCAAAAAACAAAGAAGAACAAAAAAGTTAGATTATTACAATCGAGTAAGCTCGACTAAGAGATATGCTGTAACCAGTCCACTGTTTCATTGTAGAATGGACTCAAAAGGATTAAAAGTTTAACCGAAGCTCAAATACCCGCCACACGAAACATTAATTAGTTCATGTATGATTATCAGTGACATAGAATATATTCCTCAAATAGGATGGGTGGGGACAACTCATGTTGGGCTCAAATTAAAATTAAATTATAATTTTTGGCCTATATTGATATTTTTCATTTGGAGAATCATAACCATAATTTGTACTAAATTGAAACTCCTAGAAGAAACAAAAAAGTTTTTATGAAAAAAACCCAAAATTTTGGGGAAGATTTGTATGGGGTATATTTGTCCCTTAAAATGGGACTAAAGAAAAACCATTTGTAATTGTCCAATTAACGGTTCAGAAGAGTCTAAGTCTGAAATGTGCTAGCCTTATATATTATAGTCTCCGAGATAAACGTTTTCATATGGCAGACAGAATGACAGACGGACAGGCGGACGAACAGACATAGCTATCATTGCTGATCAACAAAAAATATACTTTATTTGGTCTACCATGCCACCTGTAACATACACTTTGTGTATTGAGTATAAAAATAATGTTAAATTCTGAAAGCAAACGATTTGGCGCATTTCGTTCGTTTGCTGCATATGCTGTGGCGTGTTTTTCAGTTAAATGAAAGATGTGTTATGCGATTTTATATAATAAAAAAAAATTATTTTTACCATTTTTTGTTAACATTGTTTTGTTTTACAGGTTTCAATGCCCAAATGGAATACAAACAAAAAGAACGCCAACGATACAGATATTGCGGCGCTTGAGGCTATAACGAATGCAATACTTCGTGAAGTTAAAGAAGCACAGAATAACAAGCCAAAAGTCTTGCAAATTGTTATTTACGAGTCATCGGTGTAAAAAAAAAAAAAACTAAAATAAATAATTATAATTTTTTTTTTAATTCACTTCGACTGTATTTGACTGCAAGTAAAGCGTTAGAAAAATAATAAAAAATATATCAAAACAAATGATTAAATAAAAAACTGAACAATTTTCATAGCATACTTCTAGGCATTTATTAATTAATTTAAATAAAACAATTTAAATATTAAATGAATAAATGAATAAAAAAAAAATAATAATAATAATATAATTAAACTTTATAATTTGGCATGCACACATCTCAAATGATTAAAATACATACAAAAATTATTCTAATGAAAAAATATGCTGCCTATATATACTATATATGTATAAATAAACTATTAAAAAATATATAAACAATACATAATCAAAATATAATATGTATACATACTTATATATATGTTTATATATATATACAATATATATATATATATTTTTTTTGTCAGCAACATTTATAGCTAGTCAAATATTTCACTTTATAACTTTAACTTAATGATTAGTATTTAAGTAAATTATTGTAAATTTTTTAAGTTATTTGTTTTTATTGTAAAATATATTTTATGTATGTATGTGTATATTTGACTTCCATTAGTGTCGCAAAATCTCTTTGCATATAAGTAAGAAATATTCGAATATAAGAAAATTAAATTGATTAGAATAATATTGCTCATACGTACTACATACTCGTATAATACATCACTTTTATCGAAATATGCAGTAAAATGCGTTTGATTGATGAAAGTATTCCATGCGCAAGCATCAAATATGTTTATGTCTATGTAATTTTCTGAGTGTGCGTGTGTGTGTGTGTTTGTTCGTATGTGCATATTTTAAGTTTAATGAAAAAAAAAAAAAAGAAATTTAGTTAAATTAAATATCAGCCTTATGCAGTTAGGCAAAATCAAAGAAATAAAGACGACAATTTTATACAATAAAATTTTTTTGTTTTTTTAACTGTTATAATTTTATTGGTAATAGATCTACATAATCAGAAGACTAGGCGGTAGAAGATTTCTTCTGGTACAGCTGGATATCCATGATAGACCTATTTTCATACTCTTCGTATTGTCAGACTGCCATAGAGGCGCTGAGAAATCACGCCATAACAAATCAAAGCTAGTGACTTGTCTTCTTTATGTCCCATCCAAACTCCGTTCTTCGTTAACTGAACTGAAGATCGACTTTGGCCAATCATATAACATATTATATATAATAATGTCCTGAACGAGAATTGTGGTATTAAAGCTTTGTCTCAACGCTAATTGCGTATAATTTTTCAATTAAGCATGATGCAAATATGACAAGTGGTGTATTTGTACTCTGTCTTTTCTATATTTGTTTCTCTTGTCTCTTTAAGTTGTCAGTTTGGCATTACAAAACTTTTTCTTTTTCTTCTTCGTATTTCTCATAGGGATATATGTATATATATAAGTGGCACAACAGCCGATTGTCGGCCTTGGCATCACATAAGATTCGGCACCAGCGGTTGTAATCCAGTGCCTCATCATACATCATGTTTGATATCAAACATGCTTACCAGCAAAATGTTTGTATATTTTGTTTGTATATATATTGCTTATGTTTGTTATATTTTTTTTCAGCCTGAAAGTATGCCACTACTTTTTAGTTTTATTAAAAATGTTCTAATGCCTTTCTGATCGTCCCTGGAGATAGTGTCAAACATGCTTTTAAAAATGTTAGATATCAAACATGTGCAAAGCATCACTAGGCGTCAAACATGTTTGATGATATACATGCTGCATCACAACCATTATTTTATCATCAAACATGTTTGCAAACATGATTCTGTACGCATCTCAATTAGCTCCAAACAAGTTCGTTCATGCACCCTAACTAGCATCGAGCATGAGCGACTTGCAGCGAACATGCTCGCTGTATACTGTATTTGCATACATTTGCATACATTGCTCATTGATTTGACATCAAACATTTACAACGACGTACAAAGCAATAAATAATAAATAACCACCACCCAGGTTTTTCGTTTCATTTAAATAATGTGTATTTTGGATTCTTATAATCGATTTAATAATTATGTTTTGTTTAGCATGTGACATAATGGACTTCTTCAAGCTTTTTTTTCATGGTTTTTGTTACAACAAAATCTCGAGAGTGTTCATCGTAATTTCACAGTACCAAGAGCTATTTTTTGACTGAGCCCCCGATCAATATATTTCAAGCAAATATAAGAAGTTTTAAAAATGTATGTTTTTTGAATCTTCCCCACATCCTCAAAGGTGTTTTCAACCATTAAATTTGGACCTTTGCCGATATAGAAATACGTGCCTATTTTTTTCCGAACTCAGTCAAATAACCATAGTTTCGTTAAGATCTGTGAGTATCACTTGGGTAGCTTTACTTGTAAGACAAGCACAAGATTTTTCTTTAATTGAAAAACTTTGCTTAAAAGCTAAACAAAACAAAACTGAATCACAGTTTTTTTTTGCTATGCTTTAAGCTTGTAAAAATTTCACGACGAGCGAAAGTTTTTCAAATACATACAATAGAAACCAGATGTATCTATTGACAGTGTAGTGTATGTCTGTCTTTTTTTGTTTTTTTTTTTTTTTTTTTTGCATAAAATATATTCAAAGTTAGTTTGAGATCGGACTTACGCTAAGCCTGTTGGTCTGAGTTGTCTAAATGTTCAAGGAAACATATTAAAAAAAAAAAAAACAGTTTCATTTACTTTAAGTCACTCTCTCTCTCTGCATATCTATAAAACTCTCATTTGATAATACGCTCTCTTTCTCTCTCTTCAATCTTTTTTGCTCAATTACAACAGTGGCCTTTCGTATTTTTGGCTATAAATGTGTCGCCTAATGGAAAAGCGCATCTATTTTTGTTAGAGCATTAGATACATTGTGGATGCGAACGCGTTCGCGTACGGATAGTAATTGTCATTGTATCTCGGATATAACTAGAGCGCGCCGTGCTATCACAAAAAAAAAAAATAATAAAAAATAACGAAACTTGTCAACTTAATTTTTTTTCGAATTCGAGTTTATAGATTCATAGATTTAAATCTACATATCTTGCAAAGTGTCTTATCATAATCTAGACTGAGCGTCATGTACTAAATTCTACATAAAAACGGAACAAATACTTCAACCTAATCTTCTAGCTACTTACAATAAAAAAAAAAAAAAACAGGTCCAAAAAGTTAAATAAATAATTTTTTTTTTAAAGCAAAATGACATTGGAAGTGTTAAAAGATCCCGCGTTAATTTCGCCAAGTAGCGTTTTCTATTTTCTTTTGCTGCCCACAGTGCTGTTGTGGTTCGTTTATTGGCGTCTATCGCGTTCTCATCTTTATACACTGGCAGCACGTTTGCCAGGACCGCGTGGACTGCCTATAGTTGGGCATCTATTCGATGTTGTGGGACCTGCTTCGTGTACGTTTTTTTTTTCTTGCTATATTATTATTATATTTTTTTTTTTTAAGTGTTGTGTCCTTATTTGAATATAATTTTTATTTTTTTTTTTTTTTTTTTTTTTGTTTTTTAAATTTTTTTTTATATGCAGCTGTTTTTAAAACAGTCATTCGCAAGAGCGCCGAATTCGAGCATGTTGCTAAAATGTGGATCGGACCCAAGTTGGTTGTGTTCATTTACGATCCGCGTGATGTTGAGATACTGCTCAGTAGTCATGTATATATTGACAAAGCATCCGAGTACAAATTCTTTAAACCTTGGCTAGGTGATGGTCTATTAATTAGTACAGGTAAGCCTACGATAGTCGTAAAATATTTTTTTATTATTTATAAAATGATTAAATTATTAACGCGTTGCAATGAAAATGTCAAAAGCATAAAATTTAAATTACATTTATGAAAGCATAAATTAATTAAGCAATTTATAAGTATGACAAGTAACAATTTAACTTTTTTATGATCTATAATAAAAAAAATGAATTACGAGCAAAATAAGCTAAAGATGCACAGTCGGAAAGTATCTTTCCTTGATGATATACCATACCGAAGGCAGCAGCATAAATGTCATTAATGACATGTTCATGCATGATATGTCTTGCAGGACTTTATGCATGACATATCTGCAGAACTTTATGCATGACACGTTTTGCACTACTTCTTGCATGACATCATCTTGCAGGACTTCATTTAAGACATACCTTGCAGGACTTCATGCATGACATATCTTGTACGACTTCATGTAGAACTTGCAGGACTTCATGCATGAAATGTCTTGTAACACTTCTTGTGTGTTTGTCATGGTTGTGTCTTATATCACTTTTATTACATATCGTCAAGCAGTCACTAGTTACCATTTCATCAAGGAAAAATGACTCTGCTGATTACATTCTCAAGATACAGATACATCTACACATCCATATGTATCTATGTTGTATCTTGAAGTGATTTTTAAGTCAAATTGTATTTATTTGAAATAATTTAATTCTCAATGAAATTGTTTGAAGCCTTATTGTGGCCTTAAAAAGTATTCGAGGTATGCCTTTAAGCTTAGAATTAAAATTTAACCTCACAAATTCATTCGTTTTTTTTTTCTTTTGTATGCTTTTATGTATCTACACTGACACACACATACATATATACATATATATACTATATAATAATGGACTTCTATTCCAGGTCAAAAATGGCGTTCACATCGTAAGCTAATCGCACCAACATTCCATTTGAATGTCTTAAAGAGTTTTATTGAATTGTTTAACGAGAACTCACGCAACGTTGTACGCAAACTGCGTGCGGAGGGTGGTAAAACATTTGATTGTCATGATTATATGAGCGAGGCAACAGTCGAGATTCTATTGGGTAAGTGTTTATCGTTTTGTAGCATTATAGACCCATGAGATATGTCCACGCACATCTAATAGTAGTTGCTATTGTGCAAAATAAAATAAAATAGAATTTATCTTTTTTTTTTTTTTTTTTTTTTTGAAAAGATTTTCTATTATTTGTGTCGTGTGTACGTTTGCTTTTGTTGTTCTTTTCGTCGTTGTGATTTACTTGACAATGCATAATTAAGCTTAGACCCATTTCCCTATATAAGCATTATACATACACATATATGCTTTTTGTATTCTACGAGATACACGTAAATATTTAAATGCTATAACTAGTTTAGATACATACATATAGTATGTGTACTATTGTATGTACAAATATGTCGCGACATGTGCCTAGCGAAAGTGATAAAAGTTTAGATGCGTATACAATTTAAGCAGATCGTCCGTCTTATTTGCAAAAAAAAAATTTTTTTTCTAATTTTAAGAGATTTTTTTTTGCCAAAATTCTTATCGGTTCATCAGAGAAATTACCTTTCAGCGCAATCATTTAAAATATTCAAACAGAATTTATGTTGGTATTCTTTCTTAGAATTGTCTATATTTGTAATAGATTATAGCAAAGGAATAAACGGTGCTTCCTCCAAATATCAAAATTGTATGGAAATTAATTTTTTACAACATTTTTTAAGGAATGTTCTAATTTCGAAAATAAAAAGACTCGTATTTTTCTTTTTTATAAATCAGCTTCAAATTTACAAAGTTGGGTTTTTAAAGCTCTGTAATGTTTTTTGAATAGTTCAGAAGTTGTGTTTCTCAGAATTTCCGTATAACTTTGCCATTGCCATTTTTGATGAATTTTTAATAAAAATTCAAGCGAAGTAGTCTCTTTTCGATAGCCTTATACTTCCATAATATACTTGTAGCTGTGGTAACCACTTTCATTCAATTCAATTCGGTCAACTTTTTAGGTAGTTTCGACGAATCGTCTTTACAGCAAAAGTAGTTTTGCAAAATTGTTACGCAATTGTATCTGCGCATGCGCATGTGCATGTGCAGCTACGAGTATGACAAGTAAAAATGCCTGTTTTCCCATTATAGACTCTTTTCATTGGCCTACAAACTTTCCGCTTTATAATATTGTAAGATGATGGTGATGATGTTGCTGCCTAGTGCATGCATTGTTGCTATTTTTTTTTTTTTATTTTTTTATATGTTTTTTGCTGCAATTTGTCTGTCTCGATTAAAACTTGTTAGCGGCCAAAAAAAAATATATTTGTATTTAAATATAAACAAACGCCTTAGACCCCATGTCTCGGTGTGTTGTGTCGCAGAAAGTAGTGAAAAACTTTCAGGCAACAGCAAAATTGTTATGCAATTTTCTTTGCTTATTGCAATCGTCATTGTGGCTGGCTTTGACAAATGTTTTTTTTTTTTTTCATTTTCATTTTCATTTTTTTATTTTTTTTGGCTTAGTTGGTCAATTTTTATCGTTATAAACAAATGCCGCATTTATATGCAAGCAATATAATTTAGATATGTATGTGTGTGTGTGTGTGTGTATGTATGTATGCATACCTTTTGCAATGCAATGCAATTTCTAAAAGATAAAAGATAAAATAAAAAGAGAAAAACAACAATAACAACAATAACAAAAAAAAGATATTGTATATTTTTATTGCTAATTGCAACCATTTTAGTTTAGCTACACCGGCGCATCGCATCGCATCCATAAGCGTTTTTAATGTCCACGTGCATGTCGCATTCAAATTTTCGGTATTTAATTTTTTAATAGCATTTTTCCTGACGTATTCCATATTCCGTATTCGTATACATTTTGATTACAGCATACATATTTACGTAGTATTTTTTGATTGTTTTTGTTTCTTCATTGATCCATTTTGGCAAATTGACAATACAGTATGATATGAAGGCGGTTACGATGTATACGATGTATACGACATTAATTATTACCTAATCTAAATAACTAACATCGAATATGGTATGTTAGATCCGATTCCCCAAACTCAGAGCTATATACATATAAAGTACACACATACGTTGCATACGATACAATGTCATTAACATGCATACGGGTACACCCACCCGCGCATAGTTTCTAATTATCTATTTGATTGCTAGTTTGCGAATTCACAAAATGTATGTTATGTACACATACAATTTTATCGAGGATCATTGAAATCAAAATCAAATCAAAGTTTTAAATGAACTTTGACCCAATTTGTGTTTGCTTGGTATATTGGAGCTAAAATGGAAGATAGTCTCTGGATATTCTAAACTCCAAGTTTGAAGTAAGTCTCTCATTGTGAGACAGCTTTCTTGAAGACACAATAGATATAAAGGTTTACTTTGATATTCTAATGAACAATTTGGTCCTAAGTGTTGATAATCTTGGAATAATAATAAAAAACATTTAATAAAATAATAAAATAAAAAAGAAAAAAATTGGACACTTCTTGATTACTTAGAAAAATAGATCTCAAAAATGGAGTTTTACATTATTTTCATCAAAAATTCTGTTGTTTCGAAAAAAGTTAAATTCTTATTAAATCGTGGGTTCTCCTCGATGGCCGGACAGTTCAGCTTGATATCCAAACGATTTCAAAAAAGGAAAATTCCATAAATTGGATCAGATTTTTCACCTCGAGAGTGTATTGGCATTATAATATACCGTGTACAGCTACTTATCTTTTGTCGGTCGATATTATTATCATCATCATCATCATGATCATCATTACAATCATTATTATTATCGAAACTATGTATTGTATGTGTATGTATCTTCCGGCAACAGAACAGGTCTGTCGAGTGAATATAGTTGAATACGCTTTTGTTGTTATTTCTGTTGTTGTGATGTAAGATTACTTTTTGTTGTAGTTTTTCTAGTCTCTATTTATAGTTTTATTTCTTTCTTTCTTTTTCCTTTTTTTTTTTACTTGCATTGTGAGGCATTTAAGCGTTTTTAATGATAATTAGTTGCATGAATGGAACCGACAGAGCAGAGTTACAGCTACAACAACGACGACGACGACGCGACGATAGTGATGCATCTTTATTCCACGCCTTTCCCTCTACGACATCAGCATTATCATCATCCTCATCATCGTCGTTTTGGCTAGTCACGTAAACGAGAAAATGGCAATGATAAGCTTAAGAGCAAACGGCCAGATCAGACATTTTTAAGGAAATAAAAAGAAAGAAATTTCTCTTAAGAGTTCGGTTTACACGTTACGTTTCAGAGAAGGTTGTTGCTTTAATTTTTTTAAAAATGATAATAAGCCGTGAGTAATATTTTCGATCCTCGTAAAGGTCTTTGTTTCAAAATTTGTATATTACAGAAAAGGCTTTAAAAAAAAATCGTGGATTCTCTCCAGCCAAGGTCCACATTTCATGAATGTTCTGAAACACTTATATATATTTTTTACCGTACATTTCCACGTTTCCAAATTTCAAGATCTCGAAGATTTTTAGAGATTTTTAGTGAGAACTGGACATGATTCTAGCGGTGTTTCTGAAGAAGCATAAAAGGCATGTGCTGCTGTCTTCTTCTTTGAGTTTAAGCTCTTTTTGGGCTGTATTTCTCTTTCTGAGTCATTAACTTTCGTCTCGAAATTTACTCTTTTAAAATATTGATTGAAGCAAAGTGTTGAGCAAGCTAACTATAATAATGCGTACGAAACAATGATCAATTATCGTTGGTTGCTTTGCTTTGTTGCTAGACTAGAAACTTTTCCACGTTTTCTATGATTTATGATTCCATTGTTTTGATTTTAATTTGCAAATTTCTATGCTTACAGAAACCGCCATGGGCGTCTCAAAGAAAACTCAAGATAAATCTGGCTATGAATACGCGATGGCCGTTATGAAAATGTGCGATATTTTACATGCGCGCCATCGTAGCATATTTCTACGCAATGAATTTATCTTTACGCTTACAAAATATTACAAGGAACAAGGACGTCTGCTGAATATTATACACGGACTTACGACCAAAGTAATAAAGAGCAAAAAGGAAGCATTTGAGAAAGGTGCACGTGGTTCGCTGGCACAAAGTGAATTAAATGCCCAAAATAAACAAAATACACAAACACAATTTACAACAACAACAACTAAATTAGATAGCACCGCCTCCGCCTCGTCTTCCGATACGTCTACGACTGCTACAACGCACAAAGAGACTACAGTCGATGGCCTATCCTATGGACAATCGGCCGGTCTTAAAGATGATCTTGATATCGAAGAAAACGATGTCGGCGAAAAGAAACGTCTTGCATTTCTCGATTTAATGTTGGAGAGCGCACAAAATGGTGCACTCATAACAGATACCGAAATTAAAGAGCAAGTCGACACGATTATGTTTGAGGGTCACGATACGACCGCAGCTGGTTCGTCATTCTTTCTTTCCGTTATGGGCATACATCAGCAAATTCAGGATCGTGTCATCGCTGAGCTGGATGGTATTTTTGGTGATTCTGAGCGTCCGGCAACATTTCAGGATACACTGGAAATGAAATATTTAGAACGTTGCCTTATGGAAACGTTGCGCATGTTTCCGCCGGTACCATTGATTGCGCGCGAATTGCAAGAAGATTTAAAATTGGCCTCCGGCAATTATATAATACCGCGTGGTGCAACGGTAACCGTGGCCACCATTAAATTGCATCGAAATCCAAATGTTTATCCGAATCCAAATGTTTTCGATCCCGATAATTTTCTGCCAGAACGTCAGGCAAATCGTCATTATTACGCTTTTGTACCCTTCTCGGCTGGACCGCGCAGTTGTGTCGGTGAGTAGCAACGTTTTCGTTTTTATTTATTAAAATTTTTAATTATTGTTTTTGCTGTTTTGTGTTGTGTTTTAGGTCGCAAATATGCAATGCTCAAGCTGAAAATATTGCTGTCGACTATATTGCGAAATTATCGCGTATACTCTGACCTCACTGAAGCCGATTTTAAACTGCAGGCGGATATCATACTAAAGCGTGAGGAGGGTTTCCGTGTACGTCTACAGCCGAGAAAGCCAATGACCAAAAAGTCGTCTGTCTCGGTCTCGGTGTCGTCGCCGTCGTCGTCGTCGCAAAATTCATAATCATAATTCTGTTTTTAGTTTAAATTTGTAATGGTTCTTTTTTTTTTTTTTTTTTTGTACAATGTTAACAAGTGATAGTTCTGTTCTGGTTAATGATGAATACATACATACATATAGTACGTACTGGTACATATATTTGAAGTGGTATAATTATTGTTTTATAATTGGTTATGGAGAGACAGCTACGTTAAAGATAACAAAAGTTGCATTTATCTAAATAAAAAAAATAAATATTGCAAATTCAAACTGTACTATTCAATACAAGTGTCTGTATGTCAGTCTGTCTTTCTATTTATATTTTTGTCTTGGTTTTTTTTTTTTTTACATAAATATCAAATCTCATAATAAAAAAATTATTAAAAAAAATTTAATGTTTTTTTTTTTAAATGTTGGAGCATTTATCTAGGTTTTATATGAAATAGTTAAACGTACGCAGCCAGACGTTTTCTGTTAAAGGCTTGACCAGAAGTTGCTGACAGTGCATGGCTGTATTCTCATCAAATAATGCGTTCACCGGCATTAAAATGTTATTCGAAACTACTGCGCTCCAGGGGACTCACGAGAGCGAATTCAAACAACCGACTGCTTAGAACTAGTGCTTTGCTCTAGCACTTGATTTTCAAAAACTCTTGAAAAAACATACACAGTCGTAGGAGGAGTAGATCCAACAACTTCTATTTTTTTAAGTCCGACAAAAAGGTAGTCTCCGCGCGGTCCGACGACGAAGTGTTCTATACCGAAGCATTGAATTCAATTTAGATGCACAAATTTCTGCAACTTACTCTTGAACGCTGCGCACAAATACATTTGTTTTCGTGGACCGAAAGTCTGTAATTTGACGTGAATAATTTTCAACAATTGCTGACACCATTATGGGAAAAATTTTAAACAAGTGGGTGGCAGAGATATCGAAGAATTGTTACACGCTTTTTAATATATAAGTCTATTAAAAATTAGTAACCGGAGAGTCTAATCGAGCTGCACAAAAAATTTAAAAGTCAATAAAAAAAAAGTCAATAAAAGAAAAAGGAAAAAAAAAAAAAAACAATATAATACAAAAAATAATTATGAAGGAATCAATTGGAAGCTGTTTTTGTTGTAATTTTCGTAAATTACAGCAAATAACGTTCGATAACATAAATTGGTCTGCTTTCAGTGCTATCAAACGCAAAAACAGCCATTGGTCCGCGTTTTTGGTCTGTTTTTAATTATGAGGATATAGCCCTGTCAATTCCTATGTATCGCCCTGTTAATTGTTGAGCTTTGTGTGATACCCTGTGAAACTTTAACGCGAATAACCATGTATCAGCTGTTTTCGACAACGAGCACATGACCACAAATTATCTAAGTAACCTGTACAGATAATACTGCGCAGACTTGTTAGATGGTACGCATAATACTCGTTTTACTTGCACTTTTGAGCTTATAAAAATCTTCATTTTAGATTCGTGCTTCGAGCCAACAAGTTGTGTTTGCTCTTTAAAAGCTACGCAAAAGTGTTAACTTAATTTACATTAACTTGAGTTGTTTAAACGTTGTGAAATAAAGATTTAAAGCAAAGTAAGTTTCAAGGGAAACTATTAGTGACATGACACACTATATAAAATTAAATGCTAATTAATTGCAGAATTGTGAAATCAAATCGAGAGCTGCTAGTATTTCTTTTTTTTTTTTTTTAATTTAAATTATTTTTTTTTTTTTTTGTAATAGTGTAAATGAAAAGAAATAAATTGAGATGCCGTTGTTGCCGGTGTAGTATATGCAGAGCTATTTAATGTGTTTGTTGTTGTTTTTACTTTGATTATGTTTTTTTTTTGTAAGTTTTTTTTATAGTGTATGTGTATATGTATGTATGTATGTGCAAAGAACTTTGTAGAAACGTTTCAAATAGAATTTTGCAAATAAGAAAAAAAAAAAAAGCAACTAGCGCTTCCGCAAGACGCGCCATGACGTTGTATAAAACGCCGGCATCTTGTTTTTCAACGTGAATACCGGCAGACGTATGATGCTGCACGTCTTTGGCGCTCTTCTTTCTTTTTTTCAGCTTTTTTTCGCTATTTTAATTTTGCGCAGAGGCTGTATAATTATTATAAAAAAGGGCAAAACCAGTTTATAGTATATTTTATTAACTTTATTGCATAACTAATACTTTTCATCTAAATATACTATATATATTTTTTTTTAATTTCTTTACACTTTTTTGTTTTTTTGTTTTTAGATGCCACAATTGCAAAAGCCCGCTCCCAGCTTTGCCGGTACCGCTGTCTCGAATGGCGTTTTCAAGGACATCAAACTGAGCGACTACAAAGGCAAATACCTTGTTATCTTTTTCTATCCGCTTGATTTTACCTTTGTCTGCCCAACTGAGATTATTGCATACTCGGAACGTGCTTCCGAATTTCGTGATATTAATTGCGAAGTTATTGGCTGCTCCACCGATAGCCAATTCACGCATTTGGCCTGGATTAATACGCCACGTAAACAAGGTGGTCTCGGCGAAATGAACATTCCATTGTTAGCCGATAAATCGATGCGTATTGCACGTGATTATGGTGTACTCGATGAGGAGACTGGCATACCATTCCGTGGACTCTTCATTATCGATGATAAGCAAAACCTGCGTCAGATTACAATTAACGATTTGCCCGTTGGACGCAGCGTTGATGAAACTTTACGTTTAGTTCAGGCATTCCAATATACCGATAAATTCGGTGAGGTTTGCCCAGCTAACTGGAAACCTGGTCAAAAGACCATGGTTGCTGATCCAAGCAAATCAAAGGAATATTTTGCTCAGACCGCATAAACAGTTTCTCTCTCGCTCTTACGCTCTCTCTCTAACATATATATAATATCAGATGATGAAGCAGAAAAAGCATTAGAGGCGGTTTATGGCGGCACAACTTCATTGGTGGCTCTGGTAGTCCTCCTTGTTGTTGTTTAAGAAAAATAATAATTTATAAAAATATCACTCACACACACACACAAACACTACTATTAGAGTTGATATATATGCATACATATGTTGTGTTTAACTTTATCTTTTAAAGTTAAAGAAACACAAACACACACAGAAACACAAAATTATTAATTACATTCACTTAAATTAAAAAACAAAAAGAGAATAATTAGCATGTAGTTTCATAAATGTATTTTACTGTGTACGCCGCCTTATTTTATCTTTCTACAATATTCTATAAGTTTGGCAATTAAACATTTACAATTTTGCCCAAATACTACAAATAAGGCTAAATACACAGGCAAAGACAAGACATACACCAAAATACACGAATCAGGGTTTAATACCATAATTACATAGACACCACACATATTTATATGTACACAAAATGTATTTGTTGCGGTTAACGTAACTAAAAAATTAATTTGCCACAATAAAGTTTATTCGAAAAAAAAAACCACTCGTATACGTTTGTATTAAAAGGAAAAAAAAAATAATAATACTCATAAATAAAATTAGCGAACGTCTGACTGCCTGCCTTTCACAGCTCACGTGTAATTCAAGTGCGTAATTTAGTATTGGCGTCGATGAGCATTTATTTTGTTGCTTATCATTAATGTGAAAAAATTATTCAATTAAACGAGGCAACAAATTTGAAATTGGTTACCACCGGCAAGCGATATACGGCAAAAAAGATCGTAACACAATACTCAGCATAGCTAATTCGAACTCTTTTCAAAATCAAATCAAAGATAAGCAAAATATTCGAAAAGTATATTTTGTGAAATTCGTAAAATGAGTCGTCGACATTGAGATACACTGCAAACAATTTGAAAGAGCAATACTGAACCACACCACCTCCACCAACGATAATTATTAACTTTAAATGCGGTTTCATAACCTTTGAAGTAAAGTAATATTTTTAAATTATACGTTGATTCTGAATTTCTTTGGTCAAAAATTCCAGCAAAACAAAAATGTTATTTTGTGACATACATGTAAGCCTTCTCTAGCAATTTTAGCTCTTTAAGAGAGACACAGACAGATAGACAGACAAAATGTCTGTCTAGCATTAAATAAATCAAAGCGTTTCATTGCGTTCAGCATAAATATATAGATTTTATCTGATCTGATCTTTGATCTGTGTTTCGTTTTGCTATATTGTACATCTGTAAATCATGCGCACTTATTTTTTGTGTACTTTACATTTTTTCAAGCAAAACTTAAAGAAAAGATCGTCGTCGTCAGTGTTGATTCAAACAAGTTTCTTTTTTTTATTCTCTGCGATGCTAAATTCAATGCCGCAGCTACAAAGCGGTTCTTTTTCGGTTAAAAGTAAAAAAAAAGGAAAAATGTTAATATAGGTGGAACCGAAGTTCAAATAACCGCTACATCTGGGTTTAGTTTATTTTCGACTATCAATGATTTTGGCAAAATTTGTAGAATGGATAGCTTGGAGTCAATAATTCGTAAATCAATAAACCAAAGTTTGGCACAATAATGCGGTAAAATTTTAAGCTAAGGAATTAATAATGAACACTTTCTTGAAAAACAAATTAGTGACTTTGTATGAAGGCTATATGTTTATCAGTAGTGTATACATAGGATGGCATTAGAAATAATTCTAGCGCATTTGAAGAGAATACAATCATTTGAAAATGGGCGAAAAAATTCGTAAGGGGTCTATAAATAAAAATGGGCGTAACACCTTGGTTTTGCCATTGGATGACATAAGAAGTATTTTTACCCCATTTAGAGTGAAAACATTCATTAATAATATCTATTTTCATACAAAAAAAAAAAAAAAAAAACATTTGTATGGGGGTTACCTTAAAATGGACGGGGTACTTTGAATTAAACACCTGAACTGCCTAGGACTGAGAAAAGCTTAAGTTTCGAATTTCAGGTTATTATCTTTAAAACTAAGCGAATGAAACGCATAAATACAGACGAATAGACCAGACTAGATCGACTTGTCTCGTCGTGCTGATCAAGACTCCTTTAATGCGTTATAAACTTTCTGACAAAATAAAATACCCTTCACACTATGTGTGGCAGGCAGGTATAAAAAAAATTACTGCTTAGGTTTGTATGGGCGCTATAGTAACTGAATTCAACATTGCTAAATTCTTGTCTTTTTTTTTTGCAAGACTCTGACGTGTCATTGGAGAGCAGACATGTTTTTGCTTTTACCTGAAGTGACGTGAATCGTTTATGTTCGTTTTCTGCTAGAGCTTTCTTTGCTTTTCTTGAATACATTTACAATCACGTAGCTAAAAATTTAAACAGCTGTCTGTCTATTTCTGCAACTCTTTTGCCATTTTTTTTGTTCATATACATATACTCGTACTATACATAAATTTCGTATCTGCGACGATTTAATCTTTTAAGTCCTACCCTTGAATGGTTACCTTTTTTTATTCGCTTAGTTACACATTTATCTATCTAACTTATTGAATAAAATTTATAGTATATATTTATATATAAACTACCACAAAAAAAAAAAAAAAACTACAGAAAAATGTGTGAAAAATTATTTATAATTTTTTTTTTTATATAAATAACTAGCTGAAATATCCGGTTTAGCTCGTATGTTGAAAAAATGTTCATCGCCCATTATTCCAAGACGATATTTGACCTATGAACGACTTCTGATTAATAAGTACCGAATGTAATAATTTCATAAAAACCAATTGAATAGTTTTAACGCATGTATACACGATATAGATAGTTGATACATATTTATATAGCATATACAATATATTTGGTACACACAGATCAGATCCATTATAACTTACAGACCCAATATAAGCTCACCTTACATTTTTTTTTATTTTTTCAAGAAAAATATTGTTTTATGTGCATTTTTAGCTTAAAATTTTACATATATGCGTCTTATTTGAGCCCCAACATGAGTTGTCCCCACCCAACACCTTTGAAGAATATAATCTACCTCACTGATGATCTTACATAAACTAATTAAAGGTTCGTTTGGTGGGTATTTGTGCTTCGGTGCTACCAAAGTTAACGTTTTTTATTGTTTTTTTTTTTTTGCAATCGCTTCGATTATTCTATTGCTACAGATACTTTCTAATATAGCAAAATATATATTTACAACAGTGGCGTCATCTTTGTCTGAGAATGGGGGGGTCTCCCAGAATTTAACTTTCAGTTTGAAGATTATCTCTTATCTTGTATTCGATAGAATATTGTAAATTGCGCTCTTTAATATTTATTAGAATAAGCAAGAATTATATTTTTTTTTTTTACACCAAAATCTGTGTCTTTGATTGTGCTTTCAGATACTCAAGGGTACCTGCCAATCAACCCTCCCACAAAACACTCAAATGACGCTCCTGATTACATACATACATGTGCATAGAAACATGATAATTTTTGTATTAAAAATTCTGTACATATGGATAAATGTATTTTTTATTAACATTTATGATTGTCGTATAATGTTAGTTCAGATATAGTACATACATACATACGTACATACATATGTGTATGTATGTATGTATCTATACAATTATTGTGGTGTTGATTCGCTTTAAAGATATTTCATAGGCGTTGTTGTTGTTGTTGCTCAGCTTTTCTTTGTGTTAACACAACTAATAACTTTTATACGTTGTAATCTTTTCAATTTCAATTATTTTGTTTTACCAACAAATATGCTGAATCACCTTACGTCTATTGATTTATTTTCGGTGCTAAATGTAAAAAAAAAAAATTAAGTGAAATTATTAAAAAAAAAAAAAAACTGACACATTTCAATGCAATTTCTTTTTTTTTTTTTTTTAATTTGTAACTTTTTAGCACTTTGAAACTTACTAAAAAAAAGTATTGATTCCCTCGTCTAAGTTTCCGTAATATTTGATCTCCCATAGCAATATTAAAAGTAGTCATCAATTAATTTTCAAGTACTTCAATTTTATCAAGATTGAAGCACAAAACTTAATCACAGTAAAAAAAAAAAAATTCATTCATAAAAAAAAAAATATATTTAAAATATTCGAAATCTAAAAACCCAGACACGAAATTGCGATAAACAAACAACTACGACAGTTGATAAAGCTTTGTGCAGAGATTAACTTCATTGGACTCTGTATACGGAACAAATCGTACAAGTATTTCGCAATAATACGTATCAGAGCAGCATGGTATGCGGTATTCTAAAGCAGCATTCATAGTACATATGTTTAAGATATGACTAATTCATTTTTTATCGCCTAAACCAAATAGTACTTGACAATTTCTATTCTTCTTTTCTGTTAAATTTGACAGTGGCGAATTTTGAACTGTAGTACTGGTATTTAAGTTCCGTTACTGATGATGAAATGACTTCAATATCATCGAAGCTGGAATTATCTTTACTACAGTTATATTTTTTTTCCTCGATAGTATAGTGTTCAGTATCCCTGCTAATCATGCTGAGAGGAGTTTGTTTAATAAAAGTCAGCTTCCAAAATTTTAAGTTTCGATTCACTTCCTTTACAAAAAATGTCTAGAAATTTCTTCATTTTCAATTAATTACTGCTAATTGCATTCTAAATTTCTGCTACTTGAGATGATAACAAGGCAAACACCGGTGACCTCGGCAGAGATCGTAACAGTAACGCTGTAAAAGAGAGATAGTTAAATAGTTCGATAGATAGACAGGCAGGCAGGCAGATAGTAATGAGTTGATTTGAGTTGACATAGAAAGCGCGATAAGCTTCGTGTTTTATTTATTATTATTATTGTTAATTTAATCAATTCACCACCATCAGTTCTCGCACTAAATTTGTTAATAAAATAACTCTACCATATATTGTATTTCAATGACCTCCAAGAGGGTCACGTGATAGAGACACCGCCTTCGACTTGACTTCAAGAAATTAGTGCCGTACCGTAGTTATTCGTTGCTTGCAGGAATTGCAAATTACCTTTGGCATGCAATAAATAGATTGATTCAATGTACGATGAATGTTGTATATTGTAGATTGATTGATTATAAATTTATAATCCATGAATAATAATAACATAGCGTCTCGATTTAATTTTACACATACTCGTAAACCACACATGTAAAAATAAAAAAAAAAAAAAAAAATTAGGCCTTTTAGGAGCATGAGAAAATGTTTTTGTTTTGCATACTTTTAGGAGTATTCTATGAAAAACCTATAATTTAACGAAATACCAAACTTTGATACTTTTAGCAACCTTAAAAAAATATTACAATATGTTTTTTGAAAAATAAAAACGTTAGATAGAATACTGATATATTATTATTGCTTAAGTGGGTATTTATACTGCTACCTAAAGAGGTATATTGTACACCCTTACTGGCTAGATTACTGATTCTAGCCCTATTCTTTGAATGAATGTAATCATTTTTATAGGTTTGGTTTTCCTAACCTGTCCTAAGGAGAGTGTGTATCCTCCTAACAATGACATCCTATTTCTGGCTGTAGCTACACATTCTGATAGAATATGGATATGTGTTTGGGGTAGCGACATAAGTCCGCGCGACACATTACGTTCGTAGTGCGGTGGAGATATGTCGTTCGTAGTTCGGCGAAGACATGTCGCTATGCCGAATTTGGATAAGTGTTTCCTCCATACTTTTTCAAAATCTACACTCCGGAGAGCTTGCTACACCCATTACATGTAGGTGTTTCCTAAGTCTGCAGTGACCTGTTAGTAGCCCTATCGTGATCCTAAGTTGGGTTCTGCCTAGCTTAACCAATGCTTTGGTAACCTTAGAGTTGAATCTCTCTATTAATAATTTGGCCTGTCGCATGCCCTGCCTTAAAAACCAGTGTTCATCCCTGGCTCGTTTTCTATCATTACGAATTGTCTCATTAATGGGACAATAAGGTTCTGGTCCTATTAGGGGAGTTGTGGCCCCTTCCTCAAATAGTGCGTCTGCTTGTTCGTTACCTGGGATGTTTGTATGCCATGGCACCCACAACAGTTGTACCCTGTTGTTTTACCCTATTACATTTAGGGTGGCTATAGCCTTAAGAACTTCCTGGCTGTGTGATAGTATTGGTATATCGCAGTTATAAATTATCGCGCAGATCTCTGCCTGGAAGATGCTAGTGTATCTAAGCAGGGATTCCCGGAGTTTAGTTCTTGGGCCAGCTACCCCTAAACCGACGCCTGCGTCGGTGAGTGATCCGTCTGTATACCACTTGGTGGTGTGTGGTTTTTATTTTGTATGCGTTTTCAGATGTTAAATTCTTCTTGCTTGACTATCTAATGGTAAAGTTTTTGTCAATATTATACCTTTTTGGTTATAATGTCCATAGGCATTGACAAAAATGATTTTATTTAAATTGTGTGAAAGTGACCATTTTGTATGTTTGTAAAGAACGACTGTAGCTCACAAATTTTGAAGAAATGCGGCATCGGCATCACAATTCTTCTTAAGAACGGAATACACTAATTCTTTTTATTTTACAGTGAAGGTTTGGGGTAAAGTCGGATACAGTTGTTCTCCTTCTGATACAGAAGATTGAAATTCCAAATTCGAACACTTTTGCTCTTACGCTTCAACTCAAACCGTCATGACTACAGCAGCAACAACGTTCACATACGTTAATGTATTTATTCCAAATTATTTAGACGGTTACCAGAAACTTTCTACTGTAAAGCGCCAAAAAAAAATCCACTTTAAATGAACTAAACACAAAAACTCTATTCGATAATATTGAACACAAGTTTATATTTCGTGTCACTTTTCAATGCTTCGCTTAGAGTAAATAAATAACAAAAAAAAAAAAAAAAAAAAAAAAAAGAGATCACAGTCAATTATTTTACAAGTTTTTTTTTTATTTGTCCATTTTATCGCGTTATTTTGTTTTGTATCGTTTGTTTGATTTTTCCTTTTCTTTTTTTAACTATTTAAATATATTTGTTATTATTTTTCTTGCTTTTTTTTTTTGTACACTACAGCAACGACGACGACGAAGACAAAAGAACGGACGACGCTACGGCAACTTAAAAGAAGAAACCGAGAATCTTGCCACCCAAATGTTTTCTTCTTGCTTCTTCGTGATCCATGATACCGCCTGATGTGGTCAACACAACATAGCCAAATTGACGTGATGGCAATAGGTTATTCGTCCATTTTTCAATATCATTGATTGGAACATCAAAACGTGGCGAAATAACGCCGCATTTATTCAGGCGACCGGTTAAATTGACAACAATCTTGCCGGAACGATGATCATCGACGATTTCGAATTCACCGATGTAGCCATGTTTCATCATGACAGTCAGGAACTTAATGATGACTTTTGAGCAAGGACGCAACAATACTTGGCGCTTGCCACGCTTTTCAGCGTTATTAATGCATTTAAGAGCATCGGCCAATACGTTCATACGCACCATGGCTGCAAGGAAAAACAAAAAAAAAAAAAAAACATTAATATTTATGTCAAGTGCAACAAAAAAAAAAATAATAATATAGTAAAACAAATCCACAATTGAAATTTAAACGATGCAGCAGAAAGTTGTATTTATTTGTTTGTTGTTGTTGTCGTTGCAATATGCACTCGAAAAAAAAAAAAAATTTATGTCAACAAAAAAAAAATTTGAGCAGCAAAAACTTTTTTTTTTTTTTTGTAAAGTCTATTTTATAATAGTAGTTTTGCAGCACTAGCATAATGTATTTAATTTATAATTGCTCTTCTCGACATTTTATTCATTTTTATTTATTATTAATTTGTTGCTTGATTGGCGCCGCTTAATATTTATGCTGCCCCTTTTTTCACGTAAAGAACACAAATAATGCAAAAATGTTATGCCTTAAAACTACTATAATAAAATTCCGTTAAAAAAATGCACGTTTTAAGGCATATTTCTTTTATTTTCATATGGATTACCTAAGATTAAAAATTTGTCAAATTTTTTAGACAAATTCACACGAACGCGAACGTATCGAGAAAGAGGATGTCCGCCATGCGTCATTTGACAGCTGTCAACATTTACAGTGTTGCATTAGCTATGGTATTTTTTAATATTTTTTTTTAAACGCGCGCCGGCGCTTGAATTTAAAAAAATATTTTGTTTAATAATAAGAAAAATTATAATTTTAAACAAATACTATTAATAAAAACGATATTAAAATTATTAAAAATTTACTATAAATAAATGTAATAAATGTAAGCGTCAGCGACGCAGCCCCAGCATATTTTTTTCAGTAAAATATTGATTTAATTAATTTTTTTTATTTTTTCATGCAATACATTTAAGAACATTTATTGCAGGCCCAAGTGGTATTCAATCCCCAAGGAGTTTGACAGAAAGCTAAGCAATGAAATCAAAAATAGTGATTTCTTCAAATGTGTTCTAAGAAATTGAAGTTTTTTTTTTTTTTTTTTGGTTTTCTTGTTTTGTATTTGCATTAATTAAAAATTAAGATCATTTTTATATTGAGAATACACATGGATATACAATATATATATATTTATATTTCCTTTTTGGCCAATTTTTTTTTTTTTTTTTTTGAGCTTAATAAAATCAAGTTTGGTAGAATATATGCAATTTCTAATTATATATAACGAAAATAAATATACACATACATACACATATATATGTATATATATATATTTATATAGAGAGGTGAAGTATGTATGTACGAAAGAGACAATAAAACATAAATAAATACCTAAGAAAATAATTTATACAATTTTTTGTTGTTTGTTTTTGTGCCAACGCCGCCGTAGCCTGCATTGTCTTAAGAGCCTGTAATAAAGACTTTATTGCTACATTAGAACAAAGAATCGTTTTAAGTCGACTCAATTTATTTTAATGTAAAGTCAATATTCAATTCAATTTTATACAATAAAGACGTCACCGTTTGTCCTTTCGCTCGCAGCACTCGCAGTAGTAATATCGTTTGCACATGAGGATACTGATGATGCTGACGTTGGCGTTGGCGTTGATATACGTTCTTGCTGTGTCCACTGCTGTGTTGAAATCGACTGTTGACGGTTGTTGGATGTATCTTTGTCCAGAACTTCGGCTTCTTTGCCTATTTCAACAATGCCCTGCATTTGTTGTGGCTTAATGTTTGCCGGCTCTCGTTGCTCCTCTAGCGCAGCAGCGGCACTATACATTATCGCATGTTGTTGTTGTTGCCGCGTTGGTGTCGCTATGCCATCGCTGCTATTGCTATTCGATGTTAAATGTATACTAACATTGCCATTGCCTTCAAGTTCATCGTCTTCATTGTCAGTTTGATTATTTTGGAATGTTACGGAAATTTCCTGTTCAGCTGCTGTTTCACATAAATTGCGTTCACTGTGTGCCGCCTGCGGCATAACAACCGGTGGCGTTGTTATCGCTGACCACCAGCTTGAGAATGCACCCTTCGCTTGAGAAATAGCACCGCCAACAGCACGACTTGTCGTATTGACAGCCTGATTGATTTTACGTCCACTTTCACTGTTCTGCATAGTTCTATAATGTAAAATATAAACATATTTCTATAGCAAAATGACTGCAAACGAATGATTTGTTGGAACTTACTGTGCTAGTTTTAACTTCATATCGGCCACTGAGAGTGTACCAGCAAATGGATGTCCCGGTGGCAAGGCATCGAAGAAACGTGGCTCCGGACGCACATCATACCATTCCTGATAGCATTGTGTACGTTTGAATGCGTTCATAAAATGCGCATTGAAGTGATCGTTATCCTTTGGTGTAGAGTCTTATAAAAAAAATTTTAAAAAAAAGGCATTATAAATGTAAATAAGCAAATTTTTTTTTTTTTACCACTGGACACCGCTGTACGCAACAAGGCTAGTATATAACCTTGAAATTGTTCACGTATCCAATATTCACTGCCTTCGGCACCCTCTTTGGGCGTTTGTACATGTTTAAGTAAGTAATCCATGTAGCGTAGATCCTCGGTAGTTAGCATCAATTGACGCCGCAATTCTGTATCATGCGTTTCCAGATTGGCTGCTTCAATGTCGACCAATGCGTCGGCTAACTGACGCTTTTGCTGAAAAGAGAACATTCGAGGTACCAATTACATAGGACAATACAGAAGGATCGCTTAGTAAGTCCATATAAGGTAGCGACAAATATGGCAAGCAAAGATTTCCGCTGGCGAATATTGAGATGGGTGCACGATATTCATCGGGATTAATGGTGCACAGTGTGGCTAAGTTAGCTAAAAGGATATTGTACAAGATACGATTTCGAAAAAAATGTTGTTACAATTGGAGCATTCAAACATGGATATACAATATTTACTCACATGCCAGTGTATCTACGCTAGCCTCGCGTGTCAACGAGTTGCTACGTTGGCCATTGCGTGAATTACTCTCCATCGTTGTTAAGTCGTCGTCACGCTGCAGTTCATCTGTTTTATTGCCTTGATCGACACCAACGCCATTTCCAACTCCACTCCCCGCTGATGACGCATGCGATTGCGAGTTATTGGTAACTGGTGAAGTGTCACCGCTGCCCCAGCACTGTGAGTCTCCAGCTGAAGCAGCCGATGAAACAAGTGTAATCTCATCCGGCGTTAGTGTTTCCGTTACGACTGCCGCCGCTGCACATAAATCACTTTCGATTGGTAACGTTGTCAACTCTTGTACAGTTGCGGCCGCTGCAGCTGCTTCACGTTGGATGGCATCCGTAAAATCGGGCATTGGCGAAAGTGGCCGTGAAGTACGTACGCATGCAACCTCCTGAAATCCCTTCTCAAGTAGACGCGGTATTAGCGAAGCAATACCCAGTATAAGCGCACACATGCCCCGGACTGGTGAACCAAAGCACACAACGCGTCGCTGCAGCAAAAATAATTTAAAGAGTATCAGTGTCTTATGGCGCCAGTGTAACACTATTTCACGCAATGAGATGCCAACGTGAAAATGACGCAACGACGTACGTCGTGTTTCATCGTCCAGCAGGCAAGCGTTCAACTGCTGATACGCCTTGACAAGTAGTTCCGTGCATGAGAAGTCACCCTGATCGAAAAATGCATCGGCAATTAGCGATAGTTTCACCTCGATATAGCCGTAGATTGGCAGACGTGCCAGAATGCAAACTGATTTTTGCACCGTGCTACGCGTGACGTCGGCGGTGCGTATTTTCAGCTGTTCAACGGAGATCTGACGATAGCAGGAAACGCCATAAATGCTTTCTGTCGGCTCAAAAAGGCTGGGCAAGTTAAAGAACACCGTGTCCTCGACAAAATTATGCGAACCATCGGGTAGCGCCAGCGTTGGCAAGTACTTCCAACCTGAGGGGCACTCATTGCGACCGCTGCTGCCGGCAATAAGTGGCGGATAGGAGAATTCCACCTGGCAGCCGAGCTTGTGATGAAAGCCGACCACTAGAATATGTAAGATCGGTGGTTTTGGCTCTGTGGTAGCCATTGAAAGATTCAATTTGAAATAATCGAATCAACCGAATGCAGTGTTTTGTTCTGTTGTGGGGGTTGGCAGGCGTTCGATATTATTTTTTTTTGTTTCACTTTTCTTTTTACTCTTCTGCTTCTTCTTCTGCTTTTAAAAATCACATTTAATGCGAACACACACAATGAACAAGGAATGAACTAAAAGTATCAGGCTTGACGACACCAAATCAAGGATAATTAATTGAATATTATTATTGTCGAATGTCTTTTTATTTTATATACGATTATGTAGACAAAAATTGTTTTTTTTTTTAAATTTTTAATGTAAAGAATTGTCTTTTTTTGCCTTGCAATAATTTTCTTAATTTTTCAGTAAATCCTTGTTTTAAACGAAAACAAATAAATTAAGGCAGTGCTGCGTTGGTTATTTTTAGTACTTTTCCAAATTATTCATTTCATTTTGCAATAATTCAACTCTTAACGATTAGCGTGGCTTATATCGTCTCCTTAAACGTGGACATCTAAGGCGCATCAGACCCTACAAGACGCTGGAAAACGTGAAAAACTTTCCGAACTTATCATTTTTATACCCGTTACACAAAGTCTGTACGTTGTGATGCGTTTTACTCAGAATGTTTTTAAGATATTGACACGAAACTTTAAACTTAAGCTTTTCTTGCTTCTAGGCAGCTTGTATGTCAGGATCAAGGTGTCACGCCCATTTTTAGATATAGTCCCCATACAAATCTACCGCCCATTTTCGAATTTTTGTATGAAAATAGGTATTATTTATGCATGTTTTTACTACAAATCGGGTAAAAACTTGATACCACCACCCACTCAAACAGGATACAATGGTGAATTAAGTTGGCTAAAGTGGCTGCCTGCGGATACCAAAGAAACCATACTCAAAGGTGGTTACTATACAGTGGTGCCCAGCGCAGGACAACGCATTATTACATTGAACAGCATGGACTGTTATCTTTTCAATTGCTCGCTTTTCTATAATGGATCCATTGCACAGGAACAACTAAACTGGCTGCATGCAAAGCTACGCACTGCTTAAGCGCGTGGCGAATATGTACACATATTATCATACATACCATTGGGTGACCCGACTTTTGGCGTAATTTTAATGGGCATGCACACAAGGATGAAATGAATGTGCATTGTACAAATAAAGGACATGAAATTTCAGTTTCCTGGAAAGGGGGTGTTTCCACTAACTACACTAAAAAGAAAAATATATATATATAATTCATATATAATTCATTCAATACTCGTACATTTAATCTGATCTGATCTGATTTAAATTATGCAATATTGCTCAATATTATTTCGTATTATTTTAAATAATTACGATGATTAGACTTAAGTTTTGGAGAAAACAATTAAATTCAGTTGTTTCCCATAGCAGCATCATCGTTTGTCAATGCAAAATGCACTTCAGCAGTCAATTATACAATTTTTTGGACGAAATCGAAAGTGTTAATTTTAGTTAAGAACACCTTGGTGTGTGTGTGTGTGTGTGGGGAAGGGCAGGGTGCTAGAGTGAGTATAGTAAAAAGTAAACTGAAATCCGGTTCTTTTTTTTTTTTAAATTAGACGATTACCTAATTTTTGAGTCAGACACTTACCTTTATTGACACTTCTAGCAGATCAGTTCGGTTCGAGTTAATATTACTGTCCGTCTATCCATTAGTTTGTATATACACAAAATACGATACAAACATACCCTACATACATACATATGTATGTACACATTACCTTGACTTGACCATCGTACTTTTTTTTTTTTTTTTTTTTTTTTTAGGGTTTTACATTGTTGAAGAACAATAAAAGCGCATTGTATCCGCCGCGCATCGCTTTTGGTGTGTGTAATGCGGCCGGCGACTATAAAATGCGACTTGCGATTTGTCAAGTACAACAGTTGAGCAGCAGTAACCAATTCAACTAGATCGTTTCGAGCACAAGCAACGAAGACTTCCTCCAAGATGAAAATGTACAAAAGTAATATTTCCGGCATTGCAGCAGCAGTGGTGCTCGTCTGCGCTTTAGTAACGCCGTGTTATGCAACATTTGGCAAATTTGGATTATTACTTGGTGGCACAGGAGGAGGTGGTGGCTATACAGGCGGTTACGGTGCTGGTTATGGCGGTGGTTATGGCGCAGGTTATGGCGCAGGTTATGGAGGTGGTTATGGTGGTGGTTACGGCGGTGGATACGGTGCTGGATATGGCTATAGCGCACCCGAAGTAAAAGTTATCAAAGTTTCTGTGGTACCACAGAGTGGCGGATATGGCTATGGCTCCAGTTATGGTTATGGCGGTGGCGCTGCAATTGGTAGATCACTAAGCTATCCATCAGTTGCCACATCTGCAGTTGTAACACCGGTTGTCACAGCTGTCTCAACCCCCTGTCGCAACTACTGTTCCAATTGTTAGTACTGGATATACTGGCGCAGGCTATGGCGGTGCTATTGGCACTGGCTATGGCGGCGCCATTGGCGCAGGCTATGGCGGTGCTATTGGCGCAGGCTATGGCGGTGCTATTGGCGCAGGCTATGGCGGTGCTATTGGCTCAGGCTATGGCGGTGCCATTGGCTCAGGCTATGGTGGTTTGGCTCAGGTTTTGGTTATGGAGGTGGAGTTCCAGTTTCGTATGGATATGGTAACGGATACGGCGTTGGTGGAGGCTTTGGTTTAGGTTATGGCGTCGGTGCAAGTGGTCTTGGTGGAGATTGGTGCTAGAAGTAGGTATTTCGCATTGCGTAGCGTCTATGAGAAAATCCCAATTTAATATTGTATACGATGTTTATATGCTTCACTAGGAATTCAGATTTTTTTTTTCAACTACGATAAATAAAGGAAGCTTATAATTAATTTAAATTTAAAGACTGTTTTTTTATTTTTTTCTTTTTAAGTGCCACGAAAGAAAAACGCCTAAAATCGAATTCGAGAAACTTTCCAATAATCAGAACAGACCGCATTTCTTTTTTCTTTTCCTTTTTTTCCAAAATAAAGAGTGCCTTGGGTTTTGTTTTTATTCTTTTTCAAAAACAATTTTAATTTTATTTTAGTTCACATCCCACATTCAAAATTCGATGTGCTTGTACATAAATTTTCCGTTGATTAAATTATAAAGTGTATCCAACAAAATTGTACGCTTGCAAAATGGACAATACGGGCGGTGCAAATAAATCGAATTTGAAAACGCCAACAAAAAGGATTTCTGCTACTGTTGCGATATCAGCAAAAATGCACTATCCGAGAATTTTAGAAAGCGTGGCTGGAGAGAGGTGACCGGCTATGATAATTCATGGAATTTATATTGGGCGAGCATGCAGACCTGCCGTCAGATCTTTCGAATGGAATACAAATTTCGTATGCGCGATGATCAGTAAGTACAAAACAACGATCCCCATCCTTTTCCAAATGACTACTGACAATATATGTATGTATGTAACTGTCCTTGTAGAATGATCAATCATTTTCCCAATTCGATTGAACTATCACGCAAGGATTTGCTTATTAAGAATATTAAACGTTATCGCAAAGATCTGGAACGTGAAGGTAGCCCACTAGCTGAAAAATATGCGGAACAGGAGAACAGCGTCGGTGGTACGCGTTATAAGTATTTGAATTATATACCCGTAACATTCGAGCTTCCGGCCGATTATAATTTATTTGTTTTGGAATTTCGTAAAACCTCACATTCCACTTGGATCATGAAACCGTGCGGTAAATCACAAGGCGCGGGCATTTTTCTGGTGCGCAAACTGAATCAATTGCGAAAATGGGCCTACGATGCGCGTTCCTTTTATATGCCGCATCTTAATCGTGACTCTTACGTTATCTCGAAGTACATTGAAAATCCGCTTTTGATTGGCGGACGGAAATTTGATTTGCGTCTTTTTGTGGTCGTCACATCGTTTTGTCCGCTCAAAGCTTACATGTACAACGAAGGCTTCTGTCGTTTCTGTTCACAAAAATATGACAATACATCGCGCGAGTTTAACAATGTCTTTGTCCATCTGACCAATGTCAGCATACAAAAATTGAATGTAAGCAAAATAAAAAAAGTTTATTTAAAAATAAAAACAAAAAAAAAAGATTTTGCCATAATTGCAGAAGGAATATAATCTAAAGACTGGCGGTAAATGGCCATTGCACAATTTTCTACTTTTCATTGAGAGTACGCGCGGCACAACAATCAAGGATGAACTGGTTCAAAGCATACTACGCCTTATGTTGCATACGTTGCGTGCCGTGGCACCGGTCATGGCCAACGATCGTCATTGCTTTGAAGTTTACGGTTTTGATATCATCATCGACGCGACTCTAAAGCCTTGGCTTATTGAAGTCAATTCGAATCCGTCTATACAAGGCACCACGCCGGCGGATACTGCACTTAAGTCGCGTCTTATTGATAACGTTTTAAACTTAGTGTTGCCGCCGTGCGGTATTCCTGAGTAAGTATGTATGTAGAGCTATTTTGTTGCTGCTTGTTTGCTCTTGGAAAACTTCGTTTTTAAAAAGGCCAAAACTCAAATCTCAAATCTCGATTTATTTAAAATTTTTTTTTTTTTTTTTTTTGTAGTGTACACTGGAATAAGTTGCCACATGCGGATGCGTTAAAGAACTTTACAGAATTATCAAATGATTGTCTACGTCAGTATGAATTAGCGTTAAAACAAAAAATGAAAACAATAACAACAACGACAACGACAACAAAAAATATGCAATATTTTGCTTCAGAAACACGTCTATTTGGTGGCAGTATGTTGCTTAAGAGTAAAACTACAACAACAACAAAAGCAATAAAAAATCTAAAAAAATATAACAATAACAAAAACACCAACGACATAACAGCAACAGCAGAAGCAGCAATCACAACAATAACAAATCCAATAACATTTAAAATGATTACACAAACAAACACCGGTACACCGGCGTCGGCAACAACAACAACAGCTATAGCTCTAAAACGAGCAACTGCTGCTGCTGTTAAAAAAACATGCGACAAAAGCAGACCAAACACAAGCAAGAGCAACAGTAACAGCAGTAACAGCAATAGCAGCAATAAACGCAAGAACAACAAAGCTAAACGTTTAACAAAAGTTTCCATTGATTCAGAAGCAAATCGACGTGCTTTCAATTTACAAAAAAATAGAAATGTTGCAACCAACTCATCTGACTCATCCGCTACAAGATCAACCACCACAACTACTACAACAACAACAAGAGCAGCAGCAGCAAAAAAACGTAAATGTAAAACAGTTCAAAAGAAACGTAGCTGCAACATGCTTTCTCAAAGCTTAATACCAACAGAAATTTCAAAGCCACATTCTTATATATTCCGTACGCCAAGCTGTGAAACAATTAATAGCGAATACTAAATTAAAAAAATAATTTTTAACAATTTTTTTTTTTTTGGAATATCTTTCATATATGTTTTTTTTAACGTTTATTTTGTATACGCAGCAAAACTAAAATTCTTACAATTCGTTTATTTATTTTTTTTTTCATTATTACGATTATAAATTTGTTTTTTTTCTTAATACTCCAATAGAGCTAATGACAATGTATGTGAGTGTGAGTGTGTGTATGTAGATATATGTTTATTTAAATAATGTATACGCGCGCTTTTCTTTTTTCTTTGAATAATTTATAAATTTCTGTATGTATGTATGTACGCGTCTGTCAAATATTAGCGCGAAGCAAAAAAAAAAAATAATAATAATAATAATAATAATTAAATAAGAAGCAACAACATCCTTTCTTCTAGCTATACAGTAAGAATGCGTAAAAACTATGCTCTATGTTCTCTATACAATGTAGAGAAAAAAAAACCAAATATTTGTTTTACATAAATTTTATGTAGGCTAATAATTACTTATTATAATATACATAACAATGTATTTTCCTTTTTTTTTTTATAAGTACAAAATTAATAATTTACTTAAAGCAAAAATTTATGTTGTATATAAACCTTTTTTTGATGTTTTTTGTTTTTTAAATCAACTTATATTCACTCTTATACTAACGCTAAATTCACTCAACTAACGAGCGTACAGTGAAGAAAATATGCTTATAAAATAATAAAAAAAAATTAATATATTATAATGATTATTAATACTAAAAAAAAAAAAATTAAAAAAAAAAAACATTTCTCAAAATGGCGTCATACATTCGCAAAATGTTATAATACTATAATTATATATATATATTTATACTGTATATACAATGTAATTAATTGCTTCTACTTTTTTGACAATTAATTCATTTCTTTTTTAATCCCTTAAGTACAAATTAATCTTTGATAATAAGAATTTCTTTTAAGACGCTGTAAGCATAAGGTAAACTGTAAAGTTAACATACTGTTATATTATAAGACGCTGTTAGCATAAGATAAACTGTAAAGTTAACACACTGTTAAAAAGTTGTAACATTTTTAAGCTTAACAGTTCAAAACAATACAAAAAAAAAAATAATAAAAATAACAATTAAAAAAAAAGTATAATAATAAATTTAGCTTTCTTGTTCTGTATACAATAATTATGTGTATATAATATGGGCGGCTGTACTGAATGTCTATGAAGAATACTTTTGTGTATTTTCGCTTAAATCTAATTTAAAAAAAAATATTTCTTTTTAAGCTTAATTTAAATATTAGAACTATGCTCTTTTTATAGAAGAGCTTATTTTTTTTTTTCTTTTCTTGTTTTTTCGTTGTTGAACAATTTTCAACTTAAATAATAATAAAAAAAATGTTTATCCTTAAACTTTATGTCCTTTTTAACGCTTTGCAGTCTTCAGAAAAAAAAATAAGGATTCGTTTGATATGACGCATCGCTTCGTCCGTTTAGCACTCTGTTGCAAAATAGATTATCTCCAATTCATCTGAGCTTGAAGTCAATGCAGCTGCAGCAGCAACAGTGCCATCAATACCATTATTAACATTGCCACCGCCGCCGACGACCCCTAAATAGGCCTCCCGCGTTGCGCGCGCCTGCGCCAAAACCTATAGTCACACTTTCGATGCATGCGGCTGTGCGCTTGCGTAAGTCGGCTGCTGCTGCTGCTGCGTATGCATTTGTTGTTTCTGTACAGTCTGATAGGTTGGCTGTTGCTGCTGCGGATGCTGATGCTGTTCACGTATAGTTACTTGTGTTACAAATGGACCGCGACTACGTGCGCTACTATTCAGCGAAGCAGGCGAGAAACCGTTCATGGCAGCTACTTTCCAATGTGGTTGCTGCTGCATCGGTGATGTTTGATGTTGTTGTTGCTGCTGTTGTCCATTAACGGTAATGGGTGAACAATTGCCAACTGTATTGTTGTCATGTTTTAAACTGCCAACGCGCTGTTGTACCGTTTCATATTCATAGTAGCTGGATATGGGACGTGCTGCACCACCCCGCCGCCGGATGAATGTATATTAATGCTACCAGCAGCCGTTTGACTATGCATATTTACATCCTGTGAGCGGGCGCTGCGTTGTGAATGATAATGCTGATGTCGGCGACTATATACATATATATATAGCGATAGATATATGTGTGTGTGTGTTTATGTGAATATTTGTACAGCGATTCATAAAAGAAAAAGAGAGAAAAAGACAGAAAGAGGCAAGTTGAGTTTAAGCAAACAAATTGTTTTAAAAAAAATAATATTTAAATAATTATTATATGAATTACAAATAATAACAATAATACTAAACATCCCAAGTTGTCGTTATTATACCCTGTGCCCAAAGAGTAAAAGGGTATATTAAGTTTGTGCGAATGTATGTAACAGGCAGAAGTAGGCTAGATAGACCCAATGTTGTATATATATGTTATGTTCTTGATCAGCATTGGAAGGGAAGTCGAACTACCTTTGCCTGTCTGTCCATCCGTCCGTCTATCCGGCTGTCTGCAGTATAAGAGAGATTATCTCGGAGACTATAAGAGATAGAGCAACCATATTTGAAACTTTGACTTTCCTTAGCCGTCAAGTGTGCACTTGTGAACGGTTTTTCTCTAGACCTATTTTACGGGGTACCCCCCATACCCCCCAAACGGACAGACGAAAGTGTAATATTCGCTGTATTTATGAAAGCCAATTAAATCAGAATAAATTCGGGATGAGTTGTCCATAAATATGTACAAAATTTTATATGTGTATGTGTATGTAAAACTGTATTACTAAACAAATTATGACTACATTTTCATCTAATCTACTTTTTGCAATATGCTTTTTTTGCAATATTAAATTTTTGTATAAGATTAAGTGTGAGCGCGTGCGTGAATGAATGTATGAGCGTGTGAGTGAGTGTGTGTGTGTGTGTGTTACCTTTCAGCCTCGACCTTAATGCGTTGCCTGATAACCTGTTGCCGCATGCATTCTAATGTCGACTCCGAGAGCATCTCACCATCGTTATTCGAGTTGGAGGATTGGTTGTTAGCATCACTATTGTTCGTTCGATTGATAGATTGTTTGATCGATCGTTTCAGGATCGTTTATTTAGTTTCGGTTAATCGGAACGTATCGAATCGAATGGGGTTAGAAACGAACGCATAAGAGGAAATAATGTTGTTTTTTGTTGTTGTAGTAGTGATTGTGGAGGTGAAGAATTAGAGTTGATTTGGTGATAGAAGTAGTAGTACAATAGAAGTAGTTATTGTAAGTGATATGAACGAGACAAAGAGAGAGACGAGAGAGAGAGACAGAGAAAAATGTTATGTTTTTGGTTAGATTAGCTTTAATAATAATTATTAGATTAATACGATTATTAAGTTGTGTGTGAACAAACCATTGAAATGAAATGAAACACATAAATATTATGTATATAAAAAAAAAACAATAAAAACAGTGAGACACCGAACTGATTGTGTTGTGTTGTGAAGAGTAAATTAAGTATTAAAGTGAAAGAGTGAAAGCCCAAAAGCGCGCTCACCTAATCTGATGCTGGTGCAAATCCTCATAGTTCGCGTAATGTTGATAACGATGGTTGAAGATATCATTGTGATGTATACCGGAGTTACCGCCACCGCCGCCGCTGCTGCTGCAAGCCACATTATTGTTCGGCAACGTTCCGCCACTACCGCTTGCATTGGCCGGTGGTAGCGGTGGTGGCGGTTGATACGATGGTGGATTTAGTTTTGTATTGCGTTCGAGTGCTGCCAGTGCAGCTGCTGGAATCTGAACTGCTGCGCTATTGTTGCCATTGTTGTTTACGTTTGTAATTGTAGCTGCTGCATTATTATTAGCCAAATGCGTATGTGCATGCGCATCAATGGGCACAATACCATCTTTACGATTTTTTCCAAAACGAAACATATGCCCGATGCCGCGTAATATGCTTGGTTTCTTGGCACGCCCCTTGTGCTTGCCATCGTTTAATGAACTCTGGAATGGACCATTCCGTTGCGCTGCGAAACCACCTTCCGCATCGCCATCTTCAAGTAGCCAAGTTTTTCGTGGTTCTTGAAAAGAAAAAACACATATTTTAAATACAAATCTTTTATCAATGAAAAACTGAATATACTTACTGCTCGAGTCATGTTCGCTTACGACAGCAGCACGTAAACTGTCCTCGCGTCCACGTCCACGGGGTGCACGTAGCGCCGACGGACCACGGGTTTCATCCGACATTTGTATCTCTTGCACCATTGTTTGCAATGATTCCAATGATGAAGATTTCTTAAGACCCAAAGAAGGTCCGAGATCACCAACCTGATCACGCGCTTCTGACTGCAGCTGTTGCGCTTCAATACTCGAAGCAGTCTTTGCATGCTTATAGCCAGGAACCTGAGCATTAGCATTGGCTATGCGCACTGTAAGCGATTCGACAGAGCCACCGAATACCGCTGACTTGGTTAGCTGTATGCGACGCTCACGTTCACGTTCTTCACGTATCTTTTTATTACGCTGGTACGTTCCTGTTTGACGCGCATCCAATGCGGCCGGATGTTTCTCTGATATTGAACGTCTGCCAAGCGCATCGCGACTAAATTGCTCAACGCCCGAGTTATTCGTTTCCAGGCTCAACTGTGAAGAATAGGTTGCATCAAAGCCAACACCAGCTTGTCCATTAATGGAAGTGTTGGTGGTGCTGCTGCTCTGCGTGCATATAGACGCATCATTATTGTTGCGTGCTGGTAGTGTGCTGCACACAGTAAAAGTAAAAATAGGTAAACAGAAACTATTTAGTATTCAAGCGATAAATTTATTAAGTTTTTATTTTTACTTACGGTGACATTGGCTCCGGATCATCTTCAATAAGTACTGAGTTGTTGCCGTGTCCGTGACCATGACCATTCAGCATGTGTTGTGTTGTATGTAATGCTGGTGACCATGTTTCGTTTGTAGCCATATAGTAGCTCTCGTTACGCAGTCCCGCATTAGAGACACCGCTGCCAAGTAGCTGATCACGCGATGGGCGACGTGTCGGTTGCAGTTGATGTTGCGATGCATGTTCGCGGTGCTTTTGCTGTTGCTGTTGATATGGACTCTGATGAATAATTGAATTTGATGACGATGTTGACGAGCAAACTCCACCGGTTAGACGATCCAAAACGGGATTGCTCCATCTAGTTTAGTATAAAAAAAAAAAAAAAAAAAAAAATTACATATTAACAAAATAAAAATTGAGGAATTACAATGCATACCGATTCATTTCATTCGTGGCACAGCTGGCTGCATTATTATTGCGTTGATCCTTCTTCTCCGGACTGAGATATATAACCGTTGCACCAGAGTTTTCGCTGGTATTCGAGCTGCTATTTGTTTGCTCCAATATATCACTGGAACTCGCTGAACGAGAAATTTTGCGTGCCACTGAAACCGTTATAATGCCCGGATGATTGCTGGCGTTATTGATCATGGCGCGACGCATTGTCTCAATAGCCTTCGCGTTGTTCTGGTCAAGCAGCGAGACACCATTGACACTCAAGAGCTGATCGTTCATGCGCAAACGTCCGTCACGTGACGCGGCGCCACCATGTATAACGTTTTTCACAAATATACCCAGATCGCCGTCGTGCTTCATAGAACTAATGCTGCTGTTGTTGCTGCTATTCGACTTGTTGGCATTATTCGAGCTTGTCTTGCCTTTAACGCTGACACCTAATCCGGCCTTCTCGGTATCGTGCACGGGTATATGCAAGGTCAGTACCTCGCGCGAACGCCATGAAATTCCATGCGGTAAGCTATCCTGTAGCGAAAGAAGAATGTTCAATGTTTGGCAATTTCGATTGCTGTTGTTGTTATCACTTACACCCGATGCCGTTGATTCACTGCCAGCATCAATAAAATGCTGAGATTCATTGAGTAGTTGCTGCTGCTGCTGCGACTGTTGTTGCTGCTGTTCAAAGAGTAAACGTGCGCTGCTGCTCGATTTTTGCATTTGATTTACGCCATTATTGTTTTGGCCACCTTTAATGCTGCTGCTGCTGCTACTGTCCGTTGCATGTGTGGATGTTGTCGGTACTTTAAGCTGCTCGCGTTGCTGTGACTTCTGCGTGGCAGAGGAAGAGGACGCCGAGTTAGAATTGGGCAGTACCGCTTCGACACCGCATTCGTTAATACTCTTCATGAAAAAATAGAAAAGCAGTTTAATTTCGATATTTCAGTATTAAAAATTTTCGAATGAAATAACTTACATTATCAATGCCAACCGATTTGGTCACTCCTTTGCTCTGTCTGGAAACTAGCAAGTGAACTGTGGCACCTGGCTGTGTGGCGCGCAATATTGCTACCACATCGGCCTGTGACTTGCCGGTCATTTGGACACCGTCCACTTCTACTAATCTGTCGCCTGGCTTAAGGCGTCCATCTTCAATGGCTGCACCGCGTGGCAGTATATTCTTAATAAAGATCGGACAACGTCCGCCGGTCTGATTGTCTGTAGTGGTTACAGAGAAACCCAGTCCGTTGGGACCCTTCTTTAGAGCAATATCGAGCGAGATATCTGCCAAAGATGTATGTGATTTGCTTGTTGGCGAAACTAATGCCTCTTTAGACTCTACGCCAACAAAAGCATTCTTCTCTTCAGCCTTGACCATTTCCGAAACTTTTGAGTCACGGCGTCGTGACTTGAGGCCACCGGCACCGTTCTTCTGATAATCTGCGCGCAGCACACGCACGCGTAACTCGGATGACTCAAGCGCGCGACGCATGTAATCCTGAACTTTGCCTTCGGTCAATCCAATCAGTTTAATTCCATTAATTTCTAGTATGCGATCACCACGACGCAAACGACCGCGCTCAGCGCTACTACCGGGATCAACGTGCTGCACAAGCAGACCACCGCCGTGCTCATTATCCGGCACAGCAACCCAGCCGGGCAGACTACCGTACTCATTGATTATGAGTAACATTTCGCCATCTTTCTCACGTATAGATTCATATGCTTGACCGACCGGATCTCTACGTTTGCTCTCACGTGGCAGTGATTTGCTCGAATAAATTTGATGCTGTGCAGTGCCGTGAAAAGACTGATGATGCTGATGATGATGTTGATGATGCTGCACCTGCTGTTGTTGTTGTTGATGATAATGTCCATGTTGATGTTGCTGCTGCTGCTGCCCTACCGTCATTGGTTGTGTGTAGTGTTGCTGTTGTTGTTGTTGCTGGAGTTTTTCAGCAGCATCCATCCATTTGTAACCAGTACCATCACCCAAAAACTGCATTGATAGTCGTCCAGAACGTGAAAAGGCTGATGTGCTATTGTAGCACCAGTTGCTTGTTGCTGCTGCAGTAGCTGTTGTTGTTGCTGCTGCTTTGTTAGTTGCAATTGTGCTGTATCATCCTCTTCCTCCCATTGTGGCGATAAATTTCCAGCCACCACCACCACCTTTATCCAATAATATTGGTGAATCACCAGCAGCATAATGTGGCGCTGCTGCTGACCAACGTTTATTACTATTACCCTCAGCTTTTAGTGCTGCCAATAAATTTGGATCACTGCTACGTCGCACTTGTAAACCCAAACCGGTCATGGGACCTGATGTTGTGCTTGTAACTTCAATATGTGGCGTATTCGTCGCATCGCTGGCAATTGTTACTCCTCCTCGACCAGCAGCAGCTGCATCTGTATTTGTTGGATCGCGAAAAATATCCGGCGAACCAGTACCAACGGATGAACTGCCAGAAGCACCATCACCACCACCTTGTGGTACACCGGGATCTGGGCCAGAATCTTCAAAACTAGCCAATATCTGTTCACGATCATCAGCTACATCACGTACACTATCGTCCGGATCAAGTATACCGGCCTGTGTTTGTAAATGGTGTACAGCGACCCACGAATCGGGTTCCTACAAAAAAAAAAAAAAAAAAAAAATAAAATAATTATTGACAAATACCAAACAAAATGTGTCTGTCTGTCAGTCTATAGATCACAGAGACTCCTCTAGGTCAAGCGAGCGCGACCACCATCTGCTGCTTAGCTTAAACAAAACAAAATAAATAAAAAATGATTTACACATTCAAAAGACTAAATTGTCACACATTGTCAAGTCGACAACTAGTCTGACTAACTGACTGACTGACTTTAGATGCAATATAGTGTGGGTGTGGGATGTGGTTGCTCTTGCTGCTGTTGCTGCTGTGCTAATCTAGTGCAGCAACAAAACAAGCTTTGATATATTTATCATCGCTTGACATATCATCAGCAGCAGCAGCAGCAGCGCCAGAGAGTCAGCATTTGCTGCTTCCAAGTTTACCTTTTTATATGCATATGGCGGCGGTAATGTTCCAGCCGTCATTGCTGTTGCCGTTGTCGGTGACGGTGGTCGCTTTGGCAATGTCAATGAATAAGATTTATGCAAACTGTTTAGATTATTCAGACTTGCATGTGGTATACCCTCATGTTTAGCAGCCACCTTGTATGTGTGACGCCAGCCAAAGATGCCACTTAATTTATTTGCCAGCGCAGGACACTTTGGTGGTACATCGAACATGATGCGACGATGTGGTTTTTATTTTTGATTTGATTTATTTTCTATTTTATTTAAATTTAATTTAATTAATATTGTTTGTGGTTTATTCTTTGGTTTAATTTTAGCACACTCCACATATTTTATTTTATTTATTTATTTTTTTTTTCGTTTGTATTTCACTGTCTTTTAAATATCTCTCTCGCTTCCGTCGCCTAAATCGATGTGTCTCATCGAGCTGATCAAGAATACTATATATGAATATACTTTATGGGATCTCCGATGCCTCTTTTAATGCGTAACAAACTTTCGGACAAACTCAATATACACGTTTACACTATGTGTGACGGGTATAAAAATAAAAAATATGATTCAATTTAAAAATACATAAAAAGTGCAATTATCCAACGATGACGCAACGAACGTTTACGTTAATCTTAACGCCTATAAAAGCTAAAGTAAACACAACACAACATTATGAAGTGATCAACTAGAAAGCAATCTAATCAAATCGATAAGTGGAACATATAGTAAAAACCAAGTTAAAAATTTTCAATTGAAATTTCGTTGTATTTGCTTCTTTTATTTTTAAAAAGAAAACAATTCTATCTTCACTGTTTGAAGTGTACTTAAATTCCCGTACAATGCATTTGATAATATAAAATCTTAATAAAAATTATAAAAAAAAGTACAAGTGTTTCTTATGCAAAAGGCTATGAATACCAAAGATAAGAAATAAATGCCTATTAACTGGCTGACTAACTCGAACAGAAAACAGGGCTGCGAGCCACAGGAAAAACAAAAACTTTCAGAATTAAATCGCGGGAGTTCTGCTATAAAAAATAAGAAATATTTCTGTGAATTAAGATTGTGTAAGACAAGTTGCGTTTCTACTTCAGCCCTGACTGGAACTGTGTCTATAAACCGTTTGTATGTATACACACACTACCCCAATTATGGTATGAGGAATTTTTAAAGAATTTTTATTTTTTTTGTTTTTTACTATCGAAAAAAAAGCGCGCTATCAAAATGTATTTCAAGGTGTTCATGTGGGCGTTTTTTAGATAAAACAACAATTTTTCAATGTAAAAATGTTTCCGTTGTTGCATTCGATATGAAATTTTTACGCTTAAATACTTTTTAAATACGCTTTTCAGCTAATCATGAAACGCATGGATTCATTGAAAACACATTCACGTATTGTGCCATAATTCCGAGCAATCAATGCAATTAGTCAGTTATTGTATTTTTTTAAAAATATTCTTTAATGCAGCTTTTGTTTTAAGGAAAAATATTTAATGAATTTCAATTGTAAAAATGTTGCTGTTTTATTTAGCAAAAATCGACAGACGGACATAACTTTCGATGCTATTCCAGAATATATTTTTGTGTACTATTCTCAATGTACTCTGCTGCCTGTTATGATTCTCTTTTGAAATTGTTCGAGATGTAATAGATTTTAAACAGACAGAATAGATGAACGATCAATCAACTTATCTAATTATTCATTCTGTAATCAAAAATATTGTACAAACTCGTATGTAGCTCATCTCTCATGCTTGACACAGATAATCATTTGATTACATTTTACTTATATTCGAGTTACTTAAAATTATAATATACACCTGCTGCGCGCATATACATTTAAGTACGTCCGTTTTAGACTCACAGCGGCAGCTAAGTTACTTTGGTGTTGTTGGTTGGTTCTCAATCTAAATATGGATGACTACTCATTCGCATCGCTCTAACGCGTTCCTACTATGGTGCCTTAATCTGACATTGCTCAAGTTGAGCTGAGCTGACAGTATGGCAGTCATGCATGACACTTGCACAGTCCAAAAGTTAAAAAAAAAAAATAAATAAAATAAAACCAAGACTCGAGTATGAATGGAATTTTTTTCTTTATTTTATTGTGATGCGCCAAAAAAAAAAAGCGCTAAAAAATATATACTTTATATATATAAATGAATAAAATAAATAAATAATAGAAGCAAAGTTTACTTTAAATGAATTTAATGCTGTCAAAGATCGTAGTTGCTTGTTTTTTTTATGCAACTTGATCCAAAGATAACAAAACAAATTTTGCAAAGATCAGCGTAAATCAGTTAAAAAAAAAAAAATAAACAAATAAATAAATTAACTGCAAAGCTTTGCTTAAACATAAAAAGTGAATAAATGCTATTTGTATGTTCCCATTTTCGGAAACGCTAAAATTTTGTGATTTACTTTTCAAATCGGATAGAATTTAAAGTAAAAAAAACTTATAATTTTTAAAAAGTTTATGCTAGGAATTTCAGAGCAACTAAAATGAAATCGCAAAACGCAAAAATCAGTGAAAACGGTTGCATGCCTCATAAGAATTTTTGTATAATTATTTTTTAAACATAAAAAAAAAAATTAATTTACAGTATAAAATTTTCTAAGCTGTGTTGAAAACGGCTTTCCAGTAACCAACCTACTACTCTTTGGACGACAACACTTCAGATAGAAAAATTATATATAATTTTTTATGTGCATATAAATTACAATTAAGATTTTTTCGCATTTTTTTTCTGCATATAATTTTTTTTTTTTTTGCATACAATAAACTGGCCGCATTCATAATTAGAGGCTACACGAAACGCCTACAATAATAATAACAATAATAACTCTAAAGAGCGACAGAGAGATACTGCACCCTCAAGATCGTACAACAACAACAACAAAATATAATAATGGAACAATGTGATACAATTCCTATTTTTACCTTCATGGAGTGGAATTGGAATGGAATGAATTGAATACAACAACAACGACAGCAAATAACAAACTTAATATAGGTAAAAAGTTTTGCGTGCAAACATATCACAAACAAACAACAAACACTGACATCCCACGCCAAGGAACAGCAACAACAACAACAACAACAAATGCTGCAATGCAAAACGACAAAAGCAACAATAACGACAACATCGGCATGCAACATTATGTTGCAAATTTTCTAGCCTGTCCTAAAAATAGCACAAAAAAAAAAAAAAAAGTATCTAGAGAAAGTGTAATTTTGTTTTTTTTATAAAAGATACAAAGTTTCTATACTCTTCAGATAGATTGGAATATGATGTTGCTGTTACTGTACGCGTATGCAAAAGTAAGTTCGAGCGTGTAGCGCATACAAGAAATCTATTTGCTTCATATTAAATCTGTATTTCTCCGTTGCAATTCTCAGTTAAGCGTGTCACAACAATCAACGACAAGAAGAATGTTTTAAAAGCTAATTTGAATAGAAGACATCCCACAATTTAAAATGTACATACTATACACATAGCTTAAGCAGATACAATAGATACTTTAGATAGATGCCACCTTTCATTCCATTGAAGCTAATAGTATGTAGTTCCTACATATTTAATCTATTTAATTGTAATACACACACAACAGCAAGATTAGAATGTAGCTAGAATATGTGTATGTATACTCGTATCATATCAGATTATATTCATAGATATTTACAATAATATTTACAATAATAAATAAATGTGGTTTGCGAACTATTTTCCATTTCCATTTGCATTTTCATTATCAGTTTTGTTGTTAGTTATCAATATTTATCGAACCATTTTTATTATTATTGCTGTGTGTGCTACTTAGCAGCTAACAAGAATAGGGAAAAACTTCGTTGGAATGGAACAAATCTTTAAAGAGTTTATGTGGGATCATCAGTGGCTTAGATAGAACTTCAAAATAGGATGGATGGGGATCAATGGTCTGATGCAACTTTAGTTTAGACTTAATATTAGTATTAAATCTCAGATTAGAACAATGAGACGTATGTAAGTATGTGTAGGACTATACATTATAATAGCCCAAATCTGTACCATATGGGTGGTGTGTAAATAGGATGGTATAAGATGTATTTTTACGCAATTTGAAGTGAATATGTTACATTTAAAAATAATATGTATTTTCATACAAAAATTCGAAAATGGGCGGTAAGTTTGTATGGGGCTATACCTAAAAATGGGCGTGGCACTTTCATGTTCGAACTTGATCTGTTTGTTAACGAGTAAAGCTTCAATTTCAGCTAAATATCTCCAGTAGTCTCCGAATAAATCGCGTTAAAATAAACAGACAGACTCGTCTCATCAAGCTGATCAAAAATATATATACTTTATGGGGTCGACGGCGTCTCCTTTACAAACTTTCCGACAAACCATAATACTCTACCTGTTTCACAATTTGTGTGACAGGTATAAAAAAGAAGAGTAAAAGCTGAATTGCTTCTGAACAAAAACAATTTCAGAAAGTGTTTAGCAATTTATTTTTTTTATTTCTTAGCCCATTTTAAGGAATACCCAGCCTGACTTGATGATGTATGGTATACATCTATCCATCTATTAACTATATAAGCATTTAGCTTGCTACTACACATCGCAACACAACACAGCACAACACAATAAAAGCGTATTAAATTTAACTCATTAACGCATTTAATATTTTCTTTAAGTTTCTTTTGTCCATTTAAGGTTATATCGTCTGTTTAGATGTCCGTTGTCTGTCTGTCTGTTTCGAATGCATTCATTCAACTTTTTAAGTCAAACGTTTCTTTTTTTCATTTAATCAGTAAAACGAAGTTGCTTTTCGAATGGCATTTAATAAGAATGAAGTCTTCAGACAAATTCTGTGCGCTTTGATATACAACACAACAACAACAATAAATAAATTATAGTAAATATTTATTGTGAAAAGAAAAGCAGTTGCATTGCGTTGATCGCGTTTTATAAAACATGAAGTTCCTATTTTTTTATTGCAGCAACAATTTTTCGCTTATTTAATAATACAAAATATTTTTTTTTTTTTTAAAAAAAAAAAAATTTTATAATTTTAATTGCCTTTTTTTTTGTTATAAGTAAATAGCTGAATTAAAAAAAAATAAACAAACTTTCTTCAACTACAAAAAAAAAAAATAATGATAATAAAAAAAAAAATAAATACATAATAAAAATAAAATTTTAAATGGTTTATCAAAAAGTTTTCGTTTTTCATGCAACAAATTCGAAAAAAAAGTATGGATTCTTAAATAAAAAAAAAAAAAAAATTTTTTATAAAAAATAAAAAAAAATATGTCTATGTCTGTCTGTCCGTACGTACATACATATGAAAACGATTATCTCGGAGACTATAAAACTTAAACTTGCAAACGGTTTTTCGGATACAGGGTATTCTGCAGTCGAGCTCATACTCGATTTCAGCGTTCTTTTTGTTTTCTTATGCATTTTTTGCTGTGGGAACAAAACAAGTAACTATTTGGCTAAGTAAGTAACAACAGCTTAATTAAGCAGATTTACTTTAATTGCTATTAAAAAGCAAATTATACAAAAAATAAAAATAAATATATAGTATATCGAATTGGTAAAAGTTGTTGGCATATAAGGAAAGGTTTTTTCTTATATTTTTATATTATTATTTTTTTTGCGCTAATGAGGCAAATGGCGCTAGAGGTGCAAAAAAAAAAAAAAAAAAAAAAAAACAAAAAAAAAAAAATAATAAAAAAGCGCTTATATGCGACGTTACAAAGCGAGCGCGTAAAAATTAAAGTTGAGTGAACTTGCAGATATAGCCGCAGCTAACGCAGCGTACTCCTCAATGATTGAGTAACAACAACAACAATTGCCAAAGCAGTTTTAAGCTTTAATTGAAAGCATTTCATTTACTTTTTTTCTTTTTATTGTTTATTTTTGCTTTAATTTTTTTCTTTTAAATTATGAAAGAATACATATATAATATAAAAAAAATGAGATAAAAAGAAAATAAGGAAATAATTTTAATAAAAAAAAAACAAGTAAAAACGTTAACTTCGGTGGAACCAAAATGTAAATACCCGTCACACGAATCTTTGAAAAATAGGCGTGGCACCTTGGATTTGTTATTGGATATCATTAGAAGTGTTTTTACATAAATTTGTGTGTAGTCTCATAAATAATACCTATTTTTATACAAAAATTGGAAAACGGGCGTTAAATTTGTATGGCGGCTATAGAAAAAATGGAGCTTGGATTTGATATTAGATGACATTAGAGTAGTTTTTTACCCATTGGTGTGACTACATTCATAAATAATTGCTATTTTCATACAAAAAATCCGAAAAAAACGGTAAATTTGTATGGGGCTACACCTTAAAATGGGCGTGGCACTTTGATTTGAACACTTGAACTGCTTAGGACTGAAAAGCTTAAGTTCCGAGTTTCAGGTCAATATCTTTAAAATAAGCGAATGAATCGCATAAATACGGGACAGACAGACGGACATGTAGATCGACTCGTCTCGTCATGCTGATCAAGAATATATATACTTTATAGGATCTAAGATGTCTCATTTAATGCGTTACAAACTTTCTGACAAAATGATAATCCCCTCCACACTGTGTGTGACGGTAAAAAAATTTATATATAAAGTAAAATTTGCGACACGCCACAATAAAAAAAAATGAATTAAATTGTTGCATGCTGAAAGTAAAAGTATTAGCATAAAAGACATAAGAGTAAATGAAAAAAGCAATAGGTGCGTCGCGTCGTCGTTATGACAAGAGTCAATGATCAATAAAGTCAAAGAGCATTCAAAATTTGAGAGAGAGGGATATAAAGAGAGGTCAAACTAGGCGCGACACAAGTGCATTAAATATGCAAGTGTGCGTGAGTGTGTGTGAAAGAGAATATAACGGAAGCATTTTATGCACAAAAGTTCACTTTCTCTGTTTAACAAAAAAAAAAAACAACATCTTTTATGTTGCCGCCAATTCTCAAAATATAAAAAGTGACCCTCGTATGGCACTTTTTATCGCAAATTATCTACAGGAAACGCGTACATAGAATGACCAAAAAGCTTTTGACAAAAAAAAAACCGAAAATCAGCTAGTTTAAGTGCAACGAATAATAACATTTCAACGGCAAAAAAAATTAAATAAATAAAAAAGCCACCAAAAACAACAACAAAAAACACAAACAATGCAAAAAAAAAATAAAATAATAAAAAGAAAAAAGATTGCCAAATGAAAAGCTTTAACTGTTAATTTTGCGCTTATTCGTTTAGACTTTTTCTACCGCTCTCGCACTTGTACTGGCACTCTCTTTCTTTTCTCTCTCTCTTGTTTTATTTTAAACAATTCTCGGTTGATTTTGTAACTGGTTTCGTTTGTTTGCTTAACTTTTTTTCTTTTCTTTTTTCTTTCTCGTATACGCTACACACATTGAAAATATACAAAAAAAAAAAAAATAAATAAATAAATTTGTGTCAAATTTGGGTATTTTAAATTTTCAGATACATTTTGTAGTATTGAAAAAAAAAAAAAAAAAAAAATTGCGTATACGCAATGCTGCCCCACTTATAAGAGATTTAATAAAGATTTAATAAGTTTAAAGAATTCTTGAGACTAGCTTTAAAAGTACTAGAAGCAGCTTGGAATATTTTAAACAGGTCTAAAAAGCATTAAATAATTCATTGAATTCGCGTTGATTAAAAAAAAAAAGTATTTATTTGTATTTTATTTTAATGTATTTTATAATAACATAATACATAATGTATCTATCTGTCTAATTTTTAGTTTATTCATTTACTTTTTATCTTTTAGTTACGTTCATAACATTTTTATATAATTCTGTACACTCTCTACAATTATTATAATGTAAACGCGCAATTAAGCTAAAATATACGATAAAAAAAAAAGATACAATATATATAATGAATGATCATCATTATCATCATCATCATCTATGTATGTATGTATCTGTGTTAGTGCATGTATCTATTAGAACGCTTTAGTAAACTTTGAACATTTTTAACGCTTTTGAAATTGTTAGTATTGTTGTTGGCTTTTATTTATTTTTCCTATATACATGACACACACATACATACGTACATTTTTTTTTGCCAATGAAAAACAGATAATGAGAAAAAAGAAACATATACAAAAAAAAAAATAAATAACAACAACTAAAAAATGTAAGCAATAAGTACGGATAATATAGGTGGAATTGGTATGAATTAAAATAGTATCTAATACAGGGTGCTCCCGTATTCCCAAAGATATTCTGCAAAATCAAAATCTTGGCTGCGTAAATGTTCAAACAAATTATACAGGTCCAAATAAAGTGCCGATCAAATATATAACAAGATTTTCGGTGTTTTACTCGAGTAATTCAATAAAAACATAGGGAACAACAAAACGTAGCAAAAATATAAAAAAAAAAAATAATTAATTAGATAAGTTTATCTAAAAAAATGTACGCAATGCGTGAATTTTAAAAATTATTATACATTTTTCTTAGAGTCTTGAAACCAATCAGTTCGAAACACCACATCCAGAATGCTTATTTTCAAATGGAGCCTCTTACTTATAGATATGTCTCGCATATCTTCTAAGCAACATTCTAACTGACAAATCGTACAAACTTAGTCATTTGTAGAAAGAAAAAAAAAACCAAAGCGGCGTCTCAAAAGTATTTTTTTCTTCTATTTTAATTAATTTAAATATAAGCAAATATTTATCTATTTTATTCGATAAATTCTTTAAAAAGTTTTTTTTTTTTCGCATAGTCACAGCACAGCGCAGAGCAAAACGCATAACATTCTAGAATGCGAACAACTACAAAAGTAAGCAACAAAGTAAGATCAATCGGGGGAGTTTGGCATGCTATGAGGAGGTAGAAAATGTGGCAAGCATTTGAAGGCCAACATGTCAGCAACAACAACAAAAACAGACCACAGCGCGCATACAGAGTTAAGCTGCTTAAAAAAAACCAGAACTAGAACAACTGCAACGCGCGCTATGAACAAACGAACGAACGAGCCAACAAGTCAACTACTCGGTTGCTGCCTTGTTGCGCTGATATGAACAGGAATGTGCAACACCAACAACAACAAAAATAACAACAACAACAAAGTGGAAGTAGAGTATTGCATAGATTGGCATCGCAATTGTGCATACATGCAAACAGAAACAGGCGCAGTTACGCCCCAAATTAAACCAGACAAAAAAACAAAATAAATAAATATATTTTATGAAATAAAAATTCAAAATAAAACAGGAACCAGAGAAAGGCAATGAATGTATTTTCCAAGCATAACAATCAGCAACTCGGAAAACTCGGCGGCAACGACAGCTGCCGATAAGTGAAAGTCGTCGTTGTTGTTGTCGTCGTAGTCGCTGTGCTACGCGAATGCAACTTAAATAAAAAATTAAATCAAATGCATAAACTTAGACACACACACACATACACACAGATACATGTGATTTTAAACAGGATAATTGTATTAAATTATTGTTAAGTGCGCAAATAGCAGCATAGCAGGTAGACAGTATTCATTGTTTTTTTTTTTTTTTTTTGTAATGTGAAACCAAAATGTGATATTTATCCTGCGACGCTCCCACGATACACTCGAATAAGCTGCTTATGTTCCCTGTATGACTGTCAGTCTGTATGTCTGTTTGTCTGATCTATGCGACAGGCTTCGCAGGATGTGCGTCAATAAGAAATTCAATTTAATTAGGGTGTGCGCGAGCAAGCGAAGATACTTTTGTGGAATGCGGTGGCAAGTGAAATAATGCAGAAGAAGATAAAGAAGAATCTTCCCTCAATAAAAGTACGTTTTGAAACTATTAATTTTCCACTTATACGATTCTTTTTTTCCCCATTTCATAGTCTTTGTTTTACACTTTGCTTGCTCGTCGACTTCATTAATTTTTTTACTTCGCTCTACCGCTATCTCTCTCTCTCTCTCTGCGCTCGGGCGCTTTTCTTAGTTTTCTTAAATGTCTATTCTGCATTTCCTTTCTTACTTCCTTTTTACAACAGCATACAGGGTGGTTCTTTAGTTATGATAATCAAATTTTTCCAGCAGAAAACGTCGGAGAATTCTAAAATTCCACAAACTCTTAAAACTCGTAATGCCGTGTTTACAATATGCTCTGGGTTTTCTAGACAGTTTTAGTGTCCATAAAGCATATTGCAGTGTAAACATGGCATAATAACATAACTCTAAATCTAATTATGATAACTTTTCGTTAAAAGTTGAAACGCTCTTATTGAGTTACCCTCTATCAAATATTACTTGATCAAAAATAATAAAAACAAAGAAGTCTTCGTCTACATCTTTGCTGTTTGCTGTTCTTGTCGTCATCGTCATGGGAATGTGAGCACATTGCTTCTTCTTGGTCAACGTGAAGAACATAAGAACATAGTACGAACTTCCTATAACATGTATTCTTATTTTTTTTTCCACAGACTACAAATTTAACTTTGATCTAAGATAAAATCGCAAAACCAAAAAAAAAAAAAAAAAAGGAAAAACTTTAACATCGGTGGAACCGAAGCTCACATACCCGCAACACGAGTCTTGGAATAGTTTATTATCATCATTGGCTAAGATAAAATTTGGAGAAGGGGTGGGTAAAAGTCAATAGTCGAAACATTTTTTTTTTTTTTTTAAATCAGAAATTATGAGGTGAGTTTATATGGTGGCTATATGTTATAGAGGCCCGATCCTCCTTATATCGGTGGTGTGTACATATATTAATATTAGAAGTGTTTTTTACTCAATTTGAAGTGAATACATTCATAAATAATATATTTTTTTCATATATCCTTCACAATGGGGAAAAAAAAAAAAAAAAAAAAAAAAACGAATTATGAAAATGTTTTTGCATTTCCTGCATTTTAACCATGACAAATTGACAAAAATTGCTATTGAAACGATGCAGCTGAAGCAATTAGCTTATCAACCGCTAAAATATTTGTTTTGGTTTGTTTTATGAAATTGATATTCGATGTTGTTTTTGTTTTAGCTTAATTAACGTAAAAACCACCCACAACAACAAAAAAAAAAAAACATCAGCAATGTTAGCGAACGAGCAACATTGAAATAATGCGACAATTCTATTGATAAGTTAAGGAAACACCATATTTTATATTGTTGATAGTGTAAAAGTTATTAAGACAAAGACTATATATACGCTACATCATACTCTTTTGTTTTTTCTATTCAGAGAAAGCAAAAAAAAAAAAAAAAAAAAAAAAAACAGCTGTCTTCTTAGCTGCACACAAAACATCTGTTTTTATTTGACATTCGGCAAACCGTTGTCAAGGCTTGATTCCACCAAATCAATTAATGTTCTATGGACCCAAACAGATTGCAACCTGTAGATAACAATCTGTGGCGCTTCTGAAAGAGCAAAACCTAACTCACATCTCAGAGATTATAAGAGCCGAACTTAACTTGACTGCAGTGATCGAAAAAAAAAAAATGAAAACAAAATCAGCTGTTCAAACAAATGTTAGAAGTGCAAAAATTTTAATATCTAAAAAAATTTAAAAAAAAAAAAACAAAGTGTAGAGTAGTCTTTATAGTGTAGAGTTGTGTTGTAAAAAGCGGGTTAAATGTCAAGCAAAAAAACAAAAAACAAAAAAAAAAAAAAGCTATGCAAGAATAACAAGATTACATAGAGCACGTCTATCTACACCAGACACACACACACACATACATATGTACACACGTACATATGTAATTTAAGCATTTATTTGTTTTAATGTATGAGTTTATAAAGCTTTTTCTTGTTTTAACTATTCCAAAGATTACTGTTTTGTTTCTAGCATAAAATGCATTAAAAAATTATCTGCATGTCCGTCCGTCCGTTCGTTCGTCTGTCTGTCTGACAACCCGTCTGCACAAATATCTCTGAGAGACAACTAAAAACTAGCTCCACATTTAATTTTTATTTTAGTCATTTACAAAATGCTTGTTTATTTTTAAAACTTTTTTCTTATTATTTTTTTTATTTTGATCAAAATTGTATTAAATTAATTTTATTCAAAATTTTTTTTATTTTTTTTTGCACTTGTTGCCATTTTTTTTTTTTTTTGTACACTCGAACTACATTGCACATTTTATTTTTTCGTTTTACATTTTTAGTTTTTTTGATTAACACATTTATTGATTTATTTTTAATTAAAAAATTTGCTTTAGTTAAAATAGTTAAACAATTACTTCTTTTTATTTTTTTTTCTATTTCTTGCAACGCTCACTTTTGTTCAAAATGAGGCAAAAACAAAAAAAAATTTAACAAATAATAAAAAAAAAAAAACAAACAAATCAAACGAATGAACGAACGAACGCAAGAACGTAGATCGACCGCGCGATGCGATCTGTTTCGATCACGACCGGCGTTCAACGATTACAAACTGAAAATGGCTAAAAAAGTTGGCCAACAAAAATGAGCAAGCGAGTAACGCAACAGCAGCAACAACAACAAATAAAAACGGAAACGAAGTCAGTTGAAATCGTGTCGCGTTGTTGCGATCGTTTATAAAAAAAAAAAATCAGCAACAACAACAAAAATAATAATAGCACAAGTGCGAGCAGCAAGAGCAATTGAGACTGTGCAGTGCTGTGCGCGTTAGACTTACTACTTCGGTTCGAGCGCAACGTGCGACAATTGCAATGCTTCTAAAACTGTCGCTGTTTCGCTGCTGTGTTGTGCATTGTGTTGTATCGAACAAATAACTAAGGTGACCATATTAAATTTATTTTTCTGTTTTTTCTAAATTTAATTTTTTTGAAATATAATGTAAAATGAAAAGAGTACAAAATTATTTTACCATGTTGACAACCGTTTTTAACTCTGATAGAGCCGAAGATTTAATTTTTTTTTATGGGGTTTATTTTTTTTAATTAAACTGCATTTTTGCTTTATTTTTTAAACTTTCAATTAAATGATTGTATTATTGTAGACTTTTGAATCACAGCAGTAAAAAAAAATGTGTTAATGAAAACAGCTGTTTTAGAATACCAAACAGCTGTTTTTTTTTTAAATCAAAAAAAGAATTTACTCATTTAATTTAATATTTTGTAAATATTTGATTACTAAAGAGAAGACTGTAGGGTATAATCTAACTAAATGCTATAACAAATTATATACAACAATGACTATTGAAGAATGCAACAACATGCAACAACGTTGCGGAAGTAGTGCAGTGCAAAAACAATAACAGTGATAGAGACAAAAGGTAGAAGCAAAAAGATAAAAAAAAAAAAAAAAACGTACGTAAGAAAGAGTTGATACATCTGCATGTGTTGTATGTGCGAGCGTGCACGCAAATTGCCCCCAAAAAGAGTTTTGTTGTAGTTTTGTCAAGCGTAACAACAAGAAGCAAGAAGCAGCAGCGGTCAGCAAACCATTGAACGAGCAAATATGTTGCATGCAATTCAGCTGCCCAGTCTAGCATTTGGACTAAAACACAGCAGACAAGAAACTTTGAAGAAAAAAAAAAAAAAAAAAAAAAAAATAATAATAACAAAAAGGAAACATCAAATGCAGACATTATGTGAGAGCTTTCAAAGATAGATAGATAGAGAGAGAGAGAGAGAGTGAAGTGAGTAAGCAAATCTTGTTGCCCATCAAAAAGAGTAGATTGAGCGCGCAATTTAATAATCGAGCAAAACTGATTTGCAAATTATGCTGCAACAACAAATAATGATAGAGATACAATCTATGGATAGCGAGAGAGAGAGAGATAAAGAGTAAGAGAGGGCGGCGCGCATAATATTATTGTACAATGTAGCAAGTGCAAAGAACTTATCAAGGACGGAAATCGTGCCCAGAATACTTAACTATTTTTTTTTTTTTTTTTTTATGGAAATGAAATGAAAATTAAACTAAGCGGAAAATTTTGCAAAAGCTACGTGACAACGAAAGAGGATGCGAGAGAGAGATAGGTAGAGAGACTTAACTAAACGAAGCCAACAGGAATGAGTGAGCGAATTTAATAATTTCAACGTTTTCAAGCAAATTAGCCATTATTAGACTTAAACATTCTTATTGTCAATTATGTTTAAAGCAAATAAGAAGAAGAAAAACTAACATTAAAAAAAAAAAAACTACTTCCGATATTCATTAAAAAAAAAAAACACAAATAATTAAACTTGACAAGCACCTATCGATTATATAGCAGAAAAAAGGTTTGCTTGTTGATTAATTCCAGATTCATATATGAAAATTCCACAGCTGTTTTTTTTTTTTTTTCAAGCCATGTTTAATTCAACAATCCAGAAGTCATTTACCGTCATCAAAAATTTTTAGAATTAACAAAAAAAAAAAAAAAAAAGGTAGCTAAAGACAATTTGGGCTCCCTGATACATATTACATCACCTACGAGTACATTGCTGACCAAGTGTTCAATTGCACAGGAGCCCTTGTTAAGAGGCCCACTACATTTGCTAGTAAATTTTCTGCTGATCGGTTGCATTGAAGAATACCTCTGGTGAACCAAAACTTAGCTTTGCACTACATCCTTTTTTTTTTTTTGAAGGGTTGTCAAACAATGACATATGCTTAAGATAATTTTGAAGTTAATTCGTACCTGACACCGCTGATCAAAATGCTACTTAAAAATAGGCGAATCATTCATTTGCAATTTAATTTTATGTTTAGAACTTAAATGATGATGATGAGCCATGGAAAAAAATCATCTTTAGATCCGAGTGGTTTCACGCTCTCTTTGAGATGGCAAACGGACCAGCGAAACGCAACGTAACGCAACCACATAATAATCATGACAACAACAACAGCTGATTCAGCATTATTGAGTTTGTTTGTTTTTTTTGTTTGATGATGTTTCTTGTCTGAATGGTCGCTGGTCATTCTTATTGACGCGTGTTTTATTTTTTTTTATTATTTGTTTTTTTTTTTTTTTTTTTTTGTATAACTTTATGCTTGGCTAAACAACTTATTCATTCTACTATTGGCCTGAAAAAAAAAAACAATATAATTTAAAAAAAAAAAAAAATAAATAAAAATAAAAGAGTTATCAAACAAAAACAACGGTAGCAATAACAATAACAATTTCAGGTTACAAGTGGCAACTTTAACCACAGCATTTGCAACAAAAACAACAACAAGGTCCCATCATAGGTCATTCACCATTTTACCTATATAAATTTTAAACTTTTTTTTTCCTCTTTGATTTGCTTTTGTTTATTAATTTTGCTTTTGTTTTAATGAAATTTTAATTTATTTTTATACTCGGAAAGTTTGTAACGCATTAAAGGAGGCAACGGAGACCCCATATACTATATATTTTATTGATCAGCTCAACGAGACGAATCGATTTAACCATGACTGTCTATCTGTTGTCCATCAAACCGTCAGTTGCAATGCGCTTTTCTCGGAATGTTTTAAAGATTTTGACCAGAAATTTTAAACTTAAGCTTTTTTTTTTTTTTTTTTTTGATCCTAGGCAGTTTGTATGTCAGAACCAAGGAGCCACGCTCAATTTTAGGCATAGCCTCTACAAACTTACTACTTTTTTTTCTCGATTTTTTGTATGAGAATAGTTATTATTTTTGAATTTATTTACTACGGATTAGGTAAAAACACTTCTAAAGGCATTTTTTGTATTTTTTTTTAAGTTTCTTATATTCCAATTGAAAACTTAATAAATAAATTTGTGTTGTCAAAGAGTTTAGTACAGTAAAGCTTCAATAATAGATACACGTTACTCTACAGTAAAGCTTCAATAATTAGACAAATTTGGCTTTGATTGATAAAAAAATAAAAATATATAAATATTTTTCTTTTCAAAATTATAACAATGCATAAAATCGTGTGATAATTAAAAAAAAATCATTTTTTCTTCAATTTTCTTTTTTTTTTTTTTTTTTTACTTTAGATGACGATAATGTCATTTTTCACTTAACTTGTCAAATTTATTTAAGCTTAAGCAAGCTTACAACAAGCAGCCAACAAACTATGTATCGTATTGTGATGTATTCAAAAAAATTCAAAAAGCGCAAGTGAAAACGCTAAAAAAATACAACAACAAGAAATTTAATAAAGTAACAAATGAAGCAGGCAATTACGCTCGACAAGAAAACAAAAAAAAAAAAAAACCCAAAGAAAAGAAAATAATAATGAGCATTTGTACGTAATAGGAGGTATACCAAAGATTTACACTGTAACTATAAATTATATCTATATGTATGTACCTACTATATACTATGTAGGTATAGTATAAACTATTTGTACAAGTTGGTATATATCTTTTTTTTTGTTGGCGGTTTTGTTCAAAAACTTTCTGGCACCGCTTTCAGCTTTCAACTTCATCAAACAACAACAAAGACAGCATTGTGCCTTATGCTTTCGTTTTCGTGTGAACTATTACGCATTGAAAAAAAAAAAAAATGTAGATGCTTTTCATACAATATGATTTTTTATAACTATTTACAACAAAATTAGATAATGTTTAATGGTCAGTCAAATAGCATTAAATATTAAACAATTGCAATAGTATTTTAGCTTTCTTTTTCTTTAAAGAAATTTAAACAGGTTGATTTGATACAGAGAAATTAACATTACCTCATGAAGTTTCACAACAACAATAACAATTAACGCAAATTCCTGCAAAACGCTTAAATGTAGAGTTTTTGGGCCACAACTGATAACTTCTTATTCTGATCGATTAATTTTAACATGACTAAAAGCCTCTTTTAAAAAAAATAAGTCGATAATGCTTTGAGTTTCCTTAAATTTTTTTTTAAAAGTATTTAAAATGCGAAATAAAACGAAAACTTATGACCAGTCAAATCACGATCACATGATCACAGTGTGCAGCTTGTTTTATATTATAATGCGCATCAGTTCGTGCAAATAAATTCAATATTACAGCAGCACAAGCACATGACAGCGCATGACCAATTTTAAGCGTATAACTATGCTCATTTTTTTATGTTTGTAAAAACTTGCAGCGAATTATATGTTTGTATTATAATTTCATTAAAAAATACTTTTATGCGCTCGATCAGATTAAATTTTTTTGCTTAAATAACTTCTTAAAGGTTTGTTTCTTTTTAGTAACAGCTTTTCAAAAGCGCTCACGTTGGTCTACGCGGCTTATGATCCATTGAACATTATTTGCTTGGAACATAAAATCGCTAGTTTGTTCATTATAATATAACCGCGTCTCAAATATATATTATTTTAGTAAATTCTTGCACAATATATGTGCTATATGTACCTATGTACTGTCTTAAGTTATAAAATTTATTATTTAGTTTATTTGTTTGCTGTGTAAGCTGTGCTGCTTATCACTATCAAAAAATAATTTCATAAAATAGAAATCAATTGAGTGCAGCAACTGAAAGCGATAAGATATGCGCGCAACATAAATATTTGTACTAAACACTAAATTCGATCTACTCGCTCCTCTTCCACGTTCAGATAAGAGTATAATTTGTCAATGTGTGACATAAACTTTGGCTTTTCATTAGACTTAACTTTTCGTGTGTGTGTGTTTTTTTTTTTCTATGTTGCAAGTTGCATTTTTATATAAATATATAAAAAAAAATAAATAAATCGATAAATCATTCAGTTACAATACATATATTGTAAATATTTCATAGTTTGTTTGACTGTCTTGACTGACTGACTGACTCTATTTGTACAATGTAATCAATATTTGTTGTATTTTTTGATAAGTGACTAATGCATTCGATTGCAACATTATTTATAATGAATTTTGTTTTTTTTTTGGTACTTAACCTTAACGTAAAATATATAAAAATTATTTTAGGTAAACACAGTCCAAACCATGTGCTGCATAACGCTTCGTTTGCTTACCTGTAATGAAAAGAAAAATGATAAATAAATAACCAAATATTTTTAATTTTATTGGATAAAATTTAAATGATAATTTCATTCCAAATGACCCTAGTGAACATTTTCAAAATTCCTTCTTAGTGCTCATCTATTATATAAAACGAATCAACAGTATAAATGTCAGCTTCTTATCTATAACCGTTTGGCCTGTAGATCTGTCGTCCGTTACAGGTTGAGTCAGGTTAATCAGATTTATTTGTATAGATGAGACTAAGAAGTTGTTATGCCAGATTGATAGATAGATATAGATAGACGGAAGTCAGTAAATCAATTAATCTTCTCTCGTTGAGATCATGATTAAAAAATATACTTAATAGGGTCGGTCGGTCCCTTGAATATTGAATATTAATTAATTTCACTTTAAAATAAAATAAAATCATAAAAGCAAACAATTTCCAATAAAAATGATTTTCGATAAAAAGAAAAAGAAAAAACAACAACAAAGAAACAGCAGAACATAATATTGACGTCTTTTGGGAAAGGCAAAATGTAGGTAGGTGTCTTCTGGTAAACAAAATGCCGCCGGTTTGACTTACTGGAATCGTATGACAAATCCACTTAAGCGTGCAACGCAACAGCAACAGCAACACAAGAGCAACAACAATGAAAAACACAATTGTACACGAATTACTCAGAGTAGTACGAGTGTATCACGGATTGGAGCTGGAGCTAGCAATGTGGTAGCTAAGTCTTTTCAAGTGGGTGAGTAGGCGGTGTAGCGGTGACAGTGGTGGCGGTGGTAGTAGTTGTGCTGTTGCACTACTGCTGCTGGTGAAACTAGAAAAGCGTGCGATTGAATGAAGCCAAATAAGGTCTTTGAATTTGAAATGAGAAAGCACGCCGCCGCTGCTGACACGTTAAAAAAAAAAATGGAAAAACAAAAAAAAAAAAATGTGACGCGGTCAGACAATCAGTTGCAATCGGCTAATAACCTTTAACAACAACGACAATCACTCACCCCCTTCACAGCAACAACAACAGCAAATGCTTTTGTCATAGAAATATTTCTAAGAACGCTTGTAGTCAGCGACTACAATAAATGAAATCTGTTTTCATTTTCAAACTTAACTCTTCTACGCGCCTCCAACTGAATGCTTCTTTCATTTTTCCCCACACAGGCTTTACGTCATTGCAAAATCAGCAGCAGCATCAGAAGAAGAATATGACCCAGAGACCTGCTATCGCGCTCACGAGACGACTCAGTCATGCCACGAAATGCTGAGCAATCTTTTTTTTTTTTTTTTTTTTTCTTGAGCGTATATAACGCCGGCAAATAGTATATACAATAAGAATATATTTTAAATAAGCCGACGACGACACATTACGGCGACGACTACAGCGACTATTATTTTATTTTATTTCATTTTCAATTTTTTTTTTTATTTATTTTTTTTTTTTTTTGCTCTATGCACGCTCCAAATGATTTTTAATGCGCTTAGCGCGAGACTCATTCGTTCGTCCGGGGATCGCCGTCGCCGTTGCCGCCATCGTTTGCTGGAAATTAGGCGCGCAAAGTGTATTCAATTTGCAGTGATTTCATTTCATTTCAAACGAGAGTATACGAGGGTACTAAGAAAAGTTACTATTTAGTTTTTAATTTAATTATTTATGAGGCATACTTTCTCAGCAGAAGAACGCAAGCTGTCTGGTTTGACATAGAAAGTTCAAATAGCGTTCAAACTGAAACTTTTAAGATTCAAGATGGCGGCTCTAAAAAGCAAAAGTTGAAACCTTTTGAAAATCGAACGGATTCGCTTAAAAGAAAGAATTGTGTTGTGCTGACTCTTTTTTTTGTATGATTTGTAGGTATTGGCAATAGTTATACCTTAATTGTCGGGGCCCCCGCCCGTAGTTGTTTGAACTTAAATTGGTAGTATCCTAATGGTTGATTGCTTGCTGGCGTATATGAGGTGGGACCAAGTCCTTAATCCGGTACCACGGTGGTCGAGTGGCTCACGATCTTTATGTTCAAACACCAGTGGTGGCCCTTCGAGAAGCATCGTTGTGGCTGTGGTTACAACCGGGTTTTGGACCCAAAGATCAGCAGTGGATTTAGATAGGTGTTGGTACCTGATAGTTTGTAATTCTTGGGGGCGTTGATTGGCGCTTACCAATGTTGTCTCGGAACTCGTGGGTCAAGTCTTTACGATATGCTCTTACACTGTCCGTCTTTGTTCCGTTCCTGAAAAACATTTATTATCAACTTATGCAATTTTCTATGTCTGTTCTAAAAACATAACAATTATGCAGTTTCTGCTATATAATTTTTGTTAGTACCCTCGCATTATACTGCAACTATAACAACTCAACGTCGTTTTTTGTTTTTCGCTTCATTTTATTTTAGCCAAGTCAGCAATAATTGTCTATTTGTATCTAATTCGATGCTTAAATCAGGTCGGTTCGGTTCGTTTCAGGTCGAATCGGATGTATTGCGCAACTTTTATTTTTCAATTTCCGTTAAAGCCTCAAAAAAAAAAAAAAAAAAAAAAGCAAAACACAAAAAAAAATTCGCGTTCGCATACGCTTCTTTCTTTTGACCCTTTTAACTCTTTCGCTTATTTAATATTGTAGAATTACATAACAAGCAACAGCAGCAGCAGGTGTTGTAGCGCATTTGATCAATTAATCGCATCTTTGCCCTTTTGGGATTTTAGTTTTCAATAAACGACAACGAGAAATATAAGCCAAACAACAACAAAAGCTATGAATATCAATAAAACAACTAAATAAACTAACAATCAAACCATCAATCAATCAATCAATCATTTTATAATAATAATAAGAAACCACTTTATTTTCTTTGAAATAATTGTTTGTTGTACTTTTTCTTCTTGTTTTTTTTTTTTTTTTGTTATCATCTTTGAAGAAGTACGACAAAAACGTTCAACGTTCTTAAGTGCGTAGGCAACTTTCCAAGAAATACCACATTAAGATGCTACTTCTGTTCTGTTCTGTTTTTTTTTTATTTTTATTATTCTTTTATTTAAACAACAATTGTGAAATGAAGCAAAGATTATTAAAAGGAAAGCATCTTTTGATGCTTCTTCGTCTGCTTCTTCTTTATAGACTACAATAGCAGCGAACGAAGCACATCAAATACATCAACTGATCCAATCGGATCAAAAGCTTCAAAAAAACATCGTTTTGAAGCACGCCATCATTTTTGGTTGAGTTTTTTTTTTTTTTTTTAAAGTTGAACCTGTTTTGAATTTCAACGAAATATACATTTTAAACTTCAAAGATAATACTCAGTTAGGATAGTAAAAGCATCAAACAATAATTGAATAGAATGATGCGATAAGTTGTTGAAGAATTATGCTGTGACACTTCAAAATAGCTGGGAAGTCGTCTTATGGTGGAGCTGTTGTAGGCCTGACCGAGTAGAACACAACTGACGCCAACAGAATCTTGATTTAATGTTTAAAAAAACTGATTTTTTTCTCGCCAATAACTGAGTTCAGTACGAATCGATTTTTATTTTTAAGCAATTGCGAAAAGAATAAACTTAGATCTTTCGACTTGGCACGTAAACATGCAACATTTTCAAAACTTTATGCCATAATTGTAGTTTTCAAACAAAATACCACAAATTCCAAGACTCGGTCATAGCCAGAATATTCACCATAAGACGACGACTCATTAGCTCTTTTAACTATTGTTATTCGTCGTTATTTTGTTATTTAAGCTATAAAATAAATAGCGATGTCCGTCTGTCTGTCCGTAAGACATAGAACTAGCGCACATTTGGCAAACTATTTCTTTAAATTCAAACCTATTTCAAGTCTTTAGAAAAATGGTATACTTTTTTGCTTTTCAGCAGATTAAAGTGTTAAATATCATCATCAGTTTTTTATTATTATAAAAAGGAAGATCGAAAGAAAGAACGTAACACAATACTTTTGAATCCGTTAAACCATTTTTTTTTTTTTTTTTTATAGGAAAAGTAAAGCTTTATTTTTATTATTTCAAGCATTTCAAATTACAACAAATGCTTTAGATATTCACTTATTTAAGGTTTTAAGAATACGGAAAATATAAAAGATATTTAAGACAAACGCATTATTTACATACGAGACACGTTACGAGTGGAGTAAAACAAATAATTGTTTGGTTTTTTTTATCTAACATGAATTCGAGAACTTCATCTTAATTTGAAACTCTATTCGGAATTCATGTATATATTATTTGCTTTTTGTATTTAAACAATTGTCTTTGGATACACAAAAACAAAAAACAAAAAATCAAAATCGCTATTCCCCAAGTAAAATAGGAATTACATTTCACATAGTTGTGTGTGTTGTGTGTTGTTATATGCGACTTAAACTGAGTACTTAAAATACTACAATAAAAAGTATTGTATGAAATAAAACTAACTGATGCATAGATTGAGATGAAAGCATTTCCTGTCTCTAGAAATTGAGAATGTTGAACCAAAAAAAAAAAAAAAAAATAAAGCAGAAAACATGCCTAAAAGATTTGCACAGAGAAAGCGCGCAAACTAAAAAAAAGACGCAAACAAAAAATTATTTTAAGATGATATTTTCGACATCATCATCGTCGTCAAAACGTGCTCAAATCAAAGTTTTTAAATAATTAAAAAAAAAAAAACATTAAAATAATTGAAGCTAAGAGCAGTCGTGGAGTAAATTAGACAAATATTAAATCAAATAAAATAACAGAAATAAAGTATTAAAAGTTTGTTAATGTTAAACTTATTTATTTATTTATTTTTTTTTTTTTTTAGATATTTATCCAGGTGTTTTCCTATGCCATTCAGTTTGTCAGGCAGGCTAACTGGCAGGCAGGCAGGCAGCGCCAGCGCCAAAAAGTCTTTGAACATGAATCATCAAAGACAGCAAAAATAATGGAGGCCGACTTGAATCGAGTCATCGTTGCTTGTTGCTGCTGTTGTTGTTATTGTTTTTTATTGTTGTTGTTGTCGTAGTAGTTGCTCAACAATTCTGTGTTTGTTGCTGCTTTTGCTTTTGCTGTTGTCGCTGCTGTAAAGGAATTTTGTATTTGTGGAATTTTGCTTATTTAAAGTTTTCGCAATATTTGCCACAAAATGAACGTGCTAAGATTACAAACTCACAACAACAACAACGACAAATCTTGAATGGCAAAAAAAAAAAAAAAAAAACAAATACAACTCTTTTCAACAGTTTTCAAAATATGAAAAGTGTTAATTGATGTTTAAATAAGCAAAACAGCAGCAACCAAACAAAAAAAAAAAAAAATACTTAAAAAATAAGCCAAGAAAATAAAAATTGAGTTAAGAAATAGCAAAAGTAATAATAAGAATAACAAACATTTGGTTTACGAGTACAACAACAAACAAATAACAAAGAAAACAAATATTAAACAATTCAAAAAAAAATAAAAAAAATGCATAAACGAAAAAAAAAAAAAATTTTAAAAAAAAAAATAATCAATTTTAATGCAGCTCGAATACATTTTATCAGGGCTATCAGGCAAATCTCTATGAACCATGTTCCAATCATAGCATAGTTACTTTTGTATCTTAAACTTAAAAATTTACATTAAAAGTAGAAAAAGTTTTTTTTTTTTTTTTTTTTTTGCTAAAATTCTTAAAATTTTTTTTTTTTTTTTTAACTTGAAGAATGCATCAATTAAAGTAAAAAAAAAAAAAAAAATTAAAAATATTTATTCCTTTTTTTGAATTTAAGAATTTAAGGTGCAGCCACAGCAACGCAGCACATATCTCAACATCAAATCCCAAAGTAGCTATTTAAATAGAATTTTTTGTAATTCTCATGGACTTAAGTTTATCCTAAACTTTGCTTGCTTTGCACAAACATATTTCTTCTCTAAATAACTGATGAACTGACGACGACGACGCCGACGTAGAAGATGTTTTGGTATTTTGCATGCCACATGCGTGCTTTCTTGCTTGCTTTGCTGCGCCTCTTTGCTTGAGCTGTGCTGTTGCTGTTTTCAAGTTCAAATGCGTGTTGCGCATAACAAAACAAGAAACACGATTCAAATGATATAATACAAAAAAAAAAAAAAATATACACACACATACACACATATGCTACGCCTGTATGTATTGTAATTTAATGGTATTCTATCGCAATTCAACTTGTATCTACATTCCAGCAGTTTAACAATTTAACACAGACAGACAGACAATGAATTTAAATTAAATTCATTCTAACGTACTTGAAGTACATATTTACTACTTGGTTGGCTTGGTTTTTAAAGACATTCTAGCAAATAGCAGCAATCGATTTCATCGACAATAATAATTACAGCAACAGTCGAGATTTTTATTTACATACAACGTAAAAATAATATGCATAAAAAAAAAAATGCATACCACGCCCAATGGATTGCCATAATTAAATTACAATTGAACAACTTTTATATTTGTATGTGTGTGTGTGTGTGTGTGGGAATTTGTTTTGTATCTATTAAATTAGCCAGTCTCGAATATAATATTTTAGTGTTTTGTTATAACATTGAACTCAAACTGAAACTATAACAATTAGAATTGCATTATGATTCTAGAGCTTTCAAAAAAAAAATCTTGTCTCTTTGACATATTAAAAAAAAAAAAAAATCATTAACATCATTTTCTGTTAAATGCATTTTATTTAGCGTGCATTTGTTGAATTATACAATTAATTAATTATTTAATTATCATTTATGTTTGGTATTTAGAGCATGTGTCTGCATCGTCGCTGCTCTAAGAATTATTAACGTTTACAATTAAAAGAAAAAAAAAAAAAAAAAAAAAAAACATTTGCTATACAGCAGCGACAAAGTTTAAATACGCTTTACCATAAGCATTTGCATCATAAAAATGCGAGACAAACGAAATAATTACATTTTGAATCATTGAAAGTAATTTAACTTTGCCATTTTTTTTTTATTCAAAAATAAAGAACAAATTAAAAAAAAAAAAAAATAACAAAATTAAATTATATTTTTACAAAATTGTTGCAAACAGTTTAAACACAAAAAAAAAGTATAATATATATAAAAATTAAAAAAGAGGAAAATCATAGAAAAATATTTTCAATGAAAGAAACAAAACGAAAGACTTAAGCGACAAACTTGCAAATCGGGTGCGCCGTTCGTAGTCTTTCAAGGCTTTTATAGCTTCCCTTCGGCTCCCACACCGCATCTTATATATAATTTAAAGATTTTTTTATTGTATAGTATTCATTGTTGTTGTTTTTTTTTATTTTATTTTTTTTTTTATCAGTTAATGTCAATTAAGCTTTCTGTCTCACATTGAGCATTGCAATTTTATTTCGTTTTCACAGCTAGCACCGCTCGCTACAACGCTGCACCTTCGTACACGACAACAAAAACAACTGCAAATCTTACTATTGCAACAACAACAACAACGAAAAGCACAAAAATGCAACAAAAAAAAAAAAAAATAAAGCCACAATGCAAAAGAAGAAGAAGAAGACGACGAAGAAAATCCAGTTTTGTTCCATTTGAACGCGCACATTTTTTTTTTTTTTTTGTTGTTTTTGTTTTTGTTGTCTTTTTCACATGTATAAAATATTTTCAAAATTGCACTATCTATTCTGTTAGCTTTTTTTTTTTGTTTTTCGTTCGCGCGCTCTCGCTCTCTCTCTCTCTCTCTCACAGTGTATTACATGCCTCTCTACTTTTGCATATTTCTCACTGTTTCACCCACGCTGCTGCTGCTGTTGTTCTTTGTTCGTTCGTTCGTTGTTGTTGTTATTGTTTTTTGTTATTGTTGGCGTTGGCATTTAATTCGCTGCTATTTCATTCGTTTGTCGTTGTCGTTTGGCCTTGAAAAATGCTTTTTGCGCGCCATTTTTTGTTGTTGTTGTTGTTTATCGCCCGCTTAAAATTTTTCAACTGACTAAAAACAACAAAAACAAAAAAAAAGCTGGCGAAATGCGCGATTTATATAAAACAAAAACAAAACAAAAAAAAGTTTTTAACACAGTTTACAAAGCTTTTTAGCTTTATTTTAGCTCAAATAAAAGGATCTATGGCAAAGTCTATATTAAGAAATATCTTGTTACATATGCTCTCGATCGATCGATCGTTACTGCAAAAATATAATTTTGAATAAAAATCTAAATCTAAAAAATCTAAAAAAAAAAGGGGAAAAATATAAAAAAATAATTTTTTTCGAAAACTTTCGAACGAAAAAATAAAATATGACTGGCGTATTACTAAAATAAATAACATAAAAATAAAAGGCAAATTTTTTATTTAAAATTAAAAAAGAAAAATTCATATTTTTCAGTTTTGACCATTTGCAGCATTGCAATTTATTTTATTTGCAACAGAAAACTTTTCATAATTCCAAGTAATCCGAAATAAAAATAAAAAAAAGAGAAATGCTTGTAAAACAAAAATGAAAATAAAAATAAATAATAATAATAATAAAAAAAAAAAACCAGACAAAGAAAAAGTGAAGTAAAGCCAGGTCAAAGTACGCGTAAAATACATATTTTTTGGCGACTTAAAACCCCAAAAATAAAACAGCAAATGCAATAATCATAATTATTATTAACAACAACAACAACAACGACAAAAACAACAACAAGAAAGGCGACCACCAAATTCACCAAATACAAATTTTTCAAGTATTGTATACAGACAGCTACAGTAAAAACTCGCAAAGTAAAACTGTTTAAAAATAAAATGACAAACCACAAATGAAAAAATAAAAAAAAAAAACATACAAGTCTGTTCTACATTTCGATTCGTTCGAGTCAATTAGTTCGAATTAGTTTCGAGTGAGCTCGAATCGTTTTCATTTCGACTCGAAAGTATTTACAGGTATCGAGATTCGCTTAAAAAAATGTATAGACCAATCGAAATTATAAGCAATAATCTGAATTAAAATGTAGAAGAGAGTTGCTTATTATAAAATTCTCTAGTCTATTATTAACGAAAATTGTGTCTGTATAGTAGGCGTGGCTTACAATAAATCGATTTCTGTTATCGGTTCGATTATTGTTATGAAAAAGCCTACTATTTAATATTAAATTCACAAAAAAGGTTCCAGAGCATAAAACATGCACCATATGAAGCCGAATAACAAGTTCTAAATAATTCTATATCATTTATTAATGCAAGTAACGTCGTCGTCAATGATTTTTTTTTTTTTTTGTTTTATTTTAAACGTAAATATTTTTTTAATCATTTCCGTTTTCATTTTAATTTTGATTTACCTTCAACGTCACGTCACTAATTATGGTTTGGTGTTTTTGTTTCTATAAAAAAAAAAACAAAACAAAACCGAATGAATGAATAACTGAATAGTATGTCCATACATACATATACATTCATAGAGATAGTTATTGTATACATATGTGATATGTATTTCAATGAATGTCAATGAATATAATTGAATTTCAATAATTCAAATTAAGAGAAATAGAGAATTAAATATCAGACAATTAGATATACAATATTATCTATGTATATAATTAATACGAGTATGTCTAAAGACCAAAGTCAAAAAAAGGCAACAACGATTGTCAGCGATTTGTCAGCTGCAGCACAATTGCACAATTATTTCTAGACAACAATTCGTGGGCTAAAATATTCATTGACGCAATTAAAAAAAAAAAAATAAGGAAAAAAAAACGTTGTTTCAGATACATTTTTTTAATTGAAAAAAAAAAGATACAAAGATACATTCCTACTTAGATTAAAGTTGACCATCTGTCATGATTGTGAACGCTGTAAAATGAAAACAATTGTGTTACAGGTTCGTAGTCATTAGTTTCGGCGACTTTATGGTCAAACTAAAAAAAAAAAGTTAAAATAAAGAACACTTTTTTCTTTTTTTAGATTGAGTAATGTTTTCGTTTGTGTTTGCGCTTTTCCACCGGAACTGAATTGCTGACTTGACTTTGCCGTCTTTAAGTTGACTTTGTCGTCGTCGTCTGTGCTACTTTTAAGCACTGAAAGCAACATAATTTTGCAACTTCAACAAAAATAATAAAAAAAAAAAAACTAAAGTATTCGAAAATTGAGTTCACCACGCTTTTTATTAAGTTAATTGAAATTGTTATAAGCCATATTGTTGCGCACGTAATTTTTTATTATACGAAGAACGTTCAAATATTTTCTATTTCGTTGTTCTAAGTTGATCAATTTTTTATTTTCATAAAAAAAAAAATTTGCAAGCAACTATTTTAAATTGCATTTTATACAATAAAATAAAGAGAAAAAAAATAGCGCTATAAGTAAATATTAAATATAATAATAGGTACACAACATATCGGTTATGGCTCATAAGATTGACACGCTGCATGTAGCACCGCAGCACACTTTCATAGCAAATGAGGTGGTTATGCACCCCTCAACACACACACACACACACACGCACGCACGCACACCACCTTAACTATAGTTTTACTTCATACATGCATACTCGTATGTGTAAAGGTATAACTTGACACTCACTCATAGCAATCGCAATTAGGACGACGCCGTCGTTGTTGTTGTTAGTTGATAGTTGGCAGCTGTGCAAACTTAGGCTGGTTTCATTCTATTGTATACGAATATTATATATATATACTATATATCGTATATCAATAGTTTCCCGCCCCATTTTTATAATTCATAAACATTTTATGAACGACGAAAAGTAATTGAAAAAAAAAAAAAACAATAAATTTAATATAGAAAATTGTAACTTTAATTCTTGTGAAATGAAATACGTAAAAGTTTGTGTATTTTTTTTTTTTTTTTAGTTTTATTCAGAAATAATTCTGGTCGAGTAAAACCAAACAGCATATTTAGAATTTGGAGTACACCCTCAAAATTTTGACTTTCGGTGGATGGATTCTCCCAATTCCGAATCATATGAAACCAATCTTAGGAAACTCTTAGACTTCCTGGGTAAAAGGGTATTTTAAAATTTGTGCAAATGGACCCTCCAGATACATTCTATAAAGTATATATATTCATGATCAGCATTGAGTCGATCTAGCTATGTCCGCCCGTCCGTCTGTTATGCTGTGTGCTGCATGAAAACGCTTATCTCAGAGACTAAAAAAATAGAATAGAAACTTTTTCTAAGCCGTCAAGTGTGCACTTGCAAACAGTTTTTCTCTAGCCCCATTTTTAAGGGGTACCCTCCATACAAAACTACCTCCAAAATATTGGGTTTTTGCATAAAAACGTTATTTGTTTTGCTTATTTTAGGAAGTCTAAATTTAGTTCAAATTATGCCTATGATAGCCCCAATGAAAAATACCAATATGAGTAGGACCAAAACAAATTTTAGGTATTGCCTATATACAAATATAACTCATTTTTTAAATGTTTGGTTGAAAATCCAATAAAAAATAAGGAACATAGAGATTGGTTACAGAGTATCTTGCAGTCGAGCATACACGACTTTAACGTTCTTCCTTGTTAAATAGAATATCTGTCTAAAGGGGATAGAAGTCCAATGGTTTTCCACATATCTTATCTCTAAAAAAAAAAAAGATAAATGCAATCTTTGCAGCTGCTCATTTTCTTCGCTTCCTTTAACATTTTTTTTTTTTTTTCAAAACTACAAAACCCAACCCAAAATACAATAAAATAAAAAATAAAATGTAGCAAATTCTGCACCTTTTTCATAAAAAAAAAAAAAAATTATAATAGTAAAAATAATCAAAATGAAAAATTATTGTTATGGCAACCTGACGTTTTCATGTTTTCATGTAGACCCTCAATATTCGACCCTCAAAAAAAAAAAATTCAAAGTTTTTGATGCACAATGCACAACACCTTGCCACCACAAAGTTTTACTGAAAGCAGAAGAACTACAAAAAAAAAAAAATAAAAATAAAATAAATAAATATCACACACAAATAATACACAACGCTTGACAACGACAACGATGACGATGACTATGATTCGGATGTAATGCATGGATGGCTACCCAATGTGCATAGAATAGAGACGATAACGGCACAGATACATTTGTATCTGCGGGTTGTAAAAGTAACTTTAATAATAATAAATACTGCAACTGTATGCGTTATGTTAACGGCTGCAATAACAACAACAACAACAACCACAAAAATTAAAAGTTTTGAATGATTTAGTTTTTTTCTTTCTTCTTATTACTTTGCACTTGATTGTCACACAACACGCAAATGTTGCATTCAATTTTATTGAGTAAAACAAAAAAAATAAAAATAAAGAAAAACCCATAAATTAAAACTGCTAAAACAGGTAAAGAATATCGAAAAGTAATTAGAAAAAAAATACGTCTCAAAAAAATTAATGCATTTCCAAGAAATACTTGAAGAAAAAAAAATCGAAGAAAATCTCAATTGAATATGCAACTTGCGTTTGTTTGGTTTCTTTTCTAAACTAATTATTTTTTGATGAAGATTTTAACATTTTTTTTTTTAGAACAATAGCACGACAAACAGAGAGACAGACAGACGGACACGACATCTAAGCGTATTAAAAAATAAAATGCACGAAATGAAAAACATATGCGTTTCCTTTTTTCATTTTTTTTTTTAAATTTCCCCGACATCATTTCGATTGCTTTTGTTAGTAAAATATACACAAAAATATTGTTGTATCTTGTTGTAGTTGCATTTATTCCTTGTTTTTTTTTTTGTTATATTTATTTTGTATTTAAGTCGCGTGCTCATTTACAATAAACAACAATCGCATTCATTAAATAAAAACTCACCTCGCTTCAGTTTACAAAGTCACGAAATTAGATACAAATGACAGACAGACAGACAGCCTCAGACTGCATAGAGGACAACACAAAAAGGGAAATGTCATTCGAAAACATTCAAAAACGCATTTTTCAATCTTTATCTTTTTTTTTGTTGTGTCAATCCTGACTTAAGAGTATTTATTCTATTTATACATTCTATGGAGAATCTCAATAATAAAAACAACAACAACAACAACAAGAAAAATTATTGACAAATGCATTTGAGTGAAAAGTCAATTGAAAATATATAAAATAAACATTAAAGACCATTGTAAATCGCATTTTTGTTACTTAGGAAAGCAAGCGAAACAGTAGAATGTGGTCTAACAAAACTGTTTATTCGGAATTTGGGGGAAGTCCCCATTTTTTTTTGCATTTATGTGTCTATAACTCAGTTGATTACCAACCGATTTTTATTTTCTAATCACTTTTGGAAAGAGAAAACATTTTTCTCTATCTGTGCGACTTTTTTGTATTTATAAAAAAAAATTTTCTTTTTACCGTCAATGACCCTCGACAATTATTAGCATAGCCAAGTCTCAAGACAAACTCAAGGGATGCGACGAATGACGCAAATGACGTCGATGACGGCAAAACCACCAACTGTGTTTGAAGGTTTCTGTGTTTGGTTCCAAAATGTTGTCATAACAACGCGTCGCAATTTGTTTGTAACTAACCTATGAATTTTTTATACATATAGGAAAGGTAGGTAGACTATATACACATTTATATACATAGCTGCAAGTTGTATGGATTATTGGAATTTCATTTTTCTCTTTTTTTTTTTTTTTTTTTTATTTTTGCTTGCTTAGGAATTATTTTTATTTTTTTTTTTTTGTAGGCTATGATTTGGTATTTTTTACTATTAAAAAATTTATCTACGACAATTTTTATTCGTTTTCATTGTTTTTTTATGCGATTATTACTTTTTTTATTTTATACAATAAACATTTTTTTTTTTGCTAAAGTTGGCTACCGTTTTTATAATTTTTATTTCAATTTTTTTTTTTATTTTTGCCATTGTTAGTTATTTCTACATATTTGGTTGCTATTGAAATAATCAATGGCTAAAATATTTTTATTTTTTTGTTGTTGTCGTTGTTGTTTGTATTGTTTGGTGACTCATATAGACATTATGCCGACAACATTGATCTCTGCGGTTAGATTGCCATATAGAGTCATAGATTTATATCTGTAAAAACTACAATTAAATACTTAGACTTTTTGCGTAAAACTGAACTGGAAAAAAAATGTATATAGAAAGAGTGAGCTGGCAGGCAGCAGGCAGCATGAGAGAAACTAACTACTTTTAATCAGGAAAAAAAAAACAAGTATTTTATGACTACGAACAAAAAAGTTTAACTATTTTTTCGACGTAATTTTTTTTTTTTTTTTTTTTGCCACCAACACGCATAATTTGAGACACTTAAGTACGCAGAAAAGTCTGACACTGACTATGAAGGCTACATTTGTTTGGTCAGAAGTTTGTGAAAGTATTTTCGAAATAAACACAGAAAAAAAGAAATTTATTTTAAATGCAACTAAAGCTTGAAAAATGGATAATTTATGATCCAAAGTAAACAAAATCAAAAAAAAACTAGTGAAATTAACTCGGAGCCATAACTATAAGAGTTTGGCCTAGTGTCTGGACCGGAGCGCCCAAGACAAGCAAGTGGTCAGAGCGAAAGAAAGAAGACTTAAATAAGCCTTCATACGTTTCATCTCAGCTCCTGAGAGTAAAGCAAGAACATGGTGGGCCTCTTAAATCGGGAGATTATGGGCACTGCAACTTCTGTAAGAGTTTATTGTACTCGAACCTGAAATATGTTTGTGTTAAGTGACAAAGAATTGTCTGCCGCTTCTTTGATAAGCCTAAGAATATGCGTATTCGAGGTTGGATGAAATGGATCAAAGTCGGACATTCACAGAGAATATGTGGGATTGTCGCAGACTTTCTTTGACAGATTAGAAGACTGTGGGAATATACGAGGTAGTCAGTGATTTGAACTGAGTGATTGATTATGTTTTAACGTGAATTTATTTAATTAAACTCAAGAAACAGAGTCTGTAAGTTGTATGAATACAATATATAAAAAAAAAGTTAAAATTAAAAAAAAAAAAAAAAAATACATACTACAAAATAAATATTCAATAAAAAAAATAATTTAATGACAAAATGCTAAAACGACAAAAGACTCGACAGCCTTTGCCGCCCACCAGAAAATAATAATTTAATAATAATTACAAATACAAAGTACGCCATAATTTATTATAAAATAACAAACAATGAAATTCCAAATATGAATCAACACGATCGTATACAAATATAGTAACTATTCGAGCAAAAGCAATGTTATGATTCTATTGATTTCTATTGGGGGGCGTATACAATAAAATGTATCTAGATACATTCAGATTCAGACACACACACACACAGTTGAGCAAGAAAAATAAAACTTATAAGCAAATAGTGTCGAGAAACAAAGGTTTTAAATAGTTAGTCAGTTTGTTAGTTACGTGCATGATGCATGTTGATACTTTATTTTACAAAAGATATGTGCATTTCCACGGTCTCATTTGTTTTTGTTTTTTGTTTTTTGTTTTTTTGTTTTTTTAGTATGTAAAATAGTACAAAAAAGTTTTTAAACGATTTGTTGCATTGCATCAGAATCAAGTTGCTGTTTGCTGTTGATGTCATCGCAAGTTGCATTCAATCAACAACAACAACAACACAGCAGCAGCAACATTTTAAAGTTCTTTACAACACATTTTAAATTGCATAATTAGCAAGTCTCTCAGACAACTGCGAAATAATTTACGAGCTAGACAGGCGGACAGACAGAGACAGATTACCTTGAGTGGCAGCATTGTTAGACTAGCAAGTTAGCCTAGGCGGCCTAGCCAGTCTAGCTGACCAAACGGCACACTGACCGCGAATGAATGATCGCGAAATGGAAAGCACTTTTCTCACTCTTGATGCAATTTTAAAGTCAAGAAAAAGTATCTTTCGCATAGTGCGGCGCCAAATGTTAATGATTCCGAATGAACGGAAATGCCTTAATTAAATACAAAATAAAATTCACATTAATCAAAAATTACAAACATAAAAGCTAAAAGCATAGCAACATCATCATTATACAATATATACTATATATGTATACTATATATACATAATGTACTCGTACACATAACCTGTCGACTCATCTTAATCAATTAAATTTGAATAATCTAAAACAAACAACAAAAAACAACAAAATGTGATTCAGTTCAATTTGTTCAGGAAAAAAAAAAGAAAAACCTGAATATCATCGTATCTCACTCACTCAACGTATTAACATTCTTCAAGATTATTTCTGAAGATATTCTTCATTCTATTCTTTGAGAAACATAACGCACGCTTGAGTGCATTCGTTGCGCCCTTTCTTTTATAACTTTTTCTTACCTCATCTCGTCTCGTTTCGTCTTGTCTCGTCTGAGATACATAATAGTTACCTGCTTTTCTCAAGTTTTTCAATTTTCCCCCTCTCGTTCGAGACATAAAATTTTTATGATAATGGCATTTCCCTGAATTTTTGTGTACCTGTCTCCTGTCAGTAGATATGCATTCGGATATGCATTCGTTCCTTGTTTTATTTTATTTTATTTTGTGTTGTGTTTTTCTTCTGCCCTTGCTTTACTATATTTTGTAGTTGTTGCTCTTGAATTTTTGATTCTTTTGTTATTTAAAAATGAAAACCCCATTTTCTTCGGTATTTCATTAATTGTTTTTTTTTTTTTTTTTTTTTTATATAAATTTTTTTTTTCGGGGGTCAATCGAGTGCAACTTGCTGCATTTTTCTTCCTTTTAACTTTGCTTTTGTTTGTTTCTTGGCTTTTTATTTATTTTATTTTACTTTTTTTTTGTCTTTATCAATTTTTGCTTTTACTTCTTCTGCGTTGTTGTCACCTTGCTCCTTTTGCCCCTCGTTTTGTATTAGCTTTTCTGTTTCTTTAATTGTGATTGTATCTTTTCTTTATTTTATTTTTTTTTTTTGTTTTCTTTATTTTGTCTGCTTTGTCTTCAGTCGTTGTCTTCGTTTTTTTTTTTTTTGTTTCTTTATTTTTTTTTTTTTATGTTTTATGGCTTCGGTTATCATTATTCAAATATTTGACTATGCTTGGAAATTGGAACTGGAATTGGACCTAAAGACGAATTCTCATGACAACAAAGACGGCGCAAGTGAAAAGCGGGAGCAATGGCAAACGTTGAAATTATTGCTTGACTCATCTGTCGACGACGACGACGACGTCGTCTTCGTCATTATTATTATTGTTATTGTTGTTGTTGTTTTGGTTAGTTGTCTTACCACGTTCAGTTTGCCACATGATCTCTCTCTCCCACTCCACTCCACTCTCTCTCTATCTCATTTTCTCTCTTATTAATATATGTAAATATCTGATTCGAATATATTCCCTCACGTTGCTTCCATTTCCAGGAATTGTCTAACGTAATCGTTTATAGCTCACTCACTGTCAGTTCCACTGTTTTCAATTCATAATTATAAAACGTGCTTTTCTCAAAAAAAAAAAAAAAAAGGGGTTTGTGCTCTTTGAAAATATTGATGTGTTTCATATTTTCTCAAAATAATAATATAAGAATCATAATAATATATTTCAGAATAATCATTCGATTTCAGACATCAGTGACATACTAAGTCGTTAACCGTAGAACCACCGCATGTACATTGTATACTTTTTCTGATGAGTTCCATTTATTGTATTAATCATATTATTTTTTAATACGTCTTCTTATCTATAAAAGTGTTTTCTACTGAATTTACATACATACATTGAAGGCAAATCTTTAAAAGAGTACAACAAGGCGTCATGAGTAATCTTTGTGAATTCAAAGAATACAAAGTTTATCTTAGCAATGACAATAAATGTGTAGTAAGATAATTAAGCTGATCTTTAATAAAAAAAAAAATACCTATTTAAATTCAAAGTAAACGAAAGGACTTTGTATATAAGTTTATGCCATGTATGGAAAATTAGGCTTATTAGATTTCTAAAATTTGTTGATGAAAAATGAATGATTTCAATTCGGTTGTTTTTTTTTTTTTTTTTTGTCATTTTTAATAAGAAATTCCGGAAAAACTGTTTCAATTGAAATGAAGAATGAATGAATGAGACAGAGATTTCAAATAAGATGCCTATTAGACTTTTGATATAAATAAAACAAAAACAAAACTTACCTTGCCGGATGCCTTTTTATAGCGGCGCGTTGCTTCGCTGATAAGATCCTTAACAAGTAAATCGCCAGAACCGCAGGGTACAAGAATGCGTACATCGCCAAAACAAACGGTTACCTTCATATTGCAATGCTTTGTCTTTTAATTATTTTAATTTTACTTAAGTAATTTTATTTTGAATTTGTTATTATTGTTCTTTAATTGTTGTTGTTGTTGTTTTTCTTTTCATTTGCAAACACAATATCGCAAAAACAAACATAAACAAAAAAAAAATAAAATCGCACTTTACTCAATTCAAATGCTTCGTTTTCGTTTTCTTTTTCCTTTAATATTTTTATATTTTTATATCATATCATATACGTATGTGTGTGTGTGTGTGTGTATATATATATACATATACATATATATGAAGCAGTTAAATGCAGCATGCGCGCAGTCGCAGTTAACGGCAACGTCATAGACCAGACCGGCGTCACATACATAAATGACTTTTGTTGTTGTTGTTGAATAACGATGATGATGATGATGAAGTTGATGATAATAATGCCTTTGATAGTGTACGCGTTTTGATGCGATACGATGCCGTGCTGTGCTGTGCGGTGGTGTGGCGGCACAGTGGCGTGCTATTGATGTTGATAATGCATTTGCACGTGATAGAGTAGGATGGCAATAGCAAAGTACACCTCAAAGGATGTACTAAGTTAATGTTTTTTTTTTATTCGTTGTTGTTGTTGTTATTCTGAAGGCAGCTGCACATTCGTTATTTTGTTTTTTCACTATTTCTTTCTCTCTCTTTCGTTTGTATGCTATCTTTCACGCTTTGTCTAGCTGCTCACCTTACTTGGATCATTCACTTTATTTATTGCAATTTTTTTTTTTCTTTTTTTTTGTGATCGTTAATATTTTATACAATTTTCACTTTTTTTTGCGCTACTCTACAGCATCTTTTTACTATTTTATTTTAGTTTTATTCATTTTTGTCTTTGCACTTGTTTTTTTTTGTTTAAGTTGTTATTGTAAAATTGTAGTTTATTATTTTTTTTGTTGTTGTTGGTTTTGTTGTTCTTTTGAAACGCACTCTCAAATGAATCATACACGCGCGCAAAAGCAAAAAAAAAAACGAAAAAAAAAAAAAATATTTAAATGTTTTATAGCAACAAAACAAAATTATTATAATTATATTAATAAATTATAAAACGCAGCAGCAAAGATCACAAATACAACTGAAACAAGTTAGTAAATTCGTTTCGATTTAAAGAACACTAAACAAAAAAAAAAAAAAAAAAAAACCGCGTCATGTTTTTCGTTGTCGTTTTAATTTGTAAATAATTAGCCACACAATTATAAAAAAAACGTAATAATTCGTATTAGAATGTATTAAAAAAAAATTATAATAAACTATAAGTTAAGCTTTTTATCTTTGGAGTTTTACAAATTGTTTTTAGTTTATGCGCTCCGCGCGAACGCACATCGTTTGCATTGTGTGATAAAATTTTAACTGAACAACTGACGTCGACGTCGACCATTCACACAGCGCGCTTTCACTGTGAACAAGTGAGTGGCGATATTTTTTCGATATTTCACTGTGAGTGGCAATATTTATCGATAGTTCGGCTATCGGTAGCATCACAAACTGCCTTACCAAGAACTGCTTTATTTATTATACCCACTGCTTTATCAGACTGGTACTGTTTTATCGCTGTCTGGTGGCGGTCTTTAAAACAGGGGTGGCTGTCTGGTGGATAGAACAGAGTGACTCATAATGACTAACAGGGCGGCATACAAAAGTGTCCTCACGGACCGATGTCGATAGAACCGAAGGCGAACCGATGTATGTTATCGAACGTTTCTGTTGTTGCATCGTGTGCTGCGTGGTGTGTGCCTACAAAACAATAACAAAACAAAAGCAATTTAAATTTAGCGCAATAATTAATAATTTTTATATTAAACAATGATTGCAACTAAAGCACAAAAGAAGGCCACATTAAATGATGAGAATAGTGACAGCAGTGACTGCGAGGGAGCAATACAATTCGATGATGACGACGATGAGAGTTTACACGAAGAGGATTTAGCGGTAAACAACAACAAAAACAACAACGAGCAGCAACACGAGGAAGTGGCACAAATGGATGTAACCAATGATGGCAATGTTAGCGACGATGACGACGATGATGACATGGATCTTAAGAACTTCAAACCAAAACAGCCACCAAAGAAACGTAAAAAGGGCATTATTTATGTATCAAACATACCGAAACATATGAATGTCACGCGGCTGCGTGAAATACTTGGCCAATACGGAAGCATTGGACGTGTTTATTTACAGCCGGAAAAACAGCCTGGTGGTAAGTACTGCATTCAAAATTAAACTAATTTACTATATCTAATTACATTTATGCAATTTTTTTTGTTAGGTGCCGATCAAACAAAGAAAAAGAAGAAACGTAAACGCTACAACATTCACTTCACCGAAGGTTGGGTTGAGTTCGAATCGAAACGTGTCGCTAAGCAAATTGTGCCGCTTTTGAATAACAAACAAATCTCGACGCGTAAAAAATCACATTTCTATGATTCATTGTGGAGCATGAAATATTTGCCGCGCTTTAAGTGGGTGCATCTCACCGAGCGTATGAATTACGAGCAAGCGGTGCACAAGCAACGTTTACAAACGGAAGTATCGCAAGCGCGCAAGGAGACAACATTCTTCCAGAATAATTTGGATAAGAGCGAATATTTAAAGAAACAAAGTAAACTGGCCGAGCGAAAGGAACAAAAGCAAAAGCAAAAGAAAATTGCTACAGCGACAGCGGAATAGTTATGGCAAACTTATTGGCGGCAAGTGTATAAAATAATATTAAACATAAAGAAAAAAAAAATATTACGTAAAAACAAAATAAAACAAATTTAATTTAATATATGCATACAAAAAAACTTATTAAATATAATTAAGATATTATGCGGCTTCCTGATCTTAGCAATATTTAGTGGCAATTCTTGCAAACAAGCGCAAAATAGCGCATTACTTGTTTCAGATGATGATGATAATACATAGGAATCAAGAACTACAGGCTATGACATGAACACATGACTCAGCTGCACTACAGAATTCAAAGCACAGCCATAGCATAATGTGTTCCAAAAAGGTCAACATACTTTGCTAACAGATTTTGAGCTTTGTTCATGCTTTGGAACAAAAAAAGGAATTCTTTTTAGTTAAATAATCTTACAAGATCAAATTCTTTTATTAAAAACTTGCTAAGCAATAATTTGTTTCAGAGTTAATAACAAAAATTTTGAATATTACAAAACAGTTGGAATGCATACATGAGTACATAATAAGACAATAATTAGGCGCTATGACAAAACAAAAAAAAAAATCGTTATTATATATAATTACATTAATAACAAAAATAATTTACAATTTATCACTTAAATCTAGCTTAAAAAAATAACAAAATAATTAAAATACAATAATAATAATATTAATATTAATAATAATAGTAACAAGGCACGCAAATTACAAAAGTACAAAATATAGAAAAAAAAAAAACACTTTACATTTCAAATTCGTTAACAATCTCAACAATACTTTGGTATGTGCCTGTGACAATGCCCAAAACGGCGACAGTTAATATGGCGGAATTCTTTAGATACGTCCAGACGCCAAGACTCTTAGGTACACGGGCACGTACAACAAAATCAATGAGAACCGGTATGACAAAGGCCAATGATGTGGAACAAAGAGCGCCGATTAGCGAAATGAAAAGACCCAACTTTGGTACGACCAGCGCTACGCCAACTGTAAAGCAATAGAAAAAGCAATAAGCTACTTGTTTGGGAGGCGGCCAACTATAAATTTTTACTTACATGTCAGCAACACCATGAAAAAACGCAGTAGCACTTGTAATGAAATCGGATGCCGTTGTGCACAAGCGCTGGAACGTTTCATTGGTGCCCAGAGAATCTTAATCATAATGAAGAATTGTATAGGATAACCGAAAAAGACGCCAAGCGCAGCAACAATTTTTACAACTTGTGATAATCTGTAATGTAAAAATACAAAAAAAAGTTTAAATTTTGAGTCTACGCAAAATCAATTTGAAAAAACCTACACATCCTCCACATCCAGATTAAGCGTAATGCTGCCTTGAACCGTTTCGCCCCAACGTGCATAGCTTATGAATCCGGTGACGATGAACATGCCCGTTATAAAGAACATGGTTACATTTAGTACACCAAAGCGACTGCTAAAATGCTTTGGTTCACGCATTGAATTGCGTAAGGGTAAAATTAGGGCAATACCCTCATAGGAGAAGAGTGCAGTACCAAAGAAGAGCGACATCTGTGTTCCATTGGTAAAATAATGCAATTTACTGAGTGGCGGCAATGGACCCTTTTCAAACGCAATGACCAGAGTTGCTATTAGGCCGAACATAAGCGCAAAATTGGCCAACAGTGATACCGGTGATATATATTTTAAATTGGTCAACAACGATGGCAACATGGCCGGCAGCAATGTCATAAGCATAACCGTGCCCATGCTAAGATTTATGCCGTTCTGTAGCAGTACCTGAAAAAAAAATACAAAATTAATTATTTAATTCACAACCAAAACAGATGCGCTAACCTGATGCAGATTTTCGGTGATAAAGACAAAATAAATGGCACAGAAACCAAATTGTGTGACGCACAGAAACATTTCGACAATTAATTTCATCGTTTTGGAAAAGCGACGCAACGGACGCGGTCCATATTCAAAGCATTTTTCCACCGTTTCCGGATAATCGAAGAATGTGGCACCTGGCGTTTGTTCAACGGCCAGCACCGAGCCACGTATTAGCATACGTTCGCAGTGTACACAGATAACCGCGATGACGGGCAACAAAATACTTGCACCAATAAGACCGCCATTCTTGAAGCAATCGCCCATGGCAAATAGTCCAGCGCCAACGCTGCCCTTAAAGAGATGCGTAGCAGCTTCGATTTTAGTTGTCGCATGACGTCGTTTGCCACCCGTCGACTCTAAATCTTCTGCTGACGCCGACTCCGACGACGACGCCGCCGCCGCTGCTGCTTGTTTTTGAGTGTTTAATTGTGCCAGATTTGTTTGATTTTTATATGAACCATGGCCGGGAGCACCTGCTGTTCCGGCTATACTGTTCTGCTTATCCATGTCAAGCGTGATTCCCATGTTAATGTCAATGTCACCGGCTTCGATGGCTTTCTGAATTTTTCGATTCTACAAAAAAATATATTTTGCGATGCGTGCGTGCAAGAAAAAAAATCGTAAGTTAATAAATTTTTATATTAATTTTATTCGACTCTTTTTTTTTATTTTATTTTATTATCGCTTTTAGTGCAAAGTAGCGAAACATTTATTCTATTTGCTTTATCGTTTTATCTCTTTATCAGATCTTTCTCCTACGCAATTTCCTATTTCGATGATTGCGCTTTAATCAAATTTGCGTTTATAACGGTAAATGTAATGCATACGCGGCTGCATACTATTGTATAATATGCTCTCACTCTCGCACTCTTTCTATCTCGTACATTTTACATTCACTCTATATAGAAAAGCTATGAACGGGTATATTGGTTTATTCATTTTTCGGTTTTTCTTTTTTTTTTTTGTCACTTTGTAATACCCCTGCCCTGCATGGTAATATTGCTTCCATAATTATTGAAGCAGAACCTATATGAGAATATCCGTCTATCCACTGCGTAAATGCCTTTATCAATCGGGAATACTCAGTGCCTCCTAGTGGCTGTACCTTACCTCCTATTCAACCTTTGATAAGAAGTACAAAGTATTCATCCTACATCCAGACTTCAATGGGATAACCTACAACATAACAAAAGCAATGCCATCTTAACTGGATGCAAGTGTTAGAGAGGGTACCTTTTCTCCGAAACTGGGGATTAGAGAATCCTTCAAAATTTCCGATCACTGCAATCTATAAATCAAAATGCCGATATTCCTCCAGGCAGGAGTTTGAAAGAAATTCCAATGCCACACTGAAGCTGCGAGAGATGCAAAAAATATGCAAGTTGGCAGATATTTGATGGAGCACAAATCCCAAAATTTACGTCGTGGCCAGAATATATGTATAGAAAAGCGAACTGTTCAAGCAAGCAGAGTTTTTCCGTATTGGTAAAAGTTTTATAAGACACTTCACTGCTTGGCTGGGTAGTCTTTAATAACTTTTCCTGAAGCTGTAATAACGGGAAAATACCTTCCAATTGATGTACAGATCAGCTTTTTAAAGTTATTCATTATAGAGATTTTCAAAGAAGAAAAAAAAAATAAAAAACGGTTCTTGAGATTTTAAATTTGTTGAAGACCAGTTTTGGAAATTACGCCCCAAAATACATAGAAATAGGTCAATGAGACCACAGATCCCGAGATATAGTCAAAATTTGTAAACTAGTGTAATGCTTCTGTAAATTCTTTTCATATATTCGAAAATTATTTACATCGTTTCACATTGGTTCACTTTTCGTAGTGAACCAATGTGAGTCGAGCTGAGCTGTGTCGAGTCGAGCTGAGCTTTGCTTATGCGACTTCCGCATTATTTCTTATTTAAATTATTATTTTATATTTAAATATAAAATTAAAAAAAAAAAAAAAAACTTTACTTCACTTTTTGTTTAAAAAAAAACAAAATTATAAATTATTACTAGAGACAAATTCTAGACGTGTTATTTAATTTTTGTATACGTCTGAAAAAATAAAATCACAATAAAATGAACTGCACACGTCAAGAACTGAACTCAGACTCAAGTAGGTAACTAAGTAAAGTTCGAAATCGAATCAGAATCAGAATTGAAAATGTTTTGGCGTTGAGTAAGTTGGGCTGGTTGGCTGGCTGGGTCTCGTCTCTGGCTAAAAAGCGTTGCTTTTGTCGTTGCGACGCTGCTGCGGCTGCTACGGCTGCTGCTGGTGCATTGCTATTGTTCAGTTCAATTTCAAAGCAGACGTTGCTTAATTAGTAGAAGGAACGTTACGGTGAAGGGATGAAGCAAAACAAAGGGCGCAAAATCACTGTCTAAATTGTTTAAAGTTTTTGTTATTTTTTTTGTTGTTTTTTTTTTTAATTTTTTTTCTTCCAAATACTCTGGAAACATATGCAACGACAGATTAACGCCATCATAACTCAATACAAAAAAAAAAAAAAAAAATAATAATAATAATATTGTAGAGTAACTGTTTTCATTTATTTATTGCAATTGTTTAAATCACAAAAAAAAAGTTAATTATTTAATGTGTAACCACATTTTCACCACAAAAAAAAAACTATAATTAAGTTGTAAGCTGTCACGAAAACAGCAATTTATAAAACGTAAATTATATATATATATATATATATACATTAGAGTGGCCCTTATTTTAAACATTTTTGAATTTCTATGCTCCCAGGGGCTAAAAGGGTTCGAAATAAATTAAAAAAATGCCCCCAAGTTTGAAGCCTTTATCTTAATATTTAGGGGTGCCCCAAAGCGATCAAAATTTTCAATGTAAATTACATGGGGTTTTCAGCATCGAATAATCAATTAATTATTCCGGCCACAGTAATTGTTCAAAAAATCTGAAACTTACCAAACTTCAACCTTATAATAGTAGCTATTCCTCAGAATTTTTACAGACATTGAGGTATTTTAATTATAGAGTTACAGGTAGACGAAAATTTCACTTTTTCTAATTTTTCCCTGAATTTGTTAAAAAATGAATTATATAGCCCCGCTAAGTGTACATTCAAGAATTATTGCTCTATTTTTATGCAGCGTTTTTGTGATAAGAACGAAGCTGGCCTTGAAAATGCTCCAATACTTCAGGTGTGTCTTCGTAGTATAATAGAATGGCTTCAACTTCGTCACTTAAATCTACATGCGAGTTAAGAAAAGACTATCACGCCCCCTTGTTGGTTATTTTTCTAATCAAATTGTAGGAGCCAAATTACCTTCAAACCGACAAGCTTTAAGTGTTTTTTTCTACAATTTAAAAATTGTGAACCTCACAAAGAAGGAAAGTGCTATAATTAAAATACCTCAATGTCTGTAAAAATTCTGAGGAATAGCTACTATTATAAGGTTGAAGTTTGGTAAGTTTCAGATTTTTGAACAATTACTGTGGCCGGAATAATTAATTGATTATTCGATGCTGAAAACCCCATGTAATTTACATTGAAAATTTTGATCGCTTTGGGGCACCCCTAAATATTAAGATAAAGGCTTCAAACTTGGGGGGCATTTTTTTAAATTTATTTCGAACCCTTTTAGCCCCTGGGAGCATAGAAATTCAAAAATGTTTAAAATAAGGGCCACTCTAATATACATATATATATATACATATATATATATACATATATATATATATTATATTAACTTTTATAAATTTTGTTTCAAATACAAACGAAAAATTGTTACATTTAATTTGTTGCACGTTTTAGATCGAAAGAAATTTAAACAAACTTGAAGATTAGGGAATACCCCGAAAAAAGCAATAAAAAAAAACACCACCGATTAATCGCTACGAGTTTCGATTTCCCAATAGAGAAAATTCAAAATATTCGTCGAACTAATTAAGAATATTTTCATATACAGTATGTTTCCTGTAGATAGAATAAATATTTAATTTGAGTCCCGTCCATCACTTTGTATAATTTCTAGACTCTGTACCCGAAGTATGAAAAGTTCTTATATATTAAGTTTGTACATAAAACTTAACAATTGAGCGAGCAACAACTTACTTTCGAATATTCAAATAAGAGACGTCATCAACTACGCAATCAATCGACTTTCATTCAGGAACGGCGTAACGAGTAACGTTTTCATTGATCAACAGTTCAATTTCGTTAGAAAATCACCTTACAATCACAATTCACGTGCTTAGCTACTTTGTATTTCCTGACATATGTATGCATTTAAATAAAGTAATCGATTAATAAAAATAATAAAATATATATCTGAACTTGAGATGGAAACGAGACCGAGAAACAGATAAACACATACAAATATATACAATGTAGCATGATGATCAGCAGTGGCGTAGATAAATATGTAGTTTTAGAATGTCGGTTTTGCTCTCTGGGACGCGACTTGTCATCAAGAAAGTTTCCCACTTTAAATATGTACAAAAATCTTGAAAAATACGGGTCTTCTTATTTTCGACGTAGAAAAATTCTAGCGTGTGAGGCCTTAAAAATGTTGAAAAAAATTATTTGACATACATTTTTGGAACACCCTAGAACATATATAAAAAACATTTAATAAACTAGAAAGTATCTGTTTAAACTAGATTTTAAAAAAAAAAAATTCAACTTATTTTACAATTAAACAATTAGCATTTTTTTCCATTGTTTATTTTATTTAAATGTTGTACATATTGTACAGTATACGTACATATGTACATATAGTATATGTAGAAATATTATTTTATTACGTTTATAATGAATTCGAATTGTTAAACTTGTTTTATTTTTAATCTAAATTGCGATCGTTTTATTTTCGATTTAATTATTTTACGATTGTATCTCATTCACAAACAGAAACCAGTGTTAACTGTATCGAATAGGAAGGAAGTGGTTTACAATTTTGCAATAGAATACGAGAACAGGCATAATGAAATATTATATGTATATGGTATGTACTCGGTATTTGCAAGAGGGCAATGTACAACGATTTACGAACAAATAGATTTTTGTTTTTATACCCTTTACCCAAAGGGTATAAGGGTATATTAAGTTTGTGCGAATGTATGTAACAGACAGAAGGAGGCAATATAGACCATATAAAACGTATATATTCTTGATCAGCATTGGAAGGGGAGTCGAACTAGCTATGTCTGTCTGTCCGTCCCTCCGTCCGTCCTTCTGTCTGCCGTATGAGAGAGATAATCTCGGAGACTATAAGAGATAGGGCCACCATATTTGAAACTTAGACTCTCCTCAGCCGTCAAGTGTTCACTTTCAAACGGTTCTTTTGAAGGGGTACCCCCCATACAAATCTACCCCTGTGATCCATACAAATTGTGTGTTTTTGCATAAAAACATCATTGTTTCTTATTCTAGGATTTCTTAATTTTGGTATAAATTATGTCTATGATAGTCCAAATAAAATGTCCAAATATGAGTTAGTCCAACAAAATTTTAGGTTTAGCCCCCATACAAAGATATACCCGACTTTTTTTTAGTTTTTGTATGAAAATTGAATTCAATGAGGTATGGTAGTAAAATAGAACCGATCTTAAGGGTACAGGGTATTTTGCAGTCTAGCATACTCGACTTCAGCGTTCTTTCTTGTTTGTTTTTGAACTTGACGCAATTCAAGTTTGAGGACGCGTACAAACGTTGAGTAAACAGTTCATTGGATTCGATTCTATACATGCACATGCATACCATACCATAGATACATATTTAGATTGATCGAAGTCACAAATGACAAAACAAAAAACGTATACGCACTGTTTACCAACATAAAAAAAAAATATTTATAAATATTTTGTATTTCATGCGGCACGTGTTTCAATACAATTTATACTTTTATCGTTTTAGTCTGTCCTTCCGTTGGTCTCTCTGTCCGACTGTCTGTCTGTCTGTCTCTCTATGACTATTAGAGAACATAAAAAAAAACAAAACAATGCAAAAATATTTACAAACGTGATTTGCCATCGATCCAAATGAATTCCATTTTAAATTGAATGGAAAAGTACTGCACTGATTGACTATTGCCAACATACTACATACCTATCTAATATATGGTAAATATGTTGTTTATATATACAATATCAATCTATGATAAATACATAGCGCCATCGAATTAATTGCAATTGCAGAAAAATAAAAAAAAAAAAACAGCAATTCTCTAGAAAACATCGATGACAGACAGACGGACGGACGAACGAACGGAAAGATACCTGTCAATACAAATGTATCTCGTATGCAATTGTACAATATTAAAAAAAAATACAAAAATATTATTGTAATAAAAAAAATGGATTTTTGTTTACGGAATTCAAATTTGTATCAAGAAATATTTTATAATATATTAACTTGTACCCGCGACTTTGCTCGCGTTGGTTTATTTTGAGTACATCGTCTTTTAAATGCGTCTAGAATTAAATCTCTAAGTCTACTCATTGCAAAGATATGGCTTTTCCGTTTTCAGGTACCCATTTTTAAAAATTAACTATTTTCCAAAACTAGAAAAAAATGTTTAAAAAAAAAAAATAGTAAAAATAATCCATTTTGGAAATTGTTTAATACATAAAACATATTTTTCAATCAATTTATCAATGCGTCCAATACCAAGCTTCCAATCTGAAGCCGTTTTGCTTTTAAACTGTTTGTCCGAGAATCACGTGTATTTAGGTAAGGGGTGGGCGTTGTCAAAAAAAAAAAAATAAATAAATAAAATAGTCTAATTTGGTTCCAGGATCCCAGTTGAACTTTGTGAAAGATCGTTCCATTTATCTAGACTCATATAAGGCAATAACATATTGAGAGATACATTAGGAAATCTATGACAGTGATATGCAAAGTAGTTTTGTTTTTATTGGACTTTTTTTTTATTCATAAAAAAAGAAATTTAAAGAAACTGCGTTGTTTTTAAAACTATTTTAGTTTTTTTAATAGATTTTGATAGCAAGGTCAAGAATATATTATTTTTCTGTTTTTATTGAAAACAAAAAAGAATTGTGCAGTTCACGAGGTCTAGCATGAGTGCATAAATCTATAAGTGCAAACGATTGCAACAAAAACTAACACAGAAACTTTTTTTTGATCTTGCAATCTTTGCAATCGTGCACACATGCTAGACCTCGTGAACAGCACAAATGTTACGTTATACTTACGTAATAAACATTTTCTTCTAATTTAAATTTTTTTTTACCAGAGTTTGCAAATTTCAGATTGTCGTCAAAAGTTTTAAAGAAAAAGTGCAACAGTTATTTTTTATTATTATTATTTTTAATTTTTTCATATAATTTTTACTTAATATTTTTTTTTTTTTTTTTTTTTTTTTGGTATTTCGTTATGAAATTCCACTCAAATGCTATACGAACTAGATAACATATGGAAATATGAACTTAAGACTAAATAAAGAGAGAGAGAGAGAGAGAGAGAATAATAATAATAATAAATATAATATAATATTAACTTTGGTTAAACCAAATTATGAATATTCATCACACAAAATTATAACAAAAAAAAAAATATTACAAGGAAAAACGGTAATTTCGGTCGAACCCAAGCTCAAATACTCGTCACAGGAAAATTTGAATATAGTTTCAAAGTGGCTTAGTTAAAATTTCGAAAGGAAAGGGTGAGGCTTCAATGTTCTGGCACAACCTAAGTTCAAACGCAATGTTGGGGCTCATAAAAGAGTCAAGTAACAAGCAATTTTCTTGAAAAAATCAGCAAGTCCATATAAGCAATATGTTATATTAGACCGATCCTTAATTTATTTGGAAAAAAATGAGTATTTTCATACGAAAACCTAAAAATGGGCTGTAATTTTGTTTGATTTAAAATGGGTATGGCACCTTAGTTCTGACATAAAAATTTCCAACAGCCGAAAAAAGTTTAAGTTTCAAAATTCAGACTCTTACATATGATAAGACTCGAACGGATCAATATGATAATAATAATGTGTGACTTAGTATAAATTATATTAGAAAACACAAAAAAAAATCGTACTTTTTTTCTATATATATATCGTATATCGCATATCGTATAACTATATATATAAAATACATATTTTAGAAAGACAAAAAAAAAAAATAGAAAAAATAAGAAACAGAAAGAAGAAAATAATTATGAATTTAAGCAATCTCATCTTCTTCACCGAAATGTCTTATAATACGCGCTAAGCTCTCATAGGAGCCCGTTGCGAAACCAAGTAACGCTAATATTAATATAACAATATTCTTAACAATTATCCAAGGTCCTGGTCCTTTATTACTATTATTATCACTGCGTATAATCATTTCGATGACTGGCGGAAAGACAAGCGCCAATGCCGTTGAACAGAGTGCACCGATCAGCGAAATGAAAAGTCCTAAAGCGGGTACAAGTTCCGCAATGCCCACTAGAATGGAATGGAACAAAAAAATATATATATATATAGATATATATGGTAAACTCGAAACTCCATATCTGTGTGTCTATGTGTGTGTGTGTGTGTGGGGGGTTATCACTTACAGGTGACAAGTACCATCAAGGTACGAAATAATAATTCACAGCACAAACCGCGACCATTGATGCGTGAGCATGCCTTAACGCCAGGCCACATTATTTGTATCGCGACAAAGAATTGCAATGGATATCCGAAGAGTACACCCAATGAGACCATAATTTTGACGCTTTGCGACAAACTATAGCAAAATATAAACGAATTATTTTTTTTATATATATTGTATAATAGTATCCACAACAATTTCATACAATACTATGCCACTCACATACTATCATCCAGATTTAGCGTAAGACTACCGCCAACATGTTCACCCCATTTCATGTAACCAACACAGCCGGCGAACAGAAATAGCACGCTCACCAGAAACATGCCCACATTCAGTACACCCATGGCGCTCTCGAATTTCTCCGGATAACGCATTGAGTTCTTTAACGGTAATACGAGCGCAATGCCTTCGAAGGCAAAGATTGCTGTGCCAAAGAATAACGCCAATTGTGGTCCATTTGTATAATAATTACGATTGCCAGCTTCGGGCAGTTTGTCCTCCAATGCAAAATAGAGCGTTATGGCCAGTCCGACGACCATGCAAATGTTGGCAAATAATGAAACAGGTGCCAGCCATTTTAGATTTGTGATCAGCGATGGCAATAGTACTGGCAAAAAGACGGCAACCATGACCAAATGTACATCCACTTCGATATGATAGGCGTGCAGTACCTGCATCGATTTCGATTTCGAATCGGTTTCGATTTCGTAATTTATTTGAATTTTATGTATACTACATTTCATTAACTCACCTGCTTTACGTTCGAACTGATAAATACAAAGTAAATGCAACAGAAACCCAATTGAGTTACGCAGATAAAAATGTTAACGATTGTCTTCATGGAACGTGAATAGGAGCGCATCTTGGCCGGTCCATGTTCGAAACATCTCTCAACGGTATCGGCGTAATCGCATAAAACATCGTCGCCTCTTAAGACGCGCACACGTTTCGAACATGTGATTAGCACGTGCTGACAGTGTATGCAAATGATTGCAATAATAACGGTGAGTATGGGTGCCACAATGAGACCGCCATTCTTAAAGGCATCACCCATGGCAAAGAGACCGGGTCCGATGTTTCCCTTGAATAGATGCACGAGCGACTCCATATAGCTGAGTTTTATTTTATAAATTTCAATATTGTTTTTCGTTTTTTTTTTTTTTTTTTTAATTAGAAATTAATTCAATTCTATTCTAAAGTGGTTAGTGTGTGTGTGTGTGCGTGCGTGTGCGTGTGTTTGAGTCAGTTTTGGCTGGATTTATATTGGATTGGATTAGTTTGGATTTGAGCAAAGCAATATACATTTTTTTGTTTATTATTGCTGCATTTGTGGATCATGTGGATTGCATTTGTAGTTCGTGTGGTTCGCATTTGTGTTTTTATTGGATATCAATTGGAATTGTATTTGATTGGTTTTGCATATTTTGGTGCTCAAGTTGTCTATTTGTGGAACATGTGGATTGCATTTTTGGAGCAGGTGTATTGTGTTAATTTTGGCAAATTGTAAAAGGATTAAGTTGGTGTTCAAGCTGTCTATTTTATTTATGGAACATGTGGATTACATTTGTGGAACGTGTGGATTGTATTTTTTGGAACGTGTGGATTGCGTTAATTTTTTTAAATTCTAAAATAATTAAGTAGATACATATGGATGCAACCAACGATGTAAGTGGATCTAAAAAAATGTGGATTACATTAATATTTTCTGTGTTGTTTTTGTTATTTTTGGGGAAAAAAGGATTGGCAGAATTATCAGGATTTCTTTGTGTTACAGCAATATTTAAGCTTTTCTTTTTTGTGTACTTGTGCATTTGTGTACTTGTGTATTTGTGTACTTGTGTACTTTGTGTTGTTGTAAATTTTGGTGTGTTTATTTTTCTTTCATTTTTTATTCGTGTTTCTCGATTCTAGTTCACATTTAGTATGATTCTAGACACATTAAGTACCTGGTACGTGGTGCTTCGTTTGCTTCTGCTTCTTCAGGCATCTGCCCTGTTCGAGATTTTCGCTTTTCTACCTTTTTTCCTGTGCCAGAATCCTCAAATGGAGATTTGTCATTTTGCGGTCGCTTTTAATCCAAAAACGAAAAAGAAGAAAAAATTATAATGAAAATACATTTTACGTTTTCATTAATAAAAAATCGCCACGCATTCTTCTGCTTGTTAACTCTTAAATCTTTAATGTTTTCGTTTTCTATTCCCGAAAAATTACCTGCATTGTCTTGAAAGCTTAAAAATCTTATTGGAAACCACCAACACCTTAGTACGTTAATTTTTCGTAAAACGATTTCACATTCTATAAATACGAACATTTTTTTTTAAAATTATATTTTCTATATTTTGTGTGGTCATATTTTCGGTTTTTCGCATGCTAAATACTTTCCTTTACTTAAATTTTGCAATGGATTACTAAAATAGAAAAAAATGTTATTATTATGCATCTGTAAGGTCTGTTTTGATAAGATTCTTAATGGTTTACCGTCCATATAAAACGGTCAGCATATGTTGCTAAACTTGTCCTATAAAAAAAAAAAAAAAAAAACAAAACTTATAATTTTAAAAAATTTGCAACATTTTATTTGTCTATTTTTTTTTTTACTGACAAGAAAAATCGAATTCCATAATGAAGTTTTATTCTATGAAGCAGTTCAACGTTCTCAAACTATTTCTTGCCTTTTTCTTTTGAAGGCGCCTTGTCATCTCGAAGAGCGCCTCTGATATGCGATTTAATAAAATTCCTGATAGTTTGCTGCAAACGTTGTAAACGATGAACTTTGAATTGTAATCAGAGTAAAAACGTTTTATTATTATTTTGATGAACCTGTCATTCTTCACTAAGAAAACTATTGTGGTAACATTGAAAAATGAGAAGAGGAAGAAGAATTGTTTGGAACGAAAAAAAATAGTATCTTTATATTTTCTTGTTTTTTTTTTTTTTTTTGTATTCTAGATTCATATGGCGTGCGGCATTTAAATTTTAATATATTTCGTTCTTTTTTTTCGTGTCGGATAAATGAAAGAATGTTTCAATGAACGAACGAACTAATGAATGAATGAATGCTGCCACTTTATGATTTTTAATTGTTAAAAATTAAGAAAATTAGGATCTTCAAATAGAAATTTTATTTTTATTTTAATTGTGGCACGTGTATGCACCCTGTATAGCATACTACTACAACAGCACACAGCTAATATCGGCTACAACAAAGCGCATTAATTTTGGCAATAAGAAACGTTTTGCGGCTACAGATGCAGATACACATACGCATGCACATAAGTATCTATGAGTGTGGGATTTTTTTTTATATAAGTATTTCGTATTATTTATTCTCTCTCTCTTGTTTTGTTGTTGTTGTTGTTTGTGCATATCTTTATTTTTGATTTTTGTGTCAATGATCCCAATTAAATCATTCTCATTATTGCAAAAAAAAAAAAAGAAAACAGCACAATTTTTTTTTATACAAAAAAATGAAAGAACTAAATAAATAAATAAAAAGTATATGTGCATCTATATAAAATGTAAAAAATGTCTAAGCATATAAAATATTTTTTTTTTTTTTTTGCAGTTTAATTACTTTTTTTTTTAGCATTTTTATAGTCGCAAATTTTAAATATATATTTTTTATAATGCAAACGTGTTTTGTGCTATCTAGAAATTTGTCACAATCTATCTTTATTTCTTTATTCTGTTGCTCTTTTAATTGAAATGTGCATATTTTATAAAACAAAAACAAAAAAAGAAGAAATAATAATCTTCTCAAATGAAATGTATCTAAAGCTGTTTTTTTTTAAGTTGATTCAAGCAGAATATTTCTAGTTTGAAATGTAAAAAACTTCACAAAAAATAAAAATTGTAACTTGATAATCAGTACAAATGTTGCATAAACACTTTTATTGCTGAAACAAGATTTTTGCATAATGATAAATCGTTCATTATGACTTGATTTGTATTTCACATAAAGAACGCTGATAAAACAGATGTAAGATACATTTTCATCTAACAGATACTTTTTCATCTAACAGATAATTTTTCATCTAACAGATGCTTTTTCATCTAAAAGATACTTTTTCATTTACAATATAATTTTTTTTTTTAAAGGATACTTTTTATCTAAAAGATATTTTTTTAACTAAAAGACACTTTTTAATCTACAAGATACTTTTTCATCTAAAAGATAATTTTTCATCTAAAAGATACTTTTTCATCTAAAAGATAATTTTTCACCTAGCAGATACTTTTGCAACTAGCAGATACTTTTTTAGCTAAAAGATACTTTTTCATCTAAAAGATAATTTTTCATCTAACAGATACTTTCTCATCTGAAAGTTAGTTTTACATCCAAAGGATACATTTTATCTTTAAAATATCTAGTAAAAAGTCTTTTAATCCCATTAAATATTATCATTTCTAGTAGCTTTTACTATTTTAAATGTTTATTTATGCCACTTTTAGTGCACATTTCGACTTCAGTTTAATCAATAAAAAAAAAAAAAAAAAAAACGCCATCAAGAGGCGCGTGCGAGTTACTACTTTGTTTTAGTACTTTAAAAAAATGTAAAAAAGCATGTGCAATTGGTTTTATTGCATTCTCAAGCAGCTACTGACTTAATAAAAAAATAAATATATACAATATGTACAAATAATTTATTATAAATAATTTATTGCATATTTGCAGTTTAAATTGTATCTATGAAATATTTTTTTGATTTATGGTATACGAAAGACGAATTCAAATCCGTTGTAGATAATTTAAAATTTGCTTTAATAAAATTTTTAAATCTGTTAATCACTTTTTTTTTATTATTTCGCTGACAGACAAGTGTTTTCTTTTTAAATATTTCAGCTGGATTTAAATCAAAAATGACATAAATAAATAAAAAGAAAATTATAATTTAATTGAAAAATGTCATTAGACATTATCTGCACTAAAGCTGTTTATACATATTAAACCATATTTTTTTGTATATGGAATTTTGCATATTTTCGTATGCAAATTTGTAATCATAAGCGCTTGTATACTATGCGTATTAGCTACACGCTGCATAAGTGAAATGTATATCAAATGAGTGCACTCATTTCAAATTTATGGCAACGGATGCATTCATTTTTATTTTCAAGTATTGATATCCGTTGCAAATAAATCAAATCAAAAAAATATTCGAAAAAATAACAATAAATTTGGAATATTTTATTTTATTATTCTACAAAGATTGGTTTATTACGGAAATGAAGAGTGATACCACGCTGATATCTGAACTACTTGAAATTTTAATTAAGATTAGTTTTGACAATGAATCTGATACTGAAATTGTTAAGTAGGTGCTTTAAAAATGTACTGAATTATCGCGTGCTGCTAAGATTGATCAATTCAACTTTTTAAAGTAGTTACAAGATACAAGATTATTCAGATTGATATATTATAAAATTGCTTACGATGAAAAGGCTTGATTACACCTGGGCCAAACGCAAAAATTAGATTTGTTACACTTGATTTTATTGTATTTCATTGATGATTAGACTAATCTCTAAGTAGGCACTTAAGACGTCAGCAAATTAGAAAAACAAACAAACAATAAAAAAAAAAAATAAATTCCTTAATAATTATTCAATGAAAACAAAATTTGTTAAACTAAATACAGGGTGTCAGGATTGAATAGACTGCGAAATGGAAAGTGTTGAATGAATGAACGGACAGACAGACAGAAGGACAGAAGTATTTCGATGCTGTCTCAACTTGCTATTTTCTTGTTACTCGACTCCACTTGCCTTGACCTAATTTTGTATTCTGTGTTTAAAACACCCTGTACTCATAAATCTACAATATATCATATACTATGTATCTTTATAAATGATGAAGTGAACGCTTATCGGCAGTTAAAGTACGAAAAACAAGCGTTTTAAGTGTTTTATAATAGGCGGCAATGACGTTTCTTGGTAAATCATTTTAGACACTTTTTGTTTTTGCTTTTTTTTTTTTTTATTTGTATTTTGGTCTAGTTTCGAAGCGCCGCACTACAATAGCACCCCAACGAACGTCTGTTCTATCCACACACTGATCGCAACGAAGATCAAAAGAAAAAAACAAAAACAAATAACAAATAACAATCACTAATCACTCGTAACATATTATCACAAAATCAAGTGGAAGAATACTGTGAAAACCATGGGAAATTTTTGTATGCTGATATGAAACGTCATTACGCAGCACTATTCGGTCGGTGTGTTTCTATGCGTGTGACTATAGCTATCTAGTTTTTATTTTATTTTTTTACAATATTATTTTGGAAATAAGACTAGAAAAAAACAGAAAAACATTTTAAATAGAATAAAGTAAAATTGCAATAAAACAGATGACAGACAATTTTGCTAAGGAAGGCCTACATATTCGCTAGATCAGTATCGACGGCTGAACCGTTCCGTACGTCTGTCAGTTAGCCGACAATAATAAATGCAAGATCTTATTGGAGAGTAATTAGCTGAAAAGTCTTATGGTGCAGGTTCTAGATCTATAAGAGTAAAACCAAACTGCATACTTGGAATTTGGGAAATTACGCAAAAATCTTGACTTTTGGTTATAAAACCTTTTTTTTTTTCTAGCTAATAACTAATAACTTTTTTTTTTATTTTTTCGTCAGTTTTGCAAAGAAGAAACATAGACCTTTCGAAGACCTAACATTCTGTGTATATATTTTCAAGGAAAACTGTTGTTTTTCTTTGGTCTTTCATATATGGCATATACAATATTTATGTATGTGAAATACAGCGTATCTCATAGTCGACTCTCTCAATAACAGTGTTTTTTTTTTTTTTTTTTTTACATAATCTTGAAATTTTTGAATGATCTTCCACACTTGGTCTTAAAGACCATAAATACAAAACAAACAGCCAAACATTTTACATGTAAGTTGTCGGCTTTGTGGAAATTTTCCGTTGACAATTTTTTTATTTTATTTATTTTTCGATTTCTTGCTTTTCTTTTTCTGGGTTAATGCTTGTTGTTGCAGTTAACATGTGCAACAGGTGTGCGTTTGTTTTGGTTCTAACAGTTTTACCCGGCATTGCCAGCACATTCGAATAGCATTTAGCATTTATCGAGTGATGTGCATAAAACGATATATTTTTCTTTGCTTATATTGTATTTTGAAACCATTAGAAATATCTCTAGAACTAATGGCGAAGTTAATGTTTTGGTTATATATTATTGTTTTTTTTTTTTTGCACATATTAAAAAAAAATTTAGTTAGCTAAATAAATTAATTAAATCAATTTCCTTTTGCAATACGGAAAACTAAAAACAAAAACATTTAAAAATAGTTGATTGATTGATTGTTTGGCAGTGTACTCATTTTAAAATGCGCTACATACAATTGTGTGATTTGTTGTTTTTTTTTTTTTTATAGAATAAGTTAGGCCGAGTACATTGTTTTCCCCAATACAGGTCGATGGGAAATGGTAAAATAAATAGAACTAATCTGAAAATTGTTGATCATTTTTTGGGGCACAGAAATAAAAAAAGTATACAAAGAATAATTGTCTCTTGACAGTTGAGTTATTTTTAAGTTTTTAAGAATCAAACTACTCAAAGGAGTGTTATTTTTGTTCTTCTTTTTTTTGTACTTGATTAATTTAATGGGAACACATAGTAAGTGTATAAATAAAGTTAATCAAACAGCTGATCTATTTTATTACATAAAGTTTATAATTAATTTTTGTTTTTTTATTCTTTACCAACTTGCTTAAAAAAAATAAATAATAATAAAATACAGAAAGAAAAAAATAAATTATAATTTAAAAAAAAAAATGTTATACACACCTCTGCATCAAGATCCATTTTTGGAGAAAAAAAAATCCCACCTAAGCTTTTAAAAGATTTTGATTGTTAAAAATGTTGTTGTGTATTTCGTTGTTTTTTGTTGTTGTTGTAATCTTTTCTTGTCAACGAATCCAAATCAGTCTTTAAAAATGTCTTTTTTTTATTTGTTTGTGAATTACTTTCAATTTAAATATTAAAAAAATTAAAAAAAAAAAAGAAGAAAAATGCAAACCGGTCACTTGAGCACTTTTGAACTTGTCAATTTTCTTTTTATTGTTCCGTGTTTATGAAGTTATAATGTATTTTTGTCGTCTTTTTTCTTCTTCGTTTTATATATTTTATTGACCTCACTTATTATGCTTGCTGCTGTGACTTTCTTTTGTACAAAAAAAAAAAAAAAAATGTTTTCTTATTTTTATTTAATTTTTAATATTTTTTGCTTTTGCTTTTCTTTTTTTTCAATTAAGTTTTGCCGGGACCGGCTTTGTATTTTTTACGGACTTTGACTACTTCGTAATTGTGGTTCTCCTTTAAATATTTGTTGTTATTATTATTTGTTTTTTTTTTTTTTAATGTTCTTGAACGTAACGTGTTAATCGCTCCACGCAATCATAAAGACTGAAATTATTCTGCTGTCTGCCTGCTTGCCTGCCTGTCTGTCGGTCGGTCTCAATGTTGGCCGCAAAGCGTCGCGCTGCACCTTTTGTATCTAACCGTTTGGTTCTCATTGTTGTTGTTGTTGTTGTTGCTGTTGCTGTTGCTGTTGCTGTAGCTTGCTTGCTTTCTGTAGTAAATATCCGATGCGATTCTGACTGATTCTAATTGCCACCGCCGACGCTTTTTGTGCTATCCGCGCATGAATTTTGTTTGTTGTACAAACGTCACACACACACACATACATATATGTATTGATAGAGTGTAAAAATGGGCTTTATTAATTTATAAAAAAAAGCTTGTATCGCATTTAAGTATTTAAAGATGCATAAAAATGCTATATGTATACTTAAATATAATATTATAAATCGATTTAAGAGTCTATAAAAATTTTAAAACTTTGTTTCTCCAAATATTATCTCCGAGGAAATCAAATTCTAAAAGGGAAACACAGAGAAAGAGAGAGAGAGTGAGAAAAAGTCGAATAGGTAGACTACTTTCAATGCTGATCAGGAATATACATACTTACATATATGCCTCCTCCTTAGTACAACTTTAAACTCTTCGTTTTCAACCCATAATTTTGCAAAAAGAAAAAAAAAAAATTCAGGACTGGTACAAGATCGGAATCAAATATTGTTTGTTCCATGCTCCCATTTCTAGTCCAAATTAAGTTTGAATCTCATTTTATTTTCTTTCAAGACAACTTCACCATATCATAGTGAAATTATATTAACCATAGCATGGTGAAATAAAAGAATTTCACCATATCATGGTGAAATAATAGAATTTCACCATAGCATGGTAAAATAATAGAATTTCACCAAAGCATGGTGAAATAATAGAATTTCACCATAGCATGGTAAAATAATAGAATTTCACCATAGCATGGTGAAATAATAGAATTTCACCATAGCATGGTGAAATAATAGAATTTCACCATAGCATGGTAAAATAATAGAATTTCACCATCAGCATGGTAAAATAATAGAATTTCACCATAGCATGGTGAAATAATAGAATTTCACCATAGCATGGTGAATTAACAGAATTTCACCATAGCATGGTAAAAATAATAGCAATTCACCATAGCATGGTGAAATAATAGAATTTTCACCATAGCATGTTGATTTAATAGAAATTCACCATAGCATGTCACCATGTAATTAAATTATTAAATTAACAGAATTTCACGAAAATTTTACCATAGCATAGAGTATTTTGATGTCGTTTAATCTTTATAATTGCATTCTTCTATCTTGTTTAACGTTAAAAAATCATTTTCAGTCTCACTATTTTTTTTTCTTAATGTTTTAATGTTTCATAGTTTTCTTCTCTATTATTATTTTTTTTAATATAAAACTTTTATTGTTGTTGTAATCAAATACGTGCATTTTTTAATTACAAAGTCAACATTATTTTATTTGTTTGAAATTTATTATTGTTTACATTCCGATAACCGGTTTTGGAATTTCACTGTTTATATTTTTTATTTTATATTTTTTATTTCGATTTCTTACTTATTCTCTGAAACAAAACTTTATGTTCTTAAGCGATCGGTCTAATCGAAGTTATAATTGTTTTTTTTTTTTTTATTTTTTTTTTAGAATACATTTATATGATTCTAGAGAGATCTGAAAGAGATACAGGTTGCTATTGTTGTTTTCGCATGCGCATTAAGATTTTTTATTACAGAAAATGGTTTCCCTAAAATAGAAACGGCAGTTCGTACGAACGTTTGGCTTAGCTGACAGATGCTTTATAAATTCGATTAAAAAATTTATTTAAAATTTCTAAAAAAAAAATAATTCGTAGTAACTGCAAACAGTGATTCAATCGCAATTAGCTGCTACTAAACTGGTTCACTGTTCGCGAATAGTGATACACTGAGGAACAAGAAAATCGCAAATCACTACTTAAAGTCGCATTGAGTCATTGCGATTTTTAAATCACTGTGAAAAAATCACCAAAAGTGTTTTTTTATTGTCAACATTAATGCGTATGTCGTCTTTTTGACCTTTAGCTACCAAAATTTATAAAACGTTTTTGGAAGATAAAAAAGAGGAAAAAGAAAACGTTGCAGCTAACGGATCGCTGCCTCAAGACAACGTCGACGATAAAAGTTAATTCCAACGAAACAAAAAAAAAAAGAAATTAAATAAAATGAAATGAAAAAATCCAAAACTAAAAAAACTTGTCGCAGGTTCTTCGCATAAAGTCATAACTGCCAAAGAAAAAACAAAAAACATGAAAAGAAATTTTAATAAAACCAAAAAGACAGCAATTTGTGTAATTAAAAAATTTTTTTTTATTGCTACAAAAAAAAAATTTAAATTTTTTTTTTTTTTTTGGCTTTGATGAAAATTTAGGCGTAACAAGATTTATAAAAAAAAATAATAAATAAATAAAAAGCTTCTTTATGTTTCGTATTTTAACTTACAAAATAATCAGATACATTTTATTTAATATTTTTAAAAATGTAGTAGCAAATATGAGAGACCGTACACAAAAAAAAAAAAAAAAAAAACAAGCAAAAACCTTAACTTCGGTAGCACCGAAGCTCAATTACCCGCCACACTAGACTTTAATCATTTTCTTGAAAAATAAAAAAAATGGAAGGTGAGTTTTTATGGGATATGTATGTTATAGTGATTGGAGAGAATATATCCATAGATATGAACTATTTTCATACAAAAGTTAAAAATGGGCGCTAGGTTTGTATGGGAGCCGGATCAAAAATGGGCGTGGCACCTTCTTTTGATTTTCGTGCTATTAGAAGTGTTTTTAGCCAATTTGTAGTAAATACATTCATAAATAATAACTATTTTAATACAAAAAATATAAAAAATTGGTAACTTTGTATGGGGGCTATAGTTAGAAATGGGCGTGGCACCTTGGCTCTGACATACAAACTGCCTAGGAGCACAAAAGCTTAAGTTTAAAATTTCAGGTCAGTACCTGTAAAACTTTCCGAGAAAAACGCATTGCAACAGACAGGCAGACGGACAAACAAACAGACAGACGGACATGGCTAAATCAATTCGTCTCATTAAGCTGATCAAGAATATATATACTTTATGAGGTCTCCGATGCCTTCTTTAATGCGTTACAAACTTTACCGACAAACTGATAATACTCTTCACACTATGTGTGACGGGTATAAGAAAAAAAAACTTTAATTTAAGCCAAATAAAGTTTATATTTTTATTTATTTTGTTTTTTTTTTTTTTTTTTGTTTCTGCTAACACAAAACTCGTAAATAATGCGCATCTGCAGCGTATTAGCCAAGGTATTACTATTCGCTGAGGCTGAGTTGGCTTGGCAGAGACGCAGAGATGCAGCTCGACGCAAAACCATTTGGAATGTGTGTCTAGTGGAATTGGACGTATTTGGATTTGGATGCTGTCTGCCTGCCTTGTCTTGTCTGCTTTGGCAAATCGTAGTCGTAGTGCGTCTGTGACGGTGTGCGCATGCGCCAGAGCCAGAGCCAAAGCATTTTCTTTTTTGTGCGATTTGTGAATATGATTTTGCGTTTGCGCTTGAATTTTTTCTTTTTCGGGCAAACAATTTAGAACGCCAAACTAAAACTAAAACTAAGGCTTAGCCAAAAACAAAGACGACAAAAGTGGAACAAACCGCACGTTTAGAAGTCAAGTAAGAGAGTAAAAGATGTAAACGCGTTGCGTCTTATAGTAGAGTACATGTACAGGCTAGCTAGTTAGTCGGTCGGTCGGTCGGTCGGTTAAAAAGCTAAGATGCCTTTCAGCCCCAGTTACCAATGTCGCATGTCGTGTGTCACAGTTTTTGTCGCAGCAAGTGAACGCGCGTTCGCCGTTAAATTTTAAATTACTATGATCGTTTACATACATGCATGCATATACTATATACGCTGTAAAAGATACTTAAACGCTGCTTCAACTAAATAGCTTAAAAAAGATACTTTTTTTTTTTTTTTTTTTTGGTAGAAGAAAGCGCGAGTGAGCTATTAGTTAATAAGATACGATAAGAAAAGGAGGAGCTGGAGAAGCAGAAACCTCAATATGCGACCCAAACGCTATGATTAGATCGGCAATTTGTTCTGCTTCGATAAATATCGGCGTATGCCGTAGCAGCGTAAGCGTGATATAGCGTTTTTACCTTAAAAAAAAAATACTAAGATACATTTTTACTTTGTACTAAGCAGATACAAATGTATCTGTCCGTCCGTCTGCCCGCCCGTCTTTCCGTGCGATCTGTGCGATATGTCATAGTGAATGTGTTTTAGTTAGACTTTTGCTATTTTTACTTGTAGAAGTGGGTGTGGAAGTAGGAGTATAACAACGACTTCACTCAAACGTAAAAATATTACAAAAACAAATACCGTATAACAACAAAAACAACAACAACAAAAAAAAAATTAGAAGAACCTTCTGTACCATTCATACAGTTCAGTTCGGTTCAGTTCAGTTCAGTTCGGTTCGCGGCTACAAGTGCGCTGCTGTTGTGCGCTGATTTCACTTGAAACATAAATTTTGTATTTCATTTCTACGCAAGACTTTCGACAAATCAGTTCACGGTTTAAACACGCACAAAACAAACAACAACAACAACAAAAAAAATAGTTTAAAAAAAGAATTTTATGTTCATGTGTAGACCACTTGGAAGTGTCTGAACAGTTGGACGCAGTAGTATGGCTATCTTTTACATGCTGCTATTTGTCGTCGTCGCCGTCGTCACTCTTTACGGCAATGTTGCTTACGGAGGTGGTGGTGGTGGTGCTTATGAATACGGTTATCATCCAAGTGCCGAAGAATTTGATAGTTTATTACGTGAGACACGCACTTGGACACGTGATTTACTGGCGAACGAGCGCCGGCGTTCATGGAATGTGCAAGAAAGAGCTAAAATAATAGAAAATGCAAAGCCATCGCTGGCATACATTGCCGCTACAGCAACAGGAGGAGCAGGAGCAGCAACAATAAATACAGCAGCAGTTGAAGCAGAAGTTGGTTTAGGATTAGGAAGCGTAAGAGCAGAACCACATTATGTGCCAAAATATAAAGCAGAACATTTAGAACGGCAACGTTATAAAACACCAACTACAACAATAACAACAGCAGCAGCCGCAGCACCAGCACCACCACGACGTCATTGGATTGTTAATGGCGAAGAAGATGCTGTTAGCGATTTTAATATTGCTGCTGCTGCTCCTGGTGTAAGCTTACAATCGACGGCCATAGAGCCTGTTATTTTCGAAAGTGTACAACCATTGCCAGCACCAAGTCAAAATGTTGCTGTTGATGCAGCAACAGCAACATTTCATATACAAAGCGATTTGATTGAGATAAATGAGCCAAATAAACATTTATCACCAGGAACAACAACAGGACCAACGCATGGCATAACAGCAACAACAACAACAACAACACAAAATGACAGTGAGAATTTTCCAATATTCTTTACAAATCCAGCAACAGGCATTCTCTATGCCATAACGCAAGTGGGACATCAAACAGAAAATGTAAATGTATCTGTTATGAATGCAGCAGATACACAGCAACAGCAGCAGCAGCACATACCGATTTACATAACAAAGGCACAATACGACAACGACATAAAAGCATTGCAGCAACATTATGAATATAATTGTCAAACGAAAGCGGTTACTAGCCAAAGCAGCAGCAGCGGCAGCACAACGCAGCGTCCGCAGATAATACGTATACAAAAAAAGCCAAATATATCTAGCAGGCAGCAGTGGCAGTGGCAGCACATCAATATCAAAATTGCCAAACGCAGAATTGCATATCAATGATCGAATTAAATTGCCAGCAACAGCAACAACAACAACAACAGCGCCTATTAAACGCCGCAGACCAAATGCACAGACTGCAACTTCAAAGCCAAATCGTATAAATAAAAATAAAAAGAAAACAAAAAAGAATAAAAAGAAAAATACAAAGCCACCAGGCCGCAAGCAGGCAGCAACAACAATAAAACCGGCAACATCGGACAAACAACCGCAAGTTATATTGGGCACACGTAAGCAAGGAGCAGCAGCAGCAACAATGAAGCCAACATTGCTAGCAACATCAACAGCGACACAATTGGAGCGACCGCATAACGTTGAGCGGCCAACAACAACGACGACGACAACAGTGAACAGCAATGGCAACGCAAACACGAACACCAACACCAACGCGGCGGCGGCAACTGTATTCAGTCAACATCCGTTTGTATCGTCGAGCGGCTATATTGATGTCATAAGCAAAAAATCGTTTAGCGACTACAATCAAACACTGCAGCAGCAACAGCAACATGAACGTCGACGATATCGCCGTGCTGCTGCTGTACTGCTGCTGTGGCTGATGTTGCTGCAAACACAAAGGAACTTATTAAAGATTTCGATACAAAAGCTGCTCGCAAAGTACCAAGTTCTACGCGTAGTCGTCGTCGTCGTAAGCAGCAACAACAAACACCGAAAAGGAGTACCACTGCCAGGAAGCGCTCAGATAGCGGCAATAGCACACACAACGGATTATACATGCCGCTTGCAATGCAATTGTTGCATCGAAAGCAAAATGCTAGCGAAAATGAGATACAAGATAACAACAACAACAGCAACAGCAACATCAACAACGACAACAGCAACATCAACATTGGCTCCGAAAACAGTTCTGGCCATGAGTAGCGCTGGCAAATCAAAGAAGAAGACAAAGACGAGGACGAAGACTGAGACGAAGAAAAACAAATCAAAACATCGCGGCACAGAAAATGGTTTTGATCTATTCGATTTGGTAGGCGGCGACAGCGATATTGATGAAGATTACGAAGATGATGAGGATGAGGATGATGTTGATGATGATGATTCATACTATTACGATGTAGATGGCAGCGATAGCAAACCAAAGAAAAAATTGCAACGCTTACAATTGGATAATTCGAACTTTTCCATAGTTCCAGATCTTAAGGAAAAGTTACCAGATGAGAATAGCAGTTCCGCTGAAGAAAGCGCGGATTTTGGTGCAATGGAAGTGGAAGTGGAGGAAGAAGAGCCACAACAGCAACACACAACAACAAATGCAGCAAGCAAAACCACAAAAGCAACAGTCACAGCCACAGCCGCAGCAATCAGAGACACCAACATTGGCGCAAGCAGTAGTATTGCCGGTGTACGATGAGGACGCAGAAGAGTCCGGAATTGAGTTTGTGACGCTAAGCAATTCGAAAAACAACAACAACAACAAAAATCAAATGAGCAAAAAACGCATACGCCGACGTCCGCCAGCTTCCTTAATATCCTCCTCCAGTGAAGAGGACTATGATGAACGTGATGATGACGATGATGATGATGTTGCTAGTGGTGTTGGTATTGGTAGTTTTTTTCGCATGATTTTCTATCCAGTACAAGTGGCAATGTCACGCATAATGGATGGCATTAGCGGTGCTCGACAGGATGAGCAAGACGACGACGATGATGATGATGATAATAATAATGATGTTAGTAAACAAAAGTATCCAAGCTATACGCTATATAATAATGCCAACAACATGGCTGGCAGCAATGAAGTGCAAGCAGCAACGGATTCCAAAGAAGATACACAAACAAATGACTCTTTTGGCTTGGATTGGTTCGGTTCGTGGTTTGGTTTTAACCGTAAAACTAAAAAAATTAGCAGCACAACTGTAGCACCAGTGGCACCAGCGCCTCCCACGATAACACCAGAACCGCCGAGTTGGTATGAATCTTGGTTCGGTTTTGGAAGCAGCACAGAAGAAACAGCATCGCCAGCAGTAGAAGAGGCGGAACAGGATGAGTACAGCTTTGCACCATGTTTGTACTTTTTTTATTTTTTAAATTTTTAACCAAATTCTTAAAATGCACACACACACTCACACACACACACACACCGTATGAAGAGTATTTTTAAAGCCTTGCTTAGACAAAAATTAACATTTTTTTTCCAACACACCACAGCATGGTTCTTCAGTTGGTTCGATTCAAAGCCAAAAGCCCAGCGTAGAACGACAACAACAACAACTCCAACGCCGCAGGTACCTATACTGACCATTGTGGATCCATTGCGTAATCCACAGAATTGGATCGGCATACTTGCGCATCACATTGTCAATGCGACGTCCACATCGACGACGACAACACACAATCCATTAATCGATGCACTAACACGCGTTACGGGAACAACAGCAACAACAACGACAACAACAGCAACGGACAATCCCGATATACCGCGACGCATTAACTATGAAAAATATCAAATCTGGCGTTTAAAACCACAAGATGAGGCCCAAGTGCACACGCTGGAGGAATTCAAGAAATCCGACGAAGGTGCTAAACTGCACTGGCTGAAGGGACCAAGTTTAAGGTGCGTCCATAAAATAAAATAAAAAAAATAATAAATGTTGTTTTTTCTTTTCGAATCGCTTAGAGGTCTTACCGATGTGCTTGTACCACCAAAGCTACTTGTTGACTTCCAAGGTACACTAAACTTTGAGGGTATTGCATACGAGGTGCTCATCTACGATGTCGGCAAGGCGATTGCCTATGAAAAATCCAAGGAAGATTATCTCTTTACAACGCCAACAACAGCCGCAAAAGTAAAAGCAACAAAACGCAAACCAACAACTGCAACGGAGACGATAGCCGCGATAACAGCGCCGGTCATAACCTGGAATAAATATTACGCTTACGATGACATCATAAAGTATCTCGAAACTATACGGATGCGGCATACGCAAATAGTTGAGCTAATACATATCGGCCGCTCGTATGAGGGGCGTCCTTTGGTTGTTGTCAAAATCGAATCGAAGCAATCGGCGGCCGCAGCGGCAGCAGCAGCGGCGACGGCAAATGCAAGCCACAAAAAACTCAAGCACAAGCGTAGATCGGGACAGGCTAATGCGGTATTCATAGAAGCCGGAACGCATGGTATGGCCTGGATAGGACCGGCAGCGGCGACATGGATGATAAGTGAGCTCTTACGCTTGATGCGTACAAATAGTAAGTAGCGAAAACGCAAGAAAGACGAAAAGACAAAAGAAAAAATTTGGGATTATAAAATATTTATTCCAAAATTTAAAATTTATGCAAAATAATTAAGCTGCTCCATTTTGAGTGTGTTCGTCCTTGGTAGCGCATTTGTATGTTGTTGTTGTTGTATTAATTTTCCTGATGCAGCACATTCATTATCCAATCTCGCACATAAATGAGCAGCGTGGGCGGCTGTTTCATTTCGCTTGGTATTGCATAGCGCCGCGACATATGAAAAATCGCACGTCCCTCTTCATCGCTGTAGCAACGTTTTGATTTTGCTTGCGATTTCGCTTGCGACTTGGCTTGTGGCTTTGCCGTTTTAGCCGTTTTCACCGTCACTGTTGTCACCGATGGCGACTTTAATTGTTTGCATTTGGCATTGCATTTTTTCGGTTTCGTCTTGGACGCAGATTTAGCCTGCGCCGCTGTGACAGTTGCGCTGGCGCCAAAGAGCGCTTTACATTTTGCTGGCTTTTGGTCCTTCTTTTTTGTGCCAGACGCCTTCAGAGTAACCGTTACTTTTTTTAGTCGCTGGCTTCGATGTTGTTGCCAGTTTACATTTACCGCCGCCGTCGCCACCGCCAGTGATACGTGCTTTTGCCTTTGGTGTCGCCGTTGCTTTCATTTTCGTTGTTACTGTTAATTTATTTGTTGTGCCTTTTCCCTTTGCAGCGCATTTTTTTTGTTTGCATGTTTGGGCTTGTTTGAGTGGCGCTATTTTTACTGTTGTTGTCTTTTTGGTTTTGGTTTTGCTGTGCGCACTCGTTTTGTCACGATTTGTCGTTGCAGTTACTGCATATGCGACCAAAATGAATACCAAAAATCCAGCAGCGGCCATCTGTACGCTACGATCGGCATTTTTAAGTGCAACAGCCGTTTTGGCGCCATAGTAAATAACCGAAACCCAAAACATCATTGTTGCAATGGCAAAGAAACTGTAATATTTATATGAAAAGATACGATAGGACATAAAAGTATCTACAAGATACAAAAGTATCTACAAGATACGAAAGTATCTACAAGATACGAAAGTATCTACAGATACGAAGTATCTACAAGATACCAAAGCTTCGGACACAAAATTATCTACAAGATACAAAAGATACAACTTCATTATGCTTACATCAATATACCCAGAGTCTCAAGTAAAAATGTGAGAAAAAAATTAAGCGATTCATTTTCGAAACATGATATACCAACTGGTCCACGTAAATTATCGCTGCCACACACACCGGTCCCTGATCTTCTACAAGATTTGTTTGCTGCCGCCGTATAGCCGCTATCGTTAGCGCCGAATTGTTGCAAGCGCGCAGCTGCTCGTGCCTCCTCTTCCTGGCGTTTACGACGCTCTTTGCAGCGTGTACATGGGCATACTTTTGGCTTAAACGTTGGATCACCGCGGCAGTGGTGTTCCGGTGTACAATCGCATTTTTGGACATTTAGTTAACTTTTAAGTTTCTTATTTTTTTTTGTTCTGCTTCTCTACTGCGCTCCACTTTCGCACGCCGCGCTACCAACGGTCGAATTCTAGTTTTCCACGATTAAGACATTGAATACAATTTGAATTTTTTTTATTTTCTATTTATTTTTATTATTTTTTTTTTAAGAAGCTCAAATTTGAAATTGTCTCCTTAAAAAAAAAAGAGAAATATGAAAGAAAAATGTAAGCACCCTGATTACTAATAAATAAAAATATTGATTCTATTGTTAGAAACCACATCACCATACCAGGATGCCGAGTTTATACGCAACACGACGTGGTATATTATGCCGGTGCTTAATCCAGATGGCTATGTCTACAGTCATGAGTATGATCGATTTTGGAAAAAATCACGTTCACGGCACATTTCCAAAGCTAATAATGGTCTCTTGAACTCGGCCATGACCTGGCTACAACAAAAGAAACAGCATGATAAAATATGCTATGGTGTCGATCTGGATCGTAACTGGCAATATCAATGGGGCAAACGTGGTAGCTCCAAGTCACCATGTAATGAATTCTATGCCGGACCACAGCAGTTTTCTGAGCCAGAAAGTAAAGCACTATCCGAATTTCTAATGGATTATCGCACGCAAATTAAGGTAAAATGCAAAAAAAAAAATCCGTTTTATAAAAATTATTTGTTTTTTTTTAATCCATCAGCTCTATATATCATTGCAAGCATATGGTCAGGTGCTTTCATATCCAATTAAAGACAATTCCACATTTAATACAGAACGCATGGATGATTTTTTGGATGTGGCCATGGTCGGTACAGATGGATTGCGTAAAACCGGCAGCAAAGCGCGTTATAAGATTGATTCGGCTAATGATCTCATTGAACAACGTTCTGGTCAGTTGTTGTTGTTGTTGCTGTAGTTTATGTCGGAAATTTCTCATAATTTCAATATAATAATTTTGCAGGTTGCGCTGATGCATTTGCTGCCTACGAAATCGGTATACCGTTCAGTTATACGCTACAATTGGCTGACAATGGTGTACATGGCTATCTGTTGCCAAGTTCATCAATTGAGCCGACAGCACGTGATGCTTTTGAGATAATAACAGGCATGGTCGACTATATATAAAGCGTTAAATTTAAGCTTAACACTAGAACGAAAACTATGTAATTTATTTATTTATTATTATTTTTTTTTTTTGCTAGAAGTAATCGTTTTTTTTTTTCGTCGCTTTTAAATTTAGCATAGTAAATAAAAACTCAGTACTTTTTAAATTCGTTTTTAATCTTAAATGTTCTTCTATTTTACGCACTTATCTATTATTTATATTATTATTATTATTTATATGCATATCGTATTTATATTATAATATATAATTTTATATATATCTACATAGTTTTTATTGTTACTTATACAGAAATACATTAAAACTAAAATAATTAAAAATTGATATTCAGCTGTGCTTCCATTTTCATTTTCTTTTTGCGATTTACGTTTTCGGCAATTTCGTACAGTAATTTTGTGTTATCGTTATCGGTTTTATTTTGCATATTTTTTTTGCTTGGCTCTGGAACATACAAATTTGATCTATCGTTAAAATTAAATCGTACATTGTTGTTGCAAAACATAAATTTTTTTTTTTCCAGCATAAAAATATTTATAAAGTAAATACTGACTCGATCGAATATTTCAAAACTTTATCGAATTAAGTAAAATATTTTTTTTGCTTATTTAAACGAATTTGATTTCGATTTGCGAATATCAAAGCATAAATCACAAAATTTTGCGTTTCTAAAAATGAGAGCACGACTGATAATTTTATTTTAATAATTTTTTGTCTGTTTTTTTATTTATTTAATTTAATTTTTTTTTTTGTATGAAAAATTATTTATGTAAAATATATAAAAATCAATCAGAAAAATAAACATTTTTTTATTGTTGCTGTTGTTTTGTTTATATAAATCATAAAATAATAAATACAATTTTTATCGCTTAGTTAATTAATTAATTTATTAATTAAGATACAATTATAAATGTATGTATATATATATATATATATATAAATATATATATATATATATAAATATATATATATTTATATATATTTAAATATATATTTATATGCCTATATAAATATATATTTATATTTTTTTTATATATATATTTATATATATATATATATAAATATATATATATAATATATATTTATATGTATATATATATGTATGTAATAATTTAATTATATTTTGTATAACATAAATAATAATTTAGAAAGAAGGCTATTCGGCGCAAAAGGCTTCAACATTGTGTGGCAGCGCCATACATGGGCGTTTCTATAGCAAAAACCATTCTGTCGTTTTGCATTATTATTCTTTTTCTTCGTCTCGACCCTCTTGCCGTTTTTTGTTTATTTTTTTCATTATTATTATTATACTCATTTTCCCATAAATTTGTTTTCCTATTTTATATATATATGTATATATATATATATAAATTTTTCATTAAATATAATCAATATTCATTTTAGTTTGTTTTATTTTATTTTTTGTTTTCATCTAAATTATGCAAATTGTGTACAATCAAATAATCAATCAATCAAGATAGTTCAAAGTGCCATAACGCAGCGCGGCAGCTGCCACACGTATTTGTTATTCTATTTCGTCAGCATCAATCAATTATTGCATTTAAATTTAGTATGTATATTTAGTTCGAAGTTTGTGTTAAATATGGAGTTTTTTTTTGACTATTTATATCTTAATTTTTTTTTTTTTTTTTTTTTGTAATTTATATATATATATATTTATATCGTATATATGCACGCGAGACGAGAGATGTATGTATGTATGCATGTAGTATGTATGTAGATGTTATTCGTAGTTATTGTAATGACATAAATTAATATTATTGGTGTCCCTTGTTCTTTTACATAATTTGATTTAGTTATTTGCTATATTGGTGTTTGTTGGTTTTTTATGACAATTTTAATTTTGATTTCTTTTTTTTTTTGTTCTACTTCTCCAAATTTTATTTTAATTACATATTTTTGTGTTTAGCTTATTAACGGCAGCAACAGATTAGAATGAAAGCAGCGACGTGCTATACCATTCTTTCTTTATGCAATTTCTTTATTTGTAATTTTTAATCTTCTCTTGTGTTGTTTGCTTTTTTTTTCTCTATAATTTACTGTGTTTAATATTGTTGCTGTGTTGTTTTTTGTGTGTACTTTTGATTAAACATAAGCCTGCGAGGTACTGCCTTTTTTTAAAGAATTTACTGCAAAGTTTATACTTAAAACTCTAAAAAAAAAAAAAAAAATCGAAAAACTGTTTTAAGTCTAAATAGTAGAAATATAAATAAAAGCGAAATTTAAGTTAGGCAATTTTGTAAAATCTAAATACAAATACAAATAAAATAAATTATCCTAATTTCTATATGTATAATTAATAAAAATTTGAATTAATAAAATATATTGTATAAAAGAAATTTGTTTAAAATTATTGCAGTTTTCCCCAGTTATTGGCAGACTTATGTTTTCTAAATAGCACACAACACTCATTCATTTTAATCTATTTTTTCTTTTAAATTTTGTTTACTTATTTCCGCTTAATGTTCGTTTTTCATCCGTTGCATTATTCACTGAATAATTTGGAAAAATTGTTTAATGTGTTCAAAATTTGTTGCTTACTTTTCTCGTTGATTTATAAATTTTTTTTTTTTTTTTTGTTAATATAATTAATGCCTAATTTATTGCAATTAGCAATTTTGTGTTTTCAATGTTTCAATATATGTGTTATGCGGTATGCGTTAATGTGTGTGTGTTTGTTTGTATGTGTGCCATTAATGATGTGCAACACAATTATTAGTTGAATGTGGCATCATCACAACAACAACGACAACAAGCACAACAGCAGTAGTTTGTGTCCCCGTTGCTTCTAAGAATCATCTGACATAAAGGAGTTTTGAGTTTTGGACTCCTCTAAGCGTCTTATCTGTTGACGGAGGTACATAAGTCTGTAACAGAAGCGAATATATTTTATTATAAAACATATAAACGAACGATTTTGTTTTCTTGTACTTACTTTTGTTCCTGCAGTGTTGCATTAATTTCGGTAGATCTAACTAAACTTCTTCCACACTTCAACTCCGCACAGATACGCGTACACGTTAAATCACCAAAGAGATGCGTATCCTCTGTACACTTTTGTGTCTGCAGTAAATGAAACTTAAGCGCCATCTTATTGGAATATATCTGTTTAAAATCTCTTACACTTACCTGCCGCTCCAGTGCTTCAGCTTGCCAATTTGTCACGTGCGATATTAAATCGACTCGGAAGAACTTAGCTAATTTTGGTGATATTTCGGGACCACGCATACTGCCAGCTTGTGACGATGAGCTTACACAACTCTGAAGTGTACTTAACGATGATGATGCTGTATTGTCAACTGCTGGAATAAAACAAATTTATTTAGTTCGAATCGGGGAAAATTATAAAATTACAAAAATATTACGTTTTCGCTGTTGTTGCAGTTGCTGTTGTTGTTGCTCAAGCGCAGTTCCACTTAAATCTAATTCCTGTGTAGGCGTAGGCGGTCCTTCGCCGGGTACATGTCCCACGACGACCACGTTGCTACCACTACTACCAGCAACATTAGCTAAACTAGATGAGGAACACAAGCTGTTGCTGCCCATTGATGTAATGACACTTATGCCGCTAACAGTGCCAATACCGGAATTTGTATTGAGGTTATTATTATTCACGGAGCTGGCACTTCCACTACCCACACCACCACCCACACCACCGCCACCTCCACCGAAATTTCTTATGTCAAAATCGACAGTCTTTAGTGAAGAAAATGGTGGATACGCTGTACTAAGACTACAGCTGGCACCGACTCCTGCGTTGACACCGCCGACACCTCCGCTTGTTGTTGCAGCATTTACATTATTCGTATGGCCAACAATTGTCGGAATCGGACTTTTTGTGTAGTTCAACGACGGCGACAGACTGTGGTGCTGATGCGTTAAATTGTATAGTGGCGAGTTGACGGGAGTTTCTCTGTTCGTGGTAAAACGTAAAATTGCATGTGTTATTTTATCATAAATATGTCAAATATATAGAATCATCAATCAAATACCTTAAAGCTAAAGCTACAGCATTTGCTGTATTATAGACATGATTTGCAACATCTGTGGAAGAACCACCAGTGAGCACGTGATGCGTTGATTCCGCTGCACCATGGTGACGCATGAGTAATGATGACTTATGAGGAACACCCATTAAAAAGTCTGATGGATCCTTTGCGTTCAATAGCTTTGGCGGTGGCCCAGGCGCACTTGAATTTAAATGATGTTCCCCTTGATTCGATAAAGACGGCACGGTAACCTAGAATTAAAAAGAAAATTAAATACATCATTTTGCCTTATGTATGATTGAGCAGATTAAAAAAAAAAAAAAACTTCTTACATTCGGTGTTGAGCCAATATGTTGACCACCCACTACTGTGTTTCTAAGGCTACTACCAGTTAAAGGCATTGTGCCAATTGTTGCACCACCAATAGTTGACGGCACTGAGGCAAGGCCAGCTGTTGGTAACATTGTGGTACCTCCCAGAGGTAAACCACCTCCAACTGCTGTAACGACTGAAGACGCTGGAAAATGCATTGCCGCCGCGCTTGATGCAGCTGCCACTGATGAAAGACACGACATTGGATTTGGATGGGAGGTGAGACGTGGCAGCGCGTTACCCATTGCGCACGGCATTGCACCAGGCGGTAATGTAGCATTTTGGTCATTCAGTCCACCGCTATTATGAGTTGTGGGCGTGCCGGTTAGTGAATAACTTGCTTCTGATGTTGGCGTGGAATCGCCGCTGATATCCATATCAGTGTTATCATTGTGACGTCCTAAAAACAAACAAAATATATGACGAAATAATGAAATGCACACTTCATTCTAATATAAAACAAAAACAAAATTATTTATACCATCTACACGCCTTCTGTGGTTTGGCGGTCCTCCATCGTTATCATAGTTCCATCTCATTCGCGAATTATCTCGAGAACTGGAATGTTTTGTATAAGCTAAATAAAATGAAAATACGAATTAAACATACAATTCGAGTTATTAAAAAAATTTAAACATTTTATTTACCAGATCTGGAGAAACGATCATCGCGATCTCTTTCACGATCCTTATCCCGATATTCTTTTTCACGATGTTGATCGCGTGGAAGGTTTCTGCGAAAGTATTTGGAGACAATAATTAAGTGATTTAAGCAAAAGTGATAAATAATAATAACAGTAATGCTGATATACCGTTCTCTATCCAGCCATTCCTTTGGTTTTTCCCATTGCGAGACTTCGGTTTTGCAATTATAATAATACATTTTACCTAAAATGATAAATTATTATAGTATGTGTACCAAAAATTAGACAATTTTTAACAATTTACTTACCGGATGAACTAACATGCTCACTCCAATCGCCACAACGCGCAACACGTTCGCCTCGATCACCTCGTTCGCGTTTATCTATTTAAAAAGCGATATTTTAATATAATTGTATTTTTATTTTAGTTCGATTCAACTATGTATATTACCTGAATATTTATCCTTCTTGTAGATATCACGATCTCTATCTGAGGCACGATCGCGTTTATCACGCATATCTCTCATATCGCGATCGCGTTCTCGATCACGATCATCCGAACCAGAGCGTTTGTCGTTGTCGCGCGACGAACAAAGCTTTGTGCCACCACCACCACCTCCACTACCACCACCACGTCGTTCCCTATCATGATTCGTACGATATGATTCTGAGTCACGATCATTACCGCCACCACCGCGACGATCACGCTTATCTGACGAGAGAGAGAGATATAATACAATATAAAATATTGCACAAATAAATGCACATAAATTTTTCAACATACCTGAATATTTATCCTTTTTATTATATACATCGCGATCACGGTCTCTCATCTTTTGAATATAACTGTAACGTTCACCACTTCCTCCACGTCCACCACCGCCACGATGATCACCACGATCACGTATATCGTGTGAACCGTGACCACCGCCGCTGCCAATGCCACCACCACCGCCGCCTCTTGATGATGGTGATTCTATATCCGGTGACTGTGAACGATAACTATTTCCATTATTCATCGAACCGCTACTACCTCCGCCGCCGCCACCGCCACCACCAGGCGACATATCCCGATCACGATAACTGGAACGATCACGTTCATAGTCGCGTTTTGAACTGTACTTGGAGCTCTGCGAATATGAAAGAATAAAAAGAAAAATTGTATATTAAAAAAAATATATATATATATATATAAATCATAAACAGTAATATATATTTTATTAAACAAAAGCTATTTTTTTTTTTTTTTAGTGTGTTTAGATAGAAATGCAATCTAAACAACACAATCATTAATTAAATCCAAACACCGAAAGATAATCAAATCAAAGAAAAGTAAAAGTAAAACACAAACATTTTTGTAATTTTTTTTAATTATGTTAAATACAAATACAAAGAAAATGTTACAAACTTGTTAAGAAAGAAAGAAACGCAGTGCGAATGGTTAGTAACGTTGTTGTTTTTGTTGTTATTATTTTAAATATACAAATGTATCTGTAACTATTTTTATGAATAACAAATCGAGACGAGATACTATACAAACAAATGAGCCAATTCCATAAAACGGCGAATTATGCGTATGAAATTATATTTTGTCGTCATAAGAAATTATTGCCAATGTTAATATAAAAAATTTTTTTTTTTTTTATAATAAATTTTTGTAACAAAGAAAAAAAAAACATTTTTTTTAAAAAATTATAGAAAAAAAAATTATAAAAAAAAAAAAATAATAAAAAAAAATTCGAAATTTTATTAAATCATTTTTGTACGAAAAATTTTGTCATTTTGTCACGAGACCATTTCAATTCGTTTCTTTTTTTTTTTTCTGCCATTCTCTGGATAACACATATTTTTTTTATTGATTGATCGATTAACTGATTGTTTGATGAAGATATGATGCGACTTTACGCTCTGAAGAGGAGGCATTTTCAACATCAACATCTTTGGTTTTTTTTTTTTTTGATTTTTTTTTAAATTTTTAAATTTTTTTTGTACAACAGAAGAAGATTTGTGTAGCTGCTCACTACTTACGTCTACGCGACAGAGCCCAACAGCAGCAGCGGCGGCGGCCGCAGCAGCAACTGAAGAAGCAACAGTAGCATTTTTGGAGTTACAAATTGGTGTCGTCGTTGCTACCAATGGTAAGTCAACGGTGAAGCTATTCGTAGTAGTCATAAACTATGTGCACACGTCGACGTCGTCGTTGTGGTCGTCGTCGTCGCCGTTGTCGTCGTCGTCGTTGTTGTTGTTGTTGCTGTGGTTATCGTGTCGTGTCGTACACGTACACGTTTTGGAAGCACGTAATAAACTCGCTCACACTCTCAAATCCAGTAACGCGCAAACACGAAGTTGTCCTGGTCCAGATTCGTTGAATTTAAAATTTTTTTTTTCTTTTTTATATTTTTATTTTAGTTTAATATTTAACTGAACTGCTCTACACTCAAGATCGATATATATCAGTTTTGTATACAATATATTTTCATTGTACCTAGTAGGAAGTACGTCGTAGTAGTTAGATTCGTTGTCTTTGTTTTGTTAAACTTTTAATATTAAATCAAATCAATTGGTGTTGTGCAGTTGATTCTTTTTTTTTTTTTTTTTTTTTTAGTTTAAAAATATTGCTTTATTATGGTGTTTTAAGTTGAATTAATTATAATTAGTTTTTTTTTTTTTTTTTTAGTTTGGAAATATAACAAAATAACAGAACAAACATTGGAACAATAATTGAAACATTTTTTTAAGAAATAAGATAGTTTAATTTTCTAATTTATAAAACGCAAAATACATATGAAGAAAACTTTTTACAAATAATTCACAATAACTAAAAATGATGATGATTTTTCGTATGAAAATGAAAATGGCAATAAACGTATTGTGAAATTGGAAATGTCAGTTTTATAGTAAAAAAAAAAAAAAAAAACAGAAATAATAATAAGAATAATAATACAAATAGTAAGGATAATAAATAGCGAAAAAATCGTATGTGACTAATACATTTTTGTTTTATTTTATCTTTTGTTTTTATCATTAAGTTTGTGTTAACTATTTTTGCAAATTGATTGTACGGAACGCTTAACCGATATTATATTTGAGAAATATATATTTATATATATATATATATATATATATAATATATATAATATATTTTCTTTTTGGTAGGTACTTATTGTATTTTTTATTTTGTTGTCGTTTAAGCAATCAAGCAAATCTACATAAATTAGCAATACAAAGAACGAAACAAGTTCCAAATTGTTAGTAGTACAAATGGAAATATTAAAAATTACCGAATTTATGAGTGTTAAAAAAAAAACTAAAATAAAAAATAATAATAATTTTTAGAAAAACTTACCTGATACGATTGATGCGATTGATGCTTCTCGAAGTATCTGTAAAAATAATAATAAAAATATAATTAATATGCGCCCAAAAACAAACTAAAGTTTATTATAGCGTTTATTTGGTATTAGTATTAGGAAATTTATGATAAGTTTTTTTTTGTTAATGAATTTGTGACAGCAGCAGTGTTCTTTGCTAGAACTACTAAAATACAAATCCAAAAAAAAATCAAATATTATAACAATTATTTGCAACAGCGTTTAAAGTGTTTTGTATCGTAGCATAAAGTGTTGTGAAGTGAGCCAATTAAAACATTTGAGTTTCTTAAAACGTTAGAAAGTTGAAAACATAGTCTCAAAAGTTCAAGTTACATTTGCTCCAAAGCATAAAATGTTCCGTCTCTTTTAGATTTTGAAATTTCTCGAACATTCCAAGTGGTTTACAACACCACACATTTTTTAAAAATGTTTTTTTTTTTTTTTGTTGTTGTTGTATGTAAAAGCATTTATCTAAAAGCGCAATCGTCATTCGTACGAACTTTAAATCGAAACCAAATTAAAAAAAATAGTAACGCAACTACAACAACCTTACCTTGAATAAGTTTCTTGAAAAAATACTTTCTTGTTTTCTTTAATTGATTCTTGACTGCACGAACGACGTTGCGAACTTCGTTGATCTTGAATGAATTTATCATCATCTGAACAACAACTTAAATTATATTCTTGTCTATTTTCTAAACTTCTGCAAGACGAACGACTAGAATGGCTACTATCATGTCGTTGTCGTTTTGAAGTTCTCGAAAAATGTGGCTCTTCTAAATCTTCTACTTTGACTAATTCGTCGCCGGCTTGAAACGGCACAACAGATTTTTTGAAACTTAAGTTTTTCTTTGTTTCTTGCTTTTCTAATATGTTCGATTCATCCGAAGAAAATTCCGATTTTTTAAGTATAAGCGTTGGCATTTTTAATAATTTAAACTTAACAGGATTTGTACCAGCAACAAATTTTGCTTCCGCTAAAATATTTGTTGTTGTTGCAACAGTTTTTGCTGCATTGGAATGCAGTTGTACGTTTGAGTTGAGAGCAGCAGCAGTTGTCGTCGTCGTTGTTGATTCATCAGCATATGATGTCGCCAATGTTATATTTGTAGTTGTAGTTATTGCTGTAGAATTGTCATTTAAATTATTTGACATGGTTTGTTTTGATAATGGAAAAACCGGAGAACTTAATTTTGATATTGAAAATATGTTGTCTTCGAAAACGTTTTTTTCTTCTTTGGTTGTAATTGTTGTCTGAGAATCATCGGAAATGTTATCTGTTTCTTCACTTATAACTATTGACTTAGCAGGCCCTATCGGTTTATCCGGCGTAATTTTTGTAGTTGTTGTTGGTGCTGAAGATATTTCAAAACATGTAAAATCGTTCATTTTTACAACTACAGAATGCATTTTTTTAACTTCAATTAAATTTGTATCATCAACATCAAATGGTAAATGCAAACTGGTTGTCGTTTTATTTGTTGTTCCAATGGAGGAGGAAGCTGACTCGTCAAAATTCAATTGCATATTTTTCATTATTGTTGTTTTAATTGGTTTTAATGTAAACTTCACCGGACTAATGCCACCAAGAAAATGTCTTTCCGTTGCATTATTATTTGACAACATTTCATCTTTACGTTCAAGTACATCCTCATCTTTAAGCATTAACAAAGGCTTCCAACGCGACTTAGCCAATATTTCTTTAGATGAATTTTCATTTGATACTTCTTTCGCTTCCAAATCAAAATTGTCTTTAAATTTCGTTGTGAAGTCGTCGTCTTGTTGATTTAATTTAAATATTTCATCATTGAAAATTTCAAAAACGTTTTTCGAGTTTTCTTTTTGCTTCTTCCTTAGTTTCTTTTTCTTATTGTTCTTCGCATCAAGCTTTTCGAGTTTCTTTTTTTTTAATTTTTTAACTTTTTTCGATGTTGGTTTCGGAGAAGACGTTATTGTTTTGTTTGACTTTTTTGTTGATTTCGTAATATCTTTTAGATTCTTTATTCGAATATTTAGTTCTTCTAATTCTTCAGATAATGCACGTTCAGGTTTTATTTCAAAAATATCATCGGGCTTCGGATGTTTAAAATCAGTCGTATTATTTTCATTCGGTGTTGATGAACGAAGCCACTTTGGCGAAATTGAAGGCGACAGCCGCCTTGTTCTGTTCTCCAAAACAGGCAACGGAGGCAATGACAAAGTACATTCATTATTTGCATCAAGTTTGAAATTGAATTGATTTTTTTAAAGAATTCTTCATGCTCAATTCTTTTTTTCAAACAATTCTGTGGTTGAATTCATGGCATCATGGCAACCATGAAGGTTTGTATTAAGTGTTGGTGAAAAAGTTTTTGAATCCATTGTTTTCTTAGAATCCAGACGCTTTTTACATGGAGTTGTCGAATTCGATGATGATGGTATTTCTGTAGACTTAATATTTTCTTTTGCTGTTATATGAGATATGTTAGCTGATACGTTTTCTTTAAAATTTACCATTTTTTTAGACAAAATCGGTTTGGCACGTGCATCAGTTAACAATGCTTCTAATTCAAATTCAAACATTGATAAATCTTTCGAAGCGTCTCGATGATGATGAGATGATAGATTTTGGAAACAATTCTTTTTGTCATCATGCTGCAAAATTTCTTCCAGCTGCAATGATTCATTACCAAATGATGCATTGCCTGTGCGTTTTTTCAACGAATTTTCATCTGCAACAGCAGAGCAAACTGTTTCATTTTTTAGTTCAATGTTATTTCCAATATTGGAATCTGATGATGTTGAAAAATCAGGAAAAGGTTGTAAATAAAATATTGTGTCCAATTTAAAATAATGTTCCTCTTCCAGGTTTTCATCCTGCCGCAATGATTCATCCACCTGGGGTGTTGTCACATAAGACCAAGACCCTTCATTTACTTCATCCACTTTATGTTTATTTTGTAAATTAGATTCCTTTGGTCTTTCGCTTACTTGAAAGCTTAACTTTAATGAATCCTGAAGTTTGTCAGCAACAACAAAATTTGATTCTGATATTGCTTCAGGATTCAGTAATTGTCCTTCGTGAGGAGTTGGACATTTTGTTTGTTCCTCTTTTATTAAATCATTCTGGCGCAATGAAACATTTTCGCTCGATGTGCAGTCCTGCCCGAATGTTGTTAGATTATGTTTGTCTTCCACATAAGAATCCATTGGTTTTTCATTCATTTTAAAGCTAAACATTGATGAATATTTTAAAACTTCTTCAACGTAATTTGAATCTGGCAATAATTTATAATACTGTAGTTGTCTTTCATAAGAAATTGACAATGGTTCCAAACCACGATCCTGCAAATGTTTTTCCTGAGGCTTATGCAGTTCTTGTAGTTCCTGTGCTGTTTGTGCTTCATTTGTTTGTAATGAATCGTTATCCTCTCTTGATAAGTAGTTCTGCCAGCAACTTTTTTTTTTTAATGTCAACCGTTTCATCTTTACTACCAGAATCCATTGATTTTTCCTCTACTTTAAAGCTAAACATTGATGAATACTTAAGTACTTCATCAGCTAAATTTGTAGCTGGTTCTGAACAATGGTATGACAATGGATTTAAGTAATACATTGGTAATTGAGACGATGTCATTGATCCAGTAACCCGTAATGGTCCTTCTTCATGAGGATTTGTCGTTTTTTGTCGTTTATTTTCTATAAAATTAATCTGCCGTGAAGAATTATTTCCGCACAATGGGTTTTTCTGCAAGCATGGTGTCGAATACTCGAAATAATTTAATGTTGGAGGATGAGAATACAGTGGATCTGGAAAGCATTCTGATAAACAGTCAACAGATGTTGATTCAGAAGGCCATAATGTTCCTTCGTAATATTTTGGCATATTATCGTGCATTAATACTTTATTCCATACTGATTTATCGCCATCACTTTGACTAGGTTCATTTCCTAATCTAGTCTTACTTTGTTCTTGCGTTTCTTGTCCTACTTCTTTTTCGTAGCTACCCCATCGGGTTTTCTTTCTGCGTTTTGTATTTTTTGTTTGATCATCGACAGAATTTAAAGAATTTTGTTTTAACAATTCTGGTGACTTATGAAGGAAAGCCGGCTTCGATTTAGAAACCCGTGTATTTGCTCCTTCATGCCGCATTGGTTTCAATATATCTAGCTGCAACAGGTTGTTTCGAGACGTTGCATGTTCTAAACTTGACCTCTCCTGATATGCTGGCCGGTGTTGCCGAGAAGGGCTAGATGAACGCGAACGCCATTGCTTTGGTGATATATTCATTTTAATTGCGCTTCTCTGCCGCTTGGGTTGCAAGCGTTTCACAGTTGTAGACATATAACTTGAGTTTTTTGTACCGATTTTTTTGGAACATGGAGTAACGGATCGTTTATTCTTGTAATAAGGTAGGCACTGGTGTTTATTACAATTTGAATTTGAAGTTTGATGTACTTGATTTTTCCTTAATTTATGATCCCATGGCTTTACTGCTGACGAAGTTTCGCGTTTACGTGGATATCTAGTGGACGATTGCTGCTGCTGGTTATTATTATTATTCTTACGTGTGTATTTCATATTTAAAGAGGCCGGTATCCGTACAAGTTGACGCGTGTTTGGTTCAAACGTTTCTGACCATTTTAAATGTAGCAACTTAGTTTGTTTATTTCCTGTTTCCTTTTTGCTGTCGTATAGACGTGGATCACATGGATGAAACCAATCGAAAGGTGCAAGCGAAGGTTGATGCCTACATGTTGATTCGTGTTGGAAACGTCGTCCTCGCACACCAATTTTGCTACTCTGACGATGAAAATTTTCTTTGCTTTGATGGCTGGTTGATACATATTTATATAACCATAAACCATTGATTTTCGAAGTACCGAACTCTGGTTTTGGTTTAAATTTAAAATGAAAATTTTGTTTATTAATTAATCTTTGAAACTTCGCCAACTGCAAACATTTAAAAGATTTATAAAATCTTCGTGGATAACGACCGAAACCGCCGCCACCACCACCTCTTGGGTAACGTGTGCGATAGTCTAATACATGCGATTCAGCATTTTGCTCTTGAGAATCTATTTGATATTGCCATGAATTCTCCGTTGAAGGTTTATCGTGTACACTTTTTGAGCGTTGCTTTATGTTGAAAACGCCTGTAGTAGTAGGTAGGATTATAAATTGTAATATTATGTAGTATGTCAGATTCCGTGCGACCGGCCAAATGTTGCTGAGTGCATGTACCACCATGCAACAGTTGGAGAAAGAAATAAAAAAAAAAAAAAAACTAATTTGTAGTTATAATTTTTTGTACATATTTACCGGTGTAACTCGACTTCAATTCATTGAGCGGCACGGACTGACTGCGATATAGCTCGTACAGCCCCAAATGGTTGGACATGGACGCAGTCGGAAACGTTGTTGTTTTTCAGTTTTATGTTTTGTTTACTTTGAAACGCTGCCTAATTGAAACGAATTCTTACACAGTTTACATAGCCTTCGCTGGAAGGCAAGCACCAACCGCGGCAAACACCGGTTTGAAGAATTAGTTTTTATATTCGCTCGCTAGGTTGGTCGGTTGGATTACACTTTGATAATTTCGAAATTACAACGAAGTTGTATACAAATCACTTGTTTCATGTTAATATAAATTAATAAGTGGAATGCCTTTGCACGTTATGTTTATATGCGAATTTGTTTATACTTTTTGTTTCGAATTTCGTTTTTAGTCTATCTCCTTTTCGATAAAGGTTTTTTTTTTTTTGTTTAAATTAGTTTTGATGTAAATTGCTGTAAACAAACTAAAAATTACTTTAAAAATCAGACTTTTTTCACTTTACGACATCTTTACTTTTTTTTTTCATTTAGCTTTACTTTTCAGTGAAAACTTTTTACCTAGAATGTATGAGACAAGTATGAGAGAGACAGTGTGCTAGCGGCCGATGAGAGTTATCGCGTGTTTGTGCATTGGTGCAAAAGAGACGAAAGCTTATGTGGTGATAGAATCAAAGACAGTTTGACAGAACGACAAATAGACAGACGGACAAACGATTACTCGGACGGAACGACCTGAGAAGTAGGCGGTGGCAAAGGTACGTAAAGTACACGGAGAGACGCAATGCCAACAAAATATTTTGATTTCAATTGATTCAACCAAATCAACGCCGTTTTCGTTGAATTAAAAAAATGTATTTTGTTGTTGTTGTTGATGATAATGATGATGCTGGGCGCCCTTTATTAAAAATCGGAGAGGTCTTTCGTTCCTAATACATATCTCAACATTGTGCGATGGATGCTTGATCTGATGGTTGTTATTGTTGTTGTTAGTAGTAGCTAAAGGTTAATAAAGTAGTTCGCAAAGAGCGACTGATTAAATTTCGATATTACCCATCGTTTATGCGCTGCGGTTTTCTAGCATGCATTACCATACCACCATCAATGCAAAGGGTTCGCTGAATTCTTGCTCACTTGCTTGCCTGAATGGTAGCTTGTGAGTCAGGAGTGTATTGGCTCGTCGTTGATTGTTTGTTGTTTGATGTTTGTTTTGTTTATTGGTTGTCTAGCGCCTGACAGAGCCAATCTTTAGTCTCTTTTATCTTTTCGTCCCTCTGTAAGTGTGTGCGTGTGCAAGTCTTTGGTACGGTCCAATCCCCGCCGTCTGTGAAGGCAACGTCGTTGTCGTCGTTGTTGTGGATATGGATGGCGCTATTCCATGTGTGCAAATTAATGCACAGCTTACTATGAAATTATAACGAATTGTAGTGCGAATGGCACTGCATGCGTAGAAAATGTTATTCAAAACAGCGCGGCGACTTAATGAATGCGTTTAGATTTAAGAGCTGCTTGCTATGTGGCCTCCTCTTCCTTCTTTCTGAGTTGAGTTGTTGGTTTTGGTGAATGTGTTGGCCGATGTCGAACGTGTTTTCTCTCCAGTGAGTTGGTACGCCGGATAAACACGGTATTCACGCACACTTCGACTGCCAATGGCCAATTCCTTACCCACGATTGTAGAACGTATTATTTTTACGCTTTTCCGTACGAAAAAACACAATGCAATTTGCAAATAAAAAAAAAATTGTATATTGCTTTGCTGCTTTTCGCTCTACACTCGGGATTGATTGACGACCACTATCGGTCTGTTAATCGGACTATTGCTAGTGATGTGCAATTTTCATGTTATCTTCTTCGCACTTATACAAATTGCCTTGATAATGCATCATATTTTCTCTTTCTTTTATACCGGTTCAAAGTTTTTAATGTAGTTATGTTGTCTCGCTTTGACAAGCAGTGTAATGCTATTGGTGTTTTAACGTTTGCGGTTGTTGCTCTTTGTTTGTTACATACGCACGTTGCAGTACGACACAATCAAATAAAAAATTTGTTTATAAATAAAAATTGTTGTCAAAATGTTAATGCTTGATCAAATACACATATACATATATGATAAAATATTTTGTTCTTTTTTTTTACACATATGAAACTAGGTCTGTACAAATGTACTTCGTTCACAATAGTTCACAATAAACATAAAAGTATCAACAGGACAGAGTTGCAATGGAATTTATCATTGAAAATTGTAAAATCCGTTATATTCACCCAAATACCATTCAAACTAACTTTCTTCCGATTTTAAATAGCATCAAAAAAACGAATCTTTTCAAGGATATTCCCAAAAATCGTGTAGCTATTAACTGCTAAAAGCACTATTTTATGGCTCGTAGAGCGAGTTTCTACATACATACAAATGTATGTATATACCATGCATGGCGGTGTTAGAATGACCCATGGTCAAAAAATTAGGGTTTTTGATAAGCATTGAAATTCAATTCGACGTAATCATACAGTGTACCCTATTTTAATGGGTAACTTCAAACAGATATGTATGCGCTAAACATTTGAGTCTTTGTAGCGCTCCAATAGAGCAGATCCGATTTATTAAATGTAGCTCTATAAAAAGATCGAGATGAAAAGTTGTACCTAAGCAGGGATTAGAAAAAACCTATATCCGACTTTGACTACTCGAACACTTATTAGCTCCGAAATCGTCGCGCTCATAACTCGGACGGACGAACATAAACAATTTGAACAGGTTTGTCGATTTCAATCAGATTAAAAGAATTATATACGAATATATGCAAACCGCTCGATCGCTTCCGTACACGCTCTCTCTCTCTTCTTTCCCACAATGGCTTTCTCGCTCTATTTCAAGTTACATGTGCACACATACAGTGACGCACCGCTTATTAGATTTACATCTTTTTTCGAAATTAAAATGCCTATTGTTAAGAATCTAAGATAGATATTGACAAATTTAATGGTTGGATTAACTTTATTAACGCCAAAATGTATGTAAATGTTACTGGTAAAAAGATGAAGAACTAATATAAAACTCGAAAAATTATACTTTTCGTTCCACTTATTTATGTTCTCATAGTTCAACAGCTCTCAGCTGTAACTTTAAAATAGGCAAAGTGGATCGAATAAACGATGAGCTACTGTACGCATGAATGCGAGTTTGCGAGGTGCAAGTATTTGTTGTCACACTCACACACACGCACGCATACATATTATGTAGCTTCAGAGCGACGACAATAAGTATATATATATATATACATATATATATATATACAAATATATATATATACATATATATGTCTGTATATATATGTATGTAGAAAAAGCAACAGGAAAACATTAGGATATTATTAAAAACAATCAACAACAGAAAACCTTTTCAAAAACTACATTTAAAACCTATAAAAAATTTCATTTTCAATAAATAAACGCTTTTGTTTCTATTTTGTGAAGTCGAAGTAAACCAAAAGTAGCACAACTCGAAGCAATTAATTCGCAAAACAGCCGATAAACCAACGAGCAAATCAACTGCATCATCGTTACCGATTGTTAGCGACTCCCTGATAACGCTTGAGTTTTGCGAAATCTCTTTTACGTCGCAAACAGCAATATTTAATAACGCAAAAGTTATAAATGTTGCATTGTTTTGATTGAGCACAAATTATTTAATTAAAAATGTATTAATTACAGCAACTTTTGCAACAGAAGCTATTAAAAAATGTACATCGCCCCATAACTAGCCCATAGTTTATGGTTTAAGTATCGTTGTGGCAATGTAGCCCTGAACCGGTTATGCCGTCTCATACAAACCACTGTTTTGTACTAATTTGTTGATGAAATGTATGTTTTGTATTGATGTTTTACAAAATCGAATTTCGATTAAAGCATATATGTTTGGATTATGTTACTAAATTGTATAAATTGGAAAATAATTAAAAACAATGTGGACGCACCCTGGTGAGTTGCTGATACAGTGTTGCATTTTGTCCGTTTCGGACAATTTGGTGTTGAAATCGCTATTCACCATGACTTTACCATGGCACACTCACTCTCGCAAATCTTTACAATGCTTTCTCGCTACTTCTCTGCTACAGCTACACACTGCAACACACTAACACTGGCGGACGGACCGAAAATTTTTTGTTAAAATGTTGCGAAAAGTTTGTGAAATTGTTTAAAAGTTAAATAAAAATGTGAAAATTGTATGTGAATTAATCAAAAATGCAGAAAAATTGCAAAAATATTGCAAAATTGTGTGCGCGGCGAAAATGTAATTTTTTAAAAAATTAAAAAAACTTCCGAAATACATAAAATAATTTTTGTATTATTGTGCCTATTATTGTACAATTCTGATTTAGGTGAAATTAATTTTAGCATTTTTATAATGTGAATTAAAGTGAAAAAACACATAAAATTTTTAAAGAAACTTTGATACGACAACGACGACGACTATGAAAAATACGACGACGAGCAAACGACGAATAAAAAAATTGTATCTGTGTACGTACGTCCATACGTTTGTTGCGCGCGTGTGTTAGTGTATGTGTGTGTGCCTCTGTTTTTCTTTCTTTTTCCAATGACTGCTCGCACTCGTTAGTGTGTCCGTCATTTTGTTCGTTGTATCTCGCCGTCTAGTACGTATAACATATAAATGTGTGTGTGTGTGTTTGTGTTTATATGAGTGAGTGTATGCCGCAAAAGCAGCGTGTACTGCCTATACATACATAAATATATAGAAAAGAGTGCTTGTGTATGCTCTCTCCTATTCATATGCTTTCAATTTTGCTACTCCGCTACAAACGCTGTTGTGCTATTCCGTACCTTGCCGTGCCAAGTCGGTGCGGCTGTGTGTAGAAGAAAGCTTTGTATTTGTTGTAGCCGAACGTTCCGTTTCAAAAAAAAAAAAAATAATAACAAAAAAAAAGCTAACCAGAATTTGCCGCCTGTCTTTATGGGTATTGTTGTTATTGAAAAGGCGGAAGTATCGCAAGGAAAATAAATAAATAAAAAAAATATGCAAACGCCTTTTAAAATGTTTAACTTTATTAAACAATTATAATAGACAAATGACAGGCGCCTGATCTTGATCTATGCGCGCGCGCGCGTTTGTATGTATTTGTGTCAATAATTTCACTTTAACTCGAAAAGTCATCATTGGCCTATTAACAAAAACATAAAATATTTAATAACAAAATAACTCGAAACTGCCAGTAAATCTTACCAAAATATAAATCCGCACAAAACAAAATAATGCATAAGAGATATATTTTTTTTTTTTTTTTTTTGCATTTTAATTAATGCGCAACGCGCGCCGTGCAATTAATTTATTATTATTTGGCGCGCGTATGGCGGCAAAAATTTCAACACTATTACCTCCGTTGTCTCCAACAACAATCGCAATCGCAACATCATCCATTCTCAACTTTATTCAAACACACACAGAAAAAGTCTAAGCAGAGTGGGTCGGTAATTCAGTTGTGTTTAAACGTATCTTAAGCTAAAAAAATATCTGTCTGTCTCTCATTTTTCTCTCATTGTGCATGTGTGTGTGTGCTGCGCAAACTGAATCCAACCAAGAAAACAAACGAGTAAAGTTTGCTTGTATTGTATATGTGAGTGTGGTGTGCTACTGATTGCATTTGTGTGTTACTTATGAACAAAGTATCTGCGAGAGCGAGCGTACCGTAACAAACGAGCGGACTACACTACTGACTGACATGACTTGACTCTATGAAATAATGTTGATGTTGACAACTGCAAAATGCGAACGTCGTTATTGCTGCTGCTGCTGCTACTGATGTTGTACTACACTGTTTCTTACAAGATATTGTCATCATCATCATCATCAACAACATCATCAAAAGTTGTTTCATTGCAACAAGAGCAGCCATAACAACAAAAGCAACACCAGCAATTTTGTTAGTTTCGTTTCTTCATATCGGTTCAGTCAAAGTCATCATCAAAACAAAAACATGCAAAAAACAAAAAAGCGCGCGTTTTTCTGTTTTTTTTTTCTTTCTCTTTTCTTTTCGTACGCAAAGCTCTCGATATTTGTTTTAAAAAATTTAAAACTGCAATAGTTGTTATGTGCAATTAATAAAAAAAAAAAAAATAAAAATATTTTTTGAAAAGAAAAAAAAATTGATCTAAAATTTATAGAAAAAAAAATTTTTTTTTTTTTGTGATTTTTTTTTAATGTGTTTTTTTTTTAATGTGTATTTTTTTTTTTTTTTTGTTACTTTCTAAACGTAACGCAATTCAAAATTTTTAATAAAATACCAACTACAGATCGCACATCCATCTTATGCTTCTTTTCGCTCTTTTTCTTATTAACTTGTTCATTCTATCGCATTCATTTACATACTCGTATTTGTAGTGCTTTACGGCGCTATCGCTTTCACTCAGTGTCTGTTGTGCTGGTGCTTGACTGGCGGTGATCGTTCGAATTTCTGCTCACTTATCTGTTTTTTCTATGAAAAAAGAAAAAAAAATCAAGTGCTGCATGCATATATTCTAAATAAAAAAAAATATTTATAATAACTTTTTAAATCTCCGTTCTAAAATTTTATAAACATACAAACATTTTACCGCAAATGTCAAGCATTTCTTTAAAGAAGATTGAGATATTCTTCTTCAGGTATATTTTCAAAAACAAAAATAAAAAACAAATGCAGCATTTATTTAATAAAGCATTTAGTTTTTTTTTTATGGTAAAATCAAGTTCTTTAAAGAAATGTTTTGAAAATAAAAACTATTTTGTTGTCTTTCAATGTATCGAAATTTTTTTTTTTTTTTTTTTTAAGGGCAGCATGATGCCTTTACTATTCCAATAAGTGTCTTAATTTTCCATGTTCAATGTGTCGTCCTTTCAAATTTGAGGTTTCGAATTTGTTTGTGTACTGTATGCTGTATTCCTTAAGAAATATTCGATTATATTTTGGAACAGAGATTTAAATAGTGTTTAAATTATATACATACATATTAACAACTATAAATGTTTATTTAGAAACAGCAGCGACATCGTTTTACAACAACAAACAAGATAAGGATTACAAAAGAAAAATAAAATCCAAACGGGCTCGATAACGACGATTCGATTCGGCCTATTTTGGAAATACAAAATGCACTCAAGCGTTGTATGCAAAAACCAAAACGCTTTAAATTTGTTGCCGGCTAAATCGGAGTTTGTGCGACATCGTAAGTGTTTCCAGCAGCAAGAAAAAATTCACGTAAAGAAGCAGCAGCAAAAACAAAAACAGCTGCAACAGCCACAACGAAAGCTACATCAAAAGCAAAAGCAACAGCAATTAGCAAAACAAAAACGCCGGCGTCAAAAGTTTCTTTTAGAAGCTGATTGGCGGAATAGGAGGATCTGTTACTACAAATAAAACAAAAACAACACAATTAGTGCCTGCTACATATAAAAAAAAAAAATAAAAACAAATAAAATCATCATCATCGCTGTTCATGTTTAATGTTGCTGCAGCCACCAAAAAACAAAACAAAAAAATCAAATTAAAACAAAAAAAAAAAAGAAAAAATAGCAACAACAATAATAGCAATAGGCAGCAGCAACTTTTAAAGCAACAAAAACACCAATATTAAAAACAACAACAACACCAATAACGCCAAAAAAAAAAAATAATAATAATAAATAAATAAATAATAATAAGTAAAAACAAAAAATTGAATTAAGCGCTAACAAAAAAAAAAAAAAAAAAAAAAAACAGACAAATGCAAATACTGCTATAAAATAAAAACGCATATTTTTTTAAATAAAACAAAAGAATTTAATCAATAAAACAAGAACAAAAACTTGTATTTAAGTAAATAATCATAATTAAACAAAAATAAACAAAAATTTAGACTTTTGTTAAATAAAAAACTTTTACAAAAAATAATTTTTTTTAGCATATCCATGCAATTTAATAAAAATCTTATAAAAATAAAAGAAGAAAAAATTTTATAAACATAAAAAAAAAAAAAAAAAAAAAAAAACAACGACAAGGAGACGACGGCCTATTTCAAACCGTGCATCTTAATGATGGCCGATCATTTGGAAGAACCGCCTCAAAAGCGGGTTAAAATGGATCCAAGTAAGTTCAATATTACATACATTTCAAATGTTTTTTTTTTTTTTTTTTTTTTTTAAATAGTTTTGAACTTAATTTAATTTGATTGTATGTAGTAATATTTTGTTTTTCTGCTATAATAGATTATACTGACAAACTTGGAATTCACAACTAACTGAACCTATAAAAATAGGCAATATAAGTCAACTATTAAAAAATTAGTTTCAACTAGAAAAAGGAAATTTTGTAATTATAGTGGCTTTAATCAAATCAAATCAAAAAAAAAAAAAAAATTCATGTATATACATATAAATATGTATAATTACACCAAAGATATATATATTTTTATTTTAACTAAATATAAATAAATTAAATATTGAAATTTTCAATTTGAAAATAATAAAGCTCTGTTCAGACGTTCCTCTAGTTATTATTGATTTGTTGTATAACTTAGAAATCTCTAAAAATGTCAACAAAAAATTTACAGAAAATTTAAAGAGGGCATTGTTTAAATTTTGGGTTCTTTTATCATATTTAAATGGCAACGACTGACTGACCGACCCTGCCTTAAAATTTATTAATTAAATTATGAAATATTTTTTTTTAAATTCATTATAAATAATTTATTTTATTGTAGCGGATTTTGTATTCGCGTTGGAGGATAATTTGCCCGATGAACTTGTCTCCACAAACAGTGCTTGGACAGATCAGCTCAGTGGTGGCGCAGGCAGTAGTACTGGCGGCAATGGCACAGTTTCCGGTCCGGGTGGCGGCCCTGGTTCCGGCACATTAGGTGTCAATGTTGTTGGTGCACCAAATAAACCACCTGCGCAAGGTCCTGGCCCCGGAGGTCCAATGATGAATGGCACTGGCGATGATAGCGCCACCGGTGGTGTTTCAGGAACTGGTACAGGTGCAGGCAATCAGCTACGTCAGATGCAACATCATCAACATTTACAACATTTACTGCAGCAACAGGTAAATATTTATACAAAAAAAAAAAAACAACAAACAATTCACAATTTTTATTCATTATTTCTCTACACTAACCAGGGTAACAAAAATTCTGGAATGGTTGTACCCGGCATGGGCGGTGCGGCGGGTATGAATCAACTCGGTAGCAAATCACCAAATATGCAGTCACCCAATGCTGGTGGCATGCAGGTTGCAACACCAATGGGTATGGTGAACTCTATGCCAATGTCCATTTATAATAATGGTTCACAAGGAATGAATTCGATGCCAGGTGAGACGTCGGTGCAGTAATTAAATATTTAATTAACATATTATTTATATACAAATTTTTATTTACCTTACAGGTATGAACACAATAGCCCAAAGCAACTTGGGAAACATGGTTATAACCAATAGCGGTACTATGGGCGGTATGGTAAACCAGTTGAAGCAGCAAATTAGTGCCGGGCCTGGTGGAATGATGGCGACTGGCCCCAGCGTTAGCGTTGGCCCGGTTGGTGCGATGGGACCAGGTGTCGGTGGCCCAAATCAAAATATGCATATGGCTGGACCCGGACATCCGCAAGCGATGCAGAATGGTCAGATAATGGGTCGTATGGTTGGACAGCAGCATATGATCCGTGGTCCCGGTCCGCATATGATTGGTAGTGGTGGTCCTGCTGGTGTTTTAGGTGCGGGTGGTCCTCGCATGCAAAATCCTAATATGCAAATGGGTATGTGTTGCAACAAAATTGGAAAAATAGCTTTATATAATGTTTCTTATTTTCTCATTGAATTTTACAGGCCAAATCAATAACATGGTTAGCGGTGGTAACGTCGGACCGAATGGTCCTTATGGTAATATGGGCGTTGGTAATGTTGCTAACTACGGTGGTCCTGGTGCTGCTCAAGCTGGCTTAAACGTTAATACTGCAAACACGCCGCAACAGCAACTTTTGGCACAGCAAATGGTACAGCGAAGTGGTGTTGTGCCACCAAATATGAACACGACCATGCAACAAGGTAACAGGGCTGGCGTCCCAATGGGACTAAATGCTATCGGCAATGAAAGCAATGCAAATAGTGGCTTGGTTCCTGGTGTAGGTGGTCCTCAGCAACAGCAGCTTAACATCAATACACAAATGAATCCTCAACAACAGGCACAGCAAAATGTCCAGAATAGCGGTGGAATGGTCGGGCAAACTATGGGACAAAGAACACAACAGCAAGGTGGTGCTAATGGCCCTCAACAGAATCAGATGATGCATCAGCAACAACAGTCCCAACAACAGCCAGGAACTTCTCAGCAATCGGGCAATATGCCTGCTGGCGGTGGCAGTGGAACTGTTGCTGGTGCGGGAGGAACTGCTCCACCAGGTAGCACAGGTGCCAGCACAAATTTTTCGGATGATCGCAAGAAGCAAATTCAACAACAGCTGATGTTATTGTTGCACGCGCACAAATGCAATAGACGAGAAAGCTTAAATCCAAATCGTGAGCGTTGTAGTGTTGTTTACTGCAAGCCAATGCAGGATGTGCTTGCGCATATGGCTACCTGCAAACAGAGTAAAGACTGTACGGTACAGCATTGTACCTCATCGCGTCAAATTCTCCTTCATTACAAGACGTGTTCGCGAAATGACTGCATTATTTGTTATCCTTTTCGACAGAATCATATTTATCAAAACACCGGAGGCGGTGCGTCTGGTGCTGGTGCACCTAACGCAAATCAGCCTTTACAGCAAATGCAGCAACAGGGTGTTAACGACAAACAACAAGTACCCGGAGGTGCAACTGGACCACAGCAAACGAGTACGGGACCACAAAACTCTGTGGTGACACAACAGCAGCAGCAACAACAAACTGCAGGCGGACCTAACGTTGTTGCCGGTGCGAGTGGGCCGACGGTTGTCGGTGGCAACGTGCCAGGCAACATAGCTGGCGTGCCGAATCAGCAATTAAATTTGAAGTCTAATGCCGACATGTCGCAGCAGTTACAACAACAGCAGCAGCAGCAACAACAACAACAAAATGTACAGAACGCAAATCAAGATATTCGAAGATTTGATGCTTTAGGAATGCAGGGACCTGTTGCTGCTGGAGCGACAGGACAAACAAATATGCTGCAAAATGCTAATGTCAATGCATCACAAGGAATTGCTGGTATTCGTATGCCTGGGTCAGCGCCGAATCGTATAATGGGTGGCCCACCACAAGGTGCAGGAGTACCACAGGGTAATGTTCTGGGCAACAATAATATGATGCTAGGCACTGGTGGAAACTCTGGTGGTGCTGTTACAAACGAGGGCATGCAACAAAATGCCCAGCAACAACAGCAATTACTGTTGCAAGGCTGCAGTCCGGCTGGGCGACGTCGTACGCAATTGACCCTTCTTGTTGAAGGAGGCAGTGGTGGTGCAGGCAATACCGGCATTAATGTTATGCAACAACAACAGCAGGCGAATGCTAACCAACAACAGCAATCAAACATTCCACTCTCAGTCAATGTACACGGCTTTAACAATTCCAATTTTAATAATAACCAATTATCCGGTGGTGACATCACATCTGTGGGTGGTGCGGCTGGAAATAATAAACAAATGGTCGGACAACAGGATATGGCTAAGATGAAGTTACAAGGTTTACCGAATGCGAATGCGCCTATGGTAAATATTGGTGCCAATTCATCTGGCAATAATGTTACGGGTACTGGTGGGAACGCTGTGCTTATGCCAGCTGATGCTGCCGGAAATGTTTCTGGCGTTGGAAGCGTTCCGACGGGACCGTCGTCACAAAATCTATCTGGTGCTCCAGGTAGCGTTAGTGGCAGTGCTGGAGGCAACGGTAGTTCTAGTGCAGAGAGCGAAAAGGATTGGAGAGAATCGGTAACAGCTGATCTACGTAACCATCTAGTTCACAAACTTGTACAAGCCATCTTTCCTACCTCTGATCCGACGTGTATGCAAGACAAAAGAATGCACAATCTCGTTTCTTACGCAGAAAAAGTTGAAAAAGATATGTACGAACAGGCAAAATCACGCTCTGAGTACTATCATCTTCTTGCTGAAAAGATCTACAAAATCCAGAAAGAATTGGAAGAGAAGCGTTTGAAACGCAAGGAACAGCAACAGTTATTGATGCAACAACAAGGAGGCACACATGGTGCAGCAGGTACAAGTAATGCAACGGTCGCTCAACAATTGCCACCTGGTCATCCGCAAGGGTCACAACAAAATATACGGCCAATGAGCAGTCCAATGGGAGGCGCTGCGGGCCCAATGGGTGGCACTGGTATGATGCAACAGCAATTACGTCCACAAGCGCCTGGGAATGTCGGTATGATGGGCAATCAACCAAATCAGAATATCGTCACCGGCTTGCGAAATCATTCTCCAGGCGGCAATATGTTGGCAATACAGCAACAACAACAGCGCATGCAATTCCCGCAACAGCAACAAGGTAGTATGCTGGTAGGACCACCAGGACCAAGTCCAAACAGTGGAAACCTAGTTACCGGAATACCCACCTCACAACAAAACATGGTTGTTCAAAACCCTGTGCTTTCTCCATTCGCAGCACAAGCCATGCAACAAGTGCAACCAGGAGGTCAAAGTGTATTAACAAGTCCGATTCCTGGACAACAGCAGCAACAATTCATTACTACGAATGGAGCAACCGGTGCACCTACTTTGAATGAAATCATGAAGCAACGTGTAATGCAGCAACAATCGGCGAGTGGTATGCTAATGCCACAATCTCCTTTCCAACTGCAACAACAACAACAACAACAACAACAACAGCAGCAGCAACAACAACAACAAAATGCATTCACCTCACCCATGGCCCAACAAAATCAACAGAAACAGCCAAATGCAAACACTGGCTCTGTTACGAATAGTGCCTCTGTCCTGAACAATATGCCACCAACGCCTACAAGTCTAGATTCGCTGACAGCAACTGTAACAGCCTCCACTGGAGGAAGTGCATCCAATGCAAATAGTATAAATGCACCGGGCAACAATGTTGTACCAGCGCCTAGTCCTTCTCCAAGTTTCACTTCAAATGGTCCAATCGGTACGCCTTCAAATGTCAATCCACCATCGGTATCATCCATAATTCAGCCGTTAAGCGAACGTGTGCCTACACCACCCCTGCTTAGTGGTTCGCCTGCACCCGCTTCAAATACAACTGTCGTACTGACGCCAAGTTCAACTGCCTCAACATCAGCTACGCCAACGAGTACGACAATGGCATCAAGTACACCACCAACGAGCACAACGCTAACTACCTGCAGCACAACATCGGCCACAACTCCAACAAGTACGACAACGGTCGTAAGCAATTCATCATTAACACCGCCTATTAGCAATCATGGCAAAGGGGGTAATACATCAGCTTCAACATCATCATTGACATCATCTGTTGCAGCAACAGTCGCGGGCACGCCTACTCCGACAAATGTGATACCTAGTCGCCCGTCCATTAGTAGCAGCAGTAGTCTTTCGTCCCAAATGGCTGCGCTGGAAGCGGCGCAACGAGACAAAGACGATGAAACGCCGTCTCCAAGCGCAAACGATACCAGCGGCAGTGGGAGTGGTTCAGGTTCAAAAGGCAAACTTGATTCGATTAAACAGGAAGACGATATCAAGAAAGAGTTTTTGGAAGACAGCAATAGCGGCGGCGGGGATAATTCACAGATGGAATCCTCATCAGCTGGTGTTGGAAAAAATGTTAACAATGACGGAACGCAGGCCAAAGTTGAGGTTAAAATTAAAACCGAAGATGGTATTGAAATTAAAACTGAACCAATGGAAGTGGACGAAAACAATACCACAAGTGGAATGGGTGCTGGTGCAGATAGTGGCGCTGGCAGCACTGCTGATAACATCAAGGACGAAAGTAAACCAGCTGTCGACGTTACAACGGCAAGTGGTGATATTAAGGTAAAAACTGAAACAAAGCCAGTCGTGCCTGAGCCCATTGCATCCACTACTGGAGATAAGAAAAAGAAATGCGGTAAGTTAAAAAACATTAATAATGTTAGAAAATAATAAATGACTTTTGTTTTTTTTTTTTGTTTTTTAGTATTCAATCCCGAAGAGCTTAAACAGGCATTGCTTCCAACGCTGGAAAAATTAATGCGCCAAGAGCCCGAATCTGTGCCTTTTCGCTATCCTGTCGATCCATTGGTACTCGGTATACCCGATTATTTCGAGATAGTCAAAAAACCAATGGACCTTAGCACAATACGTCAAAACATTATGGACGGAAAGTACAGCGATCCATGGGAGTATGTGGACGATGTTTGGCTAATGTTTGACAATGCATGGCTATATAATCGCAAGACTTCACGGGTTTATCGGTACTGCACAAAGGTAAACTATTGTTCTGCAATTAAATTTAAAAAAAAAAATATATATTTATACATATATTTACCTTCATCCTTTTTTATTTTTATTTTAGCTTTCTGAGGTATTTGAGGCTGAGATTGATCCAGTTATGCAAGCACTTGGTTACTGTTGCGGTCGCAAGTACACATTCAATCCACAAGTGCTTTGTTGCTACGGCAAGCAGCTCTGTACAATTCCACGTGACGCAAAGTATTACAGCTATCAAAATAGGTATGTGTGTTTTATACAAACAAAAAAGAAAAAAAACAACAACAAAAAAAAAACTCAATTTTTATTGATAAAATAATTTCGCACTAAAAAATATGATGAGCGCGCTGAGCTATATGACATTTGTACGTTGTTTTCAAAAGAAAAGTTACAACTTCAAGATATGCCAACCGTACTTTTTTTTTTTTTTTTTTTGCTCTTCTTGCTAAATTTGATTCAAAAATTTTATCCAGATCGGGTAAATAATTGCTAAATGCTAATTCTCTCTTCTATTGTTCAGAGCCTGTTCTGTTCTGTTATCTCTCGCTCTTTCTCTCTCTATCTCTTTCTACTTTATTTAACTCACTCCTTTTTACTGTTTAACTTTATGTATGTTGCTATCTCATTTTACTTTACACAATAAAAGAAAAATGAATGTCGTCTGTTGTCATCATAATACTTAAAAGTTCGTTCTTACTTACTACATTTTATATGTATATTGTATTTATTTGTGAAAAAGAGAGAGTGAGAGAGAATAGAGTGGTAAAATAGGCTAAATTTCTTTTATAGTTTGAAGATTTTTTTGGTACTCAATATACACCTTCTTAACTCTCGTTCCGGTTTTCAACGAATTCGAAATCAAACTTGTTGTTTGTTTCCGTTTTTAAAAAAATATAATAATAATAATAATACAAATGTTTGAATTAAATTCGCATAATGCTGTAAAAATTAAATTTAATTATTGTATTTTTTTATTTGATAATTCGAAGAAAAAAAACCGAAACAAGTAGCAATTATGATTGGAATAATTTAATTGGAAACCAGAGGTGTAATACAAACATACAAACATACATATATGTATCATAAATGTTTTATTATTCAGTCATTGAATGTGTGTAGTAAAAATGTTGTATTAAATACGTACATATCTGTTATTTTAACATACATACTAATCAAATTGTTAGATAGATACATATAGTACGTAAGTTTATGGGTTAAACGTTGTTTATACAATAAAAAAGCTTTAGTAAAACTTACTGTGAATAAATAGTTAAACTTATTTACATATGTACAAACATACTATATACATATTTTATGTTGTATATATTTAAATATGTGTTGCAATAAACACTAAAAAAGTATAACTTTCAGACTGCAATAATAATTATCTTATATTTGAATTAAAAGTTAAAAGTTTTCATATTATTTCGATATTTGTATTGGAAATTTCTAAGTCCGACTTCCATATATTTTATAACCCAAAAAGTACCATTAAACCATTAAAAACTGATTTGAAGCACAAGGCAATGCTGTGAATTTTTGCATTTCGTAGACGAATTAATATTCACACTCGCAAAAAAAAAAAAATAAATAAACAAAACAAGTACTTTCAAGTACCACAATGTGTCAATGTTAAACCTCAAAAAGGCATTCACAGTATATGCTCCTGCACTGTCAAATTTTTGTATGTATTGCTTTTTGAAAGCACCCATATTAAATATTTTTAGGAAAATAGAAGAAAAAATAGAGGAAACAAACAAAACTATAGCCGTGTTCATATTTTGAAATCATTTTAAAACTTTTTTTACATAACAAATCTTATGGAATAAATTTCTAATGCAAAAACATTTTTTTTATTTATTTTTTCTTTTTTGATCAAATTTTTTAAATCATCTATACACATGGTTGTGGTTATACGTGTGTGTGTAACTTAAAAAAAAATTGAAATAATGATTGTGACTATATAATGTCTAACTGTGTATATGTACATATATATATGTGCTTAATCCTAACACGATACTTGAATGGATGCAACAAACAAACACACACACACACAAACAAAATCAAACAACAAAAATAACCACAATGACGGCTACTGATGTACACCAACCAACATATCAACAATATAAAAATTTGCCATAATTGTTTGTATTATATAAATGTGAAATGATTTGGATGTTCTACTACTTCTACTACTATGGACGACAACTGACGACTGATGAACACAATGAAATGTTTTAAATAAATTTTATATGTTGTTTCTTAAAATGCATTGATTGATTGATATATGTAAAACTACAACCACAACAACAATACAACTTGTTACTAACAACAACGCCTGCACGAAACAAACCAACCAACAAACAAACAAACAATCATATAACATGAAACATCGGCTCCATGTGTCTATCTATGCACGAAACTAAACTCTTACAACACTCAATCGTTCGCCGTTTTATACGCTCGCTTTCATCGCATCTTTTAAAACGCAATGACACTTGTTGTGCTTATTTTGGAACATTTTCGATTGATACATACGCTGGCACGCACATCCTAACATTACACACACACAAACACACAAATTATGCACAACATATGCAACGACACGTATACCTACAACTATATTTCGATTAACCAAAACTGATTTGAAATTTAAATAATGTATTGATTGAAAAAACCAAAAAAAAAAAAAAAAACAAACAAACAAAAACAAAAATTTCAACAACAACAAAAAAATATATAGTCTAAAGGAATACGGTGTTGCCTCAAACAGATACACATTTTGCCAGAAGTGTTTCAATGATATTCAAGGAGATACAGTGACGCTTGGTGATGATCCATCGCAATCGCAAACGTAAGTTAAAAACGAAAAAAAAAAAAAAAAAAATCAATTTATAATTAAGTTGTTATCTATTTGAAAAATTGTAATTTTTATGTTTCTCTCTTTTGATTGCGCAGTCAAATTAAAAAGGATCAGTTTAAGGAAATGAAAAATGATCATCTTGAGTTGGAACCTTTCGTTGACTGTCAGGAGTGCGGACGAAAACAACATCAAATCTGCGTACTCTGGTTGGACTCCATTTGGCCTGGTGGCTTTGTTTGTGACAATTGTCTTAAGAAAAAGAATTCAAAACGCAAAGCAAATAAATTTAATGCAAAACGTTTGCCAACGACGAAATTGGGCGTTTATATTGAGACGCGTGTAAATAACTTTCTTAAAAAGAAAGAGGCTGGTGCCGGTGAAGTGCATATACGTGTCGTTTCTTCATCAGATAAATGCGTTGAAGTTAAACCTGGCATGCGTCGCCGTTTCGTTGAGGGTGGAGAAATGTGTTCAGAGTTTCCGTATCGGGCAAAAGCATTATTTGCATTTGAGGAAGTCGATGGCATCGATGTCTGTTTCTTTGGCATGCATGTGCAGGAATATGGCTCGGAGTGTCCTGCACCAAATACGAGACGTGTATATATTGCATATTTAGATTCAGTACATTTCTTTAGACCACGTCAGTATCGTACCGCTGTATATCATGAGATATTGCTCGGCTATATGGACTACGTAAAACAGTTGGGCTACACAATGGCACATATTTGGGCATGTCCACCATCCGAAGGCGATGATTACATTTTCCATTGCCATCCAATTGATCAGAAAATTCCAAAACCGAAACGTTTGCAGGAATGGTATAAGAAAATGCTTGATAAAGGTATGATCGAACGCATTATACAAGACTATAAAGATATTCTAAAGCAAGCGATGGAGGATAAACTTGGTTCCGCTGCGGAGTTGCCATATTTCGAGGGCGATTTTTGGCCAAATGTTTTGGAAGAGAGCATTAAAGAGCTCGATCAAGAAGAAGAGGAAAAACGTAAACAAGCAGAAGCAGCCGAAGCCGCGGCAGCAGCTAATGTAAGTTTTTTTTTCGTTTGAATCATTTTTTAAACGCTTAATTAATTTTATTTTTTTATTTATTAAAAATTATGAGCTCTTAGGGCCAAAAAACAAAATCATAAGAAAACTATTACAATTATTAATTTTTTTTTTTATTCAGATGTTTTCCGTTGAAGACAATGAAGTCAGTGGCGATGGCAAAAAGAAAGGTCAAAAGAAAGCTAAAAAGTCGAATAAATCTAAAGCTGCACAGCGCAAGAACAGCAAGAAATCAAACGAACATCAATCTGGCAATGATCTCTCGACCAAAATATATGCTACAATGGAGAAGCATAAGGAAGTGTTCTTTGTTATACGTTTGCATTCGGCACAGTCTGCTGCTAGTTTAGCGGTAAGTGCGAAAAATAAGTTGCACTGAAGATAAATTTGCGTTTCATGCTCTTACTAACTTAAACCATTTTAACATTTATTACAGCCAATACAAGACCCAGATCCGCTGCTTACTTGTGATCTCATGGATGGACGCGATGCCTTCCTTACGTTAGCGCGCGACAAGCACTTTGAGTTCTCATCGCTGCGACGCGCACAGTTTTCCACACTATCCATGCTGTACGAGCTTCACAATCAGGGTCAGGATAAATTTGTATACACCTGTAACAATTGTAAAACTGCAGTTGAAACTCGTTATCATTGTACAGTTTGTGATGTAAGTCATACGGCCAAACGATGGGGTATTCACATTCTTTTTGTATTGTCGTATCTTATCATGTTTAAAGCTGTTTCAGCGTAAAAATATTGAAAACAGTTTAAACTATGATACGATAGGGTAGGACAATATAAAAATATTGAATACGCTCACAGTTTTATTTTACTGTATATTTTGTATGTAATAATTAACATTATTTTTCAATGTTTTCGTTAAACATGTTAACAGGACTTTGATCTCTGTACGGTTTGCAAAGAAAAAGTGGGACATCCTCATAAGATGGAGAAACTTGGGTTCGATTTGGACGATGGTTCATCGCCTGCTGATTTCAAACAAGCTAGTCTACAAGAAGCGCGCAAGCAGTCGATAAAACGTATACAGTCGCTGGTGCATGCCTGTCAATGTCGCGATGCCAATTGCCGTTTACCATCGTGTCAGAAGATGAAGCGTGTTGTACAGCATACGAAGAATTGCAAACGAAAGGCAAACTGCGCTTGTTCCATTTGCAAGCAACTTATTGCTTTGTGCTATTACCATGCTAAGCATTGCCAAGAACAGAAGTGCCCCGTGCCACTGTGTACAAACCTTAAGCACAAAATCAAACAACAGCAGCTTCAACAAAAGTAAGTGGAACTACATTTAATGCGGAGAATACGTTTTAATTTTTAATTATTATAATTTTTTTTTTTTTTTCGAATAGATTACAACAACAACAGCTATTGTGTCGTCGAGTTGCGCTTATGTCGCGAACTTCCGCAGCTCCACAGCCACTAGCCGGGCCTGTAGGAGGAGGAGGTAGTTCAGTTGTTGGACCTGGTGCAGTTGCAGTGCCTGTTGTTGGTATGTCTGGCGTAGCTGTAACACAACAGGTTATAGCCGGTCAAACAGCAATGATGCCGTCAGGATCTGGCGGTATGAGTCCTTCTACAGTTCCGGTACCGTCACCAGTTTCGGCAGCTGCTATGAGTGGTATGACTTCACCACATCCACATCAACAGGGCATTGGTATGAAGCCTGGAGGTGGACATTCGCCATCACCAAGTGTACTTCAGGTAGTAAAGCAAGTACAAGAGGAGGCCGCACGTCAGCAGGTACCTCATGGCGGTGGTTTTGGCAAGGGTGGACCTATGGCGCCACCAAATATGCAGCGTCATTTAGGCGTAGTCTCTAATCAAAACAATCCTGGTGGCATGGTTGGCAATGTTGGCGTTAATCAAATGGGTCCAAACGGAAATGCGGTGATGGGAAATAGCTTACTGCCCATGGATCAGTGGGGCAACCAACAACGTTATCCTAATAATGCCAACCAAGGCATGCGCCAGCCTTCACAAGTCTTACCAAATGTTATGCAACCACAAAATCTAATGGGCATGGTTGGTCCCGGTGGCGGAAATCAAATGGGTGGCGCAGGGAATATGTCTGTGACTGGTGGCGTGGGCGGCATGAATGCAGGGGCTCACGGAATGGGTATAGGTGGCCCGATTGGCGGTCCAGCACGACCTCAAGGTGCAACAGCTGTTAGCGGCCCAGCAGGAGCTGTTGGTGCTGGCGGTGCCGGTGGCGCTAATATTAACAATGGACCATCACTTAATACGCAACAGTTGGCACAAATAATGCAAAAAATCAAAAATAATCCAACAAACGAAAGCAATCAACACATTCTACAAATCCTAAAGCAAAATCCGCAAATAATGGCAGCGATAATTAAACAGCGCCAACAGAGTCAAACGAATGCAGCAGCCGGTGGAGGAGCTGGTGGTGCCGTTACTGCGGGAAATGGTCCACAACAACAGCAACAACAGCAGCAGCAACAAGCAATGCAACAGCAGCAAATGCAGCATATGATGAATCAACAGTCGCAACAAATACCACAAGGTGGGCAGCAGGTTAACATAATGCAGCCCCAACAACAGCCTGGACCACATCAGCGTATGCCTGGACTTAATCCAATGATGATGCAAACGCAACAACCACAACAAATTACACCAGGCGTATCACCTCAGGGTGGCATGGTAAGTTAATTTAAGTGATACAAATCAGACTTTTGATTATCGCATACATTTTGTTGCTCCTTTGTTAGCATTCGAAACAAATTTGTTATTATTTAGTTTTATTGCATTTTATTAATATTTTCGTTTTCGAATTTCCAAATAGGTGCCAAACTCTCAGTGGTACAAGATGCGTAATCAAATGCCAATGGGTAACTATCCGCCACCATATCCGCAAAGACAACGCGCGCCACCTCAAATGGGTGGTGCAGGTCAACAATTTTCCGCTGGAGGCACGAATTTCGGTGGCGGTGCCTCTGGACCAGCCGTCGATCAGTATTCCGCAACAATGCAGCAGGGTCTTAAACCGAATCCACAACAGCAAATGGGTGGCATGCCACCTGGCGTACAGCAACAACAACAACAGCAAATGATGCAAGCTGCTAGTGGTGGCATAGTTGGAGGCCCTGGAACTAATGTTATGGGTCCACCTACACCACACTCATTACAACAGCAACTGATGCAGTCAGCAAGATCTTCACCACCAATACGTTCACCTCAACCGACGCCATCACCTAGATCTGCACCATCACCACGCGCTGGACCGTCAGCATCACCACGTGCACAACCTTCACCGCATCACGTTATGAGCCATTCACCAGCGCCACAAGGACCGCATGACGGCATGCATAATCATGGTATGCATCATCAGTCACCACTGCCCGGTGTACCACAAGACGTTGGTGTTGGAGTAGGTGTCGGCGTTGGTGTTGGCGGTGCTGCTGGTCAATTGCCCGATGCCTCTGATCAACTAACAAAATTTGTCGAGCGACTCTAGTGTAACTAGCTCCCAGGAGCAGCGCTGTCGCCAACGCCAGCTGCTCCAATGCTCGACTATTTGAGTGGCGGAAGACTTTATAATAATCATCATCAACAACAACAACAACAGCAGCAGCAGCAACAACAGCAACAACGCTTTTATTAACATTATAAAATAATACAACAACTGCAACCACGACGCAACACCACCACTATACTCCACTTCACTCTCACTGCGATATTTTGATTATTGTTGCTGTCGTTGACGTCGTCATCGTCGTCGTTGTTGTTGTGTTGTTCTTGTCGTTTTCGTTAAAAAGTTAAAATGAAATCACCCTCCGCTATATCCGCGCCATGTTGCTGGCAGTTTTGCAGCTTGTTTGTTCGATCGACGTGTACAAAATTCTAAATTTAAAATCTAGGCATATTCTTCTTAAGCATTATTAATCTATATACATATATATATATATACATATAAATTTTATTATTATTATTTATGAGGACAATGATGACGTCGTTGAAATAACATATTTATTATATATATATATATTAAGTTAAAAGTTTAGAGGAAAAAAGAAACTTTCAAAATTTTTTATCTGTGTATAACAAAAGAATTTTGAAATTTATTATAATTTTTTTTTCGTATTAAGATTTATGTAGCAGCGCTTAATGATTTAAACTAATAAGTATAAATATAATTATTATTATTATTATTTTTTTTTTATTATATATAGCGATATATATAGTTATTTTTAAGTCTTTATTACATACTATTTTTTTTTTTACATCTTTGCTAAGTGTAAATATTTAAACAAAAGAAAAAAGTTTGTCTCTGTTATTAAGATTAAGTTTATGCAAGTTTGAGAAAGAAAAAAAAAAACAAAATTTTAATAAGTTAGCATGAAACAAAATTATGTGAATAGAATTAAACTAATTCCTTAACCTCAATTTCGTCGTACATACACACATTCAACTACATCTCTAAACAGTTGTATTCTATAAGTAAAATAAGTATTAAATATAAAGAGAGCGAGCAGCGTAGAATAGGAAGGTCGAAAAACAAAACATAAACACGAATGTAGCATAATTTTCATTAAGACACAAAAATATAAACGAACCAATTCAATTTTAAACAAACAGTTTTTATTTTTTTTAAATGTTCAACACAAACAAAACAAACTAAAGTTTTAAATAATTACAAACAATAAACGGAAATAAAAATTATTTTTATTCACTCATAATATAAATGCGGCCGGAATAAAAACAGAACACAAATCAAATAAAAAAATTAAAAAAAAAAAAAGAAGAAAAAAACTAATAATGAAATAATAAGCAATATTTTATAGTTGACCAAATAAATTAACAGCAATAGTAAACACCATAGAATAGTTAACAAATGAAAAAGCCAAGAAGAAATAAAATAAAATAAAAGTAATATTAAAAGACAAAAACTCAAGAATTGCAACACTTTCTGTCTAGAATATTTGTATGCGAATCTTCTAAGCATGATTTTGTTTTTAAATGTTATTGTATAAAATTAATGATTATTATTTAAACCTTTTTTTTTTTCTAAACGATTCTCAATTTTATATTTGTCCTATTAATAATTTTTTTTTATTATATATTTAACTTAACAAAACAAACAGGTAAATCACAAAATAACAAGAAAATAACAAGATGGGTTTCAAGATTCAACACTTTTCATGCGAACGCGATGATAACAAACTAACATGAAATAAAAAACAAATAAATATAAATAAATATATTTTCAAACTGTGTGCAATTTTAATTGAAACCGAACAGTAAAATATTTTAAAAAAACCTAAAATTTGTTTGGCAGTAATTTGTTGTCATTGAGAAAACAGAAACAATATAAAAAATAAAAGGAAAATTGTAATTATTTAAATTTTTTAAGATTATTATAATTGTGATTTATGATAAATTTTTTTTTAAGTTATGCTTATTAATAATATTAATAGTGAATTAATATATTTAGTATTTCTTTAATTTGTGATAGAAATTTTCCACAATTTTTTATGTGCTTCATATGAGATTTTTTTTATTATTATAATTTGTTTTTAATTAAAACTCTTTTTGTTGAGTTCATTTAGCGCGAGCGTAACTACATACAAAAATAACCTTTTTTTCTATAAGAATTCACATATAATTTTTCTTTATATATTGTATAAACAAGTAAATGACTCAAAATGTTTCATTAATTTTTTTATTTTTATTTCATGCAATTTTAAAACGCATATGAAGTGTATAAACAAGCTTCGGCAATATCGAAGTTTTTATTAAATACTATATATTTTTTTTTTTTTTTTCTTACTAAATTTTGATTAATTTTTACTATGTTTTTTTCTCATTGTTAAAATTACAATGTTCATGTGTACGTATGTAGTTAAACTGTAAATTGTAAAATAAACAAATGCGATGTAAAAATATAATAATTATGAATAAAATAAATTATAAAAAAAAAAAAAAACGAAAAGAAATTATGTAAAATCGTCGCCGCCGCCCACTGTTGAGATGATCTTAATAAGTTTACATTAAATATTGTAATAATTTGTAATTAGTGATTCAAGGGAAAACAAACAAAATGAGGATAAATGCATAAATGCCTTCAAATTGCGATATATAAACACAATTTAAATAATGTAAAGAATTAATTTATTATAAAATATTAATAATTAATAATAATAAATTGATTAAGAAATACAAATAAGATTTATTGTAATATAAATTATTACTATTTTTTTTTTTAATTTTAGTTTTTACATGTGTAGAAAAGCATTTTTTTATTATTATTATTATTTATATTTAATTTGTATATTATAGAAGTCAAGTAAAAAAAAACATTTTTTTTTTATTTATGCAGCAACTTAATTTATTATTGTTGCAAAAATTAAATTCAAATGTAGCATAAGAAAACAAACAAAGGAAAACAGACACTAAAGAGAGAGCATTAAATTTAACTAGTAAACTCTAACGAAAATAATTTTTTTTTTTTTGTTTTTCTTAAATAATTAAATAAGCTATGATGTGTTTGTTTGTTTGTTTGTTGCATGTTATCTATAATTTTATACATTTAATTAATTCAAGTGAATGCGATGAGTCCGCCACAAAATCGTCTTTTTCTTGGGTTTTTTATTTTTGTATGTATTATAGATAGTGTGTGTATATATATGTATGTGTGTATGTGTGTGTGTAAAAAATACAATGCACGGATCATATTCCAAAACTATTTGTGATCAAAAAAAAAAAAAATAAATAATAAAAAAATAAAAAGAAAATAATCAAATAATCAAATAATAATAATAATAATATAAAAAAAGAGAAATACAGTGCAGAAACATATGCTGCGAATCGGTCTAAAGAAAAAAATAAAAAAATGAAATATGTTTCATTAGTAATGATGATGAGACTCAGCCTTAAATAAAAAAAGTAATAAAAAATAATATGTATACAATATTATATTATATAACAAAATGTAATACTTTGATGAATATTAATATTGTTTTCTTCCTTTAAATAATTTTGTATTTATATTAAATATTTATATATATACTAATATATATAGTATATGTAACTAAAGTCTTCAAATACAACAAAAGCAAAGAAATAAATAAAAAAAATAAAATAAACAAAAAATGAAATTAATATTAGAAAACCGTAAATTTTAAATAATTTTGCGCTACACTTTAAGTTGTTAATGTTTAAGTAATTTGCACTGATTAAAAATAATTAAAATTAGTCTTAGACAAAAATTATATATATTTTTGAGTACTGAGCGCTCATCTTGTGTACATAAATATATGTAAAAAAAAAAAAAAACAAAAATAAAAAACAAAATAATGCGAATCATTAAAAATAATATATATATAAATTTAAGTAACAATTAATAACGTAGAGCGTATTTATAAAACAAGCAAAACAAAAATATTAAAAGTTAGTGCAACATATTGCCAGCCTGTTGCATTATCTTAAACAAAAAAACAAAAACAAAAACAAAATAGAATTAATAAATCGAAAACATTTTTCTACTATAGACTTTAATCAAATTCGTATATATATTTTATATATAACAAAAAAAAAAATAAATTATGTGTTTCAAAAAAAAAAAAAAAAACCGATAAATAAATAAACAAAAAATATATATATATTATAACTAATAACAGTAGTATTTTTAAATATATGTTTTTTAAAAAGCTAAACAATTAAAGAAAATGACGCAACTTTAATAGACTCCAAATTGAGAGTGTTCTATTATTTTTAAATATGACAATTATAAAAAAAAAAACTTCCATTTACTCACACACACACACACACACACTTAGAGACACACACAAATGCATACATTATAAAATTAAAATAAAAATAAAAAAATAAAAAAAAAAAACAAAAGAAAAATCATAAAAAACATTAATTGTAATATTAAATAATAATAATAATAAATGACATAAACTTAGGCTTAAAAACGTATGTAATACAATTGCTTAAAAAAATATATATATAAAATTAAAAAAAAAAATGAACACATCGGTATTTAGCATTAAATAGAAAATACATAAACTGTATAAGAAGCTAAGCGGGCGAGATACGTTGATGAATATATCAACATTTCGAAATATTGATATACACAACAACAACAACAAAAAACGATCATTTGTAGATTATATAACGATATTTGTATAGTAAAAAAAAAATATAGAAATAACGATTTCTAATTAAAAATATAAAAAAATCAAAAAAAAAAAAATTCTAGTTCTTTAAAAAAAAAAAAAATCATATTTCGCAGCCATTTTCTGCTTCTGAATTGAATTTTTAGAATTGCAAAATTCTTTGACACGTCGACTTCAACTTTTCGTTGAACTTACTTTTTTTATGGTTCGAGGATGTTAAAAAGCGTGAAATGAAAGCCTAAAAGAATTCTGGCGAAAATAGCCAAAAAATTAGCAGAATTTGAAAAAAAAAAAAATAATAAGTCTGGATACGGGAAAAACCTGAAAAGAGGCACACACACACACAGTGTTCTGTGGTAAAATATACTCTGTATAAAAGTAGTGTACATGAATCTAACTGCGCATTGCAACTCACATCAACCACAAATTGCGAAAAACTTTTCACTGAAAGCTGAAACTTGAGGTGAAACTAAAAAAAAAGTGAACGGAAGAAGTGTAAAACAACAGCCCCTTTATTACTTCTACTCAAAGTAAAGAAGAGTTTTAACTACCAATTGCATCATCGACGATTAGGAAACGCTTGATCGCAGCTTATCTAAAAGCAAGATGCCCACGACAAGTACCATTATTAAAAAATGTTCAGAAACACACCTGACACCATTTGGCGCAACATATTGTGGTCAGACGAAACAAAAGAGGTGCAGTTTGATACAGGTTCAGATAAACACTATGTAAGACGCCCCTTCTAAACAGGAATTCAATTCTAAATTTACTTGTAAGCTCATTAAGCAGAACGGTCTTAGGCTAAAAAAAGGTGTATGAGCTGCTAAGCCAAAAAACTCCGAAGAAACAGAACAAAAAATGTAAAACCCCCGTTACAGAACTAACATATATTAACATTTTTTTTAAAAATTATGTTATAAAAAAAAAGAAAAAACGAATTTATCATGCTACCCCAATTCCATGCATCCCATCTCTTTATGGATTGAATTGCTCGAATGTCGCTTTCCGCCAAAAAGAGTCTCCACTGTACTACAGCAGCAACCTTGTTGCCAAGGAATCATGCAGTGATTAGATATACTTATAAATTTCTTTATTTTTATATTCTTTTTTTTTTTTTTTTGTTAGCTATTTAGATTAATCAAATCAAATTATATTTATACAGAAATATGGTATGGTATGGCATAATAATATTATTTATCAAAATTAACTCAAATGCGTAATAATCTTTATTGGACTTTAGCTATTATAGCTATTTGTTGTTGTCTTAAAGCGACTATCTTCATTTGGTCGCTTCAGTTAATATTATCTAATGTGGTTTGCATTGCTTCCGGCTACTAAATAATATTATACTATATATAGTACTATAGATACATAGTAGCAACTTTAACTTAGAAATGATAATTCAAAATTTCTTACTGGAAAAAAAAATTCAATCGGATAGGATAGATAATTCAAATTCAAGTTTGTTCGGTTCATCTGCTGCCAAATCTCAGAGACTCAGAAGCTAGAAATGCTAAATGTTCATGCAGTTTAATGTTCACATTGAGACTTACTATATAACAGAATATCTTGTAATTTTCCTCATTCTACAATATATATACCATTCCTCCGCGGTTCGAAGTGATAGAGTAACATCCCCCAAAATACCATTAATCTCACGAAACGTTTCTCTAACGGATTTGCCTTTAGCAAAGGAAAACTTCAAAATAGCGCGAATTTCGAAGTTAGTAAACTCCATATTTACATGTCTATAACTTTTGAACGCAGTATCCAAACATCATGCATAGCGTCATTTTGTAGGTTATGTCAAGACCTTTCAAATGATGTAGTATTGCCCGATGCGAGCTCTGTAGCGCTTTGTACATAGCCTCGAAATTCAAAAGACAAAAAGGCGGAAGGGAGATATTTGACAACCTTATATATAAATATAAACATATTGATATATATCAATTTATACGCACAATAAATCGTATACATATATAACGGAAGCAAATGCTGATAATAATCAAAAAAAAAAAAAAAGTAATAAAAAAAATAAAAAAAAATAATAAAAACAAAAAAGCAAAAAAAAAAAAAACATTTCATTTCTTATGCGTACAGATTCCAGATAGTTCTCAATGAATTTCCAACATTTTTTTATGATTCTTAAATGTGCAACAATTGCCAAAATATAACTTTACTACCCCATAATTATTATTATTATTGGTTTTTATTTCAAGATTTATGATTGTTATAAAGTTGACATTTACCAATTTCCGGTGGTAACATTTCCTATAATCACCCAAAATAAAATAATAATAAGTATTTAAGCCAGCGCCTTCATTCCCACAACCGAACCGAATGCATCCATTGACAAAAGAAAAAAAAAATTATTTTGAACTTTGGCTGGAAACCTACGTCAGCGTAGATTTTTATATGATTTCGGTTATTTTACAGAGTCAACTGTTTAATCTCAGCGTTAAAAGTTAAAAACAGTAGCAATATATATGGTATATTATATATATATAATCTAATCGTATCAAACCAAATCGAATCGAAAGTAGGTTTATAAATTTTGGATAGAAGCTCGATAAGATTAACGAAGACATCATACCATGTGTGTGTACTTGTAATATATATTTCTGTTTTCCTAAACACATCCGTTTCTACCGCAACAATTAAATAAAAAAAAAATTTATTGTAGATTTATAATGGTTAATTATAACATTTTTTTTTTTTTTTTGATTTTATAGCTTCTCTAGATGAGTAATAAAACTTTGAGTAGCTTTTGGTATACATTGGAAAATATATTTTAACAAATGTTTTTACATTGCACTATCGGCAAAAAATCAATTTTTTGGCATTTATTTTAGTTTTATAGATGATGACTTTAAAATAATTTCGTATTTTTTGTAAAAATAAAGTAGAATTTTGATTTTTATTCGTCTTTTTTAGTGTAAAATAGTATGCTCAGTTTGTCGGAAAGTATGTAACGTAAAGGGGCATCAAGATCCTAAACTATATATATTTTTGATGATCTCGACGGTGAATCGAATTTAACCATGTCCGTATGTCTGTTTGTCCGTCTGTTTGTTTGTCCGTCTGTCCGCTTGTCCATCCGTCTGTCTGTGTGTTGCTGCCCAATTTATTTGCTCAGTTTTAAAGATATTGGGCAGAAATTTTTAACTTAAGATTTTCTAGGTCCTGTGTACTTTCTATGTTAAAATCAATATTTTATTACCCCATTTAGAGTTAATATATTCATAAATAATTACTATTTTCATACAAAAAAATACAAAATATGCGAAAAATACGTATGAGGCCTACATCTAAAAATGGACGTGGTACCTTGGTTTTGACATTGGATTTGTGTGAATACATTCATAAATAATTACGATTTTCATATAAAAAAAATCGAAAAAAAAACGGCAAGTTTGTATGGGGGCTATACCTTAAAATGGGTGTGGCACTTTGATGTTAACATTTAAACTGCTTAGAACTGAGAAAAGCTTAAGTTTTGAGTTTAGATCAATATCTTTAAAACTAAGCGAATGAAACGCATAAATACAGACGAACAGACATGTCTACGTCGACTCGTCTTGTCTCGTCGTGCTGATCAAGAATTTATACACTTTATAGGTTCTACGATGTCCTCTTTAATGCGTTACAAACTTTTTGTCAAAATGAAAAAATACTCCACACTATGTGTGGCGTGTATAAAAAAAAACAATTATTGAGTATATATTCGAGTGACAAGCAAATTGTTTTTTCCGTTCCCACGCGTTATCTTATAAAAATAAACATTTTTATTTAAACATTTACAGATTCTATACAAAATGTTTGTGCATTATTTTAGTTCGAAAAAACCTGTTCCCGTTCCATTGGTAGCATCTTTCCATATTCAATTTAATGGCCATTCATTTGGTTCCTATAGCTACAGAAACACTACTCCAAATCATACAAGCTCATTAAGTATTAAAGAAAAAAAAATTCATTCTTCAGTTCTAGTCTTCTGTTGACTTAACTAACTGCAGTAGCCGTTATTATTGAAAAACGCTTGAATATTGCTAATCAAACTAATCAGAATCGAGTAGAATCGAGTAGAGGAGCACCATGCCTCATTGTTAAGCGATGATAGTGTGTGGTGTGCTGTGGTGACAAATGAAATAATTAATTTGACGTTCAAATTGGTTCGAAACAATTCGATTTAAGTCAAGTGCGGCTCTTCAAATTGATGAATGATAACCGTCAATTAAAGGTCGCACACATACACACATGATTTTTTTATTTAAAATAATAAAGATACGAGAGTATAGTATACGAGTATATGTACAATATATATGAAAATCATATCATAGGTACTCTTTAGATACTATTGTATTTATTATGCATTTTGAGGACTTTCCGCATAATTTAATTAATGCACAAACATAAATAGATTAATTATTATTATTATTATAGAAAACGAGTCAATTGGGCATTATACATTTTATTGGCAAGTTTGTAACACTTTTAATGTAGCATCTAGAAATGGTATTAGCTTTGGATCAGCTTTTTGAGAAGAAAACAAGGAAAAGCGTTACATTCGGTAAAACCGAAGCTCAAATACCCACCACATCTTGTTTTAATTTATTTATGATCATCAGTGGCTTAGGTATAACTTGGAGAAGGGATGACTTGGAGTCAATCGTCCAATACAACCAAAGTTTAGACACAATAATGGGGTAAAATTTTAACCGAAGGGCAGAATAATAAAAAATTTATTAAAAATGGGTGGTGACTTTGTTTAGGGTCTATATGTTATAATGGGCTGATCCTTATAATATCAGTGGAGTATATATAGGATGACTTTAGAAGTGTTTTTACCCTGTTTGAAGTGAATAAAAATAACTATTTTCACACAAAAATTACAAAATTACATATGGGGCCTTTACCTAAAAATGGGCGTGGTAGCTTAGTTTTGACATTAGAAGTATGTATTTTTAACCAATTTGGAGTGAATACATTCATGAATAATTACGACTTTCATACAAAAAAAAAATCGAAGACAAAAAAACAAGTTTGTATGGGGGCTGTACCAAAAATTGGGCGTGGCACTTTCATTTTCATACTTGATTTCAGCTTAATATCTTTTAAACTGACTGAATAAACTGCGAAACATTTTTTTTTTCATTTCAAATTTCAGCTGAGAGATATTAAAACTTCGGTTCTAAACTAGTTCACTAGTTTTTTACCTTGTTTTTGTTTACATCTCAAGAAAACTCTATTTGAATCGAAAATGATCTAATTGGATTGTCTTTAAGTTTTGATTTTTGTTCAACGGCAGCAGTAAAGTTTTTTTTTTTTTTTTTTTGGTAATCTAAATGCGATTATATGGCCCCGAGGCAGGGATTTCCAATATACGAGTATACCTTAAATATAGTTTTTTTTAGTTAATGTGATAATGGCAACCAAATCCAAGCGTGTTGGCTTTGCTTAGATAAGTTTAAAAATATTCTTGGCAGATAGCGCAACAAATAAGCAATTGATTAGCGGACGGACGGGCGGACGGATAGTATCAGCAAAAGCAAATCTTGGTAGTAATTTCTTAAGCTCTTCGCGCTTGCAGAAAGTTTTTTTTCGAAGTGAACGTGTGTGTGTATGGTCAAAGGTGTTGCATTGGATTGTATTGAGGCAAACAATGAGATTGACTCAATTTAGACATTATTGTATTTATAAATTTTTAATAAATTCAAAGATTTACACTCGCACACAAACACACACACGTGCTAAACTATAGTGGACATAGTCCGTCCGTCTAATCTACTATATATACAATGTATGATTGCACGGAGGTATTCTCGTTTTAGCTATAAAAGCCAATAACTGTATTAGCCAATCAATTAGTTTGTCACGAATAAACGAATCGCGCGCATCCTGTGTGTGCGATTGTTTTTTTTTTTTGTTTTTTTTTTTTTTGTTGTGTTTAAAATGGCGCGGCATATCCTATTTTCGTTCGCGCTAACATTTTTCATTTGTTACGCTTCGGCATCCGACTTAAGCGTTAATCATGAGACACCATTTAAAAGTGATTTGGCCTACAATTTCTATAAGATAGCTGCGGATTATATTAAAGAACAAACATGGAATGGCACAGTACAGCTGCCTGCATCTGGCCGGGAATTTGATGACACGAAATGTGATCAGGATATATTGAAAATTGCTGCATCAATTGATAAATACGAAGAATGGGCATTGGAATGTAAGTATATGTACAGGCAGTGTGATCATCAGTGGCTTAGGAAAAACTTCGAGATGGGATGGGTGGGGGTCAATGATCTGATACAACTCCAGTTTAGACACAATACTAGTATTAAATTTTAAGATAAAAATACAGATATAACAATAATTTTCTTGAAAATACCAGACTATGAGAGGAAAGTGGCTATACGTTATTATGGCCCGATCCGTAACATATCGGTGGTGTGTACATAGGATGGTATTAGATGTGTTTTAACCCAATTTGAAGTGAATTCATGCATAAATAATACCTATTTTCATACAAAACTTCAAAAATGGACGGTAAATTTGTATAGAGGCTATACCTAAAAATGGGCGTGGCACCTTGGTTTCGACATTGGATGACATAAGAAGTATTTTTACCAAATTTTAAGTGACTATATTCATAAATAATTCCTATTTTTATACAAAAAATCGAAAATGGACGCTAAACTTGTATGGGGGCTATACCTCAGAGTGGGCATGGCATGCTGAATTTAACATACAAAGTGCCTAGGACCGAGAAAGCTAAAGTTTCGAGTTTCAGCTCAATATCTTTAAAACTGAGCGAATGAATCACCTCGACACAGGCAGACAGACGTCTCATCAAGCTGATCAAGAATATATATACTTTATGGGGACAAACTGAATATACCCGTTTATACTATGTGTAACGGGTATAAAAAGAAAATAAATGGCAGAAGAAATATAGAAGAAAAAAGAATGAAAGATAAAAAATTGAATTTTGGTAAAATTGAAACGCTGATACTTCTTGCAAAATTTAAAAACATTTTATGGTTTCAGAGAGTTTCCGTAATGACACATTACGTCAAAGGGTTTCGAAAAAGAAGTCAAACGAATTTAAGGTCAAAAACCTTACAAGGATTTCTCCTCAGTCAAGATTCTTACAATTCTTTACTGAAATCAACTGAAAAATTTCATAATATTCCGTCCGGTACAATACTAACAATAAGTATGTCATGTCAGTTGGGAAATTCCGTGTCTTAAGGCTCATAAATTTGTTTTTGTTTTTTTTGTTTTTACTACAATATTTTATGGCATGCCTTAAAAATTTGAAAACGACGGAAATCAATCAAAAATCATAAATCAGTATTAAGTACTTTCGATAATAGTGTACAACGACGACGACATACGACGTTAATTTAGTGGGTTTAGAAACAATAATTGCTGACGCGATAGTCAAGATAATCTTACGGTAATCCATACGTACGTGCGATATGTTTTACCTTGGCTATAATAAAAGCACCACCACCACTTGACATTGGCACAGATTTATGATGGTTGAATTTCATTTCATTATTTGTTTATTGTATTTATTTTTGATTGTATTTTTCATAAATGTTGTATCTCTTCTGTAGTTCCCGATACATGGGGTCGTTTACCTATTGGTCTCTTCTGGGGACACACTATCAGCATGGGTGCCTACGAGGAGTGCGTTGCAGCAACTTCAACCTGGGCGGATGATAACATACACGGCCAATACTGTCTGGCACGTGTAAACATTACGCAGTTCATGAGTAAAGTGATACCGCGCGATCAGACGGTATCACGTGCCGGTATCAGCTACAAAAAAGGCAACACCGCAATTATTCGAATTGGGCATGTGCATACCGAGCTCATGTAACGCCGCAAAAACTCAGAATATACTAAAGCATGTCATTCGGAAGTTTTACGGTGAGAATGTTATTGATTTGTCCCAGAATAATATGATCCGAGAGGATTGGTGCCGCTATGATAAACCGGTTGAGTTGCGCGCCATCGATATATTCGCCATGTAAGTGTTTTAATGTTTTTTTATTTTTTATTTTATTTTCTAAATTTGCCTTTCTTGTTTGCAGTTGTTTCTTTTCCGTAATTGTTTGCTTCTTGATTGCCAGCAGTGTCTACGATTATATTCAGACGAAGAATAATAAACCTAAGAAACCGTTACTTGTGGCCTTCTCTGTGCTTACAAATGCACCGAAAATCTTTACCGTGAAAAAGGTCAACAATCCGAATGTCATACACTGTCTGAATGGTCTGCGTTGCTTCAGCATGATGTGGGTCGTTTTCGGACATGGCTACATGACATTCTACGATTTGCCACATATAAATCGTGACAAATTCTATACTTGGGTCGAGACGCCATACTCAATGCTGGTGCAAAATGGTTCACTTTGTGTTGATACGTTCTTCTTTATGTCCGGTCTATTGATGTTGTGGGGCGCATTCCGTGAAATGGAACGCACGTAAGTGTGCTACAGCTAAATAGTTGTTCTTTCTTTTTCTTCTTGAAATATTTAATTTATTTTATTTTTATAGTAAAGGTAAATTGGACATTAAAATGATGTACTTCCATCGTTATATTCGTCTGACACCAGTGGTTGCCGTCGTTGTACTTTACATTATGTCGCTATACAAGTACAGCGGTGCTGGTCCCATGTGGTTCAAATTGGGTACACAGGATCAACGTTGTGAGAACACCTGGTGGGCAACATTGTTGTATGTGCAGAACTATGCCTTCCCGACGAGCATTGTAAGTTTACGCTTAGGCTTTCTTAAATTAGAATAATTACGATTATTATTACTATTTTACAATTTTAGTGCATCAGCCAATCTTGGTATCTTGCCGTTGACACGCAGCTCTATTTCTTGTCGCCGCTTTTCCTGATTCCACTCTGGAAATGGGGCAAAAAGGCACTCATTCCAATTATCATCTTTGGTCTATTATGTCTGGGCTGTACATTTGCCACATTCATATACAATGACTTTACGCTGTTCCGTGTACAGGATAATAATGTGCAACGTCGTCAAACGTTAACTTACTATCCGACGCATACCAGAATTCCGACCTGGTTGATTGGTATGATCTTCGGCTATTTCCTCTATACGAAAAATCGTGGACGTCAGATACCGTTGGCTAAGAAATGGGTTATCACCGGTTGGGTTTTGGCATTCGGCACAATGTTAACAGATCTATGGGGTCCATACTGGCGTATACTGCCACAAAATCCTGATGCACCATTGCTTGAGGGTGCTTTCTTTGAGCCTTTAAGTCGTACATCATGGGCATTTTCGATTGGCTGGATCGTATGGGCCTGCTACAATGGACATGGTGGTATTATCAATGATTTCTTGTCATGGAGTTTCTTTACCGGCTTCAGTCGTCTGACATATTGCATGTATGTCATACACAGAATTGTACAGCTCGTAAATGCCGCACGTTTGCAGCACGATACGCATTTCTCTGATTATGATGCCGTAAGTATTTTACTTTGGAATTTACGTACACAAAAATATATACAAAATGTCTTTCTATTTGCACAGATACTTCGTTGGTGGCACGATTTTGGCATAACCCTAACGCTCTCCATTTTGGCAACGCTTGCATTCGAAGCACCTATACTGGGTATTGAAAAGGCAATTTTCGGACGTGGCGAAACAAAACCAGCGCCCAAGAAGGTAGAACCAGTTACAGTTACACCTGCTGAAGTCGCTTCGGCCACAGAACCAATTACCGAAATAACAGCACAGCCAACAAAGGCTTAAATACATTTGGCCGTTGTGTATGGATGACCTCGAAGTTACTACTAAATTTAGTTAATAACTTTAAATTTATTTATTAAAAAGAATTTAAAATCAATATTTTTTTTTTTTTTTTTTGTATGTTTTTAAATAATTTATAGTTTCTGTTTTTATTTTTAAGTTTTCGTATTCGTCTATTGAAACACCAATAGATCTTCTAATGACTTAGTTTAAGTTTATTTTTGTTTTTAAATAAGAAAAATCTTAAATATTATTAAAAAAATTTCTTAACTTTTAAAGCATGAAAAATTAAATACGAAAAGTCTTTTATTTTACAAATTAATTTTTTTAATTTTGAACCAAATTTTATTTTTACGATATTTGTAATTCGTATCAAAGCGCTTTGGTTTGGTTTGTCTGTTGTATTAAAAACAAAACATAAAAAATACCAACAGAATATTATAAGATTTCTCTAAAGAACGACGTACTACTATACATGTAGCTAAATTATAATATATTTGTATCTCTAAAAGTCTTTGTATTGTGATACACAACAGTTTTATGAAAAAGTATTTGGACACTTCTCAAATTTATAGATTCGTATTTTGAATATTTCGTGTTTATAATAATAATGCTTACTCTAGGATTTATTATTTTGTTTGTTTTTACTAGTGGAACAACAATAGAATTATGCTGGAGCTCGTGTTTAACATTTCTTATAGAGTAGCGCATATTTATGTTTATATAACAATATAAAATGTATGAAATCGATGGATAGAGTCATTAAGAAAAACAATAAAAGAAAAGATAATTGAATTGGTATATGTCATCAGATGCGTACATTACCTCCAGACTGTGGTTTATAATGATAAATTGGACTGCATTTAGGGCAAATGCTTTTGTAAAAGCCAACCATGCCGCACTGATGACATTTCTTCGTAGTGCCGCCTTCTACATTCAAATTGACATTGGCAGCAGTTGTACTGCTACGCAATCTGGTCTGATGTGTTTTTTGTGTGGGCAAATTCTCGGCTGAAATTAGTTTTGTTTGTAAATGTAGATGTGGATCGTAGCCGGGTTCTGGTGCATCTGCTGGTACATTTTTAGATATTGATATACTATGTATATTTTCTGGTCCACCGCTGACAGGCACAATAATATTTGTGCTAATTATATTATTTGAAGTTGTCGCCGCCGGAGCTGTTTGAGAAGCCTCAGTTGATTTGCGTTTATTTTGAGTAGAGTGACAATTTGCCGTTAGATGACCACGACGACGACAACGACCACAGCGTCGTTTTCTAGCAGTTTGATTATTGTTGTTTTGTTTTTGTTGTTACTGTTGTTAATCTTGGTAGTTGCAACTACTGCTTGTTCTTCCTCATTCTTACGCTCAGTTATTTTTTGATGTTGTAGCATTGGTGGATTCTCGTGACAGATGGCCATTTGATCTTTGGAAAATGGTTGGGCGCTACGCGTAAACATGTTACGTATTAACGTACATGTATTCAGATTGGAAGTTCTGGTTTTGAACGCTAATGGTGCATTATTTTTTTGCGTTCTCTTTTGTATGGTGACCGTGGCAATAGTTTGTAATTTGTTTTTTTCGTTTGACGTTAACGATGGTGGTGATGCTGTTTGTAACTTTGCTTCAGATTCTGGCTCCGACTCCGATTCCTCCTCCGCAACCGGTAATGAACCACGTGAAGCTTCATCATCTGGCACACAATCACCAATTATATTATTAATTTGATCCATAATTTCGTTGTCAATTTCAAATTCTGGCTCATTTTTAAGCTCGTATTCTTCATTAATTATGCCATCAGTGCCATCAATATCCATATCGACAACCTGATTATTATCACTACTTTCAGTATAGAATTCCTGAGGATCATCATTTTGCGCATTTGTACTAGATGGTATACTATCGATTTCCTGTTTTATAAGCTGCTCAATATATTCAACTTGAAAACTTTCCTTTACAGTTTGCTCTTCGCAATCCGCTTTTTTATTGTTATCAATTGTATTTAATACTGCTGGTTCTACTTGTACTGTTTCCGGAATTGTTTTGTTTTTGTTGTTGCTTTTGGCGCACTCGCTTAGGCGGAAGCGTTTAATTGGTGCGTCAACGTATGTTTCTAAAGCGCTTGAGCCATTGTAAGCATCTGTTTTGCTTTGTTTAATAGAAGCAGCAGTAGCAACCTGATTCATTGCAACTAAATTACTGACACTAACCTCTGACTTTGATCGTTTAGCGGAAGAAGCCTTGCAGCCAACTGAATTATTGCTAGCGACAGTTTTGTTGGGATTAGTTGTAAGCTGGATTTTATTATCTATCTTATTGGATTTATTATTGGATACTGTTTGGCCTTGTTTAGTGGAGACTGTTGCCTTTGTCGTTACAGCTGAAATTGCTTCACTGGCTTTATTTGATGCTGTTTCTGTTGAATTGTTGAACGCTTTTTTAATTTGTTTAGACGTATCTTTGCTGGCTGTATCATTGTTGGTAGTTTCGGTAGTCTTTTTAGTAGTCGCATTGCATACAGCTTTCCAAGATGCTAAAGCGTCTATTGGAGATTCGGGTGTTTCATAGGGTAAATCATCTTCATCGCTTGTTATCGGATCTGTATTCAAGACAATTTCAGTTGTTGCTTTAGCTTTTTGGTTTGCCGGTTTCGAACACGATGATGACGACGACGATTTGGTTTTCGTAGTGCTAGTATTCTTTGTCGTGGTGGTAGTTGACATTGGGGGTGGTGGTGGCGGTGGTTGTACCAGCACGGTTGGTGGTAATACTGGCAAAGGTGGTTGAATTGTCATTTGCGACGTTGCACTAGTCGGCATTGGAACCGACAAATTTCCAGTTAATTGTCCAGCTTTAAGAGATTCACATGCTATTTTAAGTTTACGTAGAAAATCATCTCTGTTATCGTATATGTCGCCGCGCGGTAAAATTGTTTGCACCTCTTTCGGCAACAGTCCATAGATCATATCGATACGCGTAGCATCAGTTAGTTGTAGCACCGGCAATTGTGCAAATATTTCCAATTTGAGTTTTACAAAATCAATTAAACTTTCACGCACATTCGGTGTATAGGGATGATAGAGCTCAAGCCACAAATCGCATGGATTGCGTAAAATAACGAAATGTGAGTGCATCAGTTTGACCATTTGCGTAAAACCAATTTGTTCAATGTGCTTAGCACGCAACTGGAACCAGGAGTATGCATGACCCTTCAGTAGATAGGGAAACTCGGCCAAGCACTGTTCGTCACTTATGTTTTTTGCATTTTTATATGCGTGCACATAATCGAGAAATCTTTCAATTTCCTGTTGACCATATTCGCCGCGAAATTGCGCCGGGCAGTCTAACATTGTTGGCCTTTCAAAAGGCATATTATGACGATTTTGATAGTTTCCCAACATATCCATCGGGTCAACGTACTGATGACTCATTTTTTTTTTTTAATTCTAAAAGTTTTTACATTTAGTTAAACTCATTGAATTGTTGTTGTAATATATCAATTAAATAAGGCTTACCGTAGTAAATGCTTTGGAATGGATTTGTTGTGTATTGGATCAGCTGTTCGCTTCGCTTCGTTTCGTTTTGTTCGGTTAGCGAATGCCTAAGCAAGTCTCTTTTTGCGAAAGGAAAATTCTTGCTCGGCACGGCCTTATACGCTTATCTATGATGCAATTACAGCAGCAAGTTTTAATTGACCTAACGATAAGTTCGTAATTTAAAACTATACAAAATAGAATAATAAATATTCCAAATAGAACAACTACATTTCACAAGAGTTTCAGTTGTTGTTGCTTGCTGAGTGATGTGCCACGCCGTTTGTTTTAGCGCTAAGTTGTATAGTAAATGGTTTATTGTTGCTGGCCATTGAATGCAGTTTAATATCAAATTTGATTAATTATTATTTATAGCTTTTAAATTGCAAAATGTAATAAGGAAAATTTTTTGTTATTGTTTGCAAGCGAGCGCTGTCGTCACACACGATGCAACGAATTATAGAAAAAGGTGAAAATATAATGTTGTCCCATTCACGCTTCAAAACAACGAAATTTTAAATGAGCGAGTGCGTACAAGTTTATCTGTACAGCTTAAGCAGTTCACCATTGTTTGCCAACTTGTGAGTGCAAAAGAGAAGGCAACAGATGTGCGAAAGGAAAACGATAGAGAGCAAATGGCTCGTTTCGACCGCCAGAAGAAAAAAAAAAATTAAGCTTGTGTATAATGTTACTTAAAAATAATAAGATGTAAACTAAATTAATTACCTTTTTCAACAGTTCTTGATTAATTTTATTTATGAACAAACTTTTACTTTATGAATTTCAAATTTAACGTTAAGAAAAAAAAATTCTTTTTTTTTTTTTTTTTTTTTTTTCTTCAAATTTTATGCAGTGTGGCTCTTATGCTTGTCGTTGGTTTTTTATTTATTATTATATTTATTTGTTTTTTTTTTTAACATTGCTTAACATATTTAACTCCTTTCTCAATGTCCTTCTTTAATGCCGGTATTAATTTCTTCATGGCACACTTTTCACATTTATTCATTTTGGGCAAACCGAGATTTTTCTTAATGCCATTCGGTCCCAGGACAATCGGTGTTGCAAAAAATGGCAATTCAGGACACTCTGAAGCAACATAGGAGCATTCGATAACATTACGCTCATTATTTAAGCCACGCAATAGAGCATTTACAAAATGCGCACCGGCAAATCCCATTGACAACGAAGCACAACCCTTGCCGCATTTGAGTTTGACCACTTCGTCGCCGGCTTCCTGTATACGTTTGGTTAGCTTACATAAATCTTCGCGTCTACCTTTAAATTTTGGCTTGCATTGTGAAAAAAGTGGTAAAATTGTTACAGCGGAATGGCCTCCGATAACGGGAATATTCACTTTCTTTGGATCGACGCACATAAAATCGGCAATGAATTTTCGTGCACGAACAACGTCAAGCGTTGTGACGCCAAATAAACGTTGCGGATTGAATACATCCTTCTGCAAAATGCAAAACAAGAAAAACGAAAAAAAAAAAAAAAACAATTTAAAAAGCAAATTTATATTTTGGCATATTTTTTTGTCAAGCATACCGCTTTGAGTACTTCAGCGGCAAGTGGTACTATTGAATTGATCGGATTTGTTATGAAAGCCAAAAGTGCACAGGGACATGCAGTGGCCACCTTACAAGTGATACGTGCTGCTATTTCGGCATTTTTATCAAATAAATCTTCACGTGACATACCCGGTTCTCTTGACATTCCTGCAGTAACAACAACAACATCAGAACCTGTTTTTTTTAAAAATATTTTAGTAATTTCATTTAAAAAACAAACAAGAAACATACTCACCTTCAAGGCATTCTTCCAATTGTGCTTCACCGACAAAACCCTTCATCTGTGTCGCGGTGCATATATGCGTCGCATCTTCAACAACGCCGGCCGTATGTCCGGCCACGTCGTTAACGTGCAACTCCTTTACAAGCGGATTCAGTTTAAGCAATAATATCAACGCTTGCCCTATCTGACCGGCACCGCCGACAACAGAAACCTTATAGTTATTCTAAAATATATTTTAATAAATTTAATAAAAAGAAACAATTCAGTCATCAGCATAGAATGCGTATTCTTTGTTCAACATTTACCGCATTGCTTGTAGAGATTTCACGGTCAAAAATGCGTTTCGTAAACAATTTATTTAGGCACCACATTATCAATTTTGAAATTTAAAATTTAGTATTTTTTAATAATTTTTTTTTTTTTTTTAATATAATTTTGATGAATAAAGTCGAAAAAAAAGAGAAAAAAAATTTCTAATTAAAAAAAACCAATTAACAAAGCATGGTTTACTGCGTTACTACTGGAAATCTCTTAATTATGGTAGATACTGTCGATATTGAAAGGATGCATTGTTGCCGTTGTTGATGTTGTCAGCGACAGCGTCAGTGTAGCTATTTATAATTTTTGGATATTTGTAAAATGATTTCGAATAATTTGAGTAATCCTAAAAAAAAAATATTTTTTTTTAAATAAATTTCCAAAAAAAAAACCTGTTTTTTTATTTTTCAGAGCTTACTTTTTCGGATCTACGTTGTCGAGTAAATATAATGTCATTCTTATGTGCCGCATCCGTAAGCGCTTCAATTGGTTTCACTTTTAAAACTTTATTCAATTCCGGCGTTACTTGCGCTGCTGCTGCATTTTGGTTGCCGCTGTTGCTGTGCGGTTTGAGCTTGAGCGCCAGATCAATGGCCGGCGGTGGCTCATGACGTATGCGCTCTTCAATCTCGTACAATTCTTGCTGCAATTGTATATGTATTTAATTTTTCTCTTCTTTTAGCATTTTTTTTTGTACTTACACGATTCTTATAGACCATACAGCAGGCGCGTAGCGTAAAATAATAAATAATCTCAACGCCTGATAACAAGGAAAATCCTAGAAATAAACTTGCAATGCCGCCAAACGATACCAGCAGATCAACCCAACCGAATAAAACTTCACGTTTATAGCGTATAATGGGCCAAGTGAGAAATTCAACCAGTACGCCCTGATGGTCGGGACGATCGAGACTAAACAAAATCGTGAGGGTAAAGGAGAATATATTAGAAAAAAATACAAGTATACGGATATTAATTTCCGTACTTTTTAATTAATTTGTCAATATTGAAAACAGTCTTCGAACAGCTTAGCTCACAGTAAAGACAATCTTTGATGTTTGTTATATTCGCCTTAAACTTGCTCAGACAGCCGAATTCCTTAATTGTGCACATTGGTACGTTTTCTATTTATTAAAAAAAAAAAAAAAAATTTTTTCATTATTCTATGAAAATGTTCAAAATTCTCAGAGCACACAACTTACGTATCGGTTTATAAAATGGTGGATTACATTTGCATAATTTTATTGCTTTATTCATGCGGCACTCCTTCATGCAGGAAGAAAATGTGTACGCATCCGGAAAGTATTGCAACTTCACTTCATCATCAAAGATGCATTTGCGTTGACTTTTGGGAAAAATTAAAAAAAAAATGTTACAGATTTTTTTTTTTAATAAATAACATTTTTTTCCACTCTGAAGCAAGGGAAGACCCAACTACTAATTGCGCTGTGTAGCTCTGATTATGTTTCAAAATTGAATTTATATAAATATTTTGCTTGCAGCACCAGCGGGAAGGGGTCTTCGATTGCGTAAGAATGCTCCATTTAGTTATGTACTCCATATTACCCTATTGACAATTGCCGTGCATCATCTGTTGTATAGGTATTCTTCTTTGAAATGCGCACTTCAACTGCCTGACCTTCATTCCATTCGATTTGTGCATTAAAATCAGAACCGAAATATTCCTCATTGGAAAAAATAAAAATCTAAAACAAAAATATATAAATAAATTAAAATCATAATAAATAAATGTGTACAACATAACAAACCTTTGCTGTACTATTCGGCACAAAGAATAATGCCCATTTTTTATCCGTTTCGTAGAGATCATGTGGTGGTCCAGTTTTGGTGCTAATTAAAATAAAGAAAAAAAATGTAAATGTTAAATTTCCGGAACATATTTTCTCGATTCGGATACATACTCCTCATTATCGGCCGATTTGAAGCGACTATTAAATGCAAAACAAAAGCCATGCTCGGTATAAATCGGTTCGAAATGCTCACAGCAATTAATTTCCTCATCGCGATACTTGCACGTTAGCAACGTATTCTCGCAGCTGATGTGCGCCGTATAGACCCATTGACGTATGGTGCGTTGCCTAAGTTCATCCTGTGGCATGGGTTCGGCCAATATTTCGGCATCTTTAATATTATCGAAACTAAGCGAAGTGAGTAAATCTAAAAATGGCGCAAATAGTGCAGCTTTCGATGGATCATAATTACTGAAAAAAAAAAAAAAAAAATAAATAAAATATTTCATTAAAATGTTTCCATTTTTTTTTTCTTTTTTCTTTTTCTTTCTCAAACACCTACGCTAATGACTTGTAGACAACGTCATAGGCTTTATCATGATCGAATGGTGCCTCTGGACATATTACGGTTGTCGGAAAAACAACATTTTGATTATGAAAATCCGTATCAAGTCCTGTAATAGTCGGATTCGTTTGAAATTTCTCCCATAAACTCATTATGATGACTAATGCAGTCACGGCACCAATCGATGTAAAACAGAACCACATAAACTTTTCACCAATCGGACGTCCTGTCTCGGCTATATAGCGTACGCCGTGTAATGTTGAATTTTGAAAAAATTCTTTCGTTTGATAAATGAGACTACGTCGAAAGATAACTAAAGTCTCTAAAATATTTCGTTTGTTTAAAGTCTTTTGCGACATTTTCGCTGCAGATACATGAGTATTTGCATTATTGTTAATTATAAACGATTCACAAAAAAGGCTTCTTTCCTTTTCACAACGTTGTAACTCGCTGTCCAAATGTCAACTAAATTATATTACGTTTCTACTTAATGACCAATCGATGTACACTTTTAGCTTTGATTGACCTCATTCTGGTTATGGGTATACATACATGAAATGCGTTTATCTTGATTTAAATACAATACAAACATGCCTTTTAATTACTTTAGACAGGATACCTTGTACATTTATATAATACGTACTAAATTTTTTTCTTTTATTTTTTATACAAATTGATATTGGCGTGCAGCAAGCAATAAGAGCTTCACCCGACAACGCAGCGCTCGCAACATTTTTTTTTTTTTTTTGTAGAAAAAGCTTTAAAAATTGTTTAAGGAATGTTTGTTTATATGTTTAATAGGTTTCTTTTTTTATAACACATTGTATCTGATAAAATTTAAATACAACGAATACAAATAAAAAAAAAGTATACAATGTATACAATACAATATAATGGTTTGCACGTGAACTTTTTTCTTTTCCGCTAAACATTTTTACAGGCTTTTTGAATAGTTTTAAATTATTTTTTTCTTTCTCTTTCATTTGACTTTATACTTAATTAAACATTTTGAACATTTTTGCAATACTTTATACAACAAATACTGACAAAGAAAAAAAAATTAGCCAGTTAAAAAAAAAAATATATAACATAAAATTAAAAATTTAAACTAAGAAAAAAAAAAACAATTTTTAGCACAATGAAAAGAAGAAAAAAATTAGATAACAAAAAAATTAACTACACATTACGTTGAAGTTGTGTAACGAGACAATACATAAGTAATAATAATAATCATAATACACGATGAAAGATGTTCTCATCTCTTGTTTTTCTATCTCCTTTTTTTTTTTTTTTTTAGAAGATTGGTATGTAATTGTCGATTTTAGTACGATGTTTCTGTGCAACACACTCAGCAATCCAGACAATGTTGCGACATTCCTGTTCCTTAAGCTTCAGGTACGAATAGAAGACACCAAAATGGAATTGTTGCAAAAATGCATAGACATTTAATTTAACTTCGTGCTCAAAGAATTTATCCTCGAGTGTTTTGTCGCCGGGATTGGTGCCGGAACCATCAAAAAGTGCAGCGTATTCAGCATAATATTCGGCAACGGTTTTTACTTGTTCATAATCATCGGCACGTGCCAATGCGGCCAAACCATCGGGATACATTTTACCACAGATGGGATATAATTTGGCACGATCGTCCTTGGAGAGTTCAGTACCAAACGAATTGATGGTAATAATGATTGCGCGACGATCAGCTTCAAACTGTAATTAAAAAAAAAATTTATAAATATTTACAATTTTAGTTCAAATTAGTTTTCGTACAAAAAATAAAGAGTTGGAGTTGAACTTGTATTTTGCAGACAGATAGGCAGACATATTTAAATGTAAATATATTTCTTGTGCTTTTTCAAACAGTTTTAATTTTGTTAGATGATTTCTGCCGAAAGTTTGAATGAAAAATTGTGCGAAAGAGACAAAAACATAGAAAAGCTGAAATATATACGCGAAACACGGTATTCAGACTAACTTTTTTTCGAAAAAAAAAAAAAACTCAAAATGTGGCGGCTTTATGCTAATGAGATCGTTCTTCAATTATGTGTCCTACTGTGATCGTGGATTGCTATAGGAAGCGTTTGCTATAGGAAGTGTTTATACGAAAAAAATTGCTTTATAACTAAACAATTTTTCGTTTTGTATTTAAGCGAAAATATTCGTAGACTCCCTTCCCTTTTAATATGTTCATGGCTCATGCAATATTTAGTTAAAGTAGAGAATAGATTAATGAATTTACTTACGGCCAAAATTTCGCACATAACATCGGCAGTGGCTCCGCCCAAGTTCTTGCAGAAATTATAAAACGCTTCCAAATAGGCCTTGTACAGTGTGTTACGAATAATCTCGATATTCATCTCATCCAAATCTTGTTCAGAAATGCAATCAACAAAGAATGGTGCTAGCGGTGTATCAACCAAGACAGCGTTATAAAGCTCAGCTGGTGTTGAGGCAACATGGATCGCCTCCATCTGTTCGAAGCTGCCTAATGGATGGCATTTGGGTATGAGCTCTGAAATGGGACGTTGATGAAGTGTGCCCGTAATCAGCAAAATGATATTATCAATCCATATAGCCGTAGGTAATGAAGTCCAAGAAACTAGCCAACGGCTCAACGGCATGATTGCGCATATGCTGGAATTCAATGACCAATTTTTCGCGCAATTTATCATCAATGACAGAAACGGAAAGCGGCGAAGGTTCATTGGCCAAGAAGCTGCCATAATCGGTACCCTGAAGATGTAATTTTAGATCTAAAAAAGTAATATATCGAAATTAAATTAAAAGAAAATAAAATAAACAACAACAACAACAACAAATCACAAGACAACTGCTGCACATAAATATATACATACATACATTCAGTGATATTACAATTGCACACAAACACAAACACACTCACTCACGCACGCATATGTATCACACGTCACATGACCAATAGCAAAAAATTATTTTAACAGAAAAAAAAAAAACAACAAAAAACTGCTTTAACTTTAAAGTTTACAAACGGACAAGAGCCTCATTTTTAAATATGTGGCAGGATAACCTTTGTTTGTCTTATATGATTTACCTTCCAAAGTTTCACATTGCACCAAATTCAGATAGTCCGCCTGCTTCAGTATGCCACATTTGAAGCCACGGCACAAACCCTCCAAATAGCCAGCATCGATGTTGAACATAAATCCACCGCCCGACATTTTTAATTTCCTTTATTTGATTTCTACTTTTGGATTTTACAAAATGACTTCACTTAACTTGGGCAGCAAGCAAATGAAGTTGTGGGAGCTAAGCGAAGTTGAATGTGTTGCTGTGCCTTGGCGTAACAATGAGAAACACAAAGTAATTGCTGATTGATTTTCTTCTCTATATGTCTTTCTGTCATATGATTCGCAGTGCATCCAAATTCCATGGGGGAGCTAACTGTTTTCGTGCTGCCAACTTGTTTTGGTTCGTCTCGTCATTTGGGTTGCACTGAAACTTTCGGTGATGTCGGTCACACTGAACCGCTATACAGCCATTACTCTGCAACTGGACTAGTGTAAATCGGTTAATTAAAAAAAAAATAATAAAAAAAAAAAAACAAATTGTTGTCATTCCACTCCCTCCACTCCGCTAATCAATGAACATTTATCTACAATCGAGTTGTGTGCCAAATCGTGATTTTTTGTCGACGAAAAGAAAAGGTAATGAAATAAAAACTAAAGCGAAAAAAAGAAACAAATGCTAAACATCTGTACGAAAAATATTAATAACAGAGAAACAAGACTACAACAAACAATACAAAATTATTAACCGGAATGTTTAAAACTAAAAATATATTAGCCGCTATTACGACGCATTTGTAAAATGAACAAAAAAAAAAAACTTAAGAAAAACTTACGATAATTGAAAAAGAAAAGTTAAAATTAGCGCTGCACAAAAACAAAAAAACTTTGCAAGTTGTGCGTACGTTTTGTGATTTTTTGCAGTTGAGAATATTGTTTTGTGTTTTTATTGTTGTGAAATATTATAATAATTTTATGAAAATTCTATTCCGTTTATGGCTTTGCATTTTAGTGTTAAAAAAAGAAAAACAACAACAAAAGCAACAACAACCGCAATGAACAACGGCTTCAGTACCGGCGAGGAGGACTCGCGTGGTGGTCACACCGATCAAACGTGTTGCCTAATTGATGACAATGATCGCTGTCGCAATCCAGCTGGATATGCAAGCTACAGCAAACGCATACAAAAAACAGTCGCACAGAAACGTCTTAAACTAAGTAGCGATCCGGCGGCACAGCATATTTACATATGCGATTATCACAAGGGACGCATACAATCGGTACGCACTAAACGTGGACGTAAGGATTCAGAGGATGATAGCAATGAGACAGACACAGATCTACATGAATTTCCCGATCTTTATCAACTGCCAGTGAGCACATTACGTCGTTATAAACGTCACTATAAAGTACAAACGCGTCAGGGTATGAAGCGTGCACAGCTAGCAGATGTAAGTAGAAAAGATTTAATTTATGTGTGAATGCAAGGCACAACAATAGGAATATATGTATGTACCTGGTAGTTGTTGTACTACATACAACGACAAATCTGATAGGCGAGTTTTTTAAATTGTAAAAATTTTAGATATTTTCAGCGCTCGAAAGTTTCAATTGAATACTTTTGATAATTAAATTTTGGTTATCGAGTTGGCTCAAGAGAAAACTCTTTAATTATGTGTCTTATTATACACAAGTATCTTTCAAGCAGTGATATTCGATGTGCACTATCGAATAGCTTAGTAAAATTGAAGCCTTAAGGCTTCACTTAGACACGTATCGACACATTCCGGCTTATGCTGTCGTTGTTTGTGTGTGGTCCAAGCAAACAATAAATATAAGAGAATGGCAAAAATCTGAGTCAAACCAGCTATGTCCGCTTGTCTGTTCATCTGCCGTATTAAACTGATTATTTCGTAGACTAAAAGGAGGATTCCGATTTTGGGCTGGATTTTTCCTAGTTCAATTACACTGCTCAATACTAAGTTTAAGCGTAAATAGAGAAACTTTAAAATGCTGCCGTCTGAGATTTTTCGCGGAGGCAAGCACCATTATTGCCCTAAGAGCCCTAAGTAATAATTTGTAAAAATTGTATTGATATTTCTCACACACTATTTGTCTTTTATTCTTTGTTTTATTTTCAGACAATAATGAAACACTTTAAAACAATACCAATTAAAGAAAAGGAAATCATAACGTTTTTCGTTTACATGGTTAAATCAAATTCTAATAAATTGGATCAAAAGAATGGCATCGGAAATGATACGACTTGAAGTAATTGAAGATTAATTTGACACTTTCGTCTATTTTGTATGCCTATTTACTATAATTGTATATATATATAGTATTTATATATAATATATTTATATATATGTATCTCACACTATCGCCTTTTTGTCATTGTACTTAGTTATAGTTGAACTTGATTGTCGCTATTGTACTTGTTATTAACATAGTAAACACTCTGGTGCTTCTATAATGCATACAAACATAAATACATATACATACATATATATAGGTATACAGTTAAATAATTAAACTATATATAATAATATTGAAAAATACTGAAAAAGAAAAACAAATCAAATCAAAAACAAAATTGCTATCATAATATAAAAACACTTTTAAATAATTTTACAATTTTTAAAAAAATTTTCTGCTTTTTTTTTTTTTTTTTTTAATTGAAAAAAATTAGATAATCCTTATAAAATCAGTTAGTACAGTAAAAGCTTAAAAAGCTATTTTTAATGCATTGTATTAAATTTAAGCATAACACACACCAATTATCTAAATAAGTGCATAAAATTATATTTTTGAAATCTACTTAATTTTTTTTTGTAGTTTTCATTTTATAGTTATACATTTTATTAATTTAATTATTTTTATTAAATTCAAAAATATCACTTTTTTTTTTTTTGAATATTTTAAATTTATTTACAAAACTAAAGTTAAAACAAAAATTGTAATTAAAAATCTATCTTTATACATTCTCTCTATTTTTAAATACATATTTAATTGTAATTTGCATGTAAAATGATTTATATTTAAGTAAAGTATAATTCTATTGTAAACAAATGTATATTTTAACTTGGTTTAAGAAAAAAAACTGAAAAAAATATAACAAAAAAAAAAAAAAAAAGATAAAATAATACATAATTGTGAGTGGCAATAAAATATTTTTTTCATTTAAAAAAATTTTTTTTTTTATTTAATTTTTACAAAAGACATTTTTAAATTTTTTGTTAAATTCCAGTTTCGAAAGTCTAAATTATTATTACTTTTTTTGTTTGCATAGACTCAGGAAACGTTAGCTTCGATGAAACCCAAGGTTTGGTATTCGAAAAACTTTGTTTTTGTCTATTAGTCTAGTGCATACTTAATTCAGAGTCGGTGGAATCTGAAAAAAAAAAAAAAATAATATTAAGTGTTATTATTTATTAACTAATGACGTTGTGTGGACGGTTTTTATTGTAAGCCCAAATAAAATGACTACACTTGCAATTTGTAAAATTTTCAACAATTTTATGGAAATTATTGCAAACTTTCGACTATTTGTATTCATCATTTTTATAAAACAATCTAGGAGAACTAGTGTTTGCCAACTGTCAGTCTTCTTATAAGACATAGCGACGCAAGCTGATTATTATTATGTACAATATTAAACGTATACCTTATAGCATTTGGATACATACCTCCATTACTCTCTGCATCTGAGTCTGCATCGTTGTCATCATTTGCTTTTGGTAGCCAAATATTATCCGCGGACATATCCGCTTGATCTTTGTTCGTTTCTGGAACAGGAGGTACTACATTGTAAATTTCTTCAATTTCTGAATTATTTGTACTATCTTCTTCTACTTCCACTGTGACAACTTGTTTTTCATTTTCTTTTTTAAAATTACGCAATCTTATAGCAGTTTCACCAGCTGCCTCCTGTTGTAGCAGCGTAGACAAACCAATAAACTCTCGTTCAGTACGTTTACGTGCATCCGTTTCCAGAAGATCCTTCAGCAAATTGACAATATAAACGGCACGCTTAGCAGCTACTTGTGCACATTGACGTAACACAGATATATTAGTTAATGTAGCACCGCCTAGATTAAGCGTGCACATTTCCTTGTATGAATTAAAACCGTAGATAATCTGTGATTCACAAATGGCCTCCTCTGGCAGCATTGGATCGACAAGCGCATTACGTCCATTGTTACAAATACAATGTGTGACCGTGATTGGAAAATGTTGTAACACAGTTGGAAGATAGTCCTTTTCATCTGCACGAAACACACGTAATACACTATCGTCAATTACGCTTACATCGGGGCGTCTGAAATGCATAAGTGCAGCCAGAACAGCAATAGAAGAAGCATCTATAGAGACAGACAGACAGATGAAGAGAGAGAGAGAGATTAATGATTATTTGATAAGTTATGCATGACATTTTCATCATTAAACTCATACCACTCAAATTTCCATCATGATTGAGTATGGTTACATCGACTCGCAGCACCCAAACATAGTCTTCGGATTTAACGCACAGTGACTCCAGATCAACACAATGTGATTCCCTAAATGTGCGTTCCAGCAAACGATTTAATAGCAAAAGTTGTGTATCGAATACATCGCTATCAATGCCGGCTACTTCGCTCATTTCGCAATTAATATATAGCGCGCCCTCGTTAGGTCGTGTTGCTTTCGGTTCACCAATTTCACATTTGATCTGTGCGAGTACTTTTGTTTCGCCTAAAGATACCAGGGCACAGCCCCAATCACCACTGAAATCTATGGACAATTTACGAAACTCGTGGCAATGACGTCCATCAATACGTAAATTCTGTTTGAGTGCAGACTCTATAAATTTCTGCTCAACGTTATTTACTAAACGGTCATCCGGCATGATTTTAACTTGTTCAGTTTCAGTAAATAATAAATAAAAACTAAAATACAAATCAAATTCCTAGTTACAATTTCATGTGCACTCGACTGGCATTTTGCAACACTGGGTATGTGCTTTTTTTTCTCCCCAACCCCAATACATGTATTAAGATAAACGTTTTACATCACTGTAATGTAAAAGCGGCTACTCTACATATGTATGCAACACTAGCTTTTCATGAATTCAGCTCAGTGCGAATAACATTCCTCATTCATTGGCGCCGCTAAACACATGCAGCAACAAATTTGTGCAAAACACATTTACTTTTATTTCTGCACAACGAAACAGCAGTGCGTCGTTTAAACCCAATAAGGTAAAAGAAATAAACAACAACAATGGAGGACGAAGCCAAAGAGAATCCTGAGGTAAGCACGTCATTATTTTTTTTGTATTGCTATGGCCTGCCGCACAAATTCGCGCTCTTCCACAACCTCTTTTTTTTATATACATTTTTGTTGCTTCACAGAACTTGGACGATTTGTTGGGACCGGACAGTGTAGACCTTGACTATGAAATGAATAACTCAAATGGAGGGGATTTCGGTAATAACGATTCCAACTACTCCAATTCTAATGTTGAATCGCTTGAAAGAAGCGATGAAGCTGTTCTTATCCAACGCATGCCCCCATTTGAAAGCGACAGTAACAGTGACACCGATACCGACACCGATAGTGACAATGATTTGATGGAAGCACAAAATCTTAAAAAGTACAATTCTTTATTGGAGCATCTGAAGACAAATCCTTTTGACTACAATTCCTATATAAAATTGTGTGATACAACCGAGTAAGTATAAAGATAAAAATGGGCTACATAACAACGGCCGGTTCGATTTAATTTATTTGCTTTGTTTAATACAACAAATCAATAAAAACTTACAGGGAATTATGCGATTTGGATCGCCTGCGTGACGCTTATGATCTATTTGCGAATGCATTTCCTCTTACCGCAGAACTTTGGCTCAAATATCTTGGGGTACGCATACCACTAGCACAATACGAATCCGAACGTATCGATATATGTAAAATATTTACGATTGCATTGCGCGACTATTATTCGATAAAGTTAGCCGAAACTCTTGCTGAGTTTTTGTCGAAAAAAAGAAACCGGAATTGACCAGAATCTTTGGTTGGTTTTGGATAAAGTTTATGGACTAAATTATAGACATGGCCACAACATATTTGCGCAGAAACGTCAAGCAATTGCAAATGATGATCAGCTTGATCAACTGGAGCAGCTGAAGACAACGCTGGATGTGTACCGCATAGAATTGCGTTATCCATTAGCAACTTTGGAAGATGCTTACATTGATTTAAGATGCTTTCTTGAAAAGAATAAACATGAAATTGCCAAACTGGCTGAACCATTTGATATTGACGATATAATACCCGATTATGAAGATGCAAAACAATTGCGCTCAACATTGCAGGAATACGAAAAACGTTTTGAGCATTCGTCGCACGAAGAAACATCTGAGGTGGTCGCCGCCGACGAAGAACGTCCAAAAATATATTTTGATTATTTGGAGCATTTGGAAAAATTGTGTCGTGATAGTGACTTTGATTTGGTGTTATTACATCAACTGCGTCAAACTGTATTTGAGCGTCTACTAAGCGAATTCTGTTTGGTGCCAGAATACTGGTTGGCGTATATTGACTATGTTACAATACGTGTAGATAAGCATCCTAATCTAAAATTACCCGAAGTTGAATTCTATCAACAAACTCCGTTGGATATTACAAAGCGCTCAATGCGCAATTGCAACGCACATGAACTATATATTAGGGCAATGCAACTGAGCGAAAAGGCTGCGGATTGCGAAGAAAGCTCAGTGCGTGAGTTGCTTGAACGCGCACTAGCAGTGGGCTTCCAAACGCCAGAGCCAGAAGTTGCTGTATACTTAGAATACCTTTCATATTTAACACGACACACTGACTACGCCAACGAAGAAGCGGTAAGCTTTGATCAAATCAAGTTATTATTGTTTTACATTTAGTTTATTGAATTGTTTTCTAGAGTGCCAAGCTGCGTAAGAACTTTGAGTGGGCCTGGAATTATCTGGGTCGTCGTTGGGGTGAGCTAGCTGATCCCAATTGTGAAATACTACAGCTTTGGGGCAGAGCTGAATATGAATTGTTTAAGTCTCCAGCTGCTGCACGCAAACTGTGGACTACTGTAATGGGTTCGTGTACCATAAATAATTTTTATTGATAACCGCATTAATTATACACAAAATTGCAGAAAGTTCCGATAATGCCAGCAAATCGGTGCTATGGATTTTATATTCACAATTGGAAGCTGTGAATAACGTTGCTGAGGCCGAAAAAAATATTATATTCCGCATTAAGTCAGCCAAACCTTGATAATCCTCAATCGATTGCATCTCTTTGGAAGCTTTTGGCGCGCACACATGGTTCAGCTGTATCGCTTGGCAAATGCTATCAAAAGGCGGATGCGCTGCTTCAATCACATTTAGAGGCTCAAGCAAACAAGCAAAATAAGGATAAACAAACTGCATGGGATACACGTGAAGCTAACACACTTAAGCGTAATCGCAAGGATGTAAAACGTAAGGCACAATCCATAGGCGTCGACGATGTGCATGGAGCTGAAATGGTGCCGTCCAAATCAAAACAGAGTAAAGTCGCTAATAACAAACCTGCGAACGAACAAAACGAAAGTACTGAAAAATCGGAGATCGATAAGACTAAAGATAACGTGCGCGTCTTTTTTAAGTAACATTGACTATGAGGTCAACGAACAAGATGTTCGCGAATCACTCGAATCTCAGCTAAATATAACCAATATCGAATTGAAACGTTCGAGTAATGGTAAATCGCGAGGCTTTGGTTTCATGGAATTGGAAAATTCAGCAGAAGTGCAAAAAGCATTAAAATTAGATCGTTATTTGATTAACGGGCGACCAATTTATATTTCGCTGGTACAACGTGAGGAGAGTCAACGTAAAAAGTTCGAATATGCAGGCAAGCTAAACAGAAACCAAAAACAATACCTTTTTTATATAGTATTTCTTGTTTTTATTATTTTCCGCAGTTGGTAAGGAGCCAAAGAAGCTTTTCATCAAAGGACTGCCCAGCGACAGCCAACAAGAAGAAGTGCAGGAATTGTTCGGAACATATGGAAATATACAAGAAGTGCGTCTAGTCTATCATAAGTAAGCAACTGGTAAAGGACAAATAACAATTTTCCATAAACATACATCATTTTTTTTTTTAGAAGTGGAAAGTTTAAGCAGATTGCGTTTGTGGAATACGAAAACGAAGCAGATGCCGGCAAGGCTGCATTGGCTGCTGATAAAATGACACTACGCGGCTCTACGGTTTGTTAAAATATTTATAAATTAAACCTTGTTTTATTAATGTTAATTTTTGTAGCTTACTGTTGCCATTTCGAATCCACCTTCTCGACCAAATCCAGCCATAATTTCCCTTGAAGCCAGTACAAGTAAAATAAATGCAGCTCCTCGCGCAACAGCTAAACCACGTATGGCTTTAATACCTACAGCTGTGCGCCAAAAACTAAGCACTGCGCCATCCTTAGAAGCAGCAGTCGCTAGCAACCCAAGTGAAGAAAAGTCGCCTAAAATGAGCAATGATGATTTTCGTAAATTGCTTCTGAACTAAATGATACTTCCAGGTATTGGCAGAGCCGACGTAAAATTAAGTGAAAAGAAATTTGAAAAACAAAAATAACTTAAGAATTTATGTATTTAAAACAAAAAAAAAAACATATATATATTTGTATATAACTTATATATACAAAGAGGAAAATAAAATAAACTTGAACTATTTTAAATTTATGTCTACGATTATTTAAACTTAACACTCTTCGTGACGGTGCTCTTAATACCAGAGATTTCACCACCGTAACGTTGTGTCTCCTTGCGTACTGTACGCACTGCACCCTTGCGACGTACGAGCGCCTTACGATATTTACCGCGGTGTTTGACACGAGGATTGCGTTGTTCCTTCTTACGATGCGGTGTGAGACCCTTATTCTTAGCGATTTGATAAGTGATGCCACGACGTGCATCTTGTTCATCATCGACGTTCTCATCATCAGCAATTGCATCTTCATCGACGGCGTCAACATCGTCATCATCCTCACCACTGTCACTAGCCACATTCTTAAGCTCTTTCTTAGATGCGGCTGCTCCATCGTATTCACTGATTATTTTCAATCGGTTCTTTGCGACTTTCCGTTCCTTAGCCGGTCCAGGTACAATTACCTCAAACTCATCGCCGTCCATAATGCGCTCCAACAGTGCCTCCAGCTGTGGCTTTATAATGTTATCGTATTTATCCTGTAACTGTTGCAGCAGGTGTCTCAATTGTACTAAACGTTTAATGATTGGATGATGCTTAACTGCGATGCGTTTTGCTTTTAGCAAAACATAAAAAGCCACATTCGAACAGTAAGTCATTAGAATGTTTTCGTACAGATTAGTAAACTCTAGAGCTGGTATAATTGGTGTTTTATTTTCGCGTACATATTCCGTAACCGGTTTGAGTAGCGTTTCTACATGCGTAAGATAATTTGTAAAATCACGCGTCAGACCGTGAAATTCAGGCGAGTCTTTAAGAAATAGTTGCAGTCGTTCACGTTGTGACAAACCTAACAGATCTGTTTTTACTTTAATCTTGTCCACATCATCATCTTTGTCTTGTGACTTGGTACTCGATTTTGTGTCTTTTAGAAAACTTTCCAAACCAAAATCGGCTTCCTTTAGCTGTTTAGCTAAGCGCAATTGAATCTTTTTTGCTTCTTCCTCTTCGGCTAAGGCAAGTTCTTCCTCCTGCGCATTGTAGCTGCTATAATCGTTGTCCACAAAATCAGTATTATAATAATTGCGGCTTTTGTTGCCCCAATCCATGTCACGTTGCACTTCATCGTCATCATCGTCAGCGGCTTTACCTTCAATATCACTGTCGTGCATTAAATTGTCATCATCATCGTCAGCTTCATCATCATCATCGCTGCTTTCATCGAATGCCATCAGTTCCATCTTGCCATCGTTGTCACGTTTTCTACCTTTACGCACATTTGACAGTAGCTGCTTCTCTTCTTCGCTATAGTCATCCTCAGAATCTGTAGGCTCATAAGCCTCACCAGTATCATTATCGTTACCGAAACGTATTTTGTCGCTCATTTCGGTAAACTTTTTCTGCTTAAAATTGTTAAAACAAATCAATTACTTAAAAAAAAAGGCAAACGCACGTGCACAGGCGGCGGTGGCAGTAACAATAAACAACAACAGTAACATTCGCAACTCAACTGCACAAAACATTCGCAGTGTTGTAAAACTATTTTATAGTACACTTTCGTAATTAACTTAACAACACTTAACAGAAAGTAGCTGTTAATTTGAATACATTTTTCTCGATCTTATAACGAAATTTATTTAAAAAAAAAAACACGTTAAAAACAACAAAGTTGCATATTTTTATTTGTAAGCAGCTTCAAAACAAAACTCTGTGCTGGTAGTAATGTTTCACCAGCAATAAACTTATTTATTATTGCTTATAAAAAATAAAATTATATCTTCGTATTAAATATTAAAAAAAAAAAAACGCTTTGTACTCAGCTTTAAAGTACAAAAGAAAACAAAAAAAGCTTATAAACTTATTTGCACTTTTTATAATAAAAAAAAAACTAATTTAAAAACACATTTTTTGTTGCATGCAACAATAATTGTCGTAAGCCTACTTTTACATAAAAAAAAAAGAATTTTAAATGTATATATCATCTAAAGATGGTATTTTTAAAACATCATTCATAATATCGCGATAAAATGGATTATTCGTCTTAGTTTGGAACAAGTCGATATTATCCTTTGCTTTGAAAAAAATGTTATCAAAATATGATTCCAGATCCATGTCTTTTTTCAAAGCGTTATAAATTTCTTTAAGCGAGGGATATACCCATTGCTCCAACATATCAAAACTGTAAAAAAAAACTTAAACTTAATATAGCCGAAAGTATAGTATATATGTACTTACGTCGGTAATACTGCTCGTAAATGTTTTTCCTTTTTGTTGTCAGCGCCTATCAGATAGTTTTTCTGATATTTTGCATACTTTCTTGCAACGAGAAAATCACTATAACTTGTGTTGTCATAAACATCGTGTAGCGTCAAATACAAAATTCGTTGCTATAAAAGAATACAGCAAAAAAAAAAATAGGGTTAAATTAAAATAGTATCCTGAAAATGTCTCCACCAAAAATTACTATTACCTCAAAATCAATATCGGATACAATAGCATTTATTAAAACATTGCGCAATGCATCAATAAACTCTAAAGTTGCATTCATATTCCAATGTTTACCAATTGGTTCAATGTCATCCAAACAAGCGCGTATAGCATAAGCTGGAATTTTAGCAAACATTTGATGTAGATACATAATATCCATGATGTCTACCTTGTATACAGTGCCATAATCGACAAAGAATACCTAATTAAATTTAAAAATAAAATAGTTCATATTAATTAAAAAATGTTTCTTCAATTGCGTTCGTCAAGCAGTTAAGTTACATACCTTTGCCTTGTTTTGATTATCGAGAACGCTAATAATTTCACCACGATGCCATTCATGTTCAAATATTGCAGCACAGCACAACCCAGGCTTTATTAAAATATCAGGAATTTTGTAAAGAGATTTGTTTTCCAATGGCTTGTAAAATTGCGATAGATTATCTTGAAGTTGTTGAAGTGTCATGGCATTTGAATCTGGATGATATAGCCAAATTTGAAATGGACTATAAACCTATGAAATAAAGCAGGAAAAAAATAATGAAAATCATAAATATTTATTTGCAATTTTAAGCTACATACCTCAGTTATGTATACATTGATATATGCAGACGATAGCATCTTTTCTGTTAACGTTGCGTACGGAATTGTTTTACCAAAACCCATAAATTCTTTTGGTATAAGCTGCATAAATATGCATTCGACCTAAACAAAACAAAATAAAAAGTTTAATATTAATTTTTTAAACTCAAATTAAAATATTCAAAATAAATTCCATTGAAAGGCAACCTCACTATGTACATGTTTTACTTACATTAACGTAATTTGGTACAGCTTCCTCATTTCGATCAACTCTAGAAGCATAAACTGATGATGAACCGATTTTCTTCGAAGCGATTTCAAGTTGGTTAAAAAGTGTTGTGATGCTGTCTTCATTTTCCAATTTTGTTAAGACAAGAGAAGTATCTGCATCATTGACGATTTCATTATTTTGATCAGCGTAATTAAAAGTTCTAACAGCACTCCTGTGTGCCAACTCTTGTGTTGTGTCTTTGGGCATAGTTGCGTTATCATCAACATCATCATCTGCAGTCCCAAAAACAGTTGAGTTACTATTATTCCAAGTTTCTTTAATGGTAAAATCAGCGGCCGCGTCGGCGTCCATTTTGCAGTATTTGTTGATGAAATTTGCAGCGGTTCTGTTAATTTCGGGTGGCGTATCTAATTTTTCATCGACAGGAATAGGCGTATCCCAGCTTTCTTCAATGCTAAAATCAAAGGGGTTTTCCGCCACTTTAGTCTTTACACAATTTTGGCGAAAATCGTTTTTTGTGTGTTTTTTGTAATAATGCAATCTGGCCGTTGTTGTTATTGTTTTTGTTCTTTTAGTTTCTATTATGCGCGAACTCTTAACAGTTGCGCTGCACTCGTTAATGGTGTTTCCAAATTGTTTGTACTTTTTCTTTTTGGTGGCCTTTGTTTTTGTACCATTTCGGAAACATGTTTGATTTTATCGTTTACAATCGCAAAGACGCGTGCATTTTTGCCAAAAGCGTCAACCTGCAAATTAGTTAATTTTTGTTTTTAGAAAACGCAAAAGTACAAAAAACAAAAATGTATTCAATTAATAATAACTACTCACATGTAAGGTATCTGTCAAAGAACGCACAAACTGTTCCAAGGATTCAAAGCCATAATTTACAAATGGAATTTCTTCACCTTCGATGCTTATGAAACCATTATTTAGCTCCTGAATTGTTAAACTTTTCTTTGATGATATTATAATTGACTTCAAAATGCTTTTTAAATCGTTTATATTTGCATCCATTTTAGTTTGCACTAATTGAAACTAGCGCCTCCTCGTGTAAATGACGCAAACAAAAAAAAAAAAAAAAAAAAAACAAGAAAGTTTTGTTGCTGCCTTGCAGATTATCACAAAAACAACAACAAAAACAGAAAGCGCTGCTGCAGCTTACATGTGGAATTGCCAACATTAAATCAATTTGAATTTTGTAACGAATAAGCGTTAGGGATGTAACTATTCTCAACATAACATCGATATTTACAGTGGGTTTTACAGCACTCAAATTTCGTTGGTATTACCCAAATTGGTTTCATTGGGTCTATCCTAGACATAATTTTTATTAAATTTAGAGCTCCAAATTTTTGGAATAGGTTTGTTTGAGGGGTACCCGTTAAAATGGAGCTAGGGTAAAAAATAACCTATTGACGTGTATACAGAGTCTAAGTTTCGAAAATTGTGGCTCTATATAAAAATAATTTCATCGAAAACTAAGTTATTTCAACAAATAATAGTTTCGAGTTTTTGACGTTCCAAGCGGTTTTGATTTTTTGAATCATGCGGTTATAACCGCATATGTATGTGTTACACATCTCTATGAATAGTAGGCTTTTCGAAACGGTTACAATAAGAAAAGACGAAAAGTTCAAAGATATAGAAGCACAGTCGTTTTGCGCGCGACTGGCCAAGCGGTCTTTTGTTTACATTCGTTCCGTCACGGTTGCCTTCAGTGATTTTCCATTATCCACGTGGAGTGTGTGTTTACTTACTGAAAGAATACGGACGCTACTATTAATTATTTTACGTGGCCGAACGCTGCAACGCATTTCATGTGAGTTCGATTATTATTGAATGCGTTTTTCTTGCAATAAAAAATATAAAAAAAAAGAAAAATTTTTATAAAAATATTTTATTATTATATTTAGTTATTGTCCTTTCGTTTCGTTTCGTTTTGTTTAAATTTTGTAAAAGATTACTTACCACGCGGCACATTGAATTTTATTTATGTATGCTCTGTCTGTCTGTCTGGATCTGTAATTATCCGTGCCAAAAAAGATTTACATGAAATAAAAATGTTTAAAAATAAAATCCACGTTTTTTTTTTTTTTTTTTAACTTTAATTCCAAACTTTATTTTTTTCCATACAGGAACTGGTTTTTTTACTGCGTCGCTTAGTCGATGTACTTTGCTTTTGTAAATTCTTTTTTTTTTATATTATTATATATTTACATATTTGTTTAAACGAGTGTTGCACTTTTTGATAAGGGCACCTTTAATGGCGTATTTCAATCAATTTAAACGGGCGGCAAAATTTATTTTTATTTAATTAAAATCATTGTGCCGGCTTTACACAGATGCATGTACAACGTACGACGTATGTTTATAAGTACGTGCGTACATACTTGTGTGTATGTACATATGTATGTACATATTTATTTGTGAACCTCTAATATTAATTTGGCATGTTTAGGGTATAAATATGTATTATTACCCTACGCACATTGTTTATTTATAAAAAAAATAAAATATGAAAATACTTTGATTTAATGAAACTTAAAGCTTTCATATACTCGTACATAAATACAGACATATGTGAGTCATATAATGCTTTAAAAAGCTTACATATGTAATAAACCCATAAATACATACATACAAACACATATGATCATCAGTGGCGTATATATACATATATTGCTTGGAGGTGGGGGAGCATTGATCTGTTCAGAAACGAATTTGTACGCTATTTTAGCGTTTATTCTATGTTTAGAAGCATACGCATTCATTTTAAAGTTAAAATACATAAAAATATACTAGAAAGTTAAATAATGTGGGCTACTATAAACCCTATACAAAAACTAAGCGCCTAATTTAAAAAAAAAAAAAATAAATAAAATTATTAAACTGATATTAGACACTTAAGCTTCTGACCCCAACAGCATACATTTTAAATGGTGAAACTTTTTGGTCGGAGCAAAAGTTTTTTGACAGACAGACGGACGGATATAGTTGAATCGGTTAAAATCGTGACGTAATGCTCATGATCTTTAAAAATAATGCGAAAATCATTCAGACATCTAGTTCAAAAATTTACTATCTATGCCTATTATTTCTCAAGGTTTCAAAGAGTTCGAAACACCTCTTGCAGATTGCTTATTTGCTGACGTAGCCTTAGCTATAGCATACCATATTTATTATTTCTAAATAAATTTCGTTTAAAACTCAGTCCAAACATTTCCTTGTAGTTTCCATAAAAAATTTTGTGCGTCTGTTCGTAAGGGAAGAGTATAAGCATTTCGACTTCTTCCATACATGTATAAATTTTATCATGTGTATGTAAGTATGTATGCAAGCAATGCCGACATAAACAAAAAACATTCATACAAATACATATGTACATATAAAGAGAGAATTTAAGAAAGAAGCCGACACAAGAGCAAAGTGATAATAAAAAAACAATAAGTAAAAAAACAATATGTATAAAAAAAGAGAATGAATGCAAAACCGATTAAATTAAGTTTCTGTTTTTGTTTTGATTTAGAAATTTATTCTTATTTGTTTTTTTTTTTGTTTATTATCTTCCCATGCATTTTTTTTGTTTGTTTTATAAACAAAATTTTGTTAGCAGCAATAAAAACAAAAACAACGAAAAAAAAAAAAAACAAAACAAAAAAAATTTCCGTAAAATGGCAAAAATCGACTGTTATCTGTTGCTAGAGGATGGAACGGTTATGGAGGGTCAAGCGTTTGGCGCTCGTAATGCGGTCGATGGTGAGGTTGTCTTCCAAACAGGCATGGTTGGCTATACTGAATCGATGACCGATCGTTCATATCGCGATCAGATACTTGTGCTCACGTATCCATTAATTGGTAACTATGGCATTCCAAGCGAAAAAGAATTAGAAGCTGGCTCTGACTTACCACAACATTTCGAATGGTTTGATGGTATTACGGTAGCAGCGTTGGTTGTTGGTGAGATTTGTGCGCAGCCGTCACATTGGCGTGCAACGCAGACGCTCTCCGAATGGATGGAGCAACGCTCAGTGCCGGGTATTAGTGGCATTGATACGCGTGCGCTGACAAAGAAAATACGCGAAAATGGCTCAATACTTGGTCGCATTGTATATGAACGACCAAAAAGTACAGTGTTGAATTTTAAAGATCCGAATTTACGCAATTTAGTTGCTGAATGTTCGATACAACAGCCGCTGACGTACAATGCTAGTGGTGCCCCACGTATATGCGTTATGGATTGCGGTCTGAAGCTTAATCAGCTTAAATGCTTTTTGAAACGCGGTGCTCGCGTTGATGTTGTGCCATGGAATCATAAGCTTAATGAAGATGAATTTGATGGATTGTTCATTAGTAATGGACCTGGTGATCCGTCGCATTGCAAGGAAACGGTTGAACAAATCAAACGTGTGCTGCAGAATGGTCGTAAGCCTATTTTTGGCATTTGTTTGGGTCATCAACTGTTGGCCACTGCCATCGGTTGCAAGACGTTTAAGATGAAGTACGGAAATCGCGGACACAATTTGCCGTGCGTGCATTCGGAGACAGGTCGTTGTTTTATGACATCACAGAATCATGGTTTTGCGGTTGATACTGCAACGCTTGCGTCTGATTGGGAGCCGCTTTTTACCAATGCCAACGACGGTACTAATGAGGGTAAGTGTTTTCAACTTCGGAAGCGTTTCATTGAAGTTCATTTTAGCCATCATACCGAAACTTATTATTTTCTGTTTGCTTTTGTTTTTAGGCATTGTACACAAGGAGAAGCCATATTTTTCGGTACAATTTCATCCGGAACATACTGCTGGTCCTGAGGATTTGGAGTGTTTGTTTGATGTGTTTTTGGATGTAGTCACTAAGAGAGACAAAGTTTTGCGACAGCTGATTACTAGCCGTTTGCAATACACGCCAAAGGAGAATACAATTCCGGAGCAACGTCCGCGTAAAGTGCTCATACTCGGCTCTGGTGGTTTATCTATCGGTCAGGCAGGAGAATTTGATTATTCCGGATCACAAGCCATTAAAGCTATGAAGGAAGAAAAAATACAGACAGTGCTTATCAATCCGAATATTGCAACAGTGCAAACCTCAAAGGGACTTGCAGACAAGTGTTATTTTTTGCCTCTGACACCAGAATACGTTGAGCAAGTTATCAAGGCGGAGCGTCCGAATGGTGTCTTGCTTACATTTGGCGGCCAGACGGCGCTAAACTGCGGTGTAGAGCTTGATCGTGCTGGAGTATTTGCCAAATATAATGTCAAAATTCTAGGCACACCAATACAGTCAATTATTGAAACAGAGGATCGTAAGATCTTTGCCGATCGTGTAGGCGAGATTGGTGAAAAAGTAGCGCCTTCGGAGGCTGTCTACTCTGTAGCCGAAGCATTGGAAGCAGCTAAACGTTTAGGCTATCCAGTCATGGCCAGAGCAGCATTTTCACTGGGTGGGCTTGGCTCCGGCTTTGCCGATAACGAAACTGAACTAGAGGCACTAGCGCATCAGGCACTCTCGCACTCGAGCCAACTAATTATCGATAAATCACTTAAAGGCTGGAAAGAGGTTGAGTATGAGGTTGTGCGCGATGCATTCGATAATTGCATTACCGTTTGCAATATGGAAAATCTGGATCCATTGGGCATACACACAGGCGAGAGTATTGTAGTGGCGCCATCGCAAACACTATCAAATCGTGAATATAATATGCTGCGCTCAACCGCGCTTCGCGTGATACGCCATTTTGGCATTGTGGGCGAATGCAATATACAATACGCACTGAATCCCTTCTCAGAGGAGTATTATATAATCGAAGTGAATGCACGTCTTTCGCGAAGTTCTGCACTAGCTAGCAAGGCAACAGGATATCCGTTAGCCTACGTTGCGGCTAAGCTTTCGTTAGGTGTGCCGCTACCTAGCATTAAAAACTCCGTGACTGGCGTTACGACAGCGTGTTTCGAACCAAGTCTGGATTATTGTGTTGTCAAAATACCTCGCTGGGATTTGTCGAAATTTGTACGCGTCAGTAAAAACATTGGCAGCTCAATGAAGAGTGTCGGCGAGGTAATGGCAATTGGACGAAATTTCGAAGAAGCCTTCCAAAAGGCACTGCGCATGGTTGATGGAAACGTAAACGGCTTTGATCCACACGTGGAACAAGTTGATAAGGAGCTTCTAAGTGTGCCAACCGATAAACGACCATTTGTACTCGCCGCTGCGCTCAAGGCAAAGATTTGCATTGATGAACTGCATGAATTGACCAAGATCGATAAATGGTTCTTAAACAAAATGCAAAATATCATCTCATTTTACGATGTACTCGAGGAACAAGCTGGAGTCGATTTAAGCGCTGAGCTTATGTTGAAAGCAAAGCGCATGGGTTTTGCTGACAAACAGATTGCCATGGCAACCAAGAGTACAGAAATCGCTGTGCGTAATCTTCGACAGGAGTTGGGCATAAAACCATTTGTCAAACAAATCGATACAGTAGCCGGTGAGTGGCCAGCGTCTACAAATTATCTCTATCTAACCTATAATGCCACCGAGCACGACTTGGATTTCCCCGGTGGACACATAATTGTAGTCGGTTCGGGTGTTTATCGCATTGGTTCATCGGTTGAGTTTGACTGGTGCGCTGTCGGTTGCTTGCGTGAATTAAGAAATTTGAATAAGTCAACAATTATGATAAACTACAATCCAGAAACGGTTTCCACCGATTATGATATGTGTGATCGTCTCTATTTTGAGGAGATTTCGTTTGAAGTTGTCATGGATGTGTACGAACTTGAATTGTCAGAGGGCATAATACTATCCATGGGTGGACAGTTGCCAAATAACATTGCAATGGACTTACATCGTCAGCAGGCAAAGGTGCTGGGTACCTCGCCTGAATCGATTGATAGCGCCGAAAATCGTTTTAAGTTCTCGCGTATGCTTGATCGTAAAGGCATATTGCAGCCACGTTGGAAAGAACTTACTAGTCTACAATCGGCGATTGAGTTTTGCGAAGAGGTCGGATATCCGTGTTTGGTGCGACCCTCTTATGTGCTTTCCGGTGCCGCGATGAATGTTGCCTATTCGAATCAAGATTTGGAAACCTATTTAAATGCTGCATCCGAATTGAGCAAAGAGCACCCGGTTGTTATATCAAAATTTTTAACAGAAGCAAAGGAAATCGATGTCGATGCAGTGGCAACTGATGGTGAAATACTGTGTATGGCGGTGTCTGAGCATGTCGAGAACGCTGGCGTACATTCGGGTGACGCTACATTGGTGACGCCGCCGCAAGATTTAAATCCGGAGACTTTGGAAAACATTAAGCGTATTACACGCGATTTAGCTTCTTTGCTTGATGTCACAGGACCCTTCAATATGCAACTCATTGCAAAGAACAATGAACTTAAGGTTATCGAATGTAATGTACGTGTTTCACGTTCATTCCCATTTGTATCGAAGACATTGAATCATGATTTTGTGGCAACTGCAACACGTGCCATTATCGGTATGACCGTTGATCCGGTTGAGGTCTTGCATGGCGTTGGTAAAGTCGGTGTAAAAGTACCACAATTCAGTTTTTCACGTCTTGCCGGCGCAGATGTACAATTAGGCGTCGAAATGGCTTCGACTGGTGAGGTTGCCTGCTTCGGCGATAATCGTTATGAGGCATATCTAAAGGCAATGATGTCAACTGGATTCCAAATACCACAGCGTGCCATTTTACTTTCAATTGGTAGTTTTAAGGTGAGTTTTTCGCAAGTTGTATTCTCTAAAAAAATGAAAAATTTACTCATCAAACAAATATTTCGGTATTATAGCACAAAATGGAACTATTGCCATCTATACGAGATTTAGCCAAAATGGGCTACAAGCTTTATGCATCCATGGGCACTGGTGATTTTTACGCAGAACATGGAGTTAATGTAAGTGCAATTTTGTTATTATTTTTCTATTTTTTTTTTTTTTTTTTTGATTGGAGCAGATACTACAGCAATGTGTTTATGTTTATTCTGTCTCTGTTTGCCTGCATTGGGCATTACACAGTTTTGCTTTTACGATAAGAATGTCTATGTCTATAATCTCATTTAAAAATAGTGTTGGGGAAAAATAGATGTGTACGAAGTCTATTCAAAAAGTACGTTTGTGGACAGAAGAATGCGTACGTACAGACCCAACAAAGCATCGAATATATTCTTGATCGGCATCAAAATTTAAGTCGATAAAGCTCTGTCTGGTCGTCTGAGTAATCTCTGAGACTCGACAGACAACACGACTCGAAAAAATTCTAATATTTAAACTTATGTTTGAATACTTTTTAAACAGAGCTCGTAAATCACTGATAACTAAATTTCCACTCGACACAAATGCGGAAATGCGGTCGCTTAATTCCCGATCGGTTTTATTATGCGAATCTAATTAACAAAGACAAACATTTGACATTTGACTGACTTAATTATAACTGCAATAACTGAATAGTATGTAATCACGATTCGGAAGTCTGATTTAGGGCACCCTTCAGCTTAAGCGTTTGTCGCTTTAAGAGTTCACACAGTTCATTATATTTTTCTTCCGTCGAAAGTGAACTAAGCATTTGTCCCGTGCGTGTTGTTAGCTTTTGTAAAACTCTCGCATCTCCTGTGCTGACAGTTGAAATTTTGTTAAGTAATTTGACTGAGATTGGTGTTGTTTTTGTTGTGGTTGGATGTGGAACGGATGTGTCTGACTGTTCGTTTTCAGCATCAGTTTGAATTGGTGTTGCATCAATTTCTTCGCTATCGTTGTGCTCATTTCCATTTAGCTGCTGCTGCTGTATATGATGCGCCGTCGTCGTCATTGTCGTCGTAGCAACTTCGTTAACTTCCATTATGTTTTCCATAATATTAAGTGACTTTTGCATATCCGACAGTTTAGCTGATCGCTGACTTAATGATGGACTAGCGGCGTTAAGTTGACACTTGGAACTTTGTGATATTACAAATGCTTGCTCTTCGCTAAAGCGACGCGGTAATGCTGGTGGCGTCTCATAATGTGGCATAACCGTTAGCTGCTCTGTTAGTCCGTTATGCAGTGGGATTTTCGCTTCGGCTTTATCCAATTCATGCAGATACTCCTTGGCGTTAAGATCACAGCCCAGTTCACTGTAATATTTACAAAGTCTACGTGCCTGTGCCACATAAAGGCGCGACAGTTTTAGATTATGCATTTCAATGGACTTGTCCAACATACTTTGCAGCTGTGTCAGTAAGAGTTCTAGTAAATTAGTGCGTCGCAGATTTTCAACGCCGGCATTGAGTGGACGTAATTGTGCCATAACACGTGCATGCTTCGCTATGATTAGTTCCATTTCAATTGAATCTATCGAATCGCGACGCCCATCGCGTGCAGCCTGTTCGCGTTGTTGCAGCGCAATGCTTTCACGCAATATTTGTGTACGTTTGCGTAGCTTTCCATTGGTGCGCACTTGATGCTGTTGCATGCCCAGTAAACCGTTTGCTGGTGTGCATACATCTAGCTGCAGCTTACTTTGACTTTGAATATTTTGTTCCTTCGTCGACATGGTTCGCTGTGCTTTCTGCTTCTGTATTTTATCAGTCGAGCTCTGATCCTGCTCACAAGACTCCTCCTGTTCTAACTCGAGTAAGTTGCGTGATTTCTTGGCATTTTTGCGCAGCTTGAGCAAATCATTTTCCACAATATGCTCCAGTAGCTTTCTATAGTTAAGCTTTGGAAAGAAATCAGCTGCATGTTCCAAATTTCGTAAGGTGACCATAAGGTGCATTAGCGGATATTCAGCTATATCAGCCATAATGGAATAGAGTGCAATAAGCGATTCTTCTGGTATATGCTCGAAGAGATTACGCTCTTCAATGAAATAGTCCGGTATATGTTTTTTACTCAGGCGCAACATAAACGAACGTATGAAACGTAACAGCACATCGCCTAAAAACTCTTCCGGCCAGGCGCAGTAATCACGTTCACACTCCCAAAACAAATGCGCACGTAGATGTTCTACGGCAAACATGAGCGTCTTACGCTTCTCATGCGTTTCAACAAATGTCTTAATCAATGCCTTTGCCAGCATAAATACTTTTACTTGTGTGCTGGTTAAATGTTGCTCCAAATAACGTTCTGCTTTGGGAAAAACAATGCGCCATTCGAGTTCACGAAATGGATTACGTTTACGTTTTGGTGCATAACCCATTGGAACAACATGATATCCACAGGCTTCGATGCGTTTGATCATGTTGCGCGTTGGCCACTGAACTTGTTGTCCGGTCTGTGCATCGATGGACACGGGACGTTCGCGTATGCGAAATTGAAAAGCACAATCCGGCCAGCTGTGCGCCACGTGTACGGCGGGTATAATTTCATATTCAGAAGTGTAAATCGAACAACCACAAAATGTACCCGTATCCAGTTCCGACAGCGGAATTTGCAGTTGTGCCGCAAGTTTCTGACGCAATAAATCGGCAAAGTAGCGCATAAATTCCTTCGAATTGAGATAGCTTTGCTGCAGTTGAGTCATGCGTAACTCTTGTGCGACACGCAATTCACTTGAAGTGCGTTCTGGTTGCACGTTTTCCACTGCCACTCTGCTGAAGTGCAAAGTTGTAGCTGTATCGTGTTGTTGTTGTTCTTCTTCTAGTTTTATCACTGTATCGGCTTCCTCATCATCGTCCACTTCGTTATCATCATCATCATCCTCCTCTCCATCATCATCCTCATATTCTTGTTCATCGTCATCAGACTCTTCTAGCCAAGGCTCAACGAAGTTTGACAAAAGCGATACGCACAGTTCCGGTAGCACTTTATTTTCCAGCAAACTACGCTCCTTTTGGTTGAGCATTTTTAATTCCATCATTGGTCGATGACTATTCAGACGCTCAATATATACATAGTCATCATAATTACTACCATCATTGGCAAGTTTTATGCCATTGACAAGGTTTCCGTTCGCGCTGTTGCTATATCCACTGAAGCTGCTGCTGTATCCCGAGCTACCATCCGTATACAATGGCTCATCGCATGCTGCAGCGCTAGTGTTAGCAGCGCTAATGCTGCGACGCATGCGTGCAGCATCTTCGCGAAACTTTAGTCGTACATAACCTTTCCATTTGGTTTCACGCATCATTTCGATATATTCCTGTTTGCATGGCGTTGTCCGATAATAATCCGTTTCCATTAAAACTTTACACAACGGCGCTATTGAGTCATAGTTGGCATCATGCGGACGTGCTATATCGATATTCTCGAATACAACGTACATAATTTGTGTTTGCAATGGACATGAGTACGTTTTTTCCGGGCCGTGTCTGAAATATGGAATTTATGAATTAGAGTTAAGATGCACTTCACTTCATTTACACTTACACTGGTTTGTATTTTATGCGCCGGGCGACTGCTACATCGAGCGGATTAACAAATAGTATAGACTGTTCTGTAAGATTCTGATTGTAGGCATTTTCCTTGGCCAACAGTTCATGATGTATGCTGGCAATTTCGCTGGAATTAGAAAATTTACAAACGTTTTTTTTTTTTTATTCCTAAACTTTTTTTGATGCAGAATTACCTTTCGAAATGTCCTAGAAATTGTGTCGCTAGCATAATTTGATTTATAAGAAAATTATGCAATTCATTATCTAGCTGCATGCGTGTATTTTTCTCCACTTTTAATTGATAGTCCTCCAGTTGCTTCCTCTGTTGTAGATATTGCGCGGCACCAGCAAACGCAGCAGCAGCATTTGGCCTTTGAGTGTCTAAAATTTTGTCCTCAGTCGAGTGTGCACTGGAGCCACTAGAGTATTCTGAGCGATTACTTTTAGTATGCCTGCTGCCAACACCACCACCACACCACCACCACCACTACCACCACCACCATTGCTACTGCTGCGACCAGAAATGTTGCTACTCAGCCGTTTCGGTGGTTTATGTTGCTTTTTGCTTTGCAATTTGGCAATTTGTCGTTGTCGCTTTTGCTCATTCAGGCGTCGACGCTGTTCACGTTTCGCTTCGTTTAATTGCAGCTCCTGCAAAGGATTTGTTGGTGTCTCCACAAGTTTTGAACGTGAGCAACCCATTGTTTTTTTTTTTTTCTTTTTCCTGGTTTCTTTCTGATTTAATGTTTAAATGTGCTGAGCTGCGCGTTGCTACGTGCCCGAAGCACTTTGCCTTTCGTACTGTGCTGCAAAATGATAGCTTATGTCTTTGTTGTTGTTGTTGTTTAGATCTTTCATATCAATGTGTGATCGTTGTCTTTGTTTTTGATGTTTCCTGTAGATACTTATTGAATTGTTGTTTTTTTTTTAGGTTTTGATAACAAAATTCTTTTGATAAAATTATTAAATAAATTGTCTCGCTTTTGGGCCCACCAACTCATCATTTAATTACTTATTACGTTTAAATGTATATTTAGATTTTTTTAATTTAATAAAAAAAAAAAAATGTTCCATACAAGAACTAGCAATTAGTACCGGAGTTTTTGTAAAAGACTTTAATACAATATTGTACACAGTGAGTACAAGTGAATGTGTGCTGCGTACAGTAGTCACTCATTACAATTCTCTACATTATCCAGTATTAAATTTGTTCGCAAAAGCTTGCAATCAACTTATACATTTTGTGCGCCTAATTACGCTGTTGTACTGTAAAATAAAAACGATCTAAAGTTTGACGTAGAGTTTCCGGACGCTTTTCCGTTTGTTGCGTTCAGTCAAACCGCACCCATATCGACTAAAATAAATATTAGCAATGCACTTTAGTTGTCTTTTCCGTTAAACTTGGCTTTATTACATATTTGGATTGTGTATATGTGATGTACCTAGTTTAATTTATTTATAGAACTGGCGTACGAACATGAATTCTACATTGTCGATCGATTGTCGATATTTGTGCTAGATAAGATTGATATCACTAAAATAAAAAAATGTGAAAAGATTCTTCGAAATGTATACAGAATGTATAATATATACATATATGATTATGATATGTATTTTTCGCTGTAAGAAAATCTGTCGGAATTATGTGTGAATGGAGTTATTAAAAATATTATTTGTCTATTTCTTGCAGGTTGAGTCAGTGCAGTGGACTTTTGATAAGACTTTATCCGATGATGATGTTAACGGCGAACTTTGTCATTTGGCCGAATTTCTGGCAAACAAGGAATTTGATATGGTTATTAATTTGCCAATGCGCGGCGGTGGTGCTAGAAGGTATTTTAAATTTTTCATCAAAAAATATTTCAAATCATATACATTTTTTTACGTTTACGTTTTTTAAGAGTCTCATCATTCATGACACATGGTTATCGTACACGACGCTTAGCTGTCGATTACTCCATACCGCTGGTTACGGATGTAAAATGCACAAAGCTGCTAGTAGAATCTATGCGTAGAACTGGCGCCGGACGCAGTCCAGCAATGAAAACTCATACGGATTGTATGACATCGCGTCGCATGGTTACTTTGCCAGGCTTCATTGATGTTCATGTGCATTTGCGTGAGCCAGGCGGTACGCATAAGGAAGATTTTGCCAGCGGCACTGCGGCTGCGTTGGCAGGTGGTGTCACAATGGTTTGTGCCATGCCAAATACAAATCCAGCGATTGTTGATCGTGAACAGTTTACACTGTTTCAAGAGTTGGCCAAGGCTGGAGCACGTTGCGATTATGCTTTGTATGTGGGCGCCACGGATACCAATTGGTCACATATACATGAATTGGCAACACAGGCAGCTGGCTTGAAGATGTATTTGAATGATACCTTTAGTACATTGAAAATGACGAATATGACCGTTTGGGAGAAACATATACAGAATTGGCCAAAACGTGCACCAATTGTTTGCCATGCAGAGCAACAGACAATGGGCGCAGTGATACTGTTAGCGCATTTGCTCGATCATCCGGTGCACATTTGTCATGTTGCACGCAAGGAGGAAATCATGATTATACGTGCCGCCAAAGAGAAAGGCATGCGTGTGACGTGTGAGGTTTGTCCGCATCATTTGTTCCTTTCGACAAAGGATGTGCCACGCATAGGCGAAGGGCGCGCAGAAGTCCGTCCGGTTATTTGTTCACAGGACGACCAGGATGCACTGTGGGAAAATATGGATATTATAGATGTTTTTGCAACCGACCATGCGCCGCATACGGTGGCAGAGAAGAATTCAGAAAAACCACCGCCGGGTTATCCCGGGTTGGAAACTGTGCTACCACTACTGTTGCAAGCTGTCGAAGATGGACGCCTTACGTTGGATGATATTAAAGCGAAGTTTTATCGCAATCCAAAACGCATTTTCAGCTTACCAGAGCAAGTTAATACCTACGTTGAAGTCGATTTGGATGAGGAATATATCATTTCGGGCAAAGATATGCATTCAAAATCTAAATGGACACCATTTGAAGGGCAAAAGGTCAAAGGCAAAGTGCATCGTGTGGTGTTGCGTGGTGAGGTGGTTTTCATTGATGGCGCTGTCCTAGTACAACCGGGCTTCGGGCAAAATGTGCGCTCGTCGCAATATATTGCACAAGCACAATTGTCTCAGCAACAGTTAACCGATTCACAAGATCTAAGAGCTGCAACAACAACAACAACATTAGATACAAGTCAAGATCGCAGTATAGAGCTCGGCAGCGACATAACAACAAATGATGTCTTTGCCAAATTACTGACAGAGCCACCAGCAATATTTAAGGGTTCAAGTACGGTACACTTTGCAGAGGATTCACATTTCTTGCGTCCCATATCACCATTGCCGCGCATACGTTGCGATTCGACTGGCAATACAACGCTTAAGGAACTTCTGCAGAAAACAGGTGCACCCTTGAGTCCGGTGGCACATTCACTTATCGGCAAACATGTGCTCACGGTAGATATGTTCACTAAGGAACATCTAAATGACATCTTCAATCTGGCACAAATACTAAAGAGTCGCGTACAAAAAGATAGAAATGTTGATGATCTACTTAAGGGCAAAATTATGGCATCCATATTCTACGAAGTGAGTACACGGACTTCTTGCAGCTTTGCTGCCGCTATGCAACGCTTAGGTGGACGCGTTATTTACATGGACGAGACAAGTTCATCGGTAAAGAAGGGCGAAACTTTAGAAGACAGCATTTCAGTAATGGCAGGCTATGCAGATGTGTTAGTGTTACGCCATCCAGAACCAGGCGCTGTCAGTGTAAGTATCCAAACAGTATCCAAATTGAACAAAAATATGATATCGATGATATTTATTTGAAATTAATTTTTAATTTATAGCGCGCAGCAACACATTCACGAAAACCCGTGATCAATGCGGGCGATGGCATTGGTGAGCATCCATCACAAGCGCTACTCGACGTTTTTACTATACGTGAAGAGATCGGTACTGTAAATGGTTTAACTATAACCATGGTTGGCGATCTAAAGAATGGACGTACAGTTCATTCGTTAGCAAAATTATTAACGCTCTACAATGTAACATTGCAATATGTCTGTCCGGATGGTCTAAGCATGCCCGAAAGCATTGTACGTTATCTGACAATGAAGGGCATTAATCAAAAGCATTTCAAGAGTATCGAAGATGCATTGCCCACCACTGATGTGCTCTATATGACACGCATACAACGTGAACGATTCCATAGCGAGGAAGAATATCAGCGCGTAAGTTTTTCTATTGAAAATAAAACAAAAAAACCAATGTACTATTTTTTAATTTTCTTTCTCATTTTTTTTTTTTTTTTTTTGTAAATAGTCCTGTGGACAATTTATTGTAACACCGAAACTAATGACACGTGCACATCGTCGTATGATTGTTATGCATCCCTTGCCACGCATTTTTGAAATCAGCAAAGAATTTGATTCTGATCCGCGTGCTGCTTATTTCCGTCAAGCCGAGTATGGCATGTATGTACGCATGGCGCTGCTGGCAATGGTCATTGGCGGTCGCAGTTAGAAATGTGTTGTGGAGTGGCTATTGATTTTTTTCTATATTCTACTTTTATATTAGAATTATATGATATATATTCCTACACAATATTTTTTATAATTTGATAGATTTTATTTTTGTCGTTGTAAGAAATTTGAATGCATTTTGTAAAGATTTCATTCATTTGGAGGACGCCTTCAAATATAAAACTATTCCATATGTGATAAGATTTTATAATTGTATACACAAATCTAAAATGAATAAAAAAAAGACATTTTTGAATTATTTTTTGATAAAAAATATAATGCATATTTAATTTATTTGTTTCTATAACTAAATCAGTCTTTTTATTTGATTATTATAATGTTATTATTTATTTTGTTGTTGTTTGTTAACTTCTGCGCTTTCAGTAGCGTTCCACCTGTATATATGTTTCACGGGTTTGTCCTTCTGCTGCAACCGCATTTTGCCAATTGTGTTGACGTTTTTTGCCGCGCATTGTATCTGTCAGATGCAAATCGCTGTCATCTATAAATGCCGCATTCAAATTGCCTGCAAAACGACTGCCTGCCTGTAGATCTTTAAATGTTGTTGTTGTTGGCATTATAAGCGATATATCTGTTGCTGTTGTTGTCATTGGATCATCGTTGCCATTGCTATTAGGGGAATCACTGCGCTGCTCTAGTTCACGATTACCCGTTGCAACGGATAATGTGCGTCTTAAGGAATTATGCTTTTGCTGTAAACTGTAAAAGAAAAAAAGTGGTTTCGATAATTAATTTTTGTTTTTCCAAATCTTAGCCAAATTGATGTTTACCTTTTATTAATATTCCGCTTGCGACATGTCACCATAGACACAACGATTGCAAGTATAACGATTGCAGCTAATAAACCAGATAGACCAGCAACCATGGTCATCAGCTCATGTGGTTCCCCATCTGAAGTGACTTTGGTAACTGCAAATAGAAAACATTTTTTTTTTAAGATAAATGCTGCTGCGTTAGTTTTATTATGCTTCAATTGAGTGTGTGCGCATGCGTTAAGCGGACCATAAATGGTTTACGTTACGCATTTAAGTCAGACAAGTTGTCTAGCAATGACGTTGCGTTGCCAATGGCAGCACATCGACACTCGAGTTCTGTTTATTCATTTTTCACTTTCCCACTTGTGTGTGGCGGCGCGTTTATGATTCATGATGACCCCGAATGCGTTCATTAACAATTTAGACGATCGGTCGATCGGTCAGTCAGCTAAACAGTGAATGTACGTTTTGAACTTAAACTTGACTTGTACGACATTTATATTAGATTTCAATATTTTTTTTTTTTTTTTTTTGGTTTTTAATAGCAAAAGTAGGTGTTATGTATCAATTTTTTTTATGGTTTAGCTTTGCAACGAAAAATTTGAATCGAAAATTTGAAACTTGTTGCTTAGATACAATTGGTTGCAGACAGACAGACGAACATAGCTAAATTTAGGGAAAGCATGATGCAATTAGACAAGGTGATGTATTCGTATTCTTTTTTTTTTTTCTCTCTTTTGACTGTTTAAATTTCGCTCTTGTTTTTTTTAAATGCTCTCAGCTTTCTTTTAGCTGATTTGACAATGTAAACAGACGGAGAGTAAGAGTACAGCACCTCGTCTAGTTGCATTCGAAATTTTTGTTTGAAGAGGAAACTCGTATATAGACTATAATACTTGTATCCCTTGTATCGTATAGACGTGAACTTGAAACTGATTATTTTTCTAAAAACGCCTCCGAACAGCCTTAGGTGTGACAAAAAAAATTTAAAAAATTTCGTAACTTTTTTTTTTTCGAAAATGAAGAAAACAGATGATCAGTTTGGTGCATAACTGCTTTGTTGTTATGTCGTATATATTTACAATATGATTAATTTCGATTGTTTTTCTGATTAAGACAAAACAAATCTGTTGCTGATGCGTGTATATTTATATAGATTTGTCAAAAGCAGACAACAGACAGCAGAGCAGCCCACAATGATCAATGTTAATGTACGATTTATTTGCTGTCCGTCCGTCCGTCCGCTCGCTTGTTCTGTGTCCATCATCAATGTTAAACTCATAACTCATTTACAAGTACATATACTATACTATATACTCTATACAATGCTTTTTTGTAATTGTTTTATATTATAAGCAAATCAATTTATTTTTGTACTTTCTCAATAATTGTCTGCGATGCGAAAAAAATAAAAATTTTTTTTTGTAATCAAAACTAGTTTTTTTTTTCTAAACTTCCGCTGGCGTTCAATTTTGTTCCTGGCGTCAATCAATTGCAATATTGGATATATTTAGTTCCTTTTATTCGAAAGTAAATGTTTTCACTTTCAGACAACACAGACAGACGGTCGGACAGCTTGTTATGTGGAGTAAAATTTTATTCGTTGAAAATTAAATTGCGTTTTGCATTTTGCGTTCTGAGAGTTTTACTTTCTATCAATCTATCTATCTTTGCATTGTGTGACAACGAGAGCGGTGTTACAAGTAAGCGGCCTTGGCATATTAAACAAAAAAAAAAAAAAAAATATTCCATAGTCTCAGTCTCAGTCACATCACGCATTCATACATTTTCCGATTATTCCATGGATTTTATGGACTTTGAACGACATCTTTTGAATGAACCTGAACGTTCGGCATCATTTGTGCGGGTACAATACGTTTAAAACGGAATTGAGTTAACCATTTCACCATAAATCAAGAAAAGAAATGATGCATCATGTATAGTATTTATTGCGTATTTCATTCTTTCTTTGGTTTATATTCAAATTACAAATTAATATTTTTGTATTAAATTTATGAATGTAATTCGCTTTGGAATGGCTCAATTGCTCAACACTTTTTTAGAAAATTCGTAAAAAGTCTATAACTTCTTAATATACTCTCGCAAAATGTTTTATTTATTTCGTCAAAAAAAAAAAAAAAAATTGTATTAGAAGTCTTTGGACAGCGCATGGCGAAAAACAAGTTCGTTCGTTTGAGCAATCATAGCATCAATTCGATGATCCGCATTATCCGTCGTCTAGCTTTCATGCGTGTCTTTTCGAATATCAAATCAAATAAAATAATAAATTGCAAGTTCAACGTTTTAAATACGCCGGAAGTAGCAATTGATATATTTAAATTGATATTTATTTATTTATTTTCTTCACGCCCGAAATGTAAATAGCAATTCTTGACTCGTCTCGTCTAGTCTTGTTTTCAAAGAAATCACTTTACTTATTTATTTATTATTTTTTTATTTTTTTAATTTTTGCTGTGGTCTCGTCTCTTCTCTTCTCCTTTCGTTTCGTTTTATTGACAAATTAATGACAAGAAACAATTAGATTGGAATTTATATTGCAATAATTTAACATAATAAGTATCTAAATAAATGAATAGAATGAGTCAATGAATGAATATATTCAAATTGCTTTGATTCGATTCGATTCGATTTGATTTAATTTATTCATTCTAATTGCAAACAAATTGTTGTGAGTTTTTTTTATTGAAAACATTTTGATTTTATTTTTAGAAAAAAAAGCTATTTTGTTTGTTTTTAAAAATAGAATTATAAAAAAAAAAATTTTTGTAATTTTTATGTTACATCACATTCAAGGGTGTCACACAAAATCTCTTTGGGTTGGCTTCAAATCGCTCATGTTTTTACTGGAGATTTGGTAAAAAAAAAGTGAAAAGTGAGTAATTCTTTTAAATGAATTTGTATAAATGTGTTCGGCTATAAATTTTGGTGAGAGTCAATTTTTTTTTTTTGAAATCTCTAGAAAAAATAGTAAGAGTTGTGAAAACCAACCAAAAAAAAAAAAAAAGAAAAGAGTTTGTGTGACACCCCTGATTGTGTTAATTGTTAAAAAGTTATGTATCGACTACCTACGTAATAACTTTAGTTAATTGTTTTGTTGTTGTTGTTGCTTTTATGCAATTAAATTAAATTGTTAGCGAATATTTTTCTTTTTTTTTTTTTTTTTTAGTTTTAGTTTTCACGATCCTAAACTAATTATCAGACCAGATAATTAGATAATAACTACATTTTCAGCTTTTCCATTTCGGCTCATTCATTTATGTTAAGATTTGATTTCAAACTTATTTTGGGAAATCTAAGGAAATCAATGTTAAGTTATATTTTAAGTAGAACCTAGAAGTAGGCTTATTGTAAGCATCATTTGGGTAAATAATTTCTAAAAAAAAAAAAAACAATTAAGATTCCAAAGAAAACAAAAAAAAAAAAATAAAATGAAATCACGTGATTTGTTTGAAAACGCAAAACGCAAAAGTAAGTGAAAATGGGAAGGAACTGTAGGGATATGATATAAACGTAAATATTTAATGTAATGTAATGAATTAATTAAATAATTATAAATCCACTCTCGTCTCGTACTTATTAAACTGTAATGTAAATTGAAGTATGTAATTGAGACAAGTGAATGAAAAATGCATACATTTGTCTAAATATTTACGAACTAGTTTGTTGCTGTTTTAGAGATGTTTTCTTTCTTTCTTTCTGGTTTTTTCTTTTTAATTATTTCCAATTGCGTCTTTTATAAAAAAAAAAAACGTATCTTTGCTGTTGACGCAGATACTTTATACTTACTTGAATCCTCGACAATAAAACGTTTTGTGCTTGGTGCTTTTGCGTAGGTTTCCATTTTTTTTGTTTTTTTTTTTTTTTTTTTTTTAGCTTTTCTTATTTATTTTATTTAGACTCGAAGAATAGCTTTTCTAGTTAACAAAAAAAAAAAACAAAAAAAAGAAAAGAAAATAAATAAATAAATAAATAAGATAAAAATAATAATAAATGATTACAATAATATTCATAACTTATATTCAATGAAGCAATACAAAACTTAACAAATACATATTTTGTAATCTTCTGCACTTGTCCGTCTGTCTGTCACTCCGTCCGTCAGTTAGTTAGTTGTGTTATAATCTAACTAACTATTGCTTCATAGTTAGTTAGATAGTTCGAATAGATAGACAGACAGACAGATAGACAGACAGATAGATAGATAGCTAGATATATTTTTTAGTTAAATGCATAGATACACACAATTTATGCATAACAAAACGCTTCAGTTTGCTTAAAGTTGCATCATTCGATTCATTCGATTAATATAATTATTGCAAACAAACATTTCGTTTTCTCTTATCCGATTCACGTTTTACCAATTATAAACAAAACAAAACTAAACAATAAAACAAAGAATTTAAATAATAAAAACTAAAACTAAAAAATCAAAAAAAAAATTAGTTTGAGATACACTAACGGCAACTAACGGCATAGCTCAAAATCAATAATTGAAATGTTATTATAAATATAACAATTTTTGAATAAATTATTTAAATGTAAAATAATACAAAGTATTGTGCAAAAAAAAAAAAAAAATATATACCTATGAATAATATTATAAATAATTTTTAATAATATTAGCAAAAAATATTAGCGAAAAGGCGTTCGCTCGAAATATTGTATCTGCGATAAGCGGCTTTTAATTGGCAAAGTTTAAACTATAAATTAATGCGTACTTTAAATAGATGAGAAGCATAAATATTAATTAATTGAATTTATTTCGAATTAATTAATTGTTTAATAGTTTTTAGGCGTATTTTTTTATACTCGCCACACATGTGTGAAGGGTATATTTAGTTTGTTGTCTGAAAGTTTGTAACGCATTGAAGGAGACGTCCTAGACCCCATAAAGTATATATATTCTTGATCAGTTCGATGAGACGAGTCGATCCAGCTATGTCCGTTTGTCTGCTTGTCTGTTTCCTTAGTTGAAATTTACTTACCGTCCATTTTCGAATTTTTGTATGAAATGGTTATTTTTTAGTAATGTATTGACTCCAAATTGGGTAAAAACACTTTTAATATCATCCAATATCAAATCCAAGGTGCAACGCCCATTTTTTTGGCATGGGCCCCACACAAAGTAATCGATTATTTTCTTTTTTTTTTTTTTTTATATATGTATTTTTAGCTTAAAATTTGATAACAATATTGTGTCTTAACGTGAGTTGTATCAGACCATTGATCCCGTCCCATCCAATCTCGAAGTTCTATTTAAGCTACTGATGATAACACATTAAAAATTAAGAAATACGTGTGACGGGTATTTAAGCTTTGGTTCCACGGAAGATAACGATTTTCTTTCATTTTTTTTTTGTGAATAAATTTAATAAAATCGAAAAAATCTTTTTACGTATTTGATCGGATCTGTTCTAGTTTTTTTTTTTGTCATTTAGTGAAGATGATATCGGGCAAGTGTCCGCATATTTTTACCATTTTTTTGGCATCTTTCATCAAAAATTATTTCGATAATTGTAAACGTTACGTTACGAGCATTACACTTTTACAATTTAACAGGCAGTAGTAGGCGTAGCTGTCCAAATAAACCGAATAAGTTTTTATTTCAAACGTATATTTTTGACAAAAAAAAAAGCATTTCAAAGGGTATTAAGGCTTTGTTTTATTTCAAAATTATACACTTTACTTGCATGCTGGCTTACTAGATTAATAAATCATGAAATCATGACTTTAGCAAATTAAAACCTGTCATCATGAAATGATAACAAAATTTCGTTTGTTTCGCATTGTTGAAAAAAAAAAAAATAAATGTTCGAAAGTTTTAAGACGCGGTAAAAAAAACGGCTCTCGAAAAGAAAGAGAAATAGAATCTATAGATACCTGTTCATTTCCTGCCTAGAAATTGATTCAGAAACACACTGATTTTCTCGGAGATTATAAAACCTAAAAGGACGACACCCTTCATACGAAATTTGAATTTCAATATTGTGTGAAATAACGGATGTATGAGCGCCAGTAGTGTAATAGGGGCGTTTGAAACGTTTTCTTTATTTAAAAACTGAAAAATGGAACTTCCTGGAATTGTATTATGGTATCAGGTATAATAAAAATAATTTATGTCAAATGGAAACGACAAAAAGTCACTCATCACTTATCAAATTGCCCTCGTAAACAGCGCATAAATATGAATTTCTATTATATTTTATTTTCCTTAGAAAGTGAAATATTTTATTTGCTTAAAGAACTATCGGATCGTGGGTAAACTATATCAAACTAATCCATATCCAATTCAATCCAATTGAATCTAGATTTAATTAATTTAAATATTTTAATAATCCGTTGAAAGTTTTATTGTTTATATAAATATTATGCAATAACTATCTAAAGTTGGTTTATACTTGTGGAACCTTGTATCTAGATTAAAATTATATTTATAATTTATTATGGTTTCATTTAAATGGGTTGCTAATTTATTTGTGGTTAAATTATGGAAAATATTTCAACTGAAATGGAATTTACGGAAACAGACGAATATATTTTCATATTTATGAGCCTATTAAGCTAATAAAAGATACACTAATATTTATATGCATTCAACTGTTTTATCTATAATTAACATAAATTATACAAAATCTGAATAAAATATGAAAATGAAATGTCTACAAAAGTCTACAAAAATGTTCAGCTACGATGACAACCCCATATTTAGATATTGGCAAAACTATCTTCAAACAATGAAGTCTTTTGAAGTTGTGTGTCACCGAGATTTACCAGAGATTTCCCTGACATCCCTGAATTACATTTTTTGAAAAATATTCAATATAAATTTGCATTTAAATATTAAATTGTTTTTTTCCTTTTTAAATTAAAAAATTTTCAAAATTTTTTGTGCAATTGCCTGAGCTGAAGAGACTCAAAATAATTTCGGAAAATGTCGTTGTTGGACTTGTTTTGTTTGATCAACTTAAAATCCAAGAAAAAGAAATCGTTTCAAATTCAAAATCCAAAATGCATAATTTTAATAAATTTCAAATTCAAACTACTTTCGCTGCATTAGGTGTGAATAATATTTATATTGTATTCTAAAAGCGACCGGTTTCAAAATGACCGTAAAAAGTAGCAAATTAATTTTTTAATGAATTTTATATTCAAAGTTAAGATTTTTATTCACTTTTTTTTTTTTGGAGAACGAATAATTTAAATCAAAAATATTTAATTCCAATGATAATGACAATGGGGGAATTTCATGAGAAATTTATTTAACAAAGATTTTGAGATATAACAAATAAAAATACGTTGGCAAACCCATAGTAACAAGTCTGTAATAAGTCTATTTTTATTGGAAAATATAGATCGGTATGCATTGGTATTGCGGAGGCAATTAAAGCAGGAACTCTGGTCGTCACACAACTATGATCACACACTGACTTCCTGTCCGAAACTTTAGACTTCAGCAAATGTTTTAAAACTTCAATTCGCTCACGGTAAGATTGATTGGCGCAGCTGCTGGAAAGTGACGCGACTAGATGTACTATGGTGTGGGGTCTGTGTTATGCGTACTAAGAAGACTTAGTGGCAGTGGAAGAGTCCTTCAGAAATGCATGCTGTACTAGCGAGCTAACAATGGGTCATAGGGAAATTTTTGTATAGAGGCTAAATGCCATAGTTACCCGAAACACAGACAGATATTGCTAAATTGACTTGATATATTCAGCTGATCAAGAACTCTATACAAAAGCAATAAGGATATTATAAGAGCCTTCAGCTTTTATGGTTTTTCACGGTATTTAATTTATTCAAAATGTTTTTTTTTTCTTTAAGCAAAAACAATTTTGTTTTTTTTTTTTATTTTTTAATTTAAAAAAATTGACGAAAATCATTTAATAAACAAGAATTTGCAATTCACATAATAACTATTAAAAAAAAAAAATAAATATATTTATAAAAAAACTATTCATATAAATAAATGTTAACAATTAATAACTTACAGTTTTTTTTTTTTTTTAATAGAAAAAAAGTTTTCTAAAAAAATTTCTGAAAGCAATAACAATAAAAATTGATTTCCCAAAAAAAAAAAAAAGTCAATTAAACATTCACGTTGAATTTGTTTACGAAGAAATTTTAAATAAACAGAAATAAAAATAAAAAAAAATAATAAATTATTTGCGTAGCACTTTTACTTTTAGTTCAACAGATTTTAGCACTTATTTTATTGACTTTTTATGTTTGTTTATTATATATTTTTAATTTTTTTTTTTTTAACATTCACTTTGGTTTTTCGTTTTATTTATATTTCGATAAAATTATTTATTTGAAAATTTTTTATCGGAATTGAATGTTCGAAGGAACGAACGAACTTTAACTGTTGACTCTCGGCGAGTTACTAAAATGTTTTTCGTTTGATCGAGCATTGAAATAAAAACGAAACGAAAAGAAACGAAACGTATTGAACTGAAATGAAAATGAAGCGAATGAATACTAATACGAACCGTTTGCCGATCGTTGCAACGTAACAGTAAACATATTTGTGTTACGTTTGTTGTTATTTTTTTCTTGCTTTCTTTACGTTATGCTTTTCTTCTAACTTTGTTTCGTTTGTTTGTTTTTTTTTTATATAGTCTTTGTTGTTGTTGTTGAGTTGTTTAACACAAAAAATTAATTTGGCAAGAAAAACAACAACAACAACAACTAAATAATTTTGTTGACAAATCGCAATAACTGTAAAAAAAAAAAAAAAAAAAACAATAATAATAGCGACAACAACAACAATAATGAAGAAATTAAATTAGTTATTGTTTAGATGTTTCTTCGAAAACTATCTTCAGATTTTGATCTCAAAAGCTATTAGTAGGTATGCATGTATGTAGTTAATTTTTTTTTATTTTACTACAGTAGAATGCATCTTTTGGAATGATAATTATTTATTTAATCACTTTAAATACCCTTCAAATATTTCAATAAAAAAGGAAGAATACATCAATTTTTTTACTTCTTACATTTCTTACACTTCTTACTTTTCTTGCACTTCTTGCTGTTCTTGCACTTCTGGCACTTCTTGTAGATTTTGCACCTTTTTATCGCTCAGGCTTAGGTATGGCAAAACAAAATTAAATAATAAAACAAAACTCTTAATTCGAATCTTTGATGTCAAAAATTAGACCGTCTGAAAAAAGCAATTATAATGAAAAATCTTGTTTTCACAACGCCAGGCCACACACATCGATAGTGACTCGCCAAAAGCTTGGATTGGAAGGTTCTTATGTACATATGTATACAACATACAGTCTGAATCTGGCCAAGTCAAGTGATTTTATTTCCATGCCAGCGACAAATTGTTTTGCTATTGAAAATATCTGCCAAGATCGGACGATACGCCACTGGCCTCAGATTGCATTTATTTTCCACTAAAAGCGATCGAGGCACTCATCTTTGGTAGTGACTGAGAAAATAAATCGAATTTTTGATCGAATTTTTAGTGGTAAAGAAATGATCATCGAGCGAACCTGATTATCTTAGTTTAATTATGACATATGTACATATCTTTAAACGAATGAATGTGTAAGAGAGGCATTGTTGTCAAAAATAAAATGTCATAATTAACTTGTAACGTTTTTAAATAAATTATATTGTTCCATTATAAAAAAAAAACAATCAATAGATTTATTAAGTTGTATGCATTGCAAAATCTAACTGCTTGATCAACCGTTTGATTATCTGTCCGTCTGTCAGTTGCTTCAGATTTTGATTGACTGAACTGAACTAGTCTCGATTTTCATTAACGTGTAACTTTTTATTGCGACAGCCCGGCCAGGCCAGGCCAGCCAGTTAGCCAGCCTCTGTGGTAGCAGCAGCATAGTTTTCGCGCTTCAATTGTTGCACGATTTCTAATTTTACGGAAAGTTTCAATAATTATTTTTTAGTTATGCACTGCACTGCCCTAAGTCAAATTTTGAGGCAGTGCTTTTCCACTCAAAATAAATATGTGCTTGATCCGTGATTCTGCTGTATTTAAAGATATTATGTAGCCTCAAACGAATGCAAAAAGGGTATTTTATAGTCGTGATAGCTTACAATTTTTTCTGTTTTTTTTTTTTTAAATTATTTATTTAATTATTTTTTCTACAAAATTACACAATTTCGCATTTGTTTATGATTTTTAAAAAACTTAGATTTGTTTTAATTTTTGCCAATTTTTATTGTTTAAATCTTTTGTTTTATATGCGCTACAAATGGCAAACATTTTTGAGAATTATTAATTAAGACAGATAGAAATACCGGTGATAACAATTAATTTATCCATGTTAACCGGTCTGTCTGTCTGATCTGTATTTCGGCATACTAGCCTTTAAATTTTGAAGTCTACTTTAGCATTTTTCCACAAAGGCTTCTACAAATTTCAAAGAATTTAACATTGATCGGAACAAGCTTGCTCAGCACTGTATTGCTTTTAAGTCGAATCAAACCATGGAGCATATTTGAGATTTGATTGCCAAGTCATCTTGAATGCCTTCCCGCTCCGCTGTGTTCATCAGATATTTTTGTTCCTATTGCTACTCGTTTTTACTGTTGTTTGTTCAATTTTATTATTCGTTTCGATTATTACTCATTCCGATTTATACTCGTTTTAAATTATTATTTGTTCCGATTATTACTCATTCCGATTATTACTCGTTATGTTTGTTACTCGTTCTGATTATACTAGCTTGACTGAGCCACACTTGATCAGCTTCTATTACGTGGAAAACTGAGTTCCATGTTGATCTCTCTTAAAGTTTTCTATTGGTTTTAATAGTAAAATTAAAATTAAGTTAAGTCTATCGGTAAGAAATAATTCATAGCTTTTGTTTTGTTTCATTTCGTTTAAGTTAATTATTACCTTTCCCGGTGGACTTTGAATTTTAATTTTACACTTAACTGAAAAACACATTTTCAATTTGAAATCAATATTTGACTCATACCAAAAACAAAAACAATTACAAATTATTTTGCCTATTTATTTATTTTTCTATCTTTATTTTTTGTTTTTAACAAACAATTGCATTACTCACTTAAAACTTTACCGGAATCATGAAAATCTGTTTTTCAGTTAAGTATAAAATTAAAAATTTTCATTATTATAAAAATGTTCCATTGAAAAAATAGAACTGTTTGGATCAATCCTAGTAAAAATCCTAAGGAGTGGGTCTGGGTCTAGGAGGCTGTATTTTTTTGTCTATTATTATTTAAGTTGTACACACGATTTTTAAGTCTAGAAATTAAAAAACAAATAAAAACTCAATTTAAATTTGCAAACTATAAATTCGTGAGCAGCATTTTTAATTAGTTCAATATGCCGCGAATCTACAATATTATATCTACAGATATCGTATTATACGCAATAAATAAAGAAATTCTACAGAGAAGATAGATTGCGAGAAAAACATGCTTGAACGCGTGTGATACGAGTACGAGTACGAATACGAGAAGGTGTACGATTAATCGAGAAACTTTTTTTTTATTGAATTTCAAATTAAATAAAACGCATAAAATAAGTACGCCAGTGTCTTTCTAATTATCTCTAAGTTTATTTGATAGTTTTAGATAGGAGAGCATTATCATGAATCACCATCATCATCATCATCATGAATAAAAACAATAAAAAAAAAAAAAAACATTCCCATATCTTAAAAAGTTTTTAAATCATTTAACTGGCAACAAGCTGCGCTGATACAAATAAATAAATATTTAAATAAATAAATAAAGAGTAATAATTAATTAAAATAATATCTAAAAAAAATGTCTAGACGGAACGTCATTATTTAAGTTTAATGTTTGAGTTGAATGTATCTGAAAATGATTATTTAGCTTCCGAAGCGTCGAACCGTGTCGTTTTACTTTACTTTTATTCGAATTTTTCGGTATTTAAAAAAAAAAAAAAAATAGATACAATATGTATGTACGTCACTACTTCCGATTTACATAGCTTAATTGAATGATCGTTTGGCTAGCAATTTACTTGCTAAAAGATCAACAAATTCAATTGTTCTATACAAAAATAAAGAGCAAAAAATAAATAAACGCTAAATGCCTTAGGTACTCGAGTACTTGGAAATGCTATGATACTAGTTTGTCGAATTGTTTCAATTTCGATAATCGCAAGCGCAAAATTATGCGGGGAATTTCCCGGAAATTTAGTACGTGAAATAGTAAATTTATTCAAAACATTTTGCGCAGTTTATGTTGCTTTCGTTTAGTAAATTCTTAAGAAGATACAATTTTTAATTGTTTTTATTAAACAAAAAAAAAAAATAAATAATAAATAATTAAAATTTACATACAAAAAAAAAAAAAAAAGATACCCTTTACCTACTTTTAAGAACTTTAATTTTATTTTAGAGCTAATCTTTTTTTTATGTTCACAAAACTCCAATAAAAATTTATTTCGTCAGCAACATTACATAAAATGCAAGGTACTTCCCCGAACTTTGTACAACTTAAAAAAAAAAAGCACAGCACTCAAGGAAAAAAATTAAAGCAAAAAAAATGTATTTTTGTAGATCAAAACTTGCCAATGTTGTTGCAAATATCTGGATACGTAGTTAATTTTATCATCGAGACGCGTAAGTATGAAAAACGAGTTACAATTCCAAAAATAATGTATATTTTGGCTCACGCAAAGACAGGCATAGTCGTAATTGAAATGGAAAACAAAAAAAAAAAAAACAACGACATTTTTACTTAAGAACCAAAGCTTTAATACCCGGCCTGTAGTGTGATCAACAGGGGCGTTGAATAGCAAAAGGAGAATCATTTTTTTTTTCGAAACAAAAACAGGATTTATTACCAAATATCTCACACATGCCCACGCCTAACTTAATTTCGAGTTTAAAGCAGGGCTACAAACCACTAAAAAATTGACAGTGTGTTGAGGTTAATGGTTCGCAATACCTTTGAACCGTTGATTCGGTTTTTTATTCAGTGTTGCATCTCGATTCGATTCGGATCGTTTCGTTTCAAGTGGTTTAAATAATATGTATGCTTAAAAAATGTTCTCTTGTGACCCAAGCAATCCAAGGAATATGCGGAATCGGGACAAAAAAATTAAACATAGGAATGGGCGGTATTAAATATTTATTTATATTTAACTTAACATTTGTATACCTTCCAGAAAGTGTCGTACTTATGTAAAATCAACGCCCATTTTCTGAAGAGCGTCGAAAAAAAATTGTTTTCCGTTAGCTACCGACTGCGTAGAATAGCATACACACGACACAAGAAGAGCTTGCTCTCTCTTAAATTTCCATGTGGAAAAGTCTTTTAAAGAGAACGCCTTTATCACGTCACGTTTTTTTTTGTTTTTGTTTTAAATAATATACAAAAAAAATTGTTTTTAACTTTGAAGATTGTTTTTTATTTTATTTTTTTTTTTTTTTTTTTGTTTTTCATTAAATTTATTTTGTTCTGAATATAACAATTCGATTTTTTTTACGCAATTCAAAAGATTTTCCTTAAAAGATTTCTGTGGCGCACAACGCAATTGTTTACACAATACTGAAAACATTTTTAGTTCTTGAATTCTTTGTTTTGATTTTTCACTTTCGCTCTTTTATTTTTCGCTTTTTAGTTCGTCACACTTCGTTATTTCTTGTTGTTTTTCTATTTAATTATTTTTAAATCAATTCTAGATTAAAAATAGATCATTTTGTAAAATAAGAAAAAAGAAGCTACAAAAACAAAAACAAAAGTAAGAGAAAGAGAAAGCCAAAAAAAAAAATAATTAAAAGGTACACGAAGACCACATGTAATACATTCTCAAAATTCCACGGTGATGAGTAGACATAATGAAAAAAATAAAATAAAAAACGATAGAATAACATTTTAAGATAAACAAAAGCACAAAATTTGATACAGTTAAGAGTAGCAACCCTCACGATTGCGAGACGACTACGAGATACCCTGTATTCAATATACAAAAATTAATGTATATCCGTGTCTAGGGGCTATGCCTAAAATTTCGTATGATCTTAGTCAAATTTAAATATTCTTTGGTGGCCCTAACTCTTAAAGTTTCCGAGATAATTTCTCTCATACGGCAGACAGCATGACGGACGGACAGACGGGCGGACGTACAAACGGACAGTCGAAGCTAGTTGGACTCTTCTTCTAATGCTGATTAAGAATATATAGTATAAATGCTTTATAAGGTCTATCAAGCCTCCTTCTGTCTGTTGCATACATTCTTACAAACTTAATGTACCCTTTCACCCTTTGGGTGCAGGGTATAAAAATGAAGCCTAACATCAACTATTAAAATTTTGACCACATATTTGATATGAGCACCTTTTTTACTGTATAATATTTGTGATTGCGTATAAAATGTTCACACGACAAACTTAGAGCAAAACCTAATATTATTGTGATCGGAAAAAGGATCACATGACCAATGCTTATCTATTGGTATTTTAATATTATTACGTTTACGAGAATTTGTATTAACATATTCAACATTTTCACATATATCTTGTCATAGACTCAAGTAAATTTTAGAAAAATTATAATATTTAATATAAATTTCTTTTAAAGAGATGTAGAACCGCTTCGAACCAAATCACTGTTGCCTCTTATATGGTTCGGTTTTTGGCTCAAAACCATTTTCTTGCAATAGAACTGATTTGGTTCATGGTTTGGAGCAACCATTTGAAAATATTGTGGTTCGATTCAAAACCGGTTCGCAGCCCTGATAAAAATGCATTTACGACATTAAACGTTTTCAAAGTTCTTTATACAGAATTCGAGAGATTTCGTCAACTCGCAATGAACTGATTTAAAAATATGTGTAATGTGATGGTGTCTCCGATGGAGTTCTTCTTGTAAAGCAGTACAACAAAAAACAGTACAGCAAAAATCAATGACTTTTTGAATACGAGAATTGAACATGTTCTGGTAAATTGGTGTTATGCATATCAAAAGCAACCAATTAAAACTCAACTAAGAAATTTGTATTAGTACTTCGATCGATAATGAAAATATTACAAATCTGAAAAATAGTTGAAACTACAGAAAAATGCAATACATCGGGATTTTTTTTCAATCATGAATAATACTTTATGATGATTTTGTGTATGATTCAAACATTTTGCATAAATTTGACATATCACAATTTTCCGCCATTAACAATGACGTCCTGAAAATGAGTTTTTCCCCACTTTTATCAATGACGTTTTTGTAAGTAATGAGTTTTTTTGTTATTGTGTTTATGTATCCGTTTCTGTCTGTCCGGTCTGTCTAGTTTGTTTTAGAATTGTTTGACTGAATTGGACACGCCCCATAATCTCAGCACGAGAAATATTCTTAGCAGTTGGCAACGTTGCGATGCAAAGACGGTCATTGAAACCGCAAAAATGCAATACGATGACACTGCAATTTGTAGCATCTTTTTATTTGGTTTCGTTTCGTCTTGATAAACACGTGCAAAAGTCGTGACATAATATTATTATTGTAGGTAGATACGGCATAATATTATTGTAATAATCGGCAAACAACACAACTTAACTTAGCGAGTTAAGCACATTTTAATTTTATTACGTTACATTTCGTTTCGTTTAATTGTTTATTTACAATTATTATGAGTTTTATAAGTTGAAAAATTGTTTACAATGAAAAAATTATTATTCAACACAAAATTTAAACTAAAAACGTCGTCTCAAGCATTTTTAAGAATTTTATAAAAATTGAAAACTTTTCGTTCGAATTGTTTAACGAAAAATTGTATTGTAAAATATTGAAATATTAAAATTTAGTTAGATTCACATACAGCAAAAATTTGAAATTTTTGTAGAGCTGATAATGCTATGACAGATCAGAGTGATCAGCAGCATTCTAAATTTCGGTATTATTTAGTATGAAAGAAAGTAAGACCGTGTTACCATAGCAAAGTGTGAAGCACAGAATAAGAAATCGAAAAAAAATAAAACAAAGAAAAACGTTAACTTCTGGTGGAGCCGAAGCTTATATACCCGTCACACGTATTTTTAAATTGTTAATGTGTTATCATCAGTGGCTTAAATAGAACTTTGAGATGGGATGGGACGGGGTCACTGGTCTGATACAACTCACGTTGAGTGAGCCAAAAAATGGGAAAATGGGCTGAAAACTCGTATGGGGCCTATAACTTTAAATGCATATGGCACCTTGATTTTGACATTGGATGTTATTAGAAGTATTTTTACCTAAATTGGTGAGAATACATTCATAAATACTTGCTATTTTCATACAAAAAATCGAAATAAGGTAAGTTTTTATGGGGGCTATACCTTAAAACGGGCGTGACACTTCAAATTTTCACTTGAACTGCTTATGACTGAGAAAAGCTTAAGTTCGAGATTCAGGTCAAAATTTTCAAAACTAAGCGAATAAAATGCATAAATACAGACATACGGACAAACAGACTTGGCTAGATCGACTCATCAAGAGAATATATACTTAATAGGGTCTATAATGTCTCCTTTAATGCGTTACAAACTTTATGACAAAATAAAAAACAAACTCAAATTAGTTATCCTCCCATTTCGATGATCGAATAGTTGCAGATACAATAGATCCGTTGCAACTGCTTAATCATTTTTAACAATAAAAAAAAAAAACGGAAGGCAATAATAAATTATTTTGTTGCAATTCAAAAATTTAATCAAATAAATCTGAAAATTGAATTTTTATTACGTTAATTCCGTTGCATTGCATGATACGGTACGCCGCCCACGAATTAAATTAAGGCTTAAATGCATCTTTTTTTTTTTTTTTTTGGTTTGTTGTTGTTTGTCCGCTCATTGACGTCATAAATGCATTGATTTATTTTTATTCGAATTTTTTTTTTTGTATCTCGTTGTTCTATTGTTGAATGCAGTTATTACCGTTATGGTTGTTTTATTTTTATTTTTATTATTATGGTTGTTGCCTTTGTCATGCTTTAGCGCTCATTAATTCAGATAACAGTTCGAGTCAATTCAGAGGCAATAATTATAATTTTTAAATTGTCAAAATAATTGAGATACATCACAACAAAGATTTGATATGATTTGAATAGAGACATCTCAACTCATTACAGTTTTATATAAATGCAACACGACACGGCACGGCACATCTCGGCTCAAGTTGTTGTTTAGGAGTTTTATCTGCTCTAGACTAACCTAATAATGTGATGGACGGAAGGGCGGAAGGACGGACGTAATCAATAACTGTTTTCATTTTACTGAAGAACTGGCACGGGTCACTGTTCAACCACTGAGGCAACTTTGAACCACTGCAACTACGAATGAATTGTACAGACTGATATGACCTGACCCATGTGAATCGCCTATTTCCGCTTGTTACCGTTCGTGTATAAAAATATTAAGCCAAATAATTATTATTTGCAAATTAGTTTATTAACGAAAGTTATTGTTGTGAGTCACAAATTATCATTTTTATTTTCACTTAGCGCACAATTTGTTGAGTTTAAATCGTAGCAAAAAAAAAAAAATTCTATAAATTATAGATTTTTATTTTAAGCAGCAACAAAAAAAAAAATAATAATAATAAAAATAATTGAAAGCCTTTCTTTCAAAGATTATGATGCACAGAGAGAAATATCAAAGTGGATTGTCGGGGGGTGCAGCAATACGATGATTTGGAGATATATTTTTATTTTTTACTTTTTGAGTTAGGGTTGGGTTAAACAGATATAGATCTAAAAAAAAACTTAGTAGTACCTCCAAAAATGTATGAGATAGTAAGCAACTATAACTTATGTTCTTAAATTTTTAGAGTCTAAGCGGTCCATTCGCTTCTCTCGAAGAACTGTACATTTTTCTCAACAATATTTAATTTTTTTGTTCTTTTTTTTTTTTTTTATTATTCTCAAAATTATTTTTGTCAGGGTCGACACATTATTTCTAATATTTAATTTGATCGGTTATTGACCATTCATAGGCTTCAATACAAAAATATTGGGGAAGTTTTGTAATAGGTATTAGTTAAAATCTTTAACACAATCCAGTAATTTCAAAATTCGCTTAAAAACTCATTCGTCCTGGAGAGGGATGGGAATTTGTTTTGAAGCCAAAAAAAAAAAAAAAATTAATTTTTAAAATATATAATTTGTAGCGCATTAAAAGTTTAGTTTTTATACAAAAGCGTTTGTAATTGTTGTTGTGTTGCATCTGACCGACTCGACCGACCCGACCCGATCGACCGATTGATGATTTTTTTCGACAATTATTTAGATGTCGTGTCTTGCGAATGTTTCGTGTGCTAATGATAACCATTTCATCAGTGGGGCGTCATCTATCGTCAAAAAAAGGAGAGAAAAAAAGATTAAATGATAATTTATATTGTAATATCATTTTTTAACTGCTTTTGTACTGTATTAACAATAAATAAATAAATATCTTCATTACTTTCATCATACTCTCTCTCTCTCTCTTTCTCTCTCTCTGGAGAACCCTACTTAATATCTTGAAACATTTTTGATCAGCCTTATCCGTTTGTCTATCCGTCCGTCCATCTGTCTGCCTGTCTGTCTGTCCAGCATGTTAAACAAAAATTTAAGTATTTTTTTTTTGTTTTCATTCAGATGCCGAAAATTGTATCAAATTTTTTCACTATAGAATTGTACTTTTTTTCTAGGTCAAAGCCAAAATAAAATTTAAACGATTTATAATAAATTTAAAAAACGAAGTTGTTTTTTTTGAAGCGTTTTATTGTTTTTTTTTTTGTGCTGATATTGTTATTGTGCGGAAACAGAAAAAATTTGTGCTTTTGTATTTGGATGACTGAAATTTTTTTTTTTTTTACGTCAATCTTTAAGCCACCGCAACTCGTCATCGTCATGCCATCTCGTTATGCTTTACACCATTGCTGCTGTTCGTGATTCGATTCCCAATGAACATACATATAAGAAATTTTCATTCACTTTTTTGGCGGTTGCGATGCAACAACATGCAACGATTTGTTTTTGCCAATTCCCAGATATTGCCACAATGTTTTCTGGCGTCCACTTCCGGATGCGCCTGTTGTGGATGCTGTAGTAGCGGGCAGTGTCGTTCCGGCTTCAGCTGTTGTCCAATTAATCGGCAACACCGACCGGGTTGGTGTATTCGGTGGTGGTAGTGCAGCGTCCGTGCGACGACGATTACGTTTCTCTTCGGAACCAAACATATTTCGAAAGTGTTGCATACACATGGCTACCAGTTGTAATAATTTATGAGGCTCAGCTTTGGCCAAAAAACAATAAAACAACAAAAAAAAAAAAAAAATTGATTTCTGTGGTTTAGATTTCGAAATTTTAGAAAAAACTAAATGAAACTTTTAAATACAAAATAGCCGCATTCTTAAACAAATTATGAAACGCTTGCCTATTTTAAAAAAAAAAGCAAAACAAAAAAATAAACATCAAACGAAGAAACATGCTAGAACAAAGGTAACATATTATTTCTTCGTATGTTTCTTGTACAACGGCAAATGAAAATATTGTTGCTTTGTAGGCAAAGAAGAAAAAACAATAAATCTGCGTTGCGCCGCATAGATGGACGGACAGACATAGTTAGATCTACTCATTTTATAGAGTAACGATCGTACAAACGCCATAAAATATATATTCTATATTCTTGGCATCAAGGTATGTTAACGCGCATTTAAGCCTTCTATTTATAGTTCTAACGCCTTTTTATATTGTCTAATATAGTTTTTTTTTTTTCTTTATTTTTCCATTGTACGCAGCACATACAATTGGCATTTTTGCTATATTCATTCTCAATGCCATATGTTGCATCTGTTGTTGAGCTATTTTTATCCTTCATTGGCTATGTTTACTCCAGTCGAAGTCGCAGGCGCTAGTGCATTGCTTGTGGCCTATCCAATTGAGTGTGTACTATTTTTAGACTATTTTATAGCAGCAACGCAGCGCTGTTCTTAGGATCAGTTTAGCAAAGATACAAATTAGTGCAACATTGAACGTGTGAGGCGCAACAGCATCTTGAGAATTCTGAAAGAGCTAGTAAAAATAACAACAACAGAAACATGGCTTCATTTGGTGTACGCGGCATGAGTCAAAATTTCGGTATTAAAATTTGCTGCTGCCGTATTTGTACGTGCATCAACTTTGGTTTTATCACCTCAAAAGCTGGTCTACTAAAACTAACGCAACTTGGACTGGCTACACTTTGTGAGGGTTTGCTTATACGTTATGGTATACCAGCAGCCGATTCCATTGGTCAAGCGCTTACCAGTTTTTTAACAACAACAGCGTGTTGCTTTACAACCACAGCTATACTTTTGATATGTTTTTGTTTTTCGGAAAAATCATACGGTTTAATAAGACAATCGCTTTTTGTAAGGCATCATCATCTCAGCATCATAATCATTACAATCTCTTAAGATTTTATTTTATTCTATTCTGTTTTTCTTTTTTTTCACTTAGGAAACACTATTTAATATCGTCGCTTGTTCCATGTATTTCAGTTCAAGTAGTTATATGGGCTTCGCTTGTGTCGTTTGGCTACATCCACAATTTTTAGTGCGTCCTGGTTTTTGGGCATATCCAGCAATGACAGCGGCATATGTATGTAAAATATTTATATTCATTGTTCAATTTAACTTTATATATATTTTGTATTCGCAGTATATGGGCTATGCAGCAAGCATATTGCACGGTATTGATGCATTCTTAGCGTTTAAGCATTTTAAAGGATTTCGTTAATTGTATATGTATGTATATTTTTTTATTATTATTAAAGTACATATATTATCATAACTCTACCCGTAAGGCACTTTTAAATAGTAGTAGCGCTTTAAGTAAATAAAATAAAATGTAATAAATATAATAAATAAGAATTTTACATTTGCATTTAAACATTTTGTTTTTCTTTTTTTTTAAAGTTCATAGTACAATGCTTCTTTTAAAGTTGTGCAGCATTGCATTTGGAACGAACAGCACCAAAATGTATGTATGTACATAAGTGAGTATGTATGTATAGTATGAGTAGAAATTCTGTCTCAGTTCTGAGACAGAAAAATGTACAATTCAGTCAATTTAATTATTATTTGCTTTTAAATTTTCTGTAAAGATAAAAAATGCATTAATACAAAAAAGAAATTCTCCAAAAAATATAATTAAAAACATCTTACCGTATATTCTTGAGTGCCTGACTCGATTCATAGTCCGCCTTTATTAGCGCAATGCGCACCCAGCGTGGACGCTCATGTATCGCTTTGTGTATAACAAATTTTAAACCGAGCAATAAATGCTCAAAGAGCACAAATGAGAGATTCGGTATGGTGGGTAACATATTGGCAAAAAAGTCTCTAAAATTATCGAAATTAAATTATAAATTAGAATTAATTCTCTGTAAGGTATCGAACGTATAAAGAAACTCACTTCACATTTGGCTGCAAATAGAGCAGACCGACATTGCTTAGTACGGACATTACGGAAAGTAACTCAAAAGCCGATTGCCAAGCGCCAATGTTCTTTGCGCGACGTCCAAATGGTCGTTTAAATATATTGCACAGCTGAAAACAGAAATAAAGAGAAGCCAGTTAGGCCAGTTCAGAGAGCGAGTGTGACAACCTAATGCCCTACACAAGCAATATTTTCTTGTATAGTATCAAAAGTCTAATAAGTTAAATCTGTCCGTTTGTCCGTCTTATGATCAGGCAACATTCTTTCAATACGCACCTTGAATATATCGATATGCATGGCAAAGACGTTATTGATGAGCGCACCGAATGCTGCAAAAGGTGCCACAGCAGCGAAGAGTACTACGTAGCCAAATTGTATGCAAATTTGCAGATAGTCCTCATACGTTGATTGATACTGATCCAGACCAGATTCGTAAAACGATTGCTCGTAACGTACAATATCAGTTATGGCCTTCGATTTCTCTTCGTCAACTTCTTTGTGCATATATTTGACAAATTTTTGACGCAAAACCGCCATAAGCGGTATACCGATTTCCTGTGCTATGCACACCAATTGAAAGATTAACAATTGCATCATCAGTTGGTATTTAAGTTGTTTCAAATCTTGCAATACGAATGCAATATAAAACAGCGAAAAGAAATTATTCACAATTTCGAATATCATTAATTTATTGACGCGATGCCGATCATATTGTGAACGTGTACGGTGATTCTCTTGTTCGGTAAGAAATGTTGCTAGTTTATCGTAGGCCCACGAAAATATTGCAATCAGAACAGATTGTACAATAACGGGTATATAAAGCAGCCACGAATCCGCACCGAAATCAGCCAAAACCTCAGCCTCTATTTGAAATTGATAGAGCGCAAAATAGGCAGCAGCAATAACACAAAGCAGCACAACAGGATACGAAACGCAATACATCTGCAGATATGTGTAGTGCATTGGATAATATGGCGTCATTTTACCCGTAATCGGATCAGGTTTTAAAGTGCCTTTGTACTTCGAACGTGGCTTATCAAGGCTACTCATTTCAATGGTGCCCCAACGATATGAGAAACCGGCACATTTACGCTTCCATAATTCAAGAAAAGTCTAAAAAAAAAAAAAAAAAGAACACATTGCAAAATTAAAGTCATACTTTTTCTTTTTATATAAAAAACTTACTGTCGTCCAGATAACATAAAAGCCAGAAACAATTGGTAAATTCAATTCGAGTTGATATTGTAAAAGTCCAAAAATGCATGGAAATACTAGCGCTTTTGTATAAAATTCAATAAAACCAAAATAAAGTCCTATACTGGAACCGAAGTAGTTGCGTATATCCTCAATTGGTAAATTCCGACGTTTAATGTCAAAACTAAAACGATCCAAATATTCCTGAAAAATATTTCAAAAAATTATTTTAATCTTAAAAATTCGATGATTTGTTTAATGAAAATTAGAGTCGAAAAAAAATTGGTCTATGTTATTCCTGTGTTTTTCTAGGTTGCTGAAATCATAACTCTAGATCATACCAAAAAAACGTTTTTTAAATAAATGGACATAGCAAAATTATTCAAAAACTTGATGTGATATGAATGGACTGTGGATTTGAATTCAGCTTAGTTAGATCTCCAGGTCAGACCAATTTTTTTTTTATTTGTGTGACTGTATAATACCACAAAAAATATGACAAAAGACCAGAACCAGAGACGAGATAATGCATACGTGGGATCTTATTGCAGTGATAACAAACCTGTACTCAGAAGTATTGCATCACCCAGAATTATGTTTTTTTAAGTTTTTAGGTTATAATATCTCGAATACCATGGGTTATGGAATAATTAAATGCGAGCGATTTTATACGCACCAGACACTGGATATTGTGTACACGAATTTTGTGTGTTAACATTCTAGGATACACAAATCAACGCATCAAAATCAGTATTCGTATACACTTTGTCCAGTCTGTGGTTCTGAAAATTATCGGCTTGTATAATTAAATGAATATGTAAATACATACAATATCATGCAATGGCAGTATATCGTCAACTACGCCAAAACGCAAATACGAATTAATTGCAGGCTTTACAACATCTTTAATAAGTACAGGCGCCTCACAGAGACGTATAATATCGCTGGGTTCCATACCGGGCAGCAAAAATCGGTTATACTGTTACAGTTAAACTTTTGCATGCTACCCGTTATGGTCATTTTATCCAATTCCGCTTGATCGGCTAACCGCAAGAGTGTCTCTGTGGTAGCAGATAAATATAAATACTTTTCGGTTTTGCTATAACAAAAAGAAAAAATATTAATTAAAATAAACACAAAATGACGCATTTAATGCATGGGAATTTTGTGAAATTGTTTCATGTGCTTTGCTACGATGTGTACCTGATAATTTCCAGCGTTGTCTGTATGCCAAATTCTTGTACAATCTTTTCAACATCCTCGCAGTGACGTCGCTTTGATTTTTCCGAGAATATAACGACAATGTAGGTCTGAAAGCAATAACATTTTCATTAAAAAATGAGATAAAATGAGAACAATAGAAGTACAAATGCATATGTATGTATGTGTGGCCAATATACTACATAAATAGTTACCTTATCGAATGGCTGCTGATCCTCCTCGCTCTTGAGTGTGCGCTGTCGTTGCAGTGCCTCCAAACGGAGGCTGCGCTGTCGCCGAAACAATTGATTCTCAATAATGTTTCGCGTGCGCGGACCTTTAAAAAATTGATTGATTAGTTCTTTTTTTTTTGGAAATTAGCTTAGAATCATTTTTATAACTCACTTTTTGCTACATCTTCTGACATTTTTTTAATGTAAAACAACGCGAAACGAAAACGCAAAATATAAAAACTTAACTAAAACAATATCCAAACTATGCGCACATATGTATCTATATCGGAACAGATTAGATCAGACAAGACGAGACAATGTTAATTGTGTCTAAGTGCGCGAGGCGCGCCTATATGTGTGAATGTACCTACGTACGATACGGTATGGCAATGTGTTCTATTTCTTGTGTGTCTTCTGTCTTGTGTCAGTGCCAAATATTTAATAATGCCAAAAAATTATTATACGTGGCGGCGAAGCGATGCCAGTGCCACCACATATAAAAAGAGACTCTTATTTTTTTTTTTTTTTTGCTTTTACGCTGCTTCTAAGATTTTCTGATGAGTTTTGTTCTATTTTAACTTTTTGTGTGCTGGTTTTTGCCGGTTAGCAATTATTGTTGTTGTTTTTTTTCTATTAAAATACGCTTCATACATAACAGTCATTTAGTTGTTAAGGTTGTTGTGTTTTGTGATTAAGCTTGAAACAAATCAAAAATTCATATGATTTTTTTTTAGCTTTAGTCACAGTGGAATTGTAATTTCACCATGGTTTATGGTGAAATTTCTCTCTCTCTCTCAATTCTTTAAGTTGTCAGTTTGTATGAAAGTTTTTCTTTTGATTTTACGCTCTCAACATTCTCTCAGCTGAGTTGACAAATTAAAGGGTCAGCGAGTAGAAATATACAACCTAATAAAATTGCATCAGGCCAATTGTCAACGCTCGTATTTGTTGTTGTTAAAAATAAATAATCTCTCCTATTTTATTCTCATGCACAAATTGTAATTAAAAAAAAAAATCTGTTTTGCACTCATTTGCTGTTAATTAATTATTGGCACCGTCCCCAATTCCAACTTGCATCCGATCATGGTAAAATAACTAATAAGGTGTAGTATTTTAGCTCTATCTCTTAAGTTAGCTAATAGGTATTAGTCAATAGTTTTATGTTTGTATGTCATTGTATCTCCAACAATTATAAAATGTTTTAAAATAATTTAGAATTAGATTAAGCACAACAATTGCACACAAACTATATAGCATAAGCAGCATTCAGGCAGTTTGTTGTACAAGACCGACCATATGAAATATTTTGAAGTGTAAATGTTGACAGTCTGGATATAAGCAGTTATAGTGCACAATTACCATTTCTAATTATGGCTATTACATTGACACACATACACATACATATGTATCTCATATCTATGTAAAAAAACAATAATATTTTTGTCCGTTCTGTTCTGATTGAGGTGTTTGCAAAATTTTAAAAACGCATCATTTTTGTGATTTATGCTTTACGGTAATCTTCGGTTCAATAGTTTATTTTTAATTATTTAAATATTGTTTCGTGTCGTGGTGAAATCAAATATAACGCACCACAAACTAAGTTGTCAAATTTATATAACTAAAGATTTCCGGAGTACTTCACCTGATATAATTGCACCATGAGCAATAACAAACATACAGTGGTCTCTTTTCTTGTCCATCCATTTCGACAGATCTGATTATAGGTGTATTATAACACCATGTAGAATTCAAAATGATCAGTCCAATAATTTACAAGACTAGATATAACTTAAGAGCTAATATACATTCAGGATATATCTTCGATTTTTTTTAACTTGGAATACTTACGTATTATGAAAAAAAGTTTATATGACATAAAATATAATATGCATCTCGACGAGATCTATAATAATTTTTTTTCTGTGAATGTAGCGTATAAAAACGCGACTAGATTAAAATATACATTATTACTCTTATTGTTGTCATTAGTTTTGTTGTTGTTGTTTGTTTTTTCTAACATGCGAGCGCTTCACATCGTCACGAACAGCTGTTTATGCCATCGTTACAGCTTGGCAGCCCTGGCAACACTGTATGTCTTTTATAGCTTTGCAGCCCTACAACCGCGTTTTCTTACCAACCAACGACCAAATCGAAGCAGACCGGAGGCGACTGTGGAAAATTGTGATGCAATTGGATTGTGTCGTGTTTTGATAACAGCAAAAGTGAAAGTTTTATTTACAAAAAAAAAACTTTTTTATTTTCATTCAAAATTGATGTAAATGAATAAGTTTTTTTTTAAATATTAAAATAAAAATGATGAAAAATAAATTCACTTTGTAAACAGTGTGCGGCGATGCCAAATGCGGCATGGATAAAGCGGCAATTTGTGCAACATTAAATCATTTACTTTCGAATATTTAATTTTATTTAATTAAAATAAAACTTGCACCGCTCCAGGTTCGTGCGTTGTTATTGTTTTTATTTTTATTGTTGTTGTTGTTGATTGAGCTGTGCGGCACATTGCGTTAAAACATACAAAAAGAATATACATTTGCATGTGTATGTGTGTGTGTGCATAATAGAAAAAAATAGTGTAAGTGTAATCAGGTCAATGTGGAGATTGCCTAAAGTAAAGTGTAAACATGACCTAACCTCACAAATCCTTTGCAGAATTTTTTAAATCGGCATGAAGAACAGCAACAGCCGCACCAGTTGTAGTAGTAAAAACAACAGCAAAATTACGCGCAAAGATTTTTATAAAAGAATTATAATGAAAAGGAAGTAAATTTAAGGATACCAAAAAAAAAAAAAAAAAAAAACAAACAAAAAAATTAAAAATTGAATATTGGAAAACAAGATTTTATCAAAATTTTACGTTTTACACGTTATACCAAAGACGTACGATTATATTGTGTAAAATATAAATATATATTTTCTTTTGTATATAGTCAATAACTTTCAAAAAATGCAACGCTTATTACCAAAGTTCATGGGCAAATTGTAGCATTTTTCCGGCACGTATGAGTACAACAACAAAGGTAATAAGTGTAATGTTTATACTTTTAAATTAAAAAAAAATTGTAATTATAATTTATTTTACAGGTGGTCGTTATATCGTTAACTGCTGGCGTTGCATTACTCGGTGTACTCTCACGTTTCTTACGGCGTCGTAAACCACCACGTCCACCACGTCGTATACGAAAATATACTGGCCGGCGTACACGTAATAGCATGCGTAGTCCAAATGATATGATATCAATTGCAGGCTCAAAAGCTTCAGCTCGTTCCGGCAGTCCTGTTGGTTCAACATTTGCCTTTTCGGATCGTTTATCAATGGCCTCGGGTTCAATTGGTGCTGGCGCGCTTGTTGCTGCCGCTGCATCACAACAGGGTCACAATGTAATCACTGGTGCTGTTACGACACAATTAACAGCACAACAACTGGGTGTCATGGGCATGGAAGCGCTAGATACAGTTATTAACTTTTGGGAAGATGCGCTTTCCGCGCACTATTCACCCGGTGGTCTTCCAGCATTATTAACAACAGCCGAGGACTCGGAATTCTGTCGTGAAATACAGAATTTACTTGAAATGTCCTATACGCTACAGGAACAAAGCGAATTATTATTTCTCGATCAACGTTCGGTACTTTTTCGTGATGAACATTCGATTGATGAGGCCGAAGAAGACGGTCTAGCAGCTTTGGAGGATAACACTGCCGATGACGATAGACAATCGCACAAATCTGTTAGCGGCATTAGTCGCACTGCATCGGATCCAAATTTTGATTCAGCTGAAAGTTTTGCATCTGCACTGGATCAAGTGGCTGATTTACGTGAATTTGAAGGTTTTATTGAGGCAAACTATGATGAATATCCATTGTTCCAAACGGCATTAAAGCATCACGATGAGTATGTGGTGCCGTGTCGCACAATACGTTCCGAGCTTGTTAACTGTGGCACCGACACAGAATATCTAGCTAAGCTTCACTGTGTACGCTTAGCATTTCAATATCTATTTAAGGTAATTTTTTTTTTATTAAATCTTTATAGATAAACACACATACTTACTTAAAACATTGCTTAATTATTACATTTTTGTTTGTTTTTGTGCCTTTAAATAGGATCCTGCTATTGGTCAGTGGATCTGCGATGCTGGTCGTCAAATACTCACCGATCTGCTCTGTTTAGGAGATAAGGATACAAAAGAATTTCTTGTTGGTTATGAGGATATGATAAACTATTTACAAGATCAAAATAATTGGCCACTCATACAAATGGAACTAGAATCACGAAATGTTAAAGCGATGACATTTTATGATATCTGCCTTGATTTTATAATACTCGATTCGTTTCGTGATTTAGATGCGCCACCTGCCAGTGTCACTGCCGTTGTACAAAATCGTTGGCTATCAAATGGATTTAAAGAAACGGTATGCATATTTATATTCGAATTCTATTTTATATACTAAATAAAATACGTATTATATTATTATTTCTATGTATATGCTACAATGCAGGCGTTGACCACAGCCGTTTGGTCTGTCTTGAAAGCAAAAAAACGTATGCTTAAATTTCCCAATGGCTTTATGGCACATTTTTATGTTATATCGGAACAAATATCACCATTAATGGCCTGGGGTTTCTTTGGGCCAAATGAAAATATGCGCGATATATGTCATTATTTTCGTGAACAATTATTATCGTTCTTGTCGGATATCTTTAGCTTCCAGAAAAGTCGTTTCACAACAATTGAAGAATTTTCCGAAGATGTACTGAAGCATATGCAGACGCGTGTTAACAATATTGGTGTTAAATTTAGTCAATAAGAAGTGTAGAAAAACGAAATGAAACTAAACAAACAAAAAATATGGACAAACTTTTTTAATATTGCTGGAAGATGTTGTTATATATATTTACATATGTATATGTAGATTACCTAGTATATAAATATGATCTAGACTGAAAAATAGAAGAATCAACCATGCAAATGATGAAAATAAGAATAATGATGAGAACGTTGTTATGTTATGTTTTTCTTTTTTTTTTTTTAAAGCTTTTATAAAATTATTTTAATATTATATTTTTTCCTTTGTAGGCATTTGAATGTTTTCAATACAATAAGCAAACTTATTTGCTGTTAAGCTATTATAAAAAAAAAAACCAAAACATGAACAAAAAATATAAAATGAAAAATAAAAATATTGTTAAGCAGAGAATTCCAAATGACTTTCATAGATGGCACATATTGAGTGCAACATAACATGTACATTTATTTTATTAAAATGTAACTAAAGTAGATTTTTTTTGTTATACTTAGACTTAAGAACATCAAGAAAAATATAATAAGTGTCAAAAAGAAAATATGTGCGCGTATAGGAGTTAAGCGCATTTGTTGAGCGAAGTGCATATAATTGACAAACTAATTGTACATACATATACATATATTTTTATGAATAAATCATAATTGTATATAAAATAATAATATTGTAAAATCCTAAATTATTTGTAGCACTTTTAAAACGAACTAGACTTTTACGTACCATGTTCGAAATTTGATTTTTAACTTTGGAATGAAACAAAGCACGCACAGAACACGTTTTGATATTCAATGTAAAGAGTTCTGCAAATAGACGTAATTCAAAAGCAAAGTACAATAAGTGATTATAGTACACAGCACACATTCAGTTGTACTCACTGTGTACAGTATTGTGTTGATCACTTTAATGTGGTACTCAGTTTTTACCAACAAAGCAAATGTTGTAGATATTTGTGAAATCTTAACGTGTGCATCAAAATTTTATGTTGTTGCATATTTGACTACATTTTTAAATGTGTACGGACGAAATTTGCTACAAATTTTAATTTAAAAGTTGTGTTTTAGTTTTCTTTGTTATTTATTCAATATGTAGGTAAACACATAAAAAGTAGTGCTATTTTATACAATACTTTGTAGTTTCTTTATGAAAAATGTTACGGGATTAAAAAAATTATAGTTAGCAACATTTTAATTACATAATAAAAAAATTTAATTATTGAAAAAAACTTTACTAAAACGTAAACCATGCAAAATTTTTATGTACAATACAAAACATACAAAATATGTAATATATAAATTGCAACTACAACCATTGAAACATTTAGCTTTATATATGAAAATTGTATTTTTATTATTTTTTTCTTCTTTTTAAAATTAAATATTTTTCTTGTTAAATAATTAAGTATTAAGGTTTGTGTTTGTGTTGGTGCAACAGAAAAAAAAAAAACAACTAAAAACATAGAAATGTAATTTATTATTCGTAATTTTTATTTTTTTTACCTTAAATAAAATGTAAAATAATTACATAGATTTTCAGATTTATGCTTTTGAGTCTATAATTTAAATTCTCGCTCCAAATTTAAGAAAACTTGAACTAACTATTGTGATACCATCGAATTCGGTGTTTCTAAAGAAGTTTTCATATGAAAACTCAAATTTTTTCGGTAGACTTGTATGGATGCTTATGCCTAAAATGGAGATGAAAAAAGTTTTGACGTTAATTATCTACGTTTAAAGCTAGGTGACTGTATCTATAAAATTAGAAATAATCGGTTTCATACGGAAGACGGACAGACGAACATCGTAATTGGAAAATTATTGTATAAATTGCTTAATTCAATCTTAGAAGCGTATAAGCTTTGCTTTTTGTGTGTTTAGTGTCAAACAAAAAAAAAACTCTATATTCTATAGAAAGCCTAGGAAAAATTCGAGAAAAAATATAAAGACAAAAAAAAAAAGAAGACATCATAATGTGTCGTGGCATCTTTGCATCAATCTATTCTACGATTGGCTTGGTAAGTGCAAAAAAAAAAAAAAATAAATAAAATGTATTTATTGTATTTATCTTAAATGTTTTTGTTTTTTTCTTATTTTTGTTGGTATTGTATCCTTGCAGCTGAGCTTCATTGTTGTTATGATAATATTGAATAACGCCAAACTCCAACTAGACGATCCGCCGTATCTATATAAGCAAAACTATTTGATCAAATGGTCGCTTGTTGCTGTCGCTGTTTACTTTATGTCCGTAATAATTATTGTCCACGGCAACTTTTTAAGTAGCTATCGCATTGGCCTACCAGCGGCTACAATGGTATGTAAGAATTGGAGATACATTTTATGAGATACATTTTATTTCGATTTCGATTCTTTTTAGCTGATGTTAATTGGCGGCGCATTGTCCGTTTTGCTTATGTTGTGCAGCACCATAATGACCGGTCATGTATCCATGATACACGCTCAACCGATGTGCTTAAGTCTGTGCGTTTATTTGTTTTTTGTAATTATTCTGAATACGGTTGCGGTATCGATTTGTTTGTCGTTGACTGCATGTCGCTTACATACGGAACTTCATTTTTACAGTATGATGCACGAAACGAATTTCGCTGATTATGCCGCAGTAACCTATCAAGTCTAAACGTAATTTATGAATAATGACGCGTAGAAAAAAACAAAAAACAAATAAGAAGAGAAAACCTGAAAAACGTTTTTTTGCTTTTGTTTTTTGATGCATTCTAACTGTTATTTATTATTCTTTTATATATTGGCAAATAAATTCGAATTTGAAAAGTATCTGTTGCTTGGCAGAAATTGCCATGTGTTATAGGGACTATAGTTTCTCGATTTTAGTTTAATGCTATGATTTAAGAACGAATGTTCTTGATATAAGAACGAACGTTCTTGATATGAGAACGAACGTCCTTAATATAAGAACGAACGTTTCTGATATAAGAACACCAACCTCATTGCATTTTTTTTTTTATTGAAATTTGTATCTCTTTTTTTCAATTTATTTTATTATTTTTTTTTTCTAGTTGTACATTTAATAACAAAAAATGAATTTAACAATTACTCAAAAAGGCAAAAGCTTAGTTACAAAAAAAAAATATATATAGTAAATTTATATAAAATCTTAAAAATCACCTTAAAAAACTTTGTGTTTCAGATTCATTTGCACAATATCAAATACATACATGGTAAGTTTATTCAAAAATATAACATACACACATATAGATTCGCAATATATTGTATTTAATTTTAATTCATAGAAAAATATATCATATATATATAACTCTACTTAAGGCGTCTTCTACTTCTTCTTCTTTTTCAGATTTATGCGCGAAAATTGCAAAAATAAAATGCAGTTTTATTTCGTTTTTTTTTTTTTTTTTTTTTTTTTTTTTGATTACGCTTAGATTCCACGATAGGAGCGATGTGCCAGGAAGGCACTGATAAAGTAAAGAACCGCATTTACCAGACCCAATATGCCGGCAATCATGTAAGAATCATGTTTACGATTTCTCAAATCGATTAAAAGACAAATGGATGAGGCAAGCAATAAAATGAACGCAATACTATGATAAATGAGTTCCTGGAAAAAAATAAAAAAATTTAATGAAATATTTTAATAAATTAAATTGACTGACTTACATAGATTGTTTTCGAGATAATACCGCCCGTACTGAGTGATGTCAGGCATGAAAGTAATAAACAAAATGTACCAATCATAAATGTTGTACCCATCAGAAAGTGAAAGAGATCATGACTGCCACTGGCGCTGTACCAATGATGATATGAATTAAAATTAAACGCCATAATACCGACAATAGCAGCGCCGATCAACTGTAAAATTAAATAATATTTTTGATTAAATTAAAATAAAATGGAAGAAAAAAAGAAACTTACCAATTCAAAGAGTTTCAGTATACCGGGAAAGGTTTTCAAATAACCTGTATTAAGTACAATATACGAAGTGTTGGTGGTGCTGGTAGTAGTTCTGGTTATAGTAACGGAGTGCGACATCTTGTGGCTGGTTGTGTTTGTTGTGGGATGGGAGGATTATAGGCAGCTGTAAATAAAAAGTGAAGAAAAGCAATTAATTAATCGTAAACTCTTTAAGAGAAAAACTGTACAGAAATCTCCTTTAAACAAATATATACATTCAAGGCGTTATTTTTTTGTTTATTTTTTTAAATTATTTGGTTCGAAAACATCTATCTTTCCGGAATCATTAAAATATTATTCATGGATTGTAGACAGAACAGAAAATATATTATTTCAAAAATTCGGTTCACTACTTAAAATCTTTTTTTTTTTTTTTAATATTTTGCTCTAAAGCAATTTTAGAATTTTTGAAAAAATATACATATATATTGTACAATATGTATGTATGTAAAATAAAATAATATTGGCTGGCCTCGTTGTGCACAAAAAAAAAAAAAAAAATACAATAATAATAAAAATGTGTGGTATTGAAAATATATATAAAAAAAAAGTTTACTATGAAATTGAGATAAATATATCTAAAATTGCTCTTACGCACATAAACCACAAGCAGATACATATGTATGTATGTGTACTTAGACATCTACATATATACTCATATATAAGTATATATATGTGTAGGTGCGTACGCGTTCATGATTTTCATTTCTACTTTTTTTATAAATTTTTCTACTCTATCAGGGTAAGTCAATGGATTTCGATTTAATAATATTTTTCTAATAAATATTTCTTCGTAAATATTTCTTGAAAATTAAAACAACATTATAAGAAGTACCTTTTTATAAATCTAGCCCAATTGGTAATGAAGTAGTATGCGAAACTTTTTATACACGACACACATCGTAGACCCTAAAAAATATATATATTCTTGATCAGCTCAATGAGACGAATCGATTCAGCTATGTCGGTTTGTCCGTCCGTTTGTATGTTTCTTCGAAGTTTAATCGGTCAGTTTAAAAGATATTAAACTGAAATTTAGAACTTAAGTTTTTTCCTCTTTATAAACGGTCATTGAATTAACATCCAATCATTTATTATTTAATTACGGGTCTTCTTATTTTCGATATAAAACAATTTTAGGGGGTAAGCGCATACAACTTTTTTTGGACCACTCTAATGTACGTACTTACGCTTCTGTATGCTTCTGTATATATTTATATGTATGTATATAATTTTTTTTTATAAATAGTAAAAAGCGATTAATATGCCATTGGCGTTTTGTTTATTTTTTGTTGTTTTTGTAGCAAATCACGCAATGAAATCGAAAGTTTTACGCGCGTTATTGAAACACGCCCAAATACAAATTAAAGCAAAACAACAAATACGCGACGAGAGGATGTATGACAAAATCTATAGAAAAAGAAGAAGAAGACGATGACAGAGAAAGGGAGTGTCTGTCAATTTGAAGAGATGATCTATCTATAGAACCGATTTTGGTAATCTGGCGCAGCGCGGCTCGACGCTTAACAAATAAAAATCAAATATAAACAAAATTAAAAATCAAAAATAATCAATCAATTCATATTCTACATATTTCGCATGAAGAACATTGCAAATATGTGGAGAAGACTTTTTTTTTTTTTTTTGAAATTGTAATCGATGACGCAATCTTTAATTGAATATGAACGCGTTTGGTTACCTTTGTTTTTTTTGTTTTTTTTTGTTTGTTTAACTGGTTGCTTTTTATGATTGTAAGGGGGGATGGGATGGAATGTGATGAGGAGTGGTTTGTATATTGTTTTGTCCAGCGTATTATTATTTATGCCAGACGATGTGCTGCGTTGAGATATTATTCGGATATAAATAGACAACATAAACAAACAAGCCGACGGACGGACGGACGGACAGACGGACGGAAAGGCAGATGGTCAACATTCCATACCATTCCAGCAGTAGCATTGATTGTTTTAACATAAATGAATATATTCTGTTGTGACCCTGTTTTTTTTTTTTTTATTATATTATACCCTACCCTATCCATTTTATAAAGAAGTATATTAAGTATGTGCAGAGTGCTTTGTGCTATGTAAATTGCGCATGCTTTTCGTTGATTCAACAGCTTTAAATAAACTATTTTACAATATTTTGCCGGTTGATTATCAACAAGTTGTTTCCAATGAAATTGTTCTGTAAAAAAATGATGATGATATCATAAGAAATTCTATATAAAAAAAAAAAAAAAGAATATTTCAACGGAAGTTCTCGGAAATGTTGAAGGTCTTTTCAAAATTATTTAGCATTAATAATTCTGTTTGGTTCTCTTTTGTTATTGTTTTTTATACCCGTTACACATAGTGTAAACGGGTATATTCTGTTTGTCCGAAAGTTTGCAACGCATTAAAGTAGGCATCGGAGACCCCATAAAGTATATACATATAATATTGATCAGCTCGATGAGACGAATCGAGTTAGCCATGTCTGTCCGTATTTGCGTCTGTCTGTTGCTCAGAAACTTAATCTTTTTTGCTCCTAGACGGTTTGAATGTCAGAATCAAGGTGCCACGCCCTTTTTAGGTATAGCCCCCATACAAATTTAACGCCCATTTTCGATTTTTTTATAAAAACATTTTATATAAAAACATTTTTTTTTCAGAATGAAACCAATTAAATTTTGGTAGAATGAATTCCAATGACCACCTAAGTGAATCGGGCTAATATAAGATAAAGCCTCCATAATAATTTGACCAAATTCATCGTGAAATTTTAAACTCTAAACGAGTTTAGAGTTTAAAATAAATAATTAGAGAAGGCTCGACTTGAAATACTATTTACATATTTTATCTTAATAGAAAAGCACATGTTAGGATGTTTTTTTTAGTTTTTTTTTTTTTTGTAGATCAAACCAAAAAAAAAAAAAAAAATTTCAATGTTTACAATTTAAAAAAAAAAACGCACAATTTTTTTTTTTTAGAATTATTAGAGAATGGCTAACAACGTTTGCTGGTTTGCATTGAGTTAATATGAGATCATCAACAGATTTATATACATACATACAAACATGCATACAGATATATATTTTTGTATATTTTGCGCATTTTTGAATCTGAAAAATATTTGCAAAAATAAAAATCCGTAGTAATGTGGTGGTAAATTTCTTCTTAGACGATTAAAAATCTTTAAACTGTGAAGCGTTTTTTTTTTTTGAAATTTAATAGAAAACTGAATCACTGGAATAATGATGTCATTCCAAATAAAATTGTATATTTCTATGCTGTATTAAACAAGAGGTCATTTCAATGAATTAAAAAAATAAAACGATTTTGTATAAAAAAGCTTTCAAAACACTTCTGGAACCACACCCAGACAAATATGTATATGAAATTAATTTTTTTTTGGTTTTTAAATGATCTAAACACTATTTTTTCTAGGACTGTTGTAAGTATCTAGTACGCATTTACAAAGTATCTCAAAAAAAAACAAAAAAAAAAAAAAATGTTTCGTTTTTTAAAATAAAAAATTTGTACAACAAAAAAAAAAAATAATAATTTCATTAAAGATCATTTCACTTTGATATTTAAATAAAGAAATAACAATAAAAAACACAAAAAAAAAAAAAAACAAAAAGTATCTTTAGAATTAAATATCTTTGGGATACATTTTAAAAAAGATAAATATATACATATTTATTTTTTCTGTTTTCCAATATACATACTCGTACAGTATTTTTTTTACTTAAAAGTTGCTTACTTTTTCGATGATGAATTTTGAATTTTGAAAAAGTTCTTGTTTTTTTTATTTTTGAAAAAAAAAATATCTTTTCAAAAAAATATTTTTTTTTTTTTTGGTTGTTGTGCTGCGACTTTTCACGCGAACGTTAAGAATGAAACTGAAAACATTTTTTTCAAAAAAATAACATTTTACTTTGAGTTGAGTTCGTATTTTTTGGCGAGCAAAACAAAAACAACAACAACAACAAAAATAATGAAAACAGTAACGACAACAAAAAAGACAAAAACAACAACAACAAGTAGTGGAATAGTCATAATCTGAATAACAAAATTAACCCTTTAAAATTTAACGTAAAAAAAAAACAATTTGACTATATTATTGATTGGTGGGAAAGAAAAATAAGTTTGGTTAGGTTTTTATAGCAGGGCCGATCGGGGCCTGTCCAATACTTTTACCAAAAAAATTGGTCCATTATGATACCATAAGAATGCCTTTTTTTCTCCTTAAGATAAATGAACAGATTATCTACTACCACCCGGATTTCTTGTTATATTTAACATTATTTCTTATATCAATCTTGAACATCTCAGAAAGATTTTTCAAAAAGTGCTTTCCCATTTTCTTGTTCCCATTTTCTTGTTCCCATTCGAATCTTATTCTACATAAGCCTCGACATCTGCAAAAAAGATGCTCAACGCTCTCCTCCTCGTCAGTGTCATTACAGCATCTGCCGATATCAAGTGTCGGTATCTGTAGTCTTCTGGTATGCCTGCCAATAAGGCAATGATCACTGCTATCAGCAATGAGATACTGCTGCTATCCAATTTCAAAATGTCCTTGGTTCTCTTTCATTTAAAACCTGATCAAGTTTGGAGAGACGCTGCAAATATCGATAGTGACCCAATGTGAGTTAGCGGACCTAATGGTTTTTCCTTTAATGAGTAGTTTGCATATTGCAAGTAACACCCAACTGACTCCGTTTCGGGAAGTATGCCGGTCGTTGTGTCCTGCCTAGCAAGTTCGTCTGCTTTACAGTTGCCCTCTATGTCACTGTACCCAGGGACCCAGACGAGTTCGGTATTGCAGTGCTGGGCCATTCTTTTTAGGGATCTGTGGCACTCAGTGATGATTTTGGAATTTATCACTGCCCTAAGCGCCGCTTGACTGTCCAAATAGATGATAACTGTGGATGTGGACTACAGGTTCTTGAATTGCAATGACCTCCACTTGTTACACGGGGGCAGTGCAAAAGTGGGTACTTCAATTGTGGACATCCACACATCAATTGTCTTGAGTTATAAGTGGCTACGCTACAAACTAGTATAATGACACTAGTTTACACCAAAAAGTTCTGGTGTGCCTTCTTATGAATCTATTTCCACGTACATATTATGGAGCGCAGTTTTTAAAAAAAAAAGGTCACCAAAAAATTTTACGATTCACAATTTTTAGAATTTTCTTTCAACTATTAAAAGAATACTCAAGAATGGTTAGATTTACTGAAAGCTGACGTGCAAACTAACTTGTGCATACGAAAGCTATGCACGTTAATGGGTTAACATCTTAAAAGTATAGCTATCAGTTAATAATGACGTCATAAGATATCTACGCAGTACATAGTACGTCTGTCCAGCGCAGTCCAATCCATCCGGTTGTTGCAAGAGAGCGGCATTGCTTTAAGCATTTCTCCCATTAACCATTTTCGCATTTAAACACTTAACTGAGTGTGAGTGGGTGGGTGGGGGAATTCTTTTTTTTTTTTTCTTCTATGCTTTGATCTGATTAATTATTTCTTGCTCGCTCAATTGCATTGCGACTAATGGCAAATGCAATGAAATAGAGCGAGAGAGAGAGAGAGAGAGAGCGCGTTTTGATTACCTTCAAAGCGACCTCTTCGGTTGACATTCTTATCAACAACAAAAAAAAAAAGCACAGATGTGACTCACACAAATATTGCTGACAAAAGGAAAACAAGAAAGAAAAGTAATGCATAGATAAAATGCGAAAGTATATAGAAACTTAAAGTTTATTCAAAAGAGAGAGAAAGCGAAATTTGGAGTGCAATGCTCGCCAAACCTTTACAATGCAATGGAATGAGTAATTCTCAAACTTATGAGTTTTTTTTTTTTTTTATAAAAAAAAAAAAAAACAACAACATCGTCTAAAGTAATTTATAATTTTTTTTTTTTGTTTGTATTTAATGCAAATATTTATAATTTTAAACGACAAGTGCGACCTAGAGACGTACATACATATGTGTACATGAGTGTGTTAAGAGAGAGAGATAGCGAAAGAGACGAAGGGAGAGAGAGAGAGAGAGATGCATAGATTGAAAGACATTGAACATCGTCGTATGAGTAAGATTTTAATTATTTAATGCAAGATTAATCATACGCGCCATGGGGCGGGCGATTACCATGTCAGCCATTATGTCAGCGAAATATTTAAATCAATTACACACTTCGACACTACTTAGTACAACTAACTTTAAACAGACAAGTTAGTTCCGATCTTTTAAATTTCCGATTTCTATATCCAGCATAAATATAAATAATATTAAAGTTCTTTCTGAAGCAGTACTGAACGACCGAACGTACTGACTAGTTCACTCGGTTTACTGATGCAAAGGTATTCACTGATCCGTGAGCCCTAGTTCAGTCAATGATTGTTCCCATCCATTGTCTATGTCAGGATTTCCGCTCGGATTTCCAAAATTCGAAATTCATTACTTTCGAATTATCGGGATTACGTATTACGAATCTAAAAAAAATTGGAACTTGAGCTTTTCTCGACATCTACCTTTTCGCCCATTTTAGAGTTTTGTAAATTAAATACTCAGAAAATTTGATTATAGTTCCAGCATCGATGGCAAATAAAAGTTAAAAAAAAAGATTGATTCAGTATTGTTTCCAATCGATCAGAGCTACAGTTACCCACCCATTCGCACGTTGTATATGGAAGAGGGTACAATTTGTACTTATACATATATTAAGAATAATATGTAATGGAAAAAATTAAATTTACACTTAAATACTACAGACGGAGCGCTTTCCTGCTGACATTCCAATGTTTTTGTGTCTATTGTAATAAATTTAATTTGTGTTATTGACAGATCATGTAAAAATATTTTTTTTTTTTTTACAAATTCTTCTCGTTGTTTTACTTCAGGTTTCATTTATGCTGCTCTTTTTCGAATGTGTGCCAAGGTAGACGAGAACAAGTGCAACAAATGCAAACGTCTTTTCCTGATATGAAATGCAATAATGACAAAATTCATTTTAAAGCTTTCGTTAAATGCAGTAAACCATTTTTGTTTTGTTCTGTTAGTTTTATTTCAAATAGTTTTTTTTTTCTTTTTATCGATTTGATGCTTATCAAATTGGCTGACCTTCATTATCTTTCTAGACACAATTTTTGTTATCGTATTTTTGACACAATTTTTACATGCAAGATATCGCTGGAAGCAAGAAAGGAAGCGCGTACGACCGATCGGTCGCTGCTTATTGTTAGTTCCAACAAAAAAATTCCAAATCTAATCAGTACAATTTTATTGTTTTACATTTATTTTTAGTTTTATTTTTTTTGCTTTGCAATTTAATTTCATCATTAAGAATGTTTACCATATAAATTGGCGGTTTTTTTTTTGTTTGACAAAAATTACCGAAAAAATAAGAGAAAAGTTATTATAATAATAAAAAAAATATATACGAATATTTATGTTTAATTATAATAATAATAATTGTTACCGAAATTATAGTGTTTAAAGTATTTTTTTGTTTTTTTTCTTTTTCATTATTTAGGTTTCTCTCAACTTCAACGTTTTTGCTTCGCTGAAATTTATATTCATTATGTGTTTGTTTATTTTATATTTATATTTTTTTTTTCGTTTAACAAAAAATGCTTTTCTTTTTAAGCGTTTGTTGAATGCAACTACTTGAGTTGATGTTGCATTTTATTTTTAATAAGTTTTTATTTTTTTAAAGATTATTTTGCTTGAAACGATAACGAGAACGACGAGACTAATCCAATCCGTCATCTACAAATTCCTGCTTCTTTTTCTCATTATTTTTAGTATTCGGTGTAGCAGCGTTCTCCTTAGGTTTAGGAGCAGCTTTGGAGCTGAATTCTTCGTCGCCCGGAAAACCATTCGGGAAGACGGACTTTAGGAAATCTAAGATTTTCGGATTTGAAGCATATTTCTCAATATTCTGTGGATTGGTAAATACATCTTGCATAGCTGCAGCAATTTCAGGATCTGTCATTTTGCTCATTATATCAGCAGGTAGACCAAATGGCATGCCGCCACCAGCACCTGGGAAACCACCCGGGAAGCCACCAGCACCCGGGAATCCAGCAGCACCTGGAAAACCACCAGCACCGGCATTAGCACGTGCCGATTCATTTGCCTTTGCACGTGCTTGACGTGCCTTTTGTGCCGCCCTCTCACGTTCTTTAATTTTACGTTCAGCCTGACGACGTTCTTGCTTAATGTTATGTTGTTCAATTTTCTTAGCATTTGGTGTCACCTCACGCAACCATTCGTCGGCCTCTTCGTCAAAATCAAGTTTACATGCTTGACGCAAATCTTTAGCGGCTAACTCCCAATTGCCAAGCAAACGGTGTGCACGTCCGCGGAATTTATAGGCAGCGGCCGAGTCACAATTCAATTCGAGTGCTTTATTGCAATCGCGTATGCATGCATTCGGTTTCTTTAGTTTGAGATAAGCTTGGCCACGTTTGGCATGGAAAAGTGCATTGCCCGGATTCAACTCAATGGCTTTTGTATAATGAGAAATCGCCAAATCGTATTCTTGGTCGCCATAGGCTTGTGCTGCTTTGGAACGACATTCACCGGCTTCATCGATTTCCTCCTCGGTTGGTGTTTTGCTTGAATCGCCCATGGGCTGCTCACCAACGACATCGGGTTGAATGACACCTGGTTTAGGCAGATATGAAATGCGTAAAAAAAAAAAAAGCAAAATTGTATAAAAAAAAGACAGAAAAAAAAAACAAAGAAAAATGCATTTCACAAGCGGTATTTTTTTTCTTTCTTTCTTTTTGTTTAAAAAAAATTAAAAAAAAAAAAAAAATTAAATAAAATAAAACGTAACTCACCTTCCATGTCTAATTCAACATCAGATTCTGGTTCGGATTCACTTTCGACTTCAATAGAGGCGCCAGCAGCTTCATCGTCTTTATCTTTGGCATCTGCAGCGCTAGCGCCACCGCTAGCAGCACCGCCACCTCCGGCAGCCGTTTTTGCATCACCGCCAAAGGGGCATTTGCTGTTTTTTGTTGTTGTAAATAAATTGCAATATTTTATTTAAAAGAAATCAAAATGCAATGCATGCAAAAAAAAAAAAAAATAATAATAATAAAAAAAACAATAAGAACTCACCCGCCAGAACTTGGCATTTTAAACTCTCCGGCCGGCACCGCACCGCCAAATTTCTCAATAAATTTTTTAACAAAATCCAATTGCGGCATATTTAGAATAAATGGATTTGCTGTGACAAAATCAATGAAGCCCCGCAGCTTTTCCATATCCTCGTGGTTCAAAGGTGTACCCATTTTTCTTCTTTTTTTTTTTTTTACTTTAAATTATTTTTCTTTTTTTTTTTTTAATAAAATTGAAATTTTGTTCACTTTTTTTTTTTTTTTACAAAATTTGTTTGTTTCTATACGAAATTAAGCGCAATGAAAAAAACGTTTGTTGAAATTTTTATAAAAATTAAAAAAATTTCAGACACAAAAAACCGCTGCGTACTTTAATCTCTTTCGTTTGCCTGTTTTTTCCTTATTCTTGAGGGTTAACGAAGCCGCTGCATGCATGTGGAAGCTGTTTTTGTTTTTTTAGGGGTGTATCTGAAACATGGTTGTATTTAAAGCATGGTGAAAAAGGTGAAAATATGTGTTTAAATTTCGTCTTTAACGATCGACAACATACATCGGTCCGTATTCGGTGCTATCAAACGCAATAAACAGCCATCGGTCCTCCTTTTGGTATGTTTTTCGATTATGGTCCGCTTTTCGATGATGAGGACACTTCTGGTATTTTGAGGACACCTTGGTATTTTTGTGCATCGCCCTGTTAACATTTGAGTCACCCTGTAACAGTTATTTGACTTACCCTGTAAAAATTTTTTTTTGAGTCGCCCTGCGAAGTCCTGTAATCGGTCACATTCTTTTAAAATTTTCAAATAGTAACGAGCTGTAACGAGTTTTCTTGAGTTTATGGTCAATTTTATGTACAGCCACAAAAAATAAAATAAATAAATAAAAATCATATTTTGCGCGGCGAGCCCGAGTTTCACATTCGAAATCTGCGAACCAAAATCCATGAGAAATGACTCTACTGGTCCGCCACGTAAGACATTAAATTTTGTTTGGCTGTGACTAAGATGGTTTTTTTCCTTAGCGAAAGAAAGTCGTGTGTGTCTTTCAACTTTTCTTATAAACAGCATTATTCGCGCTTCACGTTCATGGTTCAAAATTGTGCCGATCGGATCATCAGAAATTTACTTTCATTTTGGTTTCAGCTTCCACAGATCTAAGCAAACCTCGTTTTTAAGAACGCTCAATATTGAGGTAGCGCAAACCTTGGTTTTGAAACCAAAACTCACGCGCTTTTAAAGTTGGTTTTTTTTAAGTCAAACAATCGACTTTTCCTAAGTACCGAATGTGCCAATGCATTTTTGAGTGGTCTACAATTATAGTTGCATTGTTTTGGTTCAGGTGGAAAGGTATGATTTTCTTCGGATGGATAATTTGACTTTTCCTAGCGGATATAGCAACTTTTTACTATTTTAGCCTTTCGAATCGTCCTTGAATTTCAATGCCAAGCAATGTTCACAAACTACTGTCATAGTACCTATTGATACTATACGATCGTCCTTGTAAGAAATCGAAGGATCGTAATTCATTTCAGAATTTTCTTTATTTACCCATGAATTAGTAACTGGTGATGATGATTCTCTGGCTCTCTGTATTTGATGTCTATCCTTATCTTGGCTGCGGCGAACCTCACGATCTAATAAAGATTCTCTCTCTCTCTCTCTCTCAGCTCTATATCTAACCCGAGCCTGACTGAGGCGAGCCTCACGTTCCTTTGACGATTCTTCATCTCTTGCTGAACGTACTCTTTTGTCATTCACTGTACTACGACCTATGTTCGAACGATGAACCTTCCTCTTCAATCACACTATCTATAAAAAAAACCGCATCAAAACCCGATGCGTAGTTTTAAAGATTTAAACATACAAAGGGACAAAGAAATCGACTTTGTTTTAGACTATGTAGTGATACTGATTTATATTTATGGAAATTCTACTTTTTTTCTTTAATATTTTGCGGAATTAAAAAAAAAAAAAAATAAATGATGATCGTTGAGTAATTTACACTTGGAACCATGTATTTATGTTGCTCTTATGCTCCTATTCGTTTGGAATGTCCGTGACTTTAGCTTTTGTGGCGTCAAGTTGCTTCGATTTAACTGCAAAATGAAGAAGAGGTATTAGATATGTACATGTATGCTAATTGGTTGGTAGAGTTACATATAAAAATCTTAAAAGGCATGAAGAAAAACGGGTAAATTCTCCGGGATCGGAATGCTTTAAAATTTGAAAACAAAATTTTTTTGGTTGGAAAGGGGCTTGCGTTTATTACAGGCGTTGCCGATTTTTCGATATTATCAGTTCGATTATTTGAGTAATCGTTTAAAGCTAACACGCGAACGCCTACGCAAATGGAAAATTATTTTTGTTTTTATGGTAAGCATCAATACAGAGTAGACAGACGGACAGAGAGACGAGCAGACAGACAGACTTCCCTGTTTTTGTAAACCGTGTACAGACATGCAAGACGATTTTTATATAAAATCTTCGTTCAATCAGATTCATTCAACCAATTAATTTATTGTTTTTTTTAAGTAGTTAAGAAAAAAAAAAATTAAGTACATATTTTACCTGTTATTAAGGTATCAGCGTTCTCTGGCTCCATTCCATTCGATGCAAAAGACAAAGGCGAAGATGCTTGTTCCAATTGGGAAATGCTGCCAGTTGCACCAGAGACAGAAACTTCAGCAGCAGCAGCAGCCGCAGCGTTGGCATCATTTTTATGCAGCACCTTCTTACGTAATTTACGCAGATAGGCGGCCTTGTACTCCTCGCTCGGCTGACCGCCCACACCATAGCTCACTTCGAGCGCCGTCAATGGTATTACGGTCGATGACACCGCAACGAGATCTGCGCATTAATTGAGTCATTGAAGTTTTGATTCATTGAAATACATTTATACATACACATACACATACATACATAAGTATGTAAGTATGCAACTACTTATGTACGAGTAAGTAAATAAATAAATAATCACCTGCTTCGTATTTCTCTTGCTGATTTCGCTTGTACAACATAGGCGCGCCAAGTGCACCAATGCAAAGTTGTAGCAGTAGCACCAGCATCAGAAGCAATGCGAAATTTTTAAATCGTAGAGAATTCATTGTCGTTTTTGCCGCTTGATGAATGAACCGTACGTTCGTACCGTAACGAACTGAACCGAACCGAACACTTGCAGCACTTCGAACTTACTAAATGAATGCGCGCCAAATCGCGACGGTTTCTGTGCGCCTGCGCCCTGTTTTATCAGCAGCCATGTAAGGCGAAAAGTGAGAGGCGTCGGTATAGTCATCGTCAAAGTAGCCGTCTCGTTTTACTAGTACCTCTTGTAGATGCCGGGCAGTTTATTGGGTACTGGGTATTGGTGAACAGTGTTGATGATAAATATGACAAATGCCAGCTAACGGAAGATGTGATCCAATAGACACATTTTTTTAAAACGATCACCTTACAGTTTGCTCTCGCAATTGTCTATCTATCTTTCAATATACAGCTAGCTAGCTAGTCAGACAGACAGTCAAGACAGACAGACAGACCACAGACAGACAAGACAGAGTGATAAGTGTGGGCGGTCAGTTTTTTGTATTTTTTTTTTTTTTTTATTTGCTGCTTTATTCGAGTTACATTCGAGTTTATTCAATTTTATTCATTTTTGCCATCGCAGTTTGCTTTTTTTTTTTGTTGTTGTTTTTTTTTTTTTTTGCTCAATGTTATGACGCAAGGTCAGCCAACACCTGTTCGGCTCTAAAAGAGAATTAATTACCAGAGAAAGTATGCAGCACAAGTTTTATGGTTTTTTAAAAACAAAAAAAAAAAAAAAAAACAATTTTAGCACTTTTTTGACACAATACACCTGTACGTGGTATAGAGGTGATATCGAGGAAGTCGCTGAGCATCTTATGTTCTAATATCTCAGGTTCGCGTCAGAACGGCAACGGATGGAACTCGTGTCAGACTGTCCTCTCAACGTTTGACAATTTCGTCAATAAGATGGTGAATAGCGAACTTCGGTGAAACCGAAGCTTAGATAATCGTAACGCGAATATTTAAAGAGATATGCGTGATCTTCAGTGGCTTCGATAGGATGGGTGGGGATAAATGTTTGATACCAATATTGTGTATAAATGTTTAAATCTAATCTGGAGTGAATACATTCATAAATAATACCTATTTTCATATAAAAATTCGAAAATGGGCGTTATATTTGTATAGGGGCTATACCTCAGAGTGGGTGTGGCAATATGAATTAAAATTACAAACTACCTAGGGCTGAGAAATAGCTTTATTATCTTTAAAACTGAGCGAATGAATGACCTCGCAACAGACAGACGGACAACTCGGCTTGATCAACTCGTCTCATCGAGCTGATCAAGACTATATTATTTTTTCTTTAACCACGAATGTGCTGCTTTGGCTGTGTACAGTGTGCATCTTGTAGTCGATAACACATCTAATGTACCATTCAAAAGCTGTCATCCTTCTCTCTCATCATAATTGTAAAGGCATCATATAATTGTGTTAGTAATTAAAAAACAAAAAAAGAAGACAAATAAAAAAAAAAAGTATTTAAAGAAATATTCCTAAAGCAATATAAGATTTAAAAAATTAAAAAAACAAACCAATTGTGAATTATAAACAAAATTATATTACAATAAAAAAAGTGATTGGAAAAAAAATACAACTTAATAAAGATGAAAAAAACAAGAAAAAACGAATCTGAAATAGAATAAACGTTTAGACGGACAGACATAGTAAAATAGATTTGGCTTTCTTTGCTGATCAAGAAACTACTCCTACTTTTTCTCCTCCCTCCTCCTCCTGCCTTTGTGGAATTAACAATTGTGCTATTCACGAGGTCTAGCATGAGTGCATTAAAGAATAAAAAACAATAAAAATCGAAATTTTGTCTACATCCAAACCATCCAATTACTTACCTTGAAAAAAAAAAAAAAAAAAATAAATATAAACAGAACAGTCAGGACAAGACAGGGCAGGACATAAGAATTAAATACGTCAATTGGCAAAATCCAATTGGATATTTGACTTGTTTGCAGCAAATTAATTAATGTTCAGAAACATGCTTCCACAAAAGAAATCTTGTTGACACAAACAGACCAATGCACAAACACATAAACACACATACACATACACACACACAACACAAAATCACACCTCAGAAAAAGTCTGCTCAATCAATGTATTTAGGCAATATTCTAAGTGCTTTAGGCTTTTGACAATAATAAAAAAAAAAAAATAAAAGAAAAGAAAAGTGCTTACTTCTATTGACAAGTGTCGGGAAGTCGGAATAACGAAAAAAATTATGCAAACAAAAAAAATGAAAAAAAAAGACACAAAAGAAGAAAAGATACGCTGTTTGCAATCAAATGTCCGTCTGTCTGTCTGCCTGTCTTTCTGTCTGTCTCTATTGCAGCCTGTCTGTCAGTCTATCGTATAAATTGTTCTTTTATTGTTTGTCGTTGTTGTTGTTGTCTTTGTCATTGCATTTGTTACTTCCTATTTATGACATTTCTATGGACATTTTGAAAATGCTTTGTCCATTTGAGTCCGTCCATTTGAGTTCATAGTTTGTATAAGTCTTTGAACGTCTCCACTCCACTCCACTTGCTTTTCGACTTAATTGTATTAGAGACATTTTGATTTGACATTGACACATTCTTCTGTTCAAACACGGAATAATTAATTACAAGAAAACGGATACAGTCGAGCATATCAATTGAAATATTTAATTGAAACAAGACTCAATTCGAATAAAATCATATTAAATGTTTAAACTGACAAACGCTTAAAATTATGTCGAATTGAAGCTTCGAATGATGGGTGTACCTTTGGAATTCATTCGGATGGCAACTAAAAATTACGTTTGTTCAAAAATTGTAGGAAAAAAAAAAAAAAAAAAAAATAACATTTTATAAATTAGCACTTACGCTAAAAAGTATGCAACATATATATATATTATTTTTTTTTTTTTGGGTAATTCATTACGCGAATTTCCGCCTAAAATCGAGGTTTCTTCTTAAATGGAAGAATAGACGCTCATCTTTAATTTTTTTGTTTTGTGAAAAGACGACGTAAGCAGACGTGTAGGTAACCTTTGGAAAGTTGAAAACTCTGCATTTTTATTAGCACATATCTAAAAGTACTGTCTGTGCTTTATTTTAAATTACTTTTTGAATTTTTGCGAACAAAATACCAAAGATCGAATTACGTAACAAATTCTGGCGCTATACTATATCAATTCTTTTTGCCAAGCACCTCCAACGTTTCATTCAACTTTCAAATCCGTTTTGGTTATTATTCTCGCGGTGCTCAAATTGCAGTTGAATGATGCCTTCTCGGCAATTAAACTGCATCATGGCACGAGCATCAAATCCCGTCTCATATTTATATCTATGCTATTGAGCGCTCATGGCTCATATTCGTCTATTTTTGTTAAATTCGCAACAATAATCAAAGTTTTTTAAAGATACAATGGCGCACACACCTAAAAGTATGCATTACGCCAAGTCGCATTTCATTTCATTTCAATCCAAATTCAATTTTATTTATGTTATCGTTTACTACTCGCTCTATCTTATTTAGCATTTCATATTGTACATCTATCTTAGCCGATATGAAATGTAACAATTTCCGCATCTTTTTTTTTTTTTTTGATTGCTTCATTTTTTCTTTGCTTTTCGGCTTGACAGAACACTACTTTGTTGTCCGTGTCAACGTTTTTGTTGTTGCTCCTTTCTTTGTCGTCGTCGTCTTTGTCGTTGTTGTAGTTCATTCTGATGATGTCTTTTATGTTTGTGGCAGACGCTTTCATTTGAAAACCGGATGTCATGCCACCGTTAAATGCGGCATGACGTTGGGTCGGTGATGATGATGATGATGGTATCATCCTCATCGTCATCATCATCATAATATGAGTTGGTAGTGGTGTCCTTAACAATGGCAATAAAAATGTCATTACGGTAATTTTAAGTGGGTCAAGTTTAAATATGATTTCCTGTCAAAGTTTTACTGTTTCTCTTTTTCATTCATTCATTCTTTCGTTTTCTTTATAGCAATTTCTATATTTTTTTACCTTATTTTTTCCTATCCGCAGCGTATAGAGTAGCGTACAAGTAACGAGTTTGATAATATTTTTCGAATATTTTGTAACATTCTTTCGAAGGCTTTTTTTGTCTTCTAATTTGATTTGATTTTTTTTTTTGATATTGAAGTGTATGAATACTTCGCATACATCAAAACTATAGCATTTTTCCTTTTTATTATTGCATTTCATTTATTTAATTATTGCTTGAAATGCTCAGTTACCGAATCGAAATTGAATTTAAACTGCCCAAATGAAGAACAGTTGAAATGGTTTTTCTCTGTTCTGTTCTGTCCCGCTTCCCTCTCTCTCTGCGTCTGTCAATGTTTTAATACTTTAAAAGCACACATTTAATGGTTAATTAACAAATTTGTAAGTTGCATAATTTTTGACAGAAAATAAGAGCATTAAACATTAACTTTGTCGAATTTTTTTACTTTTATATAAATGAATTCGACATAATTAGCACTATCAGTCATGTCACAGAAATCACTTTCGGTTGGTTTTTTTTTTTGTAGTTCTTTGTTATTTAAACGATTTATGCGAGGGTTACTGCTATATTTTGAAAATGTTCTGAGAAAATAATTTTAGTTTTTAATTGAAAATAAATGTTATTGTTTTTTAAAATATTCTTTGGAATTCGTTCGTTAGTAAGTTGCGAAATATTCAGAAAACTTCAAAAGAGATTTACATAGCCCCATAATGCATATAATCATATTAAAACCAAGCAGTTTGCGAATACTACTTTGATAAAGCATGTACTCATTTGGAAAAAGTACTCGTTCGAACAAAAAAAAAAAAGGAGGACTCGTTTGATAAGAAAAAGAACTCGTTTATATTCAAGCACATTGATTCCAGTGTTGAGCAGTGTTGATAAGAAAAGTACTCGTTTGACATAAAAATCTTTTTGTAAATAAAGTAATCGTGAACTGTTTCCAGCTGACAATGAGTTACTTTTGTCGCTTCAATGGTTCAATGGTACGGTCACTGGTTCAATAATTACGGTTCGCAGCAAACATTCAAAAATACAGCGATTCGGTTCAAACACGGTTTGCAGCCCTATTTTCAATTAATGCGACTGCCATTGTTTTGCCTTCTCTCAAAATTTAAATGAAACATTTGTTTTTTTTTTATTTATTTTTTTTTTTTTTTGTATACACATTTATTGCATTTGACTTCCTTCAATAACTACCACGACAATTTAGTATGCACATTTTACACATGTTTCAATGGTTTTATTTTATTTTAATATTTTACTTTTTAATTGTTTTCATTTAAAAATGTTAGTTTTTATATCTTTAGTTTTTACAATTATTTTTATTTTAGTTTATAATTTTTTTTTTTTTTTTTTATCTAATACACATTTCCTTTTTTTTTTTAAATTTTTTTTTGCTGCACATTTACACAAATCGTTTGGGTTTTCATTTTATTTATTTATTTTTTTTTTTATTTATTTATTTTTTTTGTTTGGGAATGCATTTTTGTAAAACATTTATTTATTTTGTGCTTTATTTATTTATTTATATTTATTTTTATTATTATTTATATTTATATTTGTATGTGACAGTTTATTTTAGTTGAGTTTTTTTTTTTGTTTGTTTAATTTAAATGTTTTTTTTGTTTTGTTATGTTTACATTCCCAATTTACATAAAATTTATAGGCAGCAATATTAATATTAATATTATTTTTTTTTTTTTTTTTAACAATTTTCTGATCAGTTCCACATTAAGCATTTTCAATATTATTTTTGCATTTGGCATTTATTCTTTAAAACAGCTGATTTTCTTTAGTTTTTGTTGTTGTTTTAGTCGGGCAAAAACAAATAAATATAAATTTACCCGAAATCTTTGGAAAGCTCTGTAAATATTTCCCTGTATTTTGAATTTTTATATTAAAAATGCTCAAAATGCTATTAATGCTCTTTGTTTTTTTTCGTAGAACTGATCTGTGAAATCTGGAATGAGTTGCAAAAAAAAAAAACCTTGGACAAAATTATTCATAATTTTTCGAAACCCATTTTTTTTATCTCTGCAGCAATGAATATAAAAGCTTTTATTTTCAAAGGAATTTCAAAAACGAATAACGTCAGATCAAAAAAATATTTTTCTCAAAAGTGATCCTACATTGGTAAATGGCTATTTTTTTGTTTCCTTAACATTTTATTTTTATTTCCCTTGCATCTTGTCCGTCTGTCTGCTAAATTACATAATGCCAAAGAAAAATTTAAAAAACCCATTTTCAAAAACTGCATTTCATATTTGGCACAAGTCATACTAATTCGAGGTTTCTTTAATAAGCTTTGGCTCGAATATTATTTTATAGCTTCACACCCGTATTAAAAATGTTGAGAAAATCACCAAGCCTGCTTTTCATGAAAAAAAAAAAAAATGATTTTTCATGAAATATGTGAAGCGTGTTTAAGCTTCGATTCAGCCGAAGTTAAGCTTGTTGGTTTTTTTTTTTTTTAATTTTATATATATATATATTTTTTTTTTATTATTATTTTTAATTAATGTTTATGAATATGTTTCGAACACATTTAATAAATATTTTTTCCACTTTGGAATATATTTTTGTTAGTTGTTGTTGTTGATATTTTCAATTTAATTTTACAGTGCGTTTTATAATTAAATGTTTATCACTAATTTCGAGATTTGCGTCTTCAGAAAAGCACAAAATTGCTTGTCAAGTTCTGTAGCCCAAATTCCTTAGCCCTAGGTTGGACAGCTTTTAAACGGGTTGGCTTATTTTGGGTTCCCATATCTAAAAATTATTCGATCGAAACCAAATTTAAATATTTCTAGGTATATCGAATCTGGTATGTATTTTTTGTTCAAATTTGAAAATAAATAAATGAATAATAAAAAAAGTATTATATATATTTAATTATATAACGCACTGTTTGTGTGTTTGTCATGTGTGCATGTTTAGTTTTTTTTTTTTTTACTTATTTTTTATTATTTAATTTTTTAAATTTACAGTTTTTAAAAAAAAAATTATTTTTCATTTGAAATTTCTTTTCAGAAATATTCTGTGTAAATATTAAATATAATGTTTATCTTTTATATATTTTTTTTTGTTGTATTTTACTTCACTGTATTTTCTTTGGTTTTTTTCTTGTTCTTATTTTTTTTTTTAATCATCATCATCATTATATTTTAGTTTTTATTACTAACTACTTATATAATGTAATGTTAACTTGTTTTGCTTTTTAATTTGTCCATAATATTCAATAAAAACTAATTAATATATACGCATATATAAACATATATATTTATATATATATATTAATTTTTATTTTTCTTTTTTTTTTTTTTTTTTTTAAATATTTAATTTAGTTTTAATTCAAAATTTGAACAATTTTCCAAAAAATATATATAATAATTAACATTTATGTTTGGTTTTTTTTTTTTTTTCCCATATACATATATTTAAATACAATATATATAATTTATTTATTTTTTTTTAATGATTTGTGTATATATAAAATATTTTACTTTAAAAAAAAAAAAAAAAAAATAACATCACTCTTTGCAAATAAAATTTAATGCATTTTCAATAATATTTATTTTTTTATGGGTTTTCATTTTTTTTATTTATTTTTTTTAGTTATCTATGCGATTTGAACTACATCAAAATGAAACATCCTTTTTTTATGTTTTAATATTTATGTATATTTTATGTATATATTTAATAGTTTTAATGCTTTTATTAATATATAAATATTTTATTCTTCAAAAAAAGAACAACATTTCGATTTATTTGTATATGTAAAATGTTTATTTGTTTGTTTCTTTTTTTTAAGCTTTGTACATGTTTTGTTTTTTTTTAATTTTTTTTTTTTTTAATTTAAAAAACAATTTTTTAATTTAACTCAAATAATTAAAAAAAAAAAAAAAAAAAAAACATAATAAAAATGCATTTTAAATATTTTTCGATTCGAAATTTTAATTAATTTTAATTTTAAATTAAAAATAATTAAATAGAAAAAAATAATAATATTTTAATTAATAATTTTTTTTTTGTTTATAAATTAAAAAAAAAAAAAATTTTAATACTTTTTATGTGTTTGAAAGCGTGTATGTGTGTATATGTTTGCGTGTGCGTGTGTGTGCGTCTGTATTAAGGAATCTCTAAATAGATTACATTCTAAACACTTAGAAGACACATAAAACAAATATTAACACAATTATTTTATTTGATTTTATTTTTTAGCTTAATTGTTTTTTTTTTATTATTTTTTTTTTTTTAAATTTAATATTTTTATTTTATTTTTTTTTTATTAACATTAAATTTGTTTTTTTATTATTTTAAATTTTATTTTAGCATTTTGGCTTTGTTAAGCAGTAACATTTAGTTTGCATTTCATTTTATTTCAATATATGCCGTACCCTACTGTAACGCCGTTCTATCTGTCTGTCTGTCCATCTGTCAGTTTGTAAAATTTAATATTTTAATGAGATATTAAAGTTGTATATTAAGAAACTCAATTTAACTTGATTCAAATTAATGACAATTTCAAATGTTGTGTTTTACAGGGTACAGCGTTTCTGTTCGTCATTTTGAAACGTTTGCAACGTTTTTCGTTGAATTTTTTTTTTTTTAGAAAATTTGAATTAATTTTTTTTCAATTCGATTTTTACTCGTTTTTTTTTTTTTTTTAATTTTTATTAATTAATTATTTTAGTTTAAGTTTTCTACATAAAGTTTGGTTGTTTAGTTTAAGTTTTAGATTAGTTTAATATTTTTAATTTTTTGTTTTAATTTTTGTTATATCCGATTCAAAATCGGAATCGATTCGAACTGATTCGGTTGATTTCATGAATCATTTCGATACCGATACTTTCATTGCAACTCGGGTAATAACGAAACCGAATCAGTTTAAAACGACGACTTTAAATTATTATTGGGATTCGGTGTTAATCGAGTGTTTCGACAAAACCGTTGCAATGCTCTAAAATCTATGTTCTTCGATTCTTCTATCCGTTTGTTCTGCTGTCTTTCGAAGAAATTAAGGATTATCTCGGAAATATAATATGAAAAATAAAGCCACACAAAACTTGAAATTTAATTCTTTCGGAATTTTGGCAGATAATGTGTGTTAAAATTTATTAGATTCGATTAATTAAAAGTTTTCTAAAAGAAGTTTAAAAAAAAAGTATTTAATATGTTTTTTTTAAATTATAGAATACAGAACACCTTTACCATAATTTTTTAAAGTGTAAGAAAAAAAAAAAAAAAAATATTTGAGTTAAAAAATTTAAGATTTAGGATTAAGCTTAATTTGCAATTGGGCTTTTGGGGTTGTGTTGCAAAGAGAAGAAGCAGCAGCAGAAGCAGTTAGCAATATGCGAAAGATAAATGAAGCAATTAAGTTTTTATTAAAAATCTTTTCTTTTTTTAAATAATTTATTTTTTGCTAGTTTTTTTTTTATTTAGAATGCTTAGATAATATGCGAGTATATATTCGTATATAACAAATGTTCAAAGCGTGTATGTATGTACGTATGTAGTTATGTGTATACATACACACACACACACATACATGTGTGTTCTAAATAGTTTCAAAAAAGTGTTTATGTGTTTTTTTTTTTATATATGTGTGGGTGTGTGTTTTGTTTGTCTGTCTGTCTGTCTGTCCATGTAAATGTATCTTAAAGATACATATTTAAGTGTAAGAGATACTCTACACTCAATGAAGTGTTTTACTAATAATGTAATAAAAAGCAGCAGCAAACATTCTCGAATGTATTTTCAAATGTAGTGTAAGTAGGTTTGCAGGTTGCCAACTTAACTTATTTTGCTCAAGAAATGAATCGAAACGTAACGAATCGATTCGAGTCAGTCGATTTTGGACTCAAACGATGCCATTTATCAGCTCTAATTTGAACAATAAAAAGTCTTCGATGCTTGCTTTGCTGCGTTAATTATTTTGTGAAAAAAAATTAAATATGCGAAAGTGTGTCATTTTGAGAAACTTACCTGAAATGTTTGCATTTGTTTATATGTGAATTTCTATGTGTGTGTGTGTGTGTGTGTGTGTGTGCAAAATGTATCTGTATAATCTGTGAGGCGCTTATTGGCTTTTATGTTTAAATTTTTATATTTTACTTATAAGTAATTTATATATTTTTTTTCGCTTTTTTTATTAATATAAATCTAAATCTGTTTTTTTTTTATTTAACACTTTTTTTAAAACATTATTTTTTTTTTTTTTTAAATCTTAATCCCTTTTTTCTTTAATTCAGTTTGAGCAATGTTTTTAAAAGCTTTTATGGTTCCATTTATTTTTGTAATATTTATTTTATTATTATTATTTATTTTTTTTGCATTAAGATTTTCAAATGTTTTTATTTGTTTAATTATTTTTTAGAATTTATTTTTTAAGCTATTTTGATTATTTTTGGTAAATGATTTATTTTCTTTGCTTGTTTATGTTTTGTTTTATTTTAAGTTTTTTTTTAATATTTTTTTTTTAATATTTTTTTTGTTGTTACATTTGTTAACTTATTACTATTATTAAAAAAAAAAACAAAAAAAAAAAAAAAAAAAAATATTGTGAGTTTATTTTATTATTTGTTTTTCTCTTTTTTTCTTTTTCTCTTTTTTATTTATTTATAATTAATTAATTTTATTTTATATTTTTTATTACACTTAAATTTAACAAAAAAAAAAATTTTTTTTTCCTTTTTTTTATAGTTTTTTTTTTGTTGTTGTTGTTTTTGTTGTTGCTGTTGATTTGCATTAGTTTAATAGTTGAACAATCATTAGTTAGTAAGTTAGTTAGTTAGTTTTAATGTATACTTTATATTAATGTTGTAAAGTTAAGTATGAATGCTTCTGAAAAAACGCTTCAGAGCACCGTCTCCATTTCGGCAATTTCAGTTTTATATGACCTTAAGTAAAAAAGAAAAGTTAAACATTCTTAATGAGTATTTTTTTGTTTTTTTTAATTTAAAATTAATTCAAAAAAATATTTTATATAACAACAAAGCACAACAGTAACAGTGAAGAAATTAAAAAAAATATTAAAGTGCGTTTTTAGGCGCATTGTTAGCTGGCGCCAATGCAGTCATGCAGTATAAAGTGGATTGAGATAGGAAGTAGAAGTGATACAATATACTACATAGTGTGTATGTGTGTATATATTTTTTATTTCATGCTTTGTTATTTTATGTGTGTAGCTACTATGTACAATGAATGTGTATGCATATTGTGTATGTGCATACATATATCTTTCTATGTACAATAAATAAAGTATTGTATTGCATACTTTTACGCGTTGTATTGAACATGAGCTGACTAACTGACGGACGGACGGACGGAAGACTGACTGACTGATTGATTGATGATTCTGTGCCTGAAGCATACAAAAATTAATAAAGTAAATCGTGACGTGACGTTTAAATATATATTTATATAGTATGCACACATACACACATACTATATGTATGTATGTATGTACACACATACTAAGCTACATATTAGGCAATGCCCGCGGTTTTAAAATTTTGTTTAACTAAATTTAAAATATAAGAAAGAACGACTTACAATATACGAAATCAAGTATAAAAATTTATTCCTTCTTGTATGTATTTATTGCGAACAATTTAAGTTTCAAAAGCAAAAATGGCTCATGATATAAGAAAGATTAAATTTAATATGAGAATTATTGTTCTTAATATGAGAACGAATATTCTCATCCAAAGATAATCATTGCTTTTGGCAAAACATTAATGCTGCATTTAGTCAAGACAATATTTTTATTTTTATTTTTTTAGTTATTATTAGAGTATAGCAATTTTTATTGGAATATTTTTTTCTCAAAAAATATATATAGGACAGCCCTCGCATACGTGTCTTTATGTGCGCTTTTATTCCTTCGTTCCATTTATTATTTATTTTACCGAACTGTTTTTATACGCTACCCATAAGACATTACCCACCTCTGCATTATTTTTCGTTTTTAAATTGTCATCTTTGGAAAATAATTGGCAAATGAAAAGTGAAAATGATATTTGTTGCGGCAATAAAATTTTAAATTATTATTAAAGACATTAAAATGTATGCTTCAATTTTTTTTCTATAGCCGTCAGAAATGGGCGTTGGGGCTGTGTCTGAAAATAGGCGTGGTTTTCATATTATTCTGATCTGAGTTCCTTAGAATTCTTATTTTTTTGTTTGTACTTTTTTCAAACAAATTTCAGACTACAAACTCTTCAACTATTTTAAATAGAATCTGATGTAGTGGATACACTTAGGCTTGAATATCTGAAGTATGTATTTCTTTTCAGCATTTTTAAATACAAAAAAAAAAAAAGAAGAAGAAGAAGAAGTTAACTTGAAATAGACAGACTAAAGACTAAAAAGCCATAAACGAACGAACAAGTTTTTCGTTGTTAGGCTGTTAAATAAAATACGAAATGAACTTGATAAAATGAGATGAGAGATGAGGAATGAGAGATTTATGTTTGTAACTAAATAAATCTAATTAAAAACTGCTTCTAAGTGGCTGATTTTGAGTTGACTGGCAAAAAAGCCTTTTATATGTAAGTAGTTGCAATATTTTTTTTTTTTAAATGACTTAATTAACATTTTTTAATAGTCATAATGAACCGAACCGAACCGAACAGCACAGATCAGCACAAAACTTTAAGTAAGCCGCTGCCGTTGCCTTTATTTAGATGCTAGACACAATTTAAGGTTTATCCCTTTATTAAGATGTACAAATGCAGTTGTTGTTCTACTTTTAATCCTAATTGACTCAGCGTATATATTTGAGATTAACAATGTTAAAAATTTTGAATGCGAACCGGCATGAATATGTTTGAAGGATTTAAGCAAGAATCCGAATTGGCATTCTTATGCGCCATTAAAATTTTTTCAAAACATAATGGGATCATTTTTAGATTTGGAGAAACACAAAAGTTTTATAGCAGCTTCATTGAAACGCAACGAACCAAAGAATGGGCGCTTCTCCTCTAAAATTTTTTATCTTAATAGAGGTATTTTAAATTTAAAAATTTAAATTTTTGACGAACAAAACCGAATTTGTATTTTGGTTTAAAATTAAAAAATAAATTGCAAAAAATGAGGCAAATAGATTTCGTCGTAAATTTGCTTTTCATTGATGTACTTGGATGTAATTGAAAAGTATTTAATTCACAAAATGTTTCCAAGAGCAATTTGCTTATTCTCGTTATATCTATCTCTATTTCTATCTCTATCACTCATTCGCATTCCATTCACTTTAATTCTACCAATTGTGCATTCAAGTACAGCAAACAATTAAAAGTAATTTTCTCTCTTAACTAAAAGATCTGCTCTAAATCGCTTAAAATGAAATGGTATATTAGGTTTATGTAAATGTTTGTAACATAGAGAAAGGTAGTTGGGTGTTGGAGGTTGACAGTATTTATCTGTACAGATTTAATAAGCATATATAGTATAGCACACATACAAGTTCATTTTTTCGTATAGTTTCGTGTATTAAGATGCATTTGAAGTGTATTAATGCTTTGGTTATATTGTAAATTATAATTGTTTTACGGAAAATTCAATTTAAATAAATATTTGTATAAATGTATTTGTATGTGTGCGTATGTGCGTGAGTATTAAAAACACAACAAAAAAAAAAAAGTATAGCATTCTTTAAGGCGCTTTAAAATACACAAACAAACATTTTCGACAGCTGCTGTCATTGAATAAAGACTCATACAATATTAAAACGACTTGAAATGATATTAAAAGCAGACGTTTTTGATTGAAATTTTAGAATTTCGATTTTCAGAGAAAAGCGCTTTGTTTGGATGTTCACTTAAATGTAAATAAATCTTTTTTAGCTTTTAATTATTATTATTTTATTACATAATATATTTTAGTTATGTGAAATAAATCGTATTAAATTACATTTTGAAGAATCATTAAAAATTATATACGAGTATATTTTGTATGTACATGTAAACATTTTCGAAGAGCTTGGCAAAATGTAACTAAATAGAATTTCATAAAATTGCCTAACGCATTAAGTATATTAAGTATCTTTTTTTTTTTATTTTTTAAATCTCTTTTCAGATACATTTTAATGTAAACTATGTGAATAACCAATAACGTAAAATAACAGATTTAAGCCAATTGAATCTTGGCATAAAGTTTGCATAAGTTTGATGCTATAATACATTATAACATAAATAGGTACACATATGCATACACATACACATTTGTTTGTTTTGTGTTGTATGTATCTATTTGCTATCTAATCCATTAAAATACACGAAATTGCTTTCGCGTTTATAGTATGCACAAAATAAGATAAATTTATATTAAAATGCCAACAAAAAATAAAAGTAAGGCACGTAATCAAATTTTATATGCCAAAAAAAAAAAAAATAATATAAATAGAATCGCCATTTTATGACCTTCTACAATATATATGTATGTGTATGCACGTATATGTATTTGTATCTTTTGTTAACTCTCAAAGTAATTCTAAGAAACAATAGCAACAAAAAGCAGTACATACAATGATGAAATAAAAAAAAAAAAAAACAAAAAAAATAAACGAAATAGACAAACATTTATAAGATAAACAAATAATAAAGAATGAAGTTATTGTTTGGCCAACAAAAAGCTTATGTAAACACACCCATCGAGGCAAAGTCGAGAAAAAAAATCACAGATAGGCGCAGATACAAATACACACACAAACACACACATATGTACATATGTGATGTGAATGTACATTGAATACATTTTACGAGATATATTCGTCTGTCTGTCTGTCTGCATTGACTGGATGGACGCCAGATTAGTGCAGCCAAGAGTTAACGATGAAAATGTTTGCTGAAAAGCAATTAATGTGCTTTGGTATTCGTGTGTGTGTGTGAATATGTGTTGCGTTGTATCTATGTGTGTCTATGTGTGTGTTTTTATAAAATTAAATCGCACACACATTTGTACATGCATGTATGTATTTTTTATGTAAAATAAATATACATACGTGTAGTATATGTATGTGTATTCATATCAAATTCAAAAAGATGCACGCACAAACGTACAATAAGAAATACATATATTAAACAAATAGAACGAGGGCTGTTCTTATGGTTTTTGCATTATACATTTTCATTAAAAAAAATAAAAAAAACGATGCTGAAACGTTAAATCAAACAGACCGACAAACAACAGCATCGAAAAGTTTGGTATTTTTGAGACTTTTCTTTTTGGTATTTTTTAGACTTTTTTCGAAAACAATTTCAAAACTTAATTCAACTAATATCTTCAAAACTGACCGAAAGAAACGCTTCGCAAAGAGAGACAGACGGACGAATATAGCTAAATCGATTCATCTAGTTACGATGTCTCCTCTTAGGCATAACAAACTTTTTGACAAAATGATAATACTCGTTTTCACTAGTACATGGAGTGATTTTTGAGTCGCAGTGTTATTAGTGTGTGTGACTGTAAACATTGATAAAATCGCAGTTCACGAGAAATAATCAGCGATTGCTGAACACAAAATCGCCGATAACTGAACATGTTCGCTGAGGAACAAAATAAACGCAAATCACTACCGTTTTTTAATCACTGTGAAAAAATCACCGAACGTGATTGTGTAACGAGTATAAAGATTGTAACAGTTAACGCTTTTTTTTTTTGACAACTATTTCTAATTCTTTACTTAGTACCGCACTGGTTTTTAAGCAACGAAACGTCCGTGTTATGCATGTTCGATTTCTACATTATATTCATTATTTAAAAATAATATTAATATTGTAGCATAGCCTCAGAATGGCACAAATGAAAGTCAACAAGCCGCAACAAAAAAAAAAAAAATAAGGAAAGAAAAGTGATGGAACACATTGCGTATGAATATTAAATCATAAGCATCACATTACGCATCACGTTCTATCATAATAAAAGACTCAGTGTTGTACACAGTGGCGTAGCGAGTGGGAATGGGGAAGTGGGGCTTAAAATTTATTTTTTAACGCCTCTAGATTTTGATTGAATTTTGGAATATGCCAATAATTGTATTTAAAATATCCTGTAGTAACTTAATAACTAAAACAGTTAAGATGCTGCGCTCTTCGAAAGAAATATTTATAAATACATCGGTTAAAATATTTAAGCTGTACATTCTGCCCACTTGAGGCACAGTGAAATTTTAGCCCAGCCCTAACTCAAAATCGAATTTCAAGAGAAATATAGCTAGATAGTCCGGATATATTTTTCTTCAAGAACTCTAAGCTTTGAGCTATAAAGTTTAAATAAAGAAATTTAACCATTTTATGAATTCAGGCCCACGCTACGTCTCTGCACTTTGTACTTGTGCCATTCCATTAATTTATTTTTCGTCGAATACAACTTCAACGTGTATGAAACACGAGAATGTGCTCTAGTTACGATGTTAATGATGATGTTAATGATAAAAATATCTCAACGTTGCTATTCGACATTGATGATTATGAATTACTAGTATTGTATGAATAGTTAGCAAACAGTGAAAAACATAAAAAAAACAAAAGATAATATTAATAATTTTTTGATGAACCAAAGCATTGATACGCTTTCAAGTCATATCGCATATGTAGGAGATTCATCGATCGAAAATCAAATTACAAACTAAAATGCCCTACACAAAAACTACTCTATGCGATGATTATGTTGTGAGTTTAATAACAAACAAAAAAAAAATATGCATATGAATAATAATAATAACAAAAAAAATAATAATAATAAATAAGAAAGAACAAAAAATGTTATATGTGTTGTGTGTGAGTGTGTGTGTGTGTGAATGGTTTTTGTTGTTGTAATTGCTGCTGTCAGGCGTGTTTCAAGTTGATGTGTTGGCATTCACAATGACATAAGCAGGATAATTATGTACGAGTATGATGAGTGAGTAAAATCAACATTGAAGGTAAGTGCATAAGTATGTGAGTGTGTGTGAGTGAGTATGTGTGAGTGTACGCTTTCATTTAGGTTTAAATCTGTGCATCTGTGGTAGTGAGTGGTTAGGCTTTTGGTTAGCAATTGGTTATAAATGTTGTTTTGTGTTCAGTTATCTGTCTGTCTGTCTGTCCATCTGTTTGCGTGTATGTCTGCGTTGTCGGACGGATATCCTTTCAAGTGTCTCCTTGTTCTGTCTGTACCGAAACATCATCTAAATAAAAGTGAAAGAATGAATGAATAAATAATTGAAAGTCTAAATGACAAGCGACAAGTAACTTGACACAATGAAAAGAAAGTAACTCGCGCGCACAAAATACTTTCATGTACACACATTCATTCGCACACATTCATTTATTATTACGGAGATGTAAACAAGATATGATGGACTTATTCAAAAGTTTTCCAAATGTGCACCAACCACTTTGCACCACTTTACTTTACCCAGAGCATAACTAACGATTTTCTTTGCATCAGTGGAAAAACAGTGTTGCAAAATGAATTGAAAATTTGGAAAACGGCAGTCCAAACTATGGTATATTTTGTTTAAACGATCGAGAATAAATAGCCGCTAAGTCAATTTAACAGAGAAAGAGAGAAACAAAGAGAGCAGTTGAACGAAGAGAGGCATCAAACAAATCAGTGTTGCATAGCCTTTTTCACAAAGCGTGCACACAATGCCTCTTGTGCAACATTGTAAGACATTGTGAACTGAGCTGATCAATAATATATATATGTACTTTATGGGGTCTCCGATGTCTCCTTTAATGCTTTACAAACTTTTCGACAAACTGATAATACCCTTCACACTATGTGTGTGGCGGGTATAATAATATCGAAGACAAATAATGTTACGTTTTCACTAGCGTAAGCAGTCACGTTTGATCTTCGAAATAATTAAATAACTTTTTTTTTTTTTTTTTATTAAATTGAAAAATAGAAAATAAGGGAAACTTTTAAATCAGACATTGTACATGTAAATATGAATTGCCGCAAACGCAAACTTTTATGCGGTTATATGTCTCTGTTTTGCTTGTCTTTGATTGCTTTAAATCAGAAACTGAGATGAAGTAATTTAATAAAGTCATTTCATATATTTTTATTAAAAGTCATACACACATACACACAGCACACGACGCACACAGTAGTAACGAAACGAACGTACGACACACACACAATGACACACGATACACACAATTGCAGAAAAACAAGATATATCCGAATCCGTATCTGAGTCTGTAACTGAAGTAAAAAGGTAAAAAGGCGGTTTCTGATGTGCGGAAATGTGATTTGTATGGATGCGTTTGAGGTTTAGATGGTTTAGACGGATACTGGATGGCAGGATGGATGGATGACAGGCAGGCCAGCAGGCAGGCAGGATGGATGCATGTCTGTGGCAATATTAACTTTAGCAAAATGACTTAATTACTATAAATAACGCAAGTTAATCTCACAGGGCTTTTAGTGAACTTAGCGCTCGTCGTTCACTTAAAAAAAAAAAAATTATAATATTAAAAAATATGCATCGAGGGTGTTGTAAATGTAAAACGTTTAGATGTGAGCAAAACGGGCTGGCTGTGAGATGTGAGATAATTATGCCTACTTATGTATGTTTATTTAAATATTTTATAGGTTAAATATGTACAAATAGTGTATATAATGTGCGCTCTGCATGCATATAAAAGCTCAAAAGGGGTCAAATGCTATAACTACTATCATCAATTATAGAAGGGGAAAAATGAGAGAAATAAGTATAAGAATATTTTAATATTTACAAACAAAAAAAAAAAAAAAAAAAAAGAAAAAAAAAAAACTTGTGGTTTGGTTTGTGCGGTTTCAATTCAAGGTTCAAAGGTTCAAGGTTCAAGCAATGCAGCACCAGAGCACCAATATTAAACTATTTTAACTGCATTGGAAGCTGCATATGGTAAACACATATATTAACTGCAGCCTTATTACTCTGGTGGGATCTACGAGGGGGTGGGGGATTGGGACATAGTATAGAAAACTTACCACCTGTATAGATCTTGTGCGCTAGCTGCTAAACTCAGATTCCCCAGTAATGGTGGACGTTCTTTAAGATGATGATGATTTAGCAAATCGGAAGATGAAGCAAGTCTGAAAAATTAGAATATAAAAATGCAAAAAAAAAAAAAAAAAAAAAAATTAATCCAAAAAAGTTATAATTGTTTTTATTGATAAATATATATATGTATATAGCAGGACAGACGGACAGACGAGAATGAACATACGACGGACAGCAGCTCGACACTGCTTTTTAATATTGGTCAAGACTATATATATACGGTATGCATATACTTTTTAAAGTTCATTTTGGCTCAATCTGCAAAAATAGGTCTACGAGTTGGCAGCCCCATATTCAACAGATTAAAACCAATGCGAATATTTCAGTCTCTTTCCAAATGAGAAGAAATAAGCGGCAATTTGAGACGGATAAAGAGACCATCACATTTGTTGGAAAAAAAAGTGTCTGGGGTTGGTCTAACGCTAAGAGTGATTGTTGCTACTTTTGCAATTAAGACTGTAAGAACACTGTTTCGACTTACCTCAATTGTGGCGCTTTGATGCCATGTTTGTCCATGACCTTCTCCAATTGTCGCACACGTAATCGTGACATATCCAGTTCATGTTTAACCTTCCAAAGATGTGTATCGCAAATGGGATCATTACAGCGATGTTTCTTCAGTATTTCGGTGGCCTCGAACACTGCACCGCGGAATGTTAACGATTTGCCCATCGAAAGTGATATGAGTGCACAACAATGGCCACCATCTTTCTTTGCAATGCGCTTACGTATATACTTAAAATAAACGTGCTCGAGCAAGAGCAGCAGTGCCGCCAACAGTATGCCGGCCATAAGTAATAAAAATGCAGACAAGAACTGTTCGAGTGCGAGTGGATCTGAGGATTTGTGTTCCTGTTTACCCGGTCGACAGGTGCCAGTCATCCAATAGCGACGCAAACGTTCAAGATCGCCATTGGCACGAAATTCAAGCAGTCGTTTATTAAACATTTGGACGTATTTTGAGTTGCGACTGAAGGCAAGACCATAACCTAAAGAAAAAAAAAAAAATAAAATGAAATAAAAAATAAAATAAAAAAAGAACAAAAATGTGCAAACTTAAATGCAACTCATGTAGCCTACGACGCTTACCTGTCATTGCATACCAGCTGCCTACGGTCATAAGGCGGCAGTCTTCATCCTGTGCAACCAGATAGTCGAGCACAGTTCCATCGTAGATGAACGAGTCCAAATTGCCGTTCAAAACGGCGGCGACACCATCGGCGACGCTAGTCTTATTGTATCTAAAAAAAATGTGGAATATTGTAGGAGTCGGAGTTAAAGGATAAATGCAAATGCATTTTATTTTGCGTTAATGTTACTCACTGCTTCATGTAGTAGTGCATATCTTTAAAGTATTTGTGTATAGTTGAGTCCGTATGACTATAGGGTATAGTGCCAAACTTAAAGGATGGCTTATGCGAATATGGATGCACCAGACGACTATCATTTAAGCCGCTAAATTCGTGAAACTCCTCTCTGTATGTTGATTTTGAAGGTAACAAAAAAAAAAAAAACCCGGAACAAAAAAAAAGATTGAAAATAGAATGTATCTTATGCAAAATGTATCTTTTCGTTTTTATTTGATGTTTTAATTTTATTTTTTTTAATACTTTACCTCGTTATCATGAACGCGGCCAGGTTGGCAGTGTATATGGCCAAAAATACTACGGCGAATAGCGCCCAAACATTGGTCATGAAGCGTGAGGTGAAACCGCGCGGTGAGTCAACATGTACAGCAGCCTGAAAGAGTACGGCCCATACAAGCCAATAGGTGCGAAACAGCGAAAAGCGATATGGTGTAACGTTTGTATTCTGTAGATACAGCTTCATGTCGTAGCCGCTTGGTGATAGCCATTCGAAGAGAAAGATCATAAAGGTAGCCGCCTGTATGGCTACGATGCCAACCTAATTGTGAAGAGAATGGGTGCAGTTTGCAGTTTGCAGTGCAATACTAAAGCTACTAGCCTATTTACGTATTTATATGTGTGTGTGGGTGTATGTCTTTGAACGTAATATAGACTACTACTTGAAGGACTTACCAACATCCATGATGCTGTATCGAATGGTTCCAGAAATGCTGTTGGCGATATAATGCCGGTGCGTTTGGCAACAACAATCGCGATACCAGTTTCCATAAATGGCTCGCTAAAATCGACGACCGCCTCACGTTCGGTATTGATCATAAGCGATGTTAGCACCATATCGGTCTTGCGATTGACCAAATCGGCTATAAGACCATTCCATTTACCATTCTCAAGTGTACCCCATTTACCATCCTCGACCCGCCCCAGTTCGTAGGTGAAGCCGAGCTCCTCGGCAAATTTCTCGAGTAGATCAATGCAAAATCCGCTGCAGCATTGATAGAAGGACGCATTACGGTGTGCCTGACCGACATCAATGTCGGCGGCCATTTCATGATCAGCCGCAACGCGACAGAGCACACCGCGGTCCATGAGACACTTGCCACTCACTGGGTCAGCGGGTGAGAGATTGATATAGGGTGCCTCTTCGAGAAATGTTATCTTTAAATGGAATTTCTCGGGTACACCTTGAGGCGGGGCGTGCGAATTACCTGGCCAAGCGATGTCACGAATATCAAGTTGTTGTGTCTCCCATGATTTCCATACGCCGATCTGAGATCGATCGTCGTGCAAAGAAAAGCAATCGATCGAACGAACGAACGAACGAGCGTACGAACGTAAATACGAACGATCGTGCGAGCGAGCGAGCGAGAGAACAAGCGATTTGCGGCAAAAGAGAATAGTCGTAAAGACGAAAGTCGAAGAAAACAAAAGGGAGAGAGAGAGAGAGCGCAAGACAGTGAGTGACACATGAGAGCCGTTAGGAAGTTATAGTGCGTGGTGGTGCAAGTGATCAGGCAAGTAACGGATTGCAATTGACGGAGAATGGAGGCAAACGTGAGAAAGGATATTGCGTGCGAGCGTACGAACGAGAGGCAAAAAAGAAATACAAAAAAAAAAATATAGAAGAAGAATAAATAAATAAAGAGATTGTAAAAAAGCGTGCAGTTTATATTACAATAATTATAGCAGAAAAGAAAATAAATAGGTACATAATCAAATAAATAAATAGAAGAAGAAATTTTAGAGAGAAAGAGAGAGAGATAGATAAAGAAAGAGCGATATAGAAAGTTAAAGTAAGAGACAGAGTAAGAGAGAGATAGAGAGAGATAGAGAGAGAGAGAGAGAGAGGTTAGTTTGGAGCACAGATATGCCTACCTCTTCCCAAACCAAATTCTTATTATTGGCGCTCGGCCGTAGATTCATAATCTTTAATTCAGCGGATTTCAGATCACCATCCGCAGTGAATTCAATATTCGGTTTATTGAGATCACCTTCGATTGAAACATTGCGCAAATATTTGAAGAATCTGTAAGAGAAGACAAAAAACAGAAAGAGAAGAGAATGAGAAATAATGTTTATAAAAATCACTTATATCAAACCCGAATTTTACGGTACTTTCGGTATCGTACGAAGCTCAGAGCAGACAGACAAACAGACAAGTTGGACGAAGTTGCAGACATATGGAAATAATGGCTATAACGATTGTATATAAGAAAGTACAAACAATCGATCGTCGACGATGTCTGTCTATAATAACTTCACCAATCCCCTTCCCTATATATTGTACTTACGTTTCTCCATTATCCCAACGACCGCGTCCCTCATCATCGCACGAGAGCGATTGCGTCGTTAGTCTGCGACGTGCATTCACTGGATCCGTAAGATATGCCTCCACGCCATAGCTATAGATCTTAATGGCATTCGAGATTTCGTTCATTAATGCGCCGCTGCTTGTATCGAAGTGCACGCCCAACATGCCAACCGGAAACTGCGGATGTGCATCTTTCTTCTCGATCACCGATTGACTAACAACCCAAACATAATTTTCGCCAGTCAATTTCATTTCTTCGGCAGCACGTAAAATGGTTATCGCTTCGCTCTGTGTCGCATACAGCAACATGACACGCGCCTCACTATTTACAAGTTCCATCAGATCACTCGTTCGCGTCACCACAATCGAATTGAGTATGGTGAATTTGAAATGTTCTTGCATTTCGGCGACACGTTCCCGTACTGCCTGTACAAAATCATCGTGTCCGGCTATTTGTGATGTAACAACCGAAAACTGATGCCATTTGTAGCGTTCCAGAATACTTAGCATGGCAGCACTTTGATGTTCAATGCTTGGCGCTAATTGCAGTTGTAGTGTCGATTGTGAGGCGCGTCTCTCGAGACCAGAATTGTCTGCATTCCATGAAATTACGGGTATACCCAGGTAACCGGCTAATTGCAAAAAATATTGTGCTGACGCTGTGCTATGGCCGAATTGTTCGTTGTTCATCATATACAAAATAGCCGAGACATTGACACGCAGAAATTCCTTGCACAAAGTACTCAAAATGGCTGTGAAAGACAAAAAAAAAAAAAAATAAATAAATAATAAATAAATAAGACGAAATTTGAAATGATTTTGCATATTTTAGAATATAAATTGAAATCAATCAATGTGCGAATTTTATGGCACACCTCGATGCACCACGACGACGACGGCGGACACGGACAACGTCATTCAGTTCAGTCAATTAAAGCAAATAGAGCACGACGCGACGCGACGCAGGTCCAAATATATTGGCATGGTGCATTGCATTGAATTGCATTTCGAAATTCCTGCACATACAGCCAACCTTTTTAACCACTAATCGAGTCGTTAGGTGTGCGGTGTGGATGTAGTGTGCAGCTGTAAACTCGAAAGCAATTTATTAGTTTTTTTTTTTTTATCGAAAGTTTGGTTTGTCTAATTGGCTCTTGAAAAAAAACGACAAAAAAAAAAAAAACAGATTTAAAATTTAATTAATTTTGTTATTTTATGCCAATTTTACTAACTGCGTCAATTTTATAATGAAACCAGAAAAATATTTAAACTTAGTGCAATGTGAGAAAATGGTCCTACACAAATTTTGTTTTGGGAATTTAAAAATTGCTAGTTGAATGGCAATGTTTACACTGATCGAAAAAAAAAAAAAAAAAAAAAAATGGTTGAATGATGAATTGATTTTTCATTCAATTACATTTGGCTTCTATATTCCAATTATTCGGGAAGTCATCCAGAACTGTAATTTTATATCATTATTAATGTTAAATATATTATTTTTAGTGTTTGTATTCTCTTTTGTTTTCGAAGACGCGCGTTTCCAGTAGGTGTCATATCGTTCGAATTTATTACCAAAAAGTGAGCTTAGCATGATTTTTAGATCAAACAAAATTTGTAATTTCGCCTAAAACGTTCGCATATGTTTTGTGTGTGTATATTTAATTCTGTGTGAGTGCAAATGCAAGTGTGTGAAATTGTGTGAAAATGTGACTGCAGCTCTTTGTACTTCTGTCTATTTGTATCTTTGTGGAATACGTACATATATGCAACTAAGTGCATCCATCTAATTTTTAATGGAACACTCGATGCTTGCCTGTTCGCCAACACACAGAAACATGATGACACACACCAGTGTACTACATTCATATCGTATATATACGAGTATGCACACGAGTATGTTTTTTTTTTTTTGCCTTTCAAAAGCAATGAACGTGTACACATTTAAAATTTTATATACGCGCTACATAGACACACACACACAGAACGTATATGTTGGACTCAATATTCATCGCATCTCATCGCAACGCAATGTACGAGTATATACGAGTATGTGTAGGCTGCATCTATGGATATTTTCGAGTATGAAGATGTGTGCCAATTAATTACAGATTAACCACATGGGACAGACAACATACTCGTACATGTACACATACATGCGCAATTATTTTGACTTTAACTACAACTTCAGTTTACGAGTTCTTTAACGTTACTCACTCACTTGCAACGCTTAATTGGGTTAACAATTGCTAGATGATGCACATGAGATACATGTTCGGGATACATGTGTATGTATCTAAATGTTGAACTAAATCTTTGCAAAATGCCAGAAGTGTAAAATGCCAATGCGAATTTAAGATTTGGCATTCTAAAATAAGCTCATTCCCATAACAAATAAACAGACAGTTGCTTAGTTAAAAATTACTATTTATGAATGAGAAAGATATTTAAAATTAATTAATATACAAGTAGATAGATACAAAAGTATCTTATTATTGGACACAATCAGGAGAATGTAGTATGAGTTTATGTACGTATGTGTGTGAGTTGGAAAATAATCAAGCTCACGCTTCGGATGCATTAAAGTTTTTTTTTTGTTTTTTTTTTGTGTTCAAATGAATTACTTGGAATAGCTTAATTTATATTGAATAGCTATGAAGTTGTATAACTTGCAAAAAAAAAAAAAATAAAACTACATTTCTTTGCATGCGCATAACTTTGCTATCAGATTTTTAGCAATAAAATAAATTGTTATTGCCGCAATCAGTTTGTTAAAATGAATTTAAAACAATGACCAGCAATAATTTATATATTTATTCCCTTTTTTCGTTTTACTTGTTCACAAGTAGCTACTCAAAGTGAAAGAAAAGTAAAAGTAGTAATTCGTAAACTTTTTGGAGATAGTCATCATTGTTTATTTGTTGTTATTGTTTATGTGGTTTATGTGGCTTTCTGCTTTTAATAAACCACTTCAGTTTCTCGCTACTTGAGCATTTAGAATAGACAAATGAATAGATATGTTGAAAATTATAGTAAGTAAAATTGTAGATGAATACATACAACAATATTTTGTTTTTATATTAAATAAAATAACGAATTTGACAAGCAAAGAAAAAGACAGACAGACAGACGGACATATATATAGATAGAGCACTTGAGTAGCATAAACAAATAACATTAGACAGACAGACTGACAGACAGACAGACAGATAGGCAGACTGACTGACTGACTGAAAATACGCACCACACCAAGCATCAACGTTGAAATCTCATCAAAAAGTTTAATTAACTTTTTCATCACTTTATTTCTGCATTTTAACATTTTGAGTTTACTTCTGCGTCACACTTTTTTAGCTTCTCAAATTTGTTCTTCTTCTGTAAACCGTCCATCCTTCCAAGCATCTTTGCCATTTGAGTCTTTTTTCAATTAGCGTACTTCGCCGCTTTCAACACATTCAACTTCATTGTTGCTCTGTATGCCCTGCAGTTGTGAACATAAAAATATATAACTAAATTTATTGTAATCAGACATAGTATACCTTCATATGTTTGAATTCGAAACCTTATTAAAAAGTATTTTAAGTTTAAATATTGGAAAAGAGAATAGAATCGAAACTGATTGATTTTAAATTAAAACAGCAAAAAAACGTCAAAGCATGAAGAATTCTTAAGGAACTCAAATGATCTTATACTCATGATTCAAATGAGATTCTAAGCGCATCATAAACGGAGTAGATGAAGCCTGAGTTTGAAAGATGTATTCCTAAAACCATGGAAACCGCAGCTAAAAAAATCAATGTATGTGACATAATAATAGCAAAATATATTGTAGTATTTATATTCAAAAAGTGATTGACTTCGAAGTAAAAATAATGAATTTGCATTGTTACGTACGTTATGTGTGTACTCGTATATCCTTTTTTTTATTATGCCGATGACTATAAATAAATATTCCTCTAATCATCATCATTCGTCAGCGCTTGTCGGATGGCAGTTGCTGTTATAATGTACAACGATATTTATGTAACTAAAAATCTGACATTCAGTCAGTCAGTATTTCATTCATTATATGACTGACGGACTGACTGACTGAATGAATTAATGACTGACTTCATTCAGTCAGTCATTCAGTCAGTCATTCATTCAATGAGTCTGTCAGAGTTTCTCACTGTCATCGTCGTCGTCGTCGTCGTCATTGCCACCGCAGCTAAGGGAATTTAATCGACAATAGAAAATCACTTAATAAAATTATGCGGCATGTTTGAGCAAGCGAGTAACCAACATTACCAACCTGACTGCCTGCCTGACTGCCTGCCCGACTGCCTGCCAATGCCAGCGGTTATTGGTTGCTGCTACTATGGCTGCTGTTAGTGACACCCAACCCTAAATTGTTGGTAACAGAAATCTGTCTGTCTGTCTGTCGGTCTGTCGGTAGCTATAGCATTAGCGTTGGCGTTGGTGTTGGTGTTGGCATTGGTGTTAGCGTTGGTATTATCGCCCAGCGGGACATTCAATCCTCCAAACGATAATGTAGTCATCGGCATACAATGACAATGAGCGCTTAATGAGTTTTGCGTAGATTTTTACTAGTTTGCGCACGAGAATCTATCCATCTATCTAAAACAAATACGAAACTTTGTAATTAGTTGGCCGACAAAGTCGTCGTCGTCGTCTCTGGTAAGAGGCGAATGAAATGGATGCATGGATGGAATGGTAGTACTATACTATGTATATATTTTTTTTTTTGTTTTGAATGATTTATCAGAAATGAATTGCAATGAGATTTTCTGAGAAGTCAGAAATGGTTTTGTAGCATAAATGTTTTCGATTTGCGTTTGCGAATGCGAAAATGCAAAGTTTTGTAGTTTGTCGTTTAATGAGTTGATTATTGTGAGTACGCAGTGAGCAATGTAGCAACCAAAATGCCTCTGGCATGTTCTATATTCTGTCTGTCTGTCCGTCCGTCTGTCTGTCTCTCAAATTGTATATTGTATAATATTTTACTCGAGGTCGTTTCATAATCTTAAGTTGCTGTAGCAGCAGCACCATAGCGTACCACAGCATTAAATATTTATACAATTATATATACACACACACACATACATTTAGATAAATAATTATGCCATAGTACACTAAGTTCATTAAGTCATTTTAGAGATTTATGTACGAAAGACATACTAAACACTACAGTATACTTTATAATTATATAACTTCGCAAGTTAGTCAATTTCTTTTTTTTTTTTTTTTTTGAAATATTTTTTTAATTAGAAAATGAAAATAGTAAAACTTTGAGTTATGATGAAGAAATTTAAATATTTACAAAGCAAACCAAAAATAAATAAAATTGAGAGCAATTGCAGCTGCGCTTTGATTTGAAAAGTTTGATTATTCCATGAATATTTGCTAAGCAGCTTCTAGTTAAAGTCTATAAATTATTTGTATAAACAAAAAGTTTATAAATTGTTAATTGTTTTAATATTTATATAGTCAGACAGACAGACAGACAAAAAGACACATAAAGATGGTGTCAAGCGAAAAGATGTTACCATGCGTACCGAGTGTGTAAGAGATAGCTTACTTTTAATTTTTACTTCGTTTTCCAAGTGTGAATGAGATAAAATATTTATTTATTTATTTTTTTTTTTTTGGATTTTTGTTTCTTTTTTATAACAATGAAATACATTTGAAATACAATGTCAAAACCAAATTACCACGCCCATTTATAGGCTATATGCAATAAGTATTTTCCGCCCATTTTCTATTTTTTTGTGTGAAAATAGTAATTATTTATGAATAGATTCACTCCAAACCGGGTAAAAACACTTCTAAAGTCCTCCTATATATACTTTTATGATATTATAGGTATCATCCCACTATAACATATAGCCCCAATACAAAGACAGCATCCATTTTCTATTTTTTTTTTTCAAGAAAATGTTTATTATTCTGTCCTTAGGTTAACATTTGACCACATTATTATGTCTAAACTTTGGTTGTATCGGACTATTGACACCAACCCAACCCCTCTCCAAATTTTACCATAGCCACTGATGATCAACAATTAACTCAACCCAGATGTGGCGGCTATTTGAGCTTCGGTTCCACCGAAGTTAACTTTTTTCCTTGTTTTTTTTTTTTTAAAGATGAGCGCTAGAATTCGCAACTGGTTAATGCTTTGATTAGTCGAATGGGTCTGTTACTTTTTCGAAGATTCTCTCACATTAAAATATTTATTAGAAGACATGTCTCTGTATATGTTTTACAAACAATTAATTTAAATTCGTTACGATCCGATTATCTCGCCCTCTTTGCCTCTATTTCGCTTTAAGATTATCTTAAGTGTCGAAACCAACGCCCAAAACTTTATGCCATATCGTCGCATCGTTTCTTATGTTGTAAGGACAAATAAAATAAAATAAAATGAAATGAAATGAATAAAGGAAACTATAATAATTCTTATAACTCTTTGTGTAACGTTGACACTAAAGCGAACCAAGACAAGACAAGACAGAACAAGACAAGTTAAGAAGTTTAAAGATATGCGGCGGTGGCTACCTTTTCTACACGCAACTATCGCAGAAATATACCAAATACCTTAGAGCTACTATATAGATTTATATGTACATACGAATGACTATTTTAGATATATGTGTATGTGTATGTGTATGTGTGTGTGTGTGTGTGTGTATAAAACGACAACCACGGACCGCTGTCACCACAACCGCAAGCATTGACATTTACGAGTATTTTGGCTGTCAAACAAAAGTCAAAAGTCTTAGGTAAAGGCAATCAGAGGATAGAATAGCGTATTGCCCCAAACGTGAATTGTGAATGGAGAATGTTAGGTGCAGGTCATGGATAACATTTTGTATAACATCAGGAAGAACCGAAGCAAGCGAAGGAAGCGTCGGAAGCAAATTGAGGAAGCGCCATTGTAAGCAAAAACGGTAGCAGGAGAAAAATTGCAGATGCTTTAGCTGGAGGTAAAGTATCCGCAGTGGCATAGCTGATGCTGAAAATTTTCATATCTTTTGTCATTGCCATTGTTGTAGTTGTTGTTGTTGTGGCTTTGGTTTTACTTTAGCTATGCAAAAATTTTTGCGTGATGAACGACAAAAGCAAAAATTATAAATTGAATTTTGACACAAATTTTTTTTTTTTTTTTTTTTTTTTTTTTTTTGTTTTATTTCTTTTTACAATTTTGCGTCAGCAAAGAAAGCTTCATTGTGCTTCATTTTGTTGTTGTTGTTGTTGCTGTACATGCGTAGGCATGTATGTGTGTGTGTGTGTGCAAAATTGTCATCAGTCATCGTTAGAAGCGACACACACACACACTCTGTACATAATTAAAGACTCTGCATCCAATCGAACGCACAATCTAAAGCATTCATTTTACATACGAGTACGTGGGTAAGTTGATAAAAAACTTTTAAAAATTGTCAATATGCTTTTATTTATTGATTATATTGTCGCAACTCACGTAGAAAAGTTCTCTCAGTTATCGGAAAAAATATTCAAAAATTCCAGAAAGAACAAGAGTTCAAGATCGCATGTGGCTCGATGTATAATATTGAAAAATATTAAATTTCATTTCGTAGAATTGGTGGAGTATTTCTTTGGAAGTGCTGTGGGTCTTGCTTAAAACGATCGGAGACTGGGTCCAAGCTAAGCTCCGGTAAGATACAGTATTTTCTACATTCTACTTTTCAGCCAGTGATTATATTTAGCTGTACACGAATGAAACCTCCATTAAGAGTATAAAGGTACGTATACTGGTCTTGAGCTTTCTGTGTTTGCAAGTTGAATAAAAAGAGAGTTTATGAATAAAATTTCGGATTCGGAACACTGTAGAGTTTTTTTTTGTGGTGATTACCTATAGAAAAGCTACACTTATTTGACCAATGTTAAGAAACAGGGGACCATCCATATTTTTTCAAGCCGTTGGTATTATTGATCTCAACGGTTAACCAATTATAGAGAGAGACTGGATTAAATAGATATGTAGGTAGAAAGATATAAGTGACTTTGGGACTGTCCCATGCAAATACGCCGTTTTGGTGTCACCAGAATCTCGTATAGAAGGCCTTTTCAATTTGTAATGCTTAATCAAAACCAGCCGTTAAGGAAAGAGCGTGGGATAGTTCTCGTAACAAATTAAACTGCTATTGCCCAATTAACCGCAGTCTATGTGATCTAAGTGAGGGGCAAGCAGTTCAAAATTATCTTGCAGAACTGAATCTGGCGAGTATTTCAGATGTGACCGATTAAAAACCAAGTACAAAAGTTTTCAGAGAGTAAAGTGTCCGATTGAATTGCTTTATTTTTTTTTGTGAGTTAATCTTTCGACTAAGAAAAAAAAAATACAAGGAAATACAAAAACATTACGTAAGCTGTTACGCCGATCGCTCGAATTACAGAGTTATAAATGCACGCACACGCACGATTGTAGATAGTAAAGTGAAGTGAAGTGTTTTGAACGATGATGAATTCAAATGTTAAATGTTAGGATAAATAACAAAAAAAAAAAAAACCCGGAAAAGCATAAAAACCGGAAAAGTCTCACTTGGAATATGTGTGTGCGGAAAGTGTTAATGTGCACACATCACACACATACACACACACATCTGACTGGCAAGCTGAAGCCATACCACACACACACACACGCATGCACTTACTTGTACACATATTCATGCATATACATAGTGTGTGTATAAATTGTATACCTTCAAGTAAGTAAGGAAGTAAGTAAGTATGACATACAGAAAGGATGTGGCACAGAAAGGCGTTAGCAGCAACCTTCGTCACAAGGACACATATGCGACATAAAGACAGACCAGAACCGAACAGAACAGAACAGAACAGACCTAACGTCTTCTTACTTATTGTACTATGTGATAAGTCGTTGTCTGTGTCGTTGAAGTGTTGGGTTGTATGGCTTGCAGCGATGTTGTATACCGGGAAACGATCCTGGCAAGCGAAACGAATGAATGAACAAAACGTAACGTTGAAATGTTGAAATGTTGAAAGAAGTCTAGTGAGTCTGTCAACTTATTATAGCATCCATTAATTTCATTTAAGCATCATTCAATTGCCTTCATTTTTATCGCAACTTATCACAACTTGCTACCAAAATATGCGATATACATACATACTATATATTTTGTACAAGGATGAATGAGTTTTTGTTCTTTCTCTCTCTCTCTCTTTCTTTCTTTCTTTCGTTTTGTCTTCGTCTCTGTCACTCTTGTCCACACCGTTTCCAGTCATCATTTTCTTGGTTTAGTTTAATGGTAGCGGTGACGGCGATGGCGGCGGCAGCTATGGCAACGCGACAATGTTTGCGGCTATATTCGCAGTCAGCAGACAGCATCTGTTGTGAAGGGCGTTGCTGTATTTTGCTTCAAAACTTCTTCACGCTCTTTTACACGCTACGATGCTATGCGACATAAACATAAAAAAAAAAAAAAAAAAAAAAAAACTTTTTGCATTATAAGCCGCCATGCGAAAACGAGCGTCAACCAACACCTCATTTACAATCATTCAATCGTCCCATTCCATTCCATTTCATCCCATTTCATCCCATCCCATTCCATCACATTCATCTATCGAATTGACGATAGCGACCTTAGCCAAACCTCAAAAGCAGCTAACGCCCGACAAATCGTTCCCGAATGTCCATGAAAAACACACACACACACAAATACTTGTGCTTCTTTTGCACACATACATAGCAACTTACTTATTGTTAGAGATAAACGCACACACAGCATGATTGCGCACAAATCGTAAGCAAAAGCGAAAGTAAAGGAAAAATTTTATTTTTTTTTTTCAGAAATAGAAAAACTTTGCAAAAAAAAAAAAAGTATTGAAAAATCATAAAGAGAAAACTTTGTCGTACTAACCGAAATTTGAAACGAAACGTAAAATGTGTCTCTATGTGTGTGTGTGTGTGTGTGTGTGTTAATATGTATAGTAAGTGCGTGCGCCTGCATACCTAATATACCAAAGTAAGTAAAAAGCACTTACAAATATTTAGACGCTTGGAATAATTCAAAACTTTCCTTAAAACAAAATGTTTCTCAGCTATTTTATTGCTAAGCTAAAATATCACAAATAGTTATGGAGAGCCATTTATGTAGCTACAAATCTCTCTTCTCATCGTCTTTATTCAATGTCGGGGCGTGTGCGTTGAAGAATTTACCTTTTATGCGCATTGAGTCAGCTGTAATTTGGAGACGAAACCACGTAGTTTCCTACTCTCATGGCCACTGTAGTAAATGTTGCAGGTTGCTTTTCTAGGTGTCCTTTTCCATTCCATCGTGGTGCTATTCTAAACCCCTTTTTTATTATCTAAATACGGGCTACTATAGATAGATTACAAGATTTCAGGGTTGTGCTTAGCTTATAGTATTTTTCTCGGGAAGCATCGAGCAGCATAAACTTATTTCAAAATTTGGTAGTGATACAGCGCGCCAACTTTATTTTTTTTTTTTACTTATTGTAAGATTTTAATTTAATCTATCTGAGCTCATATCTCATATTTCGTTTAAACTGAAGAAATTTTAAAATCAAACCTTGCGCATATATGTGTATGTGTATGTAGATGTAGTTATAGTGTGAGAGTGCTAAAACAACTTGTACCATAAAGACCAATAAGAACATGATGCTGATGCTGTCTGTGCACTACACTTCTGAACTTCTTTTTACGCTTCATCTTTATCTTTTTTCATACTTTGCTTTACTGTTCATCTTGGCTGCTTACAAGTGACAAAGTCTTTGAGTTTGTCACTCAGTCTATCCTTATGTTTGTCCGTCCATCCATTCGTCTGTCTTTTTGCCTCTACACTACATCGTTGTGTGTGTGTTTGTGTATGTGAACATTTCGAGTATTTTTATAGAGCAACTGTCTTAAGTCTATTCAAGCAACTTGACAGCATCCAAGTAAAAGTAATTCCACAAAAGCGCGAACGAAAAACTTCTCATTTCTAAAATGTATTTTATTCTTATACTTAGTCTATTTTTCTTCTTTTTTTTTCTTCTTCTTCTTCTTCTTTTATTATATTTTATTTTATGTAGATTGTATCTAGATACATGTGTATCTATGTATGAATGTATCTTCTTGTTGTATATTTGTTAAGAAATAGCAATCGAAATAAATTTGTATTATAGCACTTGTACGAGTATCTTTTTTAGCAAGTTTTTTTTTTTTTTTTTTTTGCTATGACATTTCCGATTGGAATTTATATAAGTATGCGATAGAAAACTATTTTCACAAAATGATGACGGTCAACTGGTCAGAATGAAATCAAACAAAATGGTTTCTATTTATATGCCACATACTCGTATACATTTGTATGTATGTATTTTATATCATATATTAAGTGTGCGATGAGTGTTATTAGTATGATGCGACTAACATACTTAAATGTACATTGTAGCTGCTTCTTATTGTTAGTTGCCATTTAGTGACACCGCCCTAAAAAAAATCAAAAAAAAAAAAAAATGTAAATAAAAAGAAGAAATATGTTTCCATAATTTATATGTGTATATGTATGTATGTTTTTTGGTATTTTGTACTTTTTTATGCGCGTTTACTGTACATTGTATCTCGAATGTGTACACAAGTATGCTGGCGTACTTGAATTTAGAACTAGTATATTTTAGTAAGTCATTCTCATTACGTTTCGTTACGCGTTACGCATAATAAACACTAAAGATGCTTAGTTGAAAGTTATTCCATTCTGTACTTTTCTTGAAATTCGAATAAAAATAAAATAGCATAAAATAATAAAAACAATAGATACTTGTATAAAACTAAATTACTATCAGGCAGGCTTCCCTTTTGCGAAATAAGTGATTTTCTTTTGAAATAATTTCTTATAATCTTATAATTCTCAAACAGTTGAAGTATATCAATATAGAAGTTGAAATAAATAAAAATGAATTCCAAACTAAGCAAATACATATGTAGTTGAGCTTAAGATTCATGTTTTGAAAAAATAGCAATAGGCAGGTATAGTATGTATTGTATATAATTTCAAACAAACTTTAATTTACTATAGATATATAGTGTGGTATTTATATCTTGAATCATTCTTAAATTTCCGTTGAATGAAAAATATTTCTTTGAATAATCCCTTTGAAGTGTTAGGCAATAAGTGTAAGAGTAGAAGATAAAGTATCTACAGTTGCGTTGCTATGGATTTCATCACATATCTCAGCATGTACGAGTATGTAGCTAAGTATTCGTACGTTACGAAGTTTTCTTAGTAAAATATGCAGCAGCAGCAAAACAAAGAAACAAAAAAAAAAAAAAAAACAAAAAAAGAAATCATTGAAGTTTATGGCATTTACATATTTGCTTATTAGTTTATCACAGGCGTTGGTTTCGTTAGTTCGCTATTTTTCTGATGGTGTGCTTATTGGTTTAGCTTAGTTATTTATGCCAAGAGCGTGCCTAGTACATACAATGCAGATACTATATGTGTACATACAAAAGGATACAAAAAGATACAAAGAAACGCGTATTCATTTATGCTTGTGATTATATGCACGTTTAGCCAAACCAAATTTAAGTAGGTATGTACATATGTATCTACGTATAGTATATTTATATAGGTACAGATACATTTATATATACGATATGTATCTGGTGCGACAAAGAGCATTTAGCGTGTAAAAAAACACTTTCAAAAGCTTATAAAACTGTTGCCAGCACCTATTACACTCCCAAAAAAAAAAAAAAAAAAAACTCTAGAAAATAGAAATGAAAATCTACTTATGAAGAAAACTTTTGATATGCATTAAGCGTAGAAAATAAAGACGCATAAATGTTATTCTATTTTGTGGTACGTGCTGCTCCTTTTTTTTTTGTTCTTTTTAAATTTCTATCTTGCTGCGTTCTAATAATAAAAATCATTTAGCTAAGACGATCAAACGGATGATTAGAGTTGGCTGAGCATATGCTATGCATAAAATCAATGCTTAAACATTATTTCGTTGGCAATTGAAAACGTTTTTTTTTTTTTTCAAACACACAATTGAATCGATGAATGATATGAGTAATGTAAGGGATATGTATACAGGGATATGTAAACAGACAGATAGACGGACGGACGGACGGATGGACAGACAGATAAATGAACGTAGAAATATATTAAGATTTTTTTTAGATCAACTTGACGAAACGCGTCGACTTAGTCATGTTTATTCGTTATTATTATATTTGCGACAATCCTTTAAAAGATTCTAAAAAAGCGTATCATGATTCCTAATAAGAGCCCCAACATAATGTCTAGATTTAAACTGTAACTGGTTAAGTTAGGTTAAACTAAGAGAGAACTTGGGTTTGTCTATTTTCAGTTTAACAGGCATCCTATTTGTCTTGAGTTTGATTTTTCAATCAAAACGAAGAAGATTTAACATGTGCTCCTGCTTTGTCTCTAATTGGAGTCATGCGTTGACTAACCCAATTTCAAGATACACGCAACCACTACTTTGCGTTTAACCTTTGATAATGTATCTACACATTTGTAAAATAAATACATGTATAAATTCATAAATCCGCTTAATTCCTACCGATTTCGCACATTCTCTACATCAGGTAATACGCATATTGTGGTTTACTTGTGGTCGACAAAGTTTTTTATTACTTCAGATACTTATGACGGCTGACTTATGGCTGCTTGTACTCGTAAGTAGCACAAGAAGATATTTAACTCAATTTATACAATATTAATTTTAACGGAATGTGAACGTTTTATGCAATATGCATTTTGGTATATTAAAAAGAATACTCGTACGTCGGAATCTTTTGTCATCTTTTGTTGATTTTTATACCCGCCACACATAGTGGGAGGGTATTATCATTTTGTCAGAAAGTTTGTAACGCATTAAAGGAGACGTCGTAGACCCTATAAAGTATATATATTCTTGATCAGCACGATGAGACGAGTCGATCTAGCCATGTCCGTCTGTCTGTCTGTCCGTCTGTCCGTCCGTCTGTATTTATGCGATTCATTCGCTCAGTTTTAAAGATATTGACCTGAAACTCGGAACTTAAGCTTTTCTCAGTCCTAAGCAGTTTAAGTGTTAAAATCAAAGTGCCACGCCCATTTTAAGGTATAGCCCCCAAACAAACTTTCTTTTTTTTTTTATTTTTTTTGCATGAAAATATCTTTTTTTTTTATGTATTCACTGAAGTTGGAAAGAAATACTTTAATGTCATCCAATATCAAATCCAAGCTGCCACGCCCATTTTTAGATATAGCCCCAAACAAACTTACCGCCCATTATCGAGTTTTTGTATTAAAATAGGTATTATTTATGAAACTATTCACTCAAATTTGGGTAAAAACACTTGTAATGACATTCAATATCAAAACCAAGGTGCCACGCCCATTTTAAGCTAAGGCCTATACAAACTTATTGATTATTTTCGAACATTTGTATGAAAAGTAATTATTTTCAAATATATATTTATAAATGTATATAAGCCACTTATGATCAAACATAAACTATTCAAAGATTCAAAGTGTGACGGGTATTTAAGCTTCGGTTCCACCGAAGTTAACGTTTTTTCTTGTTATTTTTGAAAATGTACATCGCTTACCGTTGACCAAAACAAAAGTTTAAATGCGCTTCAATCGAGTTAAAACTTACCTAAAAATAAACAACAAAAAAATACAATTTTATTAAATAAATCAATTTATGTACCATTCTTTTTTTTCAATTTAAAATATTTTTTATATAAGATAACCAATAAAAGAAAAATGAATTCGCTTTAATTTGTCTAAAATTATAAGGGCACATTTCTTTGCATAAGAAATTTGAAAGGGTTTATGTCTAAATATGGGTGTGGCATCTTGTTTTTAAATTTTAATTGTTTCAAATTTTAACCGAATAAAATAAAAGAGATTAGCTCAATGAGTGCACAGTCTGTACAACTGAATGTCTGAATGTGGGTGTGAGAGATAGTGATTGAGTGTGTGATTGATTTATTGAGTGCTTGAGCGATTGAGTGAGTGAATAAGTGATTAAGGGAGTAAGGGAATACGTGAGTGAGTGAGTGATTGAATGAGGGACTGAGTGAGTAAGTGATTGAGTAAGTGAGTAAGAAAGTAAGAGGAAGTGGGTGATTGAGTCATTAGGTGTTTGAGTGAGTGATTGAGTAAATGATTGAGTGAGTGTTTGATTGAATGAGTGTTTGATTGAGTGAGTGAGTGAGTGTGTGAGTTGAAGAGAGAGAGAGAGACAGTGATTGAGTGAGTGAGTGATTGATTTAGTGAGTGCTGCAGTGATTGAGCGTGGAGTGAGTGATTAGGTGAGTAAGTGTGAGTGAGAGTGATTCAGTAAGTGAGTGATCAACCTTTCATCAAAATATTACAAATTGGAGTACTGCAATATAATTTGTTGCTCCAATCGATGTTCTATAACGAAAATTACGATATAAGATTTTCTTTTATCTTTTCTATAACTACTTAAAACCTTTTAAGCCTTTAATCTATTTGGTAATTGTGATCTAATAAACTTTAGCCTCTATTAAAATATGTTCAACGCATTACACGACACTCGATATATTCTTTTGTTGTTGTTATTTTAACATATTTTAATATTTCAAGAGAGCCATGCTTCATTAATGTATAAAAAAAAAAAAAAAAGAATAACAAATTTAGCAAAATGCTTGTTGGCTTAGTATAAATCTTGTAACATGCAACACATTTTCCTAAAGGAGCAGTCCAATACAATACACTTAAAAAAAAATACATACATATTTGGTGTTTTGGTATAAACTCAAACACACAACAATATACATACTACATACATACTATATATGCATGTGTATGTGTGTATGTGTGTATGTGTATGGTAAGTATAGGATGCTGCGTACCTAAAATACAATATATTGTATTATAATATATGATGTTCAGATATATCCTTTGAGCATAGCTTAATGGTATTTAACTTTCGACTGCAACCTTGGCTTAGCCACAAACCAAAGCAAAAACGTTAGAAAGCATTTGTTCAGTTTAGCTCGTTTGTCCGGCATGGCAACAAGCGTATGGCGTATGGCATGCGGCATGCATGCATATAAGCGAGTGCCTTGCCTCATAGATACAGATACATATTGTTGCATATACACAGATACATGTGTATGTCGGTATATGTGTACGCTTAGATATGCTTATGTATAGATATATACTTTGGTATTTGTGTTTATATGTGTGTAAACAAGTGTTGTGCTTTCTAAATATGCTTTTCGATCTGGACCCCTTGTTTTTTTTTTTTTTTTTTTTTTACATATTTGAAAAGCAAAGTTATTCGTATTGAATTCAATAACGAATACGCTCGATTTATTTGACTCAAGCAGCAACTGAAGCTGCAAAAAAAAAAAAAAAAAAAATGAAAAATCCAGCAGTACTAAAGGTGCAGTGCCCAGTGTGCAACGAAACAATTTTCCACCACACTTCATAAATTCGATTTGAATAGTAAATTAGTTTTGATACACAAAGTTTATGTTTGAAATTTCATTTTAAAATCGCGTAGAAATAAACAGACAGACGGACAGTAGACAGACACAAATGGCTGAAACGATTGATCTCATCAGATTTTCGATTTCAAAGAGAAAGTCGAATAATTATATTTTTAACTCAATCTCGTTATACCCAGTATGAATAATTTAAGTTATTCAAATTTGATTAAATAAATAAAACAAAATTAATGCAATGAAACATTTTTCTGGCTCTTGTGAGAAGCGTATCAAACTTTCGTCCAGTAGCAAAATAAATATTTCTTCTTGATTTTTGGTTCCATGGTTTTTTTTTTTTTATTATTATTTTTAGTGCATTTACGTCGTTAGTACGAGAAGAAGTCGATATTGAAGTGTGGTGAAACGAACTGAAGTGGAATGTTATGGAATGGAATGGCATGACATGGTATGGCATGCAAGGATTGTGCTAGTTTAATAAAGCAGCTATGCGGTCCTGTTTTCAAGAGAATAGAATTCTGCTTCGAATAGTTCAGTTCAAGTGAATTGTAGGATACTGTGTTGCGGGAGCTGTGACAAATGAAAGCTACTCAACAAAACAAAACAAACAAACAAATACACAGAAAATAAAAGTACAAATCTCTCCTCCTTTTCTCTCTCTCTCTCTCTCTTTAAAAATAGCTAAAATACAAGTTTCAAATTTAAAAAAGACTTGCATTCCTCATGTACTCATTCATCTTTTTGTGTATTTGTGTGTGTGTTTAGTTTCACTCGAAATAAATTTCAACTTTAGTGAAATAAATATCTTTGACAATGATTTTTATTATATTTAAACTGAAGTAGAGAAATCAAGAATTTTAGAATGCAATCCATCTAAATTGATAGAAGCTCACTTTATATCTGTAAAATATTTATAAGACGGTTATGGAATGGAATGGAATGACTTCGATTTCTATGTGTGTTCTAATTATATCCGTTTTTAAGAGACTATAAGAGGGTCCCCAAATTGGCAACATATGCCATGTTTCCAATGACACTAGCGCCTTAGTTTTTCACTTTCAAAGGACATCTCAAAAAAACACTACACATACAAAAATATCTTCCTCGCTGCTTGTCATATTCTGTTTAAAAAAAAAAAAAAAAACAAATAACAAAAGAAAAAGCAAAACAAATTTTACGCAGTCTTTAATGAGTTCATTAATTTTTTGATTGCCTGTTACTGACATTTCGCGTAGCTGCTTAAATTGTTTTTTTTTTAACAAAAGCATTAACCTCGTCAACAGCTTAATTTACTGCGGTATGGAATTCATTTGGAAGAGATTTCTTTGACACTTCTAAATAAAAATAAAAAAGAAGTGTTTTAATTTATATTCAAAAATGGGCAGTGTAAATGCGGTGTAAACTTGTTTTGCTGCACAAAGTTTTCCATTGTTGAATTTGAAAACAAAAAAAAAAAAAAAGAATTTTCCGTTAAAAGAATTAACCGTTGCACCATTGGCATCATCTGAGAGAATAATCCATTTTTCGGCAATCATGGCCAATCCAGGTGACAAGCATTTCGGCAAAATCCCAAAAATAATTACCTTTTTTCTGAAAGTTTTCCAGCTAAAACTATTGGAACATTATAGGAAGAACGGAACATCTGTTACTTCATCTATGGCACAGTTTTGAACTCGAAAAGAAAAGTTAAAGTCTTTAACAACTCTTTTGTAATCTTCTTTCGAATTTATCGATTTCTGTTAATGCTGACGAATCAAACTATTTCGTTTTTAATATTGTAGACGTATTAATGCGTAGCAGGAACGAGACTGCTTTAACGACTCGATAATCGCTTTGTACGGATGCACAATATACCCGCTTCTTTTATGTATAAACATCGCCCAAACTAGGAATTATTTGAATGCACAAAAAAATTGAACTACTTTTTTTAATATCGAAAGTATTTATTTTGCTATTCGTTACATACTTGTATGTGAGAGTATTTTCAAAATATATACTTCAATGCTATTCAAATACATAATATAAGCATGCGATTGTGTGTGTGTGTGTGTGTGTGTGTGAGGGTGTGTCTGTCTATGAGTGTGTATGTGTTTTTATGTTGCTTTGTATTTTTTTTGTGTTATATTTGACCTCGCGCTGCGCTGCGTTGCTGCTACTAAATCGTTGTCTGCGATGACTTTTGTCCTTCGGCGTCAATTAGCTATAAGTCTATCTTGATATTCTTGATTTTTACGCCGTTCTACTATACACTTCACTTCAGTTCACTCCACTCTTCATTTCACTTTCACTTTTGCTTTTTTTAGATTTCCTTTACTTTTTTTTTTTTTTTTGTATAGTCTGCTTCTGGGCGTTAACTTGGTTTTGTTTGTTTCTCTTTTTTAATATAATAGTGTATGTGCGTATGTGTGTGTGTGTGTGTGTATCTGCGTATTTGAAGAGTTAGAACTTCGAAAGCAGATAATGACAAGCAGAGACAATGATGACAACGACAACGACGATGAACAAAAATGCGCTGTCAAGCATTTTCCTTTGAGCGAAATTACACACACACACACACACACACACATATACACTAAGACAAAGCAATTTAGAATAGTATGCAGAGTGTTACTTGTGTTCGTCCTTTTTTAATATCGATGTCCAGACATTTTATTTATACTCGTACATACACATTCACTTGCCACATCAACATTATTGCTGTCAACTTAGCTAACTTTGTTGTTGTTGTTGTTGTTGTACGTTATCGTATATCCTTTCGTTGTCTTTGGTCCAGTCTCACTTAACTCATCGTCATCTTTATCATTTTGTGGCAATTTATTTAGTAGCAAAACCGACTCACTGACACATTTGTTCACTTTTAGCTCTTTACACTTAATATTTATGCCTGTCCGTCTGTCTGTCTGTCCGTCTATCTTCTTAGCGCTCCGTGAACAAACAATATGGTAAGTTCTCGTTACCTGTGCTTAACTGAGCTGAGTTACTGTGGTCAACAGTGTTAACGTTGCCGACAGCTATAAGTTTTCAACAACAATAGCAACAACAACAATAACAGCAACAGCAACATGCTGTCGCTGTCATTGCAATTATCATTATCGTATAAAGCACTCAGGTGTACACCTCAGACTGGACAAACTGGACAGACTGGACATTCAGAAGTACAAAAGGTATACAATACAATACAATACAGAAGAGAAGACATTAATGCGCCAAGAGTTCAGTTCAGTTCAAGTTGAGTTGAGTTGAGTTGAGAAAGATTAACCGCAGCTTTTAATTTAGAACGCTCATTGGTTGCATGACATCGTCATCGCAGTCGTCGTTGTCGTCGTCGTCCTCAACATCATCATCGCCATCGCCATCAGCGTCAGCAACACCGCCGCTATTTCTGTTGCTGTTGCTATAGTTGCACTGTTGCACCCAAGTGCAAATGGCAGCATTTGAAGTGTCCATTGCAATTTGAAGTGTAAATACACTCCTCATGTATACAAACACAAACATAAAAATTCTCATCTCATCCTCTTCTCTTCTCTTCACTTCATTTGTCTCCTCTCTTTAGTGCAATTTTAGCACAAATGCATTGGCAACGAAATAATGTTTCAAGTGTAATGATGCCTGCCTGCTTGTCTATCTGTCTGCCTGGTCTGGTCCAAAGTGTTTGTCGGCAATATAATCGATGTTCTACTTGCTTAGCATAGCTATTAGCTTATGTTATTATCATGTTCTTGATAACTAGTTACTTAGTGGTAAATACATACTAATATTTATAGTATATATATAACGCTTTTAGGGCAAACAACAACTACATGCATATACATATGTATATAAGTGTATGTATATGTTGGTAAATGCTGTAGTATGCGTGTTACGAAATTTTAATATAACAATGACTATTAAGCATCATCATCATTATCATCATCATCATCATCGTCATGAACCATAATACCAATTATGACATAAATATATCTAATCGCACCTAATTATACAATATATATTTTATAACAAAGATAATATTGACTTTGATTAAAATAATTTTGTGGGTGTATTTGCAAAAAAAAAAAAATTAGGTTTTTGTAAAATAATTAAAAATAAATTAAAAAAGAAATTATTTTTTTTTTTTTGATTTTTTTTTTTTTAGTGTTAGCAATGGCGGGGGCTATTCAAGAGTTACTGTGTTTGGAAAACATCAGACTGTTTAAAGTAGGAGTTCTGCTAGCCACCTCTGCTAGTGCTGCAGTGAACTTATCTTAGCAGTATTCCGATATTCCGGGGTCACCAAGGTTGGCAGCTCCTAACATTTTCTGCAACCGTTATACATCATTTTTGCAACATGAAACTGCCAACGCCCTTGGCTACGCCTAACTGCTGCCTACCAAGACAATGCATGAATGCCCTGTGTACACTTGTTATGGCTGTAATCCTTAAATAAAGTAACGAGCTGCTCTTTTGAAAAATTAATTTTGTTATAATTTTGGACATTCAAAATTGGGGCCGGAATTGTTATGCTTATTTTTATGAACAATTAGAGTTTGAGTTGAAGAATATTAGATGTAATACTTTGTGTTATGCTTGGTGCAGCACTCTTTATTATTGTTTATGCATTTATTTTTTTTTTTTTCAACAAATGCAACAACAATAAACACAAAAAAAATTCCCTTTGAACACTTTTAACTCATACGCAGGATAAAAAAAAAGAACATAATAATGATAATATATATTTTGCACTTTAAGGACACAAATATAAAATCTACGCACCACACACACACACACACACTTATGTTGTTACATTCATACATGCATGCATGTGTATGTATAAACATTATTCGATGATAAAAGGCACATGCACGCCTGCAGGCACAGAAACACGCGCGCACACACTTTTGCAATAGTTGCTTTGCTTTGCTTTTGCTATTGAGTTGCCCCTAGTTGCATGCAACATGTTTCATTTATGTTTTAATAAAAACAAACTGCCAACTCGAGCTCGAAACGGAAAAAAAAGAGAACGAGAAAAAGAGAGAAAAAAAAATGGAAACAGACAAAAATTTAACCACTACAAAGCCAAAGCTTTTATACATTTCAAACGAAATATTGAAAAAAAAAACAAAATAATTAATTTAAATTTTTTTATTGAAATATTAAAAAAAAGTTTGTTAATATTCAATTACAAAAATATCGTTTAAAATAGCAATGCAGAAGTATTGTTTATGGGCATCATCGTCGAATTTCCAACTTTTTTATACCCGCCACACATAGTGTAAAGGGTATTATCAGTTCGTCGAAAAGTTTGTAACGCATTGACGGAGCCATCGGAGACCCCATAAAGTGTATATATTATTGTTCAGCTCGACGAGACGAATCGATTTAGCCATGTCCGTCTTTATTCTTTTTTTTTTTTTTTTTTTGCGTTACAAACTTTGAAACAAAACAGCTATGCTATGCATAAGCACGAAATATGTGTAGCGCATAAAAATAAAGAATTATAACATTTATACGAGTACACAGCCAGCCAGCTGCATGAATATTGCCACAGGTGAATATGCAACAAAAAAAAGCACCAATTGCAATCATGTGTACGTGTGTGTGTGTGTGTGTGTGTGTGTGTGTGTGTGTTGGGGAGTAAATTTATGTCTTTGTACATTTATGTAAATGCATTTAACTCCGCAACTTTCTTCAAGTTAATCATAAACCGGCATGTATAGTACACCGCACCTCTTCTTTTTTTCTTGCATTTTACCTAAGAAATGCTTTGCCTTTTGTAAAATTGCAGTTCGGTTAACCAAACGCTTGAGGCATTTTATAAAGAATTGCTCTCATTTTCTTCCTCTGTTTGCGTAATTTGCAATTCAGTTTCAATGCAGCTTTTAAAAATTTTAAATATTCTTCAGCAGCCGTCCTGCACTTTGCCTTTTACTTTATATAAACCAAAAACAAAAGACCGTAAATAAAACAGAACCAAAACAAAACAAAACAAAAGTATCAACTTGCCACAATAAGAAAATTTGCAAAGTAAAAAAGCGCAACCTGCAGGCAACATGGCCAGTCAAGTCAGTGAGTCAGTCAATCTTTCACTCATTCAATCCTATCAAAAGCTTTGCTCATGATGATGATGATGATGATGATGATTATGATGAAAATAGTAAAAGAACAAAACAAGCCGAAAGCCCCAAACAATTTATGTATAAAAACACAAAAGCAACTCTCTAAAGTAGCGACATGCATTTGCTGTGACTTTCACTGCAACACTTTTGTGACTTTTGAGCTTTTAAAATTTGCCTGGAATTTATTTGTATAGAAACAGTAAAACGTTTTACTAATAAAAGTATAAAGAAACCAAAACAATGCGGCAATTAACTCAAATTGATAGGCATTTAGAGAAACAGACAGACGGACAGACGAACATAGATATTCATTTGCTACCAAGAAACAAGCTCATTGCATGCGAACAAATACTTGAAGTGTTGCACTATTGTTCAGATATCAATTAGAGAATTTGTATTGCAGGAAAGCCTTTTCCAAAGAATCTAAAGTGATTAAATTTTTTTGGTTGTTGTTGTTTCGTTAAACAAGCGCCTTACTACATTCAGCATGCAGGGACAGCGAAATTTGTCTTGTTGCAATGAATAGTTTATGCGAAACATTAAATTAATACAGTATCTCTCTCTCTCTCTCTCTCTCTCTCTTGGGTTCCTGAAACCCTAATGGGTCATAGAGCTTCAATAGCTGCTCTCCATTTCGTCCTGTTCTCTGCAAGTGCTACAAGTTGACTCCAACCTGGAATGTTAAGTCCTTCTCGTCACTCCCTTGACAATGTTCTGCTTCATGTTTCTCGGGGACGTCCTCTTTTTCGACCTCTACCATCAAGAGAATTGCATTGCATGGCTTTTCGTGTGATGTTGCCCTCGGGCCTACGAAGTGTACGCCCAATCCATCTCCACTTCTGATGCATGAACCTTCTGTTGAGCGGCTCGATGTCATTCCTTCAATTAATGAATTCGGAAAATGATCCTCAAGCAGCGGTTAACAGACACCTGAAGTTTGCTGCTGATGGTTGTGTGGTTACCTTCCAAGCGCAATATACGTAGAGTAGCACTGAAAACACGATAGATTTGAACAGTCTGACCTTAAGAGTTGTACTCCGGCTGCAGATATTCAGCTCAGTTCCGCCTTTTTCTGCAAGAATGGTGCCTAGGTAAATGTAGTTCTCTAGTACCATACCTCATTATATTGGATTTTCATACAAAAACATTAAAAATGGGGTATACTTGTATGGGGGTTCTACCTAAAATGTTTTTAGTCCTACACATATTGGGATATTTCATTGGGACTTCCAAGAATAAGAAAAAAATGAAGTTTTTGTGCTAAAACTCAAAATTTTGGGGTAGATAGATTCCTTTTAACCTTTGGGTACAGAGTATAAAAATAAAATTCTTGTTTTCTATGATTTTTCTATTCTTTTCACAATAAAATCTAATAAAGTGCAAAAGTACAAAACAAAAAAAATTTTAATTTTTTAAAAAATAAAATTTTAAATATAAAATTAAATTGAGTGCATAAATTAGTTTAATATGTTTACATTGAGCATGTAATCGTGCTTCAAAATATTTATTTAATAACTCATTTTTTTTTTTTTCGGTTTTATGTAATACATAAGTAAGCTGTCATAAACAAATATTATCACAAGAAAAATATATAAAATAAATAAAATAAATAAATCCGCTTTACTTAATCGTCACGTGTTTTTTTTTTTTTTTTTTTTTTTTGTTGAAACATTTTTGACACAACTAATTCGAGTTTTTTCCAGCTCATTTAAAATGTTATCGAATATGACAAAACTGATTAAAATTTCATTCATATTGTAAATTTATAATTTAATGAAAGTTCACTAGTGCCTTACTAGTTGGCAATTGATGATTTATTCAGAAAACAAAAATAAACATTTTTTTTTGTTTTGGCTTTGCCAAATTATATAAGATCTAAAAACTAATATTGTAAGCTGCTCTTTTATAAGGATTACAACAAAAATAAAAAAAGTATCTTTTTGTAGCAATTTGGAAACTTCCGAAACAGATTTTACAAAAGAAAAAAAAATTAAATGACTTAAAATGATATTTTTTATTTATTTAGTTTTCGTTTCAAATATTTCTAAGGCTTTTTTTTTTTTGCATTTGAATTGACTTAAAATATTCAAAAACTAAATTACTTTTCAAAAGTATTTAATATGTGAAAATGCAATAATAATTTTAAAATTCTTACAAAAAAATATTCATGTTTATTTTTTTGCTTTAAACCAAAACAAATCGTTTCTTGTGTTGCTGATAGCTGCTGTCAAAAACATGAAATGTAATTTAAGCAAAATGATTTTTACAAGTTTCAGCATAATGCTTGAAGCTTTAATTCATGCCACCTATTATACCAGGTACGAATACCAATGATGTAGTTGTAGAAAATGATCCGATCTGAATGATGATCCTATCTCTTGTAGTCTTCGAGAGAATCGTTTATAAGAATATATACGCTTTATAGATTCTATCTAGCCTCTTTCTACTACATTTCAAACTTTTTTACACTCGGGTACAGGGTATAAAAGTATGTATCTAAATTCCCATACATATCTTATTTTTAGATTTCATTTTCATTTCTGAGAAAAGGAAACAAGAACCCAACTCGAGCTTTAACCAATTTTAAGACTTTTTAAGTGTTGTACTCTGCATTAATAAAAAAATTAAAATACAAAAATAAACATTTAGTATTTCACATCGACATGCTCATATGAAGGACGTCATATCAGAGGGTCGGACGGATGGACGTACTTTCAAACGAACAGATGTGCCTGTATATAATTAAAAAAAAAAAAGCTTTACTACTCCAACACAGCATGTTGCCTACATTTTGGGACAAAGCTAAATGAACAATATGAATCTTATGAATGCAGCATACAAAAAAAAAAAAAAAAACAAAAAAATAAATAAATAAATAAATAAAATAAAATTGAGAAATATTTGCCATATTTTTTCAAATATTTTCACTTTTTTTGCATAACACAAATCAAATTGCAAATATTTTTGCATGGTTTCCTATGAAATATATTTGAAATACAATAAATAAATTTTGTATATGTTTCCATCGAACGCATTTAATTTAGAAATTGTCAGCACTTTGTGTTTCAAGTTACTCTGTCAACAAAGTTATTAATTATTTTATTTTATTTTCAAATAAAATTTGACCCACACAAAAATAAATTCGAGTATTTTGATTTATTGTAACAAGGATTTCGTTTTTTTTTGTTTTTTTGTTTTCAAATAATAAATGAAGACTTGAAATTGGATGGAATAAATTATGTCTTTTTAAATCTATAATATATCGTTTTTTCTTTTCTTTTTTTTTCCAATTTCACAAACAACTTCATTTTTCGTTGCCTCTTTGAGAAAATGACTTCTTCTACTCCACAACACCAACACATCTCAACGATTTTATAACGATTTCACTTTTTGGTTATCGTTCTTTTGTAACAAATAAGGCAAACTCGATAATCAGGCTATCAAAGTTTATAGGTTGAAAAATGGGAAAAAAAGCAACAACCAAACACACACACACACACACAGAAGCACAAATAGATTTCGATACAATTGAAGTTATAAGCAAAGCCACACCACACCACACCACACCACACATTGCAAAGAAATTCATGGAATGTCAATTTACGTTATCGTTTTTTTGTTGTTGTATTTTTGTTGTTGCCCGGTCAGCAAAACAAATCGATGCGCGTTGCGATTCAATACATTCATAATATGTTCCCAATTCATTTATACTCTTCAATAGATACTTTATTTTTATAAAAGATACTTTTCTTTGTCTAACTGAACGAAAAAAAAATCGATTAATCGTTTTCGATTATTAATAATCGTAGCGTTTTTTATGCGCATAAAATAATCGTTTAATTTCAAATAGCGAAATGCAAAGATACAAAATGTAAAGTGACAAATATTTCGTTCGTTTCGAAACTTGTTTATCCATAATAAAATGTATCTTATTTTTATGCCAATTTGTATTTTTGTATTTTTTTTTTTTTGTTCGTTTATTAAATTACTTTGACACACAATAAAATATAAGGTCTGATATTGTGAATTGTAGGGGTTTCAAATGAGCATGAAATAAAAAAAAAAAAGGAAAAAAAAATCAATATAAAAATAAAAATAAATAAAATAAAATAAAGAGACAAGCGAAACAATATAAACAGAAATTGCGTCACAATCTATTATTGCGTTGCTTATTTCTCTCTCGCTCGACGGTCAAAGTGCACCAGTTAAAAAAAAAAAAAAAAAAAACGTGCAGTTGTCCTGCGTGTGTCCTGTGGGCGCTGAAAGCGAAACTTTGGAGTTCGAATTCGTTGTTGTATATATTTCACTAAATTTTCAAATTGAGTGTATTTGTAAGCGATTTTTTTTATTGTTGCTGTCAATATTATCGAATATTTCTGGTTAGTTTTTCAGTTTTATTTGTTCATTCATTTAAATTCACTCGATTTATTTTTATTTATTTGGTTTTTTTTTTTTTTTTTTTTTTTTGGTCTTTATGCTTCTGGAATATGTTTTGAAATAGTTCGATTCAATTGAATTAAAATAAATCGCATCTAAAGAAATATTTACTCACTTCAAAAGATATAAAAAAAAGATATTTTTCAATAAATAGTAACGCCATTGCACAAAAGCGAAAAAGTCATTTACGATTCAAATATGCATTTTTATACTTTTCTTTGCAGCGAATTTCGCAAAATAAACGAACGATGTATTAAGAAATTGGATGTAAATTGGAGCAACACATCATTCGGATGCACAAATATAAAATTCTTTAATTAAAAAAAAAAAAGAAATATTTATTTGCGAATACATATTTGTACTTTGCGTACTTTGAATATCAATATCAATCAATATGGTCCGTCCACCTATGAAACTGTTTATCTCGTTAATTGTATATAAATGACTTGGCGTGGACTTATTGGCTCAAAGTAGTTATATAACGGTAGTTGACGGTTGGCGAACTTTATATGGCGTACGCAAAATGGCGAATATTTTTTAAAATGTTTGAATTTGCTTGAAACTTGCCAATCGACCATAACATCAGATTTCTGTAGCTTCACATTCTGATAGAATATGGATAGGTGTTTCCCCCACATCCCCACAGAATCTACACTCAGAAGAGCTTGCTACACCCAATACATGTAGGTGTTTCCTAAGACTACAGTGACCCGTTAGTAGCCCTATCATGATCCTTAGCTGGGTTCTGTTCAGCTTAACATATATATACATACACTTACTTCTATTCACCATTTTTGCGAAATATTATCAACTTCTCAGATGTTTACGTATCTAAGTTATTTGTATGAAATATTTGCAAGTACCTTTTTTTTTAATATACACACACATACATACTGCACCTTAACTGTTGTGTTTGTAATGTGTAACGCTGTAATGCCAAAATACCAAAATATCTTGATTATATACTTTTATACAATATAAAAATATGTACAAACTGGACTGAACATAACTAACCATAACATACCATACCAAACCATACCACATTCCGTTAAATATGTATCCAAATTGCTGTCATTATTTTTTCGCAAAAAAAAAAAAAAAAAAAAAAATTGCGATAGGAAATGAAATGACTCGACACGACACGACTCGTTTCGTCTCGAAATGATAAAGGCAGTCAGACAGGAAGGCAGGAAGGCAGGCATTTTAAATGTGTATTACGCGTTCTATTACTATTACAAATGTATCTATGTATGTATGTATTTATGTCTGTGTAAATGTGTAGGTGTGGTTGCATTTATTGTAAATGAGCTCCCCCTTTTTTTTCTCGCTATACATACTACAAGCATGAATGTATATAATAGCTACATTGTAAAATTTATAGTTACAACAATAATTTCAATTCACTCTATGTATCTATTTATGTAACTTTTATGAAGCATTTGACAGACAAAACAATCTACTTCTATTATCATAGTCATCATCATTATCATCATCATCATTAATATTATCAAGCTAAGTCAGCAGCACATTGTTCGGAACGTCCTAGATGATTTAAGCATGATTATAGTCCTCATTAGCATTATCGGTTTGTAGCCAATTTACAATTATTGAATTATATAAGCAAATCAATTGAGTATCTATCTACGCAATGATGCTTACACACAAACACACACACACATACACATACATATTGTAGCATAATTCAGCTTAGTATCGTAACGCGCCTTTTTGGCTATTATCTATGGTTTGCTTTGTCTGATATTTTGTATCTCATATTTTTCTTTTTCTTTTTTTTTTTGTATCTTTTGAATTTAGATACATTTTTGGATATAGATATTGTCGTATGTATATTGACTTTGTTATGCTAGGCTGCGTGCGCTAAAAGGATTTGTGTGCTTTCGCTTTTATATATATTTTTCTTAGTATTTCTGTTTCTACTTTCATCATCCGTTTTGTTTTTTTTTTTTTTTTTCTGACGCCAGCTTACTTTAAGCTTGCGCTACATTTTAGTTTATTTAAATATAATTTTCAAAGCTTTTGTTGTTATTGCTATTGTTCGTGCCTCTAGTCAGCTTATGTCTGGGGTAATATGTTAGCAGAATATGCTATTTTCTATTGGAAATTGCTTTTGATCGATTGATTTGCGTTTTGCCTTTTCATTTAGTTTTTTTCTTTGTTGCATACTTTTGTGCGTTAGACATTTGGAAATTTTCTAAGGCCTTGGTCATACGTTGCAAGATTTTCGTGCAAAATTTTTAAATATGTTGCGTCACTTGACTTGAAAAAAATTATGTTATAATGTCACGAGTGTTCTGTACAAATTTTTCAGAAAAAAATTCCAAGAAAATTTTGACAGAGAAAGCCAAACATGCTTATAATTTTTGTTTTATAACCGTCTTGTTCAGGGTTGTCACACAAAATCTCTTCTAAGATTCTAATGAAATAAGAAATTTAGACTATTTTTATTTTTTAAATAATGTCTGAACTAATTGAGAATTATATTCATTATTTCATTGAATTTTAGAAGACGATTTAAAAGCAACCACAAAGGTTTTGAGTGACACCCTCGGGTATGAAATGAATCGAATCAAAAGTAGCGACTTTGCAAGGACTTTGTCTTGAAAAGGACCATTGAATCCATCAATCTCTACATTCTGCTTTCAACAAATTTAAAGTTTTTATTTCCGTTTTAATTTTTTGTTTTTGTTTTTTTTTCAACTTCTTTTTAATTTTTTCAAATCTTTTTTTTTATCAATAAATTACATGATTGTACGCGAATCTCAGTTTCAGCTGTCATCATAATTCATTGAAGTTATTTCATTTTAGACCAAACAAAACATAAATAATTTATGTGCGTCTGTCCGTGTATGTATTTATAAATTAATGATGACGGAAAAGCCAGATTTTCAAATTCTCATTTAAAGTTAATAAAAATGATTTGTAGAATCCAAAAAAAAAAAAAATCATTTAAATGGGCAACCAAAACGTTTAAATTTCTAAAATTATTATTATTGTTGAAATTTAATGCAAACAAAATATTTGAAAAGCAAACAAACAGAAACAGAAAAACTGCCGCGCAATGCAAAATTGCGACATTTGCGATAAAATATTGACAGGAATTTTCGTTTATGTTTGATTTTTGGTTGGTTGCAATCGGTTGCAATTGGTTGCAATTGGTTGACTCGCCTCGCCCTTCGCTTCGCTTCGTTTCGTTTGATGCGAATGTAATTAGGTTAATCGAAATCATGAAACAGTGAAACAGCAATGCCGCCGCCATTATTTTGGCCGAATATTTTTTTTTATGTTGTAGTCCATTTTCATTTTCTGCCGGTTTTGCAATAAGTGCACCAAAGGCGAAATCCTGTTGGGCCTTAGGCCAGCGAAAATTACTACGACTGTCAAAACCAAAAATTGGATAATGACCAACATTAGACGTTGCGTTGCGATGCGATACGCTACAATGTTGTGCGTTGCCATTGAGCGTTATGCATAAAGCCGCTGGGGGCATATATCTGTGTATGTGCGGCGTCGAAGTTATTGCAAGCAATTTCTAATTAGAGCAATGACTCGCTTAAACTTGTACATACTTTTACGATATTCTCTATTTTTAATCAATAAAGAGCTTTTATTAAGCCTTTAACTAAAACAATAGTCACGGTTTAATTATTGAAATAAGCAATATATTCAGTTTCTAAGGCCTTTCGTACACGATGCAATATTTGAAAGAAATGGAAACATTTTTCTCTTGAAAAATTTTGGCATCACTATCTTACTTTCTCAATCTGATATTACAAGAAGTCTTGCAAAAAAAAAAAATGACTTGTTGTGATTTTTACAGTGATTTAAAAATCGCAATGTTGCACTGCAACTGAAAGTAGTGATTTGGTTTTCTTGTTTTCAGTGAACATACAACTGTGGGCATTTCAAAGTAAATTTTTTGTTTTCAAAGTAATCCCCTCCCGATGAAATACACTTATGCCAACGTCTTTTCAAATCCTCGAAACATGCCAAATAGTCCCTTTCCGGTATAGCCATCAGCGCCTTCTTCGATTCAGCTTTTATCTCCTCAATCGACTCGAAACGCGTTCCCCGGAGTGGTCTCTTGAGTTTTGGGAATAGCCAGAAGTCAAACGAAGCCAAATCAGGCGAATACGGTGGTTGCAGAACGATATTGTTTGCATTTTTGGAGAAAAAGTTACGAAGAATCGACGCTGTTTTTCAAGAAAATTCAACATTTTGCCGGACTTGACACGTTTGAGCCCCAAAACATATTTCAAAATGGTATAAATTGATCCTTTCGATACGCCAATTTCATCAGCAATGGATCTTATAGTTAATCGAAGGTGTGCAAGCACTAATTCTTTTTCTTTTTGGGGGGCATTGTCCGATTAGGTACTTGCTAGTTTTTGTATACAATTTTGTTTTCATTTGTAAAATGATCAAATGTTTTCAAGGAACTCACTCACACAGTGTCGATTTTTATCATATTTTGAACTGTTTTCTGAAATGAACAAATTTTTCATGAAATATGCACAATGGAGGCTGCACTCGTTTGTATAATTTCTTCTTTTGTGTAATTTGAAGCATTTTTAATTTGTAACTTTAATGAAATTCCATTCATTCAATTCATACGAAAATTTAAATCATTCAAAAGTTATTTTCTCCGATTTCATTTATTATTATTATTGAGCGACGGGCGGCCTTTTAACTCGTTCAGCTGAATGAATGCCACCGCCAATGGCCAATGGCGACCAAACATTGACAATAATTCTTTTTGCTTGCTTGCTGCCTGGCTGGCTGCACTTTATAATTAATATTGTTCAAAATGATGAATATTGAGACAGATGTGCTATGCCAGATGAAAAAAAAAAAAAAAATACAAAACCAAAAAGCTTACATTAAAAATAATGAAAGCAAAAATTTTGTGGTCGACAACTGTGGAGCGCGCGCACACACGCTACTGCGGCTACGTAATGGCAGTCATAAGCACGCATGGCATACTCAATAATCACATTACGGCGTATACGTATACGTTAACGTATACGCCGTGTTGCATTAATCAATCGGCCATTAAAATTGCTCAAAAGATGCAAAAAAAAAAAAAAAAAACCGTTGGCCACATGGCGTATGTCAATTACGTTGCATAAACATAAAACATGAAAGAGTGAAAGGGAGAGCAGAAAGAGGTTAAGTTAAATGATTAAACGCGACAATCAGAATACACTGATGCCAATCAAATCAGTCACTTAACTCATTCTGGCAGTCATACAGTTGACAGGTTCGCTGTATGGTTGCACGGCAGGCAGGCACGCACGCAGCAGCAGGCAATCAGTGTTTGAGTAAGTCAAAATGTTTATATTATTGAAAACTTTGTTATGATTTGATTAAATTTTTGGTCATTGCAATAGACAGATAGACAGACGGACATGACTAAATCGATATGTCTCATCGAGCTGATCCGTAATATATGTATACGATATATTCGCCCCCCTGCATCACCCTGCATGAACGCATGACTGTGGTTGGGGTTTGAAATGGGAATGATCCACGGTGATTAAACTATAAGAGGATAAATGTTACTGCATTTAATAACTGCGCAAACGATATTACTACGATTAAACATGTAATGAAGAAGTGAATTAAATTAAACAGTGATTTTTAAAAAGAGAAAAAAAAAATGAGAAAATTAATAATCCTCCTAATCGAATTACTTTATGGGGTCTCCGTTGTCTCCTTTAATGCGTTACAAAATTTCCGAATTAAAAGAAGGCAAGAGAACTACAATTTCGTATAATTTTATATTGATAAGAGAGAGACTTGAATGGAAGAGCATGGATCAGCCTTCAATTTGTGATAATGAGACATGAAAATTAAAAAAATATGGACCCGCATTCAAACCCATCGCTATGTGATAGTGATGTGAAGTTTAGCTTCATAGTACATATTTATGATATAGCCTTATCAAATCGTGGCAGTATTTATTTTCATGGATTTGAAGAACCTAATCTAGACAATTTGCAACAAATTGTACGCTAAAGTAAAATGTTCAATAATCTTCAAATAATCAATTTCAATCAAATAGTTACAAAACCCACAACAGATACCATAAATACTGCTTTGCAATTCCAAATAGATTATTACGTATATTTTCAATTTGTTTAAAATAAAATAATAAAAAAAAAAAACACACACATACTCTTAAAATTCTATGCTCAACTGCATGGGCGTGAGACACATACACATATATATCATTCATATACATACGAGTATAGGACATATATGTATGTATAATGTATATAAATATTACCATACTCAATGCTACTACCCAGACTCTTTAAATTGGCTTTGTTAAAAAATGGCGTAATATAAAAACGAAATTTCATTTTAAATTAAAAAAAAAAAAAAAAAAAAAAGAAACGATTCTTTTTTTCAATGCAGCATTCGATTCATCATACAACATCTTGTCCTTTTTTTTTTTTTTTTTATTGTAAAGGACGAAATGCCAGTTTGTCCTTCTATCTGTCCGTCTGTCTGTCCATAGAGACGACCACAATGCGCCTGACGTGAAAATTTGCATATGTGCCGCCTCTTTGTCTGATTCATGATTATGTTTGAGTTTTCGTATAAATTGATAAAGTAAACATCCTTTTGAACACAACCACAACAACAACAACAACAACAAAAACAAGAAAAAAATTGAATGAAGTAGAAAATGGCAAACATTTTGAATAAAAAATAAATAAAAATAATAATAATATTCTTGGGAAAAAAAAAATAAAATTCTTTTTTAATATTTGAAAAAGTTTGCAAACATTGACAATCTTCGAAATTTGCCAGTGAAAATCTCGAAGCTTTTTGCTTTGTTTGCTGTCTACATACATATTTGCCATTAACTCTTATTTATTTATTTATTTATTTAAAACTTACTGCGGTTATGCAAACTTAAACTATTTGATTTTAGTTTATTAACTAAAAAAAAAAAAAAATTGCTTTATATTTATGTTTATTTTTTTTTTTTTCATTTCATTTCAAATAATTATGTAAATCGAAGACCTTTTTTTCGAGTTAAATTTTTAAATTAATAAAGTTTTAAATGATGCCCTGGGTGCATGAAATTACATTGTCTGAATGGCTTTTTTTTTGTCGAGAACAAACTTTAAAATCGTTTTTTGAGTTACAAAAAATATTCGAAATAATGTGAGGTGCTCACTAATATGTCGTGTTTTTTAATTCGTTCAGAACGTACTGATTCGGTTCAAATTTGAAAAAGATTTTTTTGTTGTTATATTTCAATAAACTAGAACAGAATATACAAAATAGTCAAATTTTTTCCAAATATCAAAAAAAAAAAAAAAAGTTCAAATTTTTTCATTGTATTTTTTTAGAGCAAAGTACTCAAAAGCAAATCAATTCAGCAAAACGAATAGCAAAATCGAAAAATATGCTGTTTTAAGCTGTGACTTGGTGTAAGCTCAATTTCTTTTTTTTTTTTTAGAGGTGCAACTAACATGAAAATATATTTAGTTAAACGAGGACCGATTAATAGGTAATTAACTATACATTTGTGAATACAGTAAAGCCACAAACCTTGTTGATATTTTCAACAGAATAACTTTTTTTCTCTGCAAAAAATGTTTATAATTCACAAATTGTTTATACATTTCTAAGTGGAATAGAAGCTAGATTTAATAGTGTCTTGTATTGTTTTTTTCTTCATTTTTTTTTCTTTCCTTTTTTTTCTTTTTGGTTTGAATTATTTAAAAAAAAAAGCTTTAAATGAGCATTCTGAGCTTGAAGCTTTTGTTTCTGTTGTTATTTTGCATTTGCAGCCAGCAAAAATAAAAACAAAACAAGTTGGCAGTGTTTGTATAAGAATATTCTAGCTATTTACTTATCAAACTACCCTCTTACATGTTTTCAATAGCTTGTGCATGAGTTTGAGTATGTGTTTATTTCTGTGTTTGTATATTTCCATTTAACTTACAAGTATTTTGTGCTATTGGGAATTTATAATGGATTTTTATGCTATTTTACATAACAGCTTCGACATTCTACATAGTTTGCTTCATTTCTTAGTGCTCTTGGCTCTTTTTTTTTTTTTGTTTCTTTTCAAATGGTCTTTCCTGTTCATGCATTGAACTGTCCGTCTGTCCGTCTGTTTGGCCGTTTATCTGTCCGTCCGTCCTTACGTCGGTCCCTTCGTTTGTCCGTCTGTCTGTATTAACATATCTTTCAGAGCTGTCTGTCTGTCTGTCTGTATGTTTTGATTTACTCTTATTCTTGTTTTCTCATTGTATTACTCTAGTTTTAGCATGCATTATTATTATTATTATTGTTCTCTCTTTTTTTATACCCACCACACATAGTGTGAAGGGTATATTCAGTTTGCCTGAAAGTTTGTAACGCATTAGTGGAGTCATCGGAGACCCTTTAAAATAAATATAAATTTTATCCCATTATTGTGTCTTAGCTTTGGTTGTATCGGACTATTGACTCGAAGCCATCCCTTCTATAAATTTTACTAAGGCCACTGATGATCATAAATAAACTAAACCAAAATGTTGCAGTATTTGAGCTTCGGTTCTACCGAAGTTAACGGTTTATCCTTGTTTTTTTTTTTTTTTTTTTTTTGGTATCATTTTTAGCTTTCGTCTGTCCGTCTTGATTGCTTGTATCATGAGCGTTCGTACTAAAACAACTTCATACTACATAAAGCATTTGCTTATGCTTTTCCTTTAGCTGCTTCCTCTGTTTTCCAATGATTCCAATGATTACTCTGATTGTGCGTTGTGGTCCTTGTTGCTGATACAGCCTGTTACGAGTATGTAGTATGTTGTACGTTGATTTTATTTGCTTCATTTGAATAAGAAATTGTCTAATAATTGTATGGAAATTGAATTCGTGTTGCTTTGCGGTTTTTGTGTGTTTCTTTCGTGTTTTTTTTTTTCAAATTTTTTTCTTTCTCCTAAATTGTGCCATCTACACCCAAAGTTACAAAAAAAAAAGCACTTTACATACATACACGAGTGTATCTTCACATTCACATTCACTTCACTTTGCATCACTTCAATCTACTTGACTCTATTTCATTTCATTTCGATTCGTTTCGTTTGGTTTCGTCTCGTTTTGCTTGAGGTTATTTTTATTAAGTGCCACCGATATGCATACAAACTCGTAGTACACGGCTTTGGCGTCCATTAAATGCGCGTTATACGTGTTGGCGTTGTGTGGCATGGCGTATGCGTAATATCATCATCCGGATCATTATCCGCGCTAAATAAACAGCAGCAATTTCATATTTTCTGTCCACTACTACTGCGGGAAAATAACGCCCGTGTACCTTTTATGTTAACGTTTACGTTTACGTTTACTCGCATCTCTTTTTCTCATTTTCATTTACATTTTCATTTGAATTTATTTCATGTTTTTAATATTTACTCTTGTCCTTCTTATCACATCGTCGTAACCGTCACAGTCAGCACCATCAGAACCATCAGCACCATCAGCAGCATCAGTTTTACCGTAGTCTCTGTCTACTTACTTTTGCATTAAGTATGAACACAGGCGTTGGCATCGAATCATTAAGGCAGCAGGTAGCAGTTAACAGATTTAGATTTCAAGCTGAGAGTTTTGTTTGCCTTCTAACGACGAACGTAAAAGCGACAAATCGCATTCAACGTCCTCAATTAATTTGCAGCATAGCAATTAAATATCCGCGCTGTGTGAAATCTAATCGCTACAAGTGTCAAGCATTTCACGCCGTTTTCCAACCAAGGAACGCAATGAGCACAGCACAGCACAGTAGGATTGGCAGTGAAAGTGTTCAGTTATTCAAGTCGGTTATTGTAGTTAAAACGTAATACTTTACTTGCTTTACGAACGCATTAGACGGACGGACGGACGGACGGACATTTAGCCTTGGCGCATGAAAAAGCTTTATCGTTCATTTTTTTTTTTTTATATAATTTAAAATTCAAATCAAATATATATAATTTTTTTATATGCAAATTAAAGAAAACATTAGAAAGAGATCTGTACAATGAATGCACAGTAAGTACAACTGAATGTTTGCTGTACATTCAATTAGATTCTTTACATTTGAATCAAAACAATAAAAGGAAATCGAATTCTTAAATACAGCTATGCCTCCACAGAGTTTAACAGAGGAACAGAGGCTTTCGAAGAATCGATATGCTTCAAATCTACAAATCAATGCGTTATTCATGCATTCATTTTGCAAACAGCATTATTATTGAAATACTTTCGTATTGAATTTCAAATTGTAATTGTAAAAAGTTTCATACTGTGTTTGTATTCACGAGATTTCTACTTAATTTTTGGCATACTTAAATTCTTAACACATTTGGAATTCATTAAAAGTTTTTTAATTGGAATTTTGATTTTGCTACAATATTAAAATTAACGAGTCTGCAACCACCGCGTTACGTTGCGTTGCGTTGTTTGCTTTTTGTTTTTGTTACGGCTTAAAACGAAAAAATTAACGAGCAAGAAGAACAATTAAGCCGCATTACACATGCCGCAAACATATTTCGACCATAAGGCAGCCGTGGTGTAAGTAATATTTTATACATTATAGATAAATTTATATACGAGGTTGAATTGTTTAGTAATCGTTATTTTTTTTATATAAATATGTATAAAATTCAAAAATTGAAATTTGTATTTTGTCAAATAGCTTTAAAATAGCTTTAAAATAACTTCAAAATGGCTTTAAAAAGCATTAAACTAGCTTATTTTTAAAATAGCTTTTGACTAGCTTTAAATTAGATTTAAATTCGCTTTAAAATAGCTTCGAAATAGCTATAGTAAAGCTTTAAATTTAAAATAGCTATAAAATAGCTATAAAATAGCTGTAAAATAGCTTCAAAATAGCTTTAAAATAGCTTCAAAATAGCTTTAAAATAGCTTCAAAATAGCTTCAAAATAGCTTTAAAATAGTTTTAAAATAGTTTTAAATAGCTTTAAAATAGCTTTTATTTGGCTAGCAATTAACTTTTAAATAGCTATAAACAGCTTTTGAGCAGCCTTAAACTAGTTTTTATATGCGTCGCTTGGCTGTTTTTGTGCAAAACTAAAACTCCATCAACAAACTGTTCGCCCATCCGAGAAACTATTGAGTGTAGCATTCGAACTTAACGAACGTTGAGTTTAATTATAAAAACGATAAAGAAACATTATAGGGGAGTGATGTGGTTGACTTTATGTTAAATATTTCTACATGAAAACAAATTTCGTTATCTCACCAACTTCATTTCACAGTTCAGTTAACATATTATCATAATTTCTGAACAGAACAACTTTGGACATATATTAAATCATTATTTGCTCTTTCAAATCAGTCCTTACTCGTATATAGTATACACTCAAGTACATATAAGAGTATAGTATTGCTTTTCCATTTTATATAATACATATGTATGTGTATGTATCTAGAATATTCATATTCTACAATATACGAAATATGTGGATTTTCTATTTTAATTATTTCATATAATGTACCTTCAATATAGTATGCTATACCTATATACATAGGAACCATATATGTACATATTTGTATGTACTTTTAGATTTATTAAACACACACACACACATACATATACGTAAAACAATACAATATAGTTAGAACACTTAAACTTATATAAAGCAAACATACTCATACTCACCGGTCGGACTCGGCGTCAATGCCATCATATCGAAATGTATATTCTTCTGTTCAAATGAATAATCCTTGAGAAATGTCAACTTGGCGCCGCGCGTCTTTGTCAAACCCGTAACGGCATTGTTAATCGCTCGCAAATATTCACGCTTGCCAAAATTCGTATGCGGCGCAATGAGACCAATATTAAGTTGTTCCTTATTGCCATCGGCATCTTTACCCAAGCCGCTGTTGCCATTGTTTGTGAGACGTAGTGCATGTGCACATGGACATGCATACATGAGTAGCAATGCGGCAATGAGTACAATAAGCGTAGCGCTTGTAGCAGCAGTTGCAGCACCACCAGGGCTATGCGTTCTATGAAGACGACGTTGTTGTAGTTGTTGTTGTTGTTGTTGCGGTTGTTCTAGTTGTTGTTGTTGTTCTTGTTGTTGTTGTTGCTGTTGCCATATTGCAGTATTGTAGCTATGTGCTGCTGTTGTTGTTGTTGCTGCTGCAGTTAAATGATGATGTTGTTGTTGTTGTTGCTGTAGACGTTGATAATAATTATTATTATTTCGCATAGCAGCAATTGTTGTTCTTTGTTTTTGTAGCAACTGCTGTTCTTGCTGTTTTCTTTTCCGTTTTGTTGTTGTTGTTGCTGTTGTTAATGCGAATAGTACTGAACAGATTGCTGTTGCTGCTAAATGAATGGAACTAGGCATATCTACTGCTGCATTATTAATTTTATTATACATTTTAGTTGTTGCAATTGCTGTTGCTGTTGCTTTTGTTGGTGTTTTTGTTGTTGCTGTTGTCATTTTTGTGCTTGTTAAACTTTTGTATACCTTTATTGTTGTTGCTGTTGTTGTTGCTGTTGTTGTTATTGTTGGCAGTGTTGCTACTTTTACTTTCATCGTTGCTGCTGCTGTTGCTGTCATTATTTTCAATTTCATTATTTTGCTTATTCTTAGACTTGATAGAATCATAAGCATTTTTATCATTTATAATATCTTCTTCTTCTTCTTCGTCTTCTTCTTCTTCTTCGCTAGCTACGCGATTTCTATATTTATAATCCTGCCACGTTTTATCCTTTGATGTATTCGATGCTGTTTTTGTTGTCGTTATTTCTTTCTCTTTAAGTTTTGTTTTTTTTGTTGTTGCTGTTGCTGGCGTTTTAGAATATTTTAAAGGCTTGATTGTTGCTCTTGTTTTTGGTGTTGTTTTTGTTGTTGTTGTTGGCTTTTCATTAAATTTCAGTTTATTTTTATAGTTGCGTAAATTTTTATGCTTTTGGTACAAAAAGTTGTTGACTACATTTTTGTTGTTGATGTTTTTGTTACTATTTGTTGTTGTTGTAATTGCTTACATTTTTGTTTTTTTCGCAGTTAACATTTTCTTTGTTGTGACTGTTCTGTTGCTGTTGTTGTTGTTGTACAACATTCTCATCGCTTTGCATAAATTCCATTTTTTTTTTTTTTTACACAATTTTCTTAAATTTATTTATTAAATTTTTAAGTTTATTTGTGCTTTTATAATATAAGCTAATTTTATAAATTAATTAATTATTTAAATGTTTTTTATTAATTTTTAATTTATTTAGTTGCTTTTTTTTAACTCTATACTTTCTGCTTCTTAATTTCTTGGATGGATTAGATTCAAACAGTTTACTTGACGTTTGCATTTGTTTTTATTTATTTATTTATTTTTTTTTTAATTTAATTTCATTTTTTTTTTTCATAATAATTTTAATCTAAATGCAGTCGCGCATGCGATTTATACGCTTACGTTTCCGTTAAACGATGCCTTGCGTTGCCGCTTCCGTTTCCGTTTTCCGCTTTAGTTCTTTTTGCTTTCCTACTTGCGTTACGTGTTTTTCTTTTGACTTACGAGCTTCTGTTAACGCTTGTGTAAGTTTCTTACACTTCTTTTCTTTTCGGTTTTTTGTTTTTGTTTTTGTTTTTTTGTTGCAAATTATGCACGCGCTGCAACTAACGTGCTTACCAGTACGTGTTTGTTTCCGTGTATGTATGTATGAATGGGTGTGCGTGCGTGCGTGCGTGTGTGTGCGTTTGTGTTTATGATGTTTAAACTTCCGCCGGAAACTGTTTTTTGAGCTAACGTTTGCTGCTGTTGCGCTGCTGTTGCTTTTATTTTGAATTGAATTTCACGTCTTGTGTTTTACTTTGCTTGTAATTTGCTTGTATTCGTCATTTTGTTTTTGTTTTTGTTTCGGCAACAGCATTTCAGCTGCTGTCAGCTTTAAGCTTTAAGTTTCAACATGCGCTCAATAAGTACAACAAAAACCACATTTGATATTGAGTGTGACAGACAGGTTTCACGGTTGTTGTTGTTGTTGTTGTTATTGTTGTTTTAGACTTCCAGCCTGCCAGAATCTGTCAACTGCGTGTTTATGTCAACTTTGTTACGTGTCTGCTGTCTGCTGCTGCTGTTTTTGCTGTTGCTACTTAATTCTTTTGCAAAACAAAAAAAAAAAAGAAATATGAAATGTAAAAAACAACAACAACGACGAAAGCACAGCATTATCGCATATCATGTTTTGCTGTGTTGCATTGTTATCGTTGCATTGTAAATTTATACAGCCTTCTTTTCTTCTGCTGCTGCTCCTTCTTCTATTTTTACTATATATCTATTGCCTTCAGCTGCCTTCTTGCTTTGTGCTTCGTGCTTTCTTGTTACGTTACGATACGACACGATACGATACTTTACATTTACTTGTTATTTCCAAGGCGTGTTCTGTTCTGTTCTGTTCGATTGCAACGTAATTCCGTGCGTCGCTTTCAGCTGAAATGACAACAACGACAGCTGTGCTTCGAAAAGTGCTGCATACTTTTGGGCAACGCTTCATATACACTGCTTACGTAGTGTAATGTACTTACGTTTCAACGTAGTAGTCTCTTAACGTCATTCGTTTAGTTTATTCAGTTTATTCGGTTCGTGTTACTCGTCGTCCTCGTCACTCGTCTTCGTCGTTGTAGTCGTCGCTTTAACTTTCACTTTTCTTTTGTGTTGCTCAAGGGTTAGGTTGGGTTCACTGTGCTGCTGCTACTGCTACTGCTGCTTTAGCTTCGTATTTAACTTCGGCTTTGAATTCGTTTCAATTTTCGGTAGTATTTTGTTTTTATTTTTTTTTTTAATCGTATATTTTTGTGTTTTGTTTTTGTTGTTATTGCTTTCAGTTGCTTGACTTGCTGATGTTGTTGTTGTTGTTGTTGGTCTTAAGCATTTCGTACACTAATACACTTCACTTTTGGTTGTACTCGTACACTCGGGCTCAAGTATGATTGAATTCTGGGTTTCTTTTTTTTTTTTTTTTTGTTCTTTCCTTTTTAATACATTTTCTATTTTTGGTTTTGTTGTCGTTGTTTGTTCGTTGTTGTATTTTTTCCTTTTTTTGTTTTTAATATTCTTCTTCTCTTTTTGTTTTTTTTTTTTTTTGGTTTGGTTTTCTTTTTTGTTGTTGGGTTATTTTTGGTGGTGTTCGGTGCTTGGTGTTTTCGGTAGGTTGTTGTTGTTGTTAAGGTTTTCTAATTGGTTTCTTTATTTTAATTCTGGAAAAAAAATTTACTTCGATTTTTTTATATAGTTTATTATTTTAATTTTTTTTTATATTTTTATTTAATAATTAATTTTTGGGTGGTTTTAGGCGTTGTCGTCGTAAAATTTTTGCTTTAAGTTTAAAAAAAAATTTTATTTATTTAATATTACAAACCAGTTTTATTGAATTTATACAATTTTTGTTATTTTTGTATTTTTCTAAATTTTTTTTTTTTTTTTGATTTTAAATTTTTATTTTCATGTTTTGTCAAATTTAATTTTTGTCTACAATAGACGAAAGAGTTTGTACTTTTTATTTTTGTCTCATTCATGTTTTATATTTATGTTTCTTCAAACAGACAATCGCACAGACACTAACACACACACACAAATCGACAAATTCTTTTCTTCTTTGCATTAAGTAGCAACAACAAAAACAACAAGAATAATTTTGGTAATAAGTTGGTCGTCTACTTGTCTACGCGAATGAATGTTAGGCGCTGACAAAAACAAAAAACCAAAAAAAAAAAAAAAAAAAATACAACGTATAAAATCAAAAGAGGATGTTTACTTTGATAAGACCAAAGCTTTTATACTTTTCGCTTTGTAAGTAATTCTTTTTTTATTTTGATAATTGTTTGTGTTAAAACATTCGTTCTCAGATGAAGAACATTCGTTCATAATTCAAAACCCATTTTTTTTTAAAATAAAAGCACAGATTTTCACAACTTTGCTCTCTCAATTTGCCATAAAAGCTTTTGAAAATTGTATTAAGCACGTTTGTTCTCAATGCAAGTACATTATGCATGATACTGTAACCAATAAATGATTTTCTATATTCTCAAATTGTTTTAAATTTCCCAACTAGCAACTACTAAAATTATTTCAACTCAATTTTGTCAATGCCACATGGCGTAAATTTGGCCAATTTGAAAGATGTTGAGATTTCAAGTCGAATTGAATTCAAGAACATTAAATGATTTTGCTTACTCTGTTACGTTTTCTTTAACAAAACTAATGTATTCATTTAAATATTTTCATGTAGATTTGGATAGCGTATAAACTAGAAACAGCAGACATAGAGAAAAACATGAGCAAAAAAAAAAAAAAAAAAAAAAAGAAGAAGAAGCAAATTACACTCTGGCATGTTTCTTTTTTTCTTTTTTTGGGCGTTACGGCAGCGCAGCAATCAGGACGTTTAAGAAGGTCACAAATACAAAAATAAAATTATGCTATCGCGTTTATATACACAGACGCACATAGACACACATACAGATACAAATAAAGATACAAACGAATTGAAGAAAGCTGCCTTCGTATTGTAGAGCTAGTCAGTCAGTCAGCCAGTCACTCAGTAAGTAAGTAAAATGAATGCTTTTGTTGCGCTAACATTAACCGCGTTGCTTGCTTCCATTCTTGCTTGCCTGCTTCCTTGCTTGCTGCTGCTGCTATTGACGTTCATGGCGGCAAGGATAAAGACGATGTTTTTTTTTTGTTTTTTTTTTATGCGGCAATAAATTTTATCTTATGAAAACCAAATAACAGGAAGCAGCGGCCATAGTAATACAAGAAGCAGCAGCAGCAGCAGCAGGGCGGCAGAAACGCATCAGCATTAAACTCGTTTTGGCATCGAATTACATTTATTGCGTATACGCATTGTATGCCATGCGACAGACACCACTCGTGAGTGTCTATGGTATATATACAGGGTGACTTAGCAATGTTTTTTTTTTTTTTTCATTTGAAAAACAACAAAACTAGAAGCATGTGATCACCAAAAAGTGTATTATTCGATATCAGATCTTATTTCGCTTGTATTCGGCAGACAGACAAATAAACGGAGTAAACAGCGCACAGAGGTTCATAGCTATATCGAATCAGCTTCCAATAATATACATGGTTCTGCCATGCCCCTTTTATCCTTCGAGTTCAGTGTGTATGTTAATATTTTACAAAGTAGTTCTCATAAAGCGACAAAAACAAACCTATTTGCGATGAATTAAAATCGTTGACATCTGGCCTCCACGGTTCCAAATAACCCTGGTCTCCAAAACTATAAAGCCAAAAATATAAATGTGACTAATCGAATTGGAACAAATTCAAATTGAATCATTTATTTTTTTTGGTCTAGTCAACGCAGACACCATGTATGGTAACACTATATACTCTTGTATATAATTGCTGACGCTCTCCGAAGAAGAGTTGAGTTTTACTGCTGCTAACTAAAGGGCTGATAGGATGTTGGGATGATGGTTTGTGATGGGCTGACGGTCGGTTAAACAGGACAAAAACAGGAAAAAAAAAAAAGAAAATTTTGTTTTTTTTCCTAATGAATTCACGGCGTATTAAATTTTTGATTGAATATATTGGCCAATTGTGCGGGCGGTTTGCTGTTAATGCTGGTTGTATTTTGTAGTTCCTTATTAGTGAGTGAGAAAAATATTTACTACAAAAAAGAACGAAAAAATTCTGAGTTTGAGCGGATATAAAAAATGTACAAAGAAACGTGTTCTCTCAGAACACGTTGAGCAGATTTTTCATGTTTATTAAACTGAATTTATGCATGACCAAAAGAATAAAAAAAAGTTATGGCCAGTTTACACTGCTTCATGTTATGTCATATCACACATTTACAAGATTTGGCTGAAATAATCAAGTGTAAAGGAGCAGCAACAGTAGTCACCTTAAGAAATAATCAAGACAACTATTTACAACTCAGAAAGAACTACAAACACAGAAACAACATTAAAACGTAATTTCAACGAGGAGCCAAAGCCACACACCTTAGGAGCTTAACCAGCGCCATAAAAGAAATAATAGGTTCCATAAAAAAAAAAAGCAAAAAAAAAAATCAGACTGTGACTGTTTAACTTGAATTTGGTCGTAAACTTGTACGCCATCGTTGCTTAATTGAGCAGGAAAGGGCAAGCTCGTGCGTTAAACATTTTGAAGACTCAAGCCCTCAATACTCCGAATTAAACAATAGTTTTGGAACCGAGACCAAAGTTTCTAGTTAAATAAACGTTTTAGGATTTTTAAACTAGAAATAATGATGACCCATTTGCAATTTTTACACTAATTTTTTGTCGAAGCTGTTCTGTTCCTGTTTCTAGATCAACGTATATTGGTTCGATTAACTGAAAAAAAAATAATAAATCGATTTTGCAATGGGCACGTACTGAACGACAACTGTAGTGGAAACAAACAAATCCGAAAAATTCGAGTTCGTCGCGTTATTTTGTATTCAAACTGAAAAAATATTAACGGCGTGCATAAAAGTATTAAAATTTTGGTTATTTTTCTGACAGCCTTAAACGTTTATAATCACTTTTTTTGGTCGCAGTTATTTGTTGAACCAGAAACACCGCAAATTATTCTATGCAAAGCTCGGCGCGAAAGGTCATTGCGATAAAAAAGGGGTTCAGTTAATTCAAATTTATTCAAATGTAGCGCGAAATTTTTAGTTAAAACTCGCACTTATCTAGGCTTTTGATTTTATTTTCTTCTCCTTTTCTTTTCTTTTCCTTTCATTTTTCTTTTCTGTTTTCCCTAGCTAGCATTTTTTTTGTTTTTCTGAAAATGGAAAAAATGAAATGTATGAAACCTTTTTTTCGGTTTCTTGACAGTTATTTACGCTAGCAAGCTATTTATTTATTATTATTTTTATTATTATTTTCTTCTTCATTTTTTGCTGCGTTTGTCGTTCCTGTCTGTCTGCCTCTGCTTGCTGCTGCCTGCTGCTGCTGCTAATGTTGCCTACATTAGGGCGCATTGTGCCGCGGCGTTCTGCTATTTTAAAAGGCGTGCTTTATCTTCTTGTTGCAGATGTAGCAAAATACCAGAAGTAGCAGCTAGCAGGGATACTATCGTTTTTGATGTTTTGTTTTTTGTTGTTGTTGTTGTTGTTCTTATTTTTGTTGTTGGTGGCACATTGCTGTCTAAATTTGATAGACAGCGCCTAAATGGCAAAGCCAACGCCGCGCTTATGTTTTTGTTGTCCTTTTATTTATTTATTTATTTTTTTTTTTTTACTTGTTTGCTGGCTGGCTTTATTTTGACAGCTTAAGGCATTTCGGGCCTCGTTTGTATTCTTTTTGCTATTTTTTTTTTTTTTTTTTTAATATATTATAATTTTTTATTTCTTTTTTGCTATACCCTATAACTGTAGTGTTAAAAAGTTTATTTATTCTAAGCAAATGTATGTAACAGCCAGCGACGAAGTCAAGACAGATGTAGATATTATGCTACGTATTCGCTTGATCGACATCTATATGTCCGTCTGTCTCGTTGTCTGTTTTCGTTTAAAAATACCTAAAATTAAAATTAACCAAAGCCCAAGCCCATGTGATACTAATCACAGAAATTTGTATTACAAAATGCAGCGTATTTCGCTGTCGTAGAGAACTGGCTTTGATTGCAACGTTCATTTGATTTTTTTTTTTATTTTTTAGTTTTAGTAAAGAACGAAAAGTTTTTACTATTTTTTATTATGTTTTTTATTATAGATATTTTTTGCTTTTGTTGTTGTTGTTGTTGTGTTTGTTGTGCTAAATATGTAAAAAAAAAAACGAGAAATTGTAGCATATTATCTATGCTGGTTTTCTCATATACATTTGTCACGGATACTGTGTCAGATAAGAGTACGCACACATACAGAGCGACTTTAAAAAGTAATCATGCAGCTTAATACATACGAAAACGTCAACCTCAGCAAAAGTCATATGGAATTAGTTGAATAATTTGTAAATATACATTTTGTAAATCTCTTCAAGTGATAGCTAACAATAAGTTTCATTATTTTTCTAATCGGAGTGTAATTAACGAAAATACAATCTATGGAAACATATCAGAAGAAAAGATATTCGCAACGAGTACAGAGTTGAAAAAAAAGTAACCCCTTTCATATTATTAAAGCGTACGCCAAAAAGTATGCAACATTTTTTATTCATTACATTTTTCGTGATTTTCTATCAAAATAAAAAAATATTATACATATTTCTTTTTGTTTTTTTTTTTTAGACAATTGATGAACTAAAATGCAGCTTAAAAAGCCATTATTTCTGTTATTTTTTTCCTCGATTAATCGGATTTGCTGCATAGAAAATAATTTAAAAGTGGAAATAGGGATTGTTATTGATGCTGATCCGTAATAAATAAGACAGACAACAAATGTTTTTGCTTATTCGCAAGAATATTGATGCATGTATTGACATGTAAAAGTCAAGAGAATCAGCAACTGAAGAATAAGATATTTCTACAATTTATGTTTTTGTTGTTGGTAACTGAGGAAGTTATCATTGGAAGAAAAAGTATTTAAGACATTAATTTGGTCGTTGTGGTCCTTAACTTGAATCTGGATTTGCATATATTCTGAGCTGAACAATCTTAAGGGTTATTCCATTTTAGATAAAAGTTATACGACTTTTTGTTGTTTTTCTACACAATTTAAGTTATTCGATCTTTATCGAATCTCTATGAAATTTAGCCGAATAAAATGATATCTCAAAATATATAACTTATAACCAATCAGTTAGCTATAAAACTTACGGATGAGCGGATAGAAATTATAACTGTCTCATACGAAACCAGTGGCAGTTCAAGAGAACTAAATGCTTGAAATTTAAAGCCAAACAATGGAGCTCTGATAAAAAATATCTCTTTTTTTCTAGTAAATATAAAGTTTGCAATTTCAAATAGACAGACGAACAGACGGAAAAAGCTAAACCGATTCGTCTTGTCGAAGTAATCAAGAATGCATTAGAAACTAACAAAAATTTTTAGTAAGCTAAAAACCTAAAATATTCTTTATAAAAAAAAAACAAAAGGACAAACACACTCAAATATACACGCACTCACACAGAAACAAGTAATTGAATGAATAAATGTATGAGTATGAGAGACAAAAATAATTTATTGTCAATTTTTAAGTTCGATTATTTTAACAAGAAAATATTTGTTTAATTTTAATTTTTAATTTTTTTTTTTTAGTATAATTCAATTATTTTTTAAATTAATCTTTTATTTTTTCAAGCTACAAGAAATTTTCATAACAAAATTTTCGGGTTGAGCGAGTTTAATTAAAAAATTTGCACACAGCGCAACACTTCCGAATACAAAAAAAAAAAAAAAAAACACAAACACATTAAATTACAATTAAAAAAAAAGAATCACGCAACTAACACATTCCAGCACTGCAAAAAAAAAAAAAAAACAAACAAACAAACGATACACACGCACACACATAAACATATGTAAAGACAATCCAAAAAAAAAAAGCAAACAAATTTGCGCGCCTGCAAGATATGCAAGGATTTTCTTCTTTTTGTTTATTTTTTTTGCCTTTCTTTAATTATTTGAGAATTTGGTTTTGCCTTTTGTTCTTTTCTTGAAAAAAAACATTAAAGTAATGGCTAAGGCTGCATTTGAAACAAAACGGAAACGAATACGAAAAGAAAAAATAATAAAAACGAAAGTAAGTCCACACCCAAAAAAAAAAAAAAAGAAGAAAAAAATACCAACACACAAAAAGAAACCAATTTCTTCTAAGAAAAATAATCAGCCATACGCATCATTAGGAGCAAAAAGAAAAAAAAAAACAAAAATAAGCTAAAGTAATTAAAAAAATATTGAAATATGTATTTTGCGAAAGAGATAGACAATCATTAGGACAGACAGACAGACGGACAAACGGATTTTTGAACTATAAACAAAAAAGCAAATACAAAAAACAAAAAAAAAAATCATTTCATTTTTCCTTTTTTTTTATTTATTTTTGTTTTTTATTTATTTATTTTCTTTTTGTTAATTTACACAATTTGTCCCTTTTTCTAAGATGTCTTTCGTTTTTGTTGTTAATATTTTTTATTCTTATTTTTTGCATTTTTTTTTTTTCTGTCAATTAAAATGCATTAAAATTCTTTACGTTTTGTCCTTAATTCAAAGCAGCATGAGTTTTATGTCACAATGTATATTTTTTTTTCATGCTTGGCATACATATGTGCATATATGTGTGTATGTGTGTGTGTGGTCTTGTTATTTTGTTTATTTATTTTAATTTTTTCTTTTTTACTTTTTTTGTTTAATTAAATTGTTTTATTGTCTTTTTTGTTTTTTTTTTTTTTTTTATTTGTGCTCTTTCGCTTATAGCGTCATCTCTAACGTATTTTTATTTTACTCTTTTACGTTTGGCGTTTTATTTTCCGTATTCGTTTCGATTCAATTCAATTCAATTCAATTTGACGTGATTCATTGCCGCCCGCTGCGTAACAAAAATCCGTTTGTGAATGTTTCAAACGAGCAACCAAAATGGCACTGTTTAGGCATGCTGCGCGATGCCTCTGAAAGGAAGCTAAAGGACATCGAATGAAATAAAACAAAAAAAAAGTAAAAAACGACGACAGCATCCGAGCCGAGCGTATGTGCTTCCGTTCTCTCACTTTCTCTCAATCTTCCCATCTTCTCTTTCCTGTGTTTTTTTTGCCCTTTTATGTAGCATCATCGCACATTTAACAAGAACTGATAAAATAGTTCAACTACATAGCTACTCACATGAAATAATTATTAAAGGTGGTAGCAAGCGGTGACTTGGAACCAAGTTATGAAACATATGTGTAAGAAAGAGATGGATGATTTTCTCTATTTGCTCAGTTTCGTATGTAGTTTTGCAAGTGTAAAGAAGATACAATATTTTTTGTTTTCCTCTGGTTTTGTTTCTTATTCACTTCGACAAACGCCGCACGACTGGCGTTGGAACTAAAACTGAGAAAAAAAATGCTCTGGCCACTACCTTTAGTAATTGTATCATGGCTATACAAATGCAATATTAGGCCTTTGAATTAATTGTCATGTATAGCAAACTGATTTAATATATTTTCGTCATAAGAAACAGTAAATAATTTTCAGTTTATTTATATTATTAGTAAAAGTGAAACAAAAAAAAAAATAAGATTGAATTAAACTAAAAACTGAGAAAAAATATAAAATTGTTAAAAAAAGCGTAACATTATGAGTGGTCCTGCAAATATTATTGCTCGTACTCAAAATTATAGAATTGACGATAAGGATAAATAGGATGAGAATGACGCCGACGAAAGCGTCACATGTACAACATTTGTCAATGTCAAAGCAATTTTGTTGTTGGCTTTTAGGCGTTGTAGCGGCAAATGTCGCTGCTGCTGCTACTGCTTTTGCCGTTACACGAGATGAGACGAGCTACGATGCGATGCGATGCTCCGGCAACGATTTCAAAAACCGACCGGATGCTGTGCCGTAGCAAGAGAAAGAGAGAGAGAGAGAGAGAGAAAGACAACAAAAATTCATACGAAGCAGAAAGCGCCTTGTGCCGACGCCCCAAAGTGAATAAAATGCTTTCGTCATCGTCATCATCTTCGTATTCGCTGAACCAAACCCAGTTTTCTTAATGTTCAGTTTTGAGGACACTCTGGCAACGTAATGTTACAACGAACGACTATTATTAATTTTCTCTCTCTCTCTCATCTCTCTCTCTGTATCTCTCTCTGTATCTTAAACTCCCCATTTATCTCTCGCTTTCGCTCTCTGCAATGGTGTTCGTATGTACGAATATTTGACCAAGTGTCATTTCTGACAGTTTCTGCTTTTAACAAGCAACCACAACGGACTACCAACAGCAACAACAACAACTACAAATCTGTTAGAGTAACTAAGATCGAGAATATACTATACAGAGTATATGTAGCATCCTCGATTTTTGTTCGTTTATGCTGTTTGTTGTTTTCTTTCCTCTGTTTACCTATTTATTTTTTCAACAATGACGCATGTCCACAGAGGCTTCGTCAAAATGGGTTACTAAGAGCGAAAAAAATCAGTTTAAAAATGAGCGATTTTTGAGTCGCAGAGTTTAAGTAGCGATTGTGACTTGAAAATCACTGTGACTAAACAAGTGACTGGCAAAAGTACCAATGAATTTGTACAGGTTCGGTGTTCAAGCAAATATCAAAGATTTGCGTAGAGTGATAAAAGCACCAATCACTGATAAATGAACAGTTTCAATGTTCGCGAAGAGCGATAAACAAAATCGCTGATAACTCAAATATGTTCACTGAGGCACAGAAAAACGTAAGTCGTCACTTTCAGTCGCAGTGTGACATTGCTACAAAAAGTGAAACTCTAATAAGAACCCTTCTAAACGCAGACACTGCTCTAAACGAGAGTTACGCTGAACAATGGGTGCTATGAGCGGATATAAGAGAGTAGCACCCAAACAAAATGAGAGAATAAACAAAATGAAAAAAAAAGAAAGATTTTCGTGTTTGGCCATTCAGCTGTGCTGTTTTGCGTTGCGTGGCTCAGTGTCCTGTTGTGTGGTGTTGTACAAAGGCGAACGATATATTGCTGCCGTTGCTGTTGCCGTTGCCGCTGTTACTGGTACATTTTGCTTTGTCGATTGTATTGCCTCTGATGCTGCTGCTGCTACTGATGCTGATGCTAGTTAAACGCCAAACCAAAAAACCACGTGTTGATTTGTTTTGATTGTGCGCACTTTGTTTTACAACTTTATGCAAAGTTGCTTTTTTTTTGCCTTTCTGTTTGTCTCTGCTTTATTTGTCATGCCACCGTTTCCTCTCTCTCTTCTCTTCTTCTTCCATACCGTTTTACATAACATACAATAACAAAATAACAACAAGAACAACAACAGCAATTAAAATAAATTATGTATGCCTGCGTTTATATGAATATAAATGTGATTGTATGTATGTGGTGCGTGTTTCTGTGAATTTGTCTGTTTCATCATCATCCTTAGTTATTCATGCGACAGCAATTTTGTATTACCACAAATGCCAAAAGCAACACCAGCAGCACCAGTATTCATCTATTTTGTTGTTGTTGTTGTTGTTATTTGTCTCATCATTCACTGAAAACTTCTTTACTATCCATATCAGCTGTTGTCGCACAATACTACTCTTCTCATTCTTATCCTCCTCCTCCTTTGTTTCTTCCTTAACTGTTACCACAACGTCGTATGTTGCAGTTGTACTTTTTTTTTGGCGTGTTTTGTTAGAAAACTTTTTTTTTTTTTTTTTTTTGTTGCTGTGATCAGCCCAAATACGACACGCCGCGACGCGACGCCTAAAGCCAGCAACACTGTTTGCGTCTTTGTCAATTAGCTTCAGGGTATTTTTCGAGTAATTTTTTTTTAATTTGTTCATTTAATCATTTAATTTTGTTTTTTCTCTTTTCTTTCTTTTTTTTTTGAGTCAGCGGTCTTAGCATTTGATTTTTTTCCTATATTTTTCCGCAATACCCTATTCATATATTCACTGAACATATTCATTTCAAATATTCATTCAGATTCGAAAGCTAATTGATTCAAATTTGTGTTTATCCGTCTATCCGTCTGTCCGTCTGTCTGTCTCTCTGTCCGCGTATCTACTCTATTAAAACAATCGATTGTCTCTAATTGTTTTTTTTTAGACTCCCACTCTCTCGCTCTTTCTCTATATGTCTGTCTGTTTGTCCTTAGTTCTGTCGCTTACTATAGTTGGAACTTCAACATTCTATCAAGTTGTTTCTAAAGATATAAGATAATTAATTCAGTAAGCATAAAAATAATATTTTTATTTCTAAAAAAAAATATATATATTACTGGGTTTGACTCTGTCTAATTGTGGTGAACTCTCTTTACGTTATTGTCACGTAATTGTAAACCGACTCGAACCCGAACAGTTTTTGGTTCAAAAGCTTTTTTTTTTTCAAAAGAACTGATTCGGTTCAAGGTTTGGTATTTTAAGTGAGGTGGACGGATGGACAAACAGGCGGACATAGCATAATCGATTCGACTGGTCTAGCTGATCAAGATATATATATATATATAAGAATTGATTAAGCTATGTCCGCCTGTTTGTCCATCTATTCACCTCACTAAAAATATGTCATGCCCTGTTCCCAAAGTGTAAAAGGGTGTATTACGTATGTACATGCCGAAGCAGGCATGACAGACCCCATAATGTATATATATACTTGATCAGTATCGAAAGCCAAATTCAAACTGACTATGTCCATCTGCCTGCTATGTTGCCTGCCGTATAAAAAAAAAACAGTTTTCTAAAGGATATAAAGGATATATTTACTACAAAGGATATATTTACCAAACTTAAAACATTGATTGCTTTTTTTTAAATGTTAGCACCCATTGGGTTTAGGGTATTTCATAGTCGTGCTTACTCAAGTGCAGCATTCATTTTTGTTTTGTTTTTATTTCATTATTTTGTCTCTTTAATTTGTTGCCCTCTGGATATTCCGTCCTTTTTCTTTTTTTTTCATTTTTTTTTTTTTTTTTTGTTTTCAAGGCAAAACCAAACAGTTTGATTGACTTTTTTGGATTTTCATTTAATCTCAAGTTTTATTCATTTAACTTGACCGAAACAGCAGCAACCTGGTGACATTTGTCATTTGTTTTTTGTCGTTGTTGCTTTCGTTGTTGTTTGTTGTTGTTGCTGCTGCTGCTGTTGTTGTATAGTTATCGTTGTTGTGGTTCCAAAGTCATTTCCTTTAGCAATTCATTTTCTAATTTGAGTTTTAATTCACACTTTTCCATTGTGTCATCAACATTTCCGTTGCCTGTTGTTGCCTGGCTACGCTTTGTTGCCTTTGCTTTTGCTGCTTTTGTTGTTGATGTTGTTGTTGTTGTTGTTTTGAGTTGAGTTTTCCTTTTTCATATTTACAAACCAGCAAACAAACAAAACGTGTAGTTGTCGCTTAGCATTCGCTGTGCGATCAAAAGCAAAACTTTTTGAATCAGAAACGCTTTTTTTTTTTTTTTTACAATATTTTTTTTATTTTTTAATTAGTTGCAGTAGCAGGCAGCAGTCATAAAGCAAAGTCTGGAAAATCAGACAAAGACATTTGATTGAGTGTCCTGTTTAAGTTTGAAATATGCAAAAAAAAAAAGAAAGGAAAAACTTTTCTCACATTCGATTTAGAATTTTATTTAAAATTAATATTTTTATTCAATATATTCGTAAAAAATTTTATTATTTCATTGCAAAAAATGGTCAAAAAACCTAACGTATTGGAATAAAGTTGGATATGCCATTAAACTGGATACAAAAGCAGCCTTTTTCATGGTATGTAATATGCAATGATAGTAAACAACAACAACTGGAGTAACATCATCTAGGATCCAGAGTAGAAGCATCGCCGTCGAACGGGTTTTGGCTTCAATTTCTGGCGAAACGCAATAATTTACGAATCCATGGCCTTCTTGGAATAACTGGCTTCCTTTGGCAGTGACAGAGTGTGTTGAAAGCTTAATAAAAACAGTAAAAAAATTTAATAACTCAAAATTCAAAATTATTGCAAATATATTCAATAAATATTCAATTAAATAATCTAATTACGGTGTTTTTTTTAATAAAACTCAAATAAAATGTTGGGTATAAGTGTGACGAGGTTTGTTCCCTGGCCTGCCAAGAAAGAATGGAATGGTGTGAAAAGTTCTTTTTTTTTCCCCGTCACACATAAAGATTGGTACTAGGATAGACCATAGCTTAAGTTACATAAAAATTTTGTACAGGGTATCTTGTAGTTGAGGGTATACTGACTGCTGCTTTCTTTCTTAGGTGTGGCTTCCATACTTACCGTCCATTTTCAGATATTTTCGATAAAATTGTTGTTTTACATATCTGTATTTTTAGCTCAAAATTTGAAACCATTATTGTGTGTAAACTTGGGCGACCACTGATGATTACATATAAACTCTATAAAGATTCGTGTGAAGGGTATTTAAGCTTCGGTTCTACCGAAGTTAACGTTTTTTCTTGTTTTTTTTTTCTTTTTGGAAATTGTATTCTAAATGCAATAAAAAAAAAAGAATTACTCGCTTCTTGTGTGTCTGAATTGCCAAAACAACTTTTTATATTTTTTTTTATATTAATTTATTTTTTTATTCCAACTTTGCCAAACTTTTTCAAGATTTTGTTTTAGAAGATTGCATTAAATTTTTACAAATCTTATAAAAATTAGCTTTTTTCAAGCAAAACAAAAAAAAGTATTTAATGTTGTAAAAAAAAGAAAACACTTTTTTTTTCGTTATTTTTCATTTAAAACTTTCTTTTCATATTTCGCACAATTTTACAGGAAAACATTTAAAACTTTGCAAGCACAACTAACTCGGCAAACAATGATTTCAAATTTTATTTTATATTTTACCAAAAAAGAAAAAAACAATGATATTTTCAGAATACCTTTCCAACATGATTAAGCAAAGAGAATATACATTTATGGCATACGTCCGTCTTTAATTGTACGCTTTGTTAAGAGCAAATGGTTCTTGAATTGAAAACGAATGTTCTTGATATGGAAGCGCATGTTCTTGACATGACAACACATGTTCTTGTATGAGAACGAATGTTCATGATATGAGAACGAATATTCTTAATATGAGAACGTATGTTCTTGATATGAGAACGAATGTTTTTGATATGAGAACGTTTGTTCTTTTTTTTTTTTTAAACGAATGTTCTTGTTTTTGAGAAAGAATGTTCTTGATATGGGAGCGCATGTTTTTGATATGAGAAGGAATGTTCTAGATATGAGAACGAATATTCTTAATATGAGAACGTATGTTCTTGATATGAGAACGAATGTTCATTAACCATTATGAGAACACATTATACACAACAGTTAACGGTGCTGCAAAGAAAAATGAAATAAAATGCTTCATACAAAAATAAAAACTACATAATTAAACATATTTATACTCGAAATAAAATTTCATTACATACTTCGTATTACAATAGTTTGGGGCAAAATGTATGTATGTGTGTATGTATATTTTTTGGCAATGGAAATCATCTCATTTTATGTGGATATACATTTTGTTGTTATTGCTTTTTCATCTAAGTATATTCTTAGCTACATGTAAAACATCTTGAATTCATTCCTTAATCCGGTAATAAGCGTGTGTAATCCAAAAGTTTGCTTCTTGAACAAAATTTATGTATATCGAAATCCTTCATAAAGTACGTGCAACGCGACTTAAAATACGCAGCTACGATTTCCGTTTCCGTTTTCATTTTTACTGCCATTTTTCTTCTTTTTTTTTTTTTTTTTCCTTTTTTTGTCTTTTTTGTGTTTAACAGTAAAAAATAATGTCAAACTTTTGTTATTGGCAACTATATGAGATTCCTTAAAAACAAAAACAAAATTGTGCTTGTATGTGTGTGCTTGTGTGTGTGTGTGGGGGTAGTTTTATTAATTTTTTTTTTTTTTTTTTTTTTTAATAGTAAAATTTGATAATATTTATGTATGCAAATAGTTAAAAAGCAACGAACGCACGCTAACTACACATGTGTATATACATATGTATATGTGTGTGTATATGTATGTGAGTTTGTCAAAGCACACACACACACACACATACATGCGTATATGGTTATACTCACATACTGAAAACGTCAAGCAGCAGACATACTTTTTTTGGGCGTTGTACATATTTTTATTTAATTTTTTGGTTTGTTTTCTCTTATATAATCTACACGAAATGCGAAAATCATAATACGATTTTTTTTTTCAATAAAACTTTTTAAAAACGCTTTTTTTATCATTTATGCCAGAAACTTAATATTTGCTTTTAAGTTAGTTTTCCAAGAAATTCACAAGACAGCTGAAAAACTTTAAAAAAAAAAGCAACTTAATTCGATTGATTATTTTATTTAATATCATCTTCCATTAACGTTGAACGATTTATTACAATCGGGAATACTTTTATCTCAAACGAATAACGAAGGACTCGACTCGAAAACTCCGTAGTAACACGTGAAAAAAAATCCTTCACTCACTGGTTCCGAAAAAATTGGTTCTAAATTCGAGCTTGGAATGGTTTTTGAGATATTCTAACTTAAAAACTATAAAAAAAAAAACAAGAAAAACGTTAGCTTCGGTGGAACCGAAACTTAAATATCCGTCAGACAAATCTTTAAATAGTTTATGTGTGATTTTCAATGGCTTAGATAGAATTTCGAGATGGGATGGATGGGAATCATTGGTCTGATGCAACTCAAGTTTATTTGCAATATTAATATCAAATTTTATTCAAAAAATACAGATATAACAAACATTTTCTTAAAAATATTAGAAAGTGAGAGGTAATTTAGTATAGGGCTATTGGTTATACATAGTGGCTCGATCCATACCATATTGGTAGAAAGTGCACTTAGGATGATACTAGATGTGGTCAACATCTCACATAGTATGAAATGGGCGGTTTTATCAGTTTGGATAGGGGCTACGAAATCCTCTTTCATTTCAGCATATTCCTCCTATGTAGCCCAATCGCAATTTGATTGTTCTGTCCGTCCTTCGTCTGTTCGATTGTCTGCGTGTCTGTATGTATGTCCTTCCGTTTATAAGCATCAAATATCAAATCGATATCTGTCGTTGTGTGCTGCTGTGACAGGTATTAAAGATTCGGTAACCATGTTGCCTGTAGCTTTCCTTTTTAGAATTTATATTTTACAAGTTGTACATATGAATGTGAGTGCATTCGCTTTTTATATTAAAAATGTTTCATCTATTTTTTTTTTTTTTTTTTGTGTAGTTTTTTATCTTCGACTTTTCTAGATTTTCCTTTTTAGTTTTTTTTTTTTTTTTTTTTTTGTCTATTTTTTTAAGTAATTTTCCACTTCATTGATTTGTGCTTAAGTTGAAATTTGTGCGCAGATTAGGAGCATTGCCTGTCGGCGGTGTTATTGCCGTTGTTGTAGTTGTTCCTTGCATTGACAAATTTAAATGTCCTTGCGCCTCTATTCATGTTAATCGCACTCACTCTCGCTTTCCTTTTTGTCCTTCTGTCCTTTCTCAATTTCCGTTTTACAAAATTCGTTTAAGTAGCTGGGCGAGGCAAGACGAGACGAGTCGGTCGAGTCGAGTCGTTTAGTTGCCTTGCGTTGTCTTGTGTCGTGTCACCCAATTGCCATAATTTGTGTGGCGTTCACATTGCGTATGCGTAATTTATGGCATTAGCATTTCGTACACGCAGTGCCAGCAGCCAACAGTAAGTATAAAAGCGTAAATTAAAGAAAAATGAATTAATAAATAAAAGGATCTGTCCCAAAAGCACTTCACACTATTCACATTTTCTGTTTTGTAGCGGCAGATGATATGAACATTTTAAGTGGTAAATATGCCCACTGAGGGAGTTCAAAATCCATAGAAATAGAAGTTAGCAACAGTCCCACTTGAGCATTTGAGAAACATTTTAGACATGTAAGCATGCGTCTATTTTAAAGAAAATTTTTCCGTTTAAAACAGTAGGATGCAAGTTAATCAATGACAATTATATGAAGGTCATTCAACTCTATTAAGTCAAAAGCTTCTTTCGCATGAATTATGCGTATTGCATTAATATAGACATAACATACCGGCTTACCTCATTAAGGACCAGGCATGTGATGAACCGCGCGGCTATCTTAGATTGGAAACATTTTCAACAAAAAAATTAAAGTGCCTGTTCTAAACCAAGTCCCTCTGTTCATAGAGCACAGTTCTAGAGGCTTGATACTTACTATAAGGGATAGTGAATATGGTACATAAGAAATTTCGTTCTTATATCAATAACTTTAGTTGTTATATCAAGAACTTCAGTTCTTAAATCAAAAACAATCGTTCTTATATTAAAAACTTTCGTTCTTATAACAAGAAATTTCGTTCTTTTTTTCAAGAACGTTCGTTCTTATATCAAGTTCATGATATACGACCGACAGTTCTTAATTTAGGAACTAAAGTTCTTTCTTATATCAAGAACGTTCTTTCTTATATCAAGAACTTTTTATCTTATAACGATCATTTGTTTTTTAATCAAAATAAATGATAAGATTTCGTACAGCAAATTATGTAAGAACGTAGATTACGTTTTTCAATAATTTTGCAATTAAGCTTTTAAAAAACGTGACAAGCTAAAGTGAAGGCATTATGATTTATTATGATTAAACGTGAAATAACTTTATAGTTCACATCTAGTTTAAAACTTAATATTCACTATATTCGAATAGCAATTATAATGGAACTAATCATTTTATTATTTTTTATTTATTATTTTTATTTACAAAGATTCCTGCACTTCATTGATACAAGTCATGTGATCGTAGTCTTTGTTCGTGTGACTATTTCTATTTATATTAAATTCACAATTTAAAGTGTGTTTCAAGTGTCCCAAAGCATTTACATATAATATATCAGTATACTGGAAACCACAAATGCAGATGTTTTTTTTTTTAAATATTAATATGTATACTCGTACAAATGCTATCTGTCGTCATTACATTTGCTTTATTATTCATTACCTTTGCTTCACAGTGATACATTACTTACAAGAGTAGTGTCGGAAGTGTTTTCTTTCGATTTTAAGCTTTTTGACTATAAAGAAAAGAAAACATAAATTCAGCCGCAATTTTGGTGTCCTGAGTTTTCCATTGTGGCCTTTGTTGCTAATATTTTCTGTTTTTTTTTTTTCTTTTTATATTTTGCAGTTTCCTGCGGCGTTTATGTTTGATCTTAACATTATTCCTTGTAATAATATTTCTTTAAAGTCATTCAACAACGAAACAAAGAAAAAGCATACAAATAAATAAAACCAGAAAACAGTCAAAGTTAAAAAAATCTCACTTGTAGTAACTTCGCCTTTTACTTCCTTCAGTTTATCTAGTGCAAACAATTTCACAGAACTAAGACTGATTCCGCTTGAAGCTATTTTCATGCAAAGAAATTACAATCTAAATGCTGCTGCGTTGTGTTTTATTTTTCTATTTATTTCTTTATATTATTAAAAAAAAAAAAAACAATTTTTTTTTTAAACTTTTTACCTAACACTGCGAACTGCAAAAAGGAAAGGCGTTGAACGAAGAAATGAATTTACAATTTGAATATAAATCTTATAAGTAAATAAAATAGCGTAATATCTTGCCTTATTCATCGACTTCCACACCTTGCAAAAAGTCAAGACTCTGAAATATATTTCATATTCAGCAGAATTTCTAATCAGATTCTGGTGTTAAGGCTAAAAGGAGATAAATTGTGCTTCATCGGCCAAATGATAGTGAGATGCCAGAAATTCGGGAAGCTTCGTTGGGCAGTTCATTTGTTGACACCACCAGTTTTTGTCCATGGCGAATGTTTCTGCTCGTTAAAAATTCGGTTTCGGAGAGCCTTGCGAAAATCGATTCATTTTTTTTTAAAATGGGAATCATCGAATTAAAAGGCGCTTATTTGGCCTTACTCGATTTATTCGAAAGTTTATTCTATCAAAAAGAACAAAAAAATTTTTACTACACCTTATATTTCTGTGTGGAGCTTTTTTTTTTAAGTCCTTGTATCCAAAGGGTAAAAGGGTATATTAATGAAGGCACACCTAGGTTTAATTTTTGAGGCTAAGAATTTACAAAAAACTCAAGACAATAGGGTAAATTTGCATGGGGGCTACCCCTTTAAATAGGACTGGAATAAAACCATTTGTAAATAAACACTTGACTCATGAGAGTCAACAATTTAAATATCCCTATTTCTTATAGTCTCCGACTTTATAGGGTCTATCATGCTCCGTTCTATCTGTTATATACAATTGTGCAAGCTTTATATACTCTTTTTACCCTTTTGTACAGGGTATAAAAATACTTGACGAATAAATTGGTAATTAAAAAATGTCTGACATATTATTGAGGCTAACATACACACACACACACACACACACCTAAATACGATTCATGTTCTCAGTGTGCATATGAAGCGTATTAAAAATTCAGCTAAGCATTGTTGATTGCTTTTATTTTATTTCAATTCGGATTTCTTGAAATGAAGCATGTAAAATTGCAAAACAAAAGTAAATCAATGTGCTAAAAGGAACAAACACACACAAACACACACACACACACACACCCACATCCACATACACAGAGCAAATGGAGCTGTCGCGAAAATGTAAAAAGAGCGTCGAGACGACGTTAAAAAATCAAATGTTAAATCTACTTAACGTCATTTAGGCGTGCAAAGTGGTTTTGTCATGTTTGTCCCTGTCGTCCTTGTCGTCCTTGTCGTCGTCTTCGTCTTTGGCAACAGCGTCAACAACGTCAACAACGTCTTTGTCTACATGCAACATCACATTTCTTATGTATCGCAGCCAGCTCTTTTGTGCCTTTATACAATATTTTTTCCTTCTGTTTTTCGTTTCTTCTTTCTCGTTTATTTTCTTTTGTTAAGGGCAAAAGTCTAATAGGAACTGAAAATATTGTGCTTTTAATTAAAGCAAACACCCCAAGGGGCGTATACGCGATATTTTGCTTTTAAACACGACCCTTTAAATTGGCGAAAAATATATATATTTTTTTTTTTTTTTTTCGACCTGATTTTGTCTCCAAATTTAAAGACGTCAGGAATGTGACTTGATTTAAATAACTTTTAAAAAACCATATCGAATGTGACGAAACATATTTTTTTTTAAAAATATAAAATTTCAGCCTGGATAAATAGAGTTCATATTTTTATTTTATGTTAGTTTTAGTTAATCTTCTTCTTCTTTAGCACCAAAGCATTGACTAGTTGCAAATTATTATGCCTAACTTCTAGAGTAAATGGATTTTTAGTATAAAATTGAGCATTATAATTCGCAACAAGTTAATGCTTTGATTTTTTAACATTTTCTAGTTTGATAAGATGCACCAAGAATCTTTTTTAAATTGTTTTTTTTTTTTTTAATTAATAAACTATTTTTTCATTCTGAATGGCGAAAACCATCTGGTATCACTGTCACATATTCATAACGACATTTAGTTTTCTTCAGATATGAAAGCAGGAACTTGCCAGGATAGTTCTTTGAGGCCGAAAGGAAGTAATGTATTTTCTTAGGATCTTTCATTTTCTCCTCTTTAAGCAAACTCATCCATCTTGTCCTTCATGCCGCCATTTGTATCCACGGTAATATTTGATATTTAATTCACGCGCCCATTGACCCATCGGATTTATGTGTGTTGTGCAACGATCTATCGAGATCTTGAATTCTTCGTTGCCAATCCATAAACTTTTGCCGACGTTATAGTCATTTTCGTTGCCCTTTTTGCGTAGTCAATGTGCTGGTAAATATCATCCGTAACCTTCCATGTTGCTCTTATGTGATCGTAGCCTTTGCTCGATGGACGCAACACCACTTCGCCCTGGTCCATGTTCTTCATTAATTCAATTATTTCCATTTAAGTCTTATTTGAAACAGGGATGCGCTATAACACGTCGCTTGCATTGTGCCTTTATCTGCTGTTTCTTTTTCTCATCTGTGTATTTGCGTTCGTCTTCCTTCTCCAGATTCTAGTCATAGTACGTATCACGGCGCGGACGATAATCATGGTTCACATCGTGCAAATCGGTCGTTTTTGAAGTGCAATCAACTGAAAATCGATCAACGTCGATCTTAATGATACGTACATGTATCGTCTGTCCGATTCGTACGCGTTCTTCCAGCTTCTTTACCGGCTTGTCGGAGAAGTTCTTCATGTATATAAAGCTGAGTAAACCATTTTTAAGGCGTGTTTTTAAGCCAATCGGTTGACCTGGACATGAATTTGCATCAAAATGATTCCAAACACTCAGGGACAGTTCGGGAAAATCATCCTTTTGACAAAATGGACACTGCCATGAATTAGTGTCGTCAATGCGCACCGGATTTGCTTAATCAAGTTGATCACCTATACTATCAATTGCACTGGACCAGCACAGCCAGTCAGCTTCGTATAGAGGCAGAGGCCTCAGTGAAAAGAGTTTACGAGCAAAATTGTGGACCACATCGATGAGGAAGGAATCCAGGAAAGCTAACCATAAGCATTAAATTATGTGGCTACAGGCGGCCCAAGCCAACAAGCGTTTATATGGTAAATATTGTCAAACTCTTTAGGTACTTAAATGAACGAAGACCCTCTAGAGAGCTAGAAACAATAATCCACATCGCATGCTCGTGAACAAACTTTTATGCGATTTACTGATATTAATTCTGAGCTTATAAACATAATTTACATCTGTTGAGATACAAGTAAAAAAATTTCAATAACAATTTAAAAACGTGAATTGGTAAAGTTATGTGTTGACAAGATCGAACCACTTGATTCAACGTAAGAGAAAAATTTCAAACAAACTAAAAAAACTGTTCACTCAATTTGTTTCGTACACGCCACAACATTAATTCCATGCAAGCGCGTGAATCCTCAAAGCTGCTATGTCCCATTCGACCATCATCGCATTGAATATCGCGTTTAAGATGCACTTTGATCAAATGTTTGAGCGCACAACGATAGGGAAATCCCAATCGATGCGGAAATGCAATGGACGTGTCTATGATCGTTTTGTGAACAAATCGCAAAGCACGTAAATCGTTATCCAAGCCGTGACCGATAAGTATTGTATTCGCATCGAAAAGATGCAACAGATCACGCTGCACCTCGGGCAACGTCTTAACGCCCTTCGCATTTAGATCTTGTGCGGTCACGCCGGAGAAACGTGTATTGTAATCGACTATGTCCACAAGTGGACGCACAAATTGCTCATAGACAAGAGAACTGTTTATGTCAACAACAGACACTTTGGTAGCTTCGAGTCCGCGTACCGTGTACGACATTTCACAGTCAAGCGCATAGACACGTACACGATTGTGACGTTGCACTCCACGTGGCGGTGGCTTCGTCTGAACATAATCATGATACGGCCCGTTTGTGCCTATCATTGTGCCCGACCAGACGTGTAACTCATGCATGGTGCAACCCGGCGTTGCTTTGTCGCCATTGCAACAAGTCCATCGTGACTTCCAGTTACCGGATATGAAATAGCTTTTATTTTTTCCCCAATGATAAATGCACTGCTCTCTTGTCAGATACTGACCGCTTACCTCGTCGACAAAGAAACGAGTCTTGCAGCGTGTGCAAACCTTCGCCGTAGATTGCAGCTGCTCCTGTTGCTTCTGGTGGCTGAAGAAATTGTTCAACTGAACACCACCATCGAAGCCAATCGGTGGAATCTGTTGGCTATCATTCCAATTGCAACCGTGATTCGATTTTTACTGAACGCGGACTTACGTTACCCGAATCTATAGAAGCTTCATTGCCGCTCACATTATACATCAACATCAGTGGAGACCGTATCCGAGGCGGTACCGATACCGAAATTGACTGTTGGAGCGATTACTCCGAATACAAAATTGTCAAAATTATTGCCACTCAAATACGGAGGACAATTAAAGATCTCATACGCTCCCCTATGCGTGTGGCTCTCTACGGGGAAACCGAATATTCGATGCATGAATGGATCTATGACAAAACGTCGCAGTTGCTGCACCACTACGTCATACTTGGTATCCACCACCAAATGATTGGCTTTACGCCACGACGAAGAGAGATTCTGATTGATGTTTTGTCGTGCAAAGTGTCCGTTTTGACGCCAAGAGTGTCCAGTGATGCGTTTGTTCTGGGTTTGGTTCGATGTGTTTGAGTTTGAGCTAGTCTGGTTGCGTCTCCATTGCTGTGAATGAGTTTTGGCGTATTTAATTTGGTAGTTATTGTTGCATTTGTAATTGTTATTTTGATTATGTGTGTTGTTGTTGTTGTTGTTTTTGTATCTAAAATTATTAGCATTTGTCGCGTTGCCATTGTAGCTTCTATTCGATTCATTTCGATGAAGTTTCCCAGTTTGACAATTATTGCGCATTATACGTCTCCTGCAATTTGGTTGAGTTTGAGGCAGCATTAGACACATTTCATCAACAAAATCACTTTCATTTTCATGACTCATCGGCATCGTATCATTAACTGGATTCATCATATCTTCAAAACCATCAACTACTACAACTTTCGTTCGGAATAATTTGGCAAATATGCAACCCATTTGTTTTTTTTTTTCAGTTTTTTTAATTTTTTTATTTATAATTTATGACCGATTTTATTGTTGCTTTTTTAGAATATGTTTTGTATACTGAATGATTGTTTTTGATCAGGCGATGAGGATTGCTTGTTTTAAAAATAATTTTATGTATATATATATATAGGTATATATATATCCCACTTTACCCCAACAGTTTGTCCAAAAATTTGTAACGCATTAAAGGAGGCATCGGAGACATAAAGTATATATATTCTTGAACACTATCGATATAATAAAGATGGGCTAATATACCATAAAGCTCTCCATACAAATTCGACCAAATTCATCGTTAAATTTAATCTAAGCACCTGGTGAACATATAAACTATTAAAAGTATTGTAAAGGGATTTCAGCTTCAGTTTCCAAAGGATTTCAAACGTCTGTCAGATCCTTCACTTTAGCTCTTTCCGTTGCTCATGAATCTCATAATAGGATTTTTTGATCCAATATGCTAGAGCGTCTTCATCCAATTGTTTCCAAAACCCTGTCAATATTTAATCTAGATTAATTGTGTGGTCAACAACTTTTTATCTTAACATTTTGGTTCAATATTTTGACAATTTCATACATGGAGAGAGTGTTTCCCACGAGATCATCAGAATGTTGCTATCCATTGCACTAAAAATAAACGAAAATCTCAGAACTTATGTTATGAGTGTTAAATTTAGTACAGGAATTCGAAAAACAAAGTCTTATCATTTTACCAATAACAATTGAAGTGGGTTTTCCAGTACTTGCTTATCATAAGGACTATCTGATGAACGACGTATCATTTAAAAAATCTATCTATTACCCCAATCTTTAATATTGTATATTCCAAAATGCCATGGTAAGTCTAAACATTGTTGATACGATTGAAAATGCCTGCGGGGTATAAAAATTCTGGAATCTGTCTGGATCAGCAGGATTTCCACCTAGCTACGTATTTCGAGTATAACAATTATTTGTTTAAAATAATTTATTACTTTTGTGCGTGTTGAATATAAACACTACATTTCTCAGAAGTAATCTAAATGAATCATAAAATTCGGTGGAAAAAAAATTTCATTAACATGGATTTATCATTTGTTTATAAATTTGTTAACAAATTTTAGTTAACTAAACTCATTGAAAATAATAAAATATTTATAATCATCTTAATAAGTGTAGTCAATGACTAATTAAAGATTAGGCAGGTATCTACGACCACCTTTATGTTTGGTAATATTTTATGATAAGAATGTCTGGTCGTATTAAAAATTGTAACGCTGACAGACGGACGGACATAAGTAAAATCGCTTGGATTGATTAACTAAATTTTGATATCTATAAGAGCATAATGCTCGAATTGATTTGATTCGAAACGAATCGATTCGAGAGTTTATTATAAAAATAAAAGGGCACTTCACAATTAAACTTTAAAACAAACGCGTACCTCAGTCTGCCTCGAAACGTTTTGTTAAATCATGGCGCATTATAGGAAATATTTTTGGCTAATTTTCGTCTTTTTCGAATTGTTGAGCTACAGTCTCGCAAAAGAACAGACTTTCAACTTCTCTTTGGAGGATTACATTAGCTCGAAGCAGCGGCGTGAAATTGCTTTCGAATTCTTTGACTATTTTCAAAATTTTACCACAATTTCGGAGCGTTTGGCTGTTGAGGATGTAAAATGTTTGGCAGAGTTGGGTGTTTTAGCTCAAGGAATCTATCAGCGTCAAATGTGGGCCTTTAAGTGTGAGTTTCACAGAGCAATTCTGTTTACATTTTTATAAAATAAATTTTGTTTTTTTTTAACAGTTCTGGATGCCTGGGGCACAATTCCGGCGGGCATTCTCTATGGAAACATAATAGATCTTGGCAACTACGACGAATGTATAGGAATAAACAGTGAAATACGCAACGATTATTTTATTAATGGAAAATATTGTCTTGCCCAACTGCCACTGGGCAAACTTACCAATAACGAATTATTGGGCCGCCTCAGCATGCAAGTGGCCGTCTGTATGCCATCCTCATGCAGTTCCAAGACAATTGATGCACTGCTGCAAGCATTTCTTAATCGATTTCTTGGAATGAGTTTTAATTCGTCAACCACTTTGATCCGCGATAAAACATGTCAAACAAGCGAACGCGAGCAACTCGAGCCCCTGGCGATAGTCACCATGTAAGCACTAACACAAACTCTTCCTTTTTCTTCCACTTTCAATGCTCTTGTCTCCTCTCCGTTACAGTTCAATTCTTTCTGTGCTCTGCGGTCTCATGGTATGCGCTACACTCTACGACTACTTTCTGGTCAAGAATGGCGCAATGCATCCGCTGATACGTGCCTTTTCTGCACGCGTAAATGGTCGAGTCCTCTTCCGAACTGTAGATCAGTCGAAAAATCCAAATGTCATACCCTGTTTGCACGGCATTCGTTGCATGTCATTGATTTGGGTTGTCTTCGGACATTGCTACATGTTGGCAATGATGTCGCCAAATCTAAACGAAGTGCACCTTTACAAGGTAAGTAAAATTGAAACATAGTGGGTATTTGATATCGGAATGTTTCGATAAGTTCATATATAAATTTGTCAGATAAGTTGTTATCCTCCGTTGCTAATGAAAAAATAGAATAATAACCGTTTTTCGGTTTTTAACAGAAATCTCCACAAATAAAATACAAAAAAATATTAAATTTTAATAAAAAAAAAAACTACATGTACCTCATATTCACTGATACAAAATTAATTTTCTCCAGTGGGCACCTTCTCCATTTGCAATGCTACTAGAACATGGAGTTTTCTCAGTGGACTCCTTCTTCTTTCTGAGTGGTTTATTGCTTGTGATGCTTGCGTTACGCGATATGGACAAGTAAGTCAAAATTTGCAACAAGTTTTTAAACTTTGGTGCTTCCGAATTATTAAATTAAAACTGCCTTTTTTCAGAAAATCTGGTAAATTAAATGTACCACTCATGTACCTGCATCGTTACTTACGTCTGACGCCTATGGTGGGCATGGCCATACTAGTGTACATGTCACTGTTGGATCATATGGGTAACGGACCACTTTGGGGTACAGTGCGCTTTGATAATTACAACAGCTGTAACAAACACTGGTGGGAGACGTTGCTCTATGTGCAAAACTATGTTGCAAAAGATGTCGTTAGTACCATTTTTTTTTATTATTATTTTTGTTTGTATATAGAGTAAGTTTATTGGTCTTCATTATTTCTTAGTGTATAGCTCACACCTGGTATCTGGCCGTTGACACACAATTGTACTTTTTATCGCCTTTGTTGCTCATACCGCTCTGGAGATGGGGCAAGCGAACTATTGCTGGCACCTTTGTTCTAACGTTGCTGCTCTCCGCGTGCCTTTTCACCATTAGCATCATTAATGATTATTCGCTGTTTTGGAGGTAAGAAATTCTTAGCTAAAATTATATTCCTCCACATTACACTTTGGGCTTTTGTAGAACGTTTGGCAATCCAAATTCACAAACGAAAATCTATTTTTCAACGCATACACGCGCTGCACCTTGGCTGATAGGCATCATGTTTGGATATTATTTGCATGTGACCAAGGGTAAAACAATTTCACTGCCGAAGGTAATTAACAAAAAAAAAACCACAAAAAAAAAAATAGTTAACTTATTTTTCTCTTTCTTCTTTTATGTCAGTTTGTTGTCTGGCTAGGATGGCTTAGTTCGTTGGCATTAATATTCACTTGCCTCTTTGCGCTTTATCCACAATCGCAGTGGGGTTCCGAAAGTTTGACGATTCTTGCGGAGGCCTTCTACAATACATTGACGCGTATCGCCTGGCCTTTGGCTCTCTGCTGGGTTGTCTTCGCTTGTGTCAATGGCTATGGTGGTCTCGCAAACAGCTTCCTCTCGTCACCGTTGTGGCAGCCACTATCAAAACTTTCATATTGCGCCTACATCTGGCATATACTTCTTGTGAATATAAACGGCGGACGTATACGAACGAATACATATTTCACGGATTATGATGTGGTAAGATGCTGCTGCTGCCTTAATATACAGGCATCAAGTTCCTTTCGGTTTCCCCACATTAATATTAATTATACCATATAACAGATATTGCGTTTCTGGGCCGATTTTGGTTTAACATTGCTGCTTTCTGTATTCATGTACCTCGTCATTGAGGCACCAATGGCTGGCGTTGAAATGCTGTTGTTGCCCAACCGCAGGCCCAAATCAAAGACAGCGTCTGTTGAACCCGAAACCACAAAGGCACCGATTGAATCAACGCTGGATGCGGAGAGCAAGACAAAAAATTCTGATGAAACTTTTGATGCAGTGGCTGAGACAAGTGCAAATCCGACTTCTGAAACTGCAACAGCGACAGCAATGAAATTAGACACAACTCCTTAATGGCAAAAATATACTCGTACCTAAGCAATATTATTAAATGTTTACTCGATATAAAACATAATATACAGACAGATTCCCATTTCAAATAAATTCTTATAATTCTCAAACAGTTTAAGCATATTAATATAGGAGTTTTTACGTGATCGGTAGTCTTTGTCTAATTTGTGTTGAAAGGCCACAACTGGTTCGTGTGGTAAAAATTCATTTTTCATGTTTCTTCATCTCACATTCGATCACGCACATTGTTACGCTTAAACTGTTTTAGAATTATTACAGTTTTTTTTTAAGTAAATCACTAATTTCGAAAATGGGAGCCTGACTGTTAGTAACATGCAATTCTACATCACGTTTTTTTAGATTATAACAAAAAATGTTTTAAAAAAAACTGTTATATAATTGAAATAAAAATCCTTACCATGTGTGTGTCAGTCACTGACCGAACCATGGAGGAATAACAATACAACTCACTCTCTCAGTTTTAGACTCTTTCTTTATTACATATAAAGGAAAAAAACAAAACAAAATATATATAGAGAGTTATTTCGTTACGTTCTCTCACATTCGCTCTCTCGAAAGGGTCTGTCAAGATTTAAATATACCGCCTTGTTATTGTTTCACCATGACCTGAACCATTTTTGGCGTCGTTTTCATAGGTTGGTGTCGATGGCCGCATGTGCTCACTTTCAGTAGCAAAATTTATAATCGAAACTGATTACTTAAATTAAAGTTTAGGCTCAACAACAATTTATGTATGTAGTTACCTATGTGCGGGTATTATTCTGATAAGATGTTGTCTCGTCTTATCAAAACTTTAACGACGACATAAGTACTGCTCGTACACACGTACGATTAGAACAGATGAACTGAGTTGATTAACTAAATTTTGATATCAATAGAAGCTATCGAATTGCGAATCGATTTGCTTCCATTCGAGTGTTAAGTGTAGATATAGCCTCAGTCTACCCCGATGCATACATACGTTTCGAAAAATCATGGCACGTTGTAGAATTTTTTTGGGCTAATTTTTGTCTTCTTCGAATTGTTGAGCTGCAATCTGGCTCAAGAACAGACTTTCAGTTTCTCTTTGGAGGATTACATTAGTTCAAAGCAGCGGCGTGAAATTGCTTTCGAATTCTTTGACTATTTTCAAAATTTTACCACAATTTCGACGCGTTTGGCTGTTGACGATGCAAAATGTTTAACAGAGTTGGGTGATTTAGCTCAAGGACTCAATCAGCGTCAACTGTGGGCCTTTAAATGTGAGTCTTCATAAATAGTAGCTGCTTTTATAATTATTATTATTGTATTATTATTTTGCAGTTCTAGATGCCTGGGGCACAATTCCGGCGGGCATTCTGGAAGGAAACGTTCGAGATCTTGGCAATTATGATGAATGTCTTAGAATAAGCAGAGAAATACGCAACGATTATTTCATTAATGGAAAATATTGTCTCGCCCAATTGCCAATCGGCAATATGGAAAGCATTGGCCGTATCAGCATTCAAGTGGCTGTTTGTATGCCATCCTCATGCAGTTCCAAGACAATTAATGCACTGCTGCAAGAATTTCTCAATCGACTTCTTGGTTTAAGTTTTGATTCGCAGACCACATTGATCCCGGATAATAACTGTCAAACAAGCGAACGCGAGCAACTCGAGCCTCTGGCGATAGTCACCATGTAAGCACCAATACGAATGTAGAACTACTTCCTATTTCTCTTACTCAATGCTCTTGTCTCTTCTCCGTTACAGTACAATTCTTTCTGTGCTCTGCGGTCTCATGGTATGCGCTACACTCTACGACTACTTTCTGACCCAGAATGAACAAATGCATCCGCTGATACGTGCCTTTTCTGCACGCGCAAATTGCCGTGGCCTCTTTCGAATTGTCGATCAGTCGAAAAATCCAAATGTCATACCCTGTTTGCACGGCATTCGTTGTATGTCATTGATTTGGGTTGTGCTCGGACACTGCTACTATATGGCATTAATGTTGCCCAATATTAATGTAGTGCACGCTTATGTGGTGGTAAGTAAGATCAAATATCATGGCTATCATGGCACTCCAAAACTAAAACGAAAAAAAATTGACCTTCTGCGAGTTTTTGGCTAAGTGATTAACAAAAATTATTATCAATAATATAAATTATTATTGAGAAATATTGTATATTAAATTTATTTTTTAGATAATAAGTATTAAATATGACAGTGCTTAGTTTTCCTAGAAGTCTAAAATAGCTATAAATCAGGCAAAGCTTAATTAAAAAGAAGCAAAAACTTTTAGTTCTTTCGAACCGAAACTCAAAATTAGAAATATTTAAAAATTGTATTAAAATAGATAATATTAATGTAATATTTTTTATCTTTTTTAGTGGGCAGCTTCTCCATTTGCAATGCTAATAGAACATTCGAATCTTGCTGTGGAAAGCTTTTTCTTTCTAAGTGGCCTACTACTTGTAATGGTTGCGTTACGCGATATGAACAAGTACGCTGCTACGGATCAATTATTCTTTGTAAATTAGACTAAATTCGATTTTCTTTTCAGAAAATCTGGTAAATTAAATGTTCCACTTATGTATCTACATCGTTACTTACGGTTGACACCGATGGTGGGCATGGCCATACTAGTGTACACGTCACTGTTGCATTATATGGGCAACGGACCTCTTTGGAATAGTTATCGCTTTGATAATTACGAAAATTGCCGCAAACACTGGTGGGAGACGTTGCTCTATGTGCAAAACTATGCAACGAAAGATATTGTGAGTAAATTTTTTTATTATCTAAAAAAATATATAGTATAAATGGTGTTCTACATTGCTATATTTCTTAGTGTATAGCTCACACCTGGTATCTGGCCGTTGACACACAATTGTACTTTTTATCGCCTTTGTTGCTCATACCGCTCTGGAGATGGGGCAAGCAAACTATTGCTGGTACCTTTATTTTAATGCTCTTGCTCTCCGCGTGCCTTTTTACCATTAGCATCATTAATGATTATTCGCTGTTTTGGAAGTAAGAAATTTTTAAGTAAATAAGTGAATTTGGCTTTTTTAATTTGTGTTGCTCCCTTTCCATTTTTAACTTAGAACCGATGGTAGTCCAAACTCAACACGAATCTATTTCGGAACGCATACACGCGCTGCACCATGGCTGATAGGCATCATGTTTGGATATTATCTGCATGTGACCAGGGGTAAAACAATTTCATTATCGAAGGTAAAAAAATTATCTATTTATATACGAGTATGTATGTATGTATTAGACATCTGCATGAATGCATTCAGAAGGGCAAATGAATGATTCATTCTAAAAGTTGTACATATTTTTACTGCACAGATAAAATACAGTGCAGTAAAAATATGTACAACTTGCCTGTATTGACAGATAGTGTTCTTACTCACTCTGATGTTGACCAGCATATAATGAGTACAATAATTTTGGGTGCAGTTGATTCACTGTACAATGTTTTGGTGTGCAGTTTACTTACTGTACAGAGATAAATTTTTAAATACTTATTAGACGACATGAGCGAAACTTCATGACTGGACCGATTTGAAAAATTCTTTCACCGTTGGCGAGCTACACTAGTCCCGAGTGACATGGGCTATGTTTCATATTACATATAATGAAATGGACCAAGAATTTAGCGTTTTATTAAAACGGGATACCAGGCGAACATAAAATGAAAATCAACAAAAAATTAAATTTAAAATAAAGATTGTGAAATTATCAAGGTAGGCAACTACTGAACTCATCTGAACAGTTGTATAATAACACACACAACCTGTTCTCATAATTACGCTTGGTGTACAGCGTGTCAAAAGAGGACAAATATAGCATTCATTAAAAAGAGTACAACATCTTACTGTACTCATTCTTTGTGAGAATAGTAAAAATGTTGTGCTATCTTCTTCTGGCTTAAGAAATATACTGCACAGATAATAATGAGTGCAGTAGTTTTGAGAACACTACACTACTGTACAGATCTGCTGAGCTAGAAATGAATACTTTCATGCAGGTCTCTAGTATGTATTTCTTATTGACTATATTTTTTTTCCATTATGGCAGTTCACTGTCTGGCTAGGTTGGCTCAGTTCGTTGGCGTTGATATTCACCTGCCTCTTTGCGCTTTATCCGCAATCGCAATTGGTAGCTGCACCGTTGACAATACTTCAAGAGACCTTCTACAATACTTTGACGCGTATCGCCTGGCCTTTGGCTCTCTGCTGGGTCATCTTCGCCTGTGTCAACGGTTATGGTGGTCTGGCAAACAGCTTTCTCTCTTCACCGTTGTGGCAGCCGCTATCAAAACTTTCATATTGCGCCTACATCTGGCATATACTTCCTGAAAACATAAACGCTGCACGCGTACGTACGAATACATATTTCACGGATTACGATGTGGTAAAATGCTGCTGCCTTAAAGAATAGGCATCAAGTTCAATTAGCTTTACCTACATTAATTTTAATTATACCATATAACAGATATTACGTTTCTGGGCCGACTTTGGTTTAACATTGCTGCTTTCTGTATTCATGTACCTCGTCATTGAGGCACCAATGGCTGGCGTTGAAATGTTGCTATTGCCCAATCGTAGACCCACAGCAAAGACAACGCCTGTTGAAGCCGAAACGACAAAGACACCTATTGATCCAACGCCATCGATTCAAGGCACTACAGTAAGGCAGCAAATGGATGCGGTTGAAACTTTTGATGCAAATCTGACTTCGGAAACTGCGTTAGCGGTAAAACCAGACAATTAACTTAAATTAGAATCAGAATCTAAAAACAAACAGTCAACGCAATGTAAACTTACATATGTGAATTATATGTAAATCCATGATGCACTTAGACAAGGTGGTGTATTCGTATTCTGTCTCATTCTGTTTTTCTCTCTTTTGGCTGTTTGAGTTGTCAGTTTGCATGAAAATTTCTCTCGTTATTTTACGCTCTCAGCTGAGTTAACAATTTAAACAGACAGAGAGTAAGAGTACACCACCTTGTCTAATTGCACCATGATATAAGTCTATATATACCTGAAAAGCCATTTTATGACTACTTCTCAGCAGATTGTTGTCTTTCAAGATATTCAAAATTTGCTGGAGATGCTCTATGTGTCACCTAATCTTCTTTTCCTTAGCATGGCACGAAAATTGTGCTGGTTTTGATTGGCTGACAATTCTTATTCCGCGATGCCTGGAAAAGATGTTGTTCCAGCTTACTCCGATTTGCAATATTTACAAGCTTAGAAAAAAATTTACAATAAATAAAATAAAATTAAATAAAATTAAAAAGCAACCAATGTGTTGCTTGACATGATAATCTAAAAAAATCATATTTTCAATAATAAAAATAAATTTTTCGGCAAATGTTTTAAGCTGAACACGGCAGGAAAAAAATTCAATAGTCCATTTTTTCGAGTGTAGTTAAAAATCTGTGCTGCCGCGAATACATTACGTTCAGACAAAAGTCATACGGCCAGGCATAATGAAGTGGTTCTCGGGTAATTTTACAGAAGCGATGACGCTCTCCAAATCAAACAATGCCATTTTGGTCATTTATGTTGAGGGCGAGGATGAAATGTCAACGAATCTAACAAAGCTTTTAGAAGCGGAGCGAGTACGAACAAAGCTGGAGTCCGATGACTTTGTTTCCATTAACATTGCTGCCAATAGCGAGGCTTACGAGGAATTCGTAAACGTTCAGAAGCTTGTACCAGTGCCGTCTTTATTTTTCATTCAGGAATGCTTCGGTACTCCGCTTGATATTGTTACCAGTGATATTGCTAGTGCCGAAGATCTTGAAGAGAAAATCGATAATGTACTCGTGGCAGCGGGTAAAAATTTGATAACTGCAACGTCAATGTCAACATCATCATCATTGAATGTGAACGAAACTGAGGAGCAGAGCAGTGAATATGACCGTGAAATGCGTACAATTGCAGGTAATGATGGGCCAGAAGCAATGAAAAGGAAATCAACGCCATGCATGGCACTTGCTACTCTTAGTACAGCCGTCAGTACGCCAGCTGCAGTTGTACGAGCCGCATGCATTCCGGAGCAAAGAATAACACCAGACCCAGTACAATTGACACTTCCGTACCAAAATCCAAACGAAATTCCAATGTCACATCCAGCTATAGACTCGGAAGAGCGTCTGGCTCAAGTGCAGCGCAAAATCGAAGAGAAACGACAACAACAACGTGCTTTGGCCGAAGCGCAAGAAAATTTACAACAACAACAACGACAAACGCCAAAAGAACGTAATGAAGAAGAAGATAAAATAATGAGAGAGCAGCCAACAGAGCGTGAAAATGAACGTGAACGTGAACGGGAGCGAGAGCAGGGAAGAGGCACAAATACTTGAGCCCGAAGACGTTTATAAGAAGTTTCTAGAGATGGAAGCACTTCGAAAGCAGAATGAGGAAGCTTTAAAACTCGAATTGGAGCGACGCAAGCAAGCCGAACTGCAACATGAATTGGAGTTGAAAGTGCTAAAAGAGAACATACGTCGTGAACGTGAAATGGCAGCAGCAGATCGTGAACGAATTCATGCACAAATAGCAAACGAGCTAGCCGAACGTGAACATGCACGTCGCATGCTGCATCCGTTAGCAGCTGCATCGCTCAACTGGCCAAACGAGATCAGTTTGGAGTTTCGCTTGCCCGGTGGCATTAATCACACCAAGGTCTTCAATAGAGATGTGCGCCTATACACGGTGCGTGAGTATGTTACCAATGAGCTACTAAACGATACGCATGGCTTCACGCTTGCCACAATGTATCCGCGTCGTGAATTCGGCATGGAAGACGAACGAAAGACCTTATCCGAATTGGATCTGGTATCGAATGCTATACTTTTGGTCCTCTCCCACGAACAGGCGAATCGTGTTGTGCGCAACAGAAGTTTTATAAAAATATTGACCATTGCTTTTTGGGCCGTAATCACACCAGCGGCCAAGGCATTTGATTATGTCAATCAAATTGGTTGGCACGGTTTCAGACAGCGTGTAAGCGTGCGCATGACCCGTATCGGTTTGATTCGTTCTACACCGGAAATTCCGCTTGGACCAAATGAATTACAACCGCAACGAAACGGTTTGAATATGTTTGTACATCAAACAACGCATGCACTGCATACGGAAAGAATGAAACAAGCTGACACGGCCACAATCAATAACGCTGCTACGGCGCCGACTGTAACAAATCCAAATAATCCAACTGAAGCGACACCATCTGCAGATGCATTTAATCGTAATTTAGGCAATCCAGCGAGCGATAAGAGAGATACTTGTACGGAATATATAACTCAGCAGCATTAGTCATACGGATCCGGTGATCCATTTCGGCCAATGTGATGGCATTATTTACTTCTCTCATTTTAAAGGAAAAAAAGCGAAATTATAAGTTTTCTTTTTAGTAACACGCAGCAACACACACACACACACACGCACACACACACACGCGCACACACGTAATAAAATAAAATATAAATTCATTGAGTTAAACTCCGGTTTAATTGTTTATAGGAATGGCTATTCTACTCATTTAGCTAACTGCACTGAATCGATCTAAACGAAACTTACGGAAAGTATATATCTTTTTGTTCTCTCGTTCATGGTTCATTTTACCATGATCTAAAACTATGTCGCAAGAGTGAGCGAATTCACCACCTTTAAGTAATATAACCATGGTTTTACGTTTTGAGCCCGAATCTTTCATATTGTATAACAATCAAAAGCTCGCACATTGCACTAGAGGTACAATCACTAATGATGAAAATGCTCTGATATGGTGAATCACCAAGAATCACAGGCATTGAGAATGGTTACCAATCGCCAGACTTTCGTATCAATTATAATAGTAGAATTGCACAATAAAAAAAGCAAAAACTTTTTAAAATTCCGTTATTTGGTAGTTAAATTCTCGATACTATCGATAGTATACTAAAAAAAAAAAGTTATCGATACTACAATCGATATCGATAGAACAATCGACAGTATTTCAGCTCTATTTGATTGTTTTGAGCAGCTTTTTTATATCTGCAGGGGGAAGAGGAGGTTCAACAAAATAACTTTACGCACATTATTTCATTGATAAAATTTTTTTTATCTTTTCAATTTTTGCAAAATGAACTGATTAGCAGATTATCTACTGATGCATGTGTCATACGCACGAATATGCGGAGCAAAACAAACACACGATTATCATACACGATTTCTGGCAGCACTCTTTCCTGGAAAACGGCGTACGAACCATGATGCTGTCCCGCTTGCACACTTGTTCAACGGGAATTTTGTAATAATCGTTTTGTACAGATGAAAACCAAGTGGTGTGAAACAGAGATTATGAATGGCAATGCGAATGCTGCCACATGTTTGTAATAAAAATGCTCAAAGAAGTTCAAATCAGCGGCACCAGTACGCTGAGTACTTGTCACAGACAGGCCTTTTGAATGCGAATGTATTGTTTTTTTTTTTTTTTTGTTTTTTTTTTTTTTGTAATTTGTAATATATTTGTGTAAATGCGCGTGTGTGTGCACAAGTAAAATGCAGTGTGTAGCGTGTGCGTGCGTGTGTGTTTATCAATGAAATATATTAAAGCAATAAAACTTTCGAAAATCCATAACAAATGACAGAAACAAATAAGAAAAGAATTGTTTAGAAATTGTTACGCTTTTGTTTTAGTCTTTTTTTTTTGTAGTAATTGCGGAAGTTAAAACGGAAGGAAAAAGTAAAAGTGAATTTACTGCATTTGTGTGAATTTGTATGCGCATCATTTGAATGTGTGCGTACAAGTGTGTGTTCGTATGCGAATAGTGTGCAAAAAAAAAAAACGAAAACGAAATAATAAAAAATTGCAAAAGCAACAAACAAAAAAAAAAGTTACGCAAATTTCAAGAAATTTACCGCTTTAACGCGAATTTTCGTTGCAGCTTTTGCCATTGCCGCCGAGAAGCAACAACAAGAATAAAAAAGTGGCTGGTTCCACACAAAATTTATTTAGAAAAAAACAAAAGAACAATCCAATTTTTTTGTTTTTTTGTTTTAATAATCATCGCAGCGCAGCATCGAATCGGTAAACATCGATAATAAGCGATAATTAACGCAACACCAAACACCACAACAGAGAAATCACACTCGTCGCTATTCCACTGTACGCTTAACGCTCGCAATGAGCATTGTGGGCGATAGCATCGCCTCATCAAATGGACCACGCGTTGTGACCATTTACAAAACTGAGACAGGCTTCGGTTTCAATGTACGTGGCCAGGTGTCCGAGGGCGGTCAGCTGCGTTCCATCAATGGCGAATTGTACGCGCCGCTGCAACACGTCAGCGCAGTACTTGAGAGTGGCGCTGCCGAGAAGGCGGGCATTAAAAAGGGCGACCGTATACTCGAAGTGTAAGTATTTCTCTTCTATTTTTTAATCCCTCGCGCCCCCTCAAAAACTAACGACAAATTTATTTTTATGTGCTTTCGGTCAGTTAGTCAGGTCAGGTCAGCTGTAATTCTTCAAGCGTTGTACTAATCAAATAAACACAACAACTAAAACAACAAAAACACAGTTTCAAATCCGCCAAATTACATTTGAGGTTTCCTATAGCGTTATATAGTAATTTGGTCTTGATATACATATGTATGTATGTATATATGTATGTGGCACATACATATATTGTATGATTGTGTTTTACTATGACCTGTTTTCAAACAACCCCTCCCCAGACCAAAAGTCGCCACAGTGTCGTCATGAGTAAAGTCGACCAAATTTTATCCTGTTTATATATAGAATGTATATATTTTTTTTTTTTGTTGCTGTTGACATTATTCGACTCTTCTGCACTATGGGCAAATAAAATTTTTACTCCATTTATGCTGGGGTATACCAAAAAATGGAAATGGTATGATAAAATAGTGATTAAAAAAATTGTTAATTAATTACTAATAAATTATTCATCATAAATATACCTAAACAAACAATTTAAGTACGTACGATGTATATATATATATATATATGTATGTACGTACGTAATACCCAACGTGGCAGCGAACACGTCACTTTGGGCTGATCTTTCTGAGTATTTTAATTTGGGGTGGGAGGGTTGCTGCAATACAAACTTTTTCAATGGATCATAATTATCATCGCTATAACTCAAACAGGCGATAAGATGCATTAAGTATCGCTTATAATGGGCGTGTCAACGCCCACTTTTCGAATGTATTAAACTCTTTCAAATTCCATTAACTTGTATTTCGTATCTCATGCCAGTATGGGGTTCTGTGTTCTGCCAATTTTTTCAAAACGATATGAAGCCAGGATAAGGACGGATTAAAAAAACCTCCCATATTTTATATTTGTACCTTTTAGTCAAGTTTCGTTCATGTGACCTTTAGTAAATCCAGATATCTATACATTCTATCATCTATAGACCTATTTACGCTTGTCAAATGACCAAATATAATTGTTAGTAGTCGTAGGGAATCGTGTCAGGCGAATATAGTAAGAAAAAACCATTTAATTGTCTTGAATATTCGAATTACTTTTTCATTTCTCTCAGCTTATGTGAAATAAACCGTGTCTACTGTTGATCATACTTCACGCTTCATCGCTTGTGTGACAATGTGCCAAGTGCAAAGTCATGCCTTTTTCTCGCAGAAACCCTTTTTTTCAACATACCTGTTTAACAATTATGCCCATAAGCCGGTTTTTTTTCGATTAAATATCTCGTGTTCTATTTAATCCAAAACTTAATTTACCTATTTACATTGATGCAATTTGTACTGAGGCAATGCGATTGCTTTGTTTCTAGGGGCCAAGTGTTCGATGAAACATTTTGTTCATCCCCATTTGAAGCGGTAATCTTAAAAAATGCTTCAAATTTTTCGGGCTTTTGTCTGAAACCTTTTTCCTTTGGTAAGATAATTTAAAGAGTATATCCCAATCTGATTTACATCCGAAATTTGTTTTATATGGATCCATTCATATTTTTTTATGAATTACATTTTTGCTATTTATTTCTTTTTATTTTGAAATTTTGCGATTAGACCCAGCTTTTATTTCTCGATATGAAAGACAACTGTTTCTAACATTTGCATAGTTCTTTTAACAACAAAAAAGAGGCATAGACTTATTTGGTTTTCCTGGAAATTGATAGTATAATTGGAAAAATAAAATTATTCGATATTGAGTCATATTTCTTATGAGTGGCCCACTGTAAGTATGCGCTCATCCACTAGACAAACGCGCCTCAAGACGTAATCCACCCTTTTTGTTGTTTATTATTATTTCTTTTTTTTTCATATTTAAAAAGCTCACAACTTGACTCCCGCTCCGCACTGTTGTTTCCGCACTGGCACTGCCTCTTAGGAAACGAATCAATAAAAGTTATGGCACCGGTGGTTCAGTAATATAATGTTGGGGCTTGTCAGCCGGCCGGGTGTTGGTTGTTTGGGGGCAGAAGCAGCGGTAGGTACATACATATATGCTGAAGTTTGTTGCCCGTTTGTGTTTGCTTTTTGCTGCTGCTTGAGCTAACAATAATAGCGTCAGTCAGAGGGTTGTCACTCAAAATTCTTCAACAGCAAAAGCAACTGCGCCGTCTGCAACGGCCTGACTGCCTACGTGCTTTTCAATAAATACAAATTCTTTCGTACGTTCGTTCGTTCGTTGCCGCTTTCTAACGAGGAATTACGATTCTAGAGTTCGGGTGGTCGGGTCGGTCGACTAGATAAATCTAAATACAATATTTTGTTTTTTTTTTTTGTTTAGCTTAAAGCATTTTTTATGCATATCTTCTCAAATTAAAACGCCTGCAAATATATAATTGCAAATTCTTCCGATTTTAGATGTTTCTTTCTTGTTTTTTTTTTTGCTAACCGAAATTCACATTCTTAATTATTGTCCATAACAGTGTTTGGATTATTTGGCTAATGCAAAGTTCTTTTAATCCAGTAAATATTTTTAAATTTTATTAATATTTTTAAATGCAACAAAGCAAAGAACAATAAATAACGATAAAATACAAAGAAAGATTGACAGAGAGAAAGAGGAGCGAGCGAGCGAGTGAAGGAATGAGAGGGCGGGAAAGCGAAAACAAATAGTTGCTAATGAGCTGAAAAATATGCCAAATATGCCGCTATACATCCGCTCCAGCCCTGCCTAGGCCCCAATATAAAAATATGTACAATCAACAAAAGACAAACAACAACAACAACAACAAGAAACCAACCGACATTCCAGAAGCATTTTTTTGCATTTAATCAGTGTTTTTGTGTGATGGGATAAAAAGAAATGATTACACTGGTGTGCAACCACAAAAGAAAAAAATGTATGTTGAAATGTTTAATTCAAAATATTTATATTTTTTTACAGCGTTTATATTTAAAAACCTTTTTTTATTTTGAAGAAATTCATCTGATTTTATCTTAACAAGAATATTTCAAAAGTCCTATTAAAGATTCCTTATGGTGTTGCCTCGTAGAGCAGATATCTCAAATGTTTTCGAAAAATAATAGAAATCTTAAAACACGCCTTAGTTTGCAGGGAATAGGTTTATCTCTTGTCTTAGACGTCAAGTGATCACTTACAAACTGTTTTTCTCTAACCCCATTTTAAGGGATATCCCTCATACAAACCTACCCAATTTTTTTTTTATTTTTTTTTTTTTATGAATACTTCTGTGTTATGTAATCTTTTAACTTGAAATTTAGTATGAATTATGCCTACAATAGTCCAAATGAATTATCGGTATATGGCTATGGCCCCTAAGCAAATTTTCCCAATGTTTTTTCTATTGTATAAAAATCCAATAAAACAAAAGTTATATACAAATTGGGAACAGGGTATCTTGCAGTCAATCATACTCGATTTTAGCGTTCTTTCTTGTTTCTTATTGAAATAAATACAATCTGTATTAACAGTAAATGCGTTTGTGCTATTGTTCTGTGTTGTGTTCTTGTATTCTTTCTCTCAGTTTGTGGGCGTTTGCTTGGCCTTGCTTTGCTCTGCTAATGTTATCGTCATCGTTATGTTCGTTCGTTCGTCCGTCCGTATGTCTGTGATAGCTTATCTATTTTCGTTTTTAAACTGCACAACACACTCCAATGCTATTCTCTGTGTGTTTTTTCAGTTTGATGATGATTCACAAAATTGTATCCTATTTTTGAACTTCCTTCGACTTAAAAAAAAACAATAGATTACGTAAACTTTAATAAATATCTGACAAAAAGATTAAGATTTAAAACAAGTTGAACATTCGTTTAGCTTCTTCTTAGTGAAATATGCTCAAGAAACGCCTTAAGGCACGCAATAAACCCAATTCCGTTGTAATATGACCACTGTCCAACGCTGTTTCATTCAATTTAGCAGCCAACGCATTCTGCAGACTTCGCTGTTGCCACATGGTAACCTGATTATTGCACAAACTACCATTACAACGCACACAGTACGGATCATTGGCTGAGCATTCGGGTACCTCATTCGAACAGCCTCGCACCGTGTAAACTAAATTCAAACGATTTAGCACAGTGCTAGCGCACAGCTCTTGCGCATGCGTGCAATTGGAACGTTCTATGAGCGTTTCATTGCTCAAATCCGCACAATTGTTACTTTCCAATGAACTACAACGATAACAAGTGCGCACCGGCCAGCGATTGCAGCCATCCGCATTGCGACACAGTTGACACGTTTCGTTGACGCCTGGCATAAAAGCAGCATCCGCGCATCCACGACGCAATTGGGTATCTGAAATATGTAATTCGTTTTGTTAAGATCATAACGAATGCAGAAACAGCAACTCACATCACAAACACAAGACGACGCTAACCTTGCTCACACGAATAGCACGCCGTAGTGCCACTCGTACATTTCGATGTTTTTAGATTGATGCCACTACGGCAATTTGCAGCATCCGTAGTATCCGTCGCATTACATACGTTGCATGCAATATCTAAACAATTATTATTACAATTCTCGCCGTTGCATTCGGTTAGTTCTCCCGTTGGAAAGAATCCCATTGTCGTGGAGCAGCCACGCTGCATGACCTCAGTCTGTGCATTTCGATATGTGAAACAATTCTGACGATGTCCGTACATCATCTTATTAACACACTCTGTAAGCGAAGCATTGCTAACTGCGCATTGGCCATTGGCTGCATCTTTTGGTACATTTAGGATTTGATTGTTGTCGCCGCCGCTTGTTTCCATTTGATTTCGTAGACATGCTGGATTGGGCGAGTTGCGATTATGCGTGCATTGTAGGCAACGACCTTCGCTTACGGTTATTTCGTTGTTGCAACCATTGTAGTTGCACTTAAGACAGACATGTGGACATGTCGCCGGCAGATTTGTATGCTCACAGCCACGTAATGTATTCGAGAGATGCACAATGTTCGTGTAGCAGCGATCGTTTTCATTGTAAACGGGGCACGGCAACAATATTTCCGGCCGCTTGGTGACATCAATGCATTGCGAACCAGAACATTGATAGCAACGCAAACGATTAGCGGGAAAAATATGACGATTACATAGGCTTGTATTGCAACGATCGCATGGCTCGGGACAATATTTATTTGGATAGAGACGTGACAAACAACCGCGACGTGTCAGTCCCGTTGTAACGACAGTTACACACTCATCCGTTGCCTCCGAATTGCACTCCTCGACGTTGATCTGTTGTCCTGGCTTAGTGGCACACTCAACATCTTCAGCAGAATCACACATATAACATTCCAGCGCATACGTAGCGCCAGTGGCAATAAGACAAAGGAACACCAGCCGCAGCGCACTGCAATGTTTCGTATTGAATTTCAGCATTTTAGATTTCTAATCGTTGCACTTGGTGCTGCTGCTGCTGCTACGAGCGTTATAAATTTAGCAAATGACTTTCATAAACAAAGAACGTATTAATTTGAGCGACTTGGCTAGCCAAATTTCCTAATGTCCGTCACTGTCGTTGCTGTCACTCTTCTCCTTTTCGTTTTGTGCAGCCACAACAATATAGAAGATTAGATTAAAAAACAAAACCACTTAAGTGCTTTAATGCTGTCAATATATCCAACAAGTTGTACACAGTCAGTACATGCATACACACATGCATACCTATTCGTACATACACATAACATATTTCAAGCATGCAGCGCCGTCACTGCTGCGATTTTTTACAGTCAGCTACAAAATTGCATTCTCCAAAATAAAAAAAAATAAAAAATAAAATTATAAACATGAATGAGACGTTCATGAAGCCTTTCAATATCTTTAAACAATAACGACACATTTACAGTTCGTATTTACAATAAGTGTAGAATTTTTTTTAAGGTCAGGGTTGCACTCTGATACATATCCACACACACCTAACACCCACTTTTCTATTCGAAATGCTACCAAACACAGTGAATGTCCGTCCCGTTCCCGTCTTCCACTTTCTTTAATTCTTTGTCAACATGTTTCACGAATCAATAAAGATTTAAAAACTATTTTCAATTTAACGAAAACAGAAATAATAACAAAACAGTTTGCCAGTTTACTTTACGTTACGATACGAGGGTTGCCTTATGCATATACATATACTTTGGGAATATAGAACTAAAAAAATATAACAAACGTTTTGAAAACGATTTTATGGCATTTTAAAATACTTTCCAGAAATTTTTCATAAGTTTGGTCGATCGATCATTTGTTTCAAAGTACTTCCATTTTAGGTGGAAGGCAGCACGATTGGTGTTTACTTTTTTTTAGCTAATTAAAATTTAGTTGGTAGGTTTTAATTTCATTTTCCTTCACAGCGTTTAAAAACGGCTCAACACAAAAAAAAGGATTTTCCTTGTGTTCCTTACTGTGTATCATTTTCGTTTCATAATTTTATGTTTGCCTTTTTTGTATTTTTGTTTTTTTTTTCACGTTCTCATGTTTTGCTGATGTGGTTGTTTCGTTGTTTAGGTTTTGTCCTCAATATAAAAATATAATCGATAGATTTGCGTCAATGGATAGCGTAAATAGAACTAAACTGAATGCTCTACATAAACAAAATAGTCGATAAATTAAATGAACAAAATAAAACATTAAGGAGCATAAATCACATAACAAATGTGGCTTTTAATGATACCAATACACTTTATTATACTCTCTTCCCGAAGGCTACACGTTCAATGAAAATGTTCTCAAGACCTCGAATTGTCTGTGCTTTGTATACCCATTTTGATCTTTATATATTTAAGAATGCAAAATCTTTTACATTACGACTAGATTAATATTAAATTTAAACATATTTATTGTTTAACGAAAGCACATCAGGGTGGTTTTTAAAGTGGCTTTTAAATTTTATTTAAAGAATAAAAGTATTTTATTTTTATTATTATAATCCACTGCTGTGAGCTTTAATCGCTCAGTTTTATAGACCTGGAATTTCCAAATAAACTTTTGTCGTCAAGTACTACTCTGTATATCAAAACCTAAGATGATGTCTAGAGATTGGCTCCATACAAACCATCCGTCTATTTTGGTTTTTTTTTTTTTTTTTTTGCCGAAATAAAAACTTATCTATTATTATTTATATCGTTTTCCATTCAATATTAGGTGGCTTAAAAGGTTTTTGTATAGAAATTTTTCAGTTTGTATTACGCCCATGATAATCTAAAGAAAATGTTATTATTAATGGCTCAATTAAGGCAATTATTTTGAAGTTATTTTCCGATCGGGGCTATTTATATGAAGATTATACCTAAAAAAAAATAGAAAAAGTAAATTTATCTAGAACCGAAGAATGCTAATGCGAAAGCGAGTAAAATATCTCGCAACAGACAGACGTAGATCGACATTGCTAGATCGATGCGTCTCATAAATATATTTTATAAGGACTACGAAGTCTGCTTGAAGTCAGTTGAAGCCCGAATGCACATTGTGTGAAGACGGACGATATATTCTTTCGAATGAATTTAGATCATTTTTATTTGTACACAAATATATACTGTGTAATATTTACTTTAAATTTGTCTTAGCCAAGCTTATCATTGTTTTTTGCTTTTTTTTTTTTTCATACTATAGCAGCGAGGTCAACTTGACCTCTTTTCACATATTCACTCACTCGCTGACCTCTCTCTCTCACTCACTCGTATGTGAATGATCGCTTATCGCAATTATCGCATTGCACTTCAAACTTGTGAAGCTGCCATGAATGTTTCGTTTCAATAAGAATTTAAACCATTCGATTCGATTTTTTTTTATTGCATGACTTAAATCTCGAAAATGAAATGACAATCAGCATTATTATTGTACTTGTACTTACGAAAAGAGAGAACGGACAGAGTAGGAGAGAGTAGGCAGGTTACATTTTATTTTGATTTTTATATTTAAAAAGAAGACATTTTAAAATTATTGCAGACATTGCTAAACGGCGTTAAGAAGCTAATTGATGATCGCTTTTCAAAAAAAAAAAAATAAAAAAAAAAGAAAATGTTACCTTTTAATTATGTACAATTTGGTGCGCTACACGGGACAAGCGTGCTTAGCGATTTGGAGCGTAGATGTTATAGGTTTCGCTTAAAAACCAAATTTTTCGATTTGTAAGATTTATAATTTTGTTTTTATCTTCAATACAATTTTAGAAATGGCGTCAGTGTTGAGGGCGCAACACATAAACAAGTCGTAGATTTAATAAAATCTGGCGGTGATTGTCTTACCTTAACCGTAATATCAGTAACACAACAGGAGGCTGAAAGACTGGAACCACAGGAAGATCAAAGTGGTTACTCCTATATTGATTACTCCGATAAACGTTCATTGCCTATAAGGTAAGTTCAAAATAGATTATAATGAATTATATGGTATATTGTATTAAATATATCGTCCATTTTCAGCATACCCGATTACAGTATCATCAATCGTAATGGCGAACGGTACATTGTCTTTAATATACATATGGCCGGACGACAACTGTGCTCGCGTCGTTATCGTGAATTTGCCAATTTGCATTCGTTGCTGCGAAAAGAGTTTACCGGTTTCAATTTTCCCAAGATGCCAGGCAAATGGCCCTTCCAGCTAAGCGAACAGCAACTAGATACGCGCCGTCGCGGACTTGAACAATATCTGGAGAAGGTTTGCGCCGTGCGTGTAATTGCCGAAAGTGATGCAGTGCAGGATTTTTTGACAGACACAGAAGATGATGTATCCGCATCGCCAGTCGATATTAAAGTTATGCTGCCCGATCATGAGGTCACAACGGTTTCCGTTAAGAAATCATCAAATGCGCAAGTAGTCTGGGAGATACTGGTACAGCGCGCTAATCTCACCGCCTATACACAGCAATATTTCTATTTATTTGAAATTGTCGAATATAATTTTGAACGTAAACTGCAACCACACGAGATACCGCATCAGTTGTACGTACAAAATTACAGTACGGCATCGAGCACTTGTTTGTGCGTGCGGCGTTGGCTGTTTTCGGTTTGCAAAGAGCTAACGCTGCCAAATGGAGAACAAGCGTCGAAGTTTATATTCTATCAGGTAAGTTGATTTCACTAGACGAGTATTTACAATATTCGACTCTTAACATAAAAAAGAAAATATAAATAAGCCAAAAACACAAGCACATGTCGAATGAGTGAGTTAGTACACAACAAACACTCAGTTGTATTCACTGTGTACTCATTTCACTATAATTCAAATTTATGCTTTATACGCCACACACACACTCCACTTAGTCATTTGAACGAATGTGTAAACGTAAAATGTAAATTTGTATTTAGGCGGTCGATGAAGTCAATCGTGGTAATATACGCGCTGAAGGGCGCCTTTACGAACTGAAGGCATTGCAAGACGCGAAAAAAGCAGTCGACTATTTGGCACTGGCAAGAACGCTACCCGGCTACGGTGATGTCGTATTTCCGCATTGTTCATGCGATAGCCGTAAAGAGGGTCATGTTGTGCCTGCAGTGGGTAAGTGATATAGCTACGCTTAACAAATTGTTTTTCTTTTTTTTTTTTAAGTTAAAAATATCATAATGCTTTTCTTTATATTTGCGTTACGCGTAGGCGTAAAAGCTTTCGTTTGCATGCATGTCGTGAAGATGGCTCGCTTGAATCGCAAATGGTCGAATTGACCTGGGATAGTATCACACGTTGGGAGAGCGACGAGGAATCAATGTCATTCTGTTTTCAGTATAATCGTCCAGATAAGCCAGCACGTTGGGTCAAAGTTTATACGCCATATGTAAATATATATCTAAAGTTTTTCTTTTTTTTTTTTTTTTTTGTTAATTTCATATAAAAATTTTCTTTAAATAACTTTTTTTTTTTTTGTACACAGCACGCATTCCTTGCTGATTGCTTTGATCGCATCATAGAGGAACGTAAATGGGATGATAGCGGTGATTAACTGAAAAGAACAAAAACGACGACTACCACCAACACCAACAATATTGCTGCTCCCTTGGGAACAGTAGTAGCAAATATAACAACAACAACACCAATAACAATAACTGAAAAAAGAACACCTCCAGTGTGTTTGACTTTAAGTTTAAAATGTTAACACAACATTGTTCATTTATCTTAAAACAAAAATAGAAAAACAAACAAACAAAAAGAATCGAAATCACATAGCCGTAATTTTAAAACAACGCTTAAGACTATTTTATTTGCTAATGATGTCCTCCTTAATGACGATGCTAACTTTTTTTGTCTTTTTTTTTTTTTTTTTTTTTTTTTTGTATAAATTAAAGCATCGCAAGTAGACAAATAGAAACCGCAACTTCAACTTCTACACAATCAGCAATAGCAAAATAACATATTTTTGATCTAGGCCATTGTCATTGTTATAAATTTAATTCAGTTTTTGCAATTATATGTTCAAATAGAAACGTGTTAGTTGTAATTGTTACGTTTCTTTGAACCATTCCGAAAAGAGGGAAGACACGACATTTATATGTAAATCAATTTGCGACTAACAATTCATAAAATAATGTTTTGATTTGAATGCAACAACTTCTTTAATGCTTTTTCAAACTCAAACTTGTATATATGTAAAACATTTGCATGCGCTTAGATTAAAAATTTTATATATACTTATATATAAATAAAAAATTATATATAAATATATATATTAAATTTCCTCACACATTAATTGTACTTAGTATGTATTGTTAATTGAATGTTTATACATAATAAAATTACCAATGATGAAGACGAAAAGGATAGCGATAGAAAAATCAACTAACAAGTCAGCTAGAGAAAAAAGAGAGAGAGGGAGATAGAGAGAGTGGTAGAAAGAAAAAAACATACTTCATATAAAATAATTAAATTATTAATTTAAACGTCTTAAAGAAAGAACATTTTTATATATGCGTGTATAAACCATAAGTTGGTAAAAAGAAAAAATAATAAAAAATATAATTCAAACAATGAAGAGCTAAACAAAAACAGTAAAAAAAACACGTTGAAAAATAGACAGAGCCAGAGACAAAAAAAAAAATATATTAACAACAATAAACTAAACTTAATTGCATTTTATTCAACGTCGTCTCTTAATGTTTCTGAATAAATAAAACAATCAATCATTTATTTTCATTTTATTTGAATAATAATAAAAAAAAAAGTATATATTAAAGCAAAGCATTGTTCGTTTGTTAAACGCTTAAATTAATTAACAGTGACAGTGGTGGGCACAGCACGCACTTATGCATTTTTTTTTTTAACATGAACTGCTTTAGTTGAAGCTTGCATTATTGCTTGTGCTGCTGCATGAGAGTAAACTAGTCTCTCTTTCGCTCAAATCAACAGTGTACTTCTCCATGCTTCAATATTCACACTGTTTGCACTCTTTGCGCTTTTATAAACGCATAAATGTCATGTCTGTTTAACAATAAGTGTAAATAAATTGCTTTAAAACAATAAAAAAACCGTCTAGAACAACAATAACAACGATACTCACACTGTGCAGCCTAAACAATGCAACAGATTCGATCGGCAACAATGTGAGTGCACAAAATTTATGAAATGATAACACCAAAAATTCGAAAACAATTTGAAGCATACACATGAGTCATGACTCGTACTCACTCACATTGTCATTTGTACATGAATATGTGCGAACAGACTCTTTTCTATGTTTTGGTCTTTGCTTTGTGCTCATTCACCACCGCTGATAAAAAAAAAATCAACAAATTTTCAAATTTAAAACTTACAAAAAAAAAAAAAAAAAAAAAAAAAAGAAAAAAGTGTAAGAAGTCAATTTATATAAATTCAAAAATATGTAAGAGAAAAACGCCAATAACTAAACTTGTTACTCTTTAAAAAAAATGCAACATTATAAAAAGAAATGTTGTAAAATTAAACAAAACAAATTTATGTGTCATAAGATAAAAAAAAAAGAATATTTAAAATGTTTTCGCTTGCAAAATAAAATGCGGCGTTAAAAAAAAATTCATAAACTTAAAAAAGGAAAAAAAAAATACTTTCTACACAAGTACTGAATTATATATCACACAATATATATATATATATAAACATACATATATATTGAAAAGAAAACCTGTGACAAATGAAAAATCGAAGCATTAAAAAGCTTTAAGTAGTTAAAACATAAATTAAAAAATAACAAAATACATCAGACAAGAAAATTAAAAAAAAAAAAAAGTTAGAGAGTGCAAAGTAAGGCTTTTCTCGTTTAAACAAATTCAATCAAAAAAAAAAAAAATCATTTAAATATAAAAAGAAAACACTTGAAAAAATGATACACAGTGTATGTAATTTAATAATTATGCTCGTCACTCTATATTTCATGTTTAATTCGAATTATAAAAAAAATAAACAAACAAAAAAATAGAGAACAAATCATAATTACATGAATACACATGCATACATACATACATATATACACAGATATAAATATAATACATATGTATATGTATAATAAAAGTTTATAATTATATATATATATATATATATATATATATATGTATATATATATTTATATATATATATATATATATATATATGTATATATTATATATACATGCATATATGAAAAAGAATATATATATATAAAAAATATATTTATCAACGATGCAAGTGACGTCTGCTTGTGATATTTACAATTTATTATTATTATTTATAATTAATTATTATTATTGTATAATTATTAATTATTATTTGTATACATATTTTAGTTTATATACATAAATTATTATTGTCTCAAAATTATTATTGCTTTATATATAAATTTATTTTGTCAATTATTATTCTAATTATAATTTTTATAATAACGAAGAGCGAATAGCGCAAAAAAAATGTGAATTAAATTATTGTTGTGGCCATTATTAATTATTTTTTTTTATTAATGTTATTAATGTAATTTTGATTTGGTTGTTTCCTTATTATGTATTTTTTTTTTTTTGTCTGCATAAATTAAAATTATTTGTAATACAAAAATAAAATAATAATATTACCTTTTAGCTTTTAAGCGTATCAAAAAAAACAAAAAAAAAAAAAAACGAATGTTAACAGTGCATATTTTTTTTTTTTATGTTTTTCTCAAATTTAATAGCAAAACATGAAGCCAAGAACAAGAAAGAACACATTCCAAATTTTAAAAAGAAATGAAAAAGTAAAATCAAAATCTAAAAAAAAAAATATGTCTTTTTTTTTCATATAATTAATCTAAAATAATAGAAGAAAAAAACAAACAGAATTTACGCAAATAAAAATAATTACATCACTAATAAAAATATACAAAATAAAAACCTTTTTGAATAAATTTAAAATAATTTCAAGTGTTAAAACAAAATAAAAAAATGTAAAATGAAACAACAAAAAAAAAAGAAAAGGTAAATCGAAGATAATGGTAGTTTATGCACCAAAAAATCAACCACTACAAATCACTAAATTAATATGAAAAATTAAACAAAAATTTAAATCGAAAAAAAAAACAAAATAAAATCATATAAATTAATAATAAAAAATGAATTTCTATTACGACAGCAATTAAAATTGTTTTGAAAAACAGTACTGGTGCTGGAATTCAGCTGCGTGGTGTGCGATTTTTTTTTTTGTGATTATTGATGTTGAGTTCAAATATATTTTTAATACTTCAAATAGATCAATATCTGAAGTTGTCTAAAAGGGATTATATCTGGTGAGTCCAACTTAACGCCAATTGAATTTATATATTTTATTTTTCTTTAATTCAGAAATTATAATTCACAAACAAGATGAAACATATGCTTCTTCTTTTAACAATCTCTTTGCCATTTAACTAAATTCAATTCTTTACTATAAAATTAGTTCTTAAAAAAAAAATCGATTTTGAGACCACAGTGCAATGTCAAGATTATTATTTATTTATTTTTTTTTTTTTTTTTGTTGATGAAGCAGTTAAGCAAATATTTTGCAACAATTTTTATGTCTAACGATTATAATATTTATTTTTGCACAGCTGTTTATTTTTTTTGTAAATTAGGTACATACAATATGCATGTACATAAATCAATATATAAATACCTAAATAATGTAGTGTATAGTTTATACCATATATGGTGTATATGATATATTTTTTTTTTTTTTTCAAATATTGATTATCAAGTGGACATTTGTATATACTATATGTGTATATGTGTGTAAAAAACCTGACCCGATTTTTGTACTCTCTAAGTAAATACTAATTAAAAGTTTACACCTCAATCAGTAAATGTATCACTTGTACTTGACAGACAATTGATATTCTTATCAGATACGGCTACACACAATAGCCATGTGTAGTGTATTGCACATTATGAATGTGTTTACATAAAAAAGATTTCGCGTAATAGAGTAACTCTCAAGACAAAAGCTAAATTCGTACAATAATTTTGCAGCGGTTTTAGTACGTGCATAAAATTTCAAAATATTGCCCTTCAACTTTATATACCCTACATATAAATATAATAAAAAAAAAATGTGTATTTTAAGTTAATCAAAATCTCTGTAACACCGAGAAAGAAGAGTTTAATTAATTCAAATACATATATGAGTATTTAAGGTGTGGCATAGTGTTTTAAGAAGACTGGAGTAGTGTACGTCTACAGATTTAGCTCTTTGAAAGAGTTATTTCTCAGTTAGAAGTGCATATGTGGTTGGTGTGAATGCGACAGTCATTAAGGATGTTGTGCCACAAGGGTCCATTTGTGATCCGTTTATATGGAACCTAATAATGGATACACTTTTGAAGAGTCTCGAATCGCATACTAAGTGCTGTGCGTATGCTGCTGATCTGCTCATCATTGTAGAATTCCAGTATATGCGGACTGTTGCCGAGTGAGGCTGCTTGAAGCCTACACATAGAACATTTCTTAAGCTAATCGAATGAAAAATTTCATTCAAAGTCCGAATAATATTTGTATTTATTTGCTTATCTAAATTTAGACATGTCGTACGCTACTGTCGATCGCTAAATTAGTCCAAGCATTTTTAGATTTTTTTTTTTTACAATTTAACGGACGGATCAATATTTTAATAGTTGCCATCAATTAAAATTGCTTGCTTGTTTTTATTGTGATAAATCACATTTAAAAATGTTAACAATTAATCTGATTAATCTGGATTGAAATTATTTTTATTATGGTTATTGATTAAAAAAAAACAAGTTAAGTATTCGAAACTAAGCACCTACGCACCTTGTTACGCATTTGATAACGCAGAGTATTACGGTGATACGAAATCCAAGCGCCATAAAAAAAAAAAAAAATATTACGTATATCGACTGTGTTCCGTGTAAACAAGACAATTTTAAAAATCAACAAAAACGGAAATTTTTAAGTAAATTAATTAATAAAATCAACAATAAAAAAAAACAGAGATAAAAGCGGAAAATGCCGAAAAAAGACAAAATAAAACTGGCACAAAACTCAGAAAAAAATGAAGGTGAATCCGTTGTGTAGTCCCGTTCCAATATATGCGAATACATACACATATGAATATATATAAAATACTTTTATAAATTCACACCAATGCTAAGTAAACCAACAGAAAAAATTGTTTTTTTTTTTTATTACTTTTTTGCTACCGAATTCTTGGATTTGAGCTAAATTAAGATACTTTATTGCATCATATGATCAGAATAAAAATTTGAACCGAAAACACCCCAAGTAGCAAAAAAGTATGCTAGTAGAAAAAAAAAAAAAACAGTTCAATAAATTTGGTTGTTTGTGGCTATAAAATATATTTCGATGGCTCTGGAGCATCTTAAGTTTAATGTGGTCTACGATATTCATTATTTTATATGACGCCAACTTGATAGACAGACAGACGAACATAGCTGATCACTTTAAAGGGTCTGGTATGACTTTGATCAACTTTAGCAAACTTTGCCATTTTTAGAAGGAAAAAAATTTGACGCTTGAGTGAATGCAGCCTAAGTATCGTATTTATGAATTAATGAATATATGTGTATGTATGTATGTTTATATGTACATTAGTATGTATGTGCGTTAGTATGTATGTACGTAAGTATGTATGTATGTATGTGCAGCTTTTGCGTGGTTTTTGTTTTTGTACGCTTCACAAAAATAGTAAAAGGAGCATTGTTCTTTTGTTGGAATGTTTGTAACGCATTCAAGTACACATCTAAGACCCTATATAGTTTACTATATATATTCTCGATCAGCTCGACGACGCGAATCGATCCAACGATGTCCGTCTGTTACGAGTTGTTTCATTCGCACAGTTTTAAAGATATTGTGCTTAAACTTGATCGGATTATTATTAGCATACAATATGGGCCTGCATACAATGATACCAAAAATTTTTGATTTTTCAATAAAAGCTGGTATCAGGTATCAAAACTTCGGCTTGTCCAAATTTAACATTTTTGATTGTTTTTTTTTTTTTATTTATTTTTTTTTTTTTGTTTTGCCTGTGTGACTGCTTAATCAGATTGTTCATTATTCGCTGATAATCAAAGCATTTTGATAAGCGATTATAAGCAAATAGCCCCGCGCTACCGCCGCCGCCACCGCCACCTGAGACCTGCAACCGTCCGGTTATTTGCCAGAAAACGTTAATGGAGCTGCGCTTGTTTTTTTTTTTTTTTTATTCTTTTCTTTTTTTGTGCTGCAACAACATCAAAAGTTTCGATATCGATGCGAAAGGGTAATACTCATACAGAATAGAACAGAACGAACTTTTCTCTAGGCGTGAGTTGTACTATACGAGTATGTAGAGTCGTTTAATGCCATAAGCCGACTAAAGCTCGTTACAAAAGTTTTAGCTTTGGTGGTGTTAATGTAGCATCTGCCCTGCCGTGGCCGTTACCGATGCTATTAGTCGCGTACGCGCTAACATTGAGCGGCACGGCTGAGCTGTTGCGGACTAAACGCTTACAATCAGTTTGAAATTGGCAACGCGCGCGAATACATCAACACAAACGCTTAACGGTTAAGTTTTAAGCGTTTCAATTCAATGCGAAACGAAACTAAACTAAACGAAAAATATTAATAAGTTTGATAACGCGCAACGTTTATGCATAATATGAACCAACACGGGTTATCATCAACATCATCATTATCCGTAAATGAACTCCAAACACGCGACACACCACAGCTGCTGCTGCCGCTGCCGTTGCCGCTGTCATCGTCAGGCAAAAACAACAAAATGTCAATAACAAACGATATACCTTTCGCAGATGCTGAGGAAGTGGAATCGGAGTCAGTGTCGGTGTCAAAACCGTCAAATAGTTTGCTAGAACGTAGAGTATCGCTTAGTGAACGACGGAATGCGGATCTATCAAAACTTAAAATTGTACATGAGCGACCGGCACGGCAACATCAACAGCAACAGTAACGACTACGGCTAACGCTGCATCAACTCCAAGTCCAAATAGTATTAGTTCGACGCAATCGGAAATAATGGACAATACACCCTTGAGTGTGGGTAGTGTAGAAAACGGCGGTGAAACGTTTACGCATGGTTTGCGTCGTAATTCAATTTCGATGCCTTCGGGCATAAATGCTTTAGACCTGGAAGCATTACGTCTGAAACATCAAATGCAATTGCAGGAACCGTTGCCTGAGGAATTTCACACAGATAGCGTGAGTACCTAACAACATTTTATATTAATAGTTCCCGTTATTTTTATACTAATTGTCAGTCGCAAAACAATCGCTTGCAGCAATTCCAGTCTGAAAATAATCCGTTTAATTAAAATTTTTGTTAATCTTAATGAACGCAAAATTCAATTCAAAACGCCATAATTAAAATAAAACTGTTTTAAGTCATTTATTATAAATATAAATAAAGATGACTCCTTTCGTTTAGTAAACTTTTTGAATTTTAAAACATTATAAAGATTTTGGACCAAGGTTCGAACCAAAAAGGTACATGTGCAACATTGGCGCGAACCGTGAACTAAAACTTTGGGTTTCCAATAATACTATATAATATGTAATTTGAAATGTAATTCCAGTACCCATCTCTCTCTCTCTCTCTCCGGTCTCTACCTCGATTTTTACGAGTCTCTTTTTCAATAGCAACCAATCTCCAATAGCTTCTAACTTGTCACTATCGTTCTTTCGGTTGTCCTGTTGAAACACAATTCGTCTACAATTGCTGGACAGTAAAGGTCCGACTTAAGTAGGTCATTGTAGATGATTCCCTGTCAATTCCACTTACCACAAAGCAAAACCATTTTGGATGTCAGTTCTGGTCTTATGCAACGCGAGATTATAAATACATAGATCTTATAATAAAATTCAGTTGTCAAGCATCAAAGCTTCGGTTCGATTCTACCAAAGATCAAAACATACCAGGTTTATTTTTTGCCAAACCTGTGAAAATACACGTTACATTTGTGTGTGTGTATTCTTTATTTTGTAAAAAACGTTTTAAAGCGTGCTAAAAAAGAGACGGACAGACAGACAGAGAAATAAATAATAATAAATATGCTAATTGGTTTAATTGAGCCAAATCAAATATTGAACGTAAAAAATTAGCATTAAGTTTGCGGCACACACAGAGAAATTTAGACGCTCAGATTAATGAAAACATTTTTTTTTATTTCTTTATAATAAAAACAATTTAATTTTTTGCTTAATTCATAAGAAATCCATATATACTATATACAATATTTTTTTTGGCAATTCATGCACCACTCGGAATCCCCAAGCCTTATTTTAGTCACATGCTAGTCAGGTGCTTGAGACGAAAGAAAGAAAAACAAAAAATATTTGCCAATATTTATTTATTTAATGCCATTTTCTATATTTTATTTGTTTCGCTTTTTAAGTACATATTTTATTATTTATTTATATCGTAACTTTACATTTCGTTCCCTTTATACTCTTCACATAAACCTATTCTAATTTTTTCCTTTGGTTTATTAAAATATCATAACTTAACTATATAATGCACCGAAAGAAAGAGATCATAGAGCCCATAAAGTAAAGAATCATATAAAGAAGTAATCCACTAGACGCGCTGGGTTCTTCTATACATCGAAGAGAAACAGTCTCTTATATGACTCTCTAATATATAGCATCCATATAGTTCCCATCATAACTCTCGACTTTTTTATAACAATTAAATAGAAGCAGAAATAATTATATTTTCATAATGTCAGCAACGTTGTGTAGGGTATATAATAGTGAAGCATATCGAACAATGCTTTTACTAGTTTTCTACTAATTTTAATTTATTGTTATTATTTTTTTTACGAGACCGTTACAATGTATTACAATGATAGTTACTAAGGCGGACTCTCAAATTTTTTTTTTTTGCTATGGGGCGTATGCGTAATTTTATTGTGTATGGGAATTATTTAATGATTGTACGCGTAGTGAGCGTGAAATGACTGTAGGGATTAAGACTTATCTCGGTACAGTCATTTCTCTCTTTATAAGTAATCGTCCCGAAGCGCCCAACTTACGCCAAAGAAGAAAAATTAAAATCAAAACAAGCAAAATCATATTTGACACCGGGCGCTAAAAACCATCGCTACGCTCCTGTGCACTGTGATGTCATTGCAATTAATAATTACATTTTCTATTGTTGACTGAATTTTGTACAATTTACATGAAATTAAATCATGATTAATCAAAAAAAAATAAATTGTAAATATTCAAAACAAGGTATTCACAGTGCATTGCACATGACGCAATCTGAACGCTGCTTGCGAAGAAAATAAATTTGTGCAATTTTGCAATTTTGCACAAGCTGTTGCTGGTATTTGACACTTTTTATAAGTTTCCATCGAAAATATAGCTCCCTCTGTTCAAAAGGTCTCTCTATTCATTTGCAATAACGGCTATTTATCCTCTCCAGGATCCGGATAGAGCAAAGAGCTGTAAAAATTTTAAATGAAAATTGTTGTTGTTGTTAAAAATAAAAACTGAACACACAAAAATCGACATTTAAATGTTTTTTTTAATAAATAGTATTGCATACTTCTAGGCAGTAACTTTTAGAACGCCTAAAATATCGACTACAAAGATAGCTGTTAGCGCTGAAATCAAAATAAGTACTTTTTTTTATTTGAAAAGATTATAAAGAATATTGTATGCAGTTATTTTTTTCAGTTCGCATAATTCAGTGGGAAGCTAAATTTAAATGATATTTCCTATATGAAAGCTGATTTTTAATTGGCGACAGCTAAAGCAATTACATACGTCGAGAAAAATCGCACACTTTCAAATCGAAACACTTTAAACGATTTCTATAAAAAAAAAACAAAGGAGAGAGAGTAAGGCAATGGTCACCGTGGTCCAACATAAGAAAGCGAAACTATAAATAAACACATAAAATTGTATATCTGTGTACAAGTATCTCCCTGTCCCAACGTTTAAGATTTTAATTAAGTTAAAAAAAAAAATAACGTAAAGTCCGCTTAAGTTCGCGACACTGCTGAATCTGAATCTGAAACTGAAACTGACTCAGAGTTTGACTTTGACGGAACGGTATCTCTTTCTCTCCCACATCCACTTCCACTCTCACACTCTAGCTTACTATATGCTATTAGCTGGTATCAATGTACAAGTATTTATGTCTCATTTACACACAACGATTATAAAATTAAAACAAAAAAATTGTTCTTTAATTCTGTTCTGAACATTATCAACAGATCAGTTTGAAACGGGAACGTAAAGAACGCGAGCGTCTATCGCATTAAAATTTTTGACTTGAAAAAAATAACAAGGAAAAAGAAAACGAAAAATTAATAATAATAAAAAAAAAATAAATAATTTTAATTATTCAATTAATAGAAAAATAAAAGTATAAATATTAATATGCTTTTTTTGACATAAAATTGAAATGCGACAATGAGTGTTTTGCTAAACCGCTTTACGCTAACAAACGTTAAAAACGTCGATCCGGTCACAACTTCGGAAAATGTAGAAAATTTGTATAACGTGAATGATACAGTATATCAGCAGAAATGCATGGCATTCCTAGCAAAGAAAGCCTGAATAATATTTCGGATATATATGAGGCAGGTACAAGACACCATAGTGAAGTATAGTGAAACTATTGAAATTATTGAAATATGAATCAACCAAAAAGAAATTATCACAGTTCACAGAGATCAGAAAGTGAAAGAAAAATATAATATACAGGGGTGACACCGAAGTTTCAGAGTTTTGGTGTAAGTGTTTTGGTGCAAATATTCGAAAATTTAATCCATTACACCGCTACTTCGAGTGTTCTCATTGATTCCATAGGGTAGCCAATTTTTTAAAATATTTTTAGTTTCAAAAAAATAATTTAAATTTGCGACCAGCCACACTGAAAATGAAACCTTACAACTCGATTTAAAATGTAATACTCAAAGTAAATGTTTTCGGTGTCACCCCTGATAATTTTTATTTTTATTATTTAATTTTTTTTAATTTGTTTGCTTTAAATTTTTCAATAAAATTGATTTCCTATCTATAATTTATATGAGAAACATAAATTGATAAGCTTACAATATTGGTTGAAATTAGAATAGCTTTTTCTCTCAATTCGGAATAAAAACTTTTTCGTTAAAAATAATTCGAAAACGTAAAAAGTTTGTATGGGGGCTATACTTAAAAGTGGGCGTGACATTACTACAAAGTTGTTATCATATTGCATCCGCCATCTTGAAATTAAAAATTTGGATTCAGTGTCCCCGAAAACCCCCGAGTAATAAATTTCAAGAAATGTAAGAATTATAATGTTTTTGAACCCTCTTAAATTTGGACCTTTGCCGATATAAAAACATACGTGTATATTTTTTGTCTTAGCTCAGTCAAATAACCATTGTTTCATTAAGATCTAGAGAGTATCACTTGGGTAGCTTTACTTGTTAGACTCCAAGTTTACGGTGTGTGGAGCATTTAAGCTTTGGTTTATCTATATTTATAAGAACAGAATAGAAACCGTCTAACAAGAATTGTGCGCAGTTATAATGTGATTTTCCCATGACCGCATAAATGTTTTTTTTTTTTTTCGTTTGAAATCTGATCAATATGAAAAAAATATGCTTTGTTCTTAAATGTTGAGAGACAGAATAATTTAAAATGATTTCAATTATGAGATTTTAACAAGAAAGATATATTCATAAATATTTATTTGTAGCTACTTTAAGTATTTTATATAAATACAAAAAAAGTGACCGGCTTTTTGAAGTGTTAAATAAAAACTTTTGCTTTTATAAATTTTTCATTAACAATACGCCTCGCCTCATAAGATTACTTGTACACAAATCGTTAGTGCTATGACTGAAATTTTAAAAAACAAATCAAAATTATCAAAAATAATTTATTATAGGTTACCGATGATGTATCAAGTGCTGGCACGCCTACTATAATTAATGGCACCACAGCAGAAACAGAAACTATGCCAAATGAAGGTATCACAACGATAAATTTCGATAATCTTGCAAATGGAAGAAGAGGTGGTGGTGGTGGTGGTGGTGAGGCAACAACCGATGACGATGATGACGACGATGAATTTGGTAACGCAAAGAAACCAATGTATCGGTAAGTACATAGATACAAAAAAAAGACAAAAAATATATATGGACATAGTATTAATTATGAAAATGACTTACCCCCCAACTGAAAATATTGTTTCTTAAAGTCCCCATAAATTATTGAAAACATACATATAAACCGAAATTTCTTTGAAAATTATAGTTTGAGAACATTCTTTATAACTCACAACTGGTTGAAATATATTCTTTGTTAGCAGTTTTTTTAAAATTATTTTATTTTTAAACAATTGCTTTTATATATATATATTTATATATATATATATTTTTTTTTTTTTTTGTTTGAGAATAATAAAAAATGTTTGAATTGGCAATGAGAATTTTCCGACAGCACTGTTGTTGAAATTTTTTTTTTTTTTTTGCTTAGTAAAAATTTACTTGTGTGTACAGTTTTTATGGACTGCCACACCTTCTTTTGGGCGTTTGTTGTATGTCAATTAAAAAATTTTCTTTACTCGTTGGAAAGGTAGTAAAGTGGTAAAAAGTGTAACATTCGTAACGCAAAGTCTGCAACGTTGGAAAATAGCAAATGTTCACAATTAAGAAAACAATTTTTGCTGCTCGGATTAGATTTTATTGGACTTCTTTTTAAAAAAAATTTAAAATAACTCTGCTATAGCTACAGAAAAAGTAAATTGGATACACATTGCCATAGAAGATCAGCATCACTTCTTGGGAATGGTTCAGATGTGTAAAGTTTTTTTTTTGTTTTTTTTTTTTTAAAGAAGATTGGCCCTCAACCAGCCGCTACGCGTAGAGCTATCAATGCAATAATATGCAAACCGATATATTGTGACGCTTATTGAAGTTTCGTTTCTAACGAAATTATTTTTTTTTCCATCTTTTATTTTTATATTTACGTCAGTTTTTTTATTGAACATCAATCAAAGAGAATATAAATATACTTAATTTATATTTAATAAATATATTTAATTTTTAATTGAATATGACGGCATAAAAAGCGACTTAATCAGTCATTCAGGGTTAATATGAAAGCCATTGCACTCGCTCGCACTTAACTTGTTCTCGTACGCTTTCATCTCACTTGCACTAATTATACACATAAACTGCGCACAAATACGCAAGTTAGCTGAGCTAAGCAGGGAACAGAGTAATATATTCTATGTATTTGAATGCTTACTCGAGATAAAGATGGGTGCAGCTTGTAGTCTTCAAGACAATATCTGGCGCATATACATACCATATATATGTACCATATGTATGTATTTATCATTAACATTATTGTGTAGGGTATATTAGAGGCGGTGTTAATGTGTAACGCTTCCTCTTTGTTTTCAATAAATGCATAGAAAAACGTTGACGACTTGATTTCCTTAGAAAATTAGCCAGATTACAGCATGCGAGTTGTTTGCCGCTTTCTTAGCGAGAAAACTGTATGAAGTGCAACTGGTATCACTTTATATGCACATATAAAAAAAAATAAGAGCTCAATTATAATCTCGCTTGCGATCAGAGCGAATATCTCAGATAAAGATATTTTATATATGAGGCATTCTTTCTCAATGGGAGACACTTTAGATCTAAAAGTTTGAATTTGTTTTATTGTATAATTTTGAAGTAACCATTTCATTCTATTACTTTAGGTCTTTGTATATTTAAGCGACGTCCGTCTGTCTGTCTGTCTGCTAACTTTGGATTCGACTTTATCAATTTTATAAACATGAAATAATCAACCTTCAAGTGGGAATAAACAATATACCAATTTCAAATTCTGCGAATCCAAATTAATTCAAGTTTTCCATTTCTTCCATTTTGAATCCGCCATTTTGAATCAAAAACTTAGTCCCTTAGTTCTACATCAAACCATAATCTGTTTAAAAGGGGCCTCCTAGTTGAAAAAGAATACCTCATACATATATGTATAAAAGAAAGAGAACTTAGAAGACAGAGGAGACAATAATAAGAATGCAAAACAGAAAAGCATTTAATTGTTTTCGACTACGAAATACACTACTACAACTCTTCGACATAAGTAACCCTATAAATTATATATGTTGGCTATATACAATAGAAGATCTGATAATGATTGAGAAGAAAATGCTAATTGTAGTCTTTAAGATTTAAGAGCGTTTATATTAAGAGCAAACTGACGTGAAAACGGACAAACTAATTTTGTTTTATATTCAATTTTGAATAATTTCATCGAAATTGAAAACTGGAACATGCGCGAACCATTTACGAATTTACAGAAATTTTAAATGTATGCCACGCCTTCATATGTGCATATACCTGATAAGACTTTTTACACTGCCAAAAATAATAAAAGTAGTTGAAAAAATCATAAAATACGATAGTATAAATGTGTGTGTATGTATCTACTTGTGAATAGCATACGTATCTCATGAATAATGTTTGCCTGCGACTTTAGCAAATAAGTAACAAGATGCGATGTGACTGTGATTACATCAAATGAATGTCGTTATGTTCGTTTATTTTATTAAACGCCTACTGTCTGTCTGTCTGTCCGTTCTCATTTATCCGTTTGTCGATTTTGTATCTTCCAGATATGCGCTCAGTTGATATTCGCAGTTAAGTGTGATAACAACTTGTTACGCTACTACGCGCTTACCATACACGCTACGAGATACGTTTATCTATAATAAAAGATACAAGCCGAACACTAATTGAAGTACCGTTATCAGACTTAGGTACATATTAAAAGATACAACTCGTATATGATAGTAATGGGTATAAATGTTAATAATAAAATAAAATATTTTAATCAAAAAGTTGTCATTTATGTTTATCGAAAAAAAAAAAAAAAAATATCGTGCAAAATTGTGCTGAGTGTAGTGTATAAATTAATTATATTAATAGTTAGATTATATAAAACAATTGTAATTTTATGCACGACAAAAAAAAAACACGTTATCGTTACTTATTGTACAGTACTGTACGAGTATTGACTGTACTCCCGATTTACTTACTATATTTCGCAAAATTAGCATAAACAGCGCAAACGTTATAAACTCCGGCAATGGCGTCTTAGAAGCGTTCATGTGTACCGAAAAAAAAATTGAATAAAAAACGCCACGATTAAGTTTTCCCAGCATAAGCATTCCTGAAAGCTTCATTAAATCTGATCAGATTGATTTAAATTTATTTAACTTAGAAACGCAGAGCGTAAAAACCAAGCATTTTGTGAGAATGGACAGACAAAATTTGAAAAAAATAAATAAATGATGCGATGAGAGTAATAAAGTGTAAGAGCGTAGATCACGTTTTTCACAACTTTGTTCTCTCATTTAATAATTAAAGATTTTGAAACTTGAATTTAACTTAATCGTTCTTAATACAAGCACACTGTGCATGCTTTATTTCCAAATAGTTTTTGTATCTCTGTGCTCGAAATGTTTTTAGTTTCATAGTTATTCTTTAACATTGAATAAGAATTTTAGTGTTATCTCTTGTTTGCATTACCATTATCTCTTACTGATTTTATTTTTTATTACACCCGTCACACATAGTGTCAAACGGGTATTAGTAGTTTTTCGGAAAGTCTGTAGCGCATTTCAGGAGTAGATATATTCGTGATCGGCTTGACACAAAGTATCGATTTAGCCATGACATTATGTCTGTCTGTCTGTCCGCCGGGCCGTAAGTTTGGCACTGTGCGATTTATTCGCTCAGTTTTGAAGTTATTCGACTCAAATTTTAAACTTATGCTTTTCTAGGTTCTCTGTGTACTTTGTACACATACAAAACTTAATAACATTATTGGCTTCGAATTTGGTACAAATGCTTTTGATATCAAGCAAATCTTCAGTAGAAATTTTGGTTGAGATCGGACCGGTAAATTTTAAAATTTTTAAGATGATTCTAAATTGTTTTTATTAATATTTAAATTTTAAATTTAATACAAATGCTAATTGTGTGTGTATTATATATGAACTTAATCGTAATAATTTGCAAAGAGGCTGCTATGTCAAATGTTTTTTGATGGGTATTTAAGCTTTGGTTTTATCGAAGTTAAAGTTTTTCCTTGTTTATATTTTATTTATTTATTTCTTTTTTGTTTTTGATTTTAAATTTATTGCAGTGATCGCTTTCGCAGTCGACGCCGCGCATCGATAGCTCCATTGCCGGCATTGCGACTAAATAGCAAGGAAATGTTGGCGAGTGACTTTGATACGCACAGCGTAGCCAGCAATCAGGCCTCGATTACGAGTGTCAATTCGCTGGCAAGTCTGCTACGTGAAAAAATGCAGGTAAGTTAGACGGAAATAGAGGGAGAGGGAGAGAGCGTGGAGTCCTTTACATTGATTTATTTGTACATCGGTATTCGGTAGGCATTTCCACAGCTCATCCGCAAGAAGAAGCGCGAAACCAAAGACTACAAAATTAAGATATTCGTCACAATGATGTTCTTCATAATTATATTTTTGGTAAGTTAATAATTACCATATACGCATGTACGCATGATGATGAATCCAATTATTTTATTTACAGATCGGTTATGCTTATGTGGCATATCATCAGCAGGTGCTTACACGTTCCTACTTCGAGAAGATCAAATTCAATTCACAGGATCGCATATTCCGCATATTGAATCATGATGACAAGGAAGTTATTTCCGGTCAACTTGGTATCACAATCGGAAGAGATACGAAACCGTTTCACTGTTTAGAGGACAATCGTAAGCAAGATGGAAGCGTATGCATTGAATGGAACGGCTTTGCGCGTCTCTATATGAATTTCAAAGATCGAGCCGTATTCCGTTGTTACACACTCAAATGGCAAGCGTTACGTGAAGGTGTACTGCCCACCGATTGCTATGAGTTGAAGCGTGATAGCGGTCTGTGGTTTGGTGGTGGCATCACCAAAGGACAGGAATGGTCGCTTAGCTATGCAAATTTCGATTATTCGCCATACGCTAGCGGTGACACTACCGTGCATCAGTTCGGCAATGGTGTTAAGCGTTACTTCATCAATTCGATTGGTGTCGCAATGCAAGTGAGCGAACAGACACCGTTACAGCTGAGCATTAATCGTACCGAGAATCAATTTTGTTTACGTGCCGCCAACGATGATTTCACGTTCGTCAATCGTTTGACACCGCTACCGGAATTAGAGTACAAGATCTGTACGACAGAGGATATGCGCAGTCTGCACATGCTCATGACACAGCAGAGTCTGTGGGACGGTCTAAAAGAGGAGGATATACGCGTCTTGCACACACTGCTCGAAGAACCCGTTTGGAAAATACCCTACCAATCCGATGTGGAGTCACTTAACGAGACAACAATCTGTGACTACTCGGAAAGCGTTATTGCCATGGGCCTGGGTCACATTGTCATTAACGAGTTTTGGCAAGAGAATATTGGTGACTTTACCGTAGACAAGGCACGTTTTCCAAATCTAAAGGACACCATTGATGTGCTGCATCGACGTGGCTTTAAGGTCGTATTTACGATTCAGCCCTTCATTAGCACGGACAGTGTAAATTTTAAGGATGCCGTCAAACAGAAATTGCTCATTTATGAACGCTACTCTGAGCGTAGTATACCCGCGCTGACGCGCTACAAGAGCTCGTCCAGTGCTGGTGTGCTGGATGTTACGAACAATGCCTCTATACCGTGGCTTATTGAGAAACTACAACAGCTGAAGGACGAGTATCAGGTGGACAGCTTTAATTTGGATCTAGGCACCGGTTACAATCTGCCGCATTACTATCAGTGTCGTGAAACTATTGACAATCCGGACATGTATGCCAAACTGTTAATTAGCAGTCTGGAGCCTGTTGGTCTAATGGCTGTTTCAACGGCCAGTACGGTACCGAAACCACCGGCTTTCCTAAGCTTACCGCCAGCGAATTCCACTTGGGAGGGATTGCGCGAAACCCTTGCCGCTGTACTCAATTACGGCGTCATTGGCTATCCATTTGTGCTACCCGGAGCGATTGGTGGTGATTATCTGCTGCAACGTTCTGTAACGAAAATGGTTTCATTCTATTCGCTTGGCCAACCGGAGCTTCCCGATCAGGAGCTCTTTATACGTTGGCTGCAACTTGCAACATTCTTGCCAGCCATGCAGTTCAGCCATTTTCCTGCGGAGTATAAAAGCGAAAATGTGACACGCATTGCAAACGAGCTAAAGGAAGTGCGTCAGACAGTTGTGATTTCGTTGCTTAAGAAATATCTCAGTGAATCGATGAATGAAGGACTGCCACTGGTACGTCCGTTATGGATGCTTGATCCGCATGATCCAGCTTGTTTGATTGTAAGCGATGAATTCTCTGTTGGTGAGGAGCTAATCGTAGCGCCTATTTTAGAAAAAAGGTTGCGAAGAGCGTGAGGGTAAGTGTAGCGCGGCATCATCATAAATCTAATTTCGAAAACGTCGTTTATATACATTTCAATTTTAGTATATTTGCCGCAAGGCGTTTGGAAGGACGGCATAGATGGTTCGTTGCGCAAGGGTAGCCGCTGGATGCATGGCTACAAGGTGCCTAAAGATAAAATCGCCTATTTCCGTAAAATGCCACACAACACTAGATTTTAATTGAAGTTTCCAATTAGTTAGACATGTGATAATCGATTTATTATTTTTTGTTTGATGAATTTTTTTTTTTTTAGATGATCTAAGCAAATTTTAAACTCAAATTAGAACTCCGTTATCCTTAAGGATTTATCAATAAAATATATTATAAATGTTTAAAAAAGAACATACTATAAAAACTTATTTTAGTATCATAAAATTTATCCATCTCAGTTCTGCTATGTGGCGCAAACGCTTGGATAATGATTTCCATAATAAAAAATATTAACCGATCATAACAATGGAGTTTTATTTTAAATAATTTATTTTATTATTGAGTAATAAAAAAAAATATTATATTATCCGCTTCGAAACTATTAAATAATCTCTAAATCTTTATTAAGCGCATAGTGCAAACTTTTTAAAAGTAAAGGTACCTAACTAGTTGATTGATTCTGTTATGCTGTAAATTTTTTGTCATTTGTCAAAAACTAAAATTAAGTACATTATTAAGTTTTAAATTGGAGTTTTTCTTGTTGTTGTTGTTGTCTTGTTAAATAAATTATTACGCCTACTTCAATGTCGCTTCGCTTCGCATCGTTCGCACAGTTCTATCGATTTTTAAAATTAGATTGTTACAAATAAATAAAGTTGCTTTCCACTGGCTTCATCTGATAACATCCAACGCATCAGTTCACTTTGCAATCTGGCATGTGATGATCGCAATATTCCGTATCTGTTGGTCGTGGCAACATGCTACACTTAGTATCTGCCACGACAACGTCATGTTGATCGAGACACATAATCGAGCGTCGTTTAACAGGATGCGGCATATCCGGCTGCTTGCAAGTGACTGGACAAAATTGCCATGGTCCGGTCCACCATTGCGCCGGACATGGATCCTTATTACAGGGACGTGTCTGTCGCAATGGTCGTTTGTTTCGTGCATTTGTCCAGCAATGCACGTTGTCGGCAAATACTGCAGATAAACAGACGCATTTATTATGCAATAAATAAAACGATTTGAGACTAAGTATTAAAAATTTGTACGCACTGTTTGCACTCTCATAGCAAATGGCTTCACGATATTGTATGCCTCCACCACATGTTGCCGTACAGCTTGTCCAATTGCTAAGCTTCCAGAAATACTGCTTGCCAATGCTGCCATTGTTGGTCGCCGTCGCTAATACCGGCAACGTGAATTCGTAGTAAATGCCTTCATTAGTTTCGTTCACGCGTACAATGGCCTGAGAGTAATGGTTAAATTAATGATACAATTACACTTATATGTACATATATATCAGGGAGCCACAAATCTCTTACAATTAGTTTAAAGTATAAAATACTTAAATACTGTTTAAACTAATTGTGAATTATATTCACTATGTCCATGAATGACAAAAGGAGAGAGAGAGAGAGATTGTAGGTGAACTTACAAATAGAGTTATGGAATGTTGTATTGGTTGAGGTATTTTAATTGTCTCCTGTTCATCGAGGCGATCGTAAAGACTTTCCGCGCCAGCAATTACAAATTCGCCTGGCATTGATATCAAACTATCTCCATTTAAATAGAAATGAGCCGTATTGGCACGCGCTACACCCAAAAAGTTTTGCGAATTAGCCAACTCGCGTATGACTATGTGCCGCGCTCGTGCCGGTATTGTTACAATCTCAACATAGCCTTCTGTCACATTGAATGGTTCACCGTAGATTTCCTTCACTGGCTTGCACTGTTCACCATTGCCACCGCATATACCGCAACGGTCTTCCTGCATATCCGAGTCAACAATCCAATCGCAACCAACTTTCTGAAAAAATGTTTGTTTGCTTAAATAGAACTAAAACTAAAAAAAAAAATAGACAGAGAGAGAGAGAGAGAGAGTGTGTTAATGCTTGTGCCAACGTTACCTTACAGATTCCATCGATGCACATATTGTTGGTACCAAGCGTGCAAGGTGTCCCATCGAGTACCGTTTCACCCCAGTTGGCAATAATTGTATCATCCTCATCGGTACAAAACATCTTACAGGGATTATCTAAAATACGATATGTATCTCAATAAAGCCACATGTACATACATATGATACCTACGAATTAAACTTACTTTTGTCGAAGAATGGCAACCATTTATATGTGCCACCCTGGTATGTAACATTGTCATAGCTGGAACACTGTTGCGCTCGAAAACTAGGTTCATCGTCTGGACATGGCTTCTTTTTGCAAATTTTGTAGCGTTTACGTTCACCAATGCAAAAAACGCCACCATTAGCCGGACGTGGGCTATCACATTCTCGTTGCTGTATCGAGACACCACCGCCACAGCTGCGTGAGCATTCACTCCATTCAGACCATTTGCCCCAGCTACCATTCACGGGCATTAACTCTTCCATGCGTACGCATCTGCCATTTTGGCACCACTACACAAACAAAAATTCCTATGAAAAATAACGCAAGCAACTAGGCTGGCTGGCTGGCTGGCCACATTATAAAATCCACTGCTTCCACCCAACAAAAAAACAACAAACAACAAACAAAAAACAACCAACAAACCTTACGTTTGCCACAGCTCGTGCCCGGCGCTGTAGGTCGCATATTCGTCACACATTCTCCATTGACGCGACACCATAATGTGGAGCATATCTCATGCGGTGATGAACAAGTGCCCACATCAGCATGATCGGTTAGATTGAACTGCATACGGCACTGTCGCTCGGCATTATATTGAACGCCCGGTAATGTTTCCGGATAGCTATACTCATCAATTGATGTTGGCGAATCATCTAGGCAGTCGCCAAGGCCCTGACTAAAAGTATATATTGCTATATAGTACATATGTATGTATTACAACTCTTGTCAACTATTGATTACTTACTCAAGAAAATGTGTAATGTATTTGCGACTGCAATTGGACCAGCACACTTGTAATGTATCCGCTCCAAAAGTCGGTGTCATGATGTGCACAATGGAGCCGACGCGTGGATGACAACCAATTTTTGCAGTGTCGTGGAACATACCAAAACTTGCAGAATAGAATAGAATGTATAAGAAAAAAAAATATTTTATCAATTAATAAAAACAGCTGAAGCTATTTTCATGACTATGCTCTGAGTACTGCTGTACCCAATCTTATTTACCTTTTTAAGTCCTATCTTGTACCCATTCTTTATTTACCTTTAGTTAAGTCCTATCTTAGTACCACACCTTGATTTCGGCTAAGGGGAGAAATATCTAAGTTTGAAACATGGTGGCCCTATCTCCTATCTTTATAGTCTCCAAGATAAACTCTCTCATACGGCAGACAGCAGGACAGACGGACAGAAAGCCGGATGGACGGACAGACGGACATTAACTGGACGGACAGACGGGTGTAGCTAGTTCGACTCCCTTTCCAAAGCTGAACAAAAATAAATAGTTCTATCTTGCCTCCTTCTGTCTGTTACATACATTCGCACAAACTTAATATACCCTTTTACCATTGTGTACAGGGTATAAAAAAAACGTTGCTTTGTGCATACAATAAATATCGCCCACAAAACACTCAATTATTTCGATCTGAATACAAATTTGTCTACTCATTCATTCACTCATTCATTCATTCAGTAATTTACTCGACCATTCATTCATTCATTCATTAATTCATTCACAACATCGACACTCTGTCTAAGAAATTCGCGTGCATGTCCGATAGTTCATCCATTTGTGGGGTCTGTCCGTCTGTTCGTTCGTTCGTTCCTATGCATGTCCGTCCGTAAGTATTTGTCTATTCGTACATTGGCATGACGTGTTTTGCGTGGCACCTGTCAAACTGAACGAACAGGCGTTCAGTTCAGCACAAACTCAGTTAAATTACACAATCGAGGCGAAAGGGACCGACGACCGAGGCACTTAAGGCGTTGTTTATTTTCTCTATCGATGACGACGTCTACTTCGATTAAGTTGTTTTGCTTTTGAATCGATCAGAACGCGCTAGACAGACAGGCACTTGGCTAAGCTTACATATATGGCGTTTTACACAAAAATCACTTGGCATGCAACGAGATAAGCTCAACACAACAACAACACCAACAACAACACAGCCGCAAATTATAACACAGTAATAGGTCAGATCAATAGAAACAATATTTATTAATTAGTGTATATTTTTATACCCGTTACACATAGTGTAAACGGGTATATTCAGTTTGTCCGAAAGTTTGCAAAGCATTAAAAGAGGCATCGGAGACCCCATAAAGTATACATATTATTGATCAGCTAGATGAGACGAATCGATTTAGCCATGTCCGTCTGTCTGCCTGTCTGTCTGTCTGCGATGCGTTTATGTTTTAAAATATTGATATGAAATTTTAAACTTGAGCTTTTTTGGTCCTAGGCAGTTTGTATGTCAGAATCAAGGTGTCACGCCCATTTTTAGGTATAGCCCCCATACAAACTTACCGCCCATTTTCGAGTATTTGTATGAAAACATTTATTATTTCTGAATGAAATCAATTAAAATTTGGTTAAATCAATCCAATCCAATCAATCCAATGTCCACCTAAGTAACCACTATCGATATGGTAAAAAATTAGATCAAATCCATCGTAAAATTTAATCTAAGCACCTGGTGAACATATAAACTATTAAAAGTGTTGTGTAACGGGTATTTCAGCTTCGGTTCCGACGAAGTTAACGTTTCCTTTTTTCTTTTTTTTCTCTTTTTTTTTTTTGTATACTCTGTAATTGTAGGATAATTGTTTCCCAAATTTAGCACAATATTTCTACAAGTACTACCATATAGTAAGTGGACTTTATAGATGTTTCACACAAAATCGTTAAAGTTGTAGCTAATACAGAAAACATTAGATTCAAAGGTTAAGCGCTAATAGGTCAAATGTCTAGATATTCTTATAGTCTAAAGTACACTGATGCAACATAATACTGGCGTCCTAGACGAATGCAATTCAAGAAGAACGAAACTCTTTAAGTAGCAGATCAAAGATTCACAACGATAATGTGAATGAGTAGTGGTCCTAAATGCATGTTCTTTGAGCAGGAACCGGAAATATTTAGTTTTCTAGCCGAATCAAATATTGAAACCTTTTTTTTTAGTTTCAATAGGAAATACAACAATGCACTGGTTTGGAACTGGTTGTCTGAGCAACCAGTTCCACACCAGCACTATTTATGTTAAAAAAAAAAAAACAAAACAAAAAAATTTGTTTGCTTCGAATAGTTATTATGGTATATGAATGTGTAGAATATATTTTAGTGACATTTTACTATAAAAACCCACTGCCGAGTTGAATAAAAAAAAATATTGCAGTCTGAACGGACTGTGACTACAAAAAAAAAAAAAAAAAACTTGTACTAGCGTGAGTTAAGCGACACGATTTAACATTTGACTAATTGAGTATGAATGCTGCTGGCAGGCAGGCAAGCAGGCAGGCACAACACATATGCATTATACGTAACATTGCAATGCATAGAATATAAATCAAGTGGGCGTTGCGGTACAACCAGGCGGACGGAACTAAATTGTAGCGGTACGAAGGTGTCATATCATCCAAAAGGCCAAATAAAGCAGATTATGTGATCGCTGCTATATCGTTCATCCATTGAATTTAGCTGTGAGAGTCGGACGAAAAGACGAACAGACTCGAATGTAAAATTGGTTCGACAATTAAACAGAAAGCGAGTTGTTTGCGCGCGCGGCTACATGCTGTGATCGAACACAACAAATCTCGCGGCGCATGCGTTCAATACGTTCAACGCGTTGGCTGAATTGGTTGGAACGCAGACGGTGGCTGATAGCCGCCGATAGTTTACAGATCGGATCGTTTGCTTCAGAGCGAAAGATTGGCCGAATGGGGGCGCGAAACGACAACGCGCCTGCCTTCTCAAGCAATTGAACATCGATTGGACATCAACATCAACAACAACATCGAAATCGACATCGACATCTAGTATCAAGCGCGTGGATGCCGTTGTGCTACCAGTAGTAGCGCTGCAGGTGGTAATGCGTTTTTTGTGCTACCACATTTTGTATCGACATTTGTTGTTGTTGTTGTTGTTGTTGCTGTTGCTGTTGCTGTGTTTTGTTTGCTGTTGCTGCTGACACATATTCGCGTTGCAGCGTAGTCAACGGAGTGGAGGTTGTTCCTCGATAGAAAAAGGAAGTTAAGTGTCAACGTTTGGCAATTTGTAGCAGATTTGTTGCTGTTGCTGCTGTTTGCTGTTTGCAGTTTAAGTGGCAAACTGCTTACCACAACATATTGCATGTTGCTGTATTTGTTTATCTACATACATACATACACATCTACCTATACATACATACATACAAACAGTTGTATGTATATTAGGGTGGTCCAAAAAAGTCGTATGCGCTCATCCCCTAGGATGGTTCTATACCGAAAATAAGTATTTTTTTTTTTAAACGGATATTTAATGATGCCGTAAAGTCCCTGAAGTTTCCCATGTATTTTATATGGGAAAATAACACTTTTTCGTATATTTAGTGTAGAAAACTTGGAATGAAAGCATGTTTCTCTTCATAAATGATCGTAGAATAGCATCCAATCATTCATTTTTTTAGATTTTTTAATGTTAACTCTATTTTCATTTTCCAGGTTTCTACATTAGATCTACGAAAAAGTGATATTATACATGAAAACTTAAAAAAAAGGAAAAATACGTGTCTTCTTATTTTCTATAAAGTATAAATTAGGGAGTGAGCGCATAAAAGTTTTTAAAAAAATATTTACCATACATTTTTGGATCACCCTAATGTATACATTATGTATATATAATCATCCGTAACTTTCTATTACTTGTACTCACTTATGTCCCAGTTCGTGAGTTATCGTATGCGACAGCATGATTCCATTATCCTCATTAACGCTGCACGATTGCTTTGGCTTACACATACCACCAACATTTGCTAGGCCAAGTGTCCTAAAATTAAAACGTAGAAAAAAAAAACCCAAATTATTATTATGGAACGATACATTCATGCATTCTTTTTTATTTTGACTTACATGCAATTGTTGCCGCAAATATTCTTTCGGGTTATCAAGATTGCAACATCATGATGATGCGGATCATTTTCGCTATCAGTGTTCAACTTATGCTGCCAACTGTAAAAAAAAATACAAAAAAAAAAAAGAAAGATTTAGAGAACTTAACTGAATAATATTTTTTCTAGTTATTCTTCTGAGAACGTCTATAAAAGCGTAAAGTAAAGAATGTTCCACAATGTTCCAATGTTCGACAATGGGTTGGGATTCGTTAGGCTTTGTAGGATCTTCCTTAAATCACCAAAGTGAGAATTTTGAAATATTTCAGCGTACTGTCTGCAAAAACGTTTGCAAAAAATTAAAGATTTTGAAAGGTTTTGTTACCAAAATAAGAAAGATTTAACGCGATACAAAGCAATAAATCAAAATTAATAAAAGTCGATTGTGTTATATCGCAGATATTAGTCTTGTATTCAGTCTTGCACATATGCATATAGTATGTATGTATGTAGATATAAGCACTATACATATGTAAGTATGTATTTTAAATTTTTTTTTTGTATAAAAATTTCAGTAGTTGGCACTGCTACCATTAAAAAATCAAAAAAAAAAAAAAAATAAATAAATACGTAAAAATAAAGAAACAATACACCAAAAGCATAAAGCATGATTTTAACTTGAGCAACGATACAGCGTCAAATCTCCTCAACATAAATGATCGCGCGAGTCTAGACCAGAAATTATCTTATCAGCCAGACACAATCGCAAATATTCAAATATACGCTGGCGCCCACTTAAACGCCGGCAACGCCCGACAGCCAACAACCAAATAAATGATTGGGTAAACCGACGAATAGACAGTCAGACAGACAGACAGACGGATGAATGATAAAATGGGTGGCATGGCATGGCGTCAGCAGCATAAACGATTGCCAAAGCGCAGCTACACCATCATCATCATCAATAAAACAACATCACCTTTTGTAGACTGCAGACTCTGCTCTGCACAGTTGCTCACTTCACTTACCTACAAAAACGATCCAAATTTCGCTGTGCGTTTTGTGTGAGATTCAAATCCGGATGGGTTTCGTCCTCCTCGAGCAGTATAATCTTAACGATAACAATCTCAATAGAGTTGCCAATGCTCGGATCCTTGTAGAGAGCGGAAACCATATTCATTATGGTCAATAGATACGTTTGCACCTCTTCGCCATGAAAGGCAACCATAGTAGCATCGGCCACAAGTAACGTTTCGACATGTCGTGGGCTGCTAATGGAGCGTTTTATGCGATGCGATGTTGCCATTTTGCTAAAGGCGCCATCGCCCACATCCAATTCTAAAGCTGATGCTGCTGCTACTTCTGCTGCTGCTGCTGCTGCTGAAAACGGTGATGATATTGATGATGACGCTTCCTTTTCGTGGTCTTCTTTGTTTTTGTTATACATGTTGTCGTATATGTTACTTAATTTGTTGTTGTTGTTGTTGTTGTTGCTTTCAGTTTGATATCGAAATATTTGCCTCTTCTCCAATTGAAATTCTTCAGGCAATGGTTTTTGTTTTTGTTGTTGCTTCTGCTGATGTTGTCTGCGTATCTTGCGTCCGCCTTGAATTTTGACCTAATCAAAAAGATAAATAGAGCCAAACCAGGCAAAGAAAATAAGACAATATAAATATTGTTTTTAATAAATCTCAGTTTCGGCTCTACCGAAATTAAAGTTAACAAGAAAGAACGCTGAATTCGAGTATGCTCGACTGCAAGATACCCTGTTCCCAAAACTTTATATACCTTAAGTTAAGTCCTATCTTTGTAATATACATTATTGTATTGGATTATCATACAAAAACTAAAAAAAACGGGGTAAATTTGTATGAGGGCTATACCAAAAACTTTTTTTGGTCCTACCCATTTTGGAATATTTTATTGGGACTAGCATAGACATAATCTATAATAAATTTGAAGGTCCTAGAACAAGAAACAACGAGGTTTTTATGCAAAAACCCAATGTTTTGGGGTAGGTTTGTATGGGGGTACCCCTTAAAATGGGGTTAGGAGAGTCTAGGTTTCAAATATGAAAACTCTACCTCTTATAGTCTCGTTTTCATATGGCAGACAGCATGACGGACGGACAGACAGATACAGATAATTCGACTCCCCTTTCAATGGTGATCAAGAATATATATACATTATGGGGTCTATCTAGCCTTCTTCTGTGAGTTACATACAATCGCACAAACTTAATATTCTCTTTTACCCGAATTTGGTTCACATGTAACCACTTTACCATATAGCCCCTATAGAAAGTTATCACCACAGCTGCGTTCAATGAAATATTACGATAAAATTGTTCAAAATTAAAATTGTCGAATTGAGAAAACTATAAAAGATCTGGCGTTGTTTTATTCGACGTTTTATACTATTTCAATGACCAAAGCTATACTTATACTATATAGTATGTAGTAGAATATCAACTTACCTTTCCTTGTGATTGCCATTCGAGTCGCGTTTCCAAGTAGCGACGTGGTTCTTTCGTGCCACAATTGCTTACACGTGTTTGTTGTTGATGTTGCTGCTGTGGGTGTTGCCTTAATTGTTCTTGTTGTTGTTGTTGTTGCTGTTGATTTTGATGATGATAACGATGATGACGAGTACGGTGATGATGATGCTGATTGTTGTTGTTGTTGATGTTCTGTTTGCAGTTGATGTGGTTTACTGTCATTATTGCTGTTGCTGTTGCTGTTTTTGTTGTGTTTGTGCTTATGCTTATGTTGTCTGTGTTTGCGATTATTTCGACTCTTATTGTTGTGTTTGTTGCTTTTGTCATCACTAGTTTGATTCTAAAAAAATCATAAAATTAAAAAAAAAAAAATAAAGAACTATTAATGCAAAACATTTGAATAACTTTACAGCCTACGCTCGTATAGCATTTGTTTTTTTTGTTTTTTTTATTTTTTATAATTGATTAATATGTTGAGCCATTCAGACAGGCAGACAGACAGACAAGGCGCCACTTAATTGTCCTTCTGACGCAGCGTATTATTATTACCTTTTCTTTGACAGATGAACGATGGAAAACAACATGAGGATGTCCGTTTATCGGATGGGCGCCATGATGTTTCGATGGCTCAATGAAGTACTCATTGCTGGATGTCTTTATGTGACCAACCTGTGATCGGAGAGAACGGAGAAAAAAACAAAATAAAACATTAACTTCTGTAGTACCGAAGCTCAAATACACGTCACACAAAACTTTAATTAGTTCATGTACGATCATCAGTGACGTAGATTATATTCTGCAAAGGGGTTGGGTTGGGGACAACTCAAGTTGGGACTTAAACAAGACTGCCAAGATATCAAATTTTGCTGCGTATCAAAAATATTTTTAAAAAAAAAAAAAAAAAAAAAATATTTCAGGTCAATATCTCTGACAGTAGAAACTTTCCATTTGAGTAAAAACTGATTTTCACTAAAATGGGTGTATAAAGGTACCTAAAAAAGGGTTTTTTATTAAGTTAAGGTTTAATAAAAAAAAAAAAAAAAAATAAATTTTGGGAAAAGCAACAGACAGACGGACTTTGGCTAAATCGATTCGTCTCGTCGAGGTGGTCAATAATGTATGTATATAGTTTATGACGGGTATAAAAAAAAAAAAAAAAGAAAAATTAATAAAAAGAATTCAGCAGAATCGGTTTAGCTCGATTTGGAGAGAGCATGTAAGCAGTTTATATACAACATATGTACCTATGTGTCTGTATATCAAATGAATACATAAATATAGATAACATATATACAGGTGTATGTCGAATTATGTTATTTTCTTGCAAGATCGAAACGTCTCCAACTCTTCGAGCTAATCAAGTATATATTTTATAGATTCTATAATGTCTCCTTTAATGCGTTTCAAACTTTTCGATAAAATGTTAATTACCCGTTTACACTATTTGGATCGGATGATACACAATAAAATGGCAGCAATCTGCTGACTGTGCAATTTTCAACAAATAAGCTGTCTAACATTAAATACCAATAATAATTATAGACAAAATCGACAAATTGACTTATTGTATTGTATGGTATAATACGATTACAATATTATTAGAGCTTTAAAAGATCTTTAAATACGATATATACTTGTATGTACATACTATATGTATATTTATAATTCGAATAACAAATAATTATTGCTTCCGTTTAAAGTGAGAAATATAGTTAGAAGTGGCATTAATATTTGTGACATGGCGCTGCAAATTGAAACTTTTTGTTATCGGTTCGATTTTTTTAAAGCGAACGCGCATTGCACTTGTAGTGGAAATGTTACATTTTTTTCTTTGTGAACAGTTTATATCGTATTGATTTCACTCACTTACCAGTCCTCTACATGTGGATAGCGCAACATTCGAATATGCGTGTCCACGTACTTTGCCCTGAAAATGACAGTCGACGTTGGCACCGGCATCTTTCTGTTTGTCACCGCTTCCGCTACTTTCGTCTTCAGCTTCGGCAGCTCTTGTCGTCGTCGTTGATATCTTTGGCTTGCTCCGCGTGCGCAAATCACGCCGATGGCGTTCGATAATCATGTGTGGCGTTATAAAATAAGTGTTTGGTCTTAGATAACAAAAAAAGAAGGAATAGGAATATTGGCGTTATAATCTCAATGTGTCCCCTGTGCAAAATAGTATAGCCTCATTTTCTCTCACTCTCTCTTTATCTCTCTCTCTCTCTTTCGCACTTACTCTAATTCTAAGTGCAGCGTCTGATTGTCCAAATTCAATTGATAATGCACATTAGTTGACTTTTTGGATCGCAATTCCATTTCTTCTTGCTCATCGATGCTTCGCCGCCGGCGTTCGTGTCGATGATCTTGTCGATGAAAAAAGTTTAGATTGTGCGTTAGAAACGAACCATCACTATTGACACGACGCGGTATAACTAGCTGGCCTGAACGCAATGCATCCGTCCTGAAATGAACACCTGAAAATATTATTATATTTAAAAAAAAAAAAAAATCTGCTAAATATTATATTCAAATGGTTTAAATCGAGTCATTTGGTTCAGAAAAATCGTATACAACTATCGACTTTTTAAATCGAATTTGGTCAGAACACCCTAAAAACATTTCTACATTTCTAAATATTAAAGAACAAAAGAATAAAAGCGAAAGTAATACAATCAGATATTCCCATTAATTCAAATCCGATAACCTTTACCTATGCCCGGTCAAGATGTTTTTTTTTTATTTATATAAAAAAAAAAATTTTACTGTACGCCAGAAATAAACATTAAAATTTTATTTGAAATATTTTCTCTTATCCATGAATAAATTTCATGTTCATGTAGATAATTAAGCGCATCGCTTAAATTAAACATTTTAATTGCATTGCCGGCTTTGGTCAAAGCGTCCTGATCGTCGTTGTTGTTGTTGTCGTTGTGATGATTGCTGCAATAAAATTATAACTTACCGTATAACTGCTCAGCATCGACTCGATGCGCTGACATAAAACCGACACAAATCAATGTGGATAAGCATAAAAATGTCCCGGATTTTCGTTTAAGGCTGCCGCAGGCGCCACTATTTCTCTGCTGCAGCATTATATTTGTTTTTGTGTGTGTTGTTTGCCAGCAGGATACCTGGGGGCAAGGATTTTGTGGTAAGCGTGATTGGCCCACTCTCTCTCTCTCTCTCTCCCTCTACAGTGTTTAACCGTTATCGATACGATTTTGTATCTTATTGTCTAAGCCGCACGGCATGGCAGCGATCGCATATTTTGCACGTTTTTAAGACTGACCAGATGAGACGTATGATTCAATATGTGCCTGAGTATATCGGACTGTTATTGGCGCTGTAATATACGAAAAAAAAAATGTAAAAACAAAACCTGTATCAATTATAAGTTTAAAATATTCTGGTAAATCTTATTACTATTATTTTTTTTTTTTTTTTATTTGTAAATAAAAAAACAGAAAATCTGCAGTAGCGACAAAACCGAGCAAATTAATTGCAGAAATAAAAAAAAAAATTATCTGATTCCCCGGTACTCTTAGGGCGCCACATAAACACAGACAAGTACATAATCAGTGTTTGCGACTGGTGCCAGAGCATTTTATCAGCACAATCGATCAAACCGATTGACTGATTAATCGCGAATTGACTTGTCAACACATGTCACGATTCTCCTGCACATCTTTAATAAACAGAAAAATGTAATGGAAAACCGAAGCTTTGATACCTCTTATATGAAATTTCAAATAGTCAAACTTTCACAATGGACCGACGAACGATATCTATTGATTTTCGTAATAATAAATATTTAATTTCAACAGTTTTTTTAAATATTCCATGTATAAAAAATTTACTCTTAATTCGTCAGGAATTACAGTTGATAAATGTGTTTATGGAATCGTTAAAAGTATGACAGATACATTGGTAAACTGCGTAGGTGAATGGTTGTTTGTTGAAGAAGAGTGTACGGAAGTACATTTAAAAAGAACTTTGATGCGCCAGCCGAGCAACGCCGGGTATTTCGACTACTTCATATGTATTTATGTATGTATATAACTATATAGTATATAATACAATAAACTTGTTATCTTCAAGAGAAACTAGAGATTCGTGTATCTTATTAGAACAAAAAAACTCGAATTGAATTAGAATTAAATGGCGCTTGTGTTCATACACTTATTGTCATTGTTGTCACTGTTGTCATCGTCAAAAAGACGCCGTCGTCGCAATCTTTGCTGTCTTTAATAAGATACGCCGCCGCTGCCGCTGATTCGTGTAGCTATTATCAACAGTCGTCATTCGTTTTTATATACAGACAGACAGACAGACATACGTGCACATGTATGTATACCAAAAACACATACCTACACACATATTTATATATTAATAATGTATATTTATATTGTATTATCAAACTCTAGGAAGCTTCGCCAGTAAAAATTTTGAAGCTCGCACACAACCAATACAAATCGTCAGTCAAGTCGCTTTCATGAGTTTTCATCTGATTTGTCAAAATTCCGATAGTGACTAGATCAAAATTATTATTCTGAAATTCGAAATTGTGACATCTCAGCCGAGAACTCGGTCTACATTTACTTAGAGTATAAAAACTTTGTTTGAATGGATGTTAAATTTTATAAGATCACATCTCGCCTTACTTCCTCTGCGTAGAAGAAGTTTTGTTCGTAGTTATTTGATTTGCAAATTGAAAAGATCTTCATTTGTTCCCAACTTAATGAGCTTTATTTAATTTTATTAATGGAATTGCCAACATTTATCATAAATTACAAATCGTGATCATGATAAGAGAAACCACAAAAAAAAAAAGATACATATGTCTACATATATGTGTAGATATGTATATAGTATATCTATATAAAACGTATATAATCTTCTATGGTTATTTAGCTTTTGATGTTCTTGTTGTATAATTAAGTTGTCGAGTTGTTTTAGTTGCCGTTGAGTTGCGCATGCGCAGCAGCTTGCCGTATATCATCATGAAGCGCTGAGTTAGCTGATGTTGCCGCCGCTTATGATAATGATGATGAAGATGACGATAATGATTATAACGATTTTGTATTGTTTTGTTTTGTTTTTTTGAAGTATCGCCGAAATCAAATAAATGTGCTTAATTTTATTATTTGCGTTTTTTCCCAGAGCTAAGCAAATTTTGTCTATTCAGCTTTTTAGCTTTGTTCTGTCTGTCTGTCTGTCCGTCCGTTCGTTCGTTTCTTCTATAGAACAGCATATACCTGTGTATGAATGTATAGTATAGTATGGTATTTAGGTATAATAAATATCTCACTTTAACTTAAACAAAAATCAAATTATTTTGTGTTTTAGCAAATTAAATAAAAGCAAATTAACCAAAATTTATTTGATTTTGACTTGTTTTTTATGATTTTACTTTTTTTTAACTTTATTTTATTTCTTTTTTTTTTCTTTTTGCAAGTGTTTAGATTTCGTCTTAATTTGTTTTTGATTACCATCAGAAATACTGTTTTCAAATGTTACTAGAACCATTCGAAAAGTGCGACAGGAGCGTTGTGTTCGAAATTCATCAAGTCATATCTTAAAGACACTGATAATTCCTGTCCCCGTCCTGGACGGCCAACAGGCGATTGAGCTTATATTGCCAATTGAGAAGACGCCTCATTTCATTATCTTTCAATCACTTTTGATGGCTTCTCCTATTGAATATCCAACAATTGAATGTGCTTGTTTTAGCTAAACTACTTCAATTCAATTGTAAATCTGCAATTTGCTAGACTTATTTAGGAAATCAGTAACATTCAGACACACATTACACAACAGCAAATAAATTTATTATTAAACAAGGAAAAACGTTAACTTCGATGGAATCGATCGAAGCTTAAATACCCGTCTCACTAAACTTTGAATAGTTTAAGTGAGATCATCAGTGGCTTAGATCGAAAATTTAAAGATGGGATAGATGGGGTTCAATGGTCTGATATAACTCAAGTTTAGATACAATATTGATATAAAATTTTCAAATAAAACAAGAAAAAAAAGTTTAATTCAATAGGACCAAAGCTTAAATAGGTTTTTGTGTGTAGCATTTGTATTAAATTTTATCTTAAAATACCAAACAATTTTTGAAATTCGTTGCCCGATCTGAACCAATTTTAAACTGAAGATTTGGCTTAATATAAGAAGCATTTTTACCATATTTGAAGCCATTAGTTCTATAAGTAATTTTGTTTTTCTTATAAGAACTTGACAAAATGTTGTACGTTTGTATGGGGGCTATATTTAAAAGTGGGCGTGGCACATTGATTTTAACATGGAAAGTATACAGGACCTAGAAAAGCTTAATTTCTGCCCAATATCTTTAAAACTAAGCGAATAAATCGCGAGGCAACAAACAGACAGAGGGACAAACAGACAAATGGACATGGCTAAATCGATTTATCTCGTCGAGGTGATCAAAAAGACATTTATTTCAAACTTAACTTAGTCGTTGTCGAGAAAAGCTTAAGTCTCGAATATCAGTATACATATTATCTCCAGTACTCTCCGGGATGGGGTCTACAACGCCTTCTTCTGACAAACTTAATATACCCGTTTACACTATGTGTACTGAGTATACAAATTTTACTAAGCCGAATTGGCAAATGACTGTCTTTCGTCATTATTTCGATTTTTTGATTTTTTTTTAAATTTTTTTTTTTTTAGGCAAATACTATTTAAGTCGCGATTGTAAAATAAATTTCACTTTGAAAATCACTTTAAGTGTGAAAATACAATATGAATGGCAATATTATGCGTTTATGGATGTGTATGTGTGTGTGTGTGTGTTCAATCGTTTAATGACGCCTACTGGCAAAACGCAAGAACGACAACATCGTGCAGCATGCAAAATACTACAAAAACAACAACAAAAACAACAATGACAATTTTAAACGCACGCAAAGTTAGCACCATATACGACTACGTACGAGCTTATACGATAGTATTACTAAGCATGTACATACATACATACATACATACATGCATACATACATGTGTATGTATCGTATTTTCATTCATTTATCCATTCATACAAAAGCTAAAAAAGACAAGATACTTTTCACAGCCAGGTATATGTGTACGCACACACGCATACACACGCACGTACGTACGTCGTATATACATTTTAAAATTTTTATGAATGAAAAAAACAATTTCAGCTAAGAAGAAATCTTGCCATCAGCGTCCAGCAACAAAACATCGAAACTGCCTATTTGTCCATCTGTCCGTCCGTCCGTCCATCCGTCCATTCATTCACTCATTCATTCAGCCAACCATGTCATTTGTACAATGGGCTAAAAATCAAAAACAGTAAATTAAAAATTTACTATATATCTTGTAAAAACTCATCAATGACTCGATTATCAATTTGAACGATTATTTAAATTGGTTTTATTCGCATCAATACGGTGGAGGTTTGAAAAAAAAAACACAGATGTACGGTTCCAGCTGTAAATACTATTAAAAAAGGTTTATATCGAATACGTTACATGTAAGTGTTTAAGTATCTGCGAGTTACTCCTCATCATGTAAGTTTTTATCGGTAAAAATATTTTCGGGGAGTGAAAATAGGCAAAAAAAAAAATGTCATTTACGGGAAGTATTGCTCTTTGCCTTCAGTGCAACGAAATCTGCGGAATAATCATTGAAACTTATGAGGCTTTTTTTGCCGGGAATGATTTCAACGCTACGAAAGTCGTAACTTCAACGTTAAAGATAAAGAGCGTCCCGGAAGTTTGAAAAAAGTTCGAATATACGTATGACACCATTACAGAAACTCTACACCAGATATAACTAATGGGAAAAGGTGATTTTACTAGACGTCAACGCTTAAGTGGGAAGTTATACCCCAGCCACCATATTTCCCAAGACATGGCACCCTTCGATCCATAAGACATGATCTAACTGTGCAGCTATTCCGTTCTTTTAAAGATGTCAAAAATTAGCTAGATTCATGGAATTCCTCAAAAGATGACGAATTTTTTCGACGTGGTATTCATATTTGCCGAAAGCCTGGACAATACTTTGAAACTCATTTTATATTACTCTAATTGTTTTTTTTTTCTAATTGTTTTGATCCACTCATTGTGGAATATCTATCGGATGGTATATGTACTTTTTGTGGCTGCACTTTTGTTTATGACTTTTGTGTTAACTTCTATTTGCGAGCTCTGCCCTATAATTATGAAGATGTACATACTTATATGTACGAGAATATAGTATCTTATTTTAAATGTTTCGTTATGTTAAATATTAAAACAGTTTGTCAGCCTTTCTGATTCTCGAGGCATATTTGAATCTGTTTTTAAATTTTTTTTTTTTTTTTGTTTATTGCTGCTTGCGTACTAAAACGTTGGCATCGTTATTGTCGTCGCGTCGCCATTGGAGTCAGTCAGTCCGTCCCTCCGTCCGTCCGTCAGTGAATTCGTCGTCGTGTACCATAAATACATATGTGGGCATAAAATGGATTTTTATTGCGCTGTTGGCGTTTATTTTTATGTTTTTGCTGTTTTGGTTGTTGTCGCCTCAGTGTTTTTTTTTTTTTTTTTTTTTTTTTTGTCAATAAACCCAAATCAAAAATTCATTTTTCGGGATTTGCTCCACAAATGTTAATAATCATAATACAATACACAGAATGTGTAGTAGTTTATAACATTGGCAAATTTAAAATTTACTTTAAATTTAAAACGTCCTAGAGCTACAGACATGCGACAATATAATTTCCGGTATATAAAAATGTTAAAGAAAAAATAAAACTAGAAAATCGTTTAAAGCTGAAATTTGAAATTTACAATTTTCCTCGACTAAATCATTTATCAGAACCAAGTTCACTTTTAAATATAAACTACATTCCATTTTCAAGTTCTACCGAAGATGCCCTTTTTCTTTTCTTGTTTTCATAGAATTTAGGACTTTATTGACTTAAACTTTTTGTTTTTAAAACCACATTTATGCTTGTACTATTCTAATACTGATTCAAGAACAAATTATTCCATAAACAATTTGTCATACATGATATTTTGTCGATCTATTGTTGAATCGGTTTCACACTTTATCTGTACAATAATTTTGAAACAGATTGGTACTTTTTCAAAAGTACTCATCGTATCGAATAAATTATTAAAGGAAAATGAAACTGCGAAGCGCAAAACGGTAAGTTTTTCTTTTACAGGTCGCAGATATTATTTCTATGTAAAAAAACACCGAAACAGATCATTAGTCGTCTATATAAGTCTTCTATTGTAAGCAAAGTTCAAACTAATTCGATTCGTTTTATCATTATTATCTCATGGATCATAACAATAGATGGACATGCATATATAGATTATGTAAGGTTGAAATGCATATTCCGATTGTTGCCTATTGCGATAATATGATCACCTGGAACCTTTCAAACTCAATTTAAACACTTAAGAAAAAAATTTTTTTTTGATATTATTATTAGTTCCCACGGTAAGGGTGATATTTTCGGTAGTTTAATAATAACTAATCAAATTAGAACAATAACGAAATAAACATTAAACTTACCGTGTCAGGTTTTTATTTATTTCTTATTACGAATAGTTATTGTTTCTTTTTTGCTTTTTTATCTTTTTCTTTTTTTTTTTATGTATTTTTTATATTAATTTATTTATTTAAATTTTCCTCTTTTTAACAAAAAAAATGTTTATATCGAGTATATCGATCGGATCAAAAAAAAAATAAACCTAATAAAAAAAAATAAAAATGAACATTCATCGATTTTTTGTAAAAAAAAAAAATTGTTTGAAATGTTTCAGTGAACTAAAAGCACTTTCTGAACTGATCTATATTTTTATACCCTGTATTTGTGTATTAGGTAAATACGTTTCGGAGGCTTTATAGTCTACCTATGTATATATTCTAGATGAACATTACTCAGGCAATCAGGAATATAATAATATTTGTGTCTATTTGTCCGTCCATTCGTTCATCTGTCTGTAAAATCGAATTATCTCGGAAACAATAAAATGTAGGACCACTTAACTTAGATTCTTTAGAGCATGAAAGAGATCTATTTTATCTTGAAAATGTTTGAGTTTTTTTTTTTTTATTTTTTATGAAAACATGTTTTGATAATAAATATAATTTTATAGCTTAAGCCAAGACTTTGGCGTTGAACCCTAAATTCCAGTTTGTTTTCCAGCTATTTTGGAATGTTGTACAGTTTAATTTTGGTGATTTTCTAATCTGCAATTTAAAAAACTTTTCTAGTTTCTAACCTTCTGAATTAAAAAATAGATTAAAAACTCCCTGATCTACGATTAAAGATGACAAAGCACAGACACACAGCTTTAAGGTTTAGTACAGAGTATCACCTAAGTCGACTTTATTCGACTGCTGCGTTCGGTCGGTCGGTGAGGTCGGTGGGGTCGGTCGGTGAGGTCGGTGTTTCTTGTTGTTTTAGCTTATTTAGTTCGTTCAATATAAACGAACAAAATATAACGAATAAATATATAGGCCAGTCAGTCGGTTTTTTAAATATTTTCAAGTATGTAGTTATTTTTTTGTACCGATGCCGCGGCTAAGTTAATCACAACAAAAAAAGTACACAAACCGAAAGATAATTTGTATGACACAATCAGTTCTTATAAGAATCAATTATAAATTTAAAAATTGTATTAAGGATTATAACGATTTTAGCGATTTTAAATGATTACACACATAAATTAAACATAATTGATTTTCATTTCACTTTTCGGGTTTAGATTTTTTTATACAAAATTGTTTATTTAAATTCAACGAATCACAAACAGCAAATTAAAAAAAAAAAACATTTAAAGCCGCTTTAGGCAATTAAAAAATAGCAATTCCAGGAAAAAAAAAGTTTAGAACAAAAACAAAAAAAAAACAAAAATTAAGCAATTGTCGAAAACCAAAAGCAATTTCAAGGTAAGAACAGACCCGGCATCAGAAGTTTTGAATTAAAACAACAAAAACAACAACAAACGACAGCAATGACAACAACAATAACAAAAATGCCGAAAAAGGGAAAGAGGAGAATAGTTTATAACGTACTACGTGCAAACAATCGCGCGATATAAAATTTCTCGATGTCGGGTTTTTTTTTGTTTTTGTATTTTTTTTTTTTTTTTGTTTTAGGTGTTATTGATGCGGTCGGTAGGTCGATTGATTGATTGATTGATTTCGCAGAAAAATCTTTATACATTCATATGTGTTTGTTAAACAAAATTACACAAAACCAAACAAAACACAATTTTATTTTATATATTTTTTTTTTGTTAATATCACACTGCGCTGCAGAGCATGCCGCGTCTCACGATCGCTGCACAAACTCGGACTAAGTGAAAATCGCAAAGTGGCTTTGTTTTTAATACGACAACCGCCAGCAGCAGCGGCAGCAGCAACAATAACAACGAAAAAAAAAAAAAACAAAACAAAAAAAAAAAAAAACAACACAATAACAGCAGCGCGACAATGACGAAGAAGCGCCAACAGATCAACAGACCAGACCGACCCGACCCGAATGCTGTTGCTGGAACTCAGTCACGGCGCCGGTCGACAACAACGATTCTGATCAAAAACAAAAAAAAACATGAGAGGAAGTGAGATATACAACAAAAAAAAATAGAGAATGAGAGAGTTATGAGCACATACGCGATACATGGAGCAAACGCAGCTAGCTTAATTCAACTCCACTTCAATCGCGTCTATTGGGAGCACACGTACATACTTTCATTCATATGTATACTCTCACACTCTCTTACTTATTCTCTTCCTATATGCTCTCTGTTTCTCTCCCTCTTATACATAGTGCATTTCATATTTAAAGCAATATTTTCATATATGCCGGTCTTCAGAGCTTACTAACTCTCTACATTGTATCTAAATACATATATACGTATATAATGTACATAATATATTCCCTATATTCCCCAATTATTGTTTTTCAACTTCTAAAATTCATGGATATGCTATATACATATATGTATGTACAATATGTACACTTCCATATAATAAATATAGTTAATATTTTAAGAAACTTTGATTGTACAAAATTTTTGTAAAAATGCTGTTTAATGATACTTTAAATTGGTATTACGACAAGGTAGCGCAAGAGAGTGCTCTCTCTAGTAATGCCACCACTCGATTTGTTGTTCCATTGTCATACACAATATATAAATGATGATTCGGTTAAGAGTTAAACATGTGCGATTATTTAAAGAAAAACAAACTATTTTTGTGACAGTTTCAAAAAAAAAAAAAACAATTTGTTTTTAAGTATTTATTTCTGACTACACTTAAATGGTATTACAAAATAAAGATTATTACATTGTTGCAAATGCTAATTTGAATCCTGTCTCATGGATGACAATGAAATTGAATCCCCAATCGTTCAATGTACATATCTGGTATCATGGTATCATAGGACTCGTCCAATACTGCTCGAATAATTTTAAAATTTTAAAATAAATTTCAAATTTTTAAACTGAAAGTTGGACATTGCTCCATTGCTAACATTCCGCAAATGTTTTTCGGTTATATAAAAGTTATCGGAACTTTCATTATCGTTTTCAGAACATAAATTTGTTTTTTATTATTTTTCAGTACATTTTTGGAAAATAAAAACAGTTAACTGCAGTTAAGTGCAGTATCGATTTAGCCATGTCCCTCTACCTGTTTCAGGAATTTATTTTTTTACCATACGCTACTTATATCAACCCCAACACAGTATTCAATTTAGGTTCAAATTAGGTCAAATTTAAGTTCCTTATTAATATTGGGTTTTTTTTTTTTAAATTTTTACATAATTGCAGGATAATGTTAGGGAGAGAATCAATTGGACGACATACATAGAGAAACATTCGGCAAAACTGGAAACTATAAACGAATAAATTACAAGTTGTATGTTACTTTTAAATCAGATTTTGCCACCGCATTCATTCAATTAAGTCTTGTGGCGCTTAATGCAGTTTCTGTTGTTAGTTTTATTTATAAAATATACGTTTTTCCCGGCTGTAATCGCAGTCAGTGTTTTTTTTATAGCCGCCACACAAAGTGTGAAGGGTTTATTCATTTTGTCGGAAAGTTTGTAACTCATTAAAGGAGACATCGTAGACCCTATAAAGTATAAAAATTTTTGATCAGCACGACGAGACGAGTCGATCTATCCATGTTTGTCTGTCCGTACGTCTGTCCGTCTGTCTGTATTTATGCGTTTCATTCGCTTAGTTTTAAAGATATTGACCTGAAACTCGAAACTAAAGCTTTTCTCAGTCCTTAGGTTTACATTTGACCACATTATTGTGTCTAAACTCTGGTTGTATCGAACTATTGACTCCAAGTCATCCCTTCTTCACTTATGATCAATAATATAAACTAAACCCAGATGTGGCGGGTATTTGAGCTTAGGTTCCAGCGAAGTTAACGTTTTTCCTTGATTTAGTTTTGTTTTGTTTTCTTCTGACTTTAGACGTCGCCACAAACGCCGCGGCGTTTGGCGGCAAATTGTGTGGCGACACGTCTGGAGCGTGGCAAATGGCAGACAGCGTCAACGACCGTCGGACAAACATACAGACAGACAAATGGATGTGGTTGTGGCAAATCTTGCAGTGCTTGACATGACTAGATACAGAGATGATACAGCAGCAGATATGTACATACAAAGATAATGTGAGATGCATGAGCAGCATCAATGCTATATGACAGACGGTAGTAGTAATGACAACCAATACAGCGCATCAGCGAAACAATGGCTATGATTGCAACAAAACAACAACAAATGCAATTATTATATTTTTTTTCTTTTTCATTCATATTTACGCAAGAGAAAAGGCAGGAAAACAATCCTTGAGGCACTTCGCTCGTTTGAAATCCTACGCTCTCCTAGCTGTAGTCCAGATTAATAGTTTTGTTGAAGACATTTAGAATATCCAAAGAACGGAAAGTAGGTCACTTGTGGGGATCATGTTTAATATACGAAGCCCAAAACAAGTTCGTAGAGGCGAAAACTAAAAGCTACAGCAAAGAGCTAGAGTCGATGTACCAATTGGGAGCGAGCTATACGGGTGTGTGATGCATTCCGAACAGTCTCGAAGGATGCGGTGTTGGTGTGTTGTTGCAGCCACCATTCAGTTCCAAAAATTTGTTATCTCTCTCTGGAGATTATAATAGACAGTAATGAGTGGGTTATTACGTACATACATACATAGTAAGCATACGACTATGTATGTATGTATGTGTACAATATGTTTACTATAAACGTCATACAGACGCCGACACAAGCACGTCTCAATCATTCCAATGCCAAAAGGTTTATTTTCAATTAAAAGCAACAAGACAAAAAAAAATCGAAAACAACAACAACAAACTTTGTATCGTAAGGTAAAAGTATGAAATGAGGCCCGATTGACATTCAAACCATATACATATGTACGATTATGCCTAGGTGTGTGCTACCAATGGACGAGATGGGCGGAATCGGTATCAAATATTTAGTCCCTCGCACAGCTCTAGTCTAGTTACAATCATATAATTTATACAATTTATACAATTTATGTATGTTATGTGGGCCTTATTTCGTTAAACTACCTCAATATATTTTTATGATTTCCAACAATAACAGACGTCAGTCATCTAGTCGCTCCTCACGTCGATCGTTGATGGTCTGCCGAGGCGGCACGGCACCAAAGACCTTGCCTACCCACCCCGTCATGTCTATCATGTCGTCAACAATGATTCGATTCAAACATCCTGCTCGCTCTTGCATTTTGCCTTTGCTTGGTTTATTGTAATTTGTTGTTATGATTGTTGTTGTTGCTGCCGCTATAGTCATTTTTCGCGTGACTTTCATGTCAAGATCAGATCAAGATATAGCTCACGAGCGGCGCTTGTGTCGCCATATGAGTCGCGACGACTACAGCGTCAATGGCAGCAGCCGTAGCAGCATCATCATCATCAGTTATCGTTGCAAGATCGGGCTTTGCTTGTCTTTTATTTTTAGAGTGCATCTCTCTGAGTTGTTGTCATAGCGGCCGCCGTTTTGGCGTGGCGTGGGGCGCGTCGCTTAATGTTGTCCGTGGCATCCAGACATCCTTCAACGACAGCAAACGGACAGCAGGCATCATGAACGTTGTTTTCTTGTGTTATTGTTGTGCCAATAAATTAGCCACTGGACAAACAACTCGTCCAAGCTGGAGAATTTTTAACTTCGAACGCAGTATGGTATTAAGTATTAAGTAATTGCAGTGCGATTTAATCTGCTGGACTGGCTGGCAGTTCATGAAAATTTTAAAATACATTCACGTACACACCCCACAGCACCCCTTTGTTAATATTTTATTTCTTCCACATTACATTTAATCAGAACGACTTTTTTACAGTTTTGCGTGGTGTAATTCTTCAATATCCTCCAAAGCATATATATTTTGATCTGCTACCACCGAAGTTTCGTTTGGTGTCTTTTTTAAAACACACTATACTCTGTGGTATACTCCTGTACCAAATTTGATTTTTTTTTTTTTTTTTTTTTGAGCATTCTACTGAAAGAACTTTAAAAACATGAATGGCAGTTTAACTGTGACAAGAAGTTCTACATTTATAAAATATATTTTAATTTGATTCTATATCCATGTGGGAAAGTCATTCGGGTGGAACCTTTTGAGCCGTCTTCTGTTAATATTAGTAACGAGAGCCGAAGCTAACGGATTAATGTGATCCCGGAGGCGTTCGTTATATCTAGAGCTGTGAGGCTTCATTTCGTCAAAGACAGTGGGTATGTTTAACAAACCACGGAGCATTGATTATGAAGCGTAATGCTTTGTTCTGCATTTTTTGTACACGTTGAATATGAGATTTCGAAACAGTGCCTCAAAGTTGTAAACCATAAATTCAAGAAGGTTTAATGATAGTTTTATAAATTAGTATCTTACTATATTGCTTAAATAAATAACCAAATATATAATTATATTTTAAACGATTGTTTTTATTGTTTTATTAAAATAATATTAGGTATAAAAAAAAAACATTGCTTGTTGTCGTCAACAGTTTTCCGTATTTCGGAGTCTCTTTTCTAAGGCTGAAGAAAGAGTAAACTGCAGTCGCTTCTTCACTTTATATGCTATTTTAGATTTGATACCTTCGGTTAAATCCTGTACTGTACTACAGCCTTCTTAAAAATATAATTATACAATAGATATACATATATATATTGTATATATACATATATATAAAATTTTGTATGTATGTATTTGTATACAGACATATTTACAAAATGTATATGTCAAAATATATATTACTTCTTAGTTGTACAACTTCAAAACTAAACAATTTGGCGTTTGTTCGGAAGTATGTACACCGCATGTACTTAACTTATATACTAAATTTATATATGTAAAGAAGCCGACTTGAGTCAAAAGATTTTAAAAATTAAAATAAAGCGAGCAAAAACGCTATATAAATTAATAATAAAAAAATATTGTATTATTTTACTTAAAAAACAAAAACAAAACTAAAAAGAAATTGCAGCTCAAGCAAAAAATTAAAAAAGAAATTTATTTTTTTTTTTATATATATATATATATATATATATATTTATATATATATATATATATATATATATATATATATATATATATTATACATACATATATATTGTATATACATATATATTATATATACATTTATATTATATATATAAAAATTACATTTGTATACAATTTTATAAAAAAAAAACAAAAAAAAAACAACTATTTACAATTTTTTGAAAAAAAAAAAAAAAAAAAATGATTTTAAATTAAATTGCCAACTTAAATTAAACTTATTTTTAATTGAATTTTCGAATATGCAATTCATTTGTAAATGCGAGCAAATTTAAAAGAAAAGTCTTTAGTTAAGTTTACAATTATTTGTGATGTGCCTTGTTTTCTTTTTTTTTTATAGAAAAGTTTTAACTTAGTAAATGAATTTTGGCGCAAAAGAAGTAAAACAAAATAAAAAATATTATAAATTAAATGTAAAACAAAATAAAAACGTATGCAATTACATAAAAGGACTATTTTTGCATACAATTTGATTAACTTTCACTCATTCACTTTCATATCTTATATACCAAAAAAAAAAAAAAATATAATCAATTGTATCAAAATATTTAACCCGAGATCCCTTTTTTATATGCCCATTACATGCACCTCCCCAATGCCCACCCATTTTAGCCCCATTAACAAAATGAATAATTCAGTCAGTTTTTGTACAAACTATTTGCTGCTAGTGTTGCTGCCTTAACATAGATTATCTTTTGATTGTTGTTAGTAATCGAACTATTGGAAACGTTAATATTGCTAATGCTGCTGCAGTTGCTTATATTCTTGTTTGTGGTGGTCAGTGCCAACGGTTGTAAATGACCGCCGACGCTGCTGTTTTGCTGCTGTTTAATGTAATTTTTTTGGCAATGACACCAGCAGTGGTAGCAGCAACACCAGCACCACTAATGGCAACTGTGGTCGCTGGTGTTATAGTCACTGTGCTCGGCGCTATGGCATTCATTGCAGCTGTTTGATTACTGGCAGCTAACGAAGATGCCGGCAGTATTGTAGTGACGCCATTCTCATGTTGTATGACTTTGCTGTTGTTATATATTGCACGTAATTTATTATTATTACTACTATTACTATTATTGTTATTATTATTTGTATTATTACTATTTATATGAGATCCCATAACGTGTATTGGCGCAATGGCACAGATCTTATTCGCTTTAGTTGATTTCTGCTGTTGCTGTTGTTGTTGTCGTTGTTGTAAAATTCGTGCAGTACACTCATTGCCAGCTAAAACCATATTTTGCGTTTGGCCTGCTATCTGCAAACCGCTGGCCAATATAAGACGATGTAAACCTTGACTGCGAGTTTGAGTTGGTAGCTGCTGCTGTTGTTGCTTCTTCTCGCGCTCATCTTGCTGCAAATTGAAGAAAAACATTTAAAATTTGTATTTATTTAAATTTTGTTTTGTTTTGTTTTATTATACCTGTTACACTAGTGTAAACAGGTATATTCAGTTTGTCGGAAAGTTTGTAACGCATTATTGGGATCAGAACTTAAATTGTTTAAATACTTACCACCATTGGAGGACTTGCTGATTTGCGCTCCTGTACATGCTCATCAAAGCCGGAATCGGAAGACGATGATGATGAAGATGTTGATGAGCAACTTGACGATGAAGAAAACGCTGACGGTGATGATGCGCCCAGTGCTGTTGTTAGTGGTGCTGCAGTAGTTTCCACTGCTTTTGGCGATGTCAATTGTTGTGTCATTTCCAAAGTGGCTGCTGCTGCTGTTGCTATTGGAATATTGCTAACTGTTGGCTTAATTATTATGGCAAGATTATGCGCATTTGTCTTAGTCGTCGCAGTCTTTGTCGCCGCAGTCATCTTATCAATTACGCAAATCGGCGAATTTGTGGAATGTCTTGGTATGTAACTCGCAACAATATCAGCTGACAAATCTGTTTGTGAAGATGATAGCAAATGATTTGCGTTTGACAATGTCTTAATACCAGCAGCAGCAACACCGTTATTACCATCTTCATCAGTATTATTATCAGTTTCAGTCTTAATCATTGGGATCGGACTTGTTCGATTGATATCAATATGCGGAAAACTTTCCGATTGTCGTTTAAAGAATAAATGATGCTTTTTTAGCACTGGCGTCGTTGTCGCTGTCGTCGTCGTGTTTTTGGCTACGACAACACTTGTTGGTATCGATGCTTTCATTGCTATCGATTCCACTTGTAACATTGATGTTGGTGGTGACGACGACGCATTTTCTTGCATATCTGTTGCATCATTGTCATCAGTTTCCATTTTATGTAAATCAGTCATTAGTTCAGTATCGCAACTACTACTACTGCTACTCGTGCAGCTATTCGAAGGCTTTCGATGTTTTGCACATGGCTTATATTCATCGGTATCTATGACAAAGAAATCACTAGATGGTGCATACCGATAAACAACACCGCAACAGATTTCTATTTTAACTAAGTTTTCCTTTTCGAAAAATGGAATACTACTCTCGTCCACACGTTGTCTATGCTTAACCGGCGCTAGCATGCGTCTACGCTTGCTGCCCGTTACTTTGGCAATATGCTTCAAAGAAGTAGCCGTTGCCGTAGTTGCTGCTGCTGCTGTTGTGATAGCTGCAGCTTCAGCGGCTGCTTGTTTACGTTGTGCTGCACGTGTTTGCGTTTGAAATTGTACAACTAATGGTGGAGCAGAAGTGGCATTACATGTGCTCTCCATTGGTTCATCGTAACTATCATTAGAATCGGATTGTTGATCGGAGCAATCAGATTTTGTTAAACGTTGCATGGTACCTGTACTTTTAAGCGCATCGTTATTGGCGCTGTTGTTAACTAACTGCTGCGCCTGCGCCTGCGCCTGTTGCTGCTGCTGCTGCTTTGGCTTAACATTACGTTTCTTTTTAAAGATTTTCGAAAACTTTTCTGGAATAAATGATTTGCTACTGCTACTACTGCTGAATTCAGCATTGCCATTGGCCCATTCTTCGCGTTTCTTTTGCTTGGCTAGCGACTTTGTTCCAGGACCGGCACGTGCATCGACAACCTGTAACATTTAAAGAAACAAGTGTGTGTGTTTGTGTTTATAAGTAAAGGCGAACCATTCAAAATTAATTTTGATTTATATACTTACATGTCCCCAATGCCTTTTGTTGCCCGCCGGTAATCGTTTAAATCGTTTAACCAGCAAGACACATGCATTACAGATTTCACCATGTCGAGGATGTTTAAGATTAAAACAAAGCATCGATTCATTTTCATATTTGCTTGAATCAGTAAAACGTGAACTGCTCGATTTAGCACGACATATGCAACAACCTTCGGTGGAGCGATAGACTCGTGGTTTGTGGAAATTAAACATTTTTACTGTTTTTTTTTTTTAACGTCGCGGCGTGGTATTTTATGTTATTGGATTTTTTTATGAATTTTTTATTTTTTTTTTATATAATATATTAATGCTTGTCGCTTGTCTCTTTAATTGCGTATTTTTGTCCTTTGAATTTAATTTTTGTTTTGTTCAACTCTGCAGTTTTTTTTTTTTTATTATTTTGTGACAATGCACGGAAAACTCAATCTTTTACATCTTGTACTGTAAATAAAAAGAAGAAAAAATAAATAAGATTTATATTTATTAAAAAAGAAAAAAATGTAAGCTTCAACTGTTAACAGATAAGTTAAGCAGTTGCACGCAGCATATTAACCCAAGTCACTGTTTCTCAATTCCAATTCCACTCATTGTCAGCCAATCAATCACAAAAAAATTGTCTAAAAATTATCATCAGTAATCTCATCCTTTTAACAGCAACTAAAACGCGATCTATGCATATAAAGATTATTAAAAACATCTATTTGAAAAATAATGAATTATTTATTACTAGATCTCATGGAAGACAGCAACATGGAGAATATTTCTAATAGTTTGTGAATGAATGCCGCTTACTCCTGTTATGCGTTATGTACTTGATTCGATTATCCATATGAATTAAATTTCGTCTTGCCAACAATTTTGCCACATTTCTTGCAAGAGAAATTTATTTCCCAAATACAGTTTTTCCAATATGACTTTGCGCGTTTTTCTAACGGAATTTCATTTTCACTAACCATTGCGAAGTGTCAAAACATACGAAATCACAAGAACAAATAAACAAACGTATGCAGTGTAAAAATGAACGAATACAGCCAACAACAACAACAAAAAAGAATGAGCGTCTGAGAGTGTGAGAGCCTAGTAATTGGATTATTCAAAATGTACAAACATTTATTTTTTGAGAAAATATTTTTTTAAATGAGTAATTTATATTTTAAAATAAAAGTTTTTTTTTTTTTTTTTGTTTTTAAATTTCTTTTGTTTAATTTTAACATTTGTTAAATCTTGGCTGCACTACACTTAACAGGGCTAAGGCGACTGTAATATAAATGAGCGTGTTTTGCAACACTACCAACAATTGCACTATATTACAAACCGTGAGAGAATTGCAATGAAAATATATATGTATGCATTTTCAACAGATGCCGCTATTACAATACAAAAAAAAAATTGCAATGATTTATTTTATTTTTTGGGTCTTCAAAATCCCGTTCTTACACATTCGTTTTTGTATGTCAAAAATGAATACAAGCTTTCTCCTTAATTTTGCTATTTCCACTTTGTCGAAAAAACACACAAAAAGAAACAAAACAAAAATACATTTTCAATTAAAGTGCGTTTGAATGTATTTACATATGCGTGTATGTACGTCGAGTCGAGTGTATGTGTGCGATTTGTGTATTGCTTGCACCGGTTTTATATAAATTAAACATACACACACACACACACACACATACACAAAAATAAATATGTCCCTTCATGTAGCGCGTAAAATATGCAAAATAAATTTAAACAAAAATAAGGAGTATTTTATTCTGTTGATTTGTTCTCTTTTTTGCCTTTAAGGTGTTTTAACAATTTATATTAAATTAAACAAAATTTAAGTCGATTGAACGACGGAATGGAACGCTACGCAACAAACAAGAAAATGCGCGCTATGGTGAAAATGCACCATTCACAGCAACAACAACCAAATTTAAACTGGTTTACTGGCGGCCAAAGCCGAAAAATAAAAAAAAAAAAAAAACTATGCAACGCCTTAAACGATTGTGACGACGACCCAAAAAAAATTAAACACATACACAAAAACGTATTAAATAGTTTTTAAAACTATTCATTCAAGCATAAATTAATTGAATTTATTTTTATGCCATTTACGACAATTTTGCAATAGAAACGAATTGACGCGCTTGCTGCTTTCAAGTATTTTCAAACACAAAAAACATTTTAACACAGAGAAAATAAAAAAAAAAATATTTACATACATACCTAGCAATTCACACAAACTTTAATATATATATATATTTTTTTTTAAATTAAAATACTTCATTCAATGTAAAAGTTAATAAATGAATACAATTCTGCACACACAAATAACAACTGACCGAGATGAGAAGAGATACGCGTATAAACACCAAAGAAGAAATAATCTTGTCTGCACAGAAATGAAGCACAAAGAAAAATGAAGCCGCCGCCACTTTTTTTTTTGACACTGCTTCTTGCTGCCTACTCTGCATAAACGAACCAGCAAATGTAGTAAAAGACGACAACGACAAAAAAAAAAAAAACAATAATGAATAAGAAGAAGAAGCGACGCCAGCCGGTATGTTGTGAGGTGTTGAACTGTTAAAGAGAGAGAGAGGAAGAATAAAAATAAAAAATTAAAAAAAAAAAAAACAACACAACACAAAGTCACTGGCTGTACAGCACACACACACATTCACATGTTTGCAATTGTGCGTTGCATTGATAAGCATGCAGTGTGCGGGAAAGAGTACGAGTGATACTAAAAGAGCACAATGCGACAACAACAAAGTGCATATGAGTAGCATGTATGTGTATACGAATAAGACACAAAGAGGAACAAAAAGCAATTGAGAGTACGCGCGCAATTTTGCATTGTTTAAAATGAGCACAAGAGTTGCCAGATGTATATAAAAAAAAAATTAAGTTTATTTGATTATTAAATATGTAAAAACAAAATACACGATAAAAAGCTGGCAGAGTTTCAAGCTCTGCTTCTTGTCATTATACGCATAGACCAACACAAAAAGTTAGAAATATTTATATACTAAATTTTATTGAAATCTGGCAACGCCGCTTTCTTTCTTTCCTCTCTCTCTCTCTGAAAATTACTTTGTTTACGCGCTTTTGTTGATTTCTCATTTTCTTTTCTTCGTTGCGTTGCGTTGCTACTGTTGCGTTTTATTTTGCGACTTGTCTATTAAGCCGCATACGTACGCACATATATGCACGTACGCATTCTCACATATATAACCTACACCTATGTGTATGAACAGTTGAACATTCGTACGCATTTCAACTATGTGGCTTACGCTAACTGATAAAACAATATCTTAAGCAATGCTAACTAAGAATACGTTTATAAAATAGAAAAGAGACCAAGACAGACAGACAGAGAGCTCTAGAGCAACAATCGCGCGTCCACAATGGGAACACTGATAAGCAGCTGTTTACTTTTTTTATTTTGTTGTTGTTACTTTTGTTTTGCTAATACATACATAAGTAAAAAAAAAAAAAATAGCAATAACAGAGCTATACACTACATACCTCAGCGCGCGAAAATAATCTAGAGTTACGTATGTATGTACATAATTATTTATACATATAAATAGCATATATGCATGTATGTATAAGTGTATTTTAAGTAAAAATAAAAGTATATTTTTATTTTAATGTTTTTTTTTTTTCATCACAGTTGTATGCTGTCAATTTCTTTTCGATCACTCTCTCTCTCTCTCATTAAATTGTGTCTGTTATGCTGTCTCTTCGTTTATGCTTGACAACAACAAATACATATAATACGTGACATAAACAACGTAATGTTTGCCTTTGCATACGTTGCGCTCTGTAGACGTTTTACATGCATACATAAATATGTATACATGTATGTATGTATTTTAATTGATTTGCTAAGTTAAATGTCGCTGCAACATAAATAAGTTTGTGGCCCAAAAATAATAATATTCGTATTAAAAAAAGAAATATTTTTTCTGTCATCGAAGTACATAGATACATATTTAATTTTATGACATACAAATTCTTACACTTTTTTCAAGGTTCAACCGAAAATAAATAAAATGTACGTAAAAGACGTAGGTTTGAATATTTTTGCAATTGTATTTTTGAGTGTTGAACAAAAAAATATTATAAACAAAACACATAGATTTGACCTACTCCCACAAAAATACATGTGTGCATCTCTATGCTCGAAACAAAAAAAAAAAAAAAAATATCGCACGCATGTATGTACGCATTCTTTTTGTATCTCAAAATCGAAACAACATGACCTTGTTATTGCTTTTACACATGACATATGTATATATGTATGTATGTGTGTGTGTGTGTGTATGTCTGTAGATATTTTTGGAGAAACAGTAAATTTTACAACTTTCTTACAATCACACACACATAAATAAATATGACTAAAATATGTACACATGTGCGGTTTACTCGAAAAAAAATCGGTCAACCGGCCGCTGTAGACAACAGCAACCACAACAACAACAACAACAACGAACATAACAGAAAGTGAAAGACAATATTGCGCATTATCCAACTTAAAAAAATACCAACTAGCAAGCCGAGACGAGCCAGCAGCTCGAATTCTTATAAGAATGTCATATAAACTGGTTAGTTTGTTGCCAGCGGCAAAAACTAAATCGTGCAAACATGAAACAAAACAAAAAAAAAACACGTTGTGTTGTTGTGTCCAAATGAATATAACGGTATGCACCTGATTTTCTCACAGTTGTGCCTGCTGTTTGCCAAAGTATTACTACTTCCATCATTCTCCACTCTACCCTAGCGATATACCATATTTACCATGCATCGGAATTGTAATTGGAATTAAGAAAGAAGCGATAAATTGTACATAACTCTTTGTAACATTAAAAGGGAACAACGTTAATATGTATATAGAACCAAAGCTTAAATACATTGCACACGAGCATGTAAGCAAGCAGACATTCCTATTTTTATCGATACATACAAAATTTTTGTTATTTATATTTCCAATTGGAAATGTTCGTGTTCCGACATTCGCAAAATTATTTCGTTTTCTGTTACATATGCAGTACACGGTTGTCTAATAAAATCTTTTAATTCTCAAACAGAATCTTATCAATATTTTTTTTCTATTACTGTAAATGGGGTTACATCTCTCTCTCTCTCTCTCTTTCCAATGCCACGACAAAACCGCGAAACCTTTACCAAAAACACAATGGAAAGGGTATTCAAAACGAACAAGTTTTTTTTTTGTGCTTTTACCAAAAACGTTAAAAAAAAAAAAGATATACAGTTGTGTTCACGAAAACAGTACTTATGTTCAAACAAAAATTGCAAAAAAAAAAACAAGATAAAACGTTGGCTTCAGATTGGAGTAAATAAATTTATAAATAAGAACAATTTTCATACATAACTCTTAAATGGGCGGTAGTTTTGTATGGGAGCTATGCCTAAAAATGGTCGTGGCACCTTGCTTTTGATATAGGGCGCCATTAGAAGTGTTTTACCCAATTTGTAGTAAATATAGTATATTCATAAATAATTACTATTTTCATAAAAAAAAATCGAAAAAAAGTGGTAAGTTTGTATGGGGGCGTGGCACCTTGCATTAAAAAATACTAAGTTTAAAATTTTAGGTGAATATCTTTAAAACTTTCCGAGAAAAACGCATTGCAAGTTGCAACAGATAGCCAGACAGACGGATAAGGTAACATCGATTCGTCTCGTAGAGCTGATCAATAATAAATATACTTTATGGGGTCTGCGTACCTCTTTTAATGCATTACAAAATTTTTTTTTTTTTAGTTAGTTTTTCAGTATATGTATAAACAGGGGCTCTCTGCTGGTTGCAACAAGCTGCGAGTCACTGTATATATGTACATACGTACATACATATACAATATATGTATGCACGTAAGTATGTATGTAAATACATGTTTCTATACGTAACTTCTATGGCACAAAAAAAGAAAGTAAAATTGCCTTAATTTTGGACATTTTTGTGTTAACTGTTTTTTTTTTTTTTTTTGCTTTTTGTAAATCAACTACGAAAAAACGTAGTGTAACATAACAGAAAATTTATTGAATGAATTCACACATCAAAAATAGAGTAATAGTTTTATAAAAAAAAAAAATAAAAAAACTGAAACTTTAAATTTATTTTTAAGTTTATTGTTTTTGTTTTTGACACAGCACACCTGTGGCAACGGGAATAATGACAACTTAACTAACAATAAACAAAATACAAGGCTGCGCAAAAGAGATAACAGATATACACCACACGTATAAATGTACAACGTAAACGTATAAGCGCACGCGCGCAACAGATCTTTGCGTAATAGATTACATAGCACATGCGTAACTTGCATTATGCGAGTAAGCGAGAAAAAGTTAGTTTGTAGTCAAAAACGTATGCGAATACGAATGAAAGTCTGTAGCTACTACTTTTTGTATGTTAATGAGAGTTATAAGAGAGCGAGAAAGAGAGTGAATGAAAAATATTTAGCGTTTGTTCTTGTTACATATGAAAGCGCGCGTAAACAAAAGTTTTTTGTTTTTTCCTTTGTACGATTTTCTTCTATATATAAAACAACAAAAACAACAACGGCGAAAAGCATTTTCATTATTTCGTTTCCGCTTATTTGCTACTTATTTAAATCGTAAAATATTTAAAAGTTCAATTAAAAAAAATGCACAATGCAAAACTGTTGTCATTCTTAATTAATTTTGTATTTGTTCGTTTTTTTGTGCATTTGAACTACAATAATTAATGAAATTTTTTTCTTTATTATTTTTTGTAGATTTTGACATTGAAAGAGTTCAAAAGTATTTTGAACAGAAATCTTGTTTGTTGCGACGCTCTCTTTTTTTTTTTTTTTTGCCCACTATCGATGAAGGTCGTCTTCTTTTTTGTTTGTTTGTTGTTGTCAAAAAATAATTTAAAAATTTTGGTAAAATATATTTCAAAAATATAGATGTATGTGTGTGTGTATATATATGTACATACATATATATACAGACACATTCACACTAATGTTAAAATAAGCCAACATACATTCACACACACACACATATGTACATGTATTTAATTTCAGTTTCATTGCTACACATTTTGAAGCAGATAAGGTGGGCAAAAAAAAACAAAAAAGTATAAGAGAGAGCGTTTATTTTTAGAATTTCAACGCACTTTGCGGAACTTGCATTTTGTTTAAATACACTCACCTGTTTTTGAATTTGAATAAACAATTGTTGATTTAAAATAAAAAAATAAATAAATAATCGAAAAAATAAACGATTTATTTTTTTTTGGTTTTAAATAAAAATAAATAGTCACTGTTTATATTATTATTTATATACATATACACTTTATAATTTAGTAAAAAAAAAAAACACACACACAAACTCTCATTAAAATAATCTAAAATAATGCTTTCTTAAAAGATTTGCGAAAACGCTTTGAACCGCCGTGCCTCGTCGGCTGCTGAACATTTGAAATAACAAAGTAAATAAAAAAAACAGAATGTATACAGTTTATAACGATAACTATATCGCTCCGTGTTTGGTGCTATCGAACGCGATAAACAGTCATCGGTCCACTTTTCGTGCACTATCGGTCCGTGAGGTCATTTTTGTTTTTTAATCATCGGTTCCGGCTTTTATTGTCGGTTCGCAATATCGGTCTGTTTTTAGAGTGTTATCGGTGATATTGGTCTGCTTTTTCGCGCTATCGGTCCGTGATCACATTTTCTGGTATTGATCACATTTTTTGGTATTTTTCCGACATCTGGTATTTTTGATCACACTTTCTGGTATTTTTGATCACAGTCAGAGCCACGAGCACATGACATGCACTATACGACATGAGTCGCCCTGTAACAATCTTTATGTACAGGGCGATTGTATTTGGGAGTAGTGGGTGTTTCATTTATGGATTTTTAAGTAGAGGGTGATACATTTTTTTTTGTGAGTTTCTTTATATATCGTATATAAATATATAATAGGAAGTATGTAGTTTTAGTAAAATGGGCGGTGGGCAGAGTCGCCCTGCTACAATCTTTATGTACAGGGCGATTCGATGTTTGGTTTCGGTCGATAGCGCAGTTCGTAAATTTAAGTTTGCGCAAACATGCGACCGTCTGTGCAGACCGTCGTCTAACAGTGAGTTTGAAGAGATGGAGATGGTCCAAGTAAAGCAAAACACAAGAACAAATACAGTTCTTAATTTAAAATTTAGTGTAAAGCCACATAGGTGCGAGCAAGAAAAAGGCGATGTGCGAACGAGAGAAAACAATAACAACATAACGGGACGGTTTGCCGATCCCATACCGTTCCATTATATTGTTTGTATCTGGCTGGCTCGAAAGTGGAACAGAGTTAGATATAATTATCTAGCGTCACGTTTACACTTACTTGCGTATTTAGCACGTACAGTTTGAAATGAAATATATCTATTCATTCGCGCTCATCATCATTAAAATAGAAAATCTTCTGTAGTGTACAGCCATATAGGTGCGAGCAAGAAAGCAGGCAATGTGCGAGCGAGAAAAAACAATAACATCGGTCCACGACGGTCCACGGACCGTGTGGGCCGTGTATCTGCTCGTAAGTGGAACAGAGTTAGATAGATCTTGCATCGCGTTACAGATAGTTCGTAACAAAAAAGAAATATTTACCTGCTTTCAGTCGTGATAAGCCGGCAGCGTAAAAAGGCAGTGATATGTTTAATTAAATAATCAGTTAACAATATACAGAAAAAACAAACTAAATTTTGGTACGAGCACATGACATTTGTGGCAGAGGCAGCGAAAAAAAAAACAAAAAAAACAACAACAACAAAACCAAACACATTATTAATTTTGTAGTAGAAACATTTCACATTCTAAATTTAACTACGCACCACGCCACGGCACGCACTGCCAATGTACTAATTATCTATTCCGTGACATAAACCATCAATAGAAAAAAAAAAAAAAAAAAATTCCAAGTCATCGCGACTATTCAAATTTTCGAATTTCATCACTTCTGCGGCTGGCTGCGTTCTGTCTGGCTACGTAATCGTTGTAAAACAAAAACAAAAAGGCAAACTCCGTAAACAATATTTAAAAAAAAAAAAAAAAAAATGGCCAACGCCGCTGATGAAAATTCAACGCCCACATTGAAAAGCTGCATTCCATTGAATCTAGACAGCGATGAGCTGCTTGAGATAACTGCCAAGGCAAAGGATTATGCTATTATGCATGGCGCCGCTATGCGTTCGAAGACAAACTTTAGTCCTGATACGCTAAACGTGAGTGATGATATTATAAAAATGTGCAATTTAATCTTTATTCATATTTGTTCTTCTTCTTTTTTTCTCCATTTTTTTTTTATTTTGTATTTAGTTTGCTCCTTTTGTGCTCATTCCATCTTCATTTCCGCGTAAGGAATTCGAAAAGGCTGTTGCATTGCAGCCTATCATAAATCGTTTAATGCACAATGTGGCCCACGATGAAGAATTCATAACGACAACGCTTGCGGAGACAATTAAAGTTGATGAATTTACGGCGAACCTATTTAATATTTACAAAAAAGTGCTTGCTAATGGTTTTACACAGGTAAGAAACATTTGAGATTTAATAATGCAGTCATTACATTGCACCTTACCATATGTTTCAGTTGAGAGTTCTTGAACAGGTCCATTTGCTTAATTCTTTAAATATTAAAATACAGATGTCCTGCGCCGAATATATGCATAATAAATAAAAACATTCGATTGGCAGCTAATAGTTTTCTACTAAATTTACGATCGCGCATATTTCCACACAGCATTTTTAATTTATAGCAGTAATAATAATAATAATAATACAAAAAGATACATCCAAGTATGTACATATACCAAAATATGTATATATACGCTTGTACAATATCTTATCGCTTTGTTATAAATTGCTTGTTAAGCACCTGAGTGTTAGATTTACATGCAGCTCAGTCACTTCTATCTCTTAATTCAGTTTGAATTTTTTAGCGTGTTTCTTACTTTAAGATGGGCGCAGGACGCATTTTTTTTTAAACATTACCTTATCAATGATTTATGGCACCCTTTTATTTATTTGTGAATTTATGCATAAAGTCATAACAAATGTAGCAAATCAATGTCGTCTGCATTTATATTATTAAATCAAGCATTACAATAATATTTACAGTCACTAAGATAATTATTACTATATATCATCCAGTGGTGTACTTCCTTGGAAGACCTAATTTAAATTTGAAACGCGGTAGTCTGATTTCGCGATAATGATTTCTCCCATTGAAAATCATTTTCTTTTAAGACAACAGTCAAAAAGTGTACCAGAAAATGTTTTTGCCGCCACGTTTTATCAAACATAAAGATAAGCGTTTTCTACTATAATATTTTGCAGTTTCAGATTACATTTGTGACAAAAGTAATTTGATGATAAGACAGCCATTATACTCATTTCAATATAAACGAATCACACTTGGGGTATAGAGAACACTAAGACGATAAAGATATATAAAATTGCGGATTATATTTTGCATTTTGATAAAAAAAAAAAGTATATACATGCATTAAGTTATGTAGTTTTTTAACAATGAATCAGTAGATTTGCTCATTCTAGAATAACAATTAATTTCCGTAATATACATTTATGTCCCCTAAGCCTTTGTAGCACTTCAAAGTAAATTGTCCAAAAATGATCAAAAACTCGATTTTCTTGAAAAATACCAGAAACACGACGATATGCAGGAGAAATGATATGAATTGGTAGTTTAATTTCCATCTCATTGAAGGATTTTTGAAAGTCATTATTATTTGGAAATGGTAACAGACCTGTAAGAGTCTCCGGTTTAGCCATAGTGAATATATTCATTGCTGCGCAGTTATAATTATTTTAGTGACTTGAAACATTTTTCAGTTTAATTTTTTTTTTTTTAAAGTCTGTCTGTCTGTCTGACTGTTTGTTTGTTTTTTGTTTTTCTTTGCTATAAACTCGAAATGTATGATATTTCATTAAAGCGAAATTATTTTGCGGCGACGACACTTTTTTGCACACTTCACATTTCATTATATTACGAAATCTATTTTTATATGAACGATAAATCCAAGTGTTTTAGAAACAAGAAAAAATTCTCGTTTAAGCCAAACCGAAACAACTGTTTATCAAAAAAAAAAAAAAATAATAATAAAAATAATAATAACTATCTTTTAATCGGCTGTAATATTTATCAATTAATTTTAACAATTTTCTTTTATCATTTTTTTATCATAAAAATTTTTGTGCACCTTTTACTCATGCAACACATTGCAACTTGATAACGGCAAATAAATGTGAAACTGAAAAAATTAAAATCACTAAAATAAAAAACGAAATACAAAACTTAAATTTTATAAAAAAAAAAAAAAAAATTAAATTAAATTAAAAAAAAATAAACATAATAAACATAAATATAAAAGCGTTTATCGTTGGGTATGTTGCGCAGTGATCTAATGCTTGAGTCCAGTTGTAGAGAACAAACTGATTCTTGGTCGGATGAATATGGCAAAAAACGTCAATTTGGCGGTGAATTTCATGTGGAAGATGATATCAAGAAAAGGAAACAAGAAATGCAAAAATCATCACCAAAAAAAAATAATAATGGTGAGGTGAAGAATTTGGATAAAAGTTTAGAAATTGAAATTATTGTTGTTGGCAACAATTATAATAATAAAAAATGTAACAATAATTTTATAATAGTAAAAATCAAATTCCAAATATTGTCGTTAAAATAGAATCATCAACAGAAACTACTGCAACAACAACAACAACCACCAAAGACGACGATTCAACCTTACAAACAATACCAAAGGACCAAAATAATAAAAAACTAAAACCCTGTGCCTACTGTTGCTGGAAACAAGTTGAGATAAATACTATAGCATCTGGCTTTGGCCATTTAGGACCAGCAAGTAAAACTATACAAAGGTGCTGTGTCTAGTACGATTTGGACTTTTTTTTTGTCTTTTTATTTATTAAAATGATGTTTTTTTTTCTATTTTAATTTAACTTATTACTGCAATTTATTTTTTGTTTAATTTCCCTAGAAGTGCATCTAAATTTCAACAGATTATTTTAGATAAAAATGCATTTTAGCACGCATACTAAATTTTAATGCTGAATTTAAATGAAAGCTTTAACAAAAAAAAAAAAAAAAAAATCAATTTAAAAAACAAGTCTACGCAACTTATAAATAATTGGCTTTTTAGATATAATTGTGTGTGTGTGTTTGTTTGCATTATAAATTCTTTTGTTATGTTTTTTTTCTTCTTTATTATTATTATTTTGAATTTATTTTATATGTATATATTTTATTTATTTTGAATGTATTTGTTTATATTAATTGTACAATACAATATGTAAAGTGTTCTTGCCTCTGACCGCTAATATATCTGCTTGAAATTATATATACATATATGTATATGCATACAATATATAGTATATTTATATAATACAATAATAAACTTTTATCTGTTACTGTCGAAACAAATAATGATAAGAATAAGAATATTTATGTAGTTGTTTTGTAATCAAATTGAAGTTAATTGTAATATATTTTGACGACTCATTGTTTGGCCACATTTCCACTACTGTTGCGTTCGCGTCATTGCTAATGAACCACTAACGATTGCTTAAACAATCGAACCGATTGAAGGTACAGTTTCAATAGCAGCAAACATACTAAACGTTAGTAACATGTGCGCGCTAGCGTAAACCTGTTGCTATCAAAAGCAATGCCTACTATAGACGCAAACTTTTCATACACAAATTCTTGCGAATTAATAAATATAAGTAATATTGTGCATGATTGTAGTAGTCCTTGCTTTCGATAGCAACTGGTTAACGCAAACGTGAACGCAAAAGCCAGTGGAAATAGACTACAAATATAGATTATAATATCAAAACTTCTACACGAATGATTCTTCTTTTTGGATGCTTTTAAGTCTTAAATTATAACAAAGAATAAATTCATTTAGTTAAATTATTTTGGAGTCAAATGTACAAAATCAGAACATTTTTATAATTGATCATATTTGATTTCTCTCAGTAACAGAAAATTCGTATTGTGCTCATTTGTATTATAAGCCTTATATACAATAAAAAAAAAACGCTTTATGTAAAATGTAATTTAGATACAAAAAATATATACATAAGTATCTGGCATATAAATAAGCTATATATAAATACAACTATATATATATATATATTATATATATTTCTATGTGCATGAAAGTATTAAATTTAACAAACCATTTACAGTTTTCAAGGTGGCTTAAACTTTTTATTTTTTAATGAAAAAAAGCTTGCTTAATTTATGGTAAAAACAAATATATATATGTATATATATAAATAAATACATACATATATTATTGTGTATATATATTTACATATATATGATTAATCAAATAAATAGTTCGTACTCTCTGCAGTTGTTCCTCAAGCAAACAGTTTGGCCGCGGGTATCTTTTTCAGCTATACAAACCACATCGACAGATTCATAAAAAAAATTCTGATTTCTAGTTTTTTTTTTTTTTTTTTTTATATTAACATATCAAAACAAAAAGTATAAAATACGAGTTTTTTTAATTGAGTCAATTTTTGATATACATATGAATTTTTTATATTCAGAAAAACTGTCGTTTGCACATTTAAAGGCTTGTTTTGAGCGGTACTAGCTGACTGACAAGTGTGCGGCGTGTGCATCTTTTTTTTTTTTTTAAATCGAGTTAATGCACACATCTCTATTTCACTCAGTATTTCGTTGTTTATCTCTCTCTCTCACTCCCCTTACTCTCTTTTTTTTTTCTCATGCATTCGTATCATATGCATCGCTCTTGCTCACACTTATAGTTTCATATAAGAAATTGATAATTAAATAATTATAATAATAAAAATAATAGTAGTTAAAAAAAAAAAATTAAATTAATTGAGAAAATAAAATATATATTTTTTTCTATCATACTTACATGCCTTAGTACATACCTACATATATTTTTATATATATAAAAATCAATATTTTTTTTTTTTTTGTACATCTGTCTGATGAAATTAATTTGCAGGCTTTAAGCGTTGGTCTATTACGTTCCGACTATTTGGCTCATGTTTACGAGGGCAGTTCGATAAAACAAGTTGAAATCAACACGATTGCCTCCAGTTTTGGTGGCATTGGTACACATATGGTGCCTCTGCAGAGGTATTGAACTTCAATATCTTTCGAAAATAAACAAAACAAAAAAAAAAATTATAATAAAATAAATTAAACAAAATTCGTACAACAACAACAACAACAAACTCAATCTAAAAAATTACAAGCACATTACATACACTACACAACATTGCACGCATACACATACACATTTATGTTTTTTTTTTTTTTACGTAGAACTTCAAAAGAATGTTTTTGCATGCATTTTATAATATATTTTATTTTTGAATACATTTTTTATTTTATTTATTGTAATTAGTCATTAAGCCAAAATGCAAATTGTCTGTCCACTTCACTACTTACTAAAACTGCACGCGGAGATTGGTTGTTTGAATTGTTTGTTTGTTGGTTTTGATTTGGTTTGTATTTATCTATTTATTTACCATAAATCTAAATGCTTATTTGTTTCGTGTTTTTTTTTTAATTTTGTTTACATTTTTCTTTATTTGAAGAAGCATTTTTTTATTTTAAATATTTCTTTTAAATTTCTTTTGAAACAGTTACGTGCTACGTGAACTAGGACATGCAGAAAAACTTAAAAATGTAATTATTAAATTAATATTCAAATATTATTTTTCCTTCTATCATATACTGAAATCTATTAATTTTTTTTGTTTGTTTTTTTTTTTCATAGATGCCACAAAATGAAGCTTTACAGGGTCTTTGCAATGGTATGATAAAGGCTTGGGAACTCTATGGCAAATCAGATGCAGTTATACTTTTTATTATCGAAGACGTTTCATACAATATTTGTGATCAGGTAAGTTTATGTTATATCATACATACATATAAATACATATCAATTATAAACCGTCTTGAAGTTTGTTCATTAAATTTTAAATTGAAACTCGTTACGCTAACAATTATTAGTTTTAATATACGAAAAAATGGATAATAGAAAGGTCTAAGACAATATCACGATATAGTTATTCAGCAAAAGGCTCTCGAAAAAAGCGAATAGATTATTTTTGCCATTTAGAAAAAAAAGTACCACTATAATTTTTTGTTTGTAATAAATTAATTCATAATAAATTAAAACAATCAAGTTATGTGCTTTTACGTTTATTTATATTATTTATATGACCATTTTTGTATTGTAATAATATTGTATAATTGTCTTTTTTTTTTATTAATTTTTTTGTTTGTTTTTCATTCATATTCCTCTTCCTCGCTAGACGAAGCTAGTTATCTTTGGGATTATACAAGATTTTTGCAGTTGGCAACTGGTCATAAGGAAAATTTATCATTGTACGCTTTTCTTGAAATTCTTCCAAAGTGCAGCAGAACATAAGACCCAAAGCCTGATATTCGAAACTCTTTTGTACATTTTTAAGCCAATCAATATTGTTGCAAATATTCGTACAGAAAACAATTTCATTAAACGAAAAATACTAAAGAAAAAGCAAAATAAAAAAAAAAAAAAATTAAGATTTAAAAATTTTGAAGATATTTGTTACATAACTTACATCCACAAAAGGTGAATTGTAGGCAACGACTACAAACTTTTCATCGCTATTCGTGCTCTCGATATACATCCAAATGTATTTTGGGACAGTACGTTGCAGTTGGACAAAGTTTTTAGAACCACTTTCATTTTTATCGCAAACCTTTTTTGTAAATACGGGAACACTCACGTAATCCGAATGACCTTGTACAATTCTATAAACTTTTTGGACTTTATTGTATGCTCCTCCAATGCCCACATAAATCGACGCCAATTGCCATAGAGCAAACTAGGCCACCAATTAATCTTCAGCATCCATTCGAAAGTTTCGAACTTATCAACCAATGGCGCCTCAATGAAGTTGTCATAGTTTAGCCAAAAGTTATGCATGTCAATTTCCTGTTTTGAGGCTTCAGCTTGAACTGGGCTCATGTAACTTTCGATGAAAGTATATTTAATTAAAATTGAAGCCAATTAAGAATTATATTTTATACCTTTTATAACGCTGCAAGAGTTTTAAAAAAGTTTCAGAAAGAACTCTCAAATTTACTGTCATGTTGGCGAAATTTGCATCGTTTCCAATGTTGGGAGTCTTTTTAAAACAAATTTTAATAAAGCATTAATAATATATGTGAATAAATATGTGGATACTATTTTCATTATTTCGACAATTCTTATAGAAAAAAATATGATCTATAAGAATGGCCAACAATTAAAAGTGCTAAACACCTTTTTTTTTTTGAAACGTAAGTTTGCTTATGCATATAGGACATATAATAATATAATATAAGTATTAACTTACATTGAATACAAGATTTCTTTCTTTTCATGTTCTCCTTTGAGATAGAAGATTGACTTAATGCGAGGTTCACTTCGCCAATCATAGCAAAAGGCAGCTAGTTCTTTTTGCTGATTTTGAAAGCTCTTCGTACCTATAAAGTACAATTTTGATGCAGAATTATCGCATAGTTTTGTATCAATGGAGGCAGCAACTGATGTTTCGTAGACGTTCCACGTAATTTCAGCACAACTAAGCTGATTTGTTTCAAGTATAAAATTTTCCCCTATGTAAGTGGTGGAAAGTCTACCGTTTTCACAAGTAAAAGTTAAGATAACTGCGTCATCTATGGTGTTATGATTATGATAATAATTTTCATATCTAGTTATTGTACTGAAAATAAAATAAATAATATTTATTGTAGTAAAGTATCACAAAAATAATCATGAAGTGCAACTTAACTCGAAATATGTTTCGCAACTGCCCGTAATCGTATCATCATTGCCAAGTTTTAAAGAAGTTTGATTTTTTGATATTCGAATGAATTCACTATTGACAAAAATTAAATAGTTGGGCCGTCTGTGATATTCCAGTGGCAAAATAAGCTCACAGTCCTCGTCAGCATTGACATTCTTCAGCTTCAAAAGTAAATAATGCCAACGTAAATAAAAATTTTAAATATATTTTCGATTGGCTTCATTTTCGAAGGCTCGAACTGTTCTCTAGAAACGCAGAAACTATTCTAAGCGTTTGTAAAATTGATCTTCAATTTATATGATTGTTTCAAATCACTCAGAAACTGTACAAGTAACTATTTTGAATAAGAAAAATGCTGAATTGCGTCGGAAATTTAGCTAAGCTAAGCAAAAATTCATTTCTTGATAAGGGATAAGATTCGACTTTAGAATAGAAATTTTGCTTATGTATTGTATTTAGTTGATAACGTTTTTTAATGATTTCGATTTTTGTTTTTCCCCGGATATATTTTTTCTTTTCAATGTAGCGTTTCCATGAGTTCTATATACGTGAAAATTGTCCACATATCAAAGTGCTTCGACGCAATTTAACTGAAGTGCATCAAGAAGGCAAACTTGGTCTTAATAAGGAACTCTTACTGTAAGTTATCGACAGCAGCGCATACATATGTGTTGTATGTATTTTTCAATTTATTTATATTTTATTATTATTATTATTCTTTTCGTTACAACAAAATAAAATACAAATTTGTACAGTGGCAAAAATTCTACTGAAGTGGCAGTGATTTACTTCCGTGCCGGGTATGAACCTGGTCATTATCATTCGCAAAATGAATGGGATGCACGTTATCTGATGGAAACTTCGTTGGCTATTAAATGCCCTTCAATTCAATATCATCTCGCTGGAACGAAAAAAGTGCAACAGGCGCTGGCACAGCCCTCTGTGCTAGAACGTTTCATTAACGATCCGGAGGAAATAAAAGCAATTGGCAAAATATTTACAGGACTGTATTCGTTGGAAGACAACGAAATCGGCAATGCAACATACGAAATGGCACTCAAGACACCAGAGAAATTTGTATTGAAGCCACAACGCGAGGGCGGCGGCAACAATGTTTACGGCCTTGACATTCCCGATGCATTACGGGTAAGTAAATTCAATATAAATGATTAAACATTCTTTTCATTCATATATGTTTTATATTAATTTTTAGCGTATGTCACGCGTTGAAAGATCTGCTTGGATTCTAATGGATCTTATACATCCACCGTTAACCAAGGGCTATATGGTACGTCCAGATGGCGAAATGCCGCCTCCATTGGTCGATATGGTTTCTGAGCTTGGAATTTTCGGTGTTATAATCGGCGATGTAGATAATATCGTACATAATTATCAGGCGGGTCACATGTTGCGTACAAAGTTATCGACAGCCAATGAAGGCGGCGTTGCTGCGGGTCTTGGTGCGCTTGACAGTCCTTATCTGGTGGACAATGATGATGATGATGTTGAGTAAAAGTGAAGAAAATTTAAATGATTGTGATTCGTATGCTGCAAGTAAAACTTAAGAAATTTGTTGCAAGCTAAGGTGATGTGATCTTGCCGCTTTGATCGCACTGTGCCGCGTACTTTTTTTTTATTTTTATTTGTTTGAAATGATTTTTTATACAAAGAAAAAAAATAATATAATAAAAAAAAAAAAAGTAAGGTAATATACATAAAGAGCAAAAAAAAAAAAACAATCAAATAGTTTTATTGGATTAAAACAAAAAAAAACTGTACAGCAGCGTAATCGTACAAAATAGAAATCTAAACATTTGAATCAACGCTTTCTGCGACGATTTTATTGCATTTTGCGAAAGCTGTTTGCCATCATTGACGACGGCTCACGGTAAAAGCGTACCATTGTGCGATATGATTGGTTAGCACGATTATGCCAGAGTATATGCGGTACTATATTATGTTCGGACAGGTTTAGCAATTCGTGCATATTCTCACTGCTGCAGTCGGCGTGTGCAAGCGAATTCTGTAATTTGATTATATGCGTTGCTGCTCGATAAATAAATTATTGACACATTTACTCACGGGCGCACAAAGTGTAGCTATATTCTGTCTTGGCCAATCTGTACGTGATACAAAGCGCCACAATGGCTCCAGCTGCCCATTTTCTACATCACGACTCAAATAAAAATGACGCCAAATAGGAAATTGTGTATTAAAGATCAACGAGATTATCGCATTTGTGCCGAATGCTACAATATCGCATACCGATTCCGGTTCATAGCGTAGATTAATAATAAGTATGCAATCATTGTCGTCCGGCATAAACTTTGGCAATGAAGACGATGGCAGCGGCTCGGCCACAACATGCGACGTTAAAACAGCATTTGGCTGTGATGCAATTGTCAATGACCAAATGGCTGTCAGGTTGACGGGTAACTCTAAAGCTGCTGCAGTACGTATAGCCGATACCATGACATTGGCAACAGCACGACGTGCGCAGTCATTTGATTCATGTTGACAATGGACACCAGTGCTAGAATGCATATGGTGCATACATATACGGTACGTAAAATTATCTTAAATACAAAAATTCTTTTACCTTTTCACATTACAACTACTATCCAGCAATATGATTGGCCTATCCTCGACAGCTGCACGACTTTGATAGCTGAGATCCAAGAATATATGCTTTTGCAACTCGGTGTTCTGCTGCACGATTTGTTGCATATTTGTTTGTTGCTGCTCGATCCATTTTAGTATAGTGCGATTGGAATAGTATTGTTGGTTGCATTTATGCTTTTCTATACTTTCTATAGCATCGTCACCAATGTGGTGGTTAATTGTGGATTGTGCAGCTGTCATGTATGCAGCACAGGCATTTAAGCAATTCGCTTTTGCCAATTTTTGATAGAAAAGCGTTGCCAATGTGCCATGATGATTGATTGTTGTTGTCGTTGACATTGTCGGTGGTATCAGTGGCTTACCTTGTATTGCGTACTTTTCGCCTTCATGCAAAAAATGCTCATAATGTAGCCATGATTCATCCGCTAGCTCCTTGGCCTGCTGTTGCAGACGCAATATATTTTGTCCAATATTAGCAGCGAGACGCACCTGTTGCACCATGTCATCGATGGCAGCAGCATTTCTATATATGCCGCAACGTGCATGTAAACTGAACGTCGATGAATTCATTTTGATAAAAGAGCTATCGCGCAAGAAATGCGCTGCAAGATAGTTGTTCTTAGTCGTAAAAGTGCTGCAATCGCAAAGACGAGACTAGAGCTTATATAATGCATACACTTTCCATGGCACTCACTTACTGTTTATCGCCGCCCAAAGTTGCCAACAGACTTTTCTACCGGAGGAACAGAGAGAGAAGAGAGAGAACATCAGTGATCTTAAGATTAGTTTTGAACTTAGTACAACCGTAGCACACTTACCATGGACAAATTTCGCAATAATGCCCAGTCACAGTTACGGTTTAATGAAATATTACTTTTGATTGGACTTTTGCTTTCAGCTGATAAAAATTCGTCAGACTTTGCGGATTCATTCTCTTTCGTGGATATATTGTACTGTAAAATTTCGTTGGTATGAACCATTAGAATGCTTTTCTTTTTCGCTTTATGTAAACTATTAATTTCAGTGGTGTAAAAATAATTAATGAATCTTAAATTGAGTTAAGCATGTGAAACCTAAAAATTTCTATTTAGCAGGACAGATAGATTTAAAATCAGAAATTTTTTTGGTTAACAAATATTACTAGATAAAAAAAGATAATAATAACAATAAAAATATAATTTATATGTAAATAGGCAAATCGAAAAAAAAAAAAAAAAGATAAAAGGTTTTCAAAGTTATGTGCGATGAACTTTTCAACAAAGGTTCTCCAACATTTCCTTGACCGGTCTTGCAGTGTGTGTGATGGTGCATATTCATGCTAACGGCTAACTTTGATTAGTTCTTGTGGGTACCGCTGAATACTAATCGTTTTATTTGGCGAGGTTTTCGTTAAATACATTTAATTTTAAAATTTTCTTTTAAGCAAATTAATGTTCACAAATTTAATTTAAATTCGATTTGTAATTGCATTAAAATATTATATAACAATTTATTTTTCAAAATATCAACGATTTTAACTATCAATTGGCTTATTGTGCCATAATTTTCAGTTGAAGCGGTAACTTTTTGCTATATTTAAAAAAAAATTCAGTGCTTAAAATTAAGGATTTATCCATTTTCGATAAGTGTTATCCATCATATTATCGACGAGTTTATCAATGGGATGTATAATAATTGGTATCGATGCCAGTCCCAATGCGGTTGGTAAAGTGCGCACTGCAAACTTATTCATTTTCGCTTTATTTACAGCAATGTTTGCAAGTTTAGTGATTCTATTGTTGGAAAAAAATATATATTTTATAGATTAGCAATGTTTGAAGAAATATTACAGTTTTCAACTTCTTAATATGTTACAATCTTTACGACAAACTAACAAAACCCGTTCACACTACAAGTATAACAATTTTTGGCTAGATTTCAGATTAGAGTTGGGCATTAGGACGTGAATTCCATGGGTCTCGCTTACTTTTAAATATAAAAAAAATCAAATATTTGTTTAATTTATTAATGAAAAAGCCTCAAACTGTAGAGTTTTAAAATATAAACATTTTGAGTTTCGTAGTTAAAACTAAACGAGACTCAGCGGACCCACGGGATACCCGACCCGACGTCCATCTCTCTTTTTTTTTTTTTTTTGTTTTTTCAAGAAAATTAATTAAATTTTTGTATTCATAGCTTTAAATTTATGAATGGCTACATTGATTCTACCGAAGCCGACAAAGCAGAAGCAAAACGTTTCATATCTATCATGAAAATCAAGGCAAACGAAACGTTTTTTATGCGAGACAAAATTAGGCGTGGTAAAATAATTATTTTTACTTTAAATAAATACCAAATTGTTTCAAAATTTTCTGTACTCCTACGTTTATACAAAATTAGAGAAGATCGTTATCAAATATTGAGTTGCATGCGAGCGTGTAAATTAAACTTTTGAATATTTTTCGAAAACGCACGTAGTAACGTACCGATTAATTGTGAAACCCGGAATTATAACCGAAGCCAGCATTTGCCAAATGAGCACATCACCTGCGACAGCTGTAGTTTTTGGTATATTATTTCTAATTCGATGTTCTCTGCGTGCCTTGTCGAAGACATCCATACAAACATAGGCAATGGCAAAGCCATAGGATGCAGCAACAAATGAGCCCGGAATTAGCGGACGAAATGCTTCGCCCACCTCATTGCTATAGCCTACGGAAATACATATATGTAAGTATGTATGTAAATAATTAAAAATATATATCATTTATCATTTACCAACAAAACGCACATATGTGTCCCGATAAATGTCCACTTTATCTTTATCGGCGCCTTCTGTTTCGGGTAACATTTTAATTCCAGATTGCGTGGCTTAAATGAAATAAAATAAAATTAGCAAAGTGCTTATGTAATATGATAAAAATATTTCAATTACTGCGACAACAACAAATAATTTCAATGTATTTTTTTTTTTTGGTTTACAACAATTAAATAAATTACTTAAATGCAATTAATTTTTGTCATCGAAATGACGAAATTTTGATAGCATGAATCTTTATCATATTTCTAACCAATAGAATTATAAATTGTTCACTTCAATAAAAAGATTAATTAGTATTTATTTCTTTTTAAGTAAATTAATTAAATATTGCAGCAGCACTAGACTTGGGTTTTTTTTTGTAAACAACGAAATTGGCAGGTGGCAGCGGCGCAAGCAACAATAAGAGTATCATTCTAGAAAGTTCAAATCGCAACTAGCAACCTGAAAAACGAATTAAAACCGTTTGAACGCGATAAAGTTTGCCTACACATATCAGGGTGCAATTTATTAATTTTTTAATAATCAGTTTCCCAAAAAAATTACGGTTCACCATGTGGTTCTTTTCATATTTATGAATTTAAATCATTAAGCTTGCGATGAATTTAAAAAAAAAATGTTATGTAAAAAAAAAAAAAAAACAATTGTCAGCTCGATTTTCGGAATCGTTTCAAATACTTGAGAGTGGCAACACTAACATAAATAAGTAAACAGGGCTGCATACGTCTACGCTGCTGTTTTTTTTATTGTTGTATTCCTCGTAATAAATAATAAAACACTGCTGTGACATTTCAGTGCAGTCAACGCAAGTTGTAGTTGAATAATAAAATAATAAATAGAATTAATTCAACCAATAAAAATAATAGTCGAAAAATAACGAAAATAAAAGTAAGCTGAACAAAATAAAATTGAAAGTGTAAATTTTTTTTATTGAAGCAGCGGTGTAGATTTAGCAAGTTGCGCCGTACCGCCTTCTTTTGTGCGTATTTGTTGCTGTTGGTGTTGTTGTTGTTCTCATTTTTTGTGTTTGAGGCGATTTTGTATTAGTCATTTTTTAACTTGTTTTTTTTTTTGTGATTTTGAATTTAAAGGCTTCAATTTGTTAAAATTGGTAAATTTTTATTGAATATGATTGTGACAAAGTTGAATTAGTATATTTTGTAGTGTTTTTGCAAAATGTGCAATGCATAAAAGTGCACTCGATCGATAAAGAGCGCAGTTAAAGCTGTCTTGCTGCTGCATTGCTGTGACGTCATAGAAGTTTTAGATTGTTTGTGGCTTATCTGAACTTTAAATATTTATTTCTTACAGAGTTTAAACGAAATCAAATCACTGACTGACGCATAGTTTGATTTAGCGCCAATAGAAAAAACAGAACGGAACAGAATAGAACAACAATAATAGCATGGCATCCGGCACTACACTGCAGAAGGCCATCGATCTGGTGACCAAAGCGACTGAGGAAGATCGTAATAAGAATTATGCAGAAGCGTTGCGTTTGTATGAGCATGGCGTTGAATATTTTCTGCATGCCATCAAATGTAAGTATACTATACTCGTATATAGAGAATTGCGTTGCGTTATTTACTTTTAATGTGTTTAACAATGACAATAGATGAAGCGCAAGGTGAAAAAGCCAAGGATTCAATTCGCGCCAAGTGCCTACAGTATCTAGATCGTGCGGAGAAGCTGAAAGAGTACCTGAAGAAGGGCAAAAAGAAACCAGTTAAAGAGGGTGAATCATCTAGTTCGAAGGATGATAAAGATAAGAAAAGCGATAGTGATTCGGATGGCGATGATCCTGAAAAGAAGAAACTACAAAGCAAACTAGAAGATGCTATTGTCATTGAGAAACCAAAAGTAAAATGGTCAGATGTTGCTGGTTTGGATGCTGCCAAAGAGGCGCTTAAAGAAGCTGTTATACTGCCTATAAAATTTCCACATCTTTTTACCGGCAAACGTATACCGTGGAAGGGTATATTGCTTTTTGGTCCACCGGGTACTGGTAAATCATATCTGGCAAAAGCTGTTGCAACCGAGGCAAATAATTCAACATTTTTCTCTGTCTCGAGTTCGGATCTGATGTCAAAATGGTTGGGCGAATCGGAAAAGCTTGTAAAGAATCTCTTTGAGTTGGCTCGTCAGCATAAGCCATCGATTATATTTATCGATGAAATTGATTCCATGTGCTCAGCACGTTCGGACAACGAAAATGACAGTGTACGTCGCATTAAAACCGAGTTTCTTGTGCAGATGCAAGGCGTTGGCAATGATACGGATGGTATACTTGTGCTTGGCGCAACCAATATACCGTGGGTGCTTGACTCCAGCCATACGAAGGCGTTTCGAAAAGCGTATCTACATTCCCTTGCCAGAGGCGCATGCACGTCTGGTAATGTTCAAGGTACATTTGGGCAATACAAAGCATGTACTCGCAGAGGCCGATCTCAAAGATTTGGCATCAAAGACCGAAGGCTATTCAGGCGCTGATATTTCAATTGTAGTACGTGATGCGCTTATGGAACCCGTACGTAAAGTGCAAACAGCGACGCATTTTAAGGTAAGCAATATTTTAATATTAAACAAAAACTTATTTCATACTATGTTCGTATGTTTACAGCGTGTATCCGGTCCGTCAATAACTAATCCTGATGAAATTGTGCACGATTTGCTTGTGCCCTGTTCTCCTGGCGACGAGGGAGCTGTTGAAATGAATTGGATGGATGTGCCTGGTGACAAACTGTTCGAACCTCCAATTACTATGGTAAGATGCTGCGCAGTACCATAGAAAGTTTGTTTTATTTATTTATTGTTTTTTTTTAATAAATACAGCGCGATATGCTAAAGTCTCTGTCACGCACGAAACCAACTGTAAATGAAGATGATCTTATTAAAATACGCAAATTCACAGAAGACTTTGGTCAGGAAGGCTAAATTCTCAAAACTAAACCAGCATATAAATTGCTCGACGATCTATCTCATGCTTAGCCCACACCAAACGCATTTGGGACGAGAGAGCAGTTTAGATATTTAAGTCGACAAAAATCATTGAACACGAATTAATTAATAATTGTAATTGTTGCCTATTTCATAATTATTGTGAGTTTTTTTTGCCTTTTGTTTATCATAATTTTTTTTTTTTTTGTTTATTAAACGCAAAATTTTTAGGTCTTTTCAAATTTATACTGCAACGCCTAAATATGTAGTTTTTTAATTATAAAAAAATACAATATAAATACACACTCACATATACAAACATATATAATTATTTAGTTAATTCATACATAGCATATAATATACTCTACATTTAAAAATATAAAAAAAAAAAACAAAATAAAACAGCAGGGAGCGCTGGCAAAGCCGCAAGTTGAGTAATGAGAGAATTTTCAAAAGTAATGTATTTTTGTACTTTTATTGATGATAATTTTGTATATTATTCGGATAGTGTCTAAATGCAATTGAAGTGTCCAAAAAGAAATAAAAACAAAACAAAGTAAATGCTGTGTGTGAAATAAGATGGCAAAATAAACCTGAATAAATTCCTTTCTGTATCAGTGCATGTGAAATATTTAAAAAAATATTCTAAATACTAATAAAAAGAAAACTCATACATTAAAAAGAAAAACTTATTTGAAAAAAAAAAATGTATTGTATTATTGCTATATAAAAGCTTTCGATGTTGTTCAAGAATATTTATGTCGTGCCTAACTGTTGCATACAATTCTACAAGCTCAATATACTCTTTCAAACGACGTTTTCAATGGCAAAGGTAAAGGCAAATGTCCTCTTACGACGAATCGAATTTTTGTTTAGCTCAGTTAAATAAGCAGCAAACATCAGCATTTTTCATTTAATGCCACACACTGACAATGAGTAGCTTAAAACATTTAAATTTGAAGTTTAATTTTAAAATCGCTTAAAGTTATTTCGGCGTCGTTGGTGTATAGATCATGGAATACTTCGAAAATGTTTGTAAAATGTTTATTTACGTTGGCATTATTTACTTTTTGAAGTTGAATAATGTCAATGTTGCTGCCGAGGACTGTGAACTTTTTTTTCCACCGGAATATCATAGACAGCCCACGTATTCAATTTTTGCCAGCGGTGAATTCATTCCAATATCAAAAAATCTAAGTTCTTTAAAACTTGACAATACTAATACGATTACGGGCAGTTGCGAAACATATTTCGAGTTAAGTTGCACTTCATGATTATTTTTGTGATACTTTACTACAATAAATATTATTTATTTTATTTTCAGTACAATAACTAGATATCAAAGATATTATCATAATCATAACACCATAGATGACGCAGTTATCTTAACTTTTACTTGTGAAAACGGTAGACTTTCCACCACTTACATAGGGGAAAATTTTATACTTGAAACAAATCAGCTTAGTTGTGCTGAAATTACGTGGAACGTCTACGAAACATCAGTTGCTGCCTCCATTGATACAAAACTATGCGATAATTCTGCATCAAAATTGTACTTTATAGGTACGAAGAGCTTTCAAAATCAGCAAAATGAACTAGCTGCCTTTTGCTATGATTGGCGAAGTGAACCTCGCATTAAGTCAATCTTCTATCTCAAGAGGAGAAAATGAAAGAAATCTTGTATTCAATGTAAGTTAATACTTATATTATATTATTATATGTCCTATATGCATATTTAAAAGCAAACTTACGTTGCAAAAAAAAAAAGGTGTTTAGCACTTTTAATTGTTGGCCATTCTTATAGATTATATTTTTTTCTATAAGAATTGTCGAAAAAAATGAAAATAGTATCCACATATTTATTCACATATATTATTAATGCTTTATATTTAATTTATTTAAAATTTGTTTTAAAAAGACTCCCAACATTGGAAACGATGCAAATTTCGCCAACATGACAGTAAATTTGAGAGTTGTCTCTGAAACTCTTTTAAAACTCTTGCAGCGTTATAAAAGGTATAAAATATAATTCTTAATTGGCTTCAATTTTAATTAAATATACTTTCTTTAAAAGCTACCTGAGCCCAGTTCAAGGTGAAGCTTCAAAACAGGAAATGGACATGCATAACTTTTGGCTAAGCTATGACAACTTCATTGAGGCGCCATTGGTTGATAAGTTCGAAACTTTCGAATGGATGCTGAAGATTAATTGGTGGCCTAGTTTGCTCTATGGCAATTGGCGTCGTTTTATGTGGGCACTGGAGGAGCATACAATAAAGTCCAAAAAGTTTTTAGAATTGTACAAGGTCATTCGGATTATGTGAGTGTTCCCGTATTTACAAAAAAGGTTTGCGATAAAAATGAAAGTGGTTCTAAAAACTTTGTCCAACTGCAACGTACTGTCCCAAAATACATTTGGATGTATATCGAGAGCACGGATAGCGATGAAAAGTTTGTAGTCGTTGCCTACAATTCACCTTTTGTGGATGTAAGTTATGTAACAAATATCTTCAAAATTTTTAAATCTTAATTTTTTTTTATTTTATTTTGCTTTTTCTGTAGTATTTTTCGTTTAATGAAATTGTTTTCTGTACGAATATTTGCAACAATATTGATTGGCTAAAAAATGTACAAAAGAGTTTCGAATATCAGGCTTTGGGTCTTATGTTCTGCTGCACTTTGGAAGAATTTCAAGAAAAGCGTACAATGATAAATTTTCCTTATGGCCAGTTCGAAGCAATTTCAATGAGAACAACAACTGCAAATTCCTTGGACAGCTTTGAAGTTGTTCCCAATACTACGCATGCTTACGAATCATGGCTGTTTGCCAGTACAACTCAAGTTATGCTCGAGAATGATAATGAGGATAATGAAGACAAAGTGGAAGCAAATGAAGAAGAAGATGAGTCTGATTATACCAACAAGATTTAAATTGGAAAAATGTAAACATTCATATTAAGACTCTTTTTGGTAGCTTTAAATAATTTTATTCTAAATTTCAATTTTAAAAGATTTGAATAATAAAGTTTATATTTTGAATTTTAGCTTTAGTTTATTATTGACGTACCATTTGATCTTTATTTCATATTTATCTTCTACTTCTTCCTGGATCGTTAAAGATGGTAGAGGCCCCAAATCCTCTTGAACCATTTAGTTGACTTCGTTCTGAATGGCTCGATAGAAGCAGGTGTTATTGCGGTCTTTATTGATTTTCCTAAATTCAGGAAATCCGTTGTTAGATCCCCGTTACTTTGCTCTGGGAATATGGCATACATTGGGCTTTTTATTCTTCATATTTTATCATCTACCAGATTCGTGTTCAGCACAAAACATCGTTTGGAAATATTATGAGCACAAAACACATTTAGGGTAGTGTTATTTTCGGTTGATTTAACTTTTTTTTTGGTTGGTCAGCGTCGAATACTTTTGAGTATACCCAATGGATGTAAGTACGACTATGTTTATAAAAAGAATAAATTATTGTTAAATTGTTTTTAATGTTTACTATCTTCTTCTTTCCTCTTTTTTTTTTTTTTTTTTTTAGCTCTACTCGCGTGTCTAAAATAAACCTTCACTTGGCCCATTTGACATTTGAAGTGGCTGCTGGCCTGGCCTACGCTCAAAGAACGCCGAAGCCGTCGACAAACGTTCTCATTTTAAAAAAATTTTTTTATTGCTTTTGTTGTTGCGATATGCTTCGTTAAATTTTGAACGCGATTTTTGAATTGGGTCAAGCCTCAAACGTTCTCTTTTTCTAAATTACCAAGAATTCTCGTTAAAAGATTTACAATTCCATTTAATATTTAACATTTTGTCTTAAATTATTTTTTGGTTAATTTCTCTGTTTAATTTGTTATAACAAATTAAAAAAAAACAAAATCAAATTTTCATTAAAAAAAAAACATAAATACAATAACAACAACATATGTATAAAAAAAAAACAAAAATGCATTTGCGACCTATTAATGAGCAATCAATGATTCGACAAGTGCATTTATTTGGCTAGCGATTAGTTCTCTTTATTTCTTATTCTCTTTCGATCCTAAATGTTTTGTTGTGTATTAGACCCAATTGAAAAATTGAACGGCTTACGAAATGCTTTCGTCGTGACAGTCAATTCTTAAACGAAAAATATTCGTAAGTGCGAGTAGTGATTTGTTTGTTTATTTTGTATTAAATTGCTTACTTACACAGAAAAACATGCAGTTGCGAGAGAGATAGCAAAAGCTAGCTTCAATTGCCGGCAGAGCATCGTAAAAGAAATGTAACGATTTATTCTGTAAATTTCTCACTGGGCACTCTTTTTATGTTGAGTGTATTGTGCTCAAATAACTCTCATAAATTTTATTTTGTTTGTGCATTTTCGCACAAAGCGAACGCAATGTCGCCGCCGCCGCCGCTGCCAAAACTTTAGTTAAGCAACTTCGCTAAGCTTTTAGTTTAACTGAAGCTGTTCAGGCGAGCGGACGTCAGTTTGTTTGCATTTTTTAAAACTATTTTTTTTGGTTGCTGTTTTACGTGCGTTTTTATTAAATGTAAAATATCGAAATAAATAAGTGCAAAAAGGTTTTTAGTTTGGTTTTTATTTGAAATATTTTTGTTTATCTTTATTGAGCTAAATAAATACATGTAAAATATATAATCGATCTGACATATATGCACATAATTTATTTAAAAGCGCAACTTTCACGCGGTGTTTTTTTTTTTTGTTAAGTTTTTTGTTTTATTTGTTTTTTTTTTGTAATATACAAAATCTTTTTTGGCGTTGCGTTTTAAATAAAATTGTGCTTTTTTTTTTGGTAAAGATTATTCGGAAGCGTCGTATTTTAGGATTTTTGTTTGCGCTGCAATTTCAAAAACAAAAATTAAAAAATTGTATTTGCAAAAAGAAAAGTGAGAGATGAAAAGCAAAAACAAAAACAAAAAACAAAAATGGCCTAAGTGTTCAACCTTGTGAATGAAATAAAACTAAAAACAATTTTTTGGAGAAAAAAATAAATAAAATAAATAAAATAAAAAGCAAACCAAAAGCAAAAAGAGAGTGCGTTTAGGTGTTTAGGAGTGCTAAAAAGAAAAGTAAGATTCACTGTCGCTGTTTAACCCAATTACAAAATTTTGTTCAAAAACAAATTCAGACAAACAGCAAAGACAATAAAAAAAAAAAATAAAATAAAATAATACCAAAGGCTGCCAACAAAAATAAACATTTATGAAGCAAAAGCAAAAACATAAAATATAGGTACATTTTGAAGGTAAGCTTTGGTACAATGCAAAATTTTTAAATGAATTTTATTTTTTTGTTTTCTTCTATACGCTGTAATTTTAGGGTAAAGTGGTATAATCAATTTAGGAATGTGTAAAAGCAGTCAGAAGAGTTTAATTAAGAGTTTTCTAGATTAGCATGGAGCGCTGAGACGTCATAAATACATAAATAGGTTTCTTTATCTTTCCGATCTGCTTGTCTGCAGTATGAATGCAAAAATCGCAGAGTTACTTTTCAAATAAATTCTTATAGTCTTATACTATAATTCTAAAATATTTGAAGCATACACATATCAATATAGAAGTTTCAGCGTGGTCGACAGTCTTTGTCTAATGTGTGTTGAAAGGCCACTCTGGTTCATGTGGTACATATGTGGTACTTTTGAAGGTAAGCTTTGGTACAATGCAAAATTTTTAAATGAATTTTATTTTTTTGTTTTCTTCTATACGCTGTAATTTTAGGGTAAAGTGGTATAATCAATTTAGGAATGTGTAAAAGCAGTCAGAAGAGTTTAATTAAGAGTTTTCTAGATTAGCATGGAGCGCTGAGACGTCATAAATACATAAATAGGTTTCTTTATCTTTCCGATCTGCTTGTCTGCAGTATGAATGCAAAAATCGCAGAGTTACTTTTCAAATAAATTCTTATAGTCTTATACTATAATTCTAAAATATTTGAAGCATACACATATCAATATAGAAGTTTCTGCGTGGTCGACAGTCTTTGTCTAATGTGTGTGTTGAAAGGCCACTCCTGGTTCATGTGGTACATATGTACATATTATTTATAAAGTTCATTTTTCATGTCCCTAATAGGACGTCTCACATCCGATCACGCAGTAATTACTTTGTTTCGCTTAAACTCTTTGTGAATTAAAGGATTTTAAAATTTTTTTGAAAAGTAAACTACTAAATTTTAGTAAATGGGCGCCTGGCTGTATGTATTGTGTATGAAGTGTTGCTATCAATTGAAAATAGTTCACTTCAATTTTGATTAAGTTGATAAATGTTATAAAACTTAACTGCAAGTTTAATTATAACTCGAGAAAAGTTCTGTCTATTGTAGAACGTACCTTGTGTAAAGGGGATTTTTGTAAATAATAATGTGGCAACTGAAAAATTGTTGCTTGAAGACCATTTTCAAAAAATAATCATATCTTCGAAAGATTTTTAGTTTTGGAGAATGTTAAAGACTTTTTTAAATAACTTAACTTATTAGCCAGCTCGTATGTGCACGAAATTAAATGCTTTAAATATTTTACAAAAATAATTGCTGTCTAAAATGCATTATTTTGTTGCACCAATTAAAAGTTTATTAAAATATTTCTGCATTATTTAAGAATGTTTGTGGTTTTTTTTCTAAGTTCTTTTTTTCCTAATGCCGCACAAAGTAAGCTTAAAATGAAGCAAGTTTGTTGCTTAAGTCTTTTGAATCGAATGCCTTGAAATGTCATTAAAGCGTGTAAGAAAATATTAAAAAAACTCAATGTAAAAAAAAAAACAAAAAAAAAAAAAAAAAAAAAAAATGCATTCATCTATATGTAATTCATGTTTGTATTTATTAAACTAGTTTTTTTTTTATATTTATTAAAAATGCAACTAAAGAAAAAAAAATAATAAAATAAAAAATTAAGAAAAGAAAACAAATCATGCTGACATTGACACAAATTATATTTTAAAGGCTAGTCATACTGATTAAAGTCTAAACGTTCAACAAAAAAAATAAATAAAAAAAAACAACAACAAAAAAAAACATTATGATAACTGCCTACAAAATGACCATTAAAGCTCTTTTAAATATAAAAAAATTCCAATGCTATATCATTTACCACAAAACTCAATTCAATTTGTTTAATTTTGTAATTTTTCATTATTAAATTTACTTTACGATTTGTACGATTTTAAGTATTTTGGCATTTATTTTTTCATGCTTCACGGCTAACATGAAATGAAATTGAAAAAAAAAAAAATAAAATCAAAGTAAAAATAAAAATAAACTAAGGCAATAGGGAGTAAAAAGTGGGCGTAATCGATCAAGCATAATTTGGAGTATTTCTCTTTGGTTTTTTTTTTTTTTTTTTTTTACCACTTTTACCGGATGTGTGAATCGAAAAAAATAAAAATTAACATGCTTGTTAGTACTGCACGTTTTAGTTATGTAATACCCAAAAGAAATTTGAGTTTCCTCAATATTTTATGATTTTTAAACAATAAAACATATTTATTTCCTTTAATCCAACAACAATTGAACATAAAATACGTTTGCCTTTTGTTGCATAATTGTTGCATAGAAGTTTTAGTAAATATTTTTTTTTTTTTTTTTTTTGTGAATTTAATGAATCAAAAACTTTCTTTGGCATTTGAATTTCATCTTTTGTACCGATTTTGGATATTTTAAAGATAATATCCACAAATTTTGGGGAAATTGTGCGAAAGCATTTGTGTTCGACAGAATAAAAAAAAAAAAACAATTATTTATATCAAGCACATTCGTCGAACAACTTTATGTTTGGAGAGCATATATCGTCTGGAACGTGTGCTTTTGGAAAAGAATCGGACACATAGAAAATTTATTTTCGATTTACTTTCAAATACATTTTTTAATTGTATTACTTTTCTTTTTTTTTCTTCTTTTTTTTTTGCTTATCCATTAATTATCTGCCTGTATTTGGTCATCTTTAATGCTATTTGTGAATGTTTTAGCTTGAAAGTAAGCGGCTGGTGACCTGAAAATGCAAAATATATTTTAATTCTTGCTGCAAATTGTTTACTTTAAGGTAAAACTTTTCTGCTTGCAGGCATTGTTCTACTTTCTGCTGTCGCACGAATGCGACACAAACAGAAATTAAAGTAACTATAGTACACTGAAAAAAAAAAAAAGAAAAAGAAAAGTGTATGCAAACACATACAGAATATTTTTAAATTATAAAAGTTTATCGGAACGTTTGGAGACATTGTAGACCCTGTAAATTCTTGATTAGCTCGTCGAGAGGAATCGATTTAGCCATGTCCGTCTGTACGTCTCAGTTTTCAAGGAAATACATATTGTAAATAAATTTCTCTTTCAGTGTACATTATTTAAAGAAAATTATATTAAAATTGTTTTAAATTATTTTTGCGCGGCAAGTGAAGATGAAGAATTAGATCTAGAACGTGGCGTCTACTATCTACGTTGTACATAAATAATAATAAAAAGCATTTTAATTGATGGGCAATGTAAGCTGTCGTGATTCTCGTACCGTGTCGTTGCATGTTAGCATAGCCAATTGGCACGCTTTACTTGCATTTCATCATAAACAACAACAACAACAAATTTATGCAGTTTATTTCATTTAAAAAGAAATTGTTTTTTTTGGTTTAGGTTTACTACTGCCACAATGTGTAGATAAGCATCACAAAAAATGTACCATGAAAACATGTTAAAGCTAAATTCGTGGTGTTCAAATATTTTATACACTACAGGATATATATATTGCAAATTTACCTGATATAAATGGCCGTTTAAGAAGCTTCAAGTCTGCATGCTTTTTTTTTCGAAACGTTTAAAATAAAAAAAAAAAAATTATATAAATTCAATATTCAATTTAAAAAAGGCTACTCTCCGAACTTAGTTTATTTTGTTTTGTTTTGTATTTTTGTCTTTGAACCACAATCAGAGAATGAGACAGACGAACGGATGTAAATCAACTCGCTTCATGAGTTTGAGGGTTGTCCAAGGTCCACAATGTTAACAAAATTAAATTTTCGTAAAACAACTTAAACCGTCTTCTAAGTGCAACAATCAAAGTATTAAAATTAATAAACCACAGACAAATGTTTACAAAGTGAATTAAAATCGGCGGAAATTTTCTGCATCGTTGATTTTAAATATAAAATTTTTCCTTGCGGCTATGGCTAATTCTTTTTTAAACTTTTTGCATATTTATTGCCAAATTATTTTGAAAAATGCAGGAAATTGAAAAAATACCTTTGAAAAACTCCACCTTTTTTTTTTTTTTTTTTTTTGTTTTTTTTTTGTGAGGAAGTACGCTTGCTGGCAAGTTCGTTGCTTAAATCTTTCGTTTGTGGCTTTTTTTTTGTTTTTTTTTTTTTTGTCAGCTTTAGTTTTATGTTTTTTTTACACTGCACACATAAATTGATGCAAAGAGCTAAATTAGTTTTTTTTTTACACTACTCAAATAGTTAGCTGATCAGTTTATTTCATACGTTGTAAACTTTGTAACATGTCCGTCTGTCCGTTGTGATTTGATTGCCAAAATGCTTTGTTGTAGCACATTTAAATATAAATAAAGCACATCATGTTCAGTGTATCATATACATACATACATACATACACAGTTGCGTACTACATGTTACCTTTTTTTTTTTTTATTTGTCTGTTAAAAATTTTATTTACGCGCCTCGCATAATAAATTTTTAAAAACTACGAAATAAATCAATCAACTTTGTTGCTTAAAAATAACATTTTTTTTCTTTAAATTTTCGAACTTGCGAAAATTTTATTTAGCTTTTTAGAAACAAAACAAAAAAAAAAAAAAAAAAACAAGTTGAATTCAATAAATCTGCGTGTGGAAAACCCATTTGGCAAAACTTTTAGATTGTCGTTGGTAAAGGTTCATTGCAAAAGCAAAACAAAAAACTGAAGCAATAAAAAATATTTGTATGGTGAGCCAATTTTTTTTCTTTTCTTAATTTTTATGCTGAAAGTGCAGTAAAAAAATCTATTTCTGAGCTAATTATCAAGTATGCCGCAATTTGGTTGATATGACTCAAAAAAAAAAAAAAAAAAGAAAAATGAAAGAACTGAAGCATGAAATTAAAAAAAAAGTAAAAGAAAAACCCTAAATTAAATGCATCCAAAGCTTTTGTCTGACAGTCGAGCGTGTATTACGACTAAAATATAAAGTATTCTCGAAGTTTATGGCAAATGGATTTAGCTGAAAATGAGAATAAAATAAAATATTTGGTATTTGCAGCACATCGTGACATCTTTTAGACTCACTAATAAAATAAATAAGTAAATTTAATAAGTCACAAACTTCTGTAAAAATGTTGAGCAATTGTGTCAACTTTCAAAAGTTCTTTGCACAGTGTTATATTTTCCTTTTTGCATACTTCGAGACACAAGCCCATCTAGCACGAGAGAAGCCTATCTAGATATGTCCGTCCGTCTTGTTCATCTTGGTTCGACTTTGATTCTGTTTGTGAAATTTAAGCTAAAAACTCATAAAAAGATAAAATCAAATTGGCGAGCCTAAAACAATTTTTGTACTTTTAAATTGACACATGCGACTCCCACATACAAGTCTTCGAATTCGTTCCAAATTAAACTTGATAACTTGTTTTCTCTCTTCTATGTTTTTTATCTTGAAATGTTGATCTCTAAGATTTTCACGCTGACCTGAGTTTTGTTCCATTTGATAATAATGAGCCAAATGATAATGATGATTATTCTTGTCATGATTGTTGTTGACACGTTTTTACATAGCCGCCACTTGTTGATTTGCTCATTTATCAAATTTCTTTTTACCACAGAAGCGTTTTGTTTTGTTTTTTTTTTCTTTTCTTTTAGTTTTTTTCTACTATTTTTTTTTCTTTTGTTTTGCTGATTTTAATGAGCGTGTGCCAAGATATATAGATACTGATGACCGTAAAAGCGGAAACTACTTAGAAGTTGTGGAGACACTGATGTGAGAGCAACGCTTAAAAATTGGGTTAATTCATTAAGTTGCAAATAGACGCAGTAGAGAAGTAGTCGTAGGCCGACAGTTGTCGTTTCTATTTCCTTTTGTTGTGCTTTTTATTGGATTAACAACTTAATGAGTGAGCATCAGGTCTAAGGTGGCTTTGTTCTACATTCTACAAAGTTAGAATATGTTAATGCAAACGTTTCACTATCTTTTGTGACGTTTTCACTTTAAGATACAACGTAATTCTTGTAGCAAGTAAAAGTGTGAATTTTTTCGTTTTTTTTTTTTTTTTTTGTTGCTCTCTGATTTTATAATAATTTCCAAATGTGCTAATTTGTAATTAAATCGATTTAGAGAATTTCGATGCAAAATTTTTTGTTGTAGCTTTTTTACACTTCATGCGTTAGTTTTGCAGTGAAATTGTTTTATTTTTAATCGTTTTTTCTTCACATTTTTTTTTCTTGCTTTTTTTTAATCGCAACTTTGTGTTTTTTTTTCTCGCTTTTTTTTTCGATGGAAATAAGCCAAACAATGCGAACTACCACAAAAGTACAAAGTATTAACAACAACAACAACAATGAATGAAAAAAAAGCAGCAGCTCATTGTAAAAATGTATCTTTACTATTGTTGTCTGTGGTATCTCTGCGGTATCTCTGTCTGTTTGACCTACATGTCAACAGAGCCCGGCTTATGCATCCGTATATCCAAATAACGACACAAATCAAGCATTCAACCATGCCATTCCATCACATTCATTCATCCATTTATCTAAATAGTAATGTATCTAGGAGTGTATACTATATAGTATACTTTGTTTCTATATACTTTGTACTTATTTAGTTACTTGTTGACGACGAATGACGGTGTTCGCAGAAATTTCATGTGAAGCCACGAAGTAGAGAAAATGAATTGTGAAAGAAGTTGCGCAGAACTACTTAAGCAACAACAACAACAACAACAATGCTAACCACAAAAACAACAACAACAACAACAAAAAAAACACAAATTTCAACAATAGATTTCAGTTCAGAGTCTTCTGAAACAATGTCGCTCCTTTGTTCTTCTAAAACTTTTGTCGACCAAAAAAGTAACCGCATAAATAGCTTAAATTTCTCGTAGACAAATAAATTACTTAAATCATCAAAGATGTCGAAACTGCAAAAGTTTGTCCAGTAATAATTATACAGTTTGTCATGATGATTGTTTATGGACTGTAATAGTCTTTTTTTTGTTTTTTAATTTTTGGTTGAACAATTTTACGCTTTAACAAAAACAATTTGTTCTAATGAAAAAAAAAAATAGAAAATTAGAGACACGAAAAGAGTACAAACTAAAACAAAATGAATGAAAAACTTTCTTGCTAATTGTTTTTCAATACTGAAGATATTTCTTTTGGGACATTTTAGAACGAAAAAAAAAATATATTTTAATGCTTTTCACGCAGAATGCCTAGAAGTAAACGTAGAGAATAAAATCTGCAGACATGACAAGACAATTTTTTCACCTCAAACGGAATAAAATTTGTTTATAGTAAGCTAAACATTAAGCTCTAAATCGAATACCTGAATGTATTTTATATACCAGCTGTACTGAAGTTCGACCCATAACTAATTAGCTGACTAGCCTAGCTAAGACATGACTGTTCCGTGAGTAAGCCAGTCTCTACATTTAATTTGCAGATTCCAAATTAATGTCTGAAAAAACCCTTTCGAATTGGTCGTTGTTTCCTTAGTTTTTTCAGTGTTTGTGCTTGAAGCGTCTGACTATTTCGACTTCATAACATAACAGCTCGTACAGCAATTACGGAAGTTGTTTGTTTACTCTGACAAGTCCAAAGAATTTCTGAAGAATCTCTCGAACTCACTATTTCCTATAAAAACAAGAAAGAAATGCAAGATGCAAGTATCAACTTTGGTAGCTCTATCTCTTATAGTCTCCGAGATAATCGTTTTCACACGGCAAACAGCATGATGGACAGACAGACGGACGGACAGTCAAACATAGCTAGTACGACTACCCTTTTAATGCTGATCAAGAATATATATACAATACTTTATTGGGCCTATCTAGGCTTCTCTGTGTGTACCATTGTTACAGGGTATAAAAAAACAATATATGAGTTTTTTAAACTAAACGGTTTTACTTAAATAATGCAATACTCGGGGGGTGTACATGTACAATGTCTTAGTTAAACTCTTTTCTAAAAACTTCAATAACAAACCTCGTTGTTTAAAGTGTTTAATTAACAAAGATTTCACTGCGTAATATGCATAAAAGTATTTGCAAAAATTTATATATTTATATTTTATCGTTGTTGTCACCTGTTGACAAATGACGAATTGAAATATTTTGTTGTTGTTTTTGTTTTTATTGTTGTTTTTGTTGTTGTACTTGTTGTTGTTGTTGTCGTTTTGTAATTATTTGCTGTCATCAAAAGCAACAACAATTTTTTGAAAAGCACGCATTTTTGACAAACAGACAATCAGACCGTCAGAAAGGCAGACAGACAGAGGGACAGACAGACAAATAGGCAAATAAACTTTTTGACATTCATTTTAGACGGTGTAACGCACAAAGACCAGCACCATGCACAACGCATAACCTGTACCCAAAAAGTCATATTTTTTTTTTTTTTTTTTTGTCTCCGTACGCCACTATGCAACGTCAATGCCTCAGGCTAGTCCAATATTTATTTAATGTTTTTTTTCGTCGTCTATGCCCAAAACTTGTTGTAGCTCATATTAGACGTCGGTGAAATTTCTTTATACATTTTTCTTAAGTGTTGCGCATATTCAATTTCTTTATAAAATATCAAAATACGCAAAGAGCATTTTTAAATAAAAAAAAAAAAAAACAAAAGATTTAATTCTTCACGCAATTATTTCTTCTTTTGAATTGACTGAAGCATTGCACGCATCAGTAAGCGTCTAAGAAGAAGTTCAAGTTCAGAACGTTCTAAAATTTTATTCTAGCTTTGCAAAAGGTTAATACAGATACAAAACCGTGCCCGGCATAAGAGTTTCATGTGGTGTGGTCTGAGAGGCGTTATTACTTCAATAATTGCTAAGATATTCGTTTAGAGTTGAGTGTCCGTTGCACGGTTTCAATTGGTCTGACATACTTACTTCTCCAATTGTGTAACACTTGAATGCTATCTCTATTGCCATCGCAATCGCGATCGCGATCGCCATTGCCGTCGTCCATCGTTGAGTGAGTTGATGACGACAAAAACGGCGAAACGAAACAATTCATTTCCGGCGTTAAAGTGAAAAGCACTTCAAATCGAATGAACATAAAACAACAACAACAAAAACAACAACAAAAACAACAGAAAGACGTGCGGAAGCTAATGGTTAACTTAAGACATTTTACATAGGTTCATACTATACATATGTGTGTATGTGTATGTGTGTATTGTAGTGGAATGGTATGAACAATATGAATATTTGGATGCGTTCATTCGCTAATTTGTTGTACATACAAAAAGCTGGTTACTGTCTGACTGCGAAGCCCATTGTTTTACATATTTTGTTAAATACATTTTTTAAAAATTAAAGTTGCAAACAATTACATATATGGACTTTGAGACGTATAGTACATAACAACTAAGAGAAATATAAACAACAACGTAACAAAGTAACATGGCACAAGATTGAACACCTTTTTTTTGTAAAATAAAGAATATTGGTTTTTGATTTATAAAAGTAAAAAATTTGATTAAATTATAAGGGCAACGCTAAAAAAATTGTTTATCCTCACCTTAGAATTCTCGATATCCAAAAAAAAAAAACCGTCTGTTTTTAACGGATAATATTTAAAAGTGCACCCCTGAATTTTTTATTTGTCTTTTGATTTTATGGAAAATTTTATACCGAAAATGTCAAACAATTTGAAAAAAAAAAGAAAAACAATACATGGGAAACCATTAAAAATTATCTGATAAACAAAAAAAAAAAAAATACGGGTTTCTTTTTTGTAACGAAATTCGGGGGGGGGGGTTTTTTTGGCTATTCGCATGTTCCAATATTTTATTTTGACTATTGTAGGCATAATCCGTACTAAATTTAGAGTTCAAAGATTACTTAACGCAGAAGTTTTCAAGAAGTTTGTATGGGGGTACCCCTTAAAATGAGGCTCACAATGCTGATCAAGATTATATATACTATATAGAATCTTTGAAGCCTTCTTTTGCCTGTTACATACGTTTGCACAAACCTAATATAATCTTTCCCTTCGGTTACAGGGTATAAAAAACAGTTGCTAAACTTTTTTGTTTGTAGTCGAGTTTGACTTTATAGGAACTACGATGCCTCAATTGATGCGGGTCTAGAAAAATCAACGGTTATACGGCAGAATGGTCGCGGGAACATGCTTGCCGCATTCGGTTGATCAAATTAACTTGTTTTACAATACAATTTTTATTTAATTTTATTTGTTCATTTCTAAAGTACAAATTTTCACTTTATTTCATTTCAGTTAACGTCTTCATTTTAGTATTCACTGAATTTTCGATTGACTGACTTGATGGTGCAACAGTCAATCAAAGAGTGCAGTCATTCAATCAGCTATCAACTAACCAACCAATCAATCAATCAATCAATCATATAAGTAATCACTACATTAGAGTCGCAGTCAGATGAGCACTTAATACGACGAACGCAATCCAACTCACAAATCAGTTGAATTAAAGTCGCTGGCTGTCGTAAATTGGATTCGGTAGTGCTGGGAAAATTTATTCAAAGCGAGGAAATAATGATGCAGCAAAAGCCACAGTAACATTATCACGATACGATTATCATTACCAACGTTGAATGGTACTCAGCACTTGTATGAATTTTTATGTAGTAGCAAACTCATCGTCGTCATTGAATCGCTTATGAATGAAACGCTCGAGTGAAAGCCAAAAACAACTTGAAAAAAAAAAAATAATAATAAAATAAAACCTTAGATCAAAGTCAACCACACAGCGACATCAATGGAAAACGTTTGGAAGTGAATAGGCAAAAAAAAAAAAAAAGAGTCAAAACAAAAAAAAAAAACAAGCAACAAAAAGCTAAAAAATAAACAACAACAACAACAAAAGCCGCCAACGCCGACGCACTTCCAAGATTGATAAGCGGCCTGCGCTGAGTGTAACGCTTCAGGTTACGAAAACAAGACAAGTTGCGTCTTATGGCATTGCCAGTACCAGCGCACAGATACTCTACACACATACACACAAAAAGCTACGGCTACGATTTCGTCTTAAAACCCAAACCCAATACCAATGCCAGTTTATTGGACTGGACCATTTCTCAAGTTGCACAGAAGGAACGGAACGGAATTGAATTGAATCGAACGGTTCCGTTCGCGCTTACAGTGCTGCCCGATTATAGTCGATTTTAGTCACAGTCACAGTCGCAGTCACAGTCCCACATCCCAGTTATTGGTGTTCAGCTTCATTATCACTGAATCATCAACGTGTATACTATGCCATACTGCCGCTCATCGCACAATCGCGCTCCCGTTCGCCCGTTCGCTCGCTCACTCCCTCGTTCGTTCGCTAACCGATCGCGAACGATGAAATAAATAAGTGAAAGTGAATTTGTTTAACATTTTACACAAAACTGTGCATAATCGCAGAAAAAGTAGCGGCGACATACAAAATGTTTATAAACTTATTATCATCACCATTATTATTGTTATTTTTATTATTAACTGAAATATTCGAACTTCAACGATTGCCAATTGGCGTAATACCTGCGAACTGTTGAAAAACAAATCGAAAAAAAAATCGATTCTTTTTGGCAAAACAACAACAACAAAAACTTCAATTAAAAAAAAAAATCAAAAAGCTGAAAAGAGCTAATCTAAGCAAAGTGAATAGAATTTAGCTGCAATATGGATAAATTTTGCTTTATCGGTTTGCTGTTGCCGCTTGTGTTCTGCTTCGTCATTGGTAAGTGTTGAATTTGATTTTGAATTAATATTTTCATATAAAATTAGGTTAAACAAGTAAAAACAAGAAAAAAATAAAAGCAAATGTAATAAGCGGTTTAACCTACAATTTGTGGTTACATACATAGTTAACCTAATCAGCTGTAACGCATTTATCTATCAGTTGGGGCGGGCTGCAACACTGGCCTGCATGTCATCTGCATTCAAAAACACTGCACTCATTGCCTTTTGTTTATTTATTAATGGAAAACGATGTTTTTATTTTTATTTTATGCTGGAAATTATTTTTTGGATAATTTAAAAAAAATAAAAAAAAAAAATGCTTACAAAGAAAAGATAACATCAAAGTGGCTCTTTCTATGATAAATAATAAAAAAAAAAAAAGGAAAAACGTTAGCTTTGGTGCAGTCGAATCTTAAATACCCATCACTCGAAACTTAAAAGTTTATATGTTCACTCGTGGCTTACGTAAAACTTCTAGAGGATCTGGGTTAACGATCTGGTAACACCTCAGCTAAGACCCAATATTGGTATTCATAAAATAAATATGTAACAATAATTTTCTTTAAATACAAGAAAAACCTTAACTTCGTTATAACCGAAGCTAAAATAACCGTCACACGAATCTGTAAATAGATTATGTGTGATCATTATTCGCTTAGATAGGACTTCGAGATGGGATGGGTGGAGATCATAGAGATAGTCTAATACAGCTCAATATTGTTATCAAATTTTAAGCTAAAAATGCAGATAAAACAATAATATTCTTGAAAATGACAAAAAATGATAGGTAAGTTTATATAGGGCTATAAGTTATAGTAGCCCGATCCGTATCATATCGGTGGTGTGTACATAGGGTGATATTAGATGTATTTTTATCCAATTAGAAGTGAATACATGCATATATAAAACTTATTGTCATACAAAAATTCGAAAATGGGCGGTAAATTTGTACGCGGGCTATACCTAGCAATAGGCGTGCCATTCTAATTTTAAACTACAAACTGCCTAGGATCGAAAAAAGCTTATGTTTCGAGTTTCAGCACAATATCTTCTACATTGAGCGATTGCATCATTTTGCTACAGACAGCTACAGACGTATATGGTAAGATCGAGTCATCTCATCGAGTTGATCAAAATATACTTTAAATATGGTCTACAAATCTTTCTTTAAAGCGTTACAAACTTTTCTATTAAACTGATAATACACATACATACTCATACACACTATTTGTGGCGAGTATAAAGAGAAAAAAACAAATCAAAATTTATATTAAAACGCAAGTCATTATTTAATTAAGTCTCTCTCTTCGTCGCGCAGTCATTGTCATTGTGGAATTATTTAAAATTGTTTCTGTCCTTGTACTTTTGTATAAAGACATGAGTAGCGCATACAACAACGAAGACGACTGACTGCATACATACGTTGGCCCTAAAACAGTAGCCAATCGAAAATCAATAAATAATTTGATTTGATGATGGCTTTGCAAAGTTGATGACTAATTGAGATGGTTGCATAACAATCTCACAGAGGGACAACAGCAAAACTGACAATGGTTTTTATACTCTTCACACGTAATAAATGGACAGAAGCATTCAGTTTGTCAAAAAGTTTGTAACGCATAAAATGAGATACCGTAGACCCCTTGATCAGCTCGACGAGACGAATCGATCTAGCCATGTCCGTCTGTCTCTTTGTAGTTACACGTTTCATTTGCTCAGTTTTAATGATATTGTGATTCTAAACTTCTCGCCCCCAAGTATAACTATAACATAAGTAATTCCTGAATATCTGATACCATTTGTCCATGCTCATCTTAGCCGAAATTTAAAATATATAGTGTGAAGCCTGTCCTCTTACGTAATTTCTATAAACTTTGAACGTGAGTTCCAGTATATCCAGAAGCAATAACTATCCAAGTTATTAAAATAAGCACAAATTCAAATGACATAGAAGTCACTAACAGCTTTGACATTCTTCAATTATTTAATCTTGACGCCAGGTTATGTGATGTGTGTGATGTTTGTTTTTTTAAATATTTTTATTATTATATTAAAAGTAATTGCGGAAAGTTCTCGCTTAATTTAACTGCACAAAGCAAATAAAAAAACCAAAAAATGAAAAAAATAATAAAAATATGAATGTGACAATCTAGAAAAGTTAACGAGCAAAAAATAATAAAAATAAAAACCTAAACAAATTTAAAACAGAGAAGAAAAAAAAAAAACAAAAAAAAGACATTAGCACGCCTCGATAATTTATCATAAAAAGAGCGCGCGTTATGCGTTATGTCATACGCGTTACGCGCGTTTTTGTGCATCCAAGAGTATCGGATGCGCAACGCGACAACAACAACAACCAAAGACTTTAAAGTAAGAAACGCTGAGGAGCACAACGACAAATGAATCCGACAATTTGCCGAGCAATAAATAGTAAATTTAATTAAAAAAAAAAAATAATAAAGTAAATCCATTTAAGTCTTTGGAAGCTTTACGTCTTTGGAATCTCTCAAATTAGAATATTTGAATGTGCGCTACGTGACATTAATAATTTATAACTTATTCCAATTAGACTTTCATTTAACGAATGCTAACGCAACGCAAAAAAGCTTCAATACGGAAACTAATAAAACAGTGACGTATACCGAAACAGCGGATACACTGGATGCACCGAATACACCGGATAACTTTGCTACCTTAAAGGAACTTGAGCGCGCAGTACGTGCATCTCTGGATGAACATGAGCAACGACAGCGACTACATCGGCATCAACATGGCAGGTTTGTGGAAAAATTTGGTTTATTTTTATTTCTTTTGTTTTTTTTTTTTGTCTAATTTTAAAAATGTTTTCCAAGCAGAACAAAACGCGCCGTTAAACGTGTTTGCTACGGCGAACTTGGCTGCTTTGAGGATTCTGGACCATTTGCCTATTTGGAAATGTTGCCATCGGCACCGGAGGATATAAATACGAAATTTTCGTTTTACTCGACACGCAATCGCACAGATCGCCCCTTAATGGAGTTATCATTTCTGAATATGACAGAGGCGTTTCGTGCAATTTCAAAGCGCGAATCGTGGCCAAAAGCCATGACAGATGCGCCGCCAACCGTGTCAACAGCAGCAGCAGCGGCAGCGGCAGCAGGGACTTTTAAAAGCATTGAACGTGTTGCAACGCATACGCGTATAAGCAGCACAAGTGCACCTGCGACAAAGGAAAAGATTGCTTATAAAAAACCCACAATGACTTTGGATCAACTTGAGGGATTCAATGAGCTGTCTGTGCGTGTCATTGTACACGGCTTTGGTTCTGCTTGTCGTCATTCTTGGATCTATGAGATCAAAACCGCTTTGATGGCGGTGGTAAGTGATTAAAATATTAAAAATAAAAATAAATAAATTAATGCGTATATTTAACATTCTGCAGGAGGACTGTATTGTCATTTGCGTTAATTGGGAGAACGGTGCTAATTTTCCAAATTATGTACGCGCCGCCGCAAATACGCGTCTCGTGGGTAAACAGCTTGCCATGCTGCTGCGTAATTTACAGGAACATAAGGGCCTCAATTTGACACGTACGCACATTATTGGCTTTAGTTTGGGCGCACATGTTTCAGGTTTTGCTGGTGCCGAGCTGCCCGGGCTATCGCGCATCACTGGTCTCGATCCGGCCGGACCGCTCTTCGAGGCACAACATCCAAAGGTGCGCTTGGATAACAATGATGCAATTTTTGTCGATGTTATACATTCGAATGGCGAAAATCTGATACTTGGCGGTTTGGGCTCATGGCAGCCGATGGGTCATGTTGATTACTATCCGAATGGCGGACGCGTACAAACGGGCTGCTCCAATCTTTTTGTTGGTGCCGTTACCGATTTCATTTGGTGTAAGTGACTCTGACAATCTGTTTCAAAATAATTTTGACTTTATACGTTTTTTTTTTTTTTTGTTGTTCGCATTTAAAGCTGCTCAAGCGGCGGAGGATGAAGAGGGTCGTTCATTGTGCAATCATCGACGTGCATACAAATTTTTCATTGATTCAGTAGCACCACGTTGCATGTTTCCAGCGTTTCCATGTGCCAATTATGATGACTTTCTCAAGGGTAAATGTTTTCCTTGCGCACAGGATGATGAGGATCTTGCAGAGGGTGTACCACGCTGTGGTAACATGGGCTACTATGCCGATCGTTCAACTGGCCGTGGTCAACTATATCTGGTTACACGCGAGGAGGAGCCCTTCTGTGCACATCAGTTCCAATTGCAGATTTTTAACTCGTTCAATGATTTACCACTACGCACAATTGGACGTTTGGAGGCTATACTTGAGGGCGATGGTGGTCTGAATGAAACTTTCGAAATATCAGAGTAAGTACAACAAAAAAAAATGTTATGGCAAACGTTATGAAAACAATTCAATTCCAGAAAAGATGACGCCGAGTTCTTTGCTGGAGATATTGTTTCCAAGATTATTGTACCGCATCCGGCACTTGGTTTTCCCACAACGCTAAGCCTACACTATAAGTCTTATGCCGGCTGGTTGTCCAAAGGATTGCCACATTGGGATATCGATAAAGTTGTGCTTACTGATAGCTTCGGTCGTAGCCATTCACTGTGTAAGCCCTCGACAAAACTTAGCTCTGGCAGTCCAGTGCGTATGAAGTTGATGCCAGGCAATTGTGAGCTAAACAATCAGGAGGAGTATGGCGCTTACACAACGCCGGCCGCGGCTAACACTGAAGTACCAGACTCCAATGTACAAGAAACAGCTGACATCGGCATATCAGCGACAACAGACGATAGCATCGAGAGCGCAAAACATCGCAAAGACATCTTTAATCTTGGCACTAGTTTCAAACTGTCCGAAAACCAAACATATCCACTCGAGCAAACGGACGAATTGCCATGGCAACCTATACTCGAGGGTAATTCACTTGACAAAGAAGTCGGTGAGTCAAGTCGCAGTCTGTCGGTGAACGAGCCAGCCGAAATATTTGAACCAATTTTAAAGGATCGCCGCTTGGCTGTCAATCGTGGGCGTAATCTGCAAGATTATAGCACTACAGAAGAGATTGTCGAACCTGTACTAAAGGCGACCACACCACGCATAAAACAGGCAAAAGAACTAATACTTAGTGATGAAGTTCCAAAGCCACCACAAACTGTTACCAGCATTAGCACATCAACGCCAACGGCAATTAAACCAACTGAGCTAGTGCGCATCACATCGTCCATTCCAAAAGCGATGGCTCAAGTGCCACAAACGACAACGCCAGACGAACCGTTAACGGTTCAATTGTTACCCTTTCGGCTCGGTGAGCTGTTGCAGCGTGCTGAGCGTTATGCACGGGAAACTCTATTGCCGCTCATTTCGGTGCAAGCGCCTCGATTCTTTGGCTTTAATGTAACGCCGCACGATGCTGAAAACGGTGGCGGTGGTGCGGGTAGTGTTGGTGGTTCTATTAGCAATTCCAACGTACGTAGCGAGTTGCGTAAGCCACGTTATATACCACGTTACGAGGAGACTGCATTCCTTAGTACAAATCAAACAAACAACGCGCGTAATCGCAGCCAATCGAACGTTGTGGCTAAACTGGCTGTGGAACGCCAGAGCCAACGGAATCTTTTTCAAACTACTGCGCAGCAGTGGTAGACGTTCTGCGCATCAGCGCTCAAGCACTGCTGCTGATTTTGTTGAGTCTTCGGCGTCGTCGGGTGGTCCCAATGAAGTCACCTACTATACAAATGTTTTGTATTCACAGTCGCGTGCCATGCGACCGGAAGCGCCCGAATATGAACCGGTCTTTATCGATTTACCGACTTATCGACCACCAAAGGCGCGATCTGTACGTCCGTAAGCCTCGACTAAAAAATATGAAACGTAAATTAAAATGTAAAAACAAAAACAAAAAAAAAAAAAACCACTTTGTGATATTAATAATCTGGCAACTCGGCGAGTGATTTTTCAACAAGCTTTCATCTATTTCAGAGTATCAACGCCGTTAGCAACTACGTATGTAAGCAGTTTACGTATTTGTCTTACGGTGTCTTACGAACTCTCAACATTTTATCGAAATTGTTATAAAATTATTTATTTATTTTTTTTTTATTTTTTTTTTTTTTATTTTTTGGTTTGTTGTTCACGCATTGTACATACAAAGAAAAAAAAGAGTGAAAATCGATCCGCTTTCCGTAAAAATTAAATATAGTTACGAAATCATATCCGAAATAGTTTTTGTTGTTGGCAGATTCGTATACTTTAAGGAATAGATTCTAAAGAATTCAATAATATATTGTATTGTATTGTATTTAACATAGAAGTATGTATGATATAATAAATAAATAAATAAATAGTACATATATGTATAATCTAAAATTAATGGATCTGCATTTGTTTGATTTGATACAGTTTTTATTTTTCTAAAATATAAAACTTCATCTCGGAACCTCTAACATAGCGGCAACGGTGAAGAATCTGGTACGAAATTCCACAAAAGAAAAGGATCGACCATCTGACAATACACCTGGTTTGCAGAGGGTGGCAATAGTTCATCATCTTTGACAAGCCAATGCTAAAGTTGCCGCAGTTGGAGACTGCCACAAGTGGACGACCCCGTAGATGCTATGCCGCACTGTAGGGTTACTTTAATAAATTTAAAGAGCATGTTTTTTTTATTTATATATACTTTATTTACTCTCAATTACATACATATATATTTTTGTTTTTTTTTTTTTTTTTACATTCACATAGTTGAGTTGTAACTCAATATTTTCGGTTTTTTTTTTTTAAATTATATTTATTAAATATTTTTTATTATTATTATTTTTTTTAAGTTTTATTTTGTATCGATTTTTATTTATTTATTTTTTTTGTTTTTTGTAAAAAAAAATTTTTTTGTTTTTTGTTTTTTTTTTTTTTTGTTTATTTATAAAGTTTAAGTACAGAATAACACGGGCTACTTTTGTGGAAAAATCGCGCATGAGACTTGTTATGTTTGGATTAGAGCGGTTTAGTTTTTGTTAAAAGTAGAAAATCTGCGCGATATTTGTTTTTAAAATTGAGACAGAGGCAACATTTGCTTTATTTTACGAAAATTCTTCTTGAACTTCTTCTTAAATACGATTTTTTTTGTATTTAAAGTAGAAAAGAATAAATTCGAATTTGTATCCTTTGAGTTTTTTTTTTTTTGTTTTCTTTCTTTTTTTCTTTATGTTTTTTTTTTTTTTTGTTTTTCATATTTAATTTAATTTTGTTGGCGTCTCAATTTTGACGACAATCAATTCTATAGTAGCTAACATTATTAAAAAGTTGTCGACATGCTCTTGTATATATACTATATATATCTGATTCTACATTTTATACCTCACTCATTGACTGACTGTCGTGTGTATGTGTTTTTTTTTATATAGAATTTATGTAGAACACTGTTTGTGTGTATTTGTATTTTTTTTTGTGTTGATGATCGATCATGATATAATTTTTTTTTTTTTCATTGAAAATGTTTCTTGTTTTTTTTTCTTTGTTTTTGTAAAGTCCCAAAATAAAAATATATATATTTTTATGCATATGTATATATGTTTGTATGTTATGACTGTAACGCCAGCGTTACGATTTTATACGACTTTTTACTTTTTTTTTTGTTATATATTTAATTTTTTTTTTAATATCATTTTTTATTATATATAATTTTATATTTTTTTTATTTTTATTTGTATATATTTTTTTGTTTAATTTTTTAATACTCTTCAGACAGTGTGTAATGAAACTATGGTAAAATTTCAGAGAACTCTGTCAGTTCGATGAGAAAAATCATGTCCATAAAGAACTTTTAAGTTTTTAGCGTATCTTTTAAGAAAATGATATGGAATATTTTTATGCTGTAAAGAGTTTTTAATTTTGAAAACTAGCGCTATCCCCAAAATTGACTGGGAAGTTTATCTGTTTCGGATTTTTTGAAATTGGTTGTTCTGATACAGTAAAACTGATACTGATACTGTAAAAACAAAAAAAACACTTTTTTTTAGTACACAAATGGATGAAGAGTATTAAATCATCGGCTCAACCGAAGTTAAATTGTTTCTCTTGTGTTTATTCACATATTAGCTGGAGTGCGTCTTAACTATGTTTTATTTGTCTGTCTGTCTGTGTTTTTGTGTATTTGTGTGTGAGTTAACACAGTAAGTGAAAGAAGTATATTGCCAAAAAAAAAAAAAAAATTATAATAAAAAAATAAAATATTTCGGGCATTTATAAATTTAGGTCCTGTATAATAGCAGAAATTTAATAGAAACAAATTTATATACGCGCACATTTTGGAAGGTTAGTACATTCACTTGCAACCATTTGAAAAGAACAGCAGCGAACCGACTGCTACCTCAACCATGGTCCATTTCTCCAGTCTTCATTTAGCTTTCTTCGACAATTCCTCGTTTTTCAGACAGTTTAGATTGAAACAAACTAATAAGTAAAGCTACCCAAGTGATTCTCACAGATCTTAACGAAAGTGTGTTTATTTGACTGAGCTACGAAAAAAAAATAGGCAAAGGTCCAAATTTAAAGGTAAAAACACCCTTAGAGGATGTGGGGGAGGGTCAAAAACATACATTTTAAAACTTCTTATATTTACTTGAAATATGTATGTTGATCGGGGGTTTAGTCAAAAAAGCGATTTGAATACTGTGAATGCCTTTATTATATTAACAATGAACACTCTCGAAATTTTGTAGTGACAAGAACCATAAAACGTAAAGTCTATTAAGTCCATACAATTTTGATAAGAATCAAAACAAAAGCTGGGTGGTGGTTATATATTATTTATTGATTTGTACGTCGTTATAAATGTTTGATGTCAAATCAATGAGCAATTCGGTTTGGTGGGAAATGTATGCAAATACAGAATACTGCGAGAATGTTCGCTAATGATCGATGCTAGTTAGGATGTATGAACGAACTTGTTTGGCACTAATTGAGATGCGTACAGAAACATGTTTGCAAGCATGTTTGATGATAAAATAATGTGTGTGATGCAGCATGTATATCATCAAACATATTTGACGCGCAAAGCAGCATGATTGATATCTGACATTTTCAAAAGCATGTTTGACACAATCTTCAGGGACGATCAGAAATGCACTAAAAGTGGTGGCATACTTTCAGCCTGAAAAATTTACAAACATTAGCACCCTGAAGATATGAAAATATTTTTCCGCTTTTGTTCACGACTTTTTCTAGTTGCATACTTTTGACGGTGTCGAGCATGTTTGCAAGTATGTTGATATCAAACATGATGTTATGTACACCAAAATTAGTGCCAAACATGCTCTCAAGCATGTTCGATATCAAACATGATATTATGTGCACCAAAACTTAGTATCAAACATGCTTGCATTCATGCTTGATGGTCATTATTAGTGTCAAACCTGATTGCAAGTATGTTTTGGTATCAAACATGTTTGGTATCAAACATGGTGTTATGCACTCAAAATAAGTGTCAAGCATGCTTGCAATCATGCAAATTTCAATAAAATATAAGAAGTTTTAAAAATGTATGTTTTTTGAACCTCCCCACATACTGAAGGGTGTTTATGAAAAAAAATACGTGTCCATTTTTTTTCCTTGCTCAGTCAAATAACCATACTTTCGTTAAGATCTGTATCACTTGGGAAGCTTCACTTGTAATAATAAACTAGATACGAAGGACATAATAAATTTTCTGAAATATACTTTTTCTTCTCACTGTACATACATATTGTAATTTTATAGCGCATTGGCAACATTTTGTTTCTTCTTTTTGCAATGCAATAATGTAAAACATTATTTTTTTTTTTATATTTTACTTTAACGTTTTTAAAAATACATACATATATTTTTACATATTTATATAAATGTATGTATGTATTTATGTATGTATGTATGTCTTGTTTCTCTTTGATTTTTATTTATTTAATTTAAATTTTTATTTTTCTATCCTCAACACAAAGTGTAAAAGTTTACAACGCATTAAAGGAGGCATTGTAGAGCCCATAAAGTATATTCTTGATTAGCTTGACAAGAGAAATTCATTTAGCCATATCTGTCTGTCTGTCTGTCTGTCTGTCTCTCCAAGTCCATTTTTACGAATAGTTCAAATATAGACCTAACATAGCTCCCATTTTCAAAATTTTGTATGAAAAAAAAATTATCTATGAATCTATTCACTTTAAAATATTAACTCTCTCGATTTAAACTATGATTTTCGGATATATTTTTTATCTCAAGTTTGGTATATGCTTATATATTTATATGAATCCCACCAATATAGTCTAAACTTAGCTTTTCTTGTAAAGTTTGAAGTTTTGTGGTGTTTTTGGACCATTGACCATTGAATTTTAATAAATTTTGATGTTAAAAAAGTTAAAAAAGTTTTATGAATTTTATTATGTTTATATTTTATTATAATTTTATTTTATTTTTTGTATTTAAATCGATTTTCTTGCCACAGTCAAAATTTGTAGTTGTTGTTGATGTTGTTTGGAAATATTTAGAATAAGTTTTTATGTTTATGTTTATTATTTTTTATTTGCATTTGACATTATGTTTTATTATTATTTTTAAGTTTTTGTATTATGCATGTATTCACATATTGTATATTTATTTAATATTATTATTATTATTATTTATATTTGTATGTATATTAAGAGTTTTTGTCTTGTGTTCACTTTAAAATTTGAAAACATTTACAATGACTAAGAAATACGTCAAATTATTATATTTTCTTTTTTTTTTTTTTTTTTTTTTTTTTTAATTGTTTTTTTTTTCTTCTTGTAAATATTGTATTATTTATTCATTTAGTTTTTTATTTTTATTTTCGTTTACTAATTATTTAATATGTATACATTATATATATATATATATATATATATATATATATATATATATATATATATATATATATAATGTATACATATTATTATATATTAATAAATAAATATTAATATTTAAATTGCATGCAACCTGTAGTTTTGTAGTTGTCAGTTTTTATTTTGACTTTTTTTTTTTTTTAATTTTATTTTTACTGTTATTATTTTTATTTTTTTTAATTTTTTTTTTTTATTTTTCATTTATTTATTTATTATTATTTTTATTTATTTTATTATTTATTTAATTTAATTTATTTATTTTTGTTTTATATTTTTTATTCGCTTTTTAATTATTAATGCTAGACTATTTTTTTATATATGTATATTTATTTAATTAGTCAAAGACGTTTGCTTAATTTTTATTTCATTTGTGTTTGTTTTTTATTGATTTTGTTTTTTTTTTTTTTTTTGGCCAACTAAATTTATATTTCTTAATTTTCACATAGTATACTAGAAAAAAAAATGGTATTTATTTTATATATATATTAATATATTTTATATACACTGATATATGTATGCGATTTGCTCTTTTAAATTTTTTTTTTTTTTTTAATTTTTTGTTAATTTAGTTATGATCAACATTCCTAAAAACAAAAATAAAAATAGTATATATATATTTGTGTATGTATATTTAAAATAAACAACAATAATTGTACGTACAACTTTATGCGCCCGCCTCACAATTTCAGTCTATACACGACGCACTCACTCCACACTCAGCCTACACTGTTTTCCAACTATCAAATCGAACTAATTGCAGTTTTTAATAGAAAATGACATTAAAAAAAATGGAGCAACCGAAAAAAAGGAAATCTTTTACGTTCATTTTTTTTTTTTTTTTAAACATTTTTTTAATTGGTTTGACTTATTAGATTAGATTTTTTCTCGAATAATAATTTATGCAAGTAATTTGTCATATGTAATCTTTGTTTTTGTGTTTCTGTGTTTGTGTGCTTTGAAATTATAATTATAAACTTTTTCAAATTGAAAAAATAAATAAAAAAAATTTTTAATATATGCATTTGCAAGTTCCAGAAAAAAAAAATTAAAATTTTATTCAAAAAAAAAAAACAAACAAAGCAATAAAATAAAATAAAAATAATTAAAAAAACAATATTTATACTCAATAACAATTAAATTTAATATACAACAAAAAAATAAATCAAAATTATATTTTTAAAATTATGTCATTTCATGTATGTATATGTGTATGTGTTTTTATATTGTTGTGTTTGTATATGTGTTTGAATTATGTACATGTTAACAAATACACAAATATGCATATACAATTATACTGTTTTTATTTTTCTTTTCTCTACTTGCTTTATTCTTGAATTATTTATTTATTTATTTTTTACGTGTATAGCTAATTTAAACTTACAGTTTTTTATTTATTTTATTTTGTTTTTGTTGTTATAATTTTGTATATAATTAATTAGCTGCATTGAAGAGAATAAGAGACATTTTTGACGATTTTCTTTGTAATTTAATTTTTATTTCATATATAGATATTTATATATTATTTTATATTATTTTTTGTTTTTGTTTTTTTTTTTTGTTTGCTTTTTTTTTTAGGTTATCGTTTTTTCACTCAATTCAAATATTTATATTTTGTAAAAAAAAAAAAAAAAATATTTATTTATTTTTTTTTTTTTTTTTTTTAGTTTAAGTTCATATATAAGTTATTTATTTTCTTTATATGTATAGTATTTATATATGTATGTATATGTATTATATAAATTTCTATATACGTAATTATATATTTTTAGTTTTTTTTTTTGCATTTGTTGTTTTTGCATTTCATTCATTAAAAAAAAAAAGTATACATATATATGTAAATATCTGCACACATTTTAAATGGCGCTTGGCTGTACTTAATTTTCTATATAAAGTATTTAAAGTTTCTTTTTTTTTTTTCTTTATTTATTATCATCTTTTATTTTTTTTCCTTTAAGTTCTTCTTTCTTTTCATATATTTCTTTAACATTCTTTTCTATAACATTTCACTCTATGAATTATTATATATATTTTGTATATATATATATTTATATTTTTAATTTGTTGTTTTTTTTTTTTTAATATTACAATAAAATATTTATTAAATATTTGTTTTTTTTTTTCTTTGATATTTTAGACCATCAAGGTTCTTTCACAAATTCATTTAAAATAAAAAAAAAAAAAAATATATGAAATTACAACACAAATAAAAGTTAAAACAATAATTATATTAAATAAAAAAATGGTACATATTTATGTACATAAAAAATGTAAAAGAGGATCCTGCCCTCGATAAAATGTTAACAAAACGTTTTTTTTTTTTTATTAATAATTAAAAAATAAATAGTAGGTTTATGTATGATAAAATTAAAACAAAATATAATAATAAAAAAAAACTATAAATAAATATTTATTTTACTTTTTTGCGCTTTGAGCCGCTTTTATTATTTTTTTTCGCAAGGTTTTTTGTGCTTTGCGCATTAAAAAAAAATTTAAAAAAAAAAAAAATTATAATAATATTTTTTTAATTAATAAAATATTTTCTTTTTTCTTCTTGTGCATGGTTTTTTTTTAGCTCTTTTAGATGTGTTCTTAGGTATTTTTTTCTTTTTAGGATTTATAATTGTCTATATTTTATAGTAAAACATATATGTATATCTAATGCTTTAACGTATTTATATATGTATATGTATATATATAGTATTTGTCTGTCTACATATAAATTGATGTATTTATTTATACATACATATATACAATAGGTATGTTTTAAATTCAATTTAAACATTCTTTTTTTTTTCATGTCTTAATAAATTACTTATTTTTTTTTTTTTTTTTTCTTTCTTTTTTTTTTTACTTTAATAAATGACATTAATACAAAAGTAATTAATTGTTTTGAGTTAATAGTTTTTTTTTTTTAAAAAAGAAAATAAAAATAGTAAAAAAAACAAAAAAACAAAAAAAAAAAAGTACGAAGACATTGTTTTATTTTTCACTTCACTCATTTCGCTCCATTAAATCTTTATTCAAGTGATAAATCTTTTAAGTTTTGGAAGTTTAAGTTTAGTTTCAGAATTGTGCTACATTGCATTCACTGCACACATGATTGCTCAATATGCTTGAAAAATTAAATGTGCATTTATGTTTATGTTTTATGGAGAAAATAGTTTAAACAATAAGTTAACAGCTGCAACTTTGAATTTTTATTAATTTACACATAAAGTATTTAAATTGAATAAATTAATTTTGAAAAAAAAAATCTACAAGAAATAACGTCTGTTTCACAATTATAAGACACCTTATTCAACTTAGTTTTGTGCTCGAAAGAAAAGTGTAAAGTTACACTGAGAAAATATTCTAAGCATTTCGTAATATGGAGTTGCATAAATTGTCTTTTTTATTTACTTATTTTATTCTAAATTTTTAATTAATATTTCTTAAGTTTTTGTTAAATTCAATAATGAATAGAAATTTCTTAACTATTTCAAAACATAGACAATCAAAATATTTTAAAGATAAAAAGTAAATGTCTTATAAGTATGAAACAGACTTTATGTGTGAAGTTAATTAGCAAAATATAATGAATAATTTCAAGAATTCAGATTGTTAAAATTTAGCAGCATTTTAACATTTAGTTATGTCAAAAATATTTTTCTTTTTTATGTTTCTTCTATATTTTGTTTTTGCTTTTTAATTCTATTATTAAAACTATTATATATATATATATTTTTTTTATAATTTTAGTTGAAATTTTTAGTTGCTTTTTGTTTTTTTTTTTGTCATTTAAATTCGAGTCCAACATTGAAAATTTTTATATATATATATATGTATGTATATATACATAAAAAAAAAATCATACAACTACAGTCTATATAATTCACATACTATGGATGTTGTCCATATGATTTTGTTTTGTTTTTTTATTTTTTTATACCTATATAATTTAATTAAATTTATTTGCTTTTGCATTTATATATTTTATTTAATTTGTTTTTTTTTGCGTTTGTAGTAACATAGATTTTAATTATTTGAGCAACTTTAATTAAATTATTTACGATTTTTTTTCACTTTTCATTAGTTTTCTCATATTTCTCTTTATACATTTTTTATTGTTAATAAATAAATAAGTTAAGCAAATAAGTTAAATAAAATTACAAATTTATTTTTTAACAATTCATTTTTATATTTTTTTTTCAAATTCTTTTACAAATAATTTTAAAATTTGTTTTCTTGTCATTTTCTGTTAAAATTTTCTGTATAACGTAAAAAAAAAAATAATTTTATAAATATTTATGTGTATAATTTTATTTTTTCTTGACTTAAGGAAGCATGCATATTTTTGTAGTTTTCTTAGTATAAGTTTACAAAGTACTAAAAAAAAAAACCATTCTTAAAACTTATTTTTATAGAATAACATATTTTTTTGTGGTTTTGTTTTTTCATATATTCCGTTACACTTTCGCTTTAAAATGCTGAAAAGTTTGTCAATATTAAATTAAAAAAAAAATTAATTCAGTAAACATTTTGCTTTTCTATTTTAACCTAACTCAAAATAAAAAGAAAAAAAATAATAAAAAAAAAGTTATTTAAAATATTAAACAAGCACATATTTAATATATTAAAATTAATATTGTTTTATAATGGGTCTTTCAACTGTCATGAAATACGTTTGTCATTGAATTTTGTTCTCAGAGACGACAAAAAAAACTTTGAAAATGTTGTAAAATTTATTTTATTTTATAATTGTGGTTTATGCACATTTTTGTTTGTTTGTTTGTTGAAAGACCCTGTATAGGTGTATACATATTTATTATAACATTTTAAAATATTTTGTCGTATTGACTTGAAGTGGTTTTTCAACTTGTCTGTTTAAATAAAATAATAAAAAATGATTTACAAGCGGATTGCTCTTATAATAAAAAAAAAATTCTATAATTTTATATATAAAAAAAATCAAACTAAATTTATATATTTTTGGTTTTGTTTTAAATTTTTTGCTTTTTCTTGCAGCTGTTTGTTTGGTTTCGCATTTTGAGTTTTTTTTTCTTTTTTTTTTTTGTTTTGATTTTTTTTTACGTCTTTGCAGCTTTCAAAACTACTTTTCTTTTTTAAACATTCTAAACTTCTTCTTCTTTCTCTTCTTTTCTTGTTTAATCATATCTTTTCATGCACTCATCAATCTCATTTTTTAATTCTAATAAAGTTCTAAATTGTTTTTAACCTTTTTTTTTTTTTTGATTTTTTTGTAATATATAATTTTTTTTTTTTTGTTTACTGTTTTTTGGTTTTAATTATGTTTTTTTTTTTTAGTTTTTTATTTTTTTTATTTTTTTTTTTTTTTTTTTTTTAGTTAAATGTAGTCACTAACGTATTAGGAAAAAGTTGTGTGCCTTTTCCGTTAATTTCCGATAAATTCCCACGACTCTCCGTCACATTCCAGTGTGTTGAGACTGATTTTGACTCCCTGACGGTTTGGCTGCCGTTGTCGTAGTTGAAGCAGCCGACGAGGCCGGCTCGCCCTTGCTATCCGTCTCGTCGCACTCCTCCAATTCGGCTAAATTCTCTTGATCGGACTCTTCAAGAGTCACCTATACATATACAAGTGTTAATATAAATAAATAAATCGATGGATGATGATAATGATGATATTATTATCTCATAAATATGTATAAACTTACTTGGAAGCGTATTTTCTCATCTGCAGGCATTTCATCGGCCGCCGATGGCGGCGGTGACGGTGGTATCATGCTTTGATAATAGTCTCTGTTCTCTTCAAGCGTATCAAGTATGTCCTGCGCATCTGGATGTACCAGATCAGCCCAGGTTTCCCACAGTGGATGTACAATATAATCGATAAAACCGACCTGACTTTTCTCGATGGTTGAATTATGTCGATCACACATCGGACTAATGTCCATTCCTGATTCACGTTCTTTATCGCCTTGTAAAAAGAATTCCTCCATGAGCAGCGCAACCCAGCGCTTATATAACGGCAACGGCTTTGTTGGATTACTTAAATCGGCGCAATGCACGAGATTCTCAAGCACCTGCAATAAAAAAAAACAACAAAATTTACTTGGAAAGCTTGACAAAATTTGCTGAAACTTTTTGCTCACCTGTATGCGATCAGTGTAGTTGTCCAGTAGTAGTACACCTGAGCCGGCAACCTTCTTGGTTTCCACCATTGTCTTTAGATCGGCCAGCAGGCTCATGTGTTTGGACATATCCGTTGAGAGTACAATATCGATAACCATTTTCCTTAAAGTTTGGCGTTGTCTTCCTGCGCAGATATTTCGTTAGAAAATAGACAAAAAAAGCTACCGTTCAGAGACTCACTTTTGCATATTACAGAATATATCACATCCGGTATTTTGTAATAATTTAAAGGCAACAGCTAAATGATGATTTTCCAAAACAGATTCGTCATTGTACATGAGTGCTAGTTCGGAGCCTGCAACAAGTTTACAATATAAAAATTTAATATGAATTTGAATTTAAATTGCGGTATATAATATATGTAATATAGATTTTATGCTTCTCCTTCTTTGGAAAATCTTGACTTACTTGAGTTAACCAAAAATTGATTGGTTAAGCCGGGATGATCAACATCGTGTATACAAGCGGCGAACAGTGCCCCGCCCACCTCGAGTGGCGTAAATACACCCTCCAATGCCGGTGTATTGAGTAGCACATTTGTGCTCTGTGTCACGTCGGCCGCGTGTAGCGAGTTGTGAAACGGATTGTCTTTGACGTAATGGTCCTCCAGAGTAGTCATAAAGTTAAGAAAAGTTTTCGGTGGTATCATAAGACTGGTCAGTAATTCTCTACTCTGTAAACGATTTAAAAAGTAAAACGATTAATTTTGAATTTGAAATTTCTCCAATTCCAATAAATTCCAACGCACCTGAAATATGGTATATGCGACGCGTGAGGGGGCGGTTGCTTAGCTAAGATCGCCAATTTTGAATATCTCGATACCCCAGGTATCGAGTTCGCCGGGAATTGTGCCTAATTCATTTTCGCGTGGCGTTTCTACGCCAAATGTCGGCAAACGTTCACCGGTGAAGCTATTTGTATGCGAGAGCGGACGTTTTACGCCAGATATCTGTGACATGGGTGGACCGCGTGGCGAACGACGTCCAGTATATTGAGGCTGCCGAGCTGCCACCCATTGCATGATCGGGATTCTCTTCCACACGTAACGATGGCAAATCGAATTCTTGTTGTTTGTCTTTAAAATGAGACATAATCCAAAAAAAAATAAAAAAAAAAAATTGTCAAAACAAATTTATTAATAATGATCAAAAAAGATGAAAACAAATTTTAACAAAATATACAACATATTTTTTTTACTATTCTAAAAACAAAAAAAAAATAGTTTTTTTAAAATATATTTTATTTTGGCTTTCCTTTTTTATCAAAAATTAATTAAAAATTTTAGCTACTTCAAATTTTTGTGTAATTCGATTTAAAAAAAAAAAAAATTTATTCCTATTTGGAAACGATAAATATGACGCGAAGTTCATTTTGCTTGGATAGCACCCTTTTAACCATTTTCAATATAAAGATTCCGTGATTCACTTTGCTTAACGTATGTGAAAATCTTTATGTAAATAGTTAAAGCATATCATACATTATATAATATATTTAGATGCCATTAAGTGCGCAGAAGGATGCTAAAGTAAACTCAGCGGGTAGCCACATTGGCCAGAGGGTTCGGTTAGAAAGTATCACATTGCCACTGCCACTGCTTCTACTTTATAGCGTCATATTGTCAGTCAAATGCCTGCGGCATGTTTTAACAAAACCAAAAAAAAAAAAAAAAAAAACAAAATGTTTTTTGCGTTTAAAAAAAAAAATTACGCATACGCAATGTAGGCGCACATTTAAAAATTATTGACGTCGCGAACTGTGCTGCGAACTGTTGTAAGCTAACCGAAAAAGGTTCTCTTTTTCTGATTTTTATGCTTCTTCAATAAAAACAATCAAATTTTTGCTTTCCTTTTTGTTTTAATATTTATTTTAGATTATCTAAATATTTTTTCAAAGCAATAAATTTATTGTTGCAGTCAAAATTTCTCTTCTTTTCGTTTCTTTGTTGCTGCATATGCGCAATTTTTAATCTTTAATATTAAAATATTTTTCTTTGATCTTTAAATAAACAGTTACACAGGCACAGTCATACACACACAAACACACAGACACACAGAGTTGACAGAGTTAAATGTTTGTCTTTTATCAAAGTATTTAAAGTGCATCTATGTAGGAGGTTCGAAATATAAAAATGTCCTTTTTATAAAAACATTTTCTTTTTTTTTTTTTTTACCCGCTACACTTAGTGTAAACGGGTATATTTAGTTTGTCCGAAAGTTTGTAACGCATTTAAGTAGGCATCGGAGACCGCATTAAGTATATATATTCTTGATCAGCTCGATGAGACGAATCGATTTAAGCGATGTCCGTCCGTCTGTCAGAATATTTTTTAAGATATTGATCTGAAATTTAAAAATATATATATTTTTTTTTGGTCCTAGGCAGTATCAAGATGCCACGCCCATTTTTAGGTTTAGCCCCCCTATACAAACCTACCACTCATTTTCGAATTTTTGTATGATAACATTTAATATTTCTGAATGAATTTAATTTCGATATGATAAGGATCGGGCTAATATAACATAAAGCCTGCATTAATAATTGACCAAATCTATTATTATTTAAATTGTTGTGTGACGGGTATTTCAGCTTCGGTTCCGCCGTAGTTAAGGTTTCTTTTTTTTTTTTTTGTCAAAAAACAAAAAAGTTTTCATTACTTTGGCTTCCGGTGATACTTCTGCTACGTTTTTACTTTACAACCTTTACAATGCTGCCTGCCTGGCTGCCTGCCTGACTGCCTTTAGAAAGTTTGACTTTTTGTTTTAATTTTATACCCTGTTGTCGTAGGGTACATAGGTATATTATGTTTATAGACCCTAAAAGTATAAAGCAGCGCTGACAGAAGGGTCGAGCTGCTAAGCTTTGTCTGTCTGACTGTCTGTCTGCCTGTCCGTTCGAACTGCTTATTGCCGTATAAAATGGATTATCTCTTTGAGTACAGAATTGCAACAGGATTAAGATTATGGTGCATAAAAATTGGATACAGAGCAACTCATAGTCGCGCATACTCGACTGCAGCGGTCTTTCTTGTTTTTTGTTTTTTTTTGTTTTTGTATTAGAATGCGTTTAAATTTATTTGTAAGCTTTGTACAAAATTCGTTAAAAAACTTGTAACGCATTTAAAGTGCCAAAAAAAAAAAAAAAAAAAAATGAGAACAGGTAGTAAAATGCAATTAAATTCTGTCTTTGAAGTTTACTTCTTCATGTTCGATCGATGAAACACTATGCCAAGTGCAGCAAGTAACATTTTTTTTTAAAATGAACAAAAAAAAAAAAAAAAGGATGCCTTTTAAGTGAAAAGGAGCTTTAATAAGAATTGTCAATCTTTAAAAGTGTAAATTTTTTCGAAGTAAAAATTAAAGTTTTTCCATGCTTTTTTTTTTTTTTTGGGTATGCATTGAAATGAAAGGATTTCCTAAACTAATTCCAAAACAGACATACTTATGTATGTATGTAGCCACTAGCTAGTCACTTATACTAAAGCTCAGAGCCTTGAAGAATGCAACAACAAATCATATAATATGAAGCATTTTTTTTTGTTTAAAGAATCAAATTAGATTCAACCAAAAAAAAAAAAAAAAAAAAAATCGTTACAACAACTTTTCTCTGTTTTTAAGCCGCTTATTTTTACCATAATTTATTTTGCCATTTTATGTTATTTTTTTCAGCTTTGACTTTATTTTATTTTTTTTATTGTTTTGGGTTTATTTATTTTTAAGCTTTTATTTGCATTTTTTTGTTCGCACGAATGTTTTTTTTATTTTTATTTTTTCAAAGTTTTTACACACTTTTGGTGTTTTTTTTTTTTTTTTTTTTTTTTTTACGTCTTGAAAGTCTTCAAAGCAAACTTTTGCGTAATGCATTTCGATTGGATTGCATCTTAGTTTCTATTCATACATCTATCCGTCCGTCCGTCTGTCCGTTGGTCAATTTATTAAACTTGCTATATTTGCATGATTTTATGCACGACTTCTGCCTTCAAAAAAAAAAAAAAAAAAAAATCCATGCAGAAATTTTTGTTTCAATCTAAAAAGTTGTGTGAAAAATTTAAAATGTTTCAATTCAATTTAAAGTGGCGTTGTTTGCGTTGCGCTACTTCATCAGCCTCGTATATAGCAAAACGAGAGTTATGTACACGTCTGTATGTATCTGCAATGTATGTGTATCTGCATACACATATGCACAGCAACAAACAAAGTTGCCAAAAACAATCTGCATTCTGTAAAAAAAAAGTTTCCAATGCTCCCGACCTTTTTATACCATAATTTTTATTCCGACATGCTTGTAAAATTTTCACATCGTTGATTTCAGTATTCTGTAAATTTGTCGTTTGAAAAGTGAAAAAAAAATATTTTCCTTTTTTTTTTTTTTTTTTTTTTTTTTTTTTGATTGACGTCAAATTTATTTCGTTTACGTTTCAAGTGAAATTTTAAGTTGTATTTAATTTATTTAATGACAATTTTTATAAATTAGAATTCTAATTATCATAAAATGAATAAATGGTTCAAGATTCAGAGAATTTTTTTTTTTTGTTGAATTCAAGCTACGACGTACATCAATGAAATTTATTTCAACAGAAAACGCTTACTTCTTTTTTTTTTTTTGGTTTTGTGTAAATTGTAAAAATATTTTTTTGTCACATTTTAGATTGTTAAAATAAATTGCACGCCTCAAATGCCAAAATATTTTGGATTTTTTTTTATGAAAACCAATTTAAATTTTTACATATTTTTGACTACAATTCCTTATATATATTATATAATAGGTTTTATAGGACGTATTTACACCACCCAATGTGTTTTTTCAAGCAAGAATGCTGCTAACAGAATCCAAAAATATATTTCAAACATTACAAAAAAAAAAAAAAAAAGATCGGTGATGTGACAAGTAACAACGTTTTTCTGATAGAATTATCAATTTGCAAACTGTTGCCAATTAAGCATTTTTTTTACTCCTTTTCCCCCTTATTTCGATACATCTAAGTTGAAAAGACATAATTTTCATTTCGCATCTTCTTAATTAGGCCATAACCAGAATTTATTTAATTTGTTTTTCCCTTTTCCTTTTTAGAAAATGTGTTTTTATTCACGATAATTCGATATTATTGACTTTTCAAAAGTATCGATATATTTATGAGAAATTTCCACCACTACATATCCTATTATCTATGTTTATAAATTCTATTGCCCAAAAAAAAAAGGAACTCAGATGTTGTTTATTTTTTTTTGTTTCGTATAAAAACTTACCCAAGAATGTTGAACAAATATATTCGGAAATTTGATTTCCCGATTTGCTTGATTCACTAAAATGTGAAAGTTCCTTGTTGAGCATGCGTTTGAACTAAAAAAAAAAAAAGAAAAAAATTTATATTTTTTAATTAATTTCAAATAATTTAAAATTAAAGTTTATTACTAACCTTCAATGAGGCCATATCGGAGACACTGCGATGCGTTTGTATGGTCTCCAATTGGTCTAGACACCAGTCTAGCTCCTCGATTGTATCGGTGGCCAAGCGTGTATAAGTTTCATCGCCCTGGGCCAATTGTACGCCGCTTGTATTACCGCCGCGTCCCATCGATGACGATTGAGCTGGTCGCCTGGATCTTGTTCGATTAATACATGATTTTCACATACATACACACACACACACACACCCATAAAAAAAAAAAACACAAAAACACACACACAAAGATCCATTTATGATGGTAAAGGGTGGAAACCGAGGAAAATTAAAGCAAAAACAAGAAACAATCAAACAAACAAACAAACAAAAAATACGAATACAAAGAAATAAAACAACGATTGATCCATCAAAGAAAGCGAACAAACAAAGCGAAACGTGATAATGAAGACGACAAAAAAAAAAAAAAACAATAATAAAATAAAAGAAAGAAAAAAGAAAAACGGAAACGGAAACAGAAAAAAAAAACAAATTAAAGGCAAACATTTAAAAAAAAATTAAATAATAATAAAAAATAAAAAAAAAAAAATACAAAAAAATATTTAAAAAAAAAAGTTAATATGCAATTAAGTGCGTTGTGCGTTAAATATGGCAAAAATTTCATTATTGAAAATGCATTTTATGTAATTTTTGGAAAACAGTGAGAAAATGTAAAAAAAAAAAAACAAAAAATAAATTGAATAAAATATTTATATTTATTTGAAAAATGTTAAATGAAAACATTTATACATAAATAACAACAATAAGATATTTTAAAATAAGCATATTTTTATATATATTTTCAAATTTATTTTTTATATATTTTTATTTTTATTATTTTTTTTTTTTTTTTTTTTTTTAATTTAAATAATTTTTATGCATGAAAAATGTGAATGAAGAGAATAATTTAAAGTAGATACGTAAGAAAGAAAATAAAATGTAAGACGGGGGGAGAGTAAGAGAGAACAATAGTTATAAGGAGAGAGAGAGAGAGAGAGAAGAAAAAGAGAGAAAATTATAATTTGGATTACAACAATTAGAGGTCATTTTAATACATAAAAATGTTTATATATAAATTTCTTTTCAAAGACATTTCTCTGTGATACACATTCTTATATTTTTTTTTTTTTATGAAATATGTACCTATTTATGTATTTATACTAAACCTAACTACATATTATGTATAAAAAGAGGACGTTTATTAATTGAGAAAAAAAATACGATCATATACAGCCATGCTCCTGTAATCTCCTAAAAATTTAGTAAAATTTAGTAAATTCGTACGATTTTAAAATTGCAAAGTTTTTATGATTGCGATTATGGGAGCATGTCTGATATACAAAAAAAAAGTCCAATGACATAAAATAATAAATGAATATTTGAGAAATCCAAACTGAATGGTCCAAGATCTAAAAAGTGTTTTATTAAATTTGAAATTGTTCAATTTGAACCGTGGCATATGTTACGTTATGCACATTACACTTTTTACTGTTTTTTCTTTCTGTATTCTGTGTATTCTAAATGGACATAGAGAGTATGTACATATTGGTATATGGTGCTTCGCTTGCTCTTTTGTTTCTTTTCCATTTCGCATCTGTTGCACCATCAAAATATTTTGGGGCTAGTATAAAAACATACAAAAAACGCAGAGCATTGTAAATGTAATAGTCGAAGAAAATCGACTTCATGAATGAACCGAATGTGCCTAATGCATTGTTTTAGTAGTCTAAAATTTTACTTGTATTGTTCCCTTTCAAATGAAATCGGTTAGGGACTCAACGGTTAAATGGTTTCAAAGTCCAAAGCGGACATAGAAGTATTTTTATTATTTTATATATATAGTTTAATTTAATAATTTTTTTTTTTAATACCAATTTGTTTTTTTTTTTTTGAATTTTTTTCTGTTATCTTTTAAAATTTTTTGTATCTATTATAATTTTAATAATGAAATAAAAACTCCACAAAATTTGAAATGTTATTTTATTTTAGTTACTACAGCGCACTATGCAAAAATAAGCGGATTTTAGAATTTCAGCATAATTAAATTTATTGTTAATATTTGCGCATATTTATTTCGTTAAACATTTAACTAAATTATTTAATAAATAAAGACAAAAAGTTGAGAGCCTAACGTTATCTTCTTGCTTGTCTTACATTCGATTAGTATACAAGTATTTTTTTTATTGTATTTTTTTTTTTTTTTTTGTTAATATTTTAAAATGTGCAAAAAAAATATTAGAAAAAAAATGAACTAACAACAAGAAGAGAGCGAACGTATCAGTTAGGGAGATACATATACATATATGTAGTTTGGTTATATAGCATTCACGTGATTTGTTTTTAAGTGGGTGGGACGGGGGACCAGAGTTCATACAGAAAAAAATTGACAAAAAATTGCAAGGCAATATTTTACGCGATACTCACTTGTTTGATGCTTGAACATTTGTCAGACTTAGTAAATTGTTGCGCACTGAACGTAAGCTGGCCAAAATTTGGGCAAACGGTGTTACAATGAGATCCTCGCCATGGCTATAAAAATAATAAAAAAAAAAAATAAAAAAAGATGAAATCGATTATTAGAATATACACAATTAAAATAATATATATATATTTTTTAAAATAATTCCTGGCTACTTAATTCTAATATTTAATAATAAAATAACTGATCTAAACATGCATAAACAGATTTTATACATAAATATAGTACATATGTGTATGATCGATCAACAACTACTTTTATAAAAAACAGTTGATAAGACTCAACAACTTCAACTTAACTAAGCCCTAAAACTTGTGATGAGAAGAATACGATTACGCAGAACCGTTAAAGGTTTTCGTTTTAAGCCGCTTATTTGACCGACTTTTCACACACTTTTCGATGTACTCTAAAGAAAAATTAGCGAACAAAGTTCGAAAAATGAAATCTCGCAAAACACTGTGACACTGCAAAAATTTTTTTTTTTTTTTTTTGACTTGGAAATTTTCTGTGGTAGAAACGATGGAAAATATTTCATTCATGTGTTTTTCAGAGGATTTTGTTATTATTGTATATTTTGTTTTCGATTATGGCATATAGCAGATGGCACATTTAAGTTTAGTTCATAGAGCATAGTTTCTGGTTATGTTGACAAATTAGGATCGAGAAAAATTAAACATTCCCAAATTAAATATAATTCTGGTTCAGTTAAGTTTTAAATGGATTTATTTTTTTCTTTTTAGAAAATACTCTTAATAAACTAGAGCGTATAAAAATGCTAAATAAAGAAAAGAAAAAAATGTCTTTTACTTATTTTTTTTTTTTTTTGTTGATTTTTAAATATTTTTATTTTTATTTATACGCTTAAAAATTTGTCTTTGTTGTTGTTGTGTCTATTTCTGGCAAATATCGTTGATAAAAATATATTTTTGGGAGTCTGTAAAAAACAAAAACAAAAAATATTTTTTTAAAAATTTAATAAAAAAAAAAAAAAAAAAAAAAAAGCAAACATAAAGAATATTTCAAACTGAAAATAATCAGCAAAATAGCAAACGATAGCCGCCAAAACTTAAAACGCAAAAATATCTAAAAATTTATTTTGATAAAAAAAAAAAAAAACTAAAACGAAATTAAACGACGACAACAAAATGGCAACAAATTCAATTCAAATCGAATTGAATTGAATCAAATGGAATACATTAATATTTTTGAGTATCATAATTATGCATGAATTTAAGAACATAATTATTTCATTATTATTTTTTTTTAAATGGCATTGGCATGTAAGAAATGTCATTTAGTGACGTCATTCGATAATTATTTTGAATTTTTGCTGATGTTATTGTCTCTGAGGCAGATATGAACAGACTTGAAGGTGAGGGCAGAGTGACTTACTGGTTTGGTGATCTAAAACAATTGTTAAAGATTCACCAGTCTAGCTTTTGAAAAGTGAAAGAAATCGCTATAAAAAAATTGAAAAATACTGGTCCAGTTTTTTAAATAGTATTACGCATTTTTACGACACACGTTTCTAAAGTAAACAAGAAAGTATCTTGCTGTGAGAATGATATCCGCTTCCAATCTACATACATGGTTTCGGCCTTTTTTTTATTATTGTTTTGTTATTTTGTTTATTATTATTATTTTTTTTTTTAAAACAAAAATTCAGCTAAAAACACTAAATTTTTAGGAGCAAAGCAGTTGGTATCGAAGCATCGAGCGAATATTGAGAACAAGTTTCAAGTGATGCCTAGGACGAAAAAAATAGATAGTAGTGCAATACTATTTACATGCATATACGATAATATCGGTAAGAGTTCTTTAAGTTTTGAATTTGAACATAATTTTGCATCCAAAAAATCCTAGAAGCAAAATTTAAATTATTTTAGAAATTTCATGAATAAAAATAAAAAAAAGTTACAAATTCTATTAATGACAAACTTTGTATGCGAACAACAATTCTATCTATTATTCTGTGTATGTATGTGTGTGTTGTGTATGTGTGTATTTTATGTATGTCTGTCTGTGTGAATGCAAATGTGAGAATAGCGCAAGTCTTACACAAAACATTAAAATTGCTTTTGACAAAGAAGAAAGAAAAAAAATTAATTACTTTCTTAATTATTCCATTTATTTGCACGCGTTACATTGTCTAAAAAAAGCTTTAGAACAATTTACATACGTTCATACAGTGTGTTTCAGAATTACATGACAACACAAATATTTTTCTATTATATTCTGCCAAGCCTTTCTGGTTTTGATTTGATAAAAAAAAATAATAAATGAGATACATCAAAAAACCTTTATTCCAACTGGTTTCTATATTGTACCCAGTACCCAGTTTTTCTATCTCTCTCTCTCTCTCAAGCCAAAGTATGCCTCTAGTGATTCGAAAATTTCGTAAATTTATTAATTTAGTTTCAAAAAAATTCTAATAATCTTATAATTCTCAAACAGTTTAAGCGGCCTTTCTTGTATAGATATGCTTAAACTGTTTGAGAATTATAAGATTATAAAAATATATTTGAAAAGTAAATCACCAATTTCGAAAATTGAAGCCTGACTGATAGTCAGTCAGTTTATAGGAAAATTTGTTACGCATTAAAGAAGGACACCTTGACGAGATGACTTAACTTGAGTTCGATTATTTTGGTTACAATTGGAAATACAACATCTTTAAATATTTTTGAACAGATTCAAATCGTAGAAGAATTTTTTTTTTATGAGTTTATTTTAATAATTGGAATTCTTAATTTTAAATATATTCAGCAAATTCATGGATTTCTAAATATTTAATAAAAATTTTTCATATAAATTAATCATACGGAATGTTGCACACTTTGCATAATTTTAATTGATTTCTTTTCTTTTTTTTTAATTGTTTTTCTATTTTCCATTTAAATTTATTTATTTTAATTATTGCTACTCACAATTTGACACATTTAATTCTAATTATTGGCAATGCGTAAAGCCTTTAAACGTTTTAATCAAATTAAGCTATTGTTTATAAAAAAAGGTGATTTATATCTTTTGGTAATTTAAATATTTAAAAATTTAGTTTCTCTAAATTATTTTATATTTAAATAAACAAAAGATAATAATCAGCACAATTTTCTTGTTATTCTATTTTTTTTTTTTTTAATAAAAATATTTTGTATGTCATTGGTTTTCACAAGGCTCACTCTTTTAGTTTAGGCTGACATGCTTTTCGGCACGTAGAACCAATTAACTAAAAAATAAAATAGCAACAATAAACATAATCACACAAAAAAAAATAACAACAAAAACAACTAGCAAAATTCATATGAAGAGGAAAAAGAATATAAAAAAAAACGAAAAATTGGTCACAATGATACAGATATATATATATATATATTTAAATATATATGTACAACTAGCATATATATTTTATATATATATATATATTGCGAATCTGAACAGAGATTTATGTATATTTTATTTTTATTTTATTTTTATATGTAGATATACTATGTATATAATTCTACACATGCTAAATATTTTAACGAACAAAAAAAAAAAAAAAAAAAAAAAATATTGTAGATAAATAAATAAATAAATTATATTTACATATATTTAACAAGAGAAGAAGAAAATAAATTAATTTATGTCGCATGTGCTTTAAATAGCCAATTTCATATTTTTAGTTGAACATTTCATAAATATTCGTTTTCGTTTCGTTTCATTCGTTTCATTCGTTTTGTTTTCGTTCATTTCAAATTTTATTCAAGGAGCAGCTTTTTACACAAAGTCAATTTTTAGGAATAGCCCCCATAGAAATTTACCACCGACTTTACAGTTTTTGTATGAAAATAGTTAATATTTATGAATGTATTCAAACCAAATTGAATAAAAACACTTCTATTGTCAATACATATCTACACAAGAGATTTGGTACGGATCGGGCCATTATAGAATGTAGCCTAGAGGAGTCCAAAAACGTATGGAATCATTTTTTTTTAAAGTTTTTATGCGCTCAACCCCTAGGATTGTTCTATATCGAAAATAAGAAGATTTGTATTTTTTTTTTTATTGGATAATATTTAATTGTGCCACGAATCCTCTGAAGTTTCCCTGGGAAAATATGACTTTTTTTGTAGATTTAATGTAGAAACCTGAAAAATGCATATACGGTCATAGAACACATCATGTGTCTTATTTGAGCACCCGACCCCTTTGCGGAATATAATCTACGTCACTGATGATCGCACATAAACTTAATTAAAGTTTCGTGTGGCGAGTATTGAGCTTCGGTGCTATCAAAGTTAACGTAATCGTGAACTGGTTACAACCGAATCAATTCTGTAGCTTAACTAATTCGGGTTTTTTTATGGTTTAAAACTTTTTTGTTTTGGTAGGACTGGTTCAGTTCAAAGTTCAGAACAAATAATAAAAAAAAAAAAAAATACAGCGGTTCGGTTCGAAAGCGGTTTGCAGCACTGGTTTATGATTTAGAAAAAAAATAATTTAATTATTCAAAGAAGTTTGTACGGGAAATGCTTAGCTGATAATATAAAAGTCGTTCTAGACTTACTACAATTAGTACTACGGAGTGCTTTCAAAGATTCCAGAGGTGAAATGCTAAAAACTAATTTCAACTCATATGCCTAAGAATATTTTTGATAATATTGCTAGACGTTGGATCTGTCTGTTGGAGTAGAGCAAGTCACGCCATATTCTAATTCTCTCATTTGACATTTGATTAAAATAGACACCTCCATACTTTTCAAGTACCTCAAAATAATCACAATTAAATTTTCTAAAAAAAAATTCAAACGTAAAAAACACATAAAAAAAAAACTCATTGAACTCATTTTAGTTGACACATTGTGCTGACCTTCGTTGTGATTTTATTGAGAACATATTACCAGGATCGGCTACTATAGCCACAGCCAGATCATCCTGAAATATCGATGGGATCATATTGAAAAAACTATGCACGCGCGGCAGCGACTGCGAAGCCGCTGAATTTTTATTTAACATTTTAATTTTTGGTTTTCTTTTTCCTTTTTTTTTTGGATTTAGTTTAAATATTTTTTTGTATTTATTTTTTATTTAAAAATTTATTTAAATATTTGGTATTTAATCACAGTTTGTTTTAATATATTTGATATATGTTTTAATTGTTTTATTTTATTTTATTAATTTGAAATAATTGAAATTTATTTTTATTTATTTATGCAGTCACATTTTGTCACATTTGCTGAGAGCGTTGAACGCATTTAATGTATTTTTTCTTTTCTTTTTATGGAAATAATTTATTTCCTTCGTTTCTTTTGATATGACACATACAAAAAAAAAAAAAAAAAAAAAATTATTTATTTATTTATTTTAAGCGTAGAAATCACAATAAATTTTATATATATATTTAAGAAATAAATAATTTATATTTCTCTTTGTAAATATATATTTTTTTTTTTTTACTGTCGTCCAGCAACAGAAATTCAATTTAATAATTATAAATATTTATTTATTTTTTATTTTTAAAGTAATATTCGTTGTTTCATTGATATTTTTTATACATTCAATTTTTTTACATTAAGAATTCAATTATTTTTATTTTTTAATCAATTTTTTTTTTGTTTGTTTAAATTATTTTGTTTTTCTTTGTTTTTTTTTTCTTTTTTAAAATAATCTCGGCCGCACAACGATTATGAACGCGTGGATTAAAGAATGAACATATTTTATACATCACACATAAATATTTTGCTTAGTGCGCGCGGTAAGCGTTTTGTCGTTTCGTGTTGTTAGCGTTTGCGTTGTGCGGTTAAGCACGGCGTCGCGTTCTACTAAAAAGACGAAGAATTTTCCAAGTGGGTTTTTGCGCTGTGTGAACAGCAGTTTGCGGCGACGCTGCGAGCAATTTTCAAAAAAAAAAAAAAAAAAACCGAAAAAAGTGGAAGAAAAAAATTATATCGTATTTATGAAAAAAAAAAAGGAAAAAAAAATGTATAAACGATTTAAAAATTTGCGTCGTTTTTTGCTGTTGTTGTTGCTTTTATTCTTATTTATTGTTTTTTTGTTGTTGTTGTTGTTTTGTGTGGCATTTCGTTTTCATGATGATTTCTTTGCAAACGCTTGAGATTCAAGTTGCTTCATTTTTTGCCTCTCATTAGAATCAACATTATCAACATCAACATCATCGTCGTCATCATCATCATCATCATCATCGTCATCATCATCATTATTATTATTATGAGCATCAAAAGTATTGCTGCAAGGCAACGCTTTGCACAGTGTTTTGTATTCTTTCAAAAAAGAGCTCAAGAGTTACATGTATCTAAACCTAAATCCTGAACTAAACTGAACAGCGTCAGTTTCAGAGTGGAAACTAAAAAACCGTTTCTTTGGCTTGCATTTGCTTTGGCCACAACTTTTTTTTTTTTTAAAATAATAAAAGACTTACCGAAAATCAGAAATTAAAAAAAAATACATTTTGTGCAAAAGTCTTCATCAAATTCAAATTAAGTTTTTGATTAAACTTTCTGAGAATTATAATTTTTTTTTTTTTAAATTTAAAATAAAGAAGCCCTTTCAAAAGTTCCATTGCTGAATAAATTTTATGAAAAAAAGTGTGTTTTTTAAGAAAAAAAAAAAAAAAGTGAATCGAAATTAAAAGAAAATTTTTGTTTGCTTGGAAACCAATGTACGCGGTCAGAATCATTTTCATCAACATTTCCATCGCCATCAGCAACGACATTCGTCGTCGTCATCGTCATCGTCGTAAGACATTTATTATCATTTTAATGTTTGCTCAATTTTTGCACCCTGTAGTCACAGCGGGTAAAATGGTATATTAAGTGTATGCAAATGTATGCAACAGCTCTAAGCGAATCTTGGCGGGGCACCCCGAGCATTCATATTTATGTAGTTTAGAAATTTATCAATTGGAATTTACATTTATGTAACCGGCTATTTTGTAGCCGGTTACATAAATATTTTCGTTACAGGGTATACTTTAGTCGTGCATAGTCGACAGCAGAGTTCATTTGGTATTTTGTGCGCTGCGAGCATTTAACTTTTAACGAGACAAGCCGCTTGCGCACTTGTACAGTAAAGCTTCTATTTTCGAACGAAAGAACGAGCGCACAATTTCATGCGTTCCACCTGACTATTCGTCTGTCTGTCTGCCTGTCTGTCTGGCTCTCTCGCCTCTCTGTTATTTGCTCTTTTATCTTTACGTCCTTGCTGCTGCCAGCTGTTTATGTCTCTTTACAAGTTCGATGCTCATTTCATTGCTCAATCATGACAGCTATTTTGCATTTGCGCTACAAATTATTTTAAGATTTCTTCGTTTTCTTTTCACTACAAAAATTTCATTTTTCATTTTGGAATTTTACATATTCTTATCGTACATATTTTTTTATACTTCTTATTTGCCCCTATTTTTCTTCTTCTTATTTCGTTTAGAGTCTTTTGTGTATGCATGTTTTTGAGTAATATTTTTGTGTATATAGTATCTTGTAGCTACATTTTGGTTAAGCTACAATGTATCTTTTTTTTTTGTATGCTCCTCTACAAGTATTTTTGTTTGTACATTTGTGTGTTCTTTTACTTTACTTACCTACCTTAATAATATTTTCCAAAGATTTATATTTTTTTTCCTTCTCTTGTCGAGTAAATATTTTTTGTGTATTTTATTTAATTTCAGTTTTTTGTTGAATTTTTCTATTTTAATTTTAATTATAGTCTTTGGTACTTTATATTACAAAGTATATAATCTATAAGTGGATGTAGTACAATTTAGAGGATTATTTTAAGAGATAATTGCCTTCTGTCGAGCTAAAAGACATATAAAGGTACACTCTAGAGATAGACAAGGGATTTAATCATTGATTCCGATTCCCCACATTCCCTGTAATGTTTTTTTTATTTTAAAAACCTGTTTTTAAAAACCTATTCTATACTTGGGTTCTATTTGACATACACCCACCAAACCCACGCTCATTACGAACTAATCTCAACGTTCCCGATTTTTTCTTGTTTTAATTGAAAAATGTAAAAAAAAATGTAAAAAAAAGTTTTGAACCAAAATTAAACTAGCATTCGTATTTTTACTCTTTATATTTATTTAATATTTCCTTTTTAAAAACATTTAGTTAATTGAATGTGTTTGTATATATATGTGTGTGTGTGTGTTTCTTTGTTTGTTTGTCTTAAAAATTTGCATAGTATTTCCATGTGTCGCAGGCAATTTGATGATTATTATTATTATTTTTATTTTTGTTCTGTTATTGTTGTTGTTGTTGTTGTCGCTTGTGTTTTATGACAATTATGAAAATATTGTAAATACTTTCAGTTTGTGTGTTTTAATTGAGAAAAATTTTAAGCAACGAATGCAAAAATGACTTGTTTGTGTGTTTTTTTTTGTATTTATTTTCAACAAAATTGTTAATATTTATTTATATTACTCATACGCAGTGTGCACATAAATATATGTTAATGAGAGTTTGTTTTAATGTCTGTCCGTCCGTCTGTCTGTCTGTCTCTGCCACAATGCTGCAAAGTAAACCACACAAGACTTTAATTATTCTCTAAATTTTAACTTAAATCACACATTTTTCATACAAAATTGCCAGTAGCGAGCGTTGTCATTTTGTCATAAGTGTTGCTTTCTATTTAACATTTTCTTTTTTTTTTATATGTGTGTAGCGTATACAAAAAAAAAAAAAAAAAAAAAAAACATTGTTTTAATGCGAAATGTTAATTTCTTTGTTCTCAATAAGGCTTAACGCGTACTTGTGCATATTAAAAAAAAAGGTTAAAAAAAGGAAAAAAAAAACCTAGACAAGACCAATGCATAAATTCGCAGAAAAACGTTTTTTTCCATAACACAAATTGTTTCATATTCTTTCTGATTTGTTTCCAAGAATTTTAAAGTCGCATTTCCACAGAAATTTGTGACAATGACCAAAGCGGAATGCGTGCTGCTTTTAAATGGCAAAATGCGTTGAAAAACAAAAAAAAAAAAAAAAAAAAAAAAAAAAATAAAATACATAAAATCAGCATGGCATAAAGGAAACAAAAAAAAATAATGTTGTTAAGTTGACAGCTCTTTCGCTACACCTATTTTATTTTATTTTATTTTTTTTTTTCATTTATGCAGCAGCACATGTTGGCATGTTAATGACATACAATGAAAATAAGATTTCCAGATGACAACAGTCGGTTATATACAATATATAGAAAATATATATAGTATATCGATATAAACGATGTATATAAAGGTAGCAGCAGAAGAGATAGCTTAATATACAATTTCTAAGTAACGCGCCCTTAAGCGTAATATGTGTAAAAAAATTCAGCTAGCTACAACCGAGTACGTAGAACAAAAAAAAAAAAAAAAAAAACGTAAGACTAGCGTTCATGAGTTAACATTGCGTATGATGAATATTCCTTGTGGGAGTTACACTTGATTTATGTACGCTGATTTTTTACTTTTCTTTTCTACGCTTTTGGGGAATTTCTTTCATTCATTTGAATTTCAGAATGATACACGCGAAATTTAAATTTAGTTCGATTTTACATTTTCACAAACAATGAAATAAAAAAAAAAAAAAAAAAAAAGAGAAAACAAAAATGAAAAAAAAAAAAAAAAAAAGAAAAAGTACCAAAATAAACGAAAATTTCTTTCGAACTCACAAAAAATTATTGCGCAGAAATCGTTGTAAGGTAAAGATTCATAAATATAAAAACAAATCTTTATTTCCGCGTACATATTTTTTGTTTTTGTTTTTTTTTTTTCTTTTCTGGTTATTTGTCAAAAACGAAAATAAGTAGTACAGAGTCAGATATTGAGAGCGATACGAGTATATTGGGAACGAAGATAGTTTTATAAGTAAAAGTTCTTTTTTTTCGACTTTCGACTAGCGGATATCCGGTTTGTGATATTGGTGTTGAGTTGGTGTTTAGCGACTTGAAATAGTGATTGCAAACAGTGATTAAATCGCAGTTAGCGAAAAAACAATCATCACTGTTCAGTTTCACAGTTCACTAGAGAACAAAAAAATTGCAAATCACTACTTTCAGTCGCAGTGTGACATTGTGATTTTTAAATCACTGTAAAAAAAACACCGAAAGTGTTTTTATTTGCCAACAATATGTGCTACTACGTTTTACGGGTGTTGCGGTTTCGGTTGCTGCTGTTTTATGTGCAATATCACTACTTTTCGATGGAATTTTTAAGTACGAAACACTAAAAATACCAATTTTTTTATTAAGACGATCCCATAATATGTTGGGGCTGGTATATGCCTAATGCATTGTTTTAATAGTATTTTAATGTGCTTGCCTTGTCAACTTTCAAATGAAACCGATTTGGGACTCATTGGTTGAATGGTTTTAATGTCCACAGCGGACATAGAAATATTTTAACTATTTTACGTATGTTTTTATAGATTGTAGAAAGCATAGCAAAATATTGTTAATTTGCCATTCAGAACGGATAGATGGCACTCTCTATAAGTGTTTATTGTGTACGTATAATAAAGGGCTTTCGAGGATAATGCAAAAGCTTGCTTGATGCCACTTAGCATTCAGTGTTATACTAAAATAAGTCAGCCAATTGGTGAAATTTTTTATTTGAAAATTTTCGCAATAAAAATATTTTGAAAAAGCAAATAATTTTGAAATACTTATTATTCTTAATGTAGACCTCGCATTAAACATTAAACAGATGACAATAATGTGATGGCCATCACCGTTTTTTTTTGCCGCCATCTTTAGTCATTCAGTCATGCAGTCAATCAGTTCAACTGTCAGTTAGTCATTTTGTTGTTTGGTCAATCTCGGTTGTCATTAATTCAGTTTGTCATCTACTGCACTAATTAAACGAAATTCCGTTTGACATTTTCGTAATGTGTTCATGTGTGTGTATGTGTATATGGAATGTGGGTGACTTTGTTTGTATGTGTGTGTTGTGTGTGAGAGAGTGTCCGTGCATTTGCGTACTTTTGTGCTATTCAAATGCAAAGCAAATCAGCGTTTAATTAAAAATTTCACAGTGAAATAAAATGAGCAAAACCCAAAATGATCACAGCGACGGCGACAACTATGTGTGCAGATCTTAACGTTTAAACCGTTTTACTTATTCGTTTTTGTTGTTGTTGTTGTTGTTGCTTTTGTAATTGAAGCAATCCAATTGCAAATATTTTGCATACATAATTGTGTCAATGCAAATGCCAACGTTTCATTTCCTTTTAGTCACACGCTGCGTATGAGTAATATTTGTGAAATTTTATTTTTGGCACAAAATAATTTTTTTTTTTTTTTTGTTTTGTTTTTCTTGTCATGTTTGTGCTGTGTCGGGCCTTTTCTTTTCTTCTCTTTTCTTTTATTATTATTCATTTTGAAATTATTTTTATTATTCTTATAAATGTTTTTGTTGTTTTGTTGCTGATTGAATGCTTTGATGACAAAAATATTTTGCAGCACTCTTTTTTTCTATTTTTTTTTTGTATATATTTTTGATTTACAACTTAGTTCAGGTTCTTTTACGCCTACTTTTCTTTGCATTATTCGAATGGTTTTTTTTTTTTTTGTAATAATTTTAATATTTTTTTTTGTTGTTGTTTTTATTTGTTTGTCTTTTTTTTTATCATTTGACATTTGACAGGAAATAGGAAATGTTTTCATATTTAAATTAGTTGTCGTTTTCCTTTAGCTTCTTTGCTCTTTATTGTCTCTTTGTTGTCTTTTTTGTTTTTGTTGTTGTTGTTGTTGCTGTCAGAAAAAGTGCACTTTTAGTTATTTATTTGTTTAGAGACTGGCAATGCATACAGCTCACTTTTCAGATAAAAAAAAATAAAACAATAATTTCTGTGTTTTTCTTTCTTTTTAATTTAAGCTTTTATAATATTATGAATAAACCATATATTTGTTAAGACCTCCCTCTGGTTTAACGCCTAATACAGGGGCGTATTTTTTTAAATATCTTGTATTAAATTTAAGGTAAATCTGTGAGAGATGTTAGATTTGTTTAAAAAATGAGTGGGCGTATAGATGAGTGTGGTAAAAAAAATCTATGGTTTGAGCTATTCTCTCTAAAAATTTCAGGAAAATCGGTCAAAAAAAGAAGTTATAAAAAAAAAGTCTATTATTTATTCCAGATTTTGAGTTAAACTCTGTGCAAATTTCAGGAAAACTGGTCTCTCTCTTGGCCGAATCCAAAATAAAAAAAAAATTTTTGCAGTGTACCACCTTTTATACTTAGGAAGTATGAAAAGTAGTTTACATCCTATTCTCAGACCTACTGAATATACACACAAAATTTTTAAAGAATCAGTTATGCCGTTTTGAGTAGTTTTGTTTGCTGTAAATTTTTCGATAAATTTATAAATTTTACGAACATTTTTATCTGAAAATGTGATTTTCTGTAATTTTGAAATAAATTAGGATACAATTAAGGCGCAAGTGAGGCATAAAATAACAAAAGATTAAAAACAAGAGAAACGAAACGAAGAAATAAATAAACCAAATTGTCATACGAAATGTCAGCAATGTAATCTGTATCAAAACGCCAAGATTCTTGCGTATTAAAGATTTGTCTATTTTGCTGTATTTTCATTTTGAATTTTTTGTTGTTTTTTTTCTTTTCATATTTTTGCTATTTTGACATTTATTTTGGGTAGTATTTTACTGTTGCAAACACTTAAATTCATATTGCATATTTATATAGAATATTTAATTTTTTTTTTTTCGTTCTATTTAAACGACTAAAAATGATGTAATATGCATTCAAATTGAATACAGAATACACTAAGCAAAACTTAAGTCTGTGTAAAACTGATTCATATTTAGATAAATAAATACGTAAATGCAACTAGCGAGCAGCTAGTGCAATGAACTAAAATATACAAGCACAGATACAGATACAAATAGAAGTTAAGTGTGCAGATACATATTTATTGTATAATATAAAATTGTCTACGGGTTTTCTTTGCCAAACGTGTGGAAGAAATGAGAGGGAGGGAGGGAGGAGGAAGTGATTACTTGTCTAACTTAAAAATAAGCTTTGCCTCTGCTATCACATCCAAACCGACTATTTATGAAAGATTTCAAAAAAATCGATTGCACCAAACCAAACCAAATGGATTATTTACTTTAAATTTTGTTGCACAGCTGCACAGTTAATCTTTTCATTAAATATTTTGAAGACCCTCAAAAACATAAAAAAAATAGTTTAAATTTCGATTTTATGTTTTTATGATTTAAGAGCTTAGATAATTGAACTTAGCTATTAAAAATTTAAAACGCATGCAGCAATTTGATTTTGAAAATTTATAAGTTTAGAAAATACATATTTAAAACATGGAAAAAATTTTTAAAAATATTTTTAAATGAAAAAACAGCAATTTACAAAGGAACACATAAAAAGGGTCTTTCAAATAACATTTATGTTAAATTTGAAAATTTTATGAATTGTAAAGTTACGAGGCATAACGAAAAATGTTTATCTATAAAAAAAAAAAAATAACCAAATCTTTAATAATTTTTTTTTTTTTGTATTAAAACTTTTGGGAATAAAAAATTTTAAATCTGTTTAAAAAACGGTGCCAAGTGCATTAAAAATCAAAAGGCTGCAATTGCTGCAGTTTATATTTTAATTGTTTCATTTAAATAATTTATCTATTTGCATTTATTAATTTAGAAGCATATTTCATTTTTATTTACAAAATATTATATTATTATTTTTTTTTTTTAAATCAATTTTTAATTGAATTCTATTTATTTTGTACTATATTAATTTTTTATAAGCAAATAACTACAAAAAAGAAAATTTGTTTGTATTACAAAAAAAAAAAAAAATTCTATTTAAAACGAGCAATTTATTTTATGCAAATAAATAAATAGCAAAAATGCTTTTTAATCGGAAAAACTATACTAAAAAATTATTATTATTTTTTTTTTTTAATTAAACTAAATTGCAGCTTAATTAAAAAGGTATATATTATTTTTATACATTTTGTATTATTATTATTATTATATATAAATATTTAAAGAGGGAGATTAAGTGTTGCTATTAATTAAGCTTTTTTAATCTTTTGTAATTTTGTATTTTTAATGCATTTTTATTTTGAGTATACGTACGATCTGTCAATGAGTATTGAGGCCTCCTGTTCTTTAAACCTGCAAGGGTGACAAACAACAACGATAATAATAATAATAATAATCATAATCAGAAGATAATCATAAGTAGAATAATCATAATAGAGCATAGAGGGAATAATTAAAAGCGAATAATTGGCAAAAAAACAAGACACAAAAAAAAAAAAAAAAAAAAAAAAAAAAAACGAACGAACTCGATTTGAAAACAAACACAAACAAATTTTAAGCGAAAATAAAAAAAAAAAAAAAATTATAGAAAATTCTACTCTATAAATTGTTTATCTAATGCAAATGCAAACAACTCTAAAAAATAGAAACAGAAACAAAATACATAATAATTACAATAAAAATATATATAAAGAAAAAAAGGATTTACATTTGGAGAGCATGTTTTAATTTCTATGCAAAGTGCCGCAAAGTATGCAATAGCAAATGAAATGCAATACAGTTATTCAACTTTTGTCTTTTTCGCTCATTTGGTGTATGTGAGTGTGTGTGTGTCTATGCGTTTAAATGAGAAAAGTACAAAAAAAAAATGTTAAACTTTACCAATGGTTGCGATTTCAGAAAATGGTTGGTGAATTTGTATGGGTGCTATATGCTATAGTGGCCCGATTCTCATTAAATCGGTATACATATACATAAAAAGAAATTAGAAGTGTTTTTACTCAATTTGATACCTTGAACTCTATATTTCTGTATCTAAAGTTAAGTTCTATCTTAGAAACATACTTTATTGTATTGGATTTTCATACAAAACTGAAAAAAAATGGATTAAATTTGCATGGGAGCTATATTACATTTTTTTTGGTTCTACCCATATTCCGATATTTCATTGAGACGATAGGCATAGTTTATACTAAATTCAGAGGTTTTAGAATAAGAAACAAGAAAGTTTTAATGGAAAACCTCAAAATTTTGGGCTAGTTTTGTATGGGAATACTTTTAAATAGAGTCTATCTATTCAGGAGAGTCTAAGTTTTAAATATGGTGACCCTATATCGTTTTCATACGGTAGACATCATGACAGACGGACATAACTAAATCGACACTTCTAACAATGCTGTTTTATATACTTTATATACATATATGCTTTATAGGGTTTACCATGGCTCCTTTGCTCTTACATACATTTGCACATACAACTTAGGTGCAGGGTACAAAAAAAAAAAGTGCTTCATATAGATTCTCGAAAATGGGCGATTAGTTTGTATGCTTAAAAGTGGGCGTAGCATACAGTTTTTGACATACTAAATAGTCGTGACCAAAGAATGCTTAAATTTGAAAATTCTGTTCAATATCTTTCAAACTGAGCGAATATATTGCGGACGGACAGAAATGGCAAACTCCATGTTTCACGGAGCTGATCAAGAATATATATATATATATGTGTATAGTCTACTACGTTGCCGCTTTTAATGCGTAAAAAACTGATACGACTAACGTCAGTCTCCACTATGTGTGGTGGCCCAAAAAAAGAAAAGTAAAAGATGATAAGAAGTGCAGCGAAAAAACACTTTAACATTTTTAAAATCACAAAAACGATTTCAATTGCGGTTTAAGAGATTAAATTAAAAAAAAAATAATAAACATTTGAATTGCTTGTACTCGTATATTTATGTATACTATACTATGTTATATAGGAAATATGTATCATGGCCATAGTTAGATACAAAAGTTCCTACCATTAGCAATAAAAATACTTGAATCTTTACATACTGTTGACCACTCCCAGGTACATACATATAGTATGTAACATATAAACTATCTTCCCACTCAATCTATGCTATTTGAAAATTCGTTGAACTTTTTATGAACCTTTCTTAAACTTTTCATAAATATATCAAACTCCAAAATAACTTTATGCAACATGTCGCTTGCTCTTAAACTACGTTTAACATATTTTATTGCAAACATTCAAATCACACCTTGTTAATGTATGTGTATGTATGTATATGTTTGTTTCAGCGTTTCTACGTCAATTCGATTGAATTATTCTACGAGAAACGTAAAACGCTAATCGTTGTTGGGATAAAGTTGACAACAACAACAACAAAAACAACAACTTGAGATTCATTTTCAGTAGCGCAGCTTATGGCTAACGTGTATGTTTACACACACACACACACACAGACACATACATATATGTAGTTACATACACAGCGTCCGATTTAATCGCATCGAACACCCATTGCACTCAATGACACTTCAAACAATAGGTCAACAACAGATTAATTAAAACATAATGATTGTCATGGATACAATGCAATTAAGTGTTTGTGCGAATACTAACTACTATGTATGTGTGTGTGTGTGTATGTGTGAGTGTGTATATGGGTGTGTGTTTGTTGACATCGTTTTATAGCGCGCAAACATATATGAGTGTGTGTGTGTGTAGCTTTCTATTTGATGTACTATTTCCATGCAAACTAAGCGTAAACATGAAAATCGCTTAGAATAAAAAAAAAAAAAAAAAAAAGAAAAATGGAACACAATTTATTAGTTTCTTACTTTAGACAACATAGACCTTAGAAACCTTTAGTTTATAAAAAAAAACTAAACTAAACTACAAAACTGTCTACTAAATTAATGCATAGCTGAAGTATATTATTATTATAATTAAATAATAGATTAGCTGCTTCACAAAAACGACTTAATCTATTCAAGACTGTATCTGTCTGTCTGTCTGCTAATTCTTATTACAGCCAATTTACAAAAATAGAAACAGACGAAATGACAAATAAAAACAATTCTGCTTTCGGGTAAAGCGTAAAAAATTCGAAAAAAAAATCTTTAAAAAATAGCAAAAAAATTATAAAAAAAAAGCTGTTCAGTTGTGCAACAATGACGTCATCGTAGTGAGCTGCAATTGGACTTTACATTCCACGTTTGTTTAGTGGAAAAAGTCGAAGTTGAAATGTTGACATTTAAAGTTCGTTTTGAACAACTTTTTTTTTTTTAAATGGTTTAACCATTTTTTTTTTTTGCATTTAAGTTGTGTTCACTTATCGTTGTAGTTGTTACCAAAAATAAACATTATATAAGTATGTCTGTGTGTGTGTCTGTGTAAAATTGTTTGTAGAGCAAATGCCAAAACGCAAATGCACCTAACAACAAAAGATGCATTAAAAAAAAAAAATCTTTAAAAAAAAAACGTTGCTTATGCGTAATGTGCATTTAGTGCCTTTAAAATGTTTAAGGTTTAACGTTTCAAGCTATAGCTTAGCTATTCTCCTCGAATGGAAAAATTAAAAAACAATTTTAATTTTCCTTAACTTTGAAAATCGAAAAATAGAAAGTTACGTTCTTCATAAAAAAAAGGTAGTCATCAGATTTATGTTTATTTCTCTACAAGACAGTAACATCCCATCTATTCTAGGTTTTGAGCTACATCATTTTTTTTTTAAACTAGCGGATACCCAGCGTATGCTACGAGCGTCTCGGCTGCTCTTTTTTGGCTATATTCCTTATCGCATCTGATCATTTTTGTGCAATTGCAGTTCTTTTCGAGCGCAACCAAAATATGTTGCAGCTAGTATGAAAACATACTAAAAAATACCACTTTTTTGTGAATGCAAATATACGAAAAAGCAAAACAATTTACGGTAAAATTAGAAAATCGACATATGAATGCGTCTAAAGCATTCTTTTGTTGTGTTCTATAATTATTCTTGCATTGTTGCCTTTCAAATGAAACTGTTTTGGAACTCATTCGTCTAATGGTTTTAAAGTACATAGCGGACATAGAAACATTTTACTATTTTTATGTGTATAGATTTTATTGAATTTACGTATGTATAAATACTTAAGTTAGGTTTTTTTTAGAGAACAACTACGTAGCACATTTAGATTTCGAGTTATATAGTATACACACCCTTGTGGTATAGGCTTGTATGTTTTTTAATGATCTCATAAATTTATTGCGTTTTCTTTTTGTTTTTGATAAATATTAATGAAATATTAATGAAACGTAATTTTGTTTTTTTCACAATAAATTTTTTGAATGTACGGCTGCGTCGTGTCACACTAAATAAATTTAATGTTTTGGGCGAAAGGTGAATGCGTCAAACTTTTAAATGTTTCCATCTTGTATGTCAAAGGAAAAAAAAATAAACTATTAAGCTTATAAATGAATTATAAATGCAAATTATTGGGTGTATTAGAAACTTTGCGTATGTTTTTTTTTAGTTCTATTCCTACAAAGCGCTTTACATGATTAATTGGCAAATTTAAATAATTTGTTTAAAATTACATTTTGCAATGAAATCTAGATATTTGTCTGTTTGTTTTTACTTAGCTATGTGAGTGTGTATGTGTATGTGTATGTCGTATCGTTAGCTTTTCAACTTCAAGTTCAACATAAAACATAAACAAAAAAAAAAAAAAAAAAAAAACCATTACGCGTAAATACGTAAATTGATGGTTTTCTATTATTTTCTTCCTTAAATACCTACAATAATATGATGTATCTTGGTGGGTTTAGGCAATTTGCTGGGCACCCTTCTATGTAAACGAAATTGAGTAACAAAATCAACGCACATAAATTCATTCAGAAAAAAATAACAATTTGACAGCTTACAGTTTAGGAACAGGGTTTTTTAGGGTTGCCAGCACTTTAATTCTGGGACACCCTATATTTGCTTAAACAAGTTCAAATCGGTATAAAGTTTTCGAGAAAAAAAAACCGTGAGGCAATCCGTGAATTGATCCATTTTTTGGCTATCTTCATAATAATTTAACGGCTGCTTGAATTGACGTGCTTCGACCAAATTGAGTTAATTGGCAAAAGTGATGTCTGGAAAATACAGGAGGTGCGATATGACTTTCCATTTCAGCGTTTCCAAGTGGGTATTTACCGGCTGCAAAATTACTTTGTTGTACCTTTTTTCGTATTCCAGGATTTTGAATGCAATGCATATTCAACGAATTTGACTTGGCGAAGTATGTTGGTGGCTGGCCGGGCAAAGCCCATGACATGAATGAACTCACTTTTCATTGCCAATAACAATTGGTTACAACGCCGTTAGCACATTAAAAATCACCCTTACGCTCGGCTTCAACTCGTACTTCACCCAATTTCCTGCTTTTGAATCATTCCCAAGGCTTTAAAAAATCTGAAAGTTCTCGTTGCCTTTGACATGCGTCTTTATCGAATAATCCCTCTAATTCTTAATCTTCAAACTCATCTTTGGCTAACTTGGATGTTCACCACTTTAAAAGCGACTAAACCACATCCGATACGATTCTTCAGGAGACAACATACTCGCCGTAAATATTCGAATGGTTGTTGCATTTCAAAATTTCACACTTTCGCTTTATTGGATCTCTCAATTATGAACATTGCAAACTGTCGAGTAAAGAGTTCCAAGAAAATCCGTTTAATTGTTGTTTTTTAATGTATTTTTTTTTTTTTTTGTCTGTTGTGTCTCTCTTTTAAATTGATTTTTTCGAAACAAGAATCTCCTTTAACACATTTAAGAGTATACAAACTTTGTTTATACCAAAGATAATAAACACTTTGTTTTGATTTATTACAATCTTTCATTTTTTGTTTTGTTTTGTTTTGTTTTTTTTGTTTTTTTTTGTTTAAAAGGTGTGTTTAGTCCCCGATTGACTGCATAAAAAGAAATACTCGACATATGGTTGCTGCTTCAATTCGATTGACAGCCTGAGTCGCAACAAAAGAACATTTTTCCTTTTTTTTTTTTTGAAAAATCTTCGAAATATATTCAAATGTTTTTGTTTTTCGTATGAATTTCAAATTATAATGAAAAAGAAAACAAAATTTAATTTTTTTTCAAAATAGAAATTGAACAACAACAAATTCAACAAAATAATAATAATAATAATATTAAAATACAATATTTTTGTTTTGTTGTTAAAATAATAATTAAGTGAATTTTTTGAAAAGTGTTTTTTTCTTTTTTTTTTTTTTTGTTTTATTGTTTTAATTTTTGTATTTTTGTAGTAAAAGAAAAATGTATAAATATGTATTTTATTTTTATGCGCGCTAGTTTTCGAGTAATTATTTCTGAAAATAGTTCTCAAGGTCAAAAGCGTCACAACGAAAAGTATTTAAAATTTAGATTCGCAGTTGAGCAATTTAAAATTTGCATTTGTCCAGCTGCAGCGGCAGCGGCAGAGCCTACAGAAGCATTGCTCGCCAAAATAACGACGTCAAATACAAAATTTTTCTTGTCACCCTCTCTACCATTTTTTTTTTTGAATGTTGACCTTTTTTTTTTGTAGTTAAACTGCAACACTTTATTTAGATTTTGGCGTAAAGATGGAAAAAAAATACTAAAGAAATAAATTCAAATGTGCAATGCGTCGCAATGCAATGGAATACATTCGCGAATGGCACATAAAATTCGATTTTTTTTAAATACTTTTTTTTTTTTGGCACCAGCTTGGTCAGAGCAACAAATATTTATTCACCTTGGTTTCATTTTTTTTGTTTACTTCGATTTTTAATATTGTAAAATTCTTAGGATATTTTTTTAAAACTGACCACTGTACCCAAGGTAGGGTATTTTTTTAATACCCTGTACAGGCAGAAGGAGGCATGAAAGACACTACAAAGTATATAAATACTTGATCAGCGTTTAAAAGGAGAGTCCATCTAGCTATATATGTCTGTCCGGCTGTCTGCCTTATGAGAGAGTTAACTCGGAGATTATAAGAAATAGACCCACCATATTTGAAACTTTGATTTTCCTGAGACTTTAAATGGCCACTTACAAACGTTTTTTTTCTAGCTTCATTAAAAAGGTCATCCTCCATACAAATCTGCGCCAAAATGTTGGTTTTTTTGCATAAAAACTTATTTATTTCTTATTCTAGGACCTCTAAATTTAGTATAAATTATGCCTATGATAGTACCAATGAAATATCCAAATATGGGTGGGACCAAAAAAATTGTAGGTATAGCCCCCATTTAAATTTACTACAATCTAGTTTTGTTGAGTTTTTGTATGAAAAAGCATACTCGACTTCAGCGTTCTTTCTTGCAAAGAGATTTTTGTAGTGAAAATTGTGCAATATTTGTGTTGCATTTTTACAAAGTTACAAGCTTGCAAGATCTTGTGAATACCTTAGAGATGATTTGAACCAAACATAAAAATAATAAAAAAAAAAAAAATAGAAGAAAGATTTAAAATTTTAATATATACAATTGAAACGCCTACAAGATTATTTAGTTAACTTTAATAAAAGTGTATCTCTGTGTTGTATGGATGCGTGTGTGTGTGTGTCTATGTATATGTAAGCGAGTGCAAAAAGCAATCATGTTGCAGTTTTATAATTCTTATTTAAATATTTCTAAATACTAAAATTACTTTCTAATAAGCTAAAAATGATAGAAAATGTTTTATGAAAGCACAGCACAAATGCAACAAAACATTTGAAAAATAAAATTTTTGCAATATTTATACTTTTTCTTTTGTTTATTGTAAATGAAATATTTTTTTTAAACTTTAAAAAAGAAAGTAAGAAAAAATGTAAACAGTCAAAAGACATACCTTTCACTCGCAATGCTTGAATTTCGTGACATGGACTTGGGTGACATCTCAAAATCGGAATCTGAACGATACAGAAAAGATTCGCGACGTTGAGGTAGATTTTGTAGTACCAAACCAGCGCTGGGCGAACCGCCTTCAAGCGGTGATCGAGCGCCTTGGCCATTTTCTACATCGAAACTGCAATAAAAAAGTAAAAAAGAAAGAAAATAAATAAATGAGTAAAATTTTGTTTGATTTGAAGCAAATAAATTTTTTATGTGAGCAAATATATTATTATTTTTTTTTTTTTTTTTTTTTTTTTTGCTGCAGTGATGGGCGTGCTTGCAATAAAAGTTATTTGCCTGGTTTATTTATAAAGTTTGCGCTTAATCAACGCAAAATACTTTTGCATGCATGACAGACTCGCACTCATTCATTCGCACTTGCATTCGCACTCGCTCACTCATTCATTTATTCATACACTTCAAAAGCTGAGTTGAGCTCGAGCTTGAGTTGTTGAAAGTTTTGATTTATATGCGTTATGCTACATATGTACATTTAAAAGTGTGTGTGTGTGTGTATAGCTGACAGCCAACGGCAGGTTATAGCACGGAAACGGGTCGCAACGTAACGCGTTACGTTGCACAGAATGAGACGGAAGCGGAAACGGAAGCGCGTTCCTAACAAGACGATGAAGAAGAAGCAAGAGCAGACGATGCCTTTTAAAGTTTTCCATTTCGTGCGCACAACGCTTTTGGCGTTTTAGACCACTTTGCCAAGTTATGCACGCCTCATAACAAAAAACAAAAAAAAAAAAAAAAGTTTTGTTTTATTTATTTAAATACGCTAAAATAGAACGTAGAGTAAAAATAATGCGGAAAAAAACGAGTAAGTTGGCTAGAAGCGTGGCTTTAATACTTGGAAATTGTTGCAATTTACTACATCATCAGTTCAGGTTTTGACATAATCTCAAAAAAGTCTTCAAAAAAAAAAAAATCATTAACAATTAAGAAGAAGGCTTAACTGGAGGTCAAGCAATTTCTTGTACCATTACTGATCCATATAAGAAAATGTTAGATAGATCGATAATTCCATAATTCTCATAATTCTTCATTTTTTGAACTACACCTACTCCACCTTAAGCTGATAATTTTAACAATATGTTCCGCTGATCCCATAATCTTTTTAGCACATTACATTTCTTCAAGACTCTTCCATTTGGATCACAGATCAGAACTATATTCAAAGAAAGCAGCTCCAAACGGGGTCACCAAAATGTCAAGTAGGTGCAAATATACCGTTTTGTTTTCTTCGATATCTCAAAAAGTTGTTTTCATGAGCGAGGTTTAAAGAAAACAGCTCCAAACGGGGTCCCAAAACTAGGCATGGAAACGTCTTTAAATATATCGCAAACGTTTAGTCTTTGCATTCGATACTGCACTCCTATAAGAAAATATATACTACCACATCGATATTGTATCGAGTATTAGAATATCGATAATTATTTCTACATTAAAAAAATAGAGAAAGACCGATATTGGCTAAAATATCGAAATGATATCAATATTTCTCTTAGTAAGATTTTATATAGAATAATTTAATTGGCTCAGAAAGTAGAAAGCTACAGTTAAGGGTATCAATGCTTCGGTAATATTGAAACTTCAATTTGTTCCTTTTTTTAGTTTATTTATATTTTTCTTTCTTTTTACAAAATATGCACAAGCGAAATTTATACAAAGAGGAAAAAAAAAAAAATTATGTCTGTATATATGTGTATATGTGTGTGTGCATATTTATGCTTGTGTGTGTGTGTTCATCAGTTGACATAATTAAATCTTGCTCTAAAAAAGCAGGAAACTTTTTGTCATCATCAACGTTTCGGCGTTTCCTTTTTCTTTCTCTTTTCTTTTAATGAGCGCGCTGCATGCTTTTAGGCTGTTGCACAGTTTACTGCGATGACTTTACTGCTCAGCTTTAATGCTTTAGACACGCTGCGCTGTGCGACTCATTTTTGTCATTTTATTTGTTTTTCTACCACAAAAAATAAATTAATGACGAAATTGAAATAATTTTGGAATGAGAAACTTTATGAAAAATAATATTAAAAGCAATTATTATGCAAAAATTATTAAATCAAACAAATTGAAATAAAATATCAAAACAAAATTTAAGACTTCATAAAGCAACATTTTGTGTAGCGCATTAAAGTTTCGCTTATATCAAAATTAACTTCTTTCTTTTCTTTTTATTTTATTTATTTATAATTTTTTGTTGTTGTTTTTGAGCCTTTAAGTTGAGTTTTTCATGTTGTTCACTTGTTTTTCTTTTTTTTTTTTGATAGGAAGTCGTAAAGAAAATGATGTTTTAAGTAAAATTTATAACAGGCTCATTAAGTAAACTTAGTGCAAAGTTTGGTTTTGGCTCGTAGAACGCAGCTGCAAAACGCGTCGTATACAAGATAAAACATAACAAATAACAACTAAAAACGAAAAAAAAAAAAAAAACAAAAATGGAGCTTTAATGGGTAGACAGACAGACGGACAGACAGACAGACAAGCCTAAACGATTTATTCCAGCATTTGTATGTGAAACTCTTTTATACTCTTTTAGTTATTCTCTTAGCGAACTTTGACCTTTTGTATAGCATCTCATGTATTTTTTTTTTTTTTCTACTCTTTTTTTTTTTTTTTTTTTTGTTGCTGCTAAAATTAGTTGCCCTGGAAGTACTTAAGTACATTGCTACCTTAAGCTACGAAAAAATCACTTGAAACTCGTTAAAGCTTCTTCTTCTTCTTGTTTTTGTTGTTGTTCATTGTCAGAGAAAGAGAAAGCGAGTGACCAGCGTGTTCTTATATTACAAATGCGTCAAAAGAAAAAGGAGTAAAAAATATTCTTAAAGGCAAAACGAAAACATCAATTTTCTGTCAACAAAAACACGCATGTTGCTAACACCCACGTTGTTGTTTTTGTTGTTGTTGTTGTTGTTTTTGTAAATATGTTCAATTCATGTTAGACTCATCGTACATATATGTGTGTACATATGTATGTGTGATAGAAAGCTTAGACAGAAACTAATTAAGTCGAAAGGCATAACTACAACGTCTAAGGAATTACTTAAAGCAGAAGGAGAAGACGAAGAGGAGGATGAGGATATGTTGTAACTAAGCAACAACTACAATAATCATCATCTTCTTCTTCTTCTTCTGCTGCTGCTACCTATTCTACAGCATCTAAGCCAAATCAATCCTAGCATAAAATGCATACAAGATACAAATACCATTTGAACAATTTACGAGGGTAGTCTAAGCGTTTTTAATATCCTCAAAATCAGACACTTTTTAATGTTCATATAAAAAAAAAAGGTTTACATAGCATTTGGCCATCTATTGGCGACAAGTCTGCCATCTGTCGGTCAATAAAGTAAAAGTGATCATGTGTGTTTGGCAGGTAGCACTTTGATGTGTAGAATAAGTTTGACTCCAATATTCATATAAACATTAGATGAAAATAACAACTACTGCCCTCGTTTAGTATTTGTTTGTTTGTTTGTTTGACACAATTCGCGGTTTTGTCATTTATTTGCACATATAATTAGGCGCATAGCATAGCAAGTATTAAAGCTGCAGGCACAGTCAAATAAATTAGACAAGACAATACGAATATCTTTAGCACGAAAGGCGTGCAGCAATTGACTGACAGACAGACAAACAGACAGACAGAAAGGGATTTGATTGTCTCTCAGCTTGTACACGTATGTATATGTCTGTCTGTCTGTATTATCTTCTATCTTTATTGCTGAACAAGATACAAAATCGGAAAGCAAATTATATACGTGTGTGTGTGTATATATTTGTATTGTATTTAGAAATAAATAGAAAAGAACTATATATACTACAAGTAAGAAAGAGAGAGAGAGAGAGAGAGAGATTGAGAGTCCTTAGTAAGCTCTTCGCCTTTTGCATTATAAAGTATCTAAGCAGCAATGTATTTCTTTTATTATTTATGCCAAAGTGTATCTCGAAATTATTGTATTGCTTAGCTATTTACATTAATGTATCAAAGCAAACAAACAAACAAACAAACAAGGACAACGACCCACTTGAATGAATGCCAAGTCATTGCTAACTAGACCAGAACAGGACACAATACTTTTATATAATTAAACTTAGACTACCAAGAAAAAAAAAACAAAATAAATTGTAATAATTGCCAAAAAGGGAAAAAGAAATTAAGTTGCATAATTTCGCTGTAAATGTTTTGTAATAAAATCTAAATAAGAGATAGCCTTTAGCGACTTTAGTATACTTCAACTGAAGTTAAATTTTAATTAAAATGAAGGAGAGCAACAAGTCGTATAACATTGGTTGCAGTCACATGCAGTGACACATGCAAAATGTTTGGATTTTAAATGTGTTTCAAGTAGGCAATCATTTTTTTTTTTTTTTTTTTTTCTTGTCGTTGTGTGTAATCTATGCTTTAATGAGCTAAAGATGGCTTTGTGTAAGCAACATGATTGCAACGAATTGGTCGCCTACAGCGTTTTGCGCGCCACTTGAATTGTTGTTAGTGCAACGACAACAGCAACAGCAACAACAACAACAACGAAAACGAAAACAGCAGCAACCGCAATAAAATGAACAAAAATATTAGTTTGACTGCTAAAAGCTGAAAAGCCTGAAGAACGACGACAACGACGACAACGACGATTGTTGCACCATTATCATCATTAACATCGACATCATCATCATCATCATCGAATAAACTGAGTTTGTATATTTTTAAATCGTGCAATACGCTCGAGTAGAGGCTTGTTAGAAGTACTACGATATATAGTACCTATGAGTAGAATAGAACTTATTAAATTTTAAGCACAGCAGGCATTTTGTGTTTCCTAATGTAGCTTCTACAAATACGTCTACATAAGATCACCTTGACACAAAAATATTATTATAATGGGTGTGCATCGCTGAAAAACAAAACCCAATTACGAAAATGAAAAAGATACTGTCTGCACACTTCCATCCATGAATACTCATCATTAATTGAGCAGTTGAGCAGATAATGGACTCGCTTCTAATCTAAGAATCGTTCGAGAAACTGGTCAAATGAAGACATAAGTGGAGCAGAAAAATTGCTTACCTCGCAAGAAGTATGCGAGGCGAGACAGCTTGCCTTTACATGGCCATTACAGCTTGTTATAAGCCATCCCAGCTGGGTGAATACCCTAAGAGATACCCATCACTTAGAGTATTCAACCAGCTCGAATGGTCCAGTACTTGTTTCGCCGAAGCCAGTGTATCCATTCGAAGCACGTGACCAGTCCAGTGCAATCGTTTATACTTAATTTGCCGGACTATATCGATGTAGTCGTTATATATGTACAGCTGCTACAGCTCGTCATTCATGCTTATACGGTACTCGTTATCCACTCTGACAGCTCCAAAGAAATTTCGAAGAGTTTTTCTCTTTAAAATTCCCAACGCTGATTTGTACGCCTCGGCCACGACTGACGATTCTGCGCCACGATTCAGGACTGGGAGAATCAATGTCTTCTTAGAGTTCTGGATAAAAACTCTACTTCGCATTTGCTTAACGAGACCAAAGTAGCAACGGTTAGCCAGAGTATTGTTTGTCTGATTTACAAACTGGTGCCATTGTTCTTGGTTGGCTCTGATCCTAAGTAGACGAAGTTTTCTACAAACTCTAAGTTGAACTTCTACATACTGATAAATTCTCTTCCATTGAGTCGAAGTTCTCTTCAATCTCTTTGATTTTTGCCGATCATGTCGATGTCATCGAAAAATTGTACGTTGCATCGTACAATGGGTTGTAGAGATTTTTACCGACCCTGACAACGCTTTGTGTAGTGTTTGACAGCGTCATCATACATCATCGACAAATAGGTGGTGTGTGTCGATTTGGTTTTTCTTCAGGATCTGGCTTAGTGTAAATATTATAAAGAAAACCATAATAAAAATTTTTTGTTTAGGGTTTCCATCATAGATTTTGAGACAAAAACTATGTAATTACTATCAATATTTTTTTTTTTTTTCAGAAAAATAAATAAAATTAAAAACATCTTAACTGTCTTGCGATTCTATAATAATTTAAGGTATTCATTTTCACTAAGACACTTTACGCTTGAAAACGGTTTAGACGTGCTTACTTTGTTGCTGCTTAAATGAAATGGGAGCAAAATTAACAACAACAAAAAAAAAAAAACACCTACAAAATGGTACAAAGTTTCTGAATACACACACACACACGCACACAGAAATGGTAACACACAACGACGCATAAACTTATGCAATATAATATGTAAGCAAGGCTGAGCTGTGCTAATAAGCAGCAACAACAACAACAATAATAGCAGCAGCAACAACAACAACAACAAGACTTGAAAAGATAGCTGCAGGCAAACATGGACAAACACACACACACACACCCACCCACATGCCATACATGCATATACATACACAAACAATCATACTAACACACACACAAATTAATATGTGGTGGTACACACACACACACACACACACACACACACACACACACACACACACACACACACACACACACACACACACACACACACACACACACACATACCAACATAGCTATTGACGCCATTGCTGTTGCTCTTACTATCACATCCGTTTCGTCCTTTTTGTCTGTTTGTTCTTATTCATTTTGCTTAGATTGGGCGCACAAATGCAAATGAAGCAGTAACAACAACAACAACAACAAAAACAACAACAACAACAACAGTGAATATAGCATTTCATTTCTTTAGTTTGTGTTTGTGGTTGTTGTTGTTGTTGTTGTTGCTAAAGCTTCTTCCATTTGCTGCTTATAACCGCAAGCGTTCGCAAATTAATAGCATAAGTTTTGCGCTAATAAAGTGACTGAGTGTGTGTGTGTGTGTGTGTGTGTGTAAGGATTTGTATATGTGTCTGTGTTTTTTGTGTGTGTGTGTGTCTGTGTGCCTTTCACTTGCTTATTAGTATTACGTTTTGTTTATTTTACATTTCAAACTGACTTTTAAAGTTGTCTTAATTTTATTTTTTGCAACTTTATATTTTAGTATTTTATATCGCAAGAGAAGCGTGCACTTATTTTTTCGTTTTTATTTTTTTTTTACAGCTATCAAAAGGCTAAGCGCCTAATTGTATGCAATGCTAATAAAAAAAGGAAAATATAGAAATGAAGTAGCTTAATTAAAATTTTTCAAAAATTGTAAAAAAAAAAAAAATATATTGAAAAAAAAAAAATATATATTTTTTTGATCAAACAAGTAACAGAAAGGGGAGAGAGAGAGAGAGAGAGTGAGGGAGCACCAATTCGCACAGCTAACGCGCTTCAAATGTCTATTTTGAAGTAAGTGTTCCGTTTCAACAGATCTCAATGATGACAAGTCTATTCTGCTCGGTTCATTTTGAGGATTTACTACATATGCTACCCTCTTGCGTTTATATGTTGACCATTTGATTATTTTTTATTTAAAAATGAATCTTAAATAATGATTTTTTTTTTTTTTGGAGGCATAAACCGCTTCCATAAAGTTTTTCTATCTGTGCACTTCTTTTAACTTTTTTTTTAATGTGAAATGTGAAAATAATTAAATTAATTTGCATGTATCAAAGTTAAAATTTTGTATGTTTCTTTTTTTATTTTTTTTTTTTTCATTTCACAAATTCATTTCATTAATTGAATTGAATTGCACGCAATTACTCGTTGCATTTCATTCCATTAAACGGAACTACGCACAATTTGTCATATGAGAATTAATCAAAGTGCATGTTTATGTAAATTTATTTATTTTTCCTTTTTTTTTTGTACGCTGTACCCGTGCTGCGAAAGGGTATATTAAGCTTGTGTATGGCTATCTTTCAGTCCTGCTGTCTTCCGTATGAGAGAGAGATTATCTTGGAGACTATAAGAGATAGGGCCACTAAATTTGCAAACAGATCCTTTTTAATTCAATCTTTCAGTTAATTGCACGTTTTGGCGAATCAGGTGACTGGAAATGTACCAACGAATTTGTACAGGTTCGGTGTTCAAGCGAATATGAACGAAGATTGATAAAAGCACCAATCACTGATAACAGAACAGTTTTACTGCTCACTGATGAGCAAGGAAATCGTGACAATGTGATTTTTAGATCACTGAGAAAAAATCACCGAAAGTTTTTTTTTTTTTTTTGCCAACACTAATTAACTTCATTTTAAGGTACGTAAAGATCGGATACATGGTATCTTGGAATCGATTAACTCGATTCAAACTATTCAAAGCAGCGTGTGATGTGTATTTGAGCTTCGGTTTTAGCGAACATTAAAGTTTTTTCTTGCATTTTTTTTTTGTTGTTGTAATTTTAATTATTTATATGATTGAATGTACTACATAAATATGTACACATGTAGATATTTACATAAATTTAATACCTACATACATACATATATAGTATGTATATGTATCTGTTTGTTTGTGTATAAGTGTGTGTGTATGTGTGTGTGTGAAAAGAAAAACAGCTGCCAAAAGCGTTATACGCTCAATTTGTCGACTTGCAACGTTAGTGGCAGCTGTTTTTAACGTAAATCAATGCAAAATTTTTATGCACACTGGGGCCTATCAAATACACATATGCAAAAGTGTGTGTGTGTGTGTGTTTGCATGCATAAGATACAAATGTATCTGAGAATTTTTATCTTTGTATATGTACGCACATTTTTTTTTTTTTTTTTATGCAACGCCACTGGCTGCCAAATTATTGCATTTATTTTTTCCTCTCGTTTCATCTAGCTTGTCTATAAATTTGCATCTTTCATTCACTCATTCATTCACTCACTCACTCACTCACTCACTTATTCATTGATTCATTCATTCATTTTCATAACAGCAGCAAGAAAAATATGCACAAAATGAAAAAAGATGCAAAAAAAAAAAAAAAAAAAAAAAAAACAAAAAATCATCTTTGAATGCGGCGTCGCTAATGTCCTCGTGACAGTTTTTCGCAAGCTATGCGCAATTTATACGTCAACGCAATCAAATTCATCTTAGCGCAATCTATGTGTATAAGAGTGTACGAGTGTGCGAGTGTGTATGTAAATGCGAATATGTAAATATGCAAAAAGGTAAATATACATATTCGTGTGTACGTCGTACTACAATTTCGTTTATAGTTACTAGCAAAGCATTTAAGTATGTCGAGTGCAGTATGCAGTATGCAAAACAGCTCGATCGATTTTATTGCTTTTAAACACTTTGAACTTGTTCTTTTGCATATATGTACACAGATACACATATACATACATACATACATATCTATCTATCTATCTAAAATATCATATTGCATAACTTGTTAGTAACACCATAAATCCAAAGTAGCCTTAAAGCATAACTAGCCTGGTTTTACCTATCTTCATAATTAGTGCACTCTTTAAATTGAAAAATAGATTAAATATTTTTTTTTTTATTTTTTCTTTAACATATTTTTCCAATGAAGTTTAACTACGCATTTACACTGACAGCGTAAATATTTTTAATTCATAAAAAAAAAAAAAGCTAAGAATGAAAAGAAAAAAATAATTAAATGAAATATTTAAATAATTTTTTTCTCTGATTTTTCTCTGATTTTTTTTCCTCTGATTTTATTTCTCTGATTTTTTTTCTCAGATTTTTTTTTTCTGGTTTTATATTAATTATTATGATTCTTTTTCGAATGCTGCAGCCACTTAAAAGTTTTTAATAAGCTTAAAATTATTTTGCGTTTATTTTTAATTAAAAAATTATACGCGAGCATATTCGAGCGAGCATTATTGCGCTGGCGTTGTAGTTAATTAATAAAAGAAAAAGTGCAATAGAGCTGGCTAGGGTGGCAAAAATAGTAAAAAAAAAAAAAAAAAAAAAAAATTTTTTTTTAATAGTAAAAATAAAATTATAATCACTACACTCAACGGTTAACAGAGTAAATATGTTTTGTGGATAAAAATGTCATAGTCAAAAAAGAAAAGTAATTTTTAATATTTTTTGTGGCATCAAACAGCTTTTCCCAGCGACCACTTTCCCAATCTATCACAATTTTCGCGTTCCTTTATACTTATTGCTTGAAAAGCGAACACGCCTACCGCCCATTTCATCTAATGGATCATAATTCTCCCGTTCCAATACTCATGTACACTAAGTTTCCTTTAGCTAAAACAGTTGGAAAACAAAATCGACCAAGCTCACCGCTCATTTTATTAATGGATCATATTCTTCCCGGTTCTAGCAATTAGTTGTATGTATATATTTAATTTTCTAGATTAAATTTGGGACCAAGATCTAATTCAGTTCTGTAGCATACATCTGGGTTAATAAATCGTTACTGAAAAAAGTTTAAGCTTAAAATTTCAGTTTGATATCTTCAAAACTGATTGAATAAATGGCGCAGCATAAACCGACATACGCATTTAGTTAGATCGACACATCTTTATTAAAAATGACGCTGATTTTCGATAAGAGAGAGTGAAATCCCAGCTAGATTCCATTCCAATGAAGATTACATGGAACGCTAGGGTCGTTCGAACACATTTAAAATAATTATTTGACCGTAGAAACCACAAAAAAAAAAAAATCGCATGTTGACAAAAAAATAATCACTTTCGGTGATTTTAACACAGTGGCTTCAAAATCGCAATGTGTCACTGCGTCTGAAAGTAGTGATTTGCGATTTTTTTTTGTTACTCAGTGAACAATTTCAGTTAGCGGTGATTTTGTGTATCACTCTACGCGAACAGTGAAACTGTTCAGTAATCTGTGATTGTTTTTTATTTCGCGAACTGCGATTTTAACACTGTTTGCAGTCACTGTGATTCAAAAATCACTCTTTTTGCGAGAATCAATGTTGTAATTTAATAAAAAAATTCAATTCAATTTAAACAAATTCATTTAACGTCAAACGCAGTTTCTAAATGGATTCCAGAAAATGTCGAGACTGCGTTAAAGTTTAGAAAGATTAAAGAAGAAAAAAAAACGCCAACACTGTTTTGCAAATAGTTCGCAAAGCGAGCTATTAGAGTCAAAATAATCTGCTTAATGGTTTCCACGAATTTCGAATGATGTACAAAGAGAATCTGGAATAGCTTTTTAGCTGAAAAAAAAGATCATTTTAATAGCAGCTTGAGTTGCCCACTTAGACAGCTTATAAAATTATAAAAAAATATTTATAGAAAAAATTGTTTTTATTTTTTTTTTTTTCTTTTCTGGATTTAGTAATTTCAGCCTCAATGTGCAAAAATTAAATAGCAAAAAAAGAATATCAAATGAAGAAAAATTTCGAACAAACCAAAATTTATGTAAAAATATTTTACTTATTTATTTGCGTTGAAAAATATTTTTGTCGACTTTACTTTACGTCGCATTGCATCGCATCGTTGGCATTCAAACCGCTAAAATTGTCATGGAAACTTGGCATTTGTAATGGTTTCGAAATGTAAAAAAGTTGAAGATTAAATGGCAGATTTTCAGCATTTTCAAATATTTTTATGCTGCAGTGAAAATATTCAAAAAATAATAAAAATAAAAGAAATGCAATTTTTTTATTGTAAAATGTGTAAAAAAAAAATTGTATTTAAAAATAAACATTTCAATTGTTGTTGTTGTGGCAACAAAGAGTTTTGTTCTTGTTGCTGTTTAGGGTTTTTATTTGTTAACTAGCAACAAACAAACAAATAAAATAATACAAATAAATAAATCAAATTTAGTGTAAAACAATTTCTTGAAGCAAGATTTACTTTTTCTGTTAAAAATAAATTTAGAAGAAAAAAAATATTAAAAAATAAAATGTCACATGGCGATGACATACGCAATTTCAGTACGCGACGTCGCAATTTACTATTTCTGATGCAACGTTATCTTTTCGATAATGGATATTATAGCGCCGCTGAGTCGCTTAAAACAGAGGCACGTCTCAATGACGAATATGAGCTGTGCGACAATGTCGATTTGGATGCGATGTATTTGGAGTATGCCAACTATTACAATCTTAAATTTGGCAAATATCCAAAATTTCTGAAAAAGTCAAAGCCCGCAGTAAAACTTGAGGTGACAGCGGGACAGGCAACAACGTCAACAACAACAACAACAAAAACCACAAATATAGCAACTGGAGGAGGTGGAGTTGTTGGTGTTGCTCCTGTTGGCGTCAGTTTGGGTGGTGCAGCAGGTGAGATACCAAATAAACGCAAAATACTAAAACCACAAGCAGCAGCAGCAGCAGCAGCAGCGGTGGCAAATGGTGGAAATCTTGGCATCAGCATAACTGGCAATTGCCAAGCACAGTTGCAGCACCAGCACCAACTGCAGCAGCAGACATTGTCAAATATTATGGCGCCTACAGCAGCAGCAGTAGCAGCAGCAGGCGATGCCAACCAACATCACTATCAGGCACACTTGGCACCAAATAATGGACGACTGCAGGTCACTGTCAAGAAATTGGATATAGAACACTGCGGTGGCGGCATCGGCGATAAACATCAACAACAATCGTCACGTCTATTGCCTGAAATCGAACATGCGCATACATCGCCCACGGATGAGACACTTTTCAATACAGCCGATTGGCAACAACTTGTCGAACTGGTCAAGACTACAATTATGCACGACAATCATAGCACGACGCATTCGAATGGCAAACTTGCATGGAGCGATATCTGCGGCAATCAGCAAGCCATTGAATTACTCAAGGAAGCAGTACTCACGCCCATTAAATTTCCACAACTCTTTGTGCATGGCCTGAAACCGTGGCGTTCGCTGTTGCTACACGGACCGCCGGGCAGCGGTAAAACTTTACTGGCGCGCACACTCTATGCCGAGACACAAGCACACGGTGTGACATTCTTTAATATATCATCGAGCATTTTGGTCTCCAAGTGGCGTGGCGAATCGGAAAAATTGCTACGCGTACTTTTTCACCTTGCCGTAAAGCGTGCACCTGCTGTTATATTCTTTGATGAAATCGAGGGTCTAACATCGCGTCGAGATCGTGCAACAGATCATGAATCTTCGAAACGTTTTAAAAATGAATTACTACAATTACTCGACGGCATGGAACATCAGCTGTTGGGTGTTTTCGTACTCGCCAGCACTAATTTGCCCTGGGAAATTGATGAAGCATTTTTGCGTCGTTTCGAAAAGAAATTACTTGTACAATTGCCAAATGGGCAGGAGCGTGCAAAACTAATTAGTAAGTTGCTAGCATTGAGTGGCATTAGTCTGATGACAGCACAAGTGGAGCAATTGGTGCAATTGTCGTCGAATTTTACAGGCGATGAAATACGTTTGGCATGCAAGGAGATTGCCATGCAGAATGTGCGTCGTGTAACGCGTGCCACATGTCACAAAACTATGGCAACAACAACAATTGGTGGTGGTGTTGGTGCTGGTGGCGCACTAACGTCGACAGCAGCAGCAGCAGCAAATGGCAACAGTCAAACATTGGCACTGGAGCGTGCCTTTCAACAGATTAAACCGTTAAGCGTAAAGCTTATGGCGCGTCATGAACAATGGCAACAAGAACATGGATCTTAAGAGCAGAGAAAAAAAATTGCAGCAATTTATATATTTGACTTTTATAAAATCATTTTTTTTTTTTTTTTTAAATAGCTGAAGAAAAGCTAAAGTATTAAAAAAGAAAATTACTTTAATTTCGTTACAAACCGAAGCTCAAATTACATGAATAAAACGGCTCCCATAGACAGACAGACGGACATGGCTCAATGGATTCATCTCGATTCAAAAATATATACTATAAGAGCTCCTTTCTTTTAAGTACCTTCTCCCTCTCTGCATCCCTTTCTATCTCTCTCACTCATAATTCTAAAATTGTGATGTTCACGAGGTTTTGCATAAGTGGATAAATGCAAATTTGCTGAAGCCAGCTCGTGAACGACCTTTTAACATTTTTTACCAACAACTGTTTTTATGTTGTGTTATATTAGTTTTTCAAAATGGGTCGAAAATGTTTGAAAAGTTGAGTTTAATCAAGATTTCTGTAGTTCTGTAGACTGTAGTTATTATTTGAGTATTAAAGCACCAAAAAATACCAAAAAAATTGAGCTGCCACTCGCCTTTTAGACGCATTTTTCAATACTTTTATGCAGAAAAATTTTCCACTTTCGTAGTCAAGGGTCAAAAAATGCAAAATATTTCCTGTGTTAATTTTTGTTGCAACCGTTTGCATTTATGCTTTTATCCACTGCATGAATGGACCTCGTGAACAGCACAAATAATTTCTTTTTAGTCAAATTCTGCTTCATTTATTTAGCTCAGTCGTGGCTAGATATATATTATACTTTAAAGGGTCTTCTTGAAAACTTTTCGACAAACTCTGATAATACCCTTTCACACTATGTGTGGCGTGTATAAAAACAATGTCCAAAACAAATACTAGTATTGTTGCAGTCAATAAAGAAATATCATCAGGAAATGTTAAATATGTATGTTTTGGGTGTATCAGGTATTTTCACTGAAACTGCATTTTTTGGTGAACCATAAGAAAAGGTTCTGTAGGTGAGGGGAGCAAATAAAGATTTTAAGGAATATTTTGCACACGATTAATTTATTTGTATAATGTGTGTTATCGTTTAATTGATGAATTTTCTTTTTAGCTCCAAAGGAAACTAAACTTTCTGCTAAACCCAAAAATACTATAAAATGGCAAATGGTTTTTCATTGTGAAAAGGGTTTGTGAAAGGGTCGCTCGTTTTCAGTGCGAAAAGTTCAACTTTGTTGTCGCTGTTTTTGTTTTTTTTTTTTTTTTTCGAACTTAATTCACTTGTCAAAGCAGCGGAATGAAATCCAACAGTGACTACGGATGTTGCGGTGTCATTGGTAGCACGAACAACATTGGAAGTAGAAACAAAAGCAGAAGCTTGTTTGATTTAAAACTTTGTGACAATTTCTGTGCAACTTTGTAAGCTAGCTATGAGCACTGAGATTCAGTCGTTATGGCAGCAAGAGCCCATCTGATGGATGGATGGATAGATGAATGAATGGTTCAGTGGATGGACGGAACTTACCCATGCCGTTACTTTGTCAAAACTTTTGCAGGCAACGAGCGCAGCAAAAGCAAACAAGCAAGCACAGCAGCAGCAGCAGCAGCGCACAGTTTGAGAAATTTTAAGAGAAATTTAAGACTAAAAAAAAAAAAAAAAAAACTAAATTGTAAAAAGGAAAAGGCGGCAAGTTTTTACATTTTCCAAACTGAAACCCGATACGCTTTAAAGTTTTTCTTTAAAAAGATGCCAAAGTAACGCAGCATAAGCGTGGGAAACGTTATGGTTTCACGAAGGTTATACGAAACAACCAAAAAAAAAAGATATGAGTTGAAGTTGGAAGGTTTATAATTTTTTATTTATAATATTTTTTTTCTTGTATGCAGCTATTACTTATCACGACTTGGTTGTAGGTAGCGATGACATCATTTTAGAAAATTAATTGCAGCTAAGATAATTTTAGGTTTGCATTTTTCGGATCCACAGTCACAAAGTTTGCAACAAAACTACAAAAAAATTTCATTTCGGGCTACGTAAAATGGGTAAAAATTTATATAACAACTGAAATAATCAAACCGATAAGAAAAAACGAGTTAGAAACGCATGCTACTATAGCTGAGGTTTTTTTTTAATAAAAAATCTTTGAGTATGCGCTGCTTTCGATAATTCGATTGCTGTTATCGCTGCCATTATCTGAGATATGCGCTACTTTCGATAGCTCGATTGGTCTTATCGATTATTTGAGTAATTCGATATTGGTTGGAATGGTCTAAAATGTTTTTTTTTTTTTGTTTTAATTTTTTTAAAACTTGATAAAAATAGTTTATTAAGAAAAAAAAAATGATGTATATTTTTAAACAAGTATACCTGCCGGTGGTGCGTCGTCTAGCACCTGCTATTGTCATGCGTGAAACATAGCGACGAATGCGTCCACTTGAACGTCGATGTCCAGCAGCTGCTGCTGCTGCCGAACGTACACTATATTCGGTCGCTGTCGAGCTACGCCGATCAATCGGTATAACATCTGAACACATCGATGAAGACATTATCGATGCAGCTGAACGACGTTTGCCGCCCGTAAAGGTACCACCACTACCAGCACCAGCAACACCACCAACACCACCACTAGAAGATGTTGTTGTCGCTGATGAATCGGAGCGCGAGAAAAGCGACGAACGTTTACTGCGACTTGCGCTCGAGGTACCCGTGGCATCTTGTATATTACTATAAAATTCTTCTGTATCGCGATCATATGTATCATCATCATCGTTCAGATCATCATAATCATAATCGGTGATATCAGTTGCCAGCGTATCACTGCGCACCTGCGTACGATAGCGACGTACATGCGAAAAGAGTGCATTCGTTGTATTCGCACTCGTTGAAGAGTGTCCATTGTGCAGCAGTTCTTCTTGCGCAACATCGACCACCACCACAGATGGACGTCGAAAGTAATCACTGACAGCAGCAGCACCAGCACCAGCACCGATACTGTTTGCTGTTTCATAATCGGATGAATTGCGATGCGTACGTTGACTGCGTTGACTGGTCAGCGAGCGGTACAAAGATGTTGAACTAACGCTTTCCGCTGGTGATGTTGCGCGTAAGTTTAGTAGCTGCTGCTGCTGCTGCTGCTGTTGTCTCGCAGCTGCTCCTGCACCTGCTCCTGTTGTAGTTGTTGAAGTGTTTGGTGTTGATGTGGTATTTGGTGTTTGCTCTGTATCGCTATCACCGCCACCAACGCTGCCGCTAAAAGTTACTTCATGATATTTTGACGATTTGCGCCGTGCGCGTATTGATTTTTGTGCCGCAATAGCGACATCATCGATTGTTTCGGCATTACTATTTGGCACTGCGTTTCCATTGGCAGTTGTCGTCTTGGTTGTCGACTTTTCCGTCTCCGTTTCTGTTCTCGTCGTCGTCGTCGTTGTTGTTTTTGTTGCTGATGCTGCAGCTGCAGCTGCTGCTCTTTCCATTGCCAACTGCGTTCGCTCCACATCAACGTTATTGATTGCATCATTTGTTCCGGCGCCAATAGCTGCGGCGTCCACTGCGTGTGCACGTTTTCGTGTCCAGGGAAACGCACGTATCAATGCAAAAATGATGAAAAGCGTTGCAATCATGGCAGCTGGCGCATTGCTTTGCTTTTGCTTTTGGCGTTAGGCGTTACGTTGCGCTAGTTCGTTTACGTTACGTTTACGTTACGTTGATTAAATATAATTTATTTTACACTTTTTTTTTTTTAATTACTTTCAAAATATTTCTCAACTGTTCGTTTTGTGTTCTTTTTATCTTTTATTCGTTTACACGGAATTTTCTAAAATTAATTAAAATTTTCACTTAAGTGTTTTGTTAAAAAAAAAAAAAAAAAGGAAAAAGTAATTTCCACGTAAATGTCATTTCTTGCGAATTAATTTTTACGTATAAAAGAAATTACACATTTTCCTTTATTCTTTTTGTTTTTTTTTTTTTTTTTTTTTTTGGCAAATTTTCACAAGTCATAATTTTTTTATTTATTTTATTTTCGATTTATGCATATCAATTTAACATTTTTTTTATTACTTTAATTTTCCATAAACAAAAAAAAATTAATTCAATATAATTCGTTTTGTTAATCTCTTCCACTTTTGTGTTCATTCATTCATTCAAAAGGAATATCAATTTTCATGATTGCATTTTCATTCATTTTTGTTTGTCGTTTTATCTAATTTTTTTTTTTTTTTTATGAATAATTTCTTTTCAATGGATTCCAATGATATTTCGTTGTCGTTTGTGATTATTTTCTTTTTTTTTTTTTAATGTAAAATAATAATAAAAATATAAATACAACAACAACAAATGTTGTAAAAAAAACGGAAACGGATGCATCTCAGCCATTGAACATGAAGCAAATCGCGTTCGACAGTTGAACAAATAAAATGAATTTATATCAATAAAAATCTATATCGACAGCAACAACAAAGTTCCAAAAAAAAAAAAAAAAAAAAAAATTTATATATATTTATATTATCAACATCAATTTAGATACTTTTATGCATGAATATTAGCATTAATACTTATTATAGCAAAATTTTATCTTTATGTGTGAATATTTTTGTATTTAATGAAGCGCAACGCTTTACTTTTTCAAAAGGAAAATTTACATAAAGAAAAACTCTAATTAGATATTTCCGTTTGATTTTATTTGAAAAATATATTCGAATATTTGTAAAATTTTTATGTTCAAACATGCTTTAAAAAATTATTACTCGCCTGCGATTTTCTTTAAAGCTGTTATGTATGTTGTAGTCATTTAAAAAAAATATGTTTCGAAAGTTGAAATTTTTTTCAAAAGGTAAATATTGCCGTTATTGGGAAATGTAGTCCACAGAAAAGTTTCCCAGGCCAAGGGCTATCAAAGCTCATTTACATATATTAAATATCTTTGGGACAGTTTTCCCATGCTTTTAGGAAATATTAATAAAAGGCGACATATAATAAATAAAAAGAAAAAGATCAAGAATTCTGAAGAATCTAGATGTACGCATTGATTGTATGGTGTCTCCTCTACTTCAATTGTTTTGTTTTTGAATTAGGTAGGTATCTGTTGTATCTTTATTATCTAAAGAACTATTAACAGTGAATATCATACAAAATCTTTTTTGATTGGTTTCAAATCACCTCTAAAATTTAATTCAATTATGAATATTATTCACAATTAGTTTTATTTTCATTAACAAAAATAACACAATTCAATATTCCAAAAAATAAATCATTTTAAATAATAAACTATTTTTTTATTATTGCAAATAAAAATTCTCATTAAAAAACAAAAACGGGGAAAACTTGGATTTTTCAGAAACTTATGAAATGTTTATTATTATTTCTTGTGAATCATTTGGAAATGTTTGTCTTCTTCACTCTTTTTGTACGATTTGTGTGATTAATATGCTCAATGATTTCTTTATTTCTTCGAATAAAATTAGAAATAGAAACGAAAAAAAAAATTTAAATGAGCAATAAAAATTTTACATTAATAATTTTGAAAATATTTATTTTCTATTTGTAATTATTCTGTTTAAATTGGTTCTGCTCAAAACATTTGTCAAAATCAAATATGAAAAAAATCTAATTAGTTACGCAGGCGGCATACATTTCGATTTAATTAATCTTTAAAATAGAAACTATGAGATACAAACAATCTAGTACATCATCAGATACAACAAATACAAATAAAGCAAATGAAACACTTAATAAAAGTATCTATTTTTATTTATAGTACACTCTTACTTAACGCACTTACATAATTGCATAACACAAACCGCATTTAAACAAACTATTTATAGTTATTTACTAAATAGACGTATAATAAAATTATAATATTCTAGCAAGATACACCATACACCATACACCTCTGCTGATTTTCTGCAACAGTACGCACAGCGCACGGAGCACAGAGCACAACACAGTACCGCATAGCAAGTACGTACACCAACACTAATTCTGTTGTTATTTAATATGCTGGTTGAAACAAAATTGACTTAATCGCATCAATTTATTATTATTGTTGCTGTTGCTGTGTGGTATGTACAATGTAGCTAAATACAATATTGCAACAGTTCAAACAGTTCAAACAGTTCAGTCAAGCTTCGATGCTTTGGTATGTTATTGATATTGTATTACATAGATTGAAGTATCTTTAAAAATGTATTTATATATAGTTTATATACAAATACAGTAGGTATGTATGGAAGATTTCATTGAAAATAAAAAACGTATCTGAAAGAACGAAATCGTTTTGTTATAAAGAACGTTTGTTCATGATACAAAGAATAATTGTTCTTGATACGAATTAAATATTGCTTTTGCAACGAAAATAATATTGTTCTTGTTACTAAGAACGAGTTTTCTTGTTTCAAGGAGCGAGTCTACATAATACAAAAAAACGAGGGTTCATGATATAAAGAGCGTTAGTTCATGATATAAAGAACATTTGTTCATGATTGCTCTTGTTACAAAGAGTGAGTGTTCTTGTTTCAAGGAGCGTGTCTTCATATTAAAAAAAAAAAAAAAACGAGGGTTCATAATATAAAGAGCGTTAGTTCATGATATAAAGAACATTTGTTCATGATAAAATGAACGAATGTTCTTGTTACAAAAACGATTGCTCTTGTTACAAAGAGTGAGTGTTCTTGTTACAAAAAGCAAGTGTTTTTGTTACAAGGAGCGAGTGTTCATAGTACAAAGAACAAATGTTCTTATTGCAAAGAACGATTCTTGTTCTTGATACAAAAAAAAAAATTGTTATATTAATTTACGAACGGCATTTCGTACGCTTCGTGTAGCCTCAATTAAAGTGCTTACACGTCTGATTCAACGTTTATGCAACACAAAGCGTTCAAAGCGTTCAACATTTATTATTTTAGCTAAGATCAGATAAATCGTATTATCAAATCGCTACAAGGAATCTTTTGACGAAAGCATATTCTAAAAATAAAAGCGTATATATTCTGCTTTAATTTAGTTAAATTTCAATTTCAGTTAAGTTAATTGCAACTGGTTTTCTTCTGTTACAGAATTACACAGAAAGGGCTTTGTCTGCCATTTGACTTGACTTGTTTAACACTATTACATGTAATATTAATGTTAAAAAGGCTTCAGGCAAAGTGCAATAGCTCGATTACCATATATGTAGCTGCAATGTATATGTCTAAGGTGTGAATTGGCTATAATAAATATTATAAATAAAGTATCTATTCGCGTATATTATGCAAGAGCCACTAATAATAACATTAAAACTTTGATAAAAAGCGTATAAAACTTTCGGCTTAATCGAAGCTAAAATGTTAACATTTTTTCTTACTTCTTTCTTTTTTTCCTTTTTTTTTTTTTTTTTTGAAACTAACTACTTGACTTAAGTTGATATATCTGAAAAACTCGCTTCTGTACGTTTATACTTTCTTCTCATGTGATTTTTTTTCAATTTACTTGCAATTCATGCAGTGAACCATATGAATAGCAGAGGAGACAGTACAAAAATTTATACATGACAAAAAAAAAAAAAAAAAAAAGAACGAATCGAAATAGAACATGGTTATACAGCAGCAATAGATACATAGATACGGTTTTATTGAAGCAACAAACGCCATTTTGGCATTCATACGTGTTCACCTGCAGCTACATACATACTTAAATATCTCTCTCTCTTTCTCCCTTTCTCTCTCTTTTCATTTTACATATTGTACATGTATGCAACTGTTTGTTTGTGTTTGTGGGTGTGTGTGTCGTCTATATTTCGACTTTCAATCTAGTATCTATTTCGAGTACTTGACTGCGTATACGTATCTTAAGTACTTTGGTTTTTAAAAATGAAATAAAAAAAATTCCGCTTCGTCCTTGTCGTAAGCATCGACGCTCTCAACGTTGTCTGTTGCATATCGTATAAATGCTGCAGGCAATAAAAAACTTATGCATGGATATACAAGTATCTAGATACTTTTTTTTTTACATTTTTTTTTTTTTTTTTTTTTGAGTATATAACTTTGGCACTTTTTTCTTTTGCTTCCTTTCATCAAGTACATTGAAAGTTATTGTAGCAAACTAAATAAGTACAAGAAAGTCTGCATTTTTTTTCTAGACAAATTAGAAAGTGTTGCTTTTATAGATTTTTTTTTTTTTACTTTTTTGGGTTAATAAACACTTTGGTTACGCACAATCTTTGCACTTTTGCTAACGTTTGCTAATAAAAAAAAAAAAAAAAAAATCCTAAAAGAGCATAAAAATTGAGCTGCACTGCTTTAGAGCAGCGCCTAAAACAATAAGCGAAAATATGCTGGCAAAAAAAAAAAATGTACTTTGAGAACAATGAAACACAAACGAGCAGCATTACAACAGACAACAAAGAAACAAAAAATGAAAAAATGTTGCATATAAGTCAAAGAACAACAAAGACTTTTTGCTTTTTTATTGCTGTTGTCGTTGTCGTTGTTGTTGTTGCTGTTGCAGTAAGAGTCCATTGCATGAATTTAAACTAGCAACGCACACAATATACGAGCTTAATTTTGTATGGTTTTGTATCTGAAACAGTTTTCAACAAAAAAAAAAAAAAACTTACTACCAATTCTTTTTGTAAACATGTTATGCACCACTGGGATATGTGCATTTATGCTTTTAGCTTTGCCTTATATAAAAGCAATGTGAAACTATATCTTTTGTTGTTTTTTTTTAACTTGCCTATTCAAAATGTTGATTTGTTGATTGTGGTACTAGTTTTTATTTTTTTTTTTTAGATCAAAAACGAAGATTAAGGTTTGGCTCTAAATTTATATGATAGAGGCAGCGTAATCTTTTCAAGCAGAATTTGAGCAGAATCGACCTAAGCAGTTTCTAATGAGTACAAGAAAGCATATTAACGCTTAAAACTGTGCTACAAAAGGATGTCACCGTACAACGTGGTAGCACACGCCTGGTATCTGTCATTCAAACTGCTTAGGTTCAAAAAAAGCTTAAGTTTAAAATTTCAAGTCAATAAAATTATAACTTTTCAAGAAAAATGCATTGCAACTGACGAACTGACGAGACAGACAGACAGACGGAAATGGCTAAATCGATGCGTCTCGTCGAGCTGTTCAACAATATATGATCAGTTTATGGGGTCTCCGATGCCTACTTTAATGTGTTACAAACTTTCCGACAAACTAGTAATACCCTTCACACTATGTGGCGGGTATAAAAAAAAAAAAAAAATTAAAAAAATAGGGAACAAAACCTTTTCACTTTTAAATCAAGTTTTATAATTTGAGAAAAATTTTTCTTTGAAGCAGGCTGCATTAAAAAAATTCTTGCACAGCATAAATTTACAAAAAAAAAAAAAAAAAGAAAATGCAGGTAAAGGAATTTTTATAAAATATTTTTTCAAGAATTTCATAAAAATATTTGTTAATAAATACCAACAATATTTTATAAGCAAAACGATGCTGCAGCTGCAATAGCGACAGCAACAGCAACAACAACAACAATAAATGCAATAAAAAAAAAAAGTATCTGTAAGATACTCGTACATATGGTATCTATGGTAACAACAAAGCCGGAAACAAGACTAACTGCAGCAAGCGTGTAAATTCAAAATGCCACAATTGAATTAAGAAACAATAAACAATTTTAATTTTAGTTGTCAAATTGAGCAACAAAAATATGCAGCAAAGATGAAAAGGTTAATCGAAAGTAATCAAATTAAATTGAAGATTTTTGCTGTGTCAAAATTTTTGAAAACTCTTAAAAAATTTATAGTTACAAATTCTTATTATAAACTCCAATCAATCAGTTAAATAAGACAGCTATTTTACAAAGAACGAAAGAACGAAAGAAAAAAAGAATCATAAAACAAAAAAAAAAAAAAACTTTCTTTAATGTAAAAGTTTGCTGCAATTCTTGTTTTTTACTTCGACTTAACCTCAGATTTTAATTACACACTACAAAGTACAAACGCGTGCATCGACATCTCCAGCCAAGAATGGTAACCAGAAAAAACGAAAGTTATTTTTATGCTTTATTTACGTCAAAACTTAAAAAAAGGGGGTGAAAAAAAAAAAACGAAAATGTAAGAAATTTTCTACAGTCTTAATAAAATGGCGGCGCGTGTCCGACAGTTGGCCTAGCTGGGCAGTGCGGTCAGTCAGTCGACTGACTATTTCCGTTTCCGTTTTTATGTTGGTCCATTAAATTGCACGCTTCTCAGAACAACTAAGTCAGCATACAGACAGAACAGAACAAGAAATGCATTCGAAAGCGATTGTTTGCTACGTAAACATAGACAGCAACAACACAAGAAGCAGGTACGATTTTAAAGTTTCTAATGCTACTTTTTAATAGGCTTAAGCTTGTTTTGCGCTCTTTTCTTTTATAGTCTTCGAAATGGATTAGACCCTAGGACCCCTGAAGCCAGCAGACATCAAAATTTGTAGTTTTATTCAATGCAATTGCAATTCTGCTTCAATGGAATAAACTAAGCTTTTGTGTGGCTTCATTTGTTGTGTCAAAAAAAAAAAAAAAAACTTTTGACAACTATTAAATCCGAACTTGCTTTTTGCACACGTTCAAATGTTTTTCTGGTATTCAGTTTTTTTTTTTTTATTTTATTTTTTTATGGTCATCCACAATGCTACACTCTGATACACTTTAACCTTACAACTTTCTCACACTTTTATACATTTTGCCTTTCGCATTCACTTGTCTTATGATGCTTCTTCTTCTTCTATCAGTTTCTCTTCCTGGAGGGGTTAAAAAAAAAAAAAAAAAAAAATTTAAGTAGCCACAAATCACTTTATTGTTTGCGTGTTTACACAGCTTTCTACAATGTTCTTATAGCCTCAATGCTGCTACTGCTGCTTTTGCAACTTCGACGCTACTCTACGTTACGTTGATGGTTGCCGCCATTTTGTGGCTGTTGCTGTTGTTGTAATTGTTGTTGTTTTTGCCGTCATTGCAGCTGCTTTAATGTTGATTTATGTGTCTAACCTTTAAATTAGAATTTACTTTGCACTGACAGCATTTTTTCTTCTTTTTTCTGTTTTTCCTTCTCTTTTTTTGTTTTGTTTTCATTGTAGTTATTTGGAAAATATTTGCATTTTCTTTTTTCAGATAAAATAGCGATTAATATGCACAAAAAAAATTTATCTTGAAAAAAAATGCACCTAAGAGTATGCAACAGAATTAGAGAAAAACTTTAAAAACAAAAGCGCTAAATTAAGAAAATAATACAAACATCAAAAAGAAAATACAAAGAAAAGAATTCATAAAAATAGAAGAAGAAAAAAAAAAAAAAATAAATAAGAAAAAAAAACTAGATAAAGCAGCAAGAAAAAGAGTGTGTGAGAGAGATAGATGGTGCAACAGCAAGCGACAAATGGCACTTGAACACATTTTTTTTTTTTTTTTTTTTAATTTCATTTGCTTGTGTGTGTATCTTACACTTAGCTTGTGTGTATGTGCGTGTGTGTGTGCATTTGTGTCTGCGTCTGTGTTAAGTGTATATGCGTTTGTATCTGTCAGCAGCACTTTGCACTACTTCCGGTCAAGTGCAAAGAAGAAGAATAATGAAAAAAATATAAATAAAAAAAACAAACAAATTTTATTTTATTTTATACAAAAAAAAAAAAAAAGAAGAAATCTAATAAAACGACAAAACGAAATGAAATGAAAAATACTCGAAAATGTATACAAAAATAGTTGATGACATTTTCATTTACAAACAAACAAAATGCATTAAACAGACACACACACACACACATAGCTTATAAAAGCATACAAGTATGTGAACAGGAAAATATATTTAAGCACATAAAAAAAAAAAAGCATATATCTAAAATATTTTACGACTGTTATAGTATATACTGTACACGTATAATAATAATTTCAGCACATAAATCCTTTGCTAAAATAAATATAAATGAAGAACACAACAGAACATATACGTAGAAGGTGGTTTCACTAAATGGTTTAATGGTTGCAAACAGTTGTTTTTTTTTTTATAAGAGAAAGAGTCACGAAATTTGAAACTAAAACAGATTCACTTTGCTTCTAATTCCCATTTTAAGCGTTTTAAAGAATTTTCTTTAGTTTTTGAAAACTTATAATCCTAAATAATATTTGGCTGAGTTCGTGCAATTTGTCGCAAAAATACTATTAACCACAAATAACGAAAGCGTTCTATAAAAGCGTTTTTGCATCAATGGTAAACAAAACTAATGCCCCTCCATTTCCAGGTATCTTTTGCGAAAAAGTATTTTCGCATGATTTACATATTTTGCAGAAATTGTATTTGTTTACATTTTTCCATAATTTTGTGAAATATGTGAAACTTCTACAATTCGTAATAACAATCATAGTTGACAGTCAATATACGATATACTATATAGTATATAATAGTTCTGATGACCTTACTAATATCCTAGAGCAACAACAACAACAACAACATTAATAAAAGATATAAATTCCAAACAACAATAAACAAAAAATATAAAAAAAAAAACATATTTGAGCTAAACTAAAGTATTACATAAACAATTTTGTAATACCAACGTTGCCCGCCTTTGGCTATACTACATATTTAGCGTTTTACTTATACATACTATATATATTGAAACTATATACATTATATTATATTGAACTGAGCTGAACTGAACTAAAGTGAATAACAGTGAAGCATATTTTCATATGTAAGACCCCTAAAGCAATTGAAAAATATATTAGAGCTATTAGTTTCACAATTTGAGTTTGAATTTAAGCTTTATGTGAAAATTTGTTGAACACAACAAAACAACAACAAGTTCCAGGAATTGTTTTGCTGTTCATTTGAAATCAATACGTATGCATAAAATGTAGCAAATGATTTTTCTCTTGAATAAAGATGAAAATGTATAAACATAATTTAAGTAAAAATTTGCAGAATAAAATAAAATATATTAGAATTGTTTTATTAAATTGAATAAAAAATTTCTTTAAAAAAAAACACCCTTTACGCACAAGATAAGCCAAGCCAAGCAAAGCCAAGCTGAGACAAAACCATTCTCAAATGGGGGTCATTCGATTGAGTGCAGCAGGTCGAGTGTGGTTCAATCAGGTTAAGTCAACTTGATTACGAACAAAAGCAAAGCAAAGCAAAGAAAAGAAAAGAATACATGCATAAGATATTTACTTGAAAGACAAAAGACAAAAAAAAGATTATAAAAAAAAGAAAAAATTAAAAAAACAAATAAAAAAATTTTACATAAAATGAATTTTAGCATTTGGCGAATGGAAGAAAAAACGAACGAACGAACGAACGCAAAACTAGAAATTATTGTAAGAAAACTTAGACATTTTAGTAGAAGTTTTAGTGAAAATGTTCAAAATTAATGTCAATAATATAATAAAGCAGCAGTACGGCAGCAGTAAGATTGCCAATCAGTCAGATAGGCAGTCAAGATCTGATTCAAGAATTATTGGAAAATTTAATTAGACAAGAAAAAAACAACAACTATAAAAGAAAAAAAACAGATTTTCTCTTTCATGACATGGTCATTAGTGACTGCTTGAGGACATATCGTCGGTTTTGTTTACCATTGGCGTGTTTTTATAAAAGTTTGTGCAACTATTGAAAAGCGTTAAAAGATTAACCCATGACAAACATACAAGATGTCGTGCAAGACATGTCATGCATGAAATCGTGCAAGTCATGTAATGCCTGATTTCGTGTTAGACATATCATGCATGAAATAGTACACGACATGTCATGCATGAAATCGTGCAAGACATATCATGCATGAAACCGTGTAAGACATGTCATGCATGAAGTCGTGCAAGACAAATCATGCATAAAATCGTGTAAGACATGTCATGCATGAAATCGTGCAAGACATTGTTTCATGCCTGAAATCGTGCAAGACATTGTCATGCCTGAAATCGTGCAAGACATATCATGCATGACATTCACGACATTTGTATTAAAAAATCGTCAACGCATTGATGCTGCAATAATGATTTTCCCACTGGGCAATACGAGTATTACATTTGTTTTTAACAAAGTTCGTTGATGACATACAGATTTCCATTGATATTAAGATGACATTAACAATCTTTTTTTTTTTTTTTGGTTTTTTTTTTTTTGTTGTCATCACTAAATCACGAAAAATCACAGTTGAGCCACAAAATTCAATGAAAACAGTTTAAAGTTATGTCATTAAAAAATTCCAAAACAAAAAACAAAAAAAGAAAATTTATCTAAAAACTTTTGTTTAAAACCATGCATTGCGGTGGTAGCTGCTGCTGCTACTGCTACTGACGACGACGACGACGACGATGATGATGATGGTTTAAGTGCCATGTTCACATGCTTAAATACACACATATATAATTACATACACACACACATATACCATATATATATATATATATTTAGTTGGAAGTATATACATATATAAATATATATATATATACGTGTATGTGTGTGTTGTGTGTGTTTGTTTGTTATATAGTGTAATGTAATGAGTTTTTAAATTGCTGACACTAAACGTCACTTAAGTTGACTGAATGCCACTCAACAGAAAAGTATGTCCGTCCGTTTGTCCGTATGTCTGTCTGTCTGTCTGTCTTTCTCTTTTTCCGACTATCTGTCTGTCTGTCTGTCTATCTGAGTAGCAACAACAACGAAAAGTTGTGTGTAGTGCTTAAAATTATGTATATACCATAACATATATTTTTTATATGTATAAACACACACACACACACACACACGTACATATGGCATAAATATGTTATACATGTATGTATGTATAGAAAAATAACGCAAATGTTGTAAACTTAACTATGCCACAGCATGAAAAGTGTTTTTCAAAAAGGATTTTCTTGCAGCGTTTTTCGTATTCTTTTTTTATTTTCCATTTTCCATTTTCATTTTTTTTTTTTTTTTTTGTATTTTATTTATATTTATACAAGAGTACCCACATTTAGATGCTTTACAGTAGCTTATTAGCCGTACACGTTCACGGTTCGTACGTATGTATGTGTGATGCATGTGTGTGTGTGTGTGTATTTCTTAACTCTTGACTCTTGTGATAATGTGAGGCTCAGTCGCTTAAGAGTGTTAATGTTATCTAGACTTAAAGCTTTTGCAGTATTCACTTTTTGCCTCTATGGCTTAGTTTATTTATTTATTTACTTTCCTTTTTTTTTCTTCTTTATTTTTTTATTTTTTTTTTTTTTTTTTTTTTGCTGTTGTAATTTATGCGAGTTTGACTTTTGTGTCACTAAAAGCATTTAAAATAATTCAAAAAAAAAAAAAAAAAAAAAAACCAAGAGAAACGTTAGCAAAATTTCAAGATGAGAAACATATTTCTATCTAAGTACTTAAAATATCTTATAATAAATAAATATACTATATGTATAATTTGGCATTGATTTAAAACGATTTTTTTTTAAATTTCATGGAATTTTACAGTTGAAAGTGTTTAAGGGGAAACCCCATATTCACCCACACAATTAGTATTTAATTCCCTTTTTGCTACCACTAAAATATCGATAGGGAAACCTTTGAACGTGGTAGACTCTTTAGTCTACTCAATCTACGTTCAGGACACACACAGAGAAATTGTTTTAAAGTGTTCCCTTATAACAGTACCTGCGTTATAAGGGATACCTAATCTGGCCGTGTGTTCCCCGAAGGGCCAATGCCCCGTAATGACGGCTGTTAGTCTCGAAAGGTCTTTACGAGAGCTCAGAACAGTAGTGTTCTGGTACGTTTGGGTTCAATTGTAGACCAAAAAGCACTTACTTTTGCCATTTATTATTCTCGTTGGTGGTGCAGACGATTTTAATGTGGGCAATTCATTCCAATCTGTAACAGAGTCCCTCTAGCCAGCATGTGTTTCTCGCTTCCAGGTATCGCTCACACAGGAATGGCAAGTTTGTCTTGTGGAGACCAACAGATTGAGTAGGTTTTTAATTTCCATAACGAGCTTAGATTGGTCATTTGGTATTTAGCTTTTTGGCAGCTTGTCTGTCTAGAACAGAACTCCGATCTGAGCTGAGCTTGCACGCCATATATCCATGGACTACCGTTTCGAACACACTGCAAAGACTCGGCAGCTATTCGAAGCCATCTTGAAATCGTGCTCAGATCTATATGAATCATTTAGCATATTTCGATTCCAAAACTGTCTTTTGCCGTGTATCTAAAATTAAAAAAATTCAACTACTGCAGCTGGAATAAGCTGTTTGTTAAAGAGAAATTTTAACGAAAAATCCATTAAACAATTAAAAAATATTTTGTTATGCAAAAACATAATAAATAAATAAATAAATAAGTCCTTAATTCAGCCGTTCAAATTACGGAAGTCTGCTAAATTTCAGCATAAACGAATGATGTCCGTCCGTCCATCCGTCTGTCTGTCAGTTTGTGCCTTTTCGAAATATGTTTAACAAATTTAATGTTCCATAATGTTCTTCTTTTCGATGCTTTTCATCTAAAAATAGAACAACTTAAAAATATCAACGATGACGCCATTTTGTCGCCTTGGTTGGCAGCAATTGAAAAGCAAATCGAATTACCAAAAATTTCAATAAAACAAAAAAAATAAAAATGCCTTTTCTCTCTCATAGAAAAGCAGCATTACCGTTCAGGATGTTGCTGCTAGAAGAAAAAATGTTCTATCGCACTTTCATCTTTTTCGATAATTTAACTTTAACTTTTTTTTTCCTTCATTCATTTATTTATTTATTTACTTATTTTTTTGTTGTTGTTCTTTACCTTTGTATGCGCGCAAATTTTCAGTTCAGTTTTTGCTTGCTTTAATTTCATTTCAATTTACTTTTACGTTGCTTTCATTTCGTTGCTTCTCTTAGCTTTTTATTTTACTTCATTATTTTCTATGCTTTACTGCTTTTTTTTTTTTTTTTTTTCATGCTGCAAGCGTTGACAAATGATAATGTCACAAAAAGTAGAAAATTTAGCGTTAAAAGGGAAGAAGCAGCCGAAGACGAAGACGAAGCAGCAGCAGAAAGCAGCAATATCCTGACACAAAAGCACAAAATCATAAATGAAGCGACTGACTGAACAGCAGCGGCAACAGCAACAGCAATGGAAAAGGTAAAGACCCTGAGATATTTTATAAGAACAAAAACAAACTAAAAAAAAAAATCTCTCGAAGTGTTTTTTTTCTTCTCGAAGCAAGGACATTTTGTCTTTACATCGATGGTGTTTGTTGCTTACATTTTTCTCTCTTTTTATTATTTTTTTTTTTGACAATTAAATGATACGCTTGATACTTTTACAAGCACACACACACACACACACACAACACTAAACGGCATCCAGCTAAGTTTTGTCCTTGTAATAAAAATGCTATTGCGTATTCTTTCCTTTTTTTTTTTAAAGCTGCGATGCCTTCTGACGACAAAACTGAAGCTAAAATATCTTAAAATTTACGCTTGCTGCTGCTGCCAGTCAGTTGACATTTTATTGAAGCATTTTCAGTTTTTTTTTTTTTTTTGTTTGTCAATTGGAACAATTTGAACAGTGGCAGCAGCAGCAGCAAGTAAAGAAGAAAGGAAAACTCAATTAAGTATGACAGCAACTGCCTAAAAGTATGCTTTATAATAATGCAAAAGTGAGTACAAAGAGACAAGGCGACAGCTGTGAACAAGTGAGCAATAGCAACAACAACAACAACAATAACCAAAAAAAATTTCACCTAAAAAGCGTGGGTAGTATGAACAATTTTCAAAAAAATGCTCTTTTTTATTTTAAAGGTTTTTCGTTGTGTTGGCATTAAAATCACTTTCGTTGATTTTTTCACAGTGATTTAAAAATCACAGTGTCACACTGCAACTGAAAGAAGTGATCGGTGATTTGCTAGTTCCTTAGTGTACATGTGTAGTTATCGGCGATTTTGTATATCACACTTCGCGAACAGTAAACCTGTTCAGTTTGATAATTTTAACGATTTAATCACTGTTTGCAGTCACTGTGACTTAAAAATCACGCTTTTTCGTATTCGCAATGTTAGAATTTTTTTTTTTTCAAATTATCCTCGAGCGTAAACGTAGTAAAAGCGTGAGTTGTGTATTTGGTAGTGCATATAAAAACAAAGTTTCGAGTCAGGCTGTTAATTCCTCAGAAGCAGTAATACTTGTAGCAGCAGCTGATGGCAAAATAAGAAAAATTAGAACAAATATAAAAAGAAATCTAAATACGAAGTAAGATGTTTAAAAGGAAGACGCACACACACACACACACACACGCATATACGAATACAATTAAGCTTGCAAAGTTGTCAATAAAGACAAAAAGCCTATTCCTTGTTTTGTGGGTGGGTGGATGGTGTTTTAGTGATGACCACATAAAACTGTCAGGTTTGTGTGTAAGTGTTATTGTGTGTGTGTGTGTGTCTCAGCTTTAACGGCAACGGTAAAACAAAGCAACAATCATTGTCTTTACTGTAGCTATTGCCACCATTAACATCATTGACGTTGGTCGCTATATCGACAGGATAATGTAAATTTTAGCAGGTATACTTGTATATAAAAATACAGTGTGTACTTAAAATACGTTGACACTTTGGGAAAAACAATGATTTATGATTAAACAATTTAAAAAAAAAAAAACAAACCGATCAGTACAAAACGAGTGATCGAAGCAATATTTAAAAGCAAAATACAGCTACTCGCTCAAGAACTAACAGCGGAAAGAGACGACTGCAAAAGTGTTGAGCAATTGCATGACACAGAAAAAAACTTGAGAAGAACTATGGAGACTCTACTAAAAATATAATCCAAAAAGGTTTTTTTTTGCGATGCACTGTATAGCCATGTATAGTATCGCTGTAAACCATTTAGCTTTTGGTATGTAATAATAATTTTGCAGCAAATGATGGCGACGATGATGATAATAACAACAACAACAACAAGAATAATAATGAGAATGAGAATGGCGGCATTGGCCATGTTGGTAATGAGCAATAAGCAAAATGATAATCGACAATTTTGCCTACAGCTAATATATATGTGTGTGTGTGTGTGTGTGTGTGTGTGTGCATGTACGTCGTTTGTGTTTGTGTTGTAATAATGACTTTTTACTTTAACGCAAAAGGACAATTGAATGCCATTCTAAAATGCCGTTGCCATTGCCATTGCCCTTGCTGTGGCCGTTAAAGCCATTTCCTTTATGCCATTATTTTGTTTAAGTTTGATGGTTCGCTTTTGGCATATTTTTAGGAAATGTAAAAATTCAATAATCAAGCAAAAGTTGCCAGCTGTGCAAAGTAGTTTTATGCATTAAAGTCAAATGGAATATCTTTTTTTTTTTTTTTTTTTCATTTTCATTTTATATATTTTTTTTTATAATTTTTTTTGTAGTAGTAATTAACGCGCCTAAAGCTATGCTAAGCAATATGAATAGAAAGAGCGAAAAGTGCGCGTTCAACCGCAAAAAGGTAATTCATCATACACACACACACACACACATACATGTGTAATTATATGCAACGCAATGTGTTGCATGTTGAAAGTAAAACTATACAAAAAAAAAAAAAAAAAAAAAAAATTACAACAAAGTGTTATTGAAAAAGTGGCGGTAAATGAATGGATCCACACATACAAGCGAATTAACATAGACGGACAAAAGGACAGACAGACAGACACCGCTTGTTGTTAGTTAGTTTCAATAAAAGCCAACATAAGCTCAGGCTCAGGCACCTTTGTTTTTTTTTTTTTTCCTTTTTAACCGCAATAAATGCGAACAAGACTCAAGCGCATGCAAACAAGGACTTTTTGAAAATATCAAATTTATTTGATATTGTTTTTAAAACATTACAGCCATGTTAGTGACTGCTGCCAATTTAAAACCATTAGAAAAAAAACTAAACTTTTAAATGAAACCTTGTTAAGCAAAAGAGCCAATGTGTATATGCAAAATGAAAAACAAAGAGTTCAAACCAAAATAAACAAAGGTAAATGTATGTGGATATACAGAAACGCAATACATGCCGCTTACATATATTGCCAACATGAACTCTTTATCAGAATATGTCTGTCTGTGTGTGTGTGTGTGTGTGTGTGTGTGAGTTTGTGTCAAGTACAGAAATTCACATGGGACGCATTTACGTAAAAGCCAAAGTAAAAGCGTCAAAAATAAAATGCTGCGTGCGAATAATGAAAACGAAAAAAAAAAAAAAAAAAAAAACCTGAAAAGATCCAAATACAAAAATGAAAAAAAGAACAGACACTGTTGATGAAGCTGTTAAAAATACTTCAACACTTTCCCAACTAGTTTAGCCTGCCTACACAACACAACACAACACAACGCAACACACATGCAAACAATGCTGTACAAAAATAAGATTGGCAAGCCTTGCAAAGGCTTGAATAGTGTAAAGGTACAAAAGAATGAAAAAAAAAATTGTTAAATAGAGCAGGACAGACGACAGACAAAGGAACGCAAATAAAAATGCAAAAAAAAAAAAAAAAAAAAAAGGAATTGGAATATTAAAAATAAATTTGAGGTGAATTAAGTCGTTTAAACTGTTCAGTAAATTTGATTAAGGTTTTTTTTTCTTTTTTTTTTTAAGATTGCTTATTAGAGAGTAAAAATATAATTCTATGTCCGCTATAGACTTTGAAAGCAGCACACCGATGAGTTCCAAACCGTTTTCATTTTAAAGGCAACAATGCAAGTAGAGTCTTAGACCACTAAAAACAATGCATTAGGCACATTCAATGCATGCATAAAGTCAGTTTTCGACTTTTTCCAAATTAAAATGTTTTGCTTATTAAACTAGCCCCAATGTATTTTGATTAAGCTGCAATCAAAGTAAAAGAAATCAACTTTCGGAATATAGAACACTGAAATTTCGTTCCAATTAATTACCCAACTAAACTAACTTAAGAACGAATTCAAAAAAAAAAAAAAAAAACATACAACCATGTAAATGTCGCAACTAACAAAATGCAAACACACACATCCAAACACAGTGTGAAACTTTGTCATATGACATGCGCGCGCCCTACGATATGCAGTAAATAATTAAATTAAAATTAAGCGTTCAACGCGCATTTAAATTTATTAACTCAACTGCTCTAGTGTGAGCAGTTAAGAATTTTACCGATGCGATACGATGCGATGTGTCAACGAGTACTCACCCATTAAAAAAAAAAAAAAAAAAATAGTAGCAAAGGCGTTAAATTGTATCTAAAATGTTTGCTATACAAATGTGTGTGTGTGTGTGTGTTACGCTATGCCCTTCGGGTCTTATTAGCATTAGCGAGGCGTGTATATAACGCTTTTGGCGAGTAGATTAATTTAATTTAATATGCGCATTCAACTAACTAATTTTAACAAATAAGCTAAATAATAATAATAATAATAATGATAATGAATGTCGAGCATACTTTGACAACAATAGCGAACGCGCAATACATTTGTGCAAAAATTAGTTAGCTAAGAATCTATCCTTTTTTTTTTTTTTTTTTACATAAAAGATATTTATCAACTTGAAGAGTATGAACATGACTGACTGTCTGAGTGAATGAATGAATGAATGAATGAAAAGCAGCAAAAGCAATCCTATTTTACTTATAAGCTCACAAATATGCCACACACGCTTATTATGTCCTTTATTGCTGCTGCATCATGTATCACAGAGACACGACACCGTATACAATACCTCATTTTGCTAAATATTACTCACAACTCACTCATTCATTCATTTCGCTCATTCCTCTTTTTCTTTTTTTTTTTTTAGTTCAACAAAAAGCATATTTATTGAGCATTATTGCTGTACATAAAGCATATAAAGATGAAAAAGTTCTTTTCAAATGATTCGAATCGGTTTTGTGGCACAAAGATACAGAAAAAAAAACAAGAAAGAACACTGAAGTTGAGAATGCTCGACTGCAAGATACTCTGTACCCAATCTTTATGTACATACATCATTCAATTGAATTTTCATACAAAAACTTTGAAAATTGGCTATATTTTTGTATGGGAGCTATACCTAAAATTTATGCTTTTTATTGGGATTTTATTGGGACTATCCTAGGCATAATTTATAACAATGACGTTTTTATAAAACCATTGTGATTTGTATGGGGAGTCCCCTTAAAAAAGGGGCAAGAGAAAAACCGTTTGCAAGTGCACACTTGACGACTTAGGAGAGTCTAAGTTTCAAATATGGTGACCCTATGTCGTATAGTCTCCAAGATAATCTCTCTCATACGGCAAACAGACGGACAGACAGACGTAGCTAATTCGACTCCGCTTCCAATGCTGATCAAGTATATATTTATATTCTTTATAGGATCTATCTAGCCTCCTTCCGTCTGTTACATACATTCGCACAAACTTAATATACCCTTTTACTCTTTGGATACAGAGTATAAAAAGAAAATACGAAAGAAACCACAATTCAAGCAATATGGCAACGTTGCAAAAGCGTTTAAAAGTGAGAAAGTATTTAACATTGAATGCCGCCAGACTATATGTATGCTTTTGATGCTACAAGGTTTGATCTTAAAGTTTCAAAATGTTTAAAAAAAAAAAAATGTATTAGCAAACGTTAGCAATTTTTATTTTGAAAATCTTGAAAAGTTTTTTTTTTTTTTTTATGACAACAAAGACACACTAGCCTGTGCAAAAGAGACAAAAAAAATTGATTTTGCAATGTTATTTTATTTTATTCTTTGTAAAAAAGTTTCTTTTTTTTTTTTTTCTTCTGTAAATAATATTTTTGCTGTTTAAAATATAAAAAAAAAAAAATATTATAAAAAAAAAAGAATCTTTTATATCATAACCAAAAAAAAATAAACCAGAAAGTTAGAAAGAGAAAGATGATGATGACGATGATGATGACAGACACAAGTATTTATATACTGCAAAGCCCTTAACCATACACAAATGGATTTTGCTTTCGATTTCATTTATTATTTGAAAAGGCATTTTATATATAAAAAATAAAATAAAATAAAAAAAAAAAGAACTCCCCAATACACAGCAGAGAAAATATTTTTCAATAAAAAAAAAGTAAGCCATGCTTTCATTCAGCATGTCTGTCTGTCTGCCAGTCTGTGTATAAGTTTGTGACTGGCATGCGTTGAAAGTGGAAAGTAAATGTGGCATTAGCGAAGCTTTGTTGTCGCCACTTTTTGGGGTCAGGTCAGAACGGATATGGCGAGTTGAGTTGAAATGTGTTGAGTTTGTATATAGTATGGCAAATCAGTTTCCAACACACACACACACACATATATACACACACATTCATTCATTCACGTAGTACACAAAGAACAAAAAAAAAACGGAAAGTCAGTGAGACAGACAAACAGACAGACGGACAATTGAACAGAGTAAAAATAAAATTTCACTTCAAACGAAAAAAAAAAATGCAGACACATATAAAGCAGATTGACGCATTATTTTTTTTTCTTTTCTTTTTCAAATATATTTTATAAATAGGTTTACATGTGGCAAGTCTTTTTCAACACATTTTGGAAATTTATTAAAAAACGAACTCCACGCAGCAGTGCAGCACTTGGAATGTTCAATTCCCATACAAGAAAAGTGCATCCAAATAACCACAACTAATTGCCTTCACTCTTGACAATTTTGTGGTAAATATGAGCTCCACTCCACTCGTGATGATGGATACCACTTAGCTTCCATTGAGTGAGATTCGTGTCCCAATATTGACACACAGACTCACCGTGAGTATAATGCACTATCACAACACAAATATACTCGTAGATGAGTTAATTCGGTGAGTATTTTTGCAATAGAAGTCTCTTATCTCTGGACTTCAGGGTGGGAATAAGAAAAAAACGCTGATACTATCAGAACTATTTAAACAATGTCAGATAAAAGTCATCAAACCTGATGTGTGTTCGAGAGAAATACTTCTTGGAAAATCTTTGAACTTGTCTGAGTTAGCAAGGACTATGCTTGACCGAACCGAATCAGATCTTGGAAAAATAAATAAAATTTCTTTCATTATTGCACAATTTTTTTCCACAATTCTATTCCAAAATGTCATCATTAGTAGAACCTTTTGTGTATGTGTGTGTGTTTTTGCTACTATATTATTTAATTTATGTAATTAAGTTCAAATTTATTCCATTTCCATTGTATTTTACTGCAGCTGCGACTTTTTTTGTTAAAATGCTGTACAACTTGCATAATTAACTTATTCAATAAAGCTGCTCATGCAATGTGTTTTATGTGTATTACGAAAATTGTCAGTGACAGATTTGTGTGTGTGTGTGTGACCAACGGAAAGAAAATTCTTGGTGTCGCGGCTAACAATGATGTTGACGTTATGGCAAAAACGTTATCGGTGTCATTAACGCTATTCATGAACATTGCAAATGCAACCGAAAAACCGACCAAATATGTAGTAAGCCATAAATTTCAAATTGTTCATCTGTCTGTCTGTCTGTCTGAATGTCTGTCTAGGACACTGTTTTAGCAAGTAATGTGTTAAGGACATTTGAACAAAACAAGAAGCAGAAACAAAAAATGCAATAATACAAATGCAGTCATACACTCGAAAAAGCATTAATATGACAACGACTAAAATACAAATACAAAATATGTACAGTGGAAACTGCTAATAATGAAATTGTAACACTATAGTTTGATTTCACTTATGATGCATTTAAGAGAGTTGTTATACTATATTTCGCAACTGTCTCTTTCTAATATGTTAACAAATTTTGTTGAGTATGCATGCTATGGTGAATTTATTTATTTTCACCTTAATAATGTCAATTTTTCTGTTTCTTGATTTTATTTGACGGACGCCTTAAATATTGTTACAAGCAATTTTCACTGTATTGTCATTTTCTTCATTTATAAGCGTACTTTTTATTTTTTTTTTTTTATTCATTTTTTTCTTTTCTTGTTCGCTGTTTTTGACAAAGATGCGCTTATGTTTACAAATACAAGTAAATTAAGTCCAAATGCAAAAAAAATTAAGTCCATATATGCATGACTGTCTGTCTGTGTCTGTCTGTCTAAGTCTGTTTGGCTATAAAAAAAAAAAAAAAAAAAATTTAAAAAAATAAAACTTCGTTGCATAGTCTAAGGCGCTAAGGCAATTCGGCACAGTGAAATACATACAAAGTGCAAAATGCATGAAAAAGAAGAAAAAAAATCAACGAGCCTTTACATACACACACACATATGTACAAATACATACCATGTGTGTGTGTGTGTGTGTGTGTGTATGTGTAGCATTGCATTTAAACAGAATATGAATGTATATAAAACATAAAATCTATTATAAATGGCTGCGTTACTGGCACAAGGACCTCTAAAAGCAGTCAACGTTAAAATTCATAGTATTTTTTTTTTTTCTGAACGCCAATATTTAAGATTTGTAAACAAGAACAACATTTTTGAAAGTATTTCTGAAAATGTTTTCTTTAAAACGAAATATAGACGTGAGTTGCAAATGATGATGTGCAATAATAATAAGAATCGAAAATTTTAAGTAAAATAAATTAAACGTTATAAGCCTGCAGCCACTTTGTACAAAATATTCACATGGAATCGTGGTGATAAATGTTCAGGATGCCAAGAACCAAGATGTAACATCCAATTTTAGGCAATTTTAAGCAGAGCCCTTATATAAAACAGCCGCATTTTTCAGTTTTTATAAGAAATAAAAATTTTGTTATGAAAAATTCCAAATAGGATCAAAACACATTTCTTATATCAATCCATGACTCTTATATAGACCATAAATAAGTATTTAAATATGGGTTGTATCGGGTCACAACGACCACAACGCACTGCAACGCACGGAAGCGACTCGTGTGAGGTGTATTTGAGCTTTGTTGCCACTAAAGTTAAAGTTTTCCCTTGTTTTTGGTTTGCTATTTATTTATAATAAAAGTTTTTGGTTTTTGTAGCGAAAAAATGTTTTCTAGTTTTTGCTCGCTTTTGTTGTAATTGTTTTTGCTTGTTCGTTTGTTGTTTCTTGTCTTGCTTGAGCTTCTATTGTTGGCTTTGTTTTTGTTTATTTTTCAAAGAAACAAAACAAAAAAAAAAAAAAAAATAGAAAGAAAAGAAAGAAAGAAAGAAAAACAGTTGCACTCAGCCTACAAAAGTGTGGTAAGAAAAAACAAAAAAAAAGAAGAGGAAACGCTGCAAAAACAGTGAGAAAGAGAACGAGGCTTAAAAGTGAATGAGCGGCTTGCGACATGAATAAAAGTAAGTATATCCTTGAGCGCCTTTTTTGCCAACAGAAAGTGTGGTAAATGAAAATGCATGAGAAGAGCGAGAGACAGCAAAAAAAAAAAAAATGACTGAAAGATTGCAGTGGCAAGAACTTCATTTACGCTAAATAAAGAATTTAAAAAAAAAAAATAAATAAATAAAAAAAAAAATAAAATAAATAAATAAATAAAAAAAATGTATAATGCTAAAAAAAAAGTGGAAAAGCACGAAAGGAAAAGAAGAAAAAAAGGCAACGTCGACGTTGAGTGCACTCACTTTGTATTTTTGTTGCATACTTTGTGGCGCACTGGCATTGGCCCAAACGTTAGTGAAGCACACACAGCAGAAGCTGCCAGTTTTAATTTAGAAATTAAAACATAAAAAATAGCAAAAAAAAAAGCATCTAAAAATTATATAGATTCAGTTTAGATGAATTTTTTTGTACACTTTTTGTGAATTTTATTTTTTTTTTTGAATTTATTAAAAAAAAAAAAAAAAAATTAAAAATTAAAAAAATAAAAAAATAAATAAATCTACACAAAAAGAAAGCTTTAATTAAGCCTAGCAATATGAATTGAAGAAATTCTTTCACTTAAAGTACACTGAAAAATATCTAAAGGAAGCATAAGGTTTTCAAAAATCATTAAAAGTCAAATAAACAGCAAAAACATAAACGTTATACATTTTTATTTTCATTAGGAAAATTCTTAAAAAATTTTTACGTTTCGATTGCGCCTAAAAGTAGACAACTTTTTAAATAAGCTGCTAAAAAAGAAAATGAGTGAAAGTGTTATGTATGAAAGCTAAAATCTAGAAAGTCGTCATTTTCAGTTTGCTAAAATAATTCATGCTATTTCAATTCAATTCAAATTGAATCGACATTTCAAAGACATTTTTCTTATTTTATATACATACGTCACCGTATCGTCACCGTCAACGCCGCCGCGTAAAACTTTTTCCCTTTTTGCATATAAAAATTAACTTAAGCAAATCTTTTCGATATGCTGTGTGCTTGGCAAATGGCAGCAGACATTTCTGCTCTAAAAAAAAAAAAAAAAAGAGCTTTGACAAAATACAAACAAACAAACATATTTATGCATACATATGCATATTCTATATAGAAGAGAAGGGAAAAAAAATAATAAGAAAGAGGAATGAATCTAAAGACTGACAAAATCTGTTTGGCGCACAATTTGGCTTTGACGTCATAATCATGCCATGCCATGCCATGCCATGCTATGCTATGCCAAACCAAACCAACCAAACAGTTAGCTAACGTTCTTGACTTGAACATTTATATTTATATATGTGTGTGTATATCATTCTAGCTATCTATTTGTATATATGTGTGTGTGTGTGTGTGTGTGTGTATGACTTCGATTGAAAAAATATTTCTCATACTAATAATATCTCTCTTTTTTCTCTGTCTCTGTCTTTGACGTTGTTTGTAAACAATTTGCATAGAAAAATTTTTCGTATTTTAAAAGAACTTTAGTTAAGGTTTGTTTGAATGTTTGTTGTTGTTCTTGTTGTTCTCTTAACACATTATTTTGAACGCAATAATTTGCATATAAAAAATAAATAAAATTGAAAAAAAAAAAAGAAAAAGAAAGAATGAAATACTAACAAAACACAGCTGTACGAATGACTTTGTAAAGCATAAAGTTTGCGCAAAGCGCCATCAAAAAGACATAGAAAACTGACAGAACTTTGTTATACAATATTAAGCTAGCAAAAAAAAAAAAAAAAAAAACACCCAAGAAACATAAATACAAACAGACACTTGAATAATTACAAAACGAAATATGTATGTGTATAACTTTGAGTTGCATTGTAAATTTGATTTGATTTTCAAATTTATTTTTGTTTTTATTCTTCTAATTTTCTATTTATTTTTTACTTTTGTGACAACTTAAAATTGAATTTAAACATTTTGAAAAAGAACAAAATCTAAATGAGCCCTAAAAGTATGCTTTATTTTTTCTTTCTCATGAAAACAAGAAAAAGAAATTCAAATTTTCTGCAATAATTTGCTAAGATAAAATAAAATAAAAAAAAAATAGAAAAATACGTTTAAATATTTAAAATTATAGTTTTAAAAGACAACGTTTACCCTTTAAGTCTAAGAAACAATTCAAGCAATTTAAAATGAAACAAATTCGTAATAATTCGAAATAAGTGAAAATCTGAAATTGAAAAATAGGCTGAATATTACGGGCGAGTACGATAAAGCGTTCTAGGCCACAGTTTTCTAGTAAAAGTCAGTTCTGGTTGTTTTTTTTTTCTGTGCTGACAAAAGTTTTTTTGGCCTAACCGTGGTATCCAAAACTCTGTCTTTGGTTGGACATCGCAATCTCTACACGTGCTTGCTTACTTCGGGGCAATACACACTGTCTGCTGTTCACTGTTCACGCAAGAGTTATACACAAAACTTTTTTGATAAACCAACACAATAAACTGCAACTTGAATCATATAAAGAAAAAACTTCTAACTGAACAGATGCAGGTGTGTTTTACGTGGCGCTTCTTTGTTCATTCATGATACATGATTTTGAAATCACTGTGAAAATATCAACGAAAGTGATTTGTGACTTTTTTTTTTTGCCTACACTTTTAAATACACCAGACCACTCCTAACAGAGTATCAGAAGCATTCAAAACTAAACTTTTCAATTTAACAAATAAAAACTTGAATTTGATAACAAAATGCATATTATAAAATTTATTAAAAAAAAAAAAAACTTAAATCTTAAAATATATCGATTACTTCTTTATAGTTTTTTCCATTTTGAAGTACTCAAATGCAGCAAAACACATAATAAAATGCACAAAGAATTTCATTTTATTTTTATTTTATTGAAATTTTCTTAAAAGCTCTTTATGCATTTATTGAAATTGAAATTAAATGCAATATTTTACAAATAAATAAAACCAACAAACACTTTGAAAACAAACAAACAAACGAAAATAAAAACAAAAATAATAATAATAATAAAAATCAAAGAAATAATTCAAGGATTTACTGCAGCAGTTTTTCAGCATAAAATTTTATATTTTTCATACATTTCAACTGCAGCAAATGCATTGATTAAAAAAAAAAAAAAAAAGAATTACTAAAAACAATTTGTGTACACACTTAAATATAAAATAAAATCACTTAAACGTAATTGAAATCTTTTTTTCTTTATTGAAAGCTTTTGATGTTGTAAAATGATTTAATAAAAAAAAAAAAAAAAATATTAAAGATTATTTCATTTTTTTTTTTAACCATTTTTTTTTTTTTTTTATAAAACTCAAAGAGAAATTATGATTGAAGCAATAAAATAAATAAAATAAATTGAATAAATAAATGTCCAAGTGCATTTATAAATATATTTAAGCATAACTAATTGGTTTATGTATTATTTTCGTAGTTGTGTGTACAAAATTTATAAATTTTTTTTTTTTATGCATATAATTTAATTTTTTTTTTTATTTATTTATTATTTTTTTTTTTTTTTACGCTATTTTGTTAATTTAATGCTTGATGCATGATGAATGTAAAAATTAATTTAATTTACTCCTTTTTATGGCGTCTATAGGCATAATGTGTACATCAGATACACACACACACACACACATTTAGGCAAAAAGAACATTGGTCAACGTAAAACAAAAAACCACAAAAAACAAAAAAGAAAAAAAAAAAAAACAAATTGTATTGTCTCTAGCGATTATTTTTTTTTTTTTTTTTTTGTGTGTGTGTGTTTTACACACTTGAAAAATCAACGCACGTTCATAGTCATTAGATCAACTTGAACGCATTCAACGCACGTATTTATTTACTTAGAAGACTATCGGCGGCGCACAGATACTTATGCACGCACAACAACAAAAAACACACACACACACACATACATAATAAGAAAAAAATTTGAAAGAGCCTTTTCTAACGATGCCAAATTATTGGAGTAGCAGCAACAGCAGCAGCAGTATATCATGCCCTATGTGCAGTGCAACGTTTGCTTTAATAGTCTTCAAAAATTTTGAAATATTTAGTTAATTTGAATAAATTAGCGCGCAGCTGCTCAAGTAAGATGTAAAAGTAAAGAGAAACTAAGAGTCTACAGTTCTACGATCTAGCCAACTTCATGTGGCCATTTCGCATGAAAATAACCCAGCAAGTCTTGAAAGGGTTTTAATAAAAGTTTTTAAATAAAACAGTTCTTGACATATGAACAATTGTTCTTGATGTATGAACAATTGATCTTGCTACACGAACGATTGCTCTTGATACATGAAGGATTGCTCTAGATGCACGAAGAATTGTTCTTGATACATGAACGATTGTTCTTGATGCATGACCATTTTTCTTAATGCAATGAACACTTGTTCTTTTTACATGAACGATTTTTTTGAATACATGAACGATTGTTCTTGATACATGAACGATTTTTTTGAATTTTTTTGAATACATAAACGTTTGTTCTTAATACATGAATGATTGTTCTTGATACAAGACCAAAATCGAAAGAAGTATTAAGACAAAATTGGTAAACAACAATTTAAAACAATGCTAAATTTCAAAAATAAATCCTTGATTGAATTACAATTTCATTTAACGATTTTCACAAATCATTTAACTAGAAAATCAAATTTGAGTAGTAGATATTTACAATACATACGATATAAATTTTCTGTTTTATATCAATCCTTGCGCAATAAAAGATAAAAAGAACACTTCAAAGAAATAACAGTTTCGGAACTTGTGCATTGATAACTTTGTTCTTCTTATCCAATATAGACATTCGCTCTTTATACTTCTAGAACGCTTCATTTAAGCTAGCCGGAATAATTTTCTTTTTCCTTTTATCCTTTTCTATTTATGCCATTTTCAATAAATTCACATATTGTAAATAAAAAAAAAATACATTTTTATGTATGCAATACAATATGTAAAGCTCAAATTTAATGAAGCAGCATCAGAGGCAGCTAACACTGCTCTATAATAACGCAACGCAATGTCCATGTTGGTTGGTGAGCCACAATGGTAAATGGTGTTGACCAAGTCAATGGCGCAATGTTTTTCCAATGTTGGCATTTTATCATCTTTTTTCCATTTTTCGCCAACAATATTCATTTTGCGTAGACAACAACAACACTGAGCTGAGTGATATGTTACTTAGCTGCATTCAAATGTACATAAGTAAAGGATGTATGCCATTGAGATATACATACTCGTACATACAGAAGAGTATAAATATGTTAAATACGATATACCATATAAAATATATTCTACATATTTTTCATGCCATTTTCTTCAGTACAATATAAAATTATGCAAAATATTTTCGAATACACTTTTTCATTCTTATTTGTTTCTTTATACGTGGAGAGTATGAGTACGTGTATCTTTGAATAAACATATATCATGATCAACAACATCAACATTGCTGTCGAGGACAGTGTAGAGCAATTCATATTGCATATAAATATGTAAAATATATACATAATGTATATAGTATATATATTGTATTTTCTGGATGCCATATAAAATCAAAAGCGTAGTAAAATATTTTAATAAAGTTTTCTTGTATTAATTTCATTTTTTTTCTTCAGATCAAAACGCTTTAAAGAACACAAATCATTATGTCTGAAAATATCAGATTTAAGCTGGCAAATTTTAACATTTTAACAATTCCGGGAAACATTTTGTTCAATTTCAAAAGAATTGATTAGTTCATTTTACAAGCTTTTCAGCGAATATCTTTTCGTGGCACATTTTCATTTCGATAATTTTTTTATAATTTTTTCGCTGAATTCCTATAATTTTGGACTGTGAGTGACTTTGGTTTTATTTAATGTTTACTTTATTTATTGCAAACTTTTTCGTTTTTTTTTTTTTTTTTTAATCCTTTTCGGGTTATTTTTGTATAATAAGCCCTGTTCGTGCTTTTTTCTATGTGGCAGTGACTGAAATACATTTTCAAGGTTAGAACTTTGATATATTTTTATACCCATCACACATAACGGGAAACAGTTATATTCAGTTTGTCAGAAAGTTTGTAACGCATGAAAGGTATAAGGTATATACTATATATATATGCTTGATAAGCTCGACAAGACAAGTCGATCTAGCCATGTCCGTCTTTTAAAGATATTGCCATGAAATTCGAAAATTAAGCTTTTTTTCAGCTTTAATGACAAATACGGAACCCATGGTTGAGTTGGGCCCACTATAGCATAAAACCCTTATAGAAATTTAGTGCAAATTTTGAAGTTTTAATATGAAAAATGGTTTATTTATGAAACGATTTGTTTTAAATATGTTGAAACTCTGATGACAGTAGGAGACATGGTTGAAGTAGCATTATTATAGCATATAGCTCAACGCATAAACAATATTTATTCAGAACATCATGTAACGTGTATTGAAGCTTCGGTTCCAAGAAAATTAAAGCTTTTATTTGTTTAAGATGTATTTTCATTCCATTTTTTTAAATTTATTTTAATAAATTTAATTTTAATTAGCAACTCAGTTGGGAGACGTTTGTCTGTAGGATTAATTCTGTTGTAAAATGTGCTAACCAATCCATTCGCTGTCTGTCCGTCCTTTTTATTATTATCTTGATTATTGATTACTTTGCTGTATTCATTTTTAATGAATGCATTATTTGCACTGTTTAATTATTTTAACAGCAATTATGCATTTGACTAAATTTAAATACAAATTAATAAAATTAATTGCAAATATAACAATAAAAAGCTTTTTTGTTGTTGTTGTTGTCTTAGCACAATCAAAACATAGCACCTAAATTTATAATTCAGATACATACATACATATGCACTGTGTAGATAAATATTCTGTTGCTAATTTTGTATATGAAATATAATATTATTATTTTGCATATTTACAGACGAATAAATTTTTAATTTATGCAAATAATTTTCAATTAGAGAAATTCATGTTTTAATCATGTTAAATGTAAATATCGAATTTTACAAAACAAAAAGAAAAATATTGTAAAAGACAAAAATAAGTACAATATTTGTTTACATATCTGTGAAATACTTGTGTATTAATTAAAATATTTTTATGAAAAAAAAGACAATTAATTTAATCAAATGTATTTAGTTACGAATTTATAAAATTATTTCATTTTTAATTAAAAGTTAACAATTCCGAAGAAACAATTTTCTTTTGTGTAATTTAATCAATTTGAAATATTAAAACCGTTTTAAATGAGCAAGCCACAAACTTCATGGCATGGCTTAAACTAGACAAGAAGTATAAAAGATCAGAGACTACATAAAGTATGAAAATATCATAAATATATACTACATATATATAAAATAATAAAAATGTTTCTATGTCCGCTATGGACTTTGAAAGCGTTCATCCGATGTTTTTCAAAGCGGTTTCATTTGAAAGGCAATGTATGCAAGTTAAATTTAAGATCATTAAAACAATACATTAGGCACATTCGATCTATTTATGAAGTCGATTTTCACTTTTCACATACAAATTTTGTTGTATTGTATGTTTTTCTAATCCAAATATTTTAATCTCAAAAAAAAAAAAAAAAAAAAACAGTTATTTTTAGCGCTTTTTTGTACTAGCCCTAACATAGTTTGGTCTCTCTGCAATGAAAAAAAAAAAAACGAAAGACTGGAATTTTTTAGCACTTTCTGTATGTTTTTATACTAGCCTCAACATATTTTCTGGTCTAGTTGCAATTGTTTCCCAAACCATCGATGCAATTGAACTAGTTCTTTATTTAAATAAACGTTTATTTAATTCCAAAAACGATTGCATATTCTTCTCCTCATAGCAGCTCCGTCATAACAGTCATTTTTTTGTTTGAAGATAAATCTTGCAAATATCTACTTTTTCGAAAACTTATTTCATGGTGCTTTCATATCTAGAAAAATAAACACTGCAAAATTTTTGCTTCATTCAGACTTCAGCAGAATTAAGAATTTAATATTCAAACAACAACAATTCATTCATGTATCAAGAACAATTCGTTCGCATATCAAGAACAATTCACACTTCTTCGCTCAAGTTCAAGTTCGCGCTAAATTACAAAAGCATTAATAAATTAATGTAAACACATTTTTAAATATTTTGTAAGGTATCAAAAAAAAAATAATAATAAAAATAATGTATATAACGGGAGTGGCTATGTCTCTTTCTTTTATTGTATTATTATTATTATTATTTTTTTTTTAGTGGGTGTGTGAGCTGCTGCTGCTTCTATTGTGACGCATTCAAGTTTATTTCCGACTTCTATACGAGTGAGTATAATAATTTTGCTGCTGTCGTGCGACATTTTGAGTCACGTTGACAAATAACGTTAACACGCGACTGCGACTCTATTACAAACTCAATTTCCGGTTTTACGCTAATACGCAAAAATATCTCGATTGTATACAAAGCATAAGACGACGCTATAAAATCATTTTATTTTCTTTACTTTTCAAACTTGCCTCGTATTATAAAATACGATAAATAGAAATGTAACAGTAAAATTTTAAAAAAATTGAATGAAAAGAAAAAAAAAAAATATAAAATATTTGCTTATTCTCTCCATCTTCTTTTGTCTTCTCTTCTTCTAGATTTAATTTTAAAATGCAAATTTTTTTACTCGTAATATCTTAACGGGTTTTCTCTTCTTTTTTTGTTTTTTCTTTTCTAAAAGTTCTACGATTGCTGTGATGATTTATGACATTTCAGACTTTCATTCATTCCCGAGTTTTATGTTGAAGTAACGCGTTCTTCTGTTCTGAACAAATAAATGCATTCGAATACCAATTTGCATTCCAATTTAAGGCTAAAACAATGGCTTGAAACAGCTACAGCACAACTTCTACAAAATGAAGTTGAAGTTGAAGATGGCACTAAGCTGCCAATGGAAAACGATGAACTACTCAGAACAGCTGGCGTAATTTACATTGAAAGAGAAAACATTCATTGTATCAGGAAATTCAAAACGAAATGAACAAATAAAATTTGAAATGAAACCAAAAGTTAGAGCGCTCATCAATTTAATTGTGGAAGACTGGAGCGATTATGCCAGTCTGAATTCAGTGGAATGGAAATCGAAATAAAGTAAACCATAAATTGTGCCAGGTAAGCAAAATTATTTTTTATTTTTTTCAAAAAAAAAAATATATATATATATAAATCTAATTATTTTTTTTTTCGTTAATTTAAGATAAGAAAAAAACAGTTCTCGAGATCCGAAAGTACAAGCTGAGCTACCTTTTAGAATATAGAATACATTTTTTGCATATAAAACAATATTATATTAAAAATATGTATAAGTAAAAATCGAAATTACATAAAATAAAAACAAATAAAAATTCTTAAAAAAAAAAAAAAAAAAAAACACTTCAAGATTGCGACACCGTACGATGCGAGTACTTTGATCCAGAAAGTACCAACATTCTCGAAATTGTCGGAACGATACCGCATTGGATGATTAGGGTTGCCAAACCTTAATACATAAATGATAAAGCCCCATCAAAAATATATATAATAAATACAATAATAATCAAATATGATCCAAATAAACAATACAATGCCCGCTGTTTGAAGTCTAAATAAAAAAATGGCAAAACAGACTAAAAGGTAAATAACAGAAAATTGCTTAAAAAATGCCTTACTGCGGGAAAAGCCAATAAAAAAAAAAAAAAAAATGTTTTTTTTTTTTTTTTTTTTCAAAAGCTTTTCTTCAGTTTTTGGTTACACGCTGAGATATTGAATAAAACTTATAAACTGTTTTAGATACACATGTGCCTATAGCATACGAAATATCCTTTCTTTCTTTTCTTTTCTTTTCTTTTTTTCTTGCCTTTTTCTTTTTTCTTTCTCCTTAACCGGACATTGTTGTCAATTTTTATGATAGGCCGACATTAAACGGAAATTAAAATACAAACAAGGCTGCTGCCGCTGCTGTTTCCTATGTTTATCATCAAAGTGATTTCTAAAGAAAAGGATTTAAATGATTTGTACATTGTTCATTGTTGTTGTTGTTGCTGCTGATACGACATATTTTATTTATTTAATAAATTTTATATTGATTTAAAGTCAATAATATTTTTTATATACAACATTGAACAATTTAATAAAAGAAATTTACACGCAAAACTAACAATAAAAAAAAAAAAAATTATATTAGGATTTTTTATAAAGAAAAATCAAAAGACGAACAACAAAAAAAAAGACATATCGACACACTTCACAGCAGCTGTAAACATGTTCTAACAATTTTTTTCCTGTTTACATTTGCATCCGATTCATTGGGCATTCCACAAATATTTTTTTTTCTTTGTTGTATCGATAACAAAAAAAAAAAAAAAAAAAAAATCGGATCAGTACAGAAATTTTGTTTACTAAAAATTTATTATTGAATTTTATATAAATTTTTTTTCGTAAACAAAAATTTCATCAATTTCTTAATACTAATGCGTTCGACACGCAAATATTTTGAATAAAATAATTTGATGAAATCATTGAGAGAAAAAAAAATTAATGATTAACTTTGACGAAAATATTTTTTAACAATTGATTGCATTTCACTTTAATGATCCTTTTTTTTGTCGACAGATGGCAGCCTTATCGGCAATAGATGGCTAACTGCGCTATGTAAACATTTACTTGCTTCTGCGGATAATTTATTCAAATTAATTGCAACAAATTATTTAATGCAAAATATTTGATGTTTCTCCATGAGATAAAATATTTTAGTTTTTTTTCAAGAAAATTTGGTTCAAAAGTATTTGATTTATTATTATCAAAAATCTGGGATAGTTTCTTATGGAAGCGTTGATATAAGTTAACTAGGAATACTATAAGTTTCAAATTTAATCAGTTAACGGCGTTCATAAATTTATCGACTTAGCTTGAAACTTGATAAATAAATTATAAATTAATTCATTTAGTATAAAATTGATGTAAAATTATTTATTTAATTTTTTTTTTTTTTTTTTTTCAATTTTATCACAAAAAAAATGAAAAAATCTTATGTTATCCATATAGAATATAAAATAGAACAAAGAATATAATAGTTTGTACTTCTAAAAGAAGATAACCATGGTTACTTGTATAGAAATGAAATTCTTTGAGCTCAGTTGGACAATAAATTAATAGAAGAACCAGAGGCAATGACAATATGGCACGCGTGTGCAACAACTTGCTGCCAGTTACGACTTTTTCCAGAATGAACACAAAAAGTTGAAATGCAGAGACCAACATATCCCATACTTTATGATACTATATGGCGTATATGTAGGTACGTGCAATGCAGTGCAGTGCAGTGTAGTGAAAAAAATTAAACATAATAGATACACATACATACACATACTAAAATAGTACAGCAACAACAATTTTATTAAAAAAAAAAAAATAATAAAAAAAAAAATAGAATCCTTGATAGCAACAACGCTACAAGCTGGCATGCCTCGTGTTCGCCTACTCGGTTGGCTGCTTGGTTGGTTGGTTAGTTGGTTGGTTGGTTGGTTGGTTGGATCGTTTATTTGTTGGCTGACTTAAATATGCCACCAGGCAGCAACAGCAGCGGCGGCAGGCCTCAGGCATTTATAACCATTTGCCAGCAAAATAACAGCTAAACGGAAGCGGCATAAATTTCCGCACAGTCGTTTGCCTTCACCTACTTTTACAATCGCTCACTTCGCTTGCCTTCTGCTTGCATCAAATAGCCATGAACAAATTTTTTTAAAGCCTACTAACAAACGAGCAAACCAGTCAGCCAGCCAGCCAGCCAGCTAGCTAGCTAGCCAAACGACATTGTTGGCTTTTATTTGCTGCCATCAAATAGTTTTAGATACTTTCCAACAAACATTTTCATAGGAAAATCTTTGACTTTTTTATTACATAAATGAAAATATCATCTCTCTTGTTGCAGTGTTGTGTTGTTGTGGCTGTTGCACGCATGTGTTGCATACAACAAACAAATAAAACATGATTTTTGTTTATACAAATGTATTAACTATCCAACCGGAATAAATGTAGCTTATGCAGACATTAGGCAAATGTTCTAAAGCGTTTATAGAGTGCACACCACAAAAAAAAAAAAAAAAATTTTGTACTTTGTTTTTATTAAAAAAAAATATGGGCAAGGTGGGCGTGTCCCAAATTAAGAATCGATTTTATAAAAAACTTTTAAATTGGGGTAAATTAAATTTGTTGTTACAATTGGGATATTTTTCTTTATTAGGATAATTTACAATAAGAAAAATGTTTTTTTAAAACCCAAAATATTTGAATTTTCCAGAAAAGATAAAAATTCGTGGCTAAAGTATAATAGGCATTTGATGCTAAAAGTGGGTCAGGGATACATACTTTGGAATAAAAATTTGAGCAAAGAGTGTGTTTGCCAAAAGTATTTGAGCTACAAGTTTGATGTTTTTTAAGATAGTATTTTAAAAAAGGGGTTATAAAACTCAGTATGAAGGCCAAAATTGATACTGGTCTTTGAATGTGTGGTGGGGATTGGAATAATGGCAGAGAGGGCGTGCAATCCAAAAAGGTGCTTGGTAACACAGAAATATTTCAAAATCATTTTTTTTTTTTTGCGATACCCGAGCAAGGTCGAGTATTTTGGCTAGTAGATGTATAAAAGTGCAGCAAAGCAATTTTTAACCAAATAATCTGGAAATGTAATCGCTATATTTGCACGTATTTAGTATATTAAAAATATGGAAAAAAAATAAAAAAAAAACGTTTTTATGAATTCTCGAATTGGCGTAACACCTCAAATCCCAAACACCAAAACGTTCTATCTTTCTCGTTTGCACAACAATCAATTTACAATAAAATGCAATCTTCTTTCAGTTCACTCTATTCTGTGTGGAGATATTTTTTCTTCGCTTTTATTTTTTTTTTTTTTTTTCTATTCGCGTAAAACGAACAATTTCATTTGAAACGTGAGCATTTTACAACACGCTACATTGTGTTCTATATTCTATGAGAGAGAGAGAGAGAGAGAGGGATCCTGTTGCGCTTTATTACAACAACAACAATAACAGCAAAGAAAAAAATAATACTAACAATAAAAACTACAATGTGACTATAACGATTATTATTGTTGTTGTTGTTGTTGTTATTGCACGTCATGAGCATATTTTATTGTTAGAATTGGTTTGCTTTGTCTCTATTTTTATTTCAACTTTTATATAATTATATTTTTTTAAAAAAAAAAACAAATTAGATATATCTGATTGTAATAAATTGATTTGCACGCACATTACTGCCACCTATTTCGGATATTGTTAATTGAAAAAAAAAAAAAAACTACACCTGAAAATTACAAGATACGCTTGAGCAAATACAAGCCAAGTTGTATACTCGTAGTTATAAATAAATAATAAAATTAATTCAATCAAAGTAATAATTTTGATTTAATATCATACAACGCTACACATTTAAATATTTAGCTTAAATGGCAATGCTGTACAAATGAGCTCTATATTGTTGCCATACCAAAGCAATGACATGTTTAACTGATTAAGTGCTAAGCTAATAAATCGTAACTGAAATCGGTCCGAATTCAAGAAGATTTATTGAAACAAACTGTAACTGTAGGACTAGGGGAGCTCTTAAAATTCCAGCGATTGGATGACATGAACAAAAAAGTCTAACGTACAAATCGATGCAAGAATCATTAGTTTAAGAATACCAGAATATCATCCCGTGCAATACAATTAAACGTTTAGAATAATTTTGTTGTAGCTGAAGAATTTATTTCACGTTTGCTGTGCAGCCATTGTGTTTTACTTTTCAAATCGCTTTAACAATCGCAAATTGCAAAGTTTAGACGATTTCAAATCAGCAGTGTTCTTGAAAGTCAAATCAAAAGTAAACAATGGATTTTTTAAAAAATATTTTTATTTATATTTTGTGTTGTTTATAGATTTTATCTTTAAACTTTTTTTAATATTATTGATGCTGAATTCAAATTTCAAATAATTATTTTGCGATTTGGTAAGACCGATAACGTTTTTATTTGTAACCGATTACACGTTTTATCGCATATTAAGCATAGAAACATTTTGCGTTTACCAAAACACGTACAATTTGAAATCGTACGAATTTACATAAATCGTAAATTGCAAAATTAATTTTTTTTTTTTTAAAAATTACACCAAACAAATCGTTTCTTTCAGAGTTAAATAAATTCCCATACAATTTTAAAATTATAATTTAAATGAATATGTTATGATATGACTGACATATGTACTATGTTATATTACGAAAAGAGGAAACAGAGATCTAACAAAATGATATGCAATTTCATTTTAGACTTTAATTACGAATGAATTTATTTTAAGCATTCTCGTCGATACACAAACACAAATATCTGTAATTTTCGATAGAGTAAAAGTCATGTGAGATAGCACCGCTCGTTCTGGTACGTGCTCAAATCGTTTTAAAGCAGACACACACACACACACACACATACACAGAGTCACATGCACAACTCAATTGTTGCTATTCGTAATATTGAAGATATCGAATGCTGTGTTTAGTTTTAAATTTAATTGTTTTTCAAATTACTTTTTTTTTTTTTTTTGTTTTTGATTTTGTTTTTATTGGATTTCTTTTTTCGTCAGACCAGGCAATTTTCTGCGATTTTTTTTTTTTTTTTGTAATAAGTAATTTAATAATTTATAGCTGTCAATTATGGCTACGATTTGATTTCTATATACACACACACACACACATCTCCTGCACACACAAATTTATCTATGCGAATGAATGCATCAGAAAAGCAATACACGAATGTGTCGATTGTATACAATAAATCATAAATTACATAGTTTGATTTTATTGCTTATAAAAAATAGATAACGCTCTTTCATTAGGTAAGCAAAATCAGCTTTTTTTTATATCTAAAAAAATATCTATTGATGTTACATCGTGGGAGGTACAACGCGTGGACACTCTTAGGTTATCTCTTGTTTCTCTTCTCCCTACTGGAACCAGCTTGATTTCCTTATAAAGGCGACTACTGCACTAATCTTGAATAAAAGTGGCTTACCAAGTACTGTTAACCTTATTCTTCCAGGAGCTGAACAGTGACAGAGATGGTGTTCTACTGTCTCCTCCTCCTCCTCGTTTCTACAGATCCTACAGAAGTCATTTGATGTTACCCGAAGTGGTCGATGTGGTCCATCTAATGTCTGCTAACATAGTTATTTCTTGTTTTACTCGCAGCTTCAGAGTGGCCATGGGAAATCCTTTCGAACTCTGAACTAAAATATCTTGGTGACCCCGAACCCATGTGAGGCAAATATGCCATTGCTCGCCCATCTCGTTAAGAGATATGCGGCACTGGTAGATGGTTTTAGAGTTTTAAGGCAGTCGGACTATCTGAGGATATGTACACATTTTGCCTACTACCTGAGTGGTACCCTACATGAGGCATGGCTTCGTGTGTAGCGATCATTTCAGCATAGAAAAAATTTTATATTGTAAAAACAAAATACGAAAAAAAAAATGTGTCAATTTGTATGGAATTCATTCGTGAAAATGTTAAATATTGTTCAAGATTTCTTAATTCAAAATTTGGTTGCTCTAACTTTAAGGCTACAAGATCAGTAGTATCAAACGGCGGAACGTAGACCTTTAACTGATAATAGATTACTGTAAAAGTGTTGAGCAATTTCCCAGTGGCGTTAATTTTTCAGTTCGCTGAGTTGCATAACAAAAACCTATAAATTAGTTTACGCGTATACTATCCCATCTAAATTATGATGGATAAGTGCAGGATTATTGCCTGATCTGAGATATTAAATTTGAAAATTTTAAAAAAAAATATTGAATGAAAATTGTGTTTGTTTGCATAATAATTACAAACCGTTTGCAAACAATTCCATCAAAAAGTTATTTGCCACTTGGCGCAAAAGTTACTGAGGCGGCATCGTATCTGTCTTCTGTCGCTGTCATTTAGAATTCGCAGAAGCGCTAATTTGTATTACACCGCGACAAAAAGTCATACGAAAAAAAACAAAATAAATAAAAAACTTAGATTGTGGTTAAGCGAAAAAATAAATAAAAAAAATAAAAATTCATCTAAACAATTTTCCAGTACTTGAATTTATGCGACAAAAATAAACTGAATAGGAGTAAGTTTGCTTACAAAAAAAAAAATGCTAGTTCGCCTGTGAGTGTGTATATATATATGTGTGTGTGTGTGTCTATGTCTGTTTGTGTGGCTGTGTGTGCTTTATAAAATTCAATTAAAATTCTAATTGAATTCTTCTTAATTTTTAACACAGAAAATGCCAAAAGCAACAGCAATAACGACAAAATAGCAGGAGCAGCAACAGCAACAGCAGCACAGGCAGCAACAATAACGACAAATGATGATATCCTGGCTAAAATTGTAATAGCGTTAGCAACATCATCATCATCATCATTGTTATTATCATTATCAGCAACATAACTATTAACATTGGCAGCAATAGCAACAGCATCAACAGCAACAACAACAACGACAACAGAAGCAACAAAATGGCTGCTACTGCCATTGCCATTGCTGCCGTCAATGTTGATCCAATATAAGATGGCGAATTCTGTCTGTCTGTCTGTCTGTCTGTCTGCAGTGTTATCCTGTTCTGTTCTGTTTTGTTGTTTTACTTTTTTTTTTTTTTTTTTTTGATTCTTCTTTACTTTATTTTGTTGTTGTTGTTGTTCTTACTTGCTATTGTCATAATGGTCAAAATTTTGATTGTGGTTGTTGTTGTTTTTGTACTTTAGAGGATTTCCATGTAACAAGACAGCAGCTTAAGCGGCTTAAAGTCAACAGTCAATAAAACAAAAATAAAACGCGTTAAGCGATTTTTTAATTTAGATTATTTTTTTTTTTTTTTTAATAAAAAAAAAAAGTATTTACGCAATTTATCGGATCTGACTGAAGCTGTAAACAATACAACTGCGTACAATTTACGTGAATATTTTGTACATGAAAAACTATTCGCGTGATTGATCAAAATTGACCATAGACGTTACCGCGTAAATCACATCCCTTCTCCGGGCAAGTGCAGCGCACGGGTGCGCAGTTGTAATGGCAAACACTCAGCTCCATTTCATTCATATTCCCCAATAAATCGCTTCTTTCAAAAATATTTTCTTTTTCAATCCGTACGAAATAGCTCAAGGGAAAAAGACATTTGAGTCGAAAGAAAAGTTCATTACAAAAAAAAAAAAAAAGAGAACATGTACCTCTACTTTGAAGTTCTATTGAGCAGCCAGGGAAAAAAGCGAAAGCTATCCCAATGTGAAATTAACAGCAACAGGCGTGGACAAGTCAAATGACTTGAATCTGTTTTCCCGGTTCAAATTAGAAAATGACTCTGCTTTTTTCATCTTTTTATTTTGCGTTTGAATTAGTGTTGGCAAAAAAAAATCACTTTCGAAGATCACTTTTTCACAGTGATTTTAAAAATCGCAATGTCACACTGCGACTGCAAGTAGTGATTTGCGATTTTCTTGTTGCTCAGTGAAGATGTGCTGAGACGAACAGTGAAACTTTTTATATATTAGTGATTGATTGATGCATTTATCGTTCATATTCGCTTGAACACCAAACCTATACAAGTTCGTTGATACATTTGGCAATCACTTAAAGTCTATTGAAGCGATTAAATGGTGAAAGCGTAATTGCAACAGTGAAACAGTTCAGTTAGCGGCGATTCCGTGAACAGTGAATCCGATTCAGTAAACACTGAATGCGTTTATATCACTGTTTGCAGTCACTTCGATTTTCAAGTCGCAGTCGCTAATCACACTGCAACTCAAAAATCACTCTTTAAAAAACTAAATCGTACTTAATCGTATCTTAAGTCTTGTATATATTGTATACATTTATTTTGTAGCTTCTTAACTGCATTGACTTTGTCAACTTAACTAACTTTGGGCAAAGTTTTTGATTAGTTTAGTCCAGAAAGTTAAGTTTTAGTTTTAGGTTTTTCTTATTTTATTTATTTACAATTTTTTTTTTTTTTTTTTTTTTTTTGATTTTAGGCAACTTTTCTAGTTGTATCTTTCTTTGATTATGCGTTTCGTCGTATTTAGATACAAAGTTAACTTCTTCAGATACAATGGAATATATACAATATATACATTTTAATTGGCATTCATTTTGTATCCCAACCCCAAACCCCCACTCTTTCTCTTTCTTTCTCTCTCTCTCTCTCTCGTCCACTACATCTATCTGTGTCTTTCACTCTATTATAGCAACCTTTTTTGAGCGAATAAATGAATGAATAAATAAATAAATAAATAAATGCTAATGCGTTTACAACCGTTGGCGCCAATCAACGTGTAAATAGAAAATTTGTTTAAATAAATAAGCAAAAATAAATTAAATGAAAATTTTAACGCTTTGTAGATTTACAGCTAGAAAGCTTCAAATATTGAATTCAAAAAGTAGAGAATGATGATGATGATGATGTTGAACAGGTACAGGTACAGGTATAGTGACCGAGTTATAATTGAGTTGTTCGCTTAACTCAACGACTTTACAAATACACTACACACACTTTTATTTATTTCTGTCTCAAATAGACAAAATAGACATAGTAACACTTTTCGATTAAAACTGAGCGTAGTGTAAAGGATAATAAAATAGACAAACTGCCTGGTAAATAACATTTTAAGAACAGCCAAGAACAGAAGTAAAATGTTGTTGAACAAGCAAAATGACTGGGACTGAGACTGGAACAACAACAACAACAACAACGGCAAATATAGTTTCAATTTAAAACGAATGAAAAGTTTTTAATAAATTGTTTTTGTCGTTGTTGTTGTTGTTGTAGTTAACTGAGATTGAAGGATATGACGTGCCTGGACTATGAGAGTATGACAACTAAAATAATAATAATGATGATGTGAATGTGAATGATGAAGTTGTACATGTTTCATGTTAAAAAATATTCAAAAAAAAACAAAAAAAAAAAAATCGTAGATAACATTAAAAAGAATTATTTACGCTATTTCTTAGATTTGTAAAATCCATTTAATTCGCGAAACTCGTCCAATAGGAAAGAAAGAAAGAAAAGAAAAGAATGGTTATAACAGTAGAAACATAGCAACAACAAGTAATCAGACTAAAGCTTTTCTTTTTGTAAGAAAAAGAAAGAAGAAATAAAAAACGAACAAACATTTTCCACTATATTTGGCATCTCTTTTGCTCTTTCGTTTTGTAAAATTCAATTTGATTTGATTTTCATTCAAGTTTTCATGCGAATGCACATACACAGGGTGTTTCTGTTTTGTGAATCCCCCGTTTTTAAATTGTGTGTGGCTGCAGAGCTGAGGGTCTATCGTAAATGAACAAAAATTTTACAGTTCCAAATAAATTCTCAATAAAATACATATAAAATTTTTTTCTGTTTCACACAACTCTTACACTACAAGAGCATTAAGAATCACCCTGTATAAACAACAAATAAGGACATCGCGTAGAAGGATGTTAGAAGAAGTTTAGCTAACAGCTACAGACAACGCTAGTTAAATACAGAAAAAAAAATAGAAACAACAAACAAGAGGATATAAAGAAGACGAATAAAAACAAGAAAAACTTTCAAGTAATTCTTTCCATCCAATTTTTTATTTGCTCTAAGTCTGAATTGACACAGGCAACAAAAAAAGAAAAAAAAAAAAAAAAAACAATTTACACTGGCCAAAAGTTGACAAAAAAAAATATTTTGTAACAAAATTTGCGACACATTCGAATTAGTATTAACTAGAGATGGGCGTCAGGATGGAAGTCCCGTGGGTCCGGATTACTTTTATTTAGGAAAACCCAAATATTTGTGTAATTAGCTTTGATTTATTAATCAAAAAGCCTTAAAACTAAATAAAAATATTTGCAGTTACGTACTGAAAAAAAAGCGAAACCAAACGGAACTTAGGGGATTCCCGTCCCGGCGCCCAGCTTTAGTATTAACAAAAATTTTTGCACACTTTATTTTGGCAAAAAAAAAGAACGCATAAATATCAACAGTGAGGATAACAAAAAATCAGGGCTGTCAACCATTTCATTTTTGAACTTTTGTTCCGTATCATGAACCAAATCAGCTCGTTTAAAAGAAAACCATGTTTCGGTTCGAAACGGTTCCTCATTTCTTTAAAATAACTTTTTATTAAATATTGTGGAAACAAATTTAGTTGATTTAGCTTTTATTTTATTTTTATTTTTTTTTTTTTTTTTTGCCAGTTTAAATTCAGTTTCTCGCTATGACTTGGTTGCATGAATAAAGCACATAAACTGATAATAATTTAATGGCAACGACTGTTCTGTTGTTGTTGTTGTTTTTGTTGTAGTTGCATGCTTGTGGCTGTTGCTATTGCAACAAACAGTTGCATTTAAAATATAATGACACACACTGTCAGATACAATGTTTGTCGTTGTTGTTGTTGTTTATAATTTATGTAAAAAGTGACATGAAGTCCGGGAAGCAGAGCGTTGCAAGAGTTTACAAAGCTTTGCGCAAAACGAGCATTTAATAGGATTTCGAAGGTGAGTATTAAAAAAAAAAAAAAAAAAAAAAAGGGAGCATTGCTGATAGCATCAACCCATTCACATTCACATACAAACTGAGCTAGTCATCATCTGCAGCAGACGTAGCAGCAGCAGCAACAGCAGCAGAATGACATTAAGTAGTTTTAGTGTGCAATTTTAGTTTAAAAGAATATAAGGCAAGGAAGGGTGTATAAAAAGTCGTTACTGTTATCGTCGTTGTTGCTGTTGCCATTGTGCAAAACAGGTGCACATTGCATTGCATATAAAAAGCTCGTTTAATACGCCTCGCTTACTCGCTTGCTCTTGCTTGCTTGCTTACTTTATTGCCAACTGATGCGACAGCAAGTGGGAAAATTGGCAAGCATCAGTGTACAATTGCAAAGGCAACTTTACAATTTTGCACAAAAGATTAGAAATTAAATATTAAAAAAAAAAAAAGAGACATAATATTTAACAAAAATATAATTTAATAATTTTTAAAATCGAATATCTAAAATTATTGTATCACTCCTTTAAAATGGCTTGACCGATTTTTTTTGTGTATATATAACTAGTAGGCGTTGGGCGTGGTTCACATATAATCGTTTATAAATTCATTGAATATTTCCAAAACAGTTGAATCGAATTGAATTTCTATGAATGTTTGTGGATGTGTTTTAATTTTTGGTCCAAATTAAAAGATAGAATCTATGCAGTTTAAGAAAAATGGACGGTGGGCGTGGCCTCCATAGAATAAATATAAATATTAAACTACTTTTTACAAGAACTGGAAGAAAATGATACGGTATACATGTTACTTGAGGCTGCAAAGTTTATAAAAATGGGAAGTGGGCGTGGTCCCATTCTTCTACATTTGCAGTTAATTAAACAATAGAAATGGAGTTCGGTGCATGTGTTACTACACCGTTGAAAATAGGCGGTGGGCGTGACCGCAACATAAAAAATCGTTACATTTTGAACTAGACAAATAAAATTTGTTATATTTATTTTTTTAAATATGATTATGATATTTGAGTTAAGTAAGTTCCACAGATATCCACACTTAATTTTAAAGCATTTACAAATATTTTTAAGTGATAAGCAATATTTCTTATTTTTTTGCTTGTTCATATTTTTACGCGCAAAACTGTTTTTCGTTTTATGCGCCTTCAGCTTCTTCTTCTTCTAAGATGTGTTTTTTTTTTTTTTTTTTGTATTTTTCTTTTTTTTTACTGTTTCGCGCAGTTATTGCTGCTTATTTCTATTTCTATTACGTGCTTTTGATTTCTCAATGACTTATTGAAAATGGTTAAAGTGCAGAGAAGGGCAATAAGCGGCGCGGAAGGTATGCAGCAGTAGCGTTGTGACGTTTTTTGGGGCCGGGTAGCTTTAAGTGGGCTGAAGACGGAACGACTGAATAACTGACTGAAAGGCTGAATGGCTGACTGGCTGGTTGGTTGGTTGGTTGAATGATAAGGTGGGTGTCGTGCATGCGGGCACGCCCGGGTTTTAGATTATTGCAAAAGGCAGTTGACTGTTTCAGCTGTTTAATTGCTGTGGCTGCCGGCGCGCTGCTGTCTAATAAATGAAAGCTGCTTTATAAATTACGTTGCTGCTCGATTTTTTATTTCTTTTTTTTTTTTTTTTTTTCATTTTTGTTTTTTTTTTTTTTTTTTTATCATTTTATTTCTGTTGCCGTTACTGTATTTGCAGCAATTCTACATAAATTTTGCTTTAACCCTCTCACTTCTCTCTCTTCTGCTATTCGCTCATTTATTGAGCAGCACCACATGTCCTCTTTGTTAATTGTTGTTTGTATTTTGTTAATTGTACAAATACACGTATACAAGGTATGATTTAAAAGTTCTAATATGTGATTTTTTTTTTTATTAAGTTAAACAATTAATTTGATAAATTTCATTTAATTTACTTTAATAAACAAAGCTTTATTTATTAAAAGCAAAAATTAGAAATAATTGAACGAAAATCGCCTTAAGACCCAAATTTGTCAGATTATATTAACGAAAAATGAGTTGAGTAAGTATTTTGCTATATGGAAACTTTTTAAATAATCCTTGTGTATACAATTTATCATTTATTTATTTATTCTTGCATGCGCCATTCCAAAGCAGTAGCGGCACAAAACCCAAAGAGCAACAAATGTTTTTTTTTTTTTTCCTATTTCAAAATTTCAAAATAGTTTCAGTTGTGTTTGTTTTGTGTTGCTTTTTCATACAAATTGACACTCCACTTCCCCTGCCTCAATCAACGACGTTGAGAGGGCGTTTAAGAAAACGCGCCCAGACATTTAACTTAAAAAGAAAATGTTTCAATTTTATAAATAAAATGTAGAGCAGAACGAGATTATATGTTGAATAAATCTTAAACATTTTAAGTGAGAAAAGAAAATTTTTCAAATTGATATGCATAAATTTTCTTATAAGAATTTTATTTTTGTTTGCTTTTATTGTTGTTTTTTTTTTTTTTTTTGCTTACAACTTTTACTTTTTTGTGTTTACTTCAGCGTTGTTGTTGTTTCTGATTTTGTTTTTTTTTTTACTTTGCTGCTGCTGTGTTTGTTGTTGTTTGTTATTGTTTTTTTTGCAAGCGTTGGTTAACAGAGTTAATGTATGTACATATGCCGCGTTTGTTGTTGTTGTTATTGTATGATTTGTACTTTATATTTGTAAAAAAAAAAAAAAATTAAATATTTTCACAATTTTGTTTTTATTTTGTTGCATTTGTTTTTATTACTCACACACACACACGCACACACCATCGTATACTACACATGCCGCGTTGTATGCGTATATCTCTTGCTCTTTTACGCGCGCGCAAGCAAGTGTATTGCTCTATCTCTTTTTTTCTTTTGTCTCACATAAGCGCATTTGTTCATTTAGTTGCATTTATTTAATATTTTATTTTTTTTTTTTTTTTTTTTGCTAAAACATTTTAAGCAAATTGCATGCAAAGACACAAGCAAGCAAAACACTTTGATTTATTTTGCCGCTTTTCACACTCTCAATCACTCTCTTGCAAAACAAAGCTCTCGCATATGCACGTTTGTTGTTGTTGTTGCTGTTGTTGTGTGTGTTTTTTCCAGTACCTCACATTTAGTTGAAACGTTTTTGTAATTGCTGCTTTGTTGTTGTTGTTGTTGCCGCATTTTGATTTAATGTTTTTTTTTTTAGTTTGTTTGCACTTTTTTATTTTAAACAAATTTTATTTGATTTTGTTCCATTTATGATATTTTTTGTTTTACAATTATTTTCTATTTTATTCGCGTTTATTTTTAATAATTTTATTTTTATTTTATTATGAATTTATTTATTTATTTATTTTTTTTTTTAATTTTAACGTACAATCGAATGTGTGTGTTAAGGAAAAATCACGAACCGCACCGACGAAGTTGTTATATGATGAAAACGATATGAAAAACGGCTCAAGAAGCAGCAGCAGCAGCAAAGGCAGCAAGCAGAATCAAAATCAGTAGCAGAGCAAAAATAAGAAGAAGAAGCAGCACAAGCTATAGCAGCAATTGCGGCAAAAGTCGTTAACGAGTGTTGCTGTTGCAGAGAGCAAGAGAAAACGAACGAACAAACGACACTAATAAACGAGCACAGAATAGAACACAGCACGAATTGTATACGAACATTTGCGCGAGAACATTTAACGAGAGACAAAATTGGCGACGCGACGCGATGCGACGTGACGACAAAAACAACAATGAAGAATGAAATGAAAACGATGAGAAAAGCTAGATAAAAACGCACATGTACAATAAGTTTATAGACTGTTTGGGAGTGTGGTGGTGTACAGTGGTGAAGAGCATTCGAAAATTTATATTAGTAGAATTAAAAAGGGGTGGTGGGCGTACGCTTGTACTGATTGTGAGAGTAATCGAGAGCGTATGCAAAGCCGACAACAACAACCTTAGGCATTAGCAGCAGCACCAGCAGCAGCAGCAACCTAAACTGAACAGAATTGAATGAACGCAACGCAACGCAAATAAAACCAATCAAATCATTTATAAACAGTTTGGGCGTACGCGAGGAGTTTAAGCAAAGAAACAACAACAAAAATAGTTGCACACCAAACATTTCAACACCTCAGACGCATATACTCGTACGCACTCATTCACGCACAAGGTACAATTGAAAAGTTTTTATTTGTACATGAGCACACTCGATTAAATTTTCTTACGAGATCTCCTGGTTTCCGAAATGATTGGATGTTTTATTGAGCTTAGAAAATGAGAGCCATTAAAAATGTTTTTGTTAAATTTTTATTAAGGACGGACAGAGTTGCCTGCAGAGTGATGGCTTTATTGATGTTGGACGCAACTGTAATTTGGTGTTTATATAGATAAAACATGAAAAAAAGTATTCTACGCAATTGTCTGATCCTGAACCACATCGACGTCCCCAGTCATATCTAAATACATATATGTATAAGTCAACATTTGAAAAATTTGGTATACTCGTACATTTCAAAGCTAAATGCAAAAATTGCTCGATAATGATTCTTCAAGAATCTTTTTTTTTTATAGCACAATCTCCTAATTTAAATAATGTAATTTTGGTTGCAATTAAATTTATCGCTCCATAATCTATGAAATTTTATATGCCTATAAAAAATGTTACATTGTAAAACTATACAATTAATACCTATAATATGGAAAAGACTTTAATGATCTATCAAATAATCATTAAAGTCTATTTTTTTAAATCAGACTTACGTTCATTGTAACAAGTTCATAAAATGCTTGCAGAGTTAACTTACCTGAAAATAGAAAAAAATTTTATTAGCGTTTAATTACAAAAAAAAAAAAAAAGAATTTATATATTGTATAATTTTTAATTTGTTTTTTTCGTTGTTCGAGATTCGTTTATTCTGTCATTATTTGGGCCATAAAAGATACTTGTGGTTCTATGTGATTTCTCTAAACAAATCTGAATAATAATTTTGAAATGGTAAAAAAAAAAAATATTTCGAAAACTTCGAAAGAACCGAATTTGGAATACCAGTTATATAATACTTACAATGGTGAAGCAGAAAATATTAAAATTATCAAAAGTTAAGATTAAAAAATATTATCAGTTTCAGAGAAAATTTTCAAAAATTGAGCCCGCTAATACCTATGAGCTTTTTCAATCTTTTTACAGATTTTTGAGAGAGAAAAAAGGCTATAAATTATAATTAATAATTTTTAAAAACTATGTATATCGAACTATTAAAACCCTTCCATGCATTTTGAAAAGGTGTTGTGAAAGTAGTAAAGACGATCATAATATTTTGCGTAACGAGGAAGTAGGAAAATCTGCCAAAACAAACTTGTATAAAAAGATTAACGAGTACGAGTAAGGATTATGCTCGGTGCGTAGCTGAAATGCGCGCGCCTGGATGCTCTCTTTCACTGTTGTGATGTTCTCTTGCGCTCATTGTCAGATGCAAAATGATGCTTAAACAACAACAAAAAATATGCATGCAAACAAACAAAAAGTTTATTGAATTGAATAAAAATAGAGAGGAAATGTTTGGGATTTATGCTTTTATCTTTCTCTCTCTCACTCTATCTCTCTTTTACTCATTTTAACATTTTTCTTATTGCAAAACATAAGATTTGTGCTCAATTTATGCAATTTGTTGTTAAATTTTTTATTTTTTTTTTTAAATATTTTTTTAAACTATTTCTTCTTCTCTTACATTTTCTGATTCATTCTTTATCATTGATAGCTCATGTTTTTGTCTTTTAACTTTGCACGTCATTGAGCAATTGTCATTTTTATTGTGCCAGCTTTTAAATGTGAAATTTCGTGTTTTTTTTTTTTTTTTTTTTTTGGTTAAGGTTTATATTCCGCAATTCTGTTTGATAAGCGGCGTGTAAATTAGTCTCACAAAATTCAATAAAATTGTTTTTTTTTAGTTTAAAATAAGACGAATATAAAGTTTTGGAACTCTTATCGAAAACTTAACAGTTTTTCTCACCAAACGTGAGTGTTGTGCTGTGCATAAAAAGAAACAGTAGCAGCAGCAGGACCAGAAGAGGGCAAGAAGAGCATGCGAAACGAAAGCACATGTTATCAAAAATTAACTAAATACAAAAAAAAAAAAAAAGAAAACAAAAAGTGACCGCGTGCGCACACACACTCTCATTTACTCTCACTCTCTCTCTCTCTCTTCAATCAATGTTTTGTTTCTTATTGTTCATTATTTCTTCATGTTGTGATATGTGAGGCAAAACACTTGAGTAAGAGTACAAAAATGCAAATGTGTGCATGGGTTAGAGCGGGCGAGACAGACGAGACGGACGAGAGAACGAAAAAGTTACACTAAATAATTATTATATTCGCTGTTGTTGTTCTCGATTCCATTGCACATTGCGGTAGGTCTCTTCATTTATTTATTTTTTGGCAATGTTTTTTTTTGTTTTTTATTAGTTCTATGAATTTAAAAAAAAAATCATTTTTTTTATTAAAATGCGTCAGTTTTTACATTAGCCTTCGTCGTTTTTGTTGTTGCTAGTTTTCTATTTTGTTGTTGTTGCTGTTTACGCAGATTGTGCCAACCTTGAACTTTGACCTTGCTTCCGGTTTGTAGCCTTGTATAAGCAAGCAAGCAAGCAAAAAAAAAAAAATAAAAAAACCTTCATAAACAAGCAAAGCGGCAAACGTATCTCTCAAGCATCAAATCGCAATCGTCATCGAAGCTTGCCATACTCTAAACTCAACTAACAGTGGCAATGCTGCTAACGTCATAAAAATATTAAAACGTACGAAGGATACCCATCACACGAACAGGCACATCACCCAGAACAGAACAGACCAGACCACCCATCACCCAGCGAACACACAGCTAAGACACTTTAATGAGTGCTAAATACAAATGTACATCACATCCACTTGATATCCTATTTATAGTTTCGTCGTTGTCGTCTTTCAATAATAAATATAAAATTTATTTTTTTGAATTCAACTAAGCAGTTGAATCCGGCATTGTCCAGATCCGCATCAAATTTATACACGATAGACAATGTGTAAACGGGTAACATCAGTTTAATACATAGTTTTGTAACGCATTACAGAAGACGTCGTAGATCCAATAAAATACTATATGTGTATCTATTTATTATCAGCTCGATATGGTGAAACGATCTGGGATGCCTGTCTGTCTGTCTGACTGTCTGTCTCTTCGGCCAATTTTAAAGCTGAGGTTTAAAACCAAGCTTTTCTATCTTCAACGACTCAATACATCATATTTCGAAATCTAAGCCTATTGTATGAGGGCTTAGATTTCGAAATATGCCGCCGATTTTCGAAAATGTGTTTACTTCGAACTGAATTAAAAAACAAAAAAATATATCATATAGGCCCTACGCTTTCCACTCAAAAGTAACCATTAATTCTTTGTTCAAGTATTCTTCTGATTGACTGGAAAACTTTAAAAATCGACATGAAGCAAAAGAGTGTGCTGATTTATGAGTCTGCTTTGATGTTCGTGAAAGACTTAGAAAAAATAACTTGCAACTGAATAGATCAACAATGCAGACGAAATGTGTCTATATACGAGGTGTTAACCTCAGACATCATTGGCTAGTGGTAATGAATATTCTATTGACGACGCAAGGAACATCCGTATACACCGTATTTTTATTTTTATAATTGTAGTTTAAACTAATTGTAAATTATCTTAATTATTTCATTGAATTTTAGATGGGATACGGTTTTTTTTTTTTAGATTTGATTTGGTTGAAAAGAGCGTGTAAATTTCGAATTTCGGTGTTCCTCATAACGAATGAATTCGAATCGTTTTTGAATAGTTTTCAGTTCGACTCGAAAACATTTCGTAAAAACAAGAAAAAACTCGAACTGAAGCTTAAATACCCCCCACATCTGGGTTTAGTGCATTTTTGATCATCAGTTGCTCTGGTAAAATTTGGAGAAGGGATAGCTTGGAGTGAACAGTCCGATACAATCAAATTTTAGACACAACAATGAGTTAAAATTTTAACCAAAGGACAGAATAATAAACAATTTCTTGAAAAAAAAAAGAATATATATACTTTAAAGGATACGATGTATCCTTTAAAGCGTTACAAACTTTCTGATAAAATGAAAATACACCACACCACACTATGTGTGGCGGGCATAAAAATAAGCTAGCTGTGAGGGCGTGGCTTTATATTATTTTACATAAATATTATATTATATAAAAATTATATTTTATAAATATTAGAAACATGTTTAAATTATGCAAAAATAAAGAAAATGAATAAATAAATCGTCTATGGACTAACCTGGTTGGTGAATTACGAAAATTATAACAACAACAACAAAATGAGCAAACCATATACAAAAGAAAATTAACGCCGCTACACCACGTTGTTGTTGTAGTTGTTGCTGCTGCAGATGCTGCGGTTGTTGTTGTTGCTGTATATGCTCCAGCTGATATTTCAAATGGGGTTTCAACAGCTGTTGCTGTTGTTGTTGTAGCGCTTTGTAATTCACTGTCAGCGCCAGCGCCAACACAACTACTTCTAATACTATCAACAGCACCACCACCACCAGCACCACTATTTTCCGCACCACTACCACCACCACCAGCAGCACCAGCTCCACCGCGACCACGACCACCAATACCACCACCAGGAACTGTAGCTGTATAACTATTAGGATTGGTATATTCGTTATCACAGCTTTCGCTGTTGCTGCTACCACCAAATCCAAAACCAAAAGCACGTAAATTGGGGCCGCAGCAAAATATCTGTGAATCGGTACTATACTGATCTTCCTCCTGACTCGTCGTCGTCGTTCTTGTGCTGCCGCTGGTGTTGTTCTTCTTCTTCTTGGCTTTTATTACCAATTGATTGAGAAGTTCCCGATACGAATGATCCGCCACGACGACGATGACGATTTGATTTTCGATTTTTTTTAAATTTGCCAAGGTTACCACTACCGCTTCCCGAACTACTACCACCGCCACCGATAATAACTTTTGGACAGAATTCAATGCCGGCAGCTGCGTTTAAAGCGGTTTCAACAATAATCGATGCTGCTGAAGATTTTCGTCGTGTTCCAGCGTATGCACCGCCGCCACCAGATGCACCAGATCCGCCACCCCCACCACCGCAATTGTTAAATGCTTCGTTACTGTTTGTTGTTGTTGTTGTTGCTTTTGTTGTTTGTTTAAGAAAATTTGTAAGGCGCCGTGTGGTACTTGCGGTTGTTGTTGCTTTTATTTTGCCGGCATCTGTCTGTCGTTGTGGTTGTTGCGATTGTTGCTGTCTCTGCTGCTGGTGCTCCTGCTCCTGCTGGTGCTGTTGTTGTTGTTTCGGTGGTTCTTTGTCCGTTTTTTCACTTTTATCGCCCAGTTTTGTTTTGATTATTATCCTTGTTTGAGTTGTTGTTCTTCTTGCTGCTACCGCTTTTCCTGTTGTTGTTGTTGTTGCTGTTGTTGGTGGGTGTTGTTGTTCTTTTATTGTTGTTGCTGTTATTGCATATTTATTTTCTTTTTCGTTATTTATTTTAAAATTATTTTGATTCTTTGCTTTTTCCGTTTCTGTTTCTGTTTCGGTTTCCGTTTCCACTTTGCTTTCATCCAAAAATTTGATTTGTTTCCACTTTTTCTTCTTTTTAACTTTTGTGTTTGTTGCTTTATTGAGCAATTCTTTGGTATTTCTTCTTGTTGCTTTTTTGTTGTTGTTGTTGTGGTGGTGGCAGTTGCTGTTATTGTTGTTGTTGTTCGTGTTGCACTTATATTTGTTGATGTAGCAGTTGCAATAGCTTTCGCATATTGTTGTTATTGTTGTAGTTGTTGCAGCAGCTTGTAATAATTTTGTTGTTGCTATTGCTTTTGTTATTTTTGGCAATGTTGTTGTTGTTGTTATTGTAATTATTGTTTTTGCACATACAACTTTAGCTGTCTCAGCTGTTGTGGCATTTCTTGCATAATTGGCTTGCAATAAATTTTCGTCTTCGAGCGCTTTTGTGTTTGTTATTTTTGCGTTTGTTTGTTTTGTTGTTTTTGTTTTATTGTTTTTGCACCTTAAGTGTTTTTGGTTTTGTTTTTGTACTTGAACACTGCTGTTGCACCTTTTGAACAATTATTTTGTTGTTGTTGTAATTATTGCATTTGATATTTAGTTTTAATTTTTAATTGCTTTTCATTTATTTTTTATTAGACATTTTTCTTTGTTTTTGATATTTTACATGTTTGATGCGTTTCTTTTGTTTTGTTTATTTTATAATAATAATTTATAATACTTTTTTATTGTTTATGAAAAATTTTGATTTTTTTCTCCTTTTTTTTTTTTTTTTTTTTTTTTTTTTTTTTGTTTGTTTTGTGCTTTTTTACTACGCTTTTCTTTGTTTTATTATAAAATGCTGCGCTGGCGCCACACTTCAAATTACAACAACAATTGGCACTTAAGAATCACACGATCAGTGAGAAGAGCGGAAGAGTGCGAGTGAGAATAATAGCAAAATATACAGAGGCCAATTGGCCAGACGCAGACAAACTGGCAGACAGTTAACGGTATAACGTCTCGCTCTCTCTCTCCTTTTTTTTTTTGTTTTTTGTTTAAGTTAAACTTTTTGTTTAAAAGTTTTTTTTTTTCTTTTGTTTATTTAATTTTTTTTTTTTGCTTCCTGGTTCCTTTATCTTCTTTGTTTGGTTTTGTGTGTGTTTTACACTTGCTGCATTTTGTTCGTTATTCTCTCGCTTCGATTTGTTGACAAATATTTTTGTACGTAATTTACGCCTTTGGCTTTCTTTTTTTCGCTTGTTTGTTATTGTAAACCGCCGTCCCGCGGCGGTTTTTTTTTAAATTTATAATAAAGTTTTTAAAGGAAGAATTTGTTTAATTTTTTACGCACATTTATTTCCTTTATTGGCATTTATTTCACTTTAATTAAAATTTGTAATTAATCTCCTATTCAACTGAATTATGCGTTGAAAAGATACAATTTAAATTAAAAACGAAAGGATTAAGCTTCGATAAAACCGAAACTTTTATATCCAACGCACAAGTGCACAAAAATTTACTAAGCTAAATTTAGATACAATTTTACTTGAAGTTCACAGTCCCAGAACCGTCCAAGTTATACAAAATAAATAAATATTTTCAAATAAGAAAGAAAGCTACTGTTGAGTAAGCTTGACTACGATATACCCTGTAACTGTACAGTTTAGAATTAGCACTAATTGATTCATACATACATATGTATATGTATTATCAGAAATCACAGATCCTTTTTCTAAATCCAGAGACGATAAAAAATGCTTGCTAGGTTGATTTTTCCACTACTACTTCCGACCTAGTTGCAATGAACACAGCCTAGTTGGAACGAATATAGAAGTCGAACTAGCTATGTCTGTCCGTCTGTCTGTCTGCCGTATGAAAACAATTATTTCGGAGACTAAGCCGTCAAGTGTGTCAGAACCCTATTTTAAGGGGTACCCCCATACAAATCTACCCCAAAGTTTTGGGTTTTTGCAAAAAAACGTCGTTGTTTTCTTATTCTAGCAAGTCTAAATTTAGTATAAATTATGCCTATGATAGACCCAATGAAATATTATATTATGGGTAGGACCAAAAAAATTATAGGTATAGCACCCATTCAAATTTAACCCATTTTTTAGTTTTCGTTTGAAAATCCAATACAATGATGTATGTTAGTAAGATTGAGTTAACTTATAGTACAGGGTACAGGGTCTCTTATCGAGCATACTCGACTTCAGCGATTTTCTGTTAGGTCATATTCGAATCGAATTCGGTGTTTCCAGGTTTAATAAAAAGAAAAATGGGAGAAGGCTTGAATGAAGCTATTCCTCAAACTTGGCACTGGAAATAATTTTGATATTACTGACAACAAGAGGGTTCTACATAAACCAATTTTAAGTCTTCAATATAGTCAGTTTCATGCGGTAGATGAACGGACAGACGAACAAAGCTTTTTTCGACTGAACACTCATATACGTTATATATTTATCGTGTCTCTTTTGTCCCGGTGTCCCGTGGCCATAGCTAAATCAAAGCACAAATCAAACGTGGAAGTCGTCATCTAGCCATTAGTATCGGGTCTAGACAGACGGACTTGGTAGATTCAAAAGGATGTTCTGCATTATGAGTTGATTAAACTTAAATTTTCGATACAATTAGTGGAAATAAACATGAAAATATTATATGGCTCATTGAAACACATCATCAAAATGGTTGTTCTTTTTCCAGGAGCTACTTTATTTTGGGAACATTTTTTTTTCTTGGATTTGCCGGTATTTTAAAATAAACGATTGTATACTTCTTTTAAAAAAATAGCTCAGAAATAGCTGCGAAATTTACTGCTTTGTTTTGGAGATAACAGCTCAAGATTAAGAACTCCAATTTGAACAAGTCCCAAGCGTCTTTTTTTTCCATTCTAAAAACCATATCGGGTCATGATTTTAAATTAAAATAAAACCTTTTAAAAACTACCAAAACTATTTGCAGAAAAATCAGACGGACGTATAATTTATGCCTCAAATGGAATACATTGAGTAAATATTTTCATAAAATTGATTTCTTGATAATTAATTTTTATTCATTTTTTGCACATTGTATGAAGGGTATAAAAAAAACACAATAAACAATAAAATTATTGGCAAAAAAAAAAATGTGACAATATTTTCATTTTTTATTTTTTTTTTCTTTGGAATTTAGTTAGCACACGTTTTATGTTTTTTTGTTTTTCTTTTTTTTTTTATTTTTCACAACATCCGCCGCAAATAGTTTTTTTTTATTACTTCAAAACGTAATAAATTTTTAAAATATTTATAAAAAAAAAAAAAAAAAAGTTGTACACAATAATTAAACTTTTATTTTTATTTATTTAAAAAAAAAAATTATTTGGCACATTTATTGACACACAAAATTTTGCTATTAAAACTGATCAGCAGCGTAGAACTTTAATTGAATTTAATTAAAAAAAAAAAAAAAAAACTTTTTGGCGTACAAACATTTTTTTTTACCTCAAAAAAAAAAAAAAAAAAAAAAATGAGGGAACACGGGTCGTATGATTAATTGAAATATTTTATTATGATTTTATTATTAATTTTATTAACTTTATTTTATGTTTTTTTTTTTTTTAGAAATTATTTAAAACAAATAAATAAAATCGCAACACTAACCGCTCCGCTCGCTCAGCTCAGCTCGACGACGCAGCGCGGCCAAGAATAATTGTGAGCGCGTTTGATTGAAATTTTGTACTGAATGCGAAAAATAGTAGTAGAGTAGACGGACAAAAAAACCAAACACACACACACACACACATAAAAGTAGCAAAAAAAAGAAGAAGAAGAGGAAAAAGAAAAAATAGAAGAAGGCGCCAAGAAGCAGAGGAACAAGCTGAAATAACAGAGAAAACAGTAAAAACAAAAACAACAAAACTCACACATGGGGCAGCATGGGAGCACAATAGGCAAAATGCAAAAACAACAAAACTAACGGCAACGAACGCAGCAGCAGCAGCAACATTTCTCATCTGTGAGAGCAGAAAACACCAGACACAACGAGAGTGGGAGCGAGAGTAAACTTCGAAAGAGAGTATTGTTGACGTTAAATTATAGCGAAATAAAAAAAAAAAAAAAAAAAGAAAACAATGCTATTCTGCATTTCTAAAAACTTTCTGATTGCAATTCACATAAAACGAAAAAATTGGAGATGTAAATCGTTACATCTCAAAATAAAATTAAACTCACCGAAAAAAGAGTTCAAATTGTTACCACAGAAGTTGGACGGTATAAGTCATTAAAATCATTATAAGCAAAACAAACGATATTTTTTATACCCGTTACAAATAGTGTAAACGGGTATATTCAGTTTGTCGGAAAGTTTGTAACACATTAAAGGAGGCATCGGAGAACCTATAAAGTGTATATATTATTGATCAGCTCGATGATACGAATTGATTTGATAGATACGGTAAGGATCGGGCTAATATAACATTAAGCCTTCAAACAAATTTGACCAAATTCATTGTGAGAAAAAAAGAGACAAATATTGTGTTCAATCTAAAAAAGGTACAAGGATTAAAAATGCCCAACTCCAAATGCCCAAATGCACGTAGGGTAAATGGGTGTATTAAGTTTCTGCAATTCCAGATAAAAGGCAAACGAATAAGGCAATATACATACATATGTGTAGACCCTCTAGAACTCTAATGGCGTATGTTGTTTAGCGTTTCATTTAAAAAAAAAATTTACGAAATTTTAAGCACCTCATCAACAAATTGTTCAAAAATCATTTAAAAAAGAAGTTGATTTTAGAGGTATATTTTTGTTGAAAACATTTTTTCCGCCTAGATTCGTTATATTTCTACGGAAACACCAGGACTTGTCATTGACATAAAAACCATGCAATACATTGTTGTCTAGGAGCTCTAAATTTAGTTTGGATTATACCTATGATAGTTCCGAATACGAGGAACGCTATAGGAATATGATTGCCAACTAGTACGTACGAGTTCCAATTGAACGGGATGTTTATTAAAGAAATGTTTTTCTTAAACAAACACTCCACTAACTGAATGAAACATTTGGGCTTTCGTTTGTTGAATTTTACATTGTCAAAGATTGATTACTTCCTTTGGTACAAGTTCACCTTACTGAGAATGCTGATTTTTATGCGTTTGCTATCAAAAAGGTAATAATTATTTTTCATCTTCAGCTATTCTTTCTATGATATTAACCACTTTGAATTCTATTCTCTCGAAACCAGGTTTTTTTAAATATTTGTATACACCATTTATATTTCAAAACAATTCAAGTTGCGATAAAAAATCGGTTGGCAAAATGAAATCACGAATTTTAGAATGCGACGAGCTATTAACGCAAACCGAACCATTCCCCTTAATATTTAACTCGCTTAAGGAGAGATGGCCAGCTGAGCAGCGATACTGAGAGTAAATTTTGTAGCGCAGCAGCATTCGCTTGAAGAGCAATTATTCAAGCTGCAGCGCCGTTAAGTGTGGCGTTCTCTAACAAACGACACGACACCCCCCAGTTCACCCACAAGCAAATGCAGCATCAACGAAAGAAAAAAATATCAGCCAGGAAAGCCAAAACAGCATCATAACATATAAAAAGAGAGGGGCTGAGGAGCGAACAACGAGACGACGTATAAACACAAAAAGAGAGTAAAATTGATTTGTTTTGCTCTTGAAGCATTTTAAATTTGCAATATAAAAATGTATTCAGCCTCTTAAATATGAGAATGTAAGTATTTTCTTTCCATTTTACGTGAATTAAAATAAAAATAAAAAATATCATGAAAACATTTTATTTATTTCAACATTTTTAAATTTATAAGAAATTGTAAAGGAGACAGCGGCGGCCGCTTATTTCTGTAGCGTTGTGTGGAGGCCAGTGGCGTAATTAAAAGTTATGTAAGAAAGGCTCAAGTTTTGAGCTTGCCATTTTGTAAAATACTTAATCTATACTAATATTTCAGCGACATCCGCACAGGGTCCTGCAAATGAAAATTTAATAAAGCCGTGCGTTGTCAACATATTCTTTCGACACGGTGAACACACAACTGCACTCATTTTACGTTACGTACGATTTTTGTCGTCTAGGTGCCCATTGTAATGCAACTCGAAAATAGTAGCTTCTTTTAAAAAAATATTCAACAAAGTTTAATTTAAAAGTATTTTTTTTGTGATGGTACTTTTAATAATTAAAAAAAAAATTAAAAATAAAATTCTTCCAAAAACGCCACTGTTCAAATGATGCAACGAGTGACATGACAAATGCAGCGCCCAAAAGAGTCATGGAGTGCAAACGCAAATGTTTCTAAAGAGAGAGTTAAAACACACGTGCAAAGGCTTTCAATGCGCATGCTTAGAGAGCGAACGCGAATCTATAACGGTACAGCAATAAAGAGATTTTACAATGTTAAGAAAGTTGTAAGAGAGCGTCGTGTAAAACGTTTTGTTTATAATTCATAACTTCAGAGACTCATTTAACGGTATTTATTGATGTTTAAGATGTTAAGATGCTAATTATTCTAATGTGCTCATTTAAATGAGTTAATGTGTATATGTGTATGTAACTGATCTCGTTGAATATTGAACAGCCCAAGTGCCCGAGAGCATTAGCTAAATAAATTAGAAAATATACAGATTACAAAAAAAAAAATAAAATAAAAAAAAAGAAGTATGCAATGCTCGCTTTCCGCTGCTCCTGATAATAATAATAAATTTCTTATTAGTTCCGAATAATGCTAATATTACGACTAGCGCAATATTCCTTGATATTTTTTAAATCCGATTCCTCCGTAAATTTAAAAACAGATGATATTGCCATTGGTGTTAGTTCAACCGGCGGATGCAGAAAATCGCTCATTTTCGTACCAAGCGATGCAGTATATTCGCCATAGTCAAACAGTCGACGTTGTTCCTTGAAGTTCAACTTTTTTTATTTTGCACCGAATACTGGAATCCACTTATGCTTTGCGTACTGCATGTGGATTCCATGCTATCTTCGACAGATGTACTAGTGGATAACGAACGCACTTCGGTATCAGTGCCGAGCATACTTTCCGAAGAAAACGACCGTTGCTCAGCAATATAATCGATCATAGGTTGTGCTTCTGGCTGTCCCGGATATGGTTGTTGTCTGACTCTAAATTAAAAAGTTCGTTTATACAGAACATCTCTTCTTTTTTTTTTTTTTTTTTTTTTTTTTTTTCTATACAATAACTCACTTCATAAATCCATAAGTGCGCTCAGATGCTGGAAATCTGTTGGTTAGCATAATATTCATTTCATCGAATTGAAGTCGTGGTTTTTTGTACCGATATGTGCGCCTTCCTTTTTTTGTTTGTTTTTGCTCGCAACTTGATTTTTTTAAAATTGATTTTAAAAATTGACTTTCAGTTTCAAACATTTTGTCCTTCACAAAATGTATTTTCGGTTTGTTTTGTTCTGTTCTAATTCTATATTCGATTTTCAATACTTTGTGAAGATTATGTGATAAAGTTTAGTTTTTGATTGGTTTAAAATTGATTAAAATTTCTCAGTTCACTTTTTTTTTTTTATAAATATTTTAACGTTAAACTCAAGTATACAGTTCAAGTATACTAAGTTATGTTAGGCGCTCTCGCTCTCTCAACATGTTACGTACCAATGTCCGTCGTATTTTATTGTTTCGAAAAAAAAAAGAAAACACAAATTTTCTATCTCGTTCACACTTGGAAAAGGAAGTAAAAATGAAAAGAAAGCTTTCTCTTTCGCACTCGGTTCACATGGTACCATCGCTTTGCTTGACACCACCTTTATAATTGCAACATGCTCCATACTCTTCGATGTAGAAAACGGATTTACTCGGAGATTACACTAATAAATATGAAAAGAAAAAATTTATATAGTGCATTATCTGGCTCAGATCAGACAAATGTTTTATGTAATCCCATAAGAACCCAAATTTTGAACTATTTTTTTTTTTGGATCATCAGATGCAAAACACGAACGTTTCAGAGACCATTCATGGGTGATTGCTTTTCAGCTGGAACACTTATCAGCAGAAACCCTTATCCAAAAAAGGTGCTAATATGGAAGCGCAGAGAAAAAAAAACCGATATTCTCCATTTCATAGAAAAGCAGGAGTAGTATTGAGGTGCGAACAAAGAGAGCAGAGCAGGAACGGGCTTGCAAAGTCCTCAACTACGGCAGTAGTCACAGAAAAGGTCCTCAAGAGCAAAAAGTGGATTAAACAGGAGTAAGCTGCACTTAAGAAACATTCTGCGGCATGGGAAACAGCAAATTGATGGCATTTTCCAAATTAATTCATAATTTAATAATTTTATTAGTTTCAAGAAAATAACTGAAGATAAGTGAAATCAATTACGATTTTGAATTATGCATTTTAATTGAATTGATTTGAGTTTGTTTTGATTTGATTTAATATGGCCAAGGTAAATTCTTTGCTAATGCAATTCAATATTTGATCTTTATAATGCAGCTTGTTAAATGTTAAATGTTGATTTTATTGGCAACAATATTTAATATTTGCCTAACAAGCAGCAATGGCAACGGCAAGCAACAGCAACGGCAACGGCAACAGCAACAAACAATGAAGGCAAATATGTATCTGGAATTGCAATTTCGTTGGCGGTTTCAAAACTGAATATTTGTATTTTATGCTCTCAACTGAATTTATAGAATAGAATTCGAATCATATCGAATGGAATGGGGAATGCAGCAGCAGCATCAGCAGTGGCAGCAATTTAAGTGCTCAAGTGAGAGGTCAAATGTATATTCAAAGGACATCAGCAGCAACGTTGTTGACATCGTCGTCTGTGTTTGAGTGAATACTTAAGCAGCAAATAGTGGAGTCTACGTTTGAAAACCTTATTGAAACACAAATAAAAATTGTCAACGAATACAATTAGAGTAGCAGATACTTTTTTTAGCATTTTTTTGCGTAATTTTAAATCAAAAAAGTAAGCTAAAATGTCTAAACTATTAAGACTCAAAAGGGACGAATTGACTGATTCATAATCCTGTCATTCTTCTTTTTCTTCTCGTTTTTCATTTTTTTTTTTTTTTTCGTTTTCTAGAATACAGCAATGCAGCAATGTCTTTTTTTTAATGCTCAAATGTGTTTAAATCTAATGACACTTTAACGTGTCCTGTGAGACATCTGTGGAAAGGGACACACACACACATACAGACACACATGTCACAGCCGTCCGAACTAGCAGAACAATTTTATTTTGTATTTAAGTGGTTCGTTTATAAAGTTTAAAAACTATTTAATATCTTATAAGATTTTATTTTAATTATTTTATTTTAAAATTGCAAAACCCATTTATATGTATGTTCTATTTGAACCAAATTAAGAACTATATTTAGTTGTGTATCCGCCGTGTAACATACAAAAAAAAAAAGCATTAAAAAATACCATTTTTTTTTTTATACCAGCGAGACCACAATACGTTGAGGCTTCATAAATAAGCCGAGTGTACCCAAATACATTGTTTTAGTGTTCTATAATATGGCTTGCATTGTTTTTCTTTGAAATGCAATCAGTTAGAGACTCATATTTTGTATGGTTTCAAAGTACATAGCGGACATAGAAACATTTAGTACAGAATATTTGCTTATTACAACAATTTTGGTACTTCTTAGAAATTTCTGATTCAATTAGTGTCAAAATTCATGTAAAATGTAGTAAACCAACCTCTATATTTTAAGGAATTTTCATTTAAGTCATTTCTTAAAAAAAGGAATACGCGCTTTAAAATTTAAGTTGCGTTCTTGTTGTTGACAGCTTTGTTAAGGCTTTGGTAAAAGGAAAAAAAGGGACACTCGGCATATCGTGTTATACATTTTTTTCTTTCGAACAACAACAATAACAAAACCAAATGACAATGACAATAAGGTCCCCATATAACTTAAGAAAACTAAATAATGAATTTGCTATTGGACTCAAGGGATTTGCGCGCTGATGCTGCTACTTTTACTGATCTGAATTGCTTTTGCTTTTGTTTTTTTTTTTTTTTTTTTTTTTTTTTTCCAAGGAAGACATTTAAGTTGTCTTTAAATTTGACTCTATGCTCTACTTTGCCCATAGATAATATGTTTTAGGCTTCATGAAGCGCAGTAAGCCTGTAGTGTGTAGCATTGTATTCCAAGGAGGCATTTTAGTAGTTGCCAAATTGGAAGTGAGAACTATTCTCTGTGCTTGTCACTTAAAATTCGACTTTTTTTTTCTTCTTAATAGTTTTATAATAAACATTTTTTTTCCTTCTTAAGGCAGAAAAGTATTTAATATTTTCTATAAATTTGATTTAAAAAAAAAAATGCAGGTTGAGTCAATTTTTGTATTTTTAATATAAAAGAAACCATTTTTAAAGCATTGCTCACACCTTTAATTTAGTCCCAAGTGTTCACTTTTTTTCAAATTCTTTAGAAGCGTTTTATAATTGCATAAAATCAATTTTGAAGTGTCAAGAAAAAAATCAAAGAAAAAAAAAAAAAAAAGCAAATAAAAGAAAAGGGAATTGCACAAATATCGACAACCTAATTAAACTTCAATTGGCATAATTAACTTTTCCTACATTGATCATTTCATTTGTCGAGTTGTGGTTCTTGACCCTTTTTTTTTAAATATTTTTTTAATAACAAGACTTGTGGTACAAAATGGTGGTAGTGGCTGATTGGTTTTCTCGGTTATTACGCTTCTCAGTTGAAAAAAAAAAAAGAAATTCAAAAAACATTTTTTTTATAAATATGCACGCTAATATTTAAAGGCGGCAAAAGGCAAACGGAAGTAAAGTGAAATTATTGAGATGCTTTTGTGTTGAAATAAAAAAAAAAAAAGTATAAAAAAAAAAAATTCTTGTTATAATGCAAAAAAGCAAACGGAAGCGAAGGCATAGAAGCGAAAAGTGAAAAAAATAAATAAATTTTATAAAATGGAAGCACAGACGATTTGACCATTTTGTTTTTTTGTTGTTGTTGTTGTTATGCTACAACTCAATAATAAATGCCAAAGTTAAGCAATTTTCTCTTTCTTTTTTTTTTTTTTTTTTGCATTTTTTTTTTAAGTAGCAAAACAGCACCCAAACTCATTCTTCGGTCAACAAAGACATTTAAAATATTTTTGTCTTTTTGAATTAGAATTTCATTTTTATGTAGACTCTTTAGCCTTAAAGTAAAAAAAAAAAAACAATGTTTATTAAGTTTATGCAATTCTATGTAACAGGCTCCTTAAAATGTAAACATTTTTGAACAGCATTGATCATAGAAGAGCAGATCTAGTAAAGGAATAGAATTATCTTGAAGATTACAAAATGAAAGAGCTATCACTTTCGGTGATTTTTTCACAGTGTTTTAAAAATCGCAATAGTGATTAGCGATTTTCCTTAGTGCCTCAGTGAACATGTTCAGTTAACGACAATTTTTGTTACGCTCTTTGCAAACAGTGAACCTGTTCTGTAATCGCTGTTTGTTTTTTTCGCTAACTGTAATTTTATCACTTTTTTACAGTCACTGGAAAGCGTACCTCATAGTCGAACATACTCTAATTTTTTTTTTTTTTACTTTAAGTTGGCAGTATTTTTCAGCGGATTTCTGTTGCTGTTTAATTTTTTATCTATTATTTTTCTTTTGTTGTTGTTGTTGTTCTTTTCTTGTTGTTTCGTGTTTGTAGGCGTACCGAAACGTTTTTAGCTCATCAACATGGCGTATACGCAACGCTGATGCTCAACATGGCGTATACGCAACGCTTGAGCTGCTCTTGCATTATTGATTGCCTACTTAGAAAAAATAAAATCAAAATACAAAAAAAAAAAAAAAGAATAAAATTATTTATTTATAAAAAAAAAAAAAAACATAAGCAACAAAATTGGCAAAACATATTTTGCCATTTCACGCGCTTCGTTATTTTATTTTTTTTTTTTTTAAATGTGAACTTTATTAATTTTCTGATTGATTTGGCAAACTGTTTGCTTACCACTTCCGCAATATTTCGTTCACTTACTGCAATGCCGCGCTCCCACACACACCACAGACAGACAGACACACGCAATATACAAAGGCGTGGCATGGTGGGCGTACAATGCTTTATTGATTGCCTAAGCGACTGATTGACTGACTGACTGACTGGCAATCAGCGTGTTTCATTTAAGCGATGCAAAACACTTACCTGCAATAAAAAAAAGGAAAAAAGAGAAAGAGAGAGAATAAGCAAATTGAAATAATAATACAAGATTTTTAGAATAAATTGTAAATACATTTGGCAAATAAATTCCGTAATAAATAAAAGCTTTAAGTTCTACGAGTAATGACTTTGGTTTCTTTTTAATTATAATTTTGTATTTTATTTTATAATATTTCTATTAATTTTTTTTGGATTTCAAAAGTTTTGATTTCAAGTAATCCGTTTTATATTTTGTATAATTTCTTCTATGTGAGATTGTGTTTTCTTTTTTGTTTCAAGAAATTTGTAATTAAAACTTAAATTAGTTCAAGGATTCTGTTGAATTGTAAACCTATTCGCACATTGCGCAGCTACTAATGAATTCGCTAATGCTCTGTTCGAGTACAAGAAACAATTCAAAGATTACAAACAAAATCGGGGCTGCAAAAATGTTTTTTTAACCGAATTACAGCATTTTCGAACCAGATTTTCTGCAAGAAAATTATTTCGAACCAAATACCAAACTATATAAGCGGCAAAAGTGATTCGGTTCGAAGCGTTTCGGGATTTCTATAAAAGAATTTTAACTTGAATATTGCGAAAATATAAAATTAAGATGAAAAATAAAGAAAATATTGAAAATGTTAATAGAGGTCCTCGTAGACTTGATAATATCAAAATCAATGGAATAGTGATGATCAAAAATCTTAAAGTAGTCCGTTCTATGGTTGGAAAACTACCTTATTGGAATCATAGATACATTTTTGCCAATTAAAAAAAAATTTTGAAGTTTTTGAACGAACTACGCGGTGAGAACATTGGAGCAAACCAACCCATCTGAATGACTTGGTCGGATCTTTAAAGAGCGCTAACCGAACCGAACAAACCATTGGCAATTTTTTTTGTGGTTTGCAGCCCTGTTTAAAACAATGAATTAAAGCATTTATTTCCATTTAGAGACATGCAGTGGAATAGATACAAATAAATAATGTTCAGTTAAGCACTAACTGGCAGTTACTCTCAAAAAAATGTGCAAGCTTTTTGAAATACTTAAAACAATTTAAAAGCTTTTCTGTGAAAGCATATTTTAATGGTTTTATGCTAAACTTAAAGCTTACACAAAAAGCTTACAAGACCAATTAAGCTTTGTTGCAAAACTTAAAATTTTAAATTAATTTTTTTCCATTAAGCATTAAAGCTTTTTCAATAAAGCGTGGTGAATTTCTGTATTTGGTAAAGTTCTGCTTTAAAAGCTTTTTAAATATTTTTTTTACTTCCGTTCATGTGTTCGTGTTTCTTTGTACTTTTACTTTCATTAAACTGTATTTGTTTTTATATACAAAAAATACTGAAAAGTACTGAAATTATATTGCAATGTTGGTGTTTGTATATGTCGGAATGCATTTGTCTGCAGCTGTGCAAATATGTTTTTTGTTTTTTGTTTTTATTGAAAAGCAATGAAAGAGAAAAATTAAAGAGAACAACATAACTATCTATCTTTCCAGTAAAATAAAGCACAGCTGGATAGCAGCATTACAATTTTTTTTCTTGTATTTTAACTTTATTTTTTTTTTTATAAAAATGGTTTGTTGTCCTGCATATTGTCATTCAGTAACACAAAATAGAATAGAATAGAAAAGAATATTTTGTGCGTGTTTTTCTTAATAAATCGTAGGCAGTTTTTGTTGTTATAACACAGATGCAGGCATTTCTATTTTTATGCAGAAAAAAAATGTCTTTTGTTTTATTTTTATTTTTATTTATTTTTTTTTTTGTGAGTTTGTCTTCAAGCCATGCGATTGCATTTTGTACAATTCATTTCTATAGATACATTTGTATGCAGATACATTTTATGGCATTTTTTATTTATTTATTTGTTTGCTTAGCTAGCCACATAGAATAAACTGTTCGGGGCTTGTGCAATGGAAGATGCAGATTAACAAAGCTGAAGTCTATTAAAAAAAAAAAAAAAAATTATGGAAAAAGAAGGAAAAAATGTACTCAGACAGTAGCACACGAATAAGTAAAAAATTAATACCCAAAATAAGTTCTCTCCAAAGCATCTCCTAAAGTTTCTGTGTGTATTTAGAAGATATTTAGCTAAACTATTTTGAGTTTTGAAAGGATTTTTGTGGCAACTAATTACATCAAACATTCAAATGGAATAAACTGCAATGCAATGCAATGGAGCAGTGCATCATTATTGACAAACTAATTACCTATTTGGTATTTGGCCATAATAAAAGAAAATTGATTGACTAGGCCCAAACATTATAGCAAACAGTGCGTATACATAATTATTAACATTCGAATTACGATGCATTCTCGACAACAAAATGTAATTGAATTGAAAATTCTATACAGTTTCGACCTGCTTCGTCCTGTTTCGTCCTGTTGAGTGGGCAGCCGTAACGATAAATGCAAAATATTGAAGCACTTTGTCGTCGTCAATGGCAATGACTAAAATCGAAATTAATAAATTTATAATTTGCATAAGGCAATGCGAAATGTTGTGCGAAAGAGAAACAGTTCGAAAAAAAACAGTGACAGAGTGAAAGAGAGACAGAGAGAGAGATATGCATATTCTAAATAGGCGTAAGTTTGTAATTAAGTTTGTCGATTAAGTGTTGACGTATTTTTGAAAAAAAAATAAAATTTCAATGCATCAAATCGAATTTTGATTTGGATTAAATATGGAATTACTTTAAGGCATTAGTATACACTAAGATATTAACTGTAGCAAGTAACCCCAAAAACCACAGTGACTGCGAAAAGAGTGATTTTTGAGTCACAGTGACCGCAAAAAGAGTGATTTTGGAGTCACAGTGACTGCAAAAAGAGTGATTTTGAGTCACAGTGACTGCAAAAGAGTGAATTTTAAGTCACTGTGACTGCAAAAAGAGCCATTTTGAGTCACAGTGACAGCGAAAAGAGTGATTTTGGGGTCACAGTGACAGCGAAAAGAGTGATTTTGGAGTCACAGTGACTGTAAAAAGAGTGAATTTTAAGTCACTGTGACTGCAAAAAGAGCGATTTTGAGTCACAGTGACTGCGAAAAGAGTGATTTTGGAGTCACAGTGGTGAGGAGTGTTTAATTTTCAAACATTGTTGCCCTATAGTCTCCGGACTAGCAAGACTTACGGACATAGCTAGATCGACTCTCTTATCAATGCTAATCAAGGATCTTTCTAGCCTCCTTCTGTACACTTTTACCCTTTGTGTAGTTTTTATGACATCGAATTGTAGTCGCATTAAGCTATAAGCTTGCTGTCTATATTCTCTAAAATATTCCCATTCGTAAACTCAGTAGTGTTGTAGTAAAGTGAAAGTCGCTATTGATGAAATAGAAATTCCTTTTAATGTGTAATTGTTCCTTTATTGTTTTATGTATTTAATTGAATTAAATTTAATTTATACATAAATTTACTTTAATGTTGAATTGTTTTTTATTTGGTTAAATGACTTTTCTGCTTAAATGTATTCCATTTGAAAGTTGTACGCTCAAACGAACAATTTCCGCTCATAGCGTAAAACAAACGGAAAAATGCAAATAATTTTCCATATTTACTACGAATGGAAAACAAAAACAAAAAAATGAAAATGCTCAATTTAAGTAATGAAAAAAAAAAAAACAACGAAACGAGCAGAAGGAGCTGCAGCAAAAGCGCAACAGCAGCAACAGCAGCAGCAGTAGAAATAATGAAGATGTACACCAAAACAATCTGGCTGTGCGTCCAAAATGTTAGACGTTGTTGCTGCCACTGCTGCCACTGTTGCCGCTATTACTGCTGTTGGCAATGACGGTTACCGCCATATTTCAAAATCAACAACGGAAGTAAACTAAGTGGCAATATTTCCGACCACATTGACGCTTTTGTGTATGTGTTGAGTCTTTTACCAAAGCGCGTTGACTATATTAAATGCGCCTCTTCAACTTTTCTTTTTTTTTCCTGTGTCCTACACAGCGAGAAAAAAAGCAACAAGCAAAAAAAAAAAAAAAGAATTATGCAACGAGCGGTGCGAGCATAGAACACGTTGTTCATGGTTTTGCTTTCTTCTCTCTCTCTTTCTCAACACATTTTTAAAGTTAAGCACGTTTGTGCTTAATATAAGCACATTCTGCTTGATATAAGAAACAATTTCTCTTGATTTCCTTAATTCTTTATTCAAGTACAATGTTTTTTGCTCTGTGTAAGTTTTGATTTTTCGTTGTTGTTGTTGTTGTTTTTATTGCTATGTAATTTTGTTGTTTTGTGCCTTTAAGCGTAACACATTTCGCTGTAACGTTTGAAGTTTGTCTGTCAGTCAGTCTGTCTGTCCTTAACTTTGACAGTTTCTAAAAGCTTTAAAATAAAAGTGAATTTTATATTTGAAACAAATACGCGAATATGACAAGAACAACAACAACAACAAAAACCAAAACCATCCAAACCAATTTGTGGTCAACATATTACGCGTATCTTATGCCAGAACACAGAGAGAAAGAAATGTTAAAATGCCTGAAAACATCATCAATTGCATCAATTTTCATCATCGTCATCATCATTTTACGCATAAAACTGAACTGTTATTGACGTTGATATATATTGTATTGGGTGTAGTTGGGTTGAATTATATTGGATTTGGGTTGGTTTGGGCATACTGGCCTATTCGCAGGCCTATAGCACTTATTAATTCATCTCTGGCAAAGTCAGGCAAAGTACAAAAAAAAAAAAAAAAAAAAAAAAAACATTAACGAAACATCTTTTGCCTTAAAACCAAAAAAAAAAAAAAAAAAAATAAAGCAACTTTTGCTAATTAAAATTCATGAATCCATTTTACAGTTTTTCTTTTGTTCCCAAACATACTAGTATTTAAGTTTTAATAGCAACGAAGCTTTGAATACTCTTTTCAAAAAAAAAAAGAAAGAGTTCGTGCGTTGTATAGCAAAAGTAGTAAGCCTGCTCATAATTAAAATACGCTCTCTTTCATATCAAATAAATGTTTCCATGACTTCCATGAAATATAAAAAGTTTAACTTATGATAAAAATAAATTTAATTATTTTTAATGAATATTTTAGAGTTAACAAGTTGGTTTAATATTTTCAATTAAAACTATTTTTTAAAAATTTATAACAGAATTCGTTTTTGAGGTTATAAAATGTATTTGCGAAGAATGAAATTTTAATTTCAAATTTACTAGCCTTTCTTTAATAGCCTTTTTATTATATAACAGACAGACAGGACAGATTGACGCATGGACAGTCGAAAATTTCCAATAACAACTCAGATTTCATTGCTACAGGAGTTGTTATTACTAGTATTAGATTTTTTAAAGATTTTTTCTAAGTGATTTTTCCTAAGTGATTTTTTCACAGTGATTTTTGTACAGTGATTTTTTCACAGTGATTTTTGCAAAGTGGTTTTTGCACAGTGATTTTTTTACAGTCATTTTTGCACAGTGATTTTTTCACAGCGATTTTTGGCACAGTGATTTTTCACAGTGATTTTCACATTAATTTCTTCACAGTGATTTGCGACTTTATTGTTACTCAGCGAACAGTCGCTCAGCCATCGCTGATGTTTTTCGAGAGCTATGATATTATCACTGTATGCAGTCGCTGCGATTTTCATATCACTGCGACTCAAAAATTCACCATTTTACCATTCTGGTTTCTCTTTTCGTTATAAAACAACATTTTGCAGCTAAAGATTTAATTTGAAGTTACGCTTGGATAGATTCATTTCGTGTTTTTATTCTATTTTCATTTGGCAACTTTTGCAAAACTACCAAAATAATTGGCATGAAATGTTTGAAGTTTAAAGTGACCCCATTTTTTTATGCGGTACAAAATTAGTAAAAGAAAATTCGTGCTTTGTTTGGTTTGTCTGTCTGCAGATTGCACTCTTGCAGATTTTTACAGAATTTTTAATTTTTTTATTTTTATTTTCATATTTCTTGATGCAACTTTGAGTTTACTTGTACTCTGCTTTTCACTTAAACTATTTAATAAACTGTTTATTTATTTTTTACATTTGTAAAGCGACTATTAATTGAGATTGGGAGTATTTAATTTAGATCCCTACAAGATGTATCCTAGAAACGATACCACAAAGAGTATGCATGCAGTTTATAAAAAAAAAAATTCATTAAAGTTCTGGCAACTTTTTTTTCGATTTTTTTTGAAAACTTTTCATAAAACTGCTTTCTTTCATATTTTTTTATTTTAAAGTTTTATTCTTGCCACAAATATGCGTAGTAGAAATTTCTATATTTCGTACATAAGTGACTTTATTTTTTATTTGCTTACTTCATGTCTTCATGTCAACGCGTGTGTTCCATTTTCAATGTTTTCAACTGCAATTTGTCTGCTGCATTTTTATTATTTTTATTATTTTTTTTTTTTTTCTTTAGTTCAGCAGCATAAATCGTGCTCGTTTGTTGCAAAACAAGTTTGTATAGCTTCAATTGTCAAATAAAAAAATTCAATTTTCTTTATAGCTATTTGCTTGCTTTCATTTTTTAATTTTAATTTTTTATATTCGTTATGCGTTATGCGCCACAAAGGACAAATTAATTTCTTTTTTTTTGTGATTCTTTATATTTACTAAAATATTTCAAACAATTACTTTGAAGCCATTTTAGTATTGGTACATGTGAGGACCATCTAAACATTGTTGCGATTTTGCTCATTGTCAGAGACTGGTTCGGATACAGTCTTAGGCTAGGTAAAAACCATTTCAGTTCATTTAAACGATACTCTTCAAAACGATCCGATACTGACAGTTTTTCAAAGCCTGGCTGCTTCGTGGTACCAGAACTCTGACGTCTGGTCAAAATGTTTGTCACAAAAGAAAAAACCTAAAAATTTACCAATTTCAACTCATGGCTAAATCGCTGCTAGATATTTCGGATTTGCGATATACGATTTGCTAAAATATTTCAGGGTATTTCAAAAAAATGTTTCACTTCAGAAATTTACATTTGAAATGCCGTTTATGCAATTTAATTGGTTATCGGCTTTTGTATTTTGCGATCCGTTTGCCGGAGCACCAAAGCAAGCGATTTGAAAAGTAAATCGCAAAATTTTTGCGATTGCGATTACGGAAGCATGACTGTAAGTTCTCGAAATTGAATCTTGACTAACTTTTTATACTTGAACAGAGATATAACTCTTTCCGTTGCTGAGCTATGAGAATGGGTTTCTTTTTGTCCCTTTTGGGCTTTTAGTAGGATATTGTTTGATTTAAAAAAAAAAAAAAAACTAAATATTTAATTCCTTGTGAAAATTTGTAAGTTCCTTGGCCTCTTCGGTACGGAGAAATAAATTTGTTAAAAACCTTGTCTATAAATGGCTACACCTGTAAAAATTAAAGTTGCTACAATCTTGCTAAATTTGTCAACTTTATTTTTCCTTTTTTTTTTTTTTTCTAAATAAATTCTTTATCCCATCAAGTTATTTGCTCTTTTAATTGTCTCTTGACTTTGGCTGCTGCAACATTAACAACAACATTAATTAGCAGCAGCTTAGCGTATAAAATTTGTGTATTATCTTTCGGCGGTAAAACTTGGGCCTATGCATGTGTGTGTGTGTGTGTGTGTATGTGCGCATGTGTGTGTATGTCTCATATAAATTTTATGCGTAAATAAAGTGCAAATAAAAAAGAAGCCCAAGGATAATTTTGAAGCACATTTAAGGCGGCAAAGTCTTAAATGTTTTGGTTGTTGGTCTTATACAATATTTCATACTAACTGATGGACAGACGGACAGACAGACGGACAGACAGTCTAAATAACTTTCTCTTTTTTTCTTCTTAAAATAAAACAATTTATATGTTTGCTTGTTGCTGTTTATGTGTATTTAGTTTATATATTTATATGTGTATGTGTATGTATATAAGCACACACTAAGCTCTGTTGTTGCTGTTGCTGTTCCTGCTGCTGCTGGTGGTGTATACCTTCATTAGCGCCTGAAAGTTAGTATTAAGTAAACAAAACAGCTTAATAGGGTTTGCTCTTCATCTGACGTGCAGACAGACAGACAGACGGACGAACAAGCAGACAGGCATGCAGAAACATATACTGTCCGTCTGTCTGTCTTTTTTCTTTGAGTTTAAGTTGTCATTGGAAAATGTTTTTTTTTTTTTTTTTTAAATTTCTTTAATTTTCTTATTTTTTATGTTTTTGTTTTGTGAACAAAACGGAGACATTGAGCTTTTAAATATAAACGCAGCATCAAGTTCTCGTTTGTTTTTCTCAAAATAAATAATTCATTTTAAATTTAATTTTTTTTTTTAAGTCATTTAGTAAATCTATAAAAGATATACGAAATGGTTTAGTGTTTTATTTAGTCTAGGAAAAAAAATATTTATAAATATTAGCACAAATATTATTAAATTTTATACTCAGTACCCACAAAAAGTGTCATTAATCTTTAAATAATCTTTTATATTAGGCAAAGTAGTTCGTGACAGACACCGTAATGGTTCGAGACAGCCATGATCATTTCTGTGCAATCTCGTTTGTCAAATGACAAAGTCTTTTGCTTTCAGAAATAATGCCTTCGCCAATAGTTTGGATGAAGAGTATCTCAAATCAATCAAATCAAATCTAATCCAATCAAAATTTAACTACGCTGAGTGTTGCGTACATTTTAAATTTTTATTTACCTTTTTTGTTAATAAAATTAATTTTCGATCGATAAAAGCTAAATATTTTGTATAAATTTATACATTTTCATTGACCAATTTTCTACAATAACTTTTTGTATTTTGATGATTTTGATTTTAAGTGACTTTCTTCAACGTTCTCTTTAAATATTTTTATATATTTTGTTTTTCTGTTTCTCAAAAGTTCTTGCCTTTTTGTTTTTTTAAGACTTCCATTCAAATTATGCTCTATAAATGATTTATTATTTAAAAGGGCAATTTTATGCCAAAGAAATGTAGCAGCACTTAAAAATGTTGACGAGGTTTGTATCTAAAATGCCTGCATGCGGAAAGTGAAAAGATTTTTGCTTTAGTTACTAACAAAACCTATTAAACAGCCCTCTATAAAACATTTGGAAATTTTTTTTTTTTTTTTTTTGTTTTGAAAAGTTTCTGTGATTTTACCTCTGGGATAACACGCTGTAAAAAAAAATACCTTAAATACATAAATACGAGTATCTATTTGTATGTGTATGTATGTGTATGTGAGTGTGTATGCAAACATAGATACACGTATTTATGTACTTACGTATACATAAACATTTGCATGCTTATGTATGTTTAGCCCCATCAAAAAGTGCGTCAAGTAGATTTGAAAAAAAAAAAAAAAAAAACAAGACTAAATATCATAATAAAGCACAAAGGCAATTCAAGTCTTGTTCTGCACACCAGGGTGTCAAATAGCGAATGCTTTTTTTTCGTTCGTTCGTTCTTTCTTTCTTTTTTTTCACTTTCCGTTTTATGGGAATATAAATACCAGAATAGCAACAACAACAACAGAGCGAAAACAACAAAAGAGCTTATTACAACGAAAGCATCAGGAAGCCAAAGCAATTCAAAGGACAAAGGTACCGCAGGATACCAAACTACAAAAAAAAAAAAAACACCCAAGCAAAAACTTGAACTTTTGTAGAAACAAAGCTTAAATACGCGTCACACGATACGTCATACTTTCAAGAAGCGTATGCGAGTACATTTGTCATATTTGAAGCAGGCTACAGTGGGCATGGCAACTTGGTTTTAATATTCAAATTATCAAGAAAGTCTCAGGTTTTAATATCTTCAAAACTGAACGGACAGACAGACAGACGCCAATGGCTAGATCGACTCATCTCATTGTGCTGATCCAGAATATATACATAAATATGGGAAAGACTGTGTCAAAAAAAAAAAATGTTTTCCAAGTGGGGCTCCATTTATCTGAAACTTTGGAACATAATAGTCCTAGGTGAGATAGTTACAGTCACAGTAGTAATAATCAATATTTTCGAAACTGTTCGATTGATTTTTATAAAAATTTCAGGCAATAAAGTAAATTTAACACAGTTTATAGGGAACTTGAAAACATATAAGGATTCCTTATAAAATCAGCTTTCTTAAAAAATTCAAATTATGGAGACTTGTATAGTTCTCGAGATATTGTAACTGTACGTAATCTTTGAGATATTATAAGAACATTTTTGACTTAAAACGTATTTCAAGAAAATCTCAAAAACGGAGTAAATTATTTATGGCCGTTTCTGGATTCTACGCTCAAAATAAATAAATTCTTTTTTTTTTTTTTTTTTTTGGTATAAACTGTACTATGGGAAAATTTTGCTTAGAATACCACAAAGAATATGCTTCTGGTCACGATTTTTTTTTTTTTTTTTTTTTTTTTTTTTTACCTACTTTTCAGAGTCTACGATGCCTCTTTTAAATCGTTACAAACGTTATATCCGTTTACACTATATGTGAAGTGTATACAAAGCAATGAGTACAGCGTAAAAAAAGTGTAAAAGTGAAAGGCTCAACAGTAGCAGTAGCAACTAAATGAATGCTTTAAAAAGGATGAATATCCTGGAAATGCTTTTGCAGCTGTGAAATAAACTGACATTTAGACAAATTGACTATGAACGCATTTTGTATTATTGTTCGTGTTTTTTCCCCTTTTTTTTTTTTTTTTTTTTTAACATGAATTTGCGTTTGTTGAAAATTATTTATTTTTCACTTTGAAAAAAAAAAATACTAAAGAATTTTTCTCATTTATTTTATTTATTTAATTTTTTAATATTTTTTTTTTTTTTTTTTGATTAATGCAACTCAACAAATTTTCAATAAGTTAAAAAAAAAAAAAATTTGATTTATTTGAAAATGTGAATAGCAAAAATTTGCTTTGTTTTGTTTTCGAAATAAACACAAACCACGGAAAAATATTTAGTTAAAAAAAAAAAAATGAAATTTTTAAAAATTAGATTTGAAGTTTTTTCGAATGACAAAATTTATTCAGAATGCATTCTTTCCGTATCACCGGCCCCATTCAATCGATATAACCCAAAATATTATTGAAAAGGAGTCGAGTATACAATTAAATAAAAAATTCATCAGTTTACTTTTTAGCCAGTTTTGCGGTGTTGCCAGCCTAAACAGAAATGCAAATCAACGCTATTTCATTTCATTTTATTGTTGCTGTTACTCACAATTAAAATTGAAAATATTTTGACATTTTAAATGATAGAATTTTTAAAATTAAATACACAATCTGAAGAGCAGTTTAAACAATTTTGTAAAATTATTAATTTTGTAAAAATTCAAATAAAAATGCATTGCATTGTGCATTGCATTGCTCTTGTGTAACTTAAGTTTGTCACCAATAAAATATAATTGAAATCTGCTATAATACGATAATATATTTATTTTGTTTTTATTTTTAGAAAAGGTTGTCTTGTCTATGCTGTTCACATTTATTTTTCTTAAATTGAGTGAGTGACAAACAATTTGGCAAACTGTCAAATATTTTGTTAATAAATACAAACTGTGAGCAATTTCATTAAATGCCAAAAAAAAAAAAAAAAAAAAAAAAACTTTTATTCCGCCTCTGTTTTGTATATAAAATTTTATTATTTAAATTTTACATGTCAAAAACAATATTTTATATGAATAAATTGAATATTTAAAATAAAAAAAATTACAGTTTGTGGCCAATAAAGACAAAAATATAAAACATGAATACGAGAAACTGTAAAGATAAGAAATAGTAGATATTTTTCGCCCCTTTAAATTATCCAACGATAACTGAAAATAAGTTAAATAAATAAGTTCATCAAATCATCACACACATCACTCCTATTTTGAACCATTTGTGAGAGTGTGGAGTTTTAATTTTCCCAGCGGGAAATTCATCAACGAGGCGCATCGATGATAAACCCACACAAGTCATTGCTTGCAAGAGTTTATGCATGATATGTCTTGAAAGACTTCATGTATGACATGTCTTGCTAGACTTCATGCATGTCATGTCTTGCAAGACTTCATGCATGTCATGTCTTGCAAGACTTCATGCATGTCATGTCTTGCAAGACTTCATGTATGACATGTCTTGCTAGACTTCATGCATGTCATGTCTTGCAAGACTTCATGCATGTCATGTCTTGCTAGACTTCATGCATGTCATGTCTTGCAAGACTTCATGCATGTCATGTCTTGCTAGACTTCATGCATGTCATGTCTTGCAAGACTTCATGCATGACATGTCTTGCTCTAGCTCTTATTTACACTCAGAGTCAATCTTAAGTCAATTTTGTGTTGGGTTGGCAGCTTAGATATTTATGCTCATCAAATCTACTCCATTTGCTGCATTTTAACTTAACAATAGCCAATTTAAATTCGAACAAAGAAGTAACTTACTAAAACATTGATTTACCTCCCACATGCCTAATAGAGCTTTAAAATGCAACTAAAATTTCAAGAATATTTTGGCAACTGACCAAAGGCTTCAAAGCCAAACACGTGTGCGAAACTCTAATGAATATTTAATATTATTTTGTTCTAGACTTGTTTGCCTTCCCTGTATGTAACTGACTATTGTGATGAGAATGTGTATTATTGATTTTGAGTTTAGTTCAAAGGTAATACATGGAATATTTCGAAATGACAATACATACGTCTGTCCGTCCGTCCGTCCGTCCGTCCGTCTATCTCTCATGTCGAAATTTGCAGCATGTCAGCCTATTATCAAGTTTATTGTGAATTATTTCGATTTCTACAAAGTTAACATTATATCTCTTGTTTCTTTGGCTTAATTATAATAATTAAAATTTGTTGTTTACAATTTCAATAGAATGAAATATACGATCGAGCGGTCGTCACATACTGTTTGGTCTTTGTATGCGCATAAATATTTTATGCTTTCATATTTAATTCATATTTAATTCAATAAACATAATTCAACGCCACAAATATGTACACACACACATATACACACACACGAATAGCTAGTTTATTTAATTTAATATTATGCCATGTAATATCAAGCCAAGCGTCAAAGCGTATTTAGTGCAACGTTGCGTATGCATAATTTTGTTATTAGCATTGCGTTGACATTGACATTGAATATTTACAGCCAGACAGACGGACGGACGGACAAACAGCTAAACTGATTGTAAATGCCAGCACAAACATGCATGCAGTCGGGTCTCAGCCCCTCAGGCAGCACACAAACAAGCAAGCTTTTCCGCATACTGTTCGCCATATTGTTGACCATTGAGGCCGGCTCAATTGGCTATGACTGAATTACAAAAATAAAAACAAAAGAAGCCGCAACATCAATGCGTGGTGTGTTTAGATTTTATCGGTCTGCAGTCAAAATTATTGGAAAACTGCATTTTTTTTTATTGTACAAAATGCGTAAAAACAAATAAAACAGCTTCCTTTTGCAAAAAAAAAAGTGTCTAGCTAAATATGCAACACACTGTGACAGTACAACTAAGTACATTGTTCACTCGTATGTATTCACTTGAATTGGTATGTATTCTCATTCTCCATTAACTCGTTGACTGCAGACTACCGACTACCGACTGCCTTGCAGCGTTGCAGCGTTGCACTTTGGCCATTTTGCATTATTTTGCATGCCATTGATAGGTAATTTAATGGAAACGCTTTGACTCTCTTGCCATTTTGGGCATATTTTTGCATTTTACGAGTACGCACCATTTTATCAATTTAAATTGAATTTAGCAGCAAGCATGCCGATGCAAGGTTTACGTATTGTGATGCATGCTGCACTTCAGCACTTCATTTTGCATAAATTTATTTGTTGCCTACTTTTGCGTGCTCATGTTTTTATTACCAAAAAAAAAAAAAAACTATTTTATATGCATATTCGTCCTTGTTAAAGTGTGCTGATAATAATAAAACTTTGAAATAAAAGTTGAAATAGCAAAAACAAAAATAGTTTTCAAAATTTTTGACATTTTTATACAAATTTTTTGCTCAAAACATAAAAAGAAACAAAAAAAAAAAATATGCTCGACTGCAAGATACACTTTGTGTACCTTAAGTTACGTTCTATTTCATTACAATTTCTCATTGTATTGGTTTTTTTTGTTACAAAAACTTATAAAATGGGTTAATAGCTACAATTTGATTTGATGCTACCCATTGGGACTATCATTGGAATAATTTATACTAAATTTCGATTTCCTAGAATAGGTTTCAACGATGTTTTTGCAAAAACACAAAATTTTGGGATATCCTTTAAAATGGGGGCTAGAAAAGACCCGTTTTTAAGTGATCACTTGACAGCTTAGGAGAGTCTATCTAGTATCAAATATGGAAAGTCTATCTCTTGTCGTCTCTCAGTTAATTGTTTTCATACGGAAACACAGCATTACAGATATATGGACGGACGGACAGACATAGCTAGTACGACTCCCCTTCCAATGCTGGTCAACAATATATATATACTTATTATGGTCTATCTTGGCTCCTTCTGTCTGTTACTTACATTCGCACAAACTTAATATACCCCTTTACTATTTTGGAAACAGAGTAAAAAAGTGTAACATGCAAAAGTCATGCAGGCATAAAATACAAAAAAAACTACAAAAGGCTTTGTAAGCAGTCCAAAGGCACCGTTGGCAATTTTTGCCAAAAATTTGATTTTATTTAGCAAGAATTTTTTACTAAATGAAAATTTTGCCATGCAAATTTTATTTGAAATTTAAAAAAGGAAAAATACAATGGCAATTTTATTTAGGTTAACTTAAAAAAAAAAAAATGTTTTGAACATAAAAAAATGTGTCACATTGTTTTTTTGCGGGAAAATTTTGTCGAAAAAAAAACCTTAGGTTATTTTTGTAACAAGTTTTGAATGCCGGGAATACCATTTTGACTCGATGAACGAGTTAAAAGCAAAAATCGACCTTCTTGCCTTTCTGACGCAATCGCAAAAATTATGCGAATTACGTATTAAATACGAAGAAACGTTTTGAAAATGAAACACAGCTTTTGTGGTGTATCGGAACACGAACAAATTGAAATTTTACGAATTTACTAAATCGTAAATCGCAAACTTGTTGCGATTACAGGAACATGACGTTATATCTGCATTATTTTTTGATCATTTGATTAAATTACAGGGTGACTCAGCTCTAAAACACAAATTATAAGAACAACTGCATTGACTTTTGAATTCTTTTTTCAAGTATCTAATGTATCTCAACACTTTCGTCTAAGCCCTCGTAGCATGCTTGGACGATTAAATAACTTCTGTCATTTATGTTAAAAAAAATATTTTTTAAAAAAACTTTATTGCTATATTTTGCTATGGAAGCTTTTATTTTTGTTATTCCAAGCTTAACTTGCAATCTACGAAATAAAAGGACTCCCTCGCTCTTTATTAAAGTTGTCTGCAGTTTCCAAAGAATGAATGAACATTTTTTGTCTGTTTTATTGATTCAAGATTTAAGTACCTTGACTATTGAAGAATCGTAAAAAAAATATTCTAGACTAATTCTAAGCTTCATAACGTAGCTAACACTCACCCGAATAGATCTGCTTCGCTGCCCGGTAAACTGATACGCGGCGAGAGCGGTGAACGCCCGGCACGTTTAAGCATATCATGCAATCCCGGTGGTGCATGTATTGGACTCAAAATAGTTATTTTACGATTTGGCGGCGCTAGAAAACCGCCCGATAATGTCAATTGTGTACGCATACCAGATGTGGATGCGCTCGATGTACTTTTCATTTCAATAGTTTCCGCTGATTTTGATATTAGAATCGATGAGGATTGTTGCAAACCGAGTTTGGTGGTACTTAACGAGTGCAGTAACGCCGCCATCGCCATTATCAACGTTGGTGGCAGTTTCATCGATTTGCGTTGAGGCGCTACGTATGCATTTCTCTGGACGTGCACCACTGATGGGCGTATTCGATGCCGCTGCCTCTGAGTGTGCCGACGTGGAACGTACAAATTGACGTACATGTTTTTGATGTGCGGTAAGAAAACTACTTGAAGTTGCGGGTCGGATGCCCCAAAGCTTCCGGTTGTTGTAGAAAACTTTGAAATTTTGATTTTACACCGCTACTGCCGCTTATTAACTGCGAAGTACCACTGCCAGAAGAAACCGCAGCTACAGCAGAAGCAGCAACAGCAGCAGCACTTGTTGTAGTTGAGCTTGTTGTTTTTTGTTGTTGCTGTTGTTGTTGTTGCTGTGTATAGCTGCTGCTGCTGCGTTGTTCGCTTGTTATAATCGATGTACTCGATTGTGCTTTCAATTGTTGTGCCAATTGTACAGTGTTAAGCGTATGTAAAGCACCACCATTGCTACCGCTGAAACTTCCAAGCAGTGTATTAGCACCTGAGCCAGCGGTTATGCCATTTGCCGATGATGACGTTGATGCTGATAATGATGTCATTTCACCAATTATTGACGATGATTGTAGACTTTGGCTGCGTGTGCTTGATGATATGATTTTTTGTTGTTGTTGCAGCTGTTGTTGTTGTTGTTGTTGCAGCTGTATTTGTTGTTGCAATTGTAATGCATTTATGCAGCCACCACCGCCAATGCCACCACCAATGCCACCACCAATGCCGCCACTGCCACTGGCAATACTTGATGAGCTTGAGGTAACCGAATATGAGCGTGTTGCCATTTTGGTTGTCATTGATGTTGACATTTGGCTTATAATTTGTTGTTGCTGTTGTTGTAATTGTTGTTGTAGTAGCTGTTGCTGTTGCTGCTGCTGTTGTTGTACAGTTGTGCTATATTGTTGCTCCTGCTGATCTTGTCGAAAAAATGTATTATCATCAGCCATGCCAGCTGCTAAATCCGTTTCATGCATCGAACGCATCTCATCCGCATCGACTTCACTTGGCGTTGTTATTATGTACTGAGGCGGCGTTGCGCTGCCGCTGGCGCGATTCTCATGCGACATTTTGCAAATTTATATAAAATTTTTCTTTGAAATAAATTTTGTTGATTTTGTTTTTATTAATTTGTACAAAATTATTATTTTTTTTTTTTTTTTTTTGGCTAAACGTAAAAAAGGAAATTGGAATAAATTTTTTTGTTAGACTTTTTTTTTTTTTTTGGAAATTTTTCCAAAATTCTTGCCTTGTATTTGAATGCCACAAATTGCGTTTTAGTATTTTTTTTAAATTTTTATTTTAAAATGTTTTATTTTAAAATAATTTCTAATTAATTTTTTTTTTTCAATTCAGTTACACAACTCAAACATGTTGCATGCAACTTGTTTGAGTTGCATCTGTATGCGAATATATAATTTTGCAATGCTGCTACAGCTACTGCGGCTACTGCTACACGAGTTGCATAATTAAGTGCAACAATGCATGCATGCCTAGAATGCATGAAATGCTCCAAAACTAACAAAAACAAAAAGCTATACGCTATGTTTCGGCTCAATACAAGCAACCAAAGCTGTTATACGCTGAACAGCGTTTTTACTTTCAGAATAATTTCAAATAAATTATGTCTTTTGTATATTTTTAAGGTGGGTTAACTAGATTTGTATGTATTGTGACAAAAATACATAGAGAAAATAAATGCGATTTATGTAACGAAAATAGAAACAAACACAAATCGCGTCTTTATTAATTTTATTTTCCTTTTTTTTCTGGTTCTTAAGAAAAATGTTTTTTTGCTGCTACCTCGAAATATTGCTCATAAAAATGCTTAAGCATTTCGCTTATAATGCACGATACACATTATGCACAAAAATAGAATAGTTTTGAAACAAGTGCATTCGAGTCGATATAAGCGGTCTTCAACATGATGCAATTGTAAAAAGTTATAGTATTCCGCAACTATCTCTTTCTACTTTGCTTACTTACTAACTTGACTTATCTGCGAGGGGCACTTGTTTGTGTTTTTTTTTTTTTTGTGTAAGGCATTCAAGCTTTGACTTGAGTGAACTTAACTTTACGCTTTTATTTCTACATAAATTTATATGCTATTTGATGATGTAAAAGCTGCTTTGACAGATAATAATCTTAGCTAAGTGAAGCTTAGCCCACAGACAGACACCGACCACAAAAGCACATGAACGCCGCTGTCGACTTGTAAGCTTGTTGTAGTGTTATATTTCTAGCTTGATTTATAAATATTTTATGTAAGCATAAAGCATGTCAAGCAATTTCTGGAAATGAGCCACTCAATGTATTTTTGAATTATTTCTTCCAGAGTAAAGGGAAATTCAGACAAGAAAAACTTTTAAATGAGTTATAAATTTTATTTTAAATAATTTATTAATTAAATAAACAAAAAAAAAAAATGCTATGTTTTTCTACAAATTGCAAAAAAAAAAAAAAAAAAAAAATAAAAAAATGAAAAAAAAAAAAAACCAGAATATTCATCTTTAATAATTTTTGCAACACGAAGTCAGTCTCTGGAGACGTGTACAGAGAATAGCTATAAGCAAAAACGCATTATGAAATCAAAACAACTGTGAAATTCTACCCGTCACTGTCCGCACTCTCTTTTAAATGTTGCTGCTTGTTGTTGTTGTTGGTGTTGTTCTTTTTTGTTGATTTTCGAGAATGACTTTGACTGCTTTCAATGAATTGCAGATGAGATGTTGCTACTACTTTTAGCAATTTGCCAAATGTATTTTTACGAGTTTTCACACAGCAAAACTAAATTCTGATTGCTATGCATTAACGAAACCGGATGAAAGAGAGAATGGAAGGAAGGATGGATGGAATGAATGAAGGAATGAAGCAGTATGTTTGTTATCGCCTCGCCTGCGCAATTGATTGCTTTCGAAATGCATTTTACATTTTATGTAAATATTTTCAAATGCATTTTTGCTTTACCATACACACTATTAGCATATGAAAAGCTTTAATTAATCGAAAATAGAAAAGAAAAAAAAATGAAAAATTGGTGAAAAAAAATTTATAGCCTAAATTTATGCAGTTTGAGACGTGTTATGTTTTGATGAAGTGAAAAATTTGCGTGAAAAAAAGGACAATTTCCTAAAATATTTTTGGCAATTTTAAGGCATTATATGCAGTTTTTTTTCATCTATTTTCTAGCTACAATTATTTTGGGAAAATTAATTCACTGATTTCGAATTCACTGATTTTTAAAAAAATTGCTATGTGCAGGTTGAGACACAAATATAAAATAAAAATAATTACACATTGCCTGCTTTTCAGCTGCATGCCGCAATGTGCAAAAGAAACATTTTGAATGTTCAAAAAATTATAAATAATTTACAACATTTGTAATAAGCAATTACAGCAATTGAAAACTTTTCGAACCGCAAATAATTTTGAGGGTGTTCGAAAGTATAAGAAAGTAAACGCCTTATTGTATTGTTATGATTTTATTTTTTTGTTTTTTTTTTGTTTCATAAACAGAAAGTTAGTCCGTCCGTCCGTTCGATACAAAAAGGATAATAGAGCTAGCGCAATTATTTTACACAATATTCAGTCAAGAGTTGAATATTGACTTATTGCCAACCACAACAACAATAACAACAATAACAATGATTGGCAAATATATGCATGTGCATGTGTGTGTGTGTGTAGCTGTATGTGATTTTGTTGCGCTTTGAATTTAGCAATGCATGCGCGAATACGAGTCGTATGAATAATGTAAATGATTTCAACTTAGAATTGCATACATCGAACGCGTTGCAACTAGGAATACAAATGTTAACTTTGTATTTGTATAAATGCATATATTACTCCTCTTGTTGTTGTCGTTGTTGTTGTTGCTGCTATTATTTGCCGTGGCATGCAACACATTGTTGTTATCGCTTTCGACGTTGCTCTTGTTGTGTGAAAGGCCATGCTTTTTTTTTTTTTGTTTTTTTTTATATTTTATTGATAGCACTTTGCATTATTATTTTTTTAAATTCACTTTTTTTTTTTTTTTTTTTGCTTTATAAAAAGTTTCGAATAGTTTAGGTATTTTAATATTATTAAATAGTTTGTAACTAATAAGAGCTGAAACATTTTGTAATAAAAATAGTTTCGCAACTATGGTGTTTATATGCAAAAAAAAAAAAAAAAAAAAAAAAAAAAAATTAGAAAACGTATTGTGTGGGACTTGAACTTGGTCTACAACAACACCTGTCATCTGTCTTACTTTTAGCTTACAGCAGTAGCAGAACAGTAAACGGTGTATACTACGGCAAAAATGCATAGCATCGGCATCAGAATTTACTCTTAGGGTTCTGGTTTGGTCCTAACCTAAACAAAAAAACCATTAAAAATTGCTAAAATGGCGCTTTGGTCTGCTCAAAATTGATTCCAACCACAAATTTGATTAGTTTCAATAGTTTAAGGTGAAAGCTGACCAAGTGAGTATTACTTTTTATAGAAAAGTTGTCGGTTTAAATGTTAGCTACTTTTTATTTGTGTTTTTTTTTTTAGGTTAGAGTCATACATGGACCTTCAGTAGACGGTAAATTTGTCACGCCTTGTTACAAGTACGTGTCCACATTTTCATTCTGAAACTAGTTAGTCGTGTTTCTAGATAGTGTTGGAAAAAAAAAAAAGTGTGATATTTTGACTCGCAGTGTGCGGACTTGAAAATCACAGTGACTGCAAACAGTGATAAAATCGCTGTTCACAAAAATTTAAGTGGAATTATCAACTGAATAGGTTCACTGTTCGCTAAAGTGATACACAAAGTCACCGTTGAGCACGAGCATGTTCACTAAGGAGCAGCGAAAATAACTCGAACACTACTTTTACCGAAAGTGAATTATTTTTTCCGACACTACTTCAAGAAAACCAAAAAAGTGTAGTATTTTTTAGGGGCCCTCATCTAAAAGTTCTTAGCGTTAATAATGATTTTTGTTATCTACAAAATATCATTTTTTTTATTTTTTGAAAAGACTGATAAATTCATTTTGAGTCAAAATCACTAAAAAAATTTTAATTCAAATTTTCCAAATTTTTGTAGGGCATCGGAGTATCAATTTTTCTTTATTTGTTGTAATTTTTTGTTTTGTTTTTTTTTTTTTTTGTTGTTTACAATTTTTTTTTTTTTTTTTTTTTTTGCTTTGACTAAAACCAATAGTTTTGTGAATTTTTTTTTTGTATTCTATTATTTTTATTTATTCAAAAATCGATAAATTCAATTTGCATTTTAACAAAGTGCTACGAAAAGCTAAACCGGCTTTGGTTTCTATAATAACGAAATAGATATACACACACACACACATACATACAGTACATATGTACAACTGTTTTAGCAACAAATTGAGCATGGACATTCGCATTTATTCGAATGTATAACATAATTCCAAGAGCCTTATTTTTTTTTTTCATAAAAGCCAAAAATAATTCTCTTTAAGTCTGAAGAAAGTATAGAGGCGTATTTTATCAGATTTAACTTTTGAACTTCGTAGTAAATTCAACTGCAGCAAACTGCAGCATACAGAAAGCATTAAATGCAAGCCGGCTTAAAATGCAATCTTCAAAAGCTAAGTTGTAGTAATGAAAAAGAAAATTCCATTAATAGACTCAAGAAAAGAATGCACGCGTGCGTTCAACGTAAATTTTAATACGCGCTCAGCTTTAAGCGCAATTTAATAAAAATTTCATTAATAATAAAAACTACGGCAACATAAACATGTTAAATAAATGGAAAATTGTGGAAGGGAAAGAGAGAGAGAGGGAGAGAATTAGTTAAGTTAATCAAATAGAAAAACGAAAAGTAAAAGTAAAAAAAAAAAAACCTAGAAGTTGGAAAAGCTTAGAAGCAGCAAATAGCAAGCTTGATAGACAGATAGACGGACGGACAGACGACAGACAGACGCACATAACTAAGCAGTATGAACTACAGCAGTAAATTACTTAAGCTTCTTTAAGATGATTAACGTTTGAGCAAAATCCAACATGAAGTGGAAATCAAAAAAGCAGCTGCACTACTTTGCATTAAGATTTTGATTTTATGAATTTGCAAGGATTAAGGGCTGAAATTATATACGCGTATTCTCATGTACAACAGCTAACCACATAAGCAGCGAAGCAAAACAGAAATTAAAAACAGCTTTAATAATTTCGATAAAAATTTATAATATAAAATGAAAATTCGATGAATTTTTAATAAGCTTGTTGCTTATGTATTTGCTTAAGCCATGAAAAATGGTAAAAGTCATTTTTTTTATTTTAAAATTGTAAACAGAAATAATATGAAACAAAGGAAAACTTAAATTTCAATCAAACCGCAGCTTTAATAAGCATCAACAGAAATTTCAAACAACGAAATCACGTTGGCAACTAAATACAAAAGAACAAAAAAAAAAAAACCAAAATTAAAAAAAACCCGAAAAGCCACATATGGCTTTTGCCAGTACATTTTGATATAGCCACACTAGAACACCAAATTTAACACTATTTTAAAGTGTAGTTTAGCACTGCCAAACCATGTGGTAAGGACTTGAATAAAAAATAATCGCACGTTGGCAAAAAAAAAAAAAAAAAAAAAATAATAATATTTAACTCAACATAAATTTTTTTTATCAAGGACTTGAAAAAGTGTTCATCATTGGATAACATTATTTGTTATGCCTTTTTTTTTTTTTGTCATTTCACCTGTATAATCAATTCTAGCTGATATTGAGTGTCAAGAAGTTTTTAGATAAATGTACGAGAAGTAGTTTATGAAAAATGCATGCAAGTCTTTGGTAATCATTTATCAAAAGCAAAATTTAAAGTGGCAATCAGTTGCATGCGGTCGCACAAGTCAAATGCCGAAAGTCGAAACTGAAAGTCATTTTTGAATTAAGTGCAAACTGTGCGGCAATAGGGCGGCTTTAAAGATTTCGAAATGTAATAAATCACAAAAAAAAAAAAAAAAAATCAATGTTTAAAAACTTTTTTTTGGAAAGTGCATAATAAATTTAAAGTTGTAGTTGCATGCAGTGCGAAATTGTTGTTATTTATCGCTTAATAATTTCTAAGAATCAAACAAAATTTACCTAAATATTTTCATTAAGCTTAATTAATTTTGTAAAATATGATTCTTTGAAATACAATAATTCAAAGAAAAGCAAAACAACTAAAACCACGCAACTAAAACTTTATTTGATATTATTATGCACTGTGCGTGTCTTGTGTGTGTGTGTGTGTAGAAATCTTTATTTGACATAAATTGGCATTTCGTTTGGCATTTATTTGAGCTTGAAATATTTTTGTAACTTAAGAATTTATTATAATTGGATTTGAAGAATATGCTGCTTCAAAATAATGGAAATGTTTTGTTGGTCAAAAGACACTTGAGTAGGCTTTTGGTAACTCAGGCAACTCAGTCAGTCAAGCAAATGACTGCAAAAAGGTGTACATCCGATGTGAATGAATGAATGGAATGATTGAATAAATCAATTAAGAAATTTTCTTCTCTTTACTTGTTGTGTTGTGTGTGGAGGTACTTTTCACCATATTTTTTGCAAAATACCTCTTTGACCTTTTTTTTTTTTTTTTTTATAGTTACGCTTAATCACTGTCAAGCAGTTTTATTTTTCTTTTGCTTTTTTTCTTTTTAATGTTTGCACCTGCGTTTGAATTATACGTGTTCTCTGTTTAGAATGTAAAATTTGTACATGAAAAAAATCACAATTCTTATTTTTTTTTTGCTTTTTTTGGCAATTACTTTCAGAGCAGGCAATAAATTGTTTTTGATTAAATTAATAAAAAAAAAAGTTAGCCTGAAAGTATGCTATGAAATATGGAATATTTTGCAAGAAATTGTATTTTTCGATTTAGAAATTTGTGATTGCTGGTTTCCTTTGGAGATCTTCTTCATCAAAACGCAACTTTAAGGTAACACAAGCAGTTTGGGCTATCTTATGCCTTTTAAGTAAATCTATATTTTGAGTTCTGAGAATTGTTTCTTAACCAAACCACAGACAGACCACAGAGTCTTTTATTTACAAATTGCAAAAAAAAAAATGCATTTAAATGATGCAATCACGCTTTCATTTTTATTTCTATTTGAGATAAGCGCAGCTTAGTGCAATTATTGTGTTTTATAAGTGTTTTTGTTTTGTTTTATTTTGTTTTGACATTTAAACTTTTTATTATTTCAATGATTTTTCTTTTGTGTGTATGTGTGGGTGTGAATGTTTTTCTTTATATACGCCTTAGCATATGCAACAGAATTTTGTTTTCAAACTATTTTCTTTTTTTTTTTATCTTTTATTTCCCCTTGCTGATCAAGATTAACTTGTTTACAATTTTATTTTTTTTCATTTTTTTTGAATTTGAGAAAAAATTCTTCGTAAAATCTTTGGTCCTGTCAGCGTGGACAACGATTACCGTATTCGCATGAATCACGAGCTGTACCAGCACTGGGCTGGACACGTGCTTCAAATGGATGAAGAAGCTCCAGCGAGAACGGTATACGATAAAAACGTGGACGAAATCAGAGGGGCACGACAGCGGGGAAAGACCGCCGCTGCGTTGGAAGCATCAGGTTCTGGAGGACGTCCGGAAGATCGGGATCCAAAATTGGTATTGAGTGGCAGTGGATTATAACACATGGTTTAATACCCTTTGTGATGCTTAGGCTTACCACAAGCTGTAAAGGCCATACATATCTATATAAGTTGAGTTAGGCACTTCTTAAATTCTTGGTATTTTCTAAAGCAGCATTTATCGTTCTTGGAAGCAATGTCAGTCTGCCTGCCTGTGCCATTTAGTTATTTCAATTTAAATGCCATAGCTCCGAGAGTGCTTATTAATAGAATTCTAAAGAAATAATTTTAAATACTTAAAAAAATTTTATAATTGGAAATAAAAGTAGCTCGTTTGCATCTTTCAAGTTGAAGTTTCTTTCTTTAAAGCAGCGTATTATTTTTTTTATGACGATTGACGTTAATGGCAGCGAAATAAAGTTTTGTCATCGATAAATGAAATTTCATTGACAGCAAATTTCACCTGAGTTTTTGTATGAAAATATTTTTGTAGATTGAAATTTTATCGAAGTCGTTACACACCAAAAAATAGTTCATAAATGGGAAAAATGTTCGGTTGCATTGTAATTTGACAGCAAAAATAAGAAATTGCGAATGATGCAAAAAGCACATTCGGGGGGTAAAAAATAGAGAAAAAAAGAGAAAAATAGAGAAAAAGAACAGTTAAAATAAAGAAAAATGTTAGAAAAATATTCGATAAATGAGAAAAATAAATTTGCTAAAATTTATGAAAGAAGCTGCGAATGTGAGAACATAGAAAGTTCAAGAAACGAAAAAATGTGAATTACGCTCAATTTACAATAAAAATATTCGTTTTATCTTTTGTTTACAAATAATCAGCAAAAAATAACAAAAAAGATAATTAAAGACGCAGTTTAACAGCAAACAAAGCTCGCTCGTTTGTTTATGACTCAGAGAAACACTGCTTCCGATACTGGAGTCAGCAATATTGTCAAATGGTGCTGCGATAAGTTGTTTTTACAATTTTTTTAGTTGTACTGAAAAATATTTTGTAGATAACTTTTAATTTGAAGATAAGACCTTCATGTCGTCAAAATCTGTCAAATATCAGCCTGAAGTAGACAACGTTGTGAATGCATTGATGCAGTTAGTGCCTCAAGGCACTGATGTAGATAGTGCCTCAAGGCAATGATGCAGATAGTGCCTTAAGGCAATGATGCAGATAGTGCATTATGTTGGTGTATGAGGGCGTGATTGTATGGGTGTGGGAGACAAAATTCTTTCTATGCGCCATTGGCATAGTGCTAAGGCAATGATGCAGATAGTTTTTTGTATGAGATAGTGCCGGGTGTGGGGGGCGGGGGTTCTCTTGGTATGAATTTTTGTATATTTTTTAGTATATTTTCGATCTATTTCAATTGGTATAGAAATGTATTTTCGTCTGTTTGCCTAATTGTTTAGCAGCACAACGTTTATTTGATTATTTAAAAAAAAAAAAAGATATTGAACAGACTAATGCAACTGACTGACTGATCAATCAGATCAAGATTAAAAATGTATATATTTAATAGAGTCTACGTTGTACAAGTAATGCCCGTTTATACTATGTGCGACGTCTCTAAAAAAATAACTGTCATAAAGATATCAATCAAAAAGTATTATTGCACATACAAAGTAAAGCACAAAACGAAAGAAAAACCACCAATGAAAAACAAGCAACATAAAGAGAAACGGATATGTCAAATTGTATAAAAGTCAAAAGTTATGCGTGAGCTGTCAAAAAAAAAAAAAAAATAAAAAAATAATAATAAAATAAAAACATAAAATACAACAAGGAAACAAAGAATGTACACCACTGAATTCCTTGTAAATAGTTTATGCATGTTGCTGCTGCTGCTACTGCTGCCATTTGCTAACTTACTTCCGTTTCCGGTGGCAATACACAAATACATAGCACACAAATACTTACATAATATAAAATAATTATTATTCTTATTATTATATCGTATACACATTTACTTGGTAGTTGTGTGCGGCGTGCTTTGCGTGCGTTCTTGTTGTTTACGTTGAACGTGTTGTTGCTAAATGTAGCGTAAATACTTCATAATTTAATTAGGAACAAAGGCAAATACAAACACAAACAGACACACAGACACAAACAAACATTTACGTCGAATACAAAGATGTCAGTTGGCATTTTGTTCAAAGTGAAATCTTTTAGAGCATACGATGCTCCTTATTTGTCTGTCTGTCCGTCTCAAGTTTGTGTATCTTCAAAATGTTAAATGTGTTTTGTATCTTTCTCTCGTGTTCGGCTTTTTGTGCTGAAGTTGAATTTGGCAACTGAATTATGAATTTAATAATTATAATAAACAATTTTACGCACATTAGTTTCACTGCCATTTTAGTAGCTGCTGAATTGAATTGAATTTTAAGTGAATTTTTAGGTACATAGTTGAGATACATAGCTACTTTATTTTACTTTTTGTACCTTATGTTTTACTCTCACGCATTTATTATTATTGTTATTGTTATTGTAGTATTATTATTATTATTTTACATTTAAGACATGGCTTTGTTTATTTATTCTGTGTATACATTTCGACAAAGAGAAAATGAAAAGTCTGACACAATTATGCCAGCAGCAGTAACATGCGCCTGCCTGCCTGCCCGCCTTGACTAGGTACAAACTCACTCACACAGATACATAAAAACCAAACTAACTACAAAACAGTAAAATGTTAATTATTTGCCTTTGGCGCTTTGCAAGAGGTCAGCAAGGAGTATTTTTTCTTCTTTTTTTTTTCTTTTTAATATTAATTTCGTTTGCGATAAACATTAAAATAACTCAGAAAAGATTACAGCCACTTGGAGTATGCAGTCCGCTAAGGTATGCCAACTGCGTCTTGGCGTACAGTCGTATTTTGTAAATAGAAATAAATAGATTTTTTTCATTGGAAAAAATTGTTCATGGCAGGCATAATTTGTTGTGTGCACTAAGACAATCTAATAGAAATAAACTAGTTGCGTGAAAAGCGTGCCCGCAACCCACAACAATCCTTTGCGAAAATCTATTTACAGCAAATGTTGTTGTGAGTTTCGCTTTTGCTGAAGCTAAGTCTCTTTTTTTCATTTTAATGAATGTGTAAAGTCGTGGTTAAAGCCTAAAGTTTCCAATTTTCACGAATGTCACATTTGTACTTAAAATCAGAACTTTAGGAATTCGTTTTTGTGTGTTTGGCATGACTTGCAGCCATTAGCAGCAGCAGCAGCAACAGCAAAGAAAACGTAACTTTACGTAAGTATTTTATTTTATTTAGTTTTGGATTTAGATTTTGTGTGTTTTCAAGTAAATTTTTTTTTTGGTTTTGTTACAATTAAAGTCGCACTAATGTAAATGTAATTAATGCGAAAAGTTTGCAAACTTTTGTTCTGTTTTTGTTTTAAAGTTTTTTTGATATAAATCTTGGAAAAGTTTTCTTTTTTCTTTTTTCCTTATAATTTGGTAAGCAAATAAAAGCAATAAAATGTTTAACTTGGCAATCAAACTACGAAACAAGTAAATTTTCGCTTCAGCATTTGAGTCATTATAGACGTAAATAATATATTATTTTGTTCATTTATCCTTCGGTCTAATATAAGAAATTAAAAATTTTAATTTTAGTTTAGTTAGGTTATCCATTAGAAATCATTGTACTTTCTGTTTGACAAAAAAAAAAAAAAAAAGAAAATCATTAATTTTTTATTTCTTTAATTTTTTTTAATATTTGTAATAGTCAAAAAGTCATAATAACATATAGTTCGAAAGTTCTAGGTTTTATATTTCCAAAACTGCTTAAAAAATCAAAATCGGCTCGTAAACAACTGAGTTATAGCTCCATAGTAAGAAAGTTGAAAAAATCAGTTTTTTAAAAACATAAATTAAAATTTGGGTGATTGTTACGCAAATTTCAAGTATGTAGTTTCGTACTATTCGAACAGATCGACAAATTCAACCATAAATTTTTCAAGTTCTATGGAATGATTTGATAAATCGATAGTATCGAATATTTTAGATTGTCGGAAAAACATAGAAACTTGAATATCAGCAATGTTTTTCAATGTTTCTAAGGACCACTGGGGCCAGCAGAAGCAAATTTAGTAGTAATTGAAAAAAAAAGTCTTTTGAGCTGTTGCCTGCTGTTTTATTAATTTTTCTGAACACGAAATGATAAGCGGCGTGTTGCCTTTAAACGATTTACCCTACGCTTACGATTAATAGAAAAAAATGCAGAGTATCTCATAGTCGTGCTTCTGTTATATTTAGGCAATATATTTTATTTTGCCATTTTTTTTCTTTCAATTTTTATTGTGTATAAAAATAATAAATTTAACCATAATTTATTTTAACCAAACGCTAAAAAAGAGCAAAAAATAAAAAAAAAAAAAATAAATAAAAAGGAAGGATGCAGGAAGTAAGCCAGTTTGATGTGGCAGCAATATTTTGTATTTTTATTTATACAAACATGCATGTATGTACATATGTATGTGTGTATGTATGTATCTATGTGTCTATATGAAATATATTATACGTTCATTACAATGCATAATAATGTCAGCATTTTGCTTCTTTTTTTGTGATTTTTTTATGCGTTTGTTCACTCATTATTATGACACGACAACATGGCACAGTACTCAGATACAGTACAGCTAAATTTGCCATATTCTTTGAGTGTATCTAGATACAAACATATGTTTCCTACAAACACAGATACAATATTATTTCTGCTGTTTTTTCTTCATTATTATTGTTTCGGGAAGTTAATTTTGCCAAAGGCAAAAACACGTTTTTCATACTCTTGTACACTCTTCGTGTGCAAGTAATGCGTATACCCTACCAATCTTTTTCTTTCTTTCCTTCTTTCCTTCTTTCTTGTTTTTTATTGATTTTTTTATTGTGCACCTCGACGCTGGATATGCCATAAAAGCAAATTCAAGAACGTTGATTAAGTGCGGTTGATGTATTTGGTGTTCGTTCGTTGAAAAAGTTGCTTATCAAAAGGCGTTCATTTTGGGTGGCTTTTTCGGTTGAGAAAATACAACATTTTTTTTTTTTTTTGTAAAATGATTCGTGCAAAATAAAGCCAGGATAAAGAAGAACAAGAAGAAGAAGATGCAGAAGTAGAAGAAGAAGTGTACGTACAGTAACAGTCGATGACAGCAACAATGATAACTGTAGGCTTTGAAATTTAAAGGTATTTTCCTTTGTCGTTATGACTACTGTACGTGTATGTGTATGTGTATATGTGTCTGTCCGTCTGTCCGTCTGTCTGTTTGTAAATAAATTTATATAGAAAAAGTTTTTTTTTTTTTTTTTTTTTTATAGAGATTTTTGTCAACAGGTTGTTGTTTTATGTTGTTTGTTGCTCTCTTGTTATCTGCCTCAGAGCTCATCAGAGGCATTGCCAGATGTCACATACATATTATATAACGTATACGCCACGCTGTCCGCATTCAAGCAAGCCGTTTTGACCTCTTTGCTTCTTTTATTTCAATAGAATTTGACTCTTTTTTTTTATTTATATTTATATACTTTTTTTTTTGGTTGCCCTTTTTTTATTTGTTTTTTTTTTTTATATTTTTTATGTGCTTTCATTGCGTAAAGCACAGATTTTAGAATTACAACAAAAAAAAAATGTTGTTGTTTGTTTTTGGAAAGCCTAAGCTAAGCCAAAAATGTCGACATTGATGCCGCGAGCCAAGTCGTTTGTTCAAATGAAAAGTAAACTGCTAAGCAGCCTGTCTGCCTGCGTGCCTGCCTTGCCTGTTATCCTGGCTGCCTGTTTGCCATTCTGCTTAGCTGTCGCCTAATACATTGTTTGGCTTTGACCTTTATGTACGCTTAATTTGACTTAATTTAATTTAATTTTTTTTTTTTTTTTGTTTTTGTTTGACTATATTTTTTTTTTTTTATTCGCTTTGTCATTGCTTTTTTTTTATACACTTCCGTAAAGTTTAGTTAAAAGCAAATTGATTTCTGACAACATTTTTGTAACGTATTACGAAGTGCTTACAACGATTTACATTTAAAATTTGTAGCGCATAAAATCTTTGTGTTTAATAGACTTTGTTGTTGCGCTTGTTTTTTTGATTGAAGATCAGTTTTATTTTAATTAAGTAATTTTAGAACTCAGCAGCAATTTAGCCAGATTTAAATTTTAATTAATTTTTTTTTTATTCGAAATAAATTGGAAAACAGAATTCTGTCAATGGGATCAGCATTTACATTGAAACTCCTGAGACAATTCATTGGGATTATAATATTAAATCTGACATTCCTATGGAGTTTAAGATTCAGGCAAAACAGCTCTATTATATTTATTCTCCGATATGGTTTCGTTCGTTTGGCAGACAGACAGCGTCATATGAACTCTTGAGTACCGGTTAGGACCACCAGGTATCCCATACAGTTTGTATTAAAACCATTCAATAACCAGCGGGGAAAATCCAGGAACATAACATTTAAACTGAACAAGAAAGAGTTAAGAAAAAGTAAGTTTAAAGGTTTTTTATCTTCAGCATTGGCTAAAAAAAAATAATCTACGAATTGCCTTATGTGCTGCTCTAGCTAGTGATTCGGTGCTGTTGCAGTGTCGACCCTTGGCTGACGGACTATACAGCTAAAAATTTTAAAAAAAAAAAAAAATTGTTATTTCGTATACTACAAAAATTTTGTATATTGTACAAAAAACTACGAAATTATGAGTATTAAATCTGTTTGCACAATGTACGGAAATATTTCGTGGTTTTTTTTTACGAAAAACTTTCGTAATATTTAGACAGTAACAGAATTCATGCAAAGTGTCGTGCATAATGAATTAAATATTCAAACAAATTGCTGTAGAGTACCTACATATAAAAAAAAAAATAAAAAAAATAGAAGAAAAGAAATGATATGAAGTGAAGTGAAATTGTTTGCAATTTAACTATCAAAAGAAACCCATCAAGTGAAAGTTCATTTTAGCTGTCACGACATGCTACAGCAACTTTGTACTTTGCATGTCCTTATCGTCCTTTTTCTTTTTTTTTTTTTCTGTCAGCACATTGTACACATAAATACGTGTGTATATGTGTATATCTTGTACATATAGACTTGTATATAAGTAAGTAGGAAAATAGTTTATACGTAGATTGCTGGATTGCTCGATTTTTACTTATTTCGTTTGCGCGTGCAGCGCATGCAGGTGAATTGCACATAATTGTATTTACAGTCGCAGTCGCAGTACAGAACTGGAAGTCATTTCGATTCGTAGCCATTTTTTTTAACCACGTTTTTTTTCTTTTGTTCTGCCTTTCATGCCATACAAATAGTTATCGACAAGCATTGCCTGGTTGCCTGCTGTTCACTGCTTGCTTGTTTGTTTGCTTTTACTTTCTTTTTAAGATAGTTAGAAGGTTGACCCACGACACACGACACCCACCACAATAGGTCGTCGTTTCGTTGAATCAAGTTCTGCGAATTCCGTATTTTAAAGTAAACGAATCGAGGCAAAACAAATAGCGTTGCTAGTGCACTTTGCCGGTGACAGGAAACAAAATAAAAAAACAAAAAAAAATTCAAATAATGCGCCACACAACTGACTGGCGTGACAGTAATCGCGGCAATAGTGTTGGCATCTGAAAGGCGTTCAAAAAAAAAAAAAAAAAAACATTAATGCACGACGACTTTTTCCTTTTTGCAATTTCAATTTTATTGGCCGCTCTGCAAACAAACACGTTGCTCTGAGTTCATTTTGCCGTAGCGTTTCCATAAACTGCAGAATGCATAGGCGGCAGGCAGCTTGTTTCCCGGTGCAACAAATCCAATGAATTTTACTATTTAAATTGATTAAATGATTTCTTTAATGCAATTTTCTAGAAATAGTTTATGCCGAAGAGAAGATTATTCAATTTAGAAAGCGAAAAGTAAAAGAAGCGTAGACGCTTCAAATGCAGCACAAACATATTTCCAGATAAAACAAAAATAAATATAGAAATATCTTCGCATTTTTTATGTAAATAATAATTATTGCGAGAATTAGGTAAAGTACAAATTCCTAAACGTAATTTTAATTTTTAATTTTTATTTGCATTTCATTTTTTTTTTTTTTTTGTTTGCAAAATAAACATAAAATGCAAATCATTGAAAACTTGTTTTTATTTTTTATTTTGATGTAAAAAAAATTACCGCAAACTAACCAAAAGAATGAGAGAGAGAGAGAGAGGCAGAAGAACAAAAAAAGCACAAAGAAAAAAAAATTATCTTCAATAGCACCGAAGCTCAAATACACATCACACGAAACTTTAAATGATCGTCAGTGCCGAAGATAATATTTCGCGAAGGGGCGAGCGGGGTCAATGGTCCGTTACAAGCGAAGTTTAGATAATGAAAAAAACAGAATATGAAAGCTGAGTTTGTATGGGGCTATTTATGTATTATAGTGGCTCAATTCTTAACAGCTAAGTTGACTTTAGAAGTGTTTTTACCAAATATGGAGTGAATGCATTTATAAAAAAAAAACTTTTTTTAAATAAAAACTCAAAAAAAAAAAAACTGATTGAATTGTATGGGACATATGGCTAAAAATTAGTGTGGTACCTTGAATTTGACACACAAAGTCTACTTAAGGCTTAAAATTTGCTTAAGTTTCCTATATTATGGACAGAAAAAAGAGCAGAAGGGACACACAGACAGACGGACACACAGACGGACATGGCTATAACGGTTCAACTGGGTTTTTATACCCTGTACCCAAAGGGTAAAAGGAAATATTAAGTTTGTGCGAATGTAACAGACAGAAGGAAGCTAGATAGACCCTATAAAGTATATAAATTCATGATCAGTCGCACTAGCTATGTCTGTCAGTTTGTCTGCCTGTCCGTCTGTCTGTCCTGCTGTCGGCCGTATGAGACAGATTATCTCGGAAACTATAATAAAGTGTTTTCATTTCATATTTTTTTTCATATGAAAATTCAATACAATGAGTTATGGTAATATTTATTTTGCGATATCGATATCGGTCTTGTATCGATTGTAAGTGGAAACTAGTCAGAAGCACTTTGAAGCTGCACTTCGATAACTGGATAAGTCTTTAAAGAAACGCTGAAAGTTCCATTTTGAAAAAAATTATAATTTTTGTTTTGCTAAAATCCCGAAAACAATGATAAATAATTTGTGCTATCTTTTATGTTAAGTTGAGTTGAGGTGTTAAGCTATTAAATTTTAATTAAAACAATAATTTTTATGATTTTTTTATTTTTTTTGAAATATTATATTATTTTTTATGCTATTAAACAATGTAATTGAGTTGAAATATTTAAAGTGAACTTAATTGAGAGTTTAAACTGTTTAATGGCATCAACGTCAACATTATTAACATCGGCTGTAATAAAGTTAATAACACAAAATGGGTGTTGCACACTCTTTTTTATTTTTTCATTTCCACTTGAACTTTTGTTGTTGTTGTTGTTGTTTTTTGGGAGTGATTGAATGGAATTTACAAGAGCGAATTCATGGAAAAAGCTTCAACCTGGCAGGAAATCAAGCATAAAAAAAAAAACATTTCATTTTCGCAAGCAATTGCCGCAGGCGACTAAACCGAAAACAGAACAGAGCAGAGCAGATCAGAAGGAGGAAGGGGAACGGAGATGCACTTATTGCATTTACCACAGAAAGACGCAAGAAACAAAATAGCAGGCGCAACAATATTCCGGACTAACAATACGGATAAGGATACAAACATTGGCAGCAACAGCAACAGCAGAAGCAACCAAATTCCAAGACGCCACAGGCAGCACACCTTACCTTTTCCTTTTCATGAAACCCCGACCAACTTGAATTTGCGAAAAAGTTTTACGTAAAAGTTTTGCAGATTTTTGTTTTTCTATTTTTTTTTTTTTTTTTTTTTTTTTGAATTTTTTTGTTTTCAATTTTATTTAATTGCACAGCCAAGTAGTTCTTAGTGGGTAAACTAGAGTAGACGTAAAGTAGTTTTATGAGTTTTTGACTATATTACTGCACGCACGCGGTGAGTCCCTCTCCAGGCAGACAGGCAGCAAATGCTAATAAATGCGCTACGGTGCTTTGCTCGTAGACACCACCGAAAAGATACGACCACGGCCCTGAGGCATACACAGGCACATCCTCGGCATCGTGCGTTGCTGAATGTAGTGGCACAGTAGCCGGATAAGCATCAGCATAGCTGCCAGTCATAATCTCATTCGGATCACGACGCCGTTTTTCCTTTGGTGCAAAAAAATTTCTCAGCTGCCGGTCCATTGGCATAGCTAAGCGACAGATATGGTGTTTCATCAGCTGCCAGCGTATGTGTAACATCGGAAATATCATTGCTACGCTGCGCATAACCCGAAACGGTTATGGTATGCGCATGATCGGCAGTAACAACGATCAGCGTATCCTGTACATTGGTTTTTGAACGCGCCAGCGCTACGGCTTTATTAAATTCCGCCGATTCATCGAGTGCCAGCTGTGCCTGCGATGCATGATGTGCCGTATCGATGAGTGCACCCTCGACAAGCAGTAAATAACCATTTGGATTTTTTGATAATGCTTCGATAGCCAGTGCAGTCATTTCCTCAAGCGTTGGCTGTGTTTCGGGTGCCTCCAGATTATATTCAAGCTGCTCAGCGCCAAATAGGCCCAAAATACGTGAATTTCCGTTGGCGGTTTGCTGCACTTGTTTTAGCTGAGCACGCGTTGTCACGTAATGATTTTCGCTGCCTGCAGCAAGGAATTCGTTAATTAAATTTCGTTCATCTTTACGTTTGCCAACAGCATCGCCGTTGTTGCTGCTGCTGCGGTCTAGAAAATGTGCACGTCCACCGCCCAGTACAACGCTCAGTTTGTCGACCAACAACACCGTGCACCAACTGTGAGGCAATATCTTCAACGCCGGATCTTTTGCCGCATGCATCTTTTACGGCGGCATCATTTTCCCAATTACGATCGGCGCTGTGCGCATAGAGCGCGGCTACTGTGGCATCTGTTACGCTGCTTGTCGTGACTAGTCCAACGGATTTGCCGCTACGCAATGCACGCAGCGCTATGGATTCAACATTATTTTCACTCGTTGCACTGCAATCGCCACGTTTTACGTGTCCATTGACACCGAGCGTACCGAAACGTGTCTTTGTGCCGCTCAAAAGCGCTGTCGCTGTAGACGCGGAATCTGGTACCAGCCGATCCAATGCATACGTACGCGCCAGTCCCGTATCGGGAAATTCTTCAAATGATAAATTTACTTCTTCGCCGCCCAAGTGCACGCGTGTCGCGAATATCGTTGAGAGTGATAAACCGTCACCGATCATTAAAACAAGATTCTTGGCTACATTGCGCAGTGGACGCTCGGCGGTAGCTTGTCGTTGCCTTACAAAAGTTGACACCCTGATTCAGCCAATACGTGGCTGTCTTTTCATCTTCCAAACGCTGACGTTGCGCTGCGCTGCTATTCGATAATTGTTGTTGTTGTCGCAGTTGTTGTTCGTTGCTGAATTGCGGATGCATATACGCATCCAGACAGTCATCATCCGATTCCGGACAGAGTGTTATGTTTATGTTGAGCAACGGAAATGTTAGTACAGTTGCGGCACCCATTAGCGTTAGCAAACAGCAAAGTTGCAAAATGACCAAATTAATTGCTGCCATTTTGTAAATGGTTTGTATCAATCTCAGCCCAGCCGCTTGGAACAACTGAAGTTTAGCCAGCAACGATTTCCATCTTTTATACTTGAAGCCGTACAACGCGATGTTGTTGTTGTTGTTGTTCTTGATGTTGTTGTTGGCTTAGCAATCCGCAGTTGATTAGCTACTAATTTGCTTTTGCTGTTGCTGCTTCCTCTGCTGCTGCTTGTAAATCACTTTTTTAATTTTTGCTATGCATACGCTACACTCTTATAATGTAGTTGGGCATATTTAGTTTGTGCTTAGCTATGACGTAACTTTTAAGAACTAAAAAACTTGAATATTTTAAGTCGCCTACAACCATGCAAATGGTAAATTATTCATTTAAATAATTTATTTATTCCAAAGCAAGAGAAAGCTTCATGTTTTGCAAAGTTCTTTCTTTTTTTTAAATTTATTTTTTATATTTTTTATTTTCGAAAACTACTTCAAACTAGTTCAAATGGAAAATTTTTGAAATATTTAAATAAAAAAAAATAGTTTGTAAAATTTTTGTACTAATTGAAAACCGAAATTTTTGCGGTGAAATTTATTTTAAATTTTTTTTTTTTATAACTATTACGTCACGTACGATTTTTGTAAACTTAGTGCCTGCTGCATGACACAATAGAAAACTTTGTCTAAGAAAGAAGCTTTAAAGTGCAAAGTGTAGAGTATTTCATAGTGGACTATAACATTGCTTTCGTTCGACACTACGCACGATTTTCACGTGCTGTAGTCTACACCATCGATAACGCTTAACGCTTTTAGTGGGTAACAATTAAAAAAATAAATAGAAATAAAATTATTTTTGGTTCACTTAACTCATTTGTTTGTTGTTTGTTCTTCATTGACTAAGCAATATTTTTTTCTATTTTAATACTCTGTATAAATTGTGTTTGATTTATGATTTTATATTGTTAAAAATTTAAGATTAGAATGTCGATCGTGTATTGAACACGTGAAAGTCGCACGAGTGTATTAGCTTTTGTGGGTATGAAACAATGCAAAGGATTTACAATATCGTCTAAAGACTTTAGACTTTTAGATTACAAACGATAATGAACATTTGAAACTATAAAGCAGAACATCATTAACATTTAAATATTAAATTAACCATGGACAGGCTCTTGTATAAACAAAGCACAAATACGCTGCACAAATGTAGTTGCTGTTGAAATCGAAATAGAAAAAACGTGCTACTACAAAGCTTCTGCTTAAATTAAATAACACACAAATCAAACTATATTTGTGTAGGGTATCGAATAACAAATAACAAAATTGGAAAAAAAAACACATAAAATGAAAGTTCTAAATATTGCAAATCATTAAGACGCGCCAATAATGTGTACGCGTAGCAGCGTTTTGAAAGCTATAAAAATCCACAACGCTCATCACCGAATTTGTAGTCGTAAGCGAGCGTTTAAAGAGTGTGAATATATATTTTTGGTCTTAGGTCACTCAGACAATATGCGGCTAACAGCAACGTTTAAAGAAAGTTTCTTAGTTTTGTTGTTGACTGTTTTTATTGCCATTGTAGCTGCTGGGCATAAATCGAAGTCTAAACAAAAATTAGGTAAGCAAAAGTTGTTGAAATTGTATTAAAAAAAGAAAAGAATAGATTAGAGAAAGAGTTTAAAGAGATAGACAGACGGACGCACAGACGGGCGGATAGACAGACTGGCAGACAGACAAACGGACACACAGACGGACGGACGGACGGACGGACGGACATACAGACAGACAGATGGAAAGATCGATAGACGGACATACGCAAAGATAGGTGGACAGACAGACGGACGGACGGATATACAGACAGATGGACAGAAGACAGATGGAAAAAGAAAGAAAATAATATTTTATAAAAAAAAAAAAATAAATATTAAAAAAAAATGTAAACAAATAAAAAAAAAAATTAAATATTTACAGAATTACATCCGAATTTGAAACATGTCAAGGCTAAGCAACGCAGCAATGAAGCTGATGCCGCCTACTGGGCAACCAATGCGCAGGATTATATCAAAGAGAAATTGTCGCAACAATCGAATTTCAATAGTCGCCGTGCACGCAACGTAATACTCTTCATGGGTGACGGCATGTCGATACATACACTAACAGCAACACGCCAATATATGGGCGATGCTGCCACAAAGCTTTCCTTTGAGGAATTTCCCTATTTCGGACTCTCGAAAACATTTTGCGTTGACAAACAAGTACCAGATTCCGCATCAACGAGCACCGCATATCTGAGCGGTGTCAAAGCTAATTACGGCACGATTGGCGTTACGGCTGAAGTGCCACGATCAGATTGTCAATTGGGACGTGACACAGCGCATCATACACAGAGCATTGCTAAATGGGCGCAAGATGCTGGCCTATGGACTGGTGTCGTAACGACAGCGCGTGTCACGCACGCATCACCGGCCGGTGCCTATGCACATGTGGCAAATCGTGAGTGGGAGAACGACAATAAGATCACATTGGATGGCTGTAGTAATACGGAGAATGTCGATATAGCGCGTCAATTGATTGAAGGTTTAGAGGGTAGCCGACTGCGTGTTGTGCTCGGTGGTGGTCGACGTAATTTCTATAGTGAAAACGAAGAGGATGACGATGGAAATGCGGGACATCGTACCGATAAACGTGATTTGATTAAGGAATGGAAACAACAGTAAACGTGAGGCGGGTATGCGCGGACGTTATGTTGAAAAGAAATCGAAGCTGCTGTCAACCGATTATAATGATACCGATTATCTGTTGGGTTTATTCTGTTATTCGCATTGTCCCTATCATGGTGATCTGAAACGTGACGAACTCGAAGATCAGATACCATCGTTAAGTGAAATGACCGAAACCGCTTTGAAAATGCTACAACAAAGTGATACCGGTTATTTTCTATTTGTTGAAGCGGCACGCATCGATATGGCGCATCATGATAATCGTGCACGTCTCAGTCTCGAGGATACCGAAGAGTTATCGCGTGCAGTGCAATTAGCACGCGATATGACCAATGAAGAGGATACGCTAATCGTTGTTACCTCCGATCATTCACATACCATGACTATTGGTGGCTATCCGGAGCGTGATGCCGATATTTTGGCATTGAATGAGGATGATGCAGATGATGATTTGCCATATACAATACTTTCGTATGCCAATGGACCGGGCTATGAGAAGACCTATTCGAAAAAGAAACGCAAAGATTTAAGCGATAAAGATTTTGAAAAGCCAAAACGTCGCTATATGGCAATGGTACCATTGGAATCGGAGACACATGGACCGGATGATGTTGGCATATTTGCGTCTGGACCATTTGCGCATTACTTTAGTGGCAACTATTTGCAATCCAATATTCCGGTACTCATGGCAAAAGCAGCTGATATTGGACCATTTGCTGTGAAGCGGAGTTAAAACGAAACTAGATAAAATATCAAAATTGATAATTCAAAGCAAAAATGGCTGTGCATAATAAACAAACAAAAAATTTTCCAAATAAAATTAAAAAAAAAAAAAAAAAAACACATATTTTCTTTAAAAATCTTCCAGCAAATGAGTAGTTTGAGAAGCCAATAAGTTTTAAATTTAACTCTTACAGTCTCCTCATATCGGACAGACAGACAGACAGACTATATGCATACTTATATGTGTCAAAGTTGAAGCTATTACATAATGCTCTAAATTTTGCCTTAAGACTTTTCACTTTTATATTTAATTTCAAAATTTGCATATAAAATTTGTGCCAGTTACTAAAATTCAAGTTTTTCACAAAAAAAAAAAAAAAAATTATAATAAAGAAAATAGCTGGAAAAACTTTTTTTTGTATAAAAAAAAATAATAAAATTGTATCAAAAATAATATATATGGTATGGTACACTCGTTTATATATTGTATATAAAATGAAGAAAATGATAGAATACAATACAACCAAATTGAGATGGGAGTAGCAATTGTATTTATGTCGAAGAGCCTCGGGGAAATGGCGTAATAGTTTGCACTTTAAGCTGACTTATAACAGACTTAATGCACAATTCACAAAGTAAAGCAGAGACAATAATAATACTAAATGTATCTACTAAATGCAAGTCAAAAGATAACAAACAAAGCACTGTCAATGCAAATGAATGTTTAAGAGACAAAAAAGGATGGCAAGGATAATGATATAACCGCATAAATATTCTAGTGGCTGACATAGAGTAGAGCAAAAGTTATTTAATGCGTGGAAAATATAGAAAGAGTTAGGCGTCATTTTGGGGGGAGCTCTAAACTATTCCTTTTTTTTTTGTTTTGCTACAGAGATACTACTTCAAATATGTGTTCTACTGTAAGCATGGGAAGTATTTTGATCATATTTGAATATATTTATTTATTGATCCCATCCGAATCATGGATAATTTTTTGTTATAGTTTCAAATTCCAACTTTTGGCTCGCATAAAATAGTCATAGAGATAAAATATGTTAACACAATGGACATCTTTGGCACAAGTGAAAACGTGAGTTACTACGCCAGCCAATGCCAATCTAATCTAATTATTACGTTGAATAGATTTTATGTACAGCAAACCTTTTAGATAAAGAAGACTATGCTAAGAATTAATGTGAGCGATTACAAGAAAAAAAAAAAAAATACAGTGCCATAGTGACATAGAAAATTGAAAAAAGTTTAAAAGAGAACTGGTTTAAGTTTAATCTGACAAATATGTTTATCGTTTAGTAACAAAATATTTTAAATTGTATAAAATAAATCCAAAATTAAATTATTTACAATTTACGTCAGAAACTTTTAATTATTTCCAGTTGACTGCCAATGTTATCAATCTTAATATTGTAGCTAATAAATTTCACACTAAAAGAGGAAACTTATAAATATTGCGAGCTACGTTAAAGCAAATCCCACATATAACGACGACAAAATTACATATTTAAACGATAAAAGTAAAAAGAAAAAAAGAAAAAAAATGTATTGTGACATTGCACTGTGATTAGTTAGTTTAGTTAGTTTCTATTTGTATGACGCTTCCATTTAATGCATGAGAATTAAATTCATTCTCAGTAAAATCAAAAACAAACAAACAAACAATTGTCTTAAAGTATAAACGCGATATCTTTTCAATAAAAATATATCTAAAATGAAATCATAAAGATATAAAAAACAAGAAAGAACGCTGAAGTCAAGTATGCTCGAATGCAAGACACCCTCTACCCAAGACTTTATGTACCTTAAGTAAGGTTCTATCTTAGATCTATACCATATTGTATTGAATTTTCATAAAAAAACTTAAAAAATGGAGTAAATTTGCAAGTTTAGACTTCTTACAATAAGAAACAAAGATATTTTATGCAAAAACCCAAATTTTGGGGGCTAGATTTGTATGGGGGCTACCACTAAAAATTGGGCTAGAGAATACCCGTTTGCAAGTGCAGACTTGACGGTTTAGGAGTGTCTAAGTTTTAAACTTGGTATTTCTATCTCTTATAGTCTCCGAGATGCAGGCAACAATACGGACGGACAGGGACAGACAGACAGACAGACATAGCTAGTTCTAGTCCCATTTTAATGCTATCTACCCTCTTTTTGTGTTTTTACATGGACAAGTTAATATACCCTTTACCTTTTGGTGTTACAGGGTATAAAAATGTTTACTGTAACGTAAATCGTGTATAAAGTTGAAATTTGTTATCATTTCATTTTGTTTTTGCTATTTTTTTTTTATAGAAATGAATAAAAACTAAAAGTGCATGAAATAAATTTTCTGTTTTTATTTAAAGTAAACAAGTGAAACATATTTATTTATCTAAAAAAAAAAAAAAAAAAAAAGAAAAAGAGTGTGGATAAGCCAGAGAAAATGACAGGAAAAAAGAGAAGTAGTCGTAGTGCAAAAAAGCTAATGACAATGCTCATTATTCTTCAGAATGTTTGCAAGCGTATCTTTTATATCTGTAAACGTATCTGTTTGTATTGTGTGTGTGTGTGTGTGTGTGTGTGTGAGTATATCTATGATGCTGCACTATTAAGTTTATTGCTTAACAAAAAGGGTGTTTCAGTTAATGCTTAACAATTGTTTTGTTCAGAATTTGTAGTTTGCACAAATTATACAAAGAAAAAAAAAAAAAAAAAAGTTAAGGAAAAACTTTGACTTTGGTAGAAGCGAAGCTTAAATACCTCAATAATTTTATAGAAACTTAGCGGTAGGAATGGTGCGATTCACTGCAAATTTAGTTACAATATACTTTTTATTTTTAGCCAAAAAAAAAAAAAGAATATATTATATGGAAACTTTTGTTCATTTTAAATTAACAATAAAGTCATTTATTGAAGCACCCTTTAAGAACATTTAAGCAAAGCATCAAATAGTTGAATGGTATGCCGCAATCATGTCTACGATGCTAAGAACAAAGTGATACAATTAATCATGACAGTTGCCAGCAGATACACAGCATGACATGGACGTATGAACGCCAGGGGTGGGCGTCGTCTTCGACAAACGTTTTGTATATTTAAACAACTCGATGAGCGTATAGCGACAATTTCAATTAAAAAAAAAAAAAAAAAAAAAAAAAATGATCTCTGCTCGCTTATAGAACGATAACACAGGGCAAATTTTAAAATTCCCAACCGAACTTAAAAAAAAAAAACATCCTGTACTGCTTTTGCCTACGCTCATGCAATGTGAGATAAAAGATAAGAACGGAACGCACAGGAATCAGATATATAACATAGCAAGCAAGCTATTGGAACAAACCAAAAAGAAAAAAAAAGCCAAATGTTACACACAAACAATATAAAAGAATTTCATAAACATACAAACACACACAAACGTACTCGCATATCTAAAACAATGCAAAGACCAAAAATGTATCTTGTCTTAGCACAAATATTTATACAGTTAAATCTCTGCAAAACAATTTATTGCCGATACAAACAAAACCCAAACTTACAACTTCAATGTTGCTACAATTATTTATTCCAAAAAAAAAAGAAAGGTTCTCTTACAATAAATACTATAAATGTACGTTTCTGCCTCACAAAGCTCACTGGGTCAGGCCCATAATGCGTTATTGATTGCAAAATTATGCAAACAAGTTAAACTTGACTGTCACACTGGACAAACACGGACACGTGCAAAAGATACATTTAATAAGAAAAGCTAAAAAAAAAAAAAAAATCGAAATTGATTTACTAAAAAAAAAAAAAAAAATATGTGAAAAAAAAACAGTTGGAAATATAAATTTAAAATTTATTTAAATGTTTAAAAGAGCTGCTTTTAGTTTTAGATAATTTAGCTACGTAAAAATATTCGAGATACATAAAAGTATCTACAAAATTATTTCATGCCTTAAAACTATTCATTTTGCATATTCTTAGCCCTAAAAAAAAATAGAAAAATCAATATAAAAAAGCTAACAATTCAAGTTAACATAAATATTAGCAAGAAACAAATTTTTTTTTTCTATTGATAAATTGCCAAATTACATGAAGACATGAATTTTAGTTGACCGCAGAAATAAATTTCAACTAAAAAGAAATTAAACTAAAATTAGTCATTTTATGTTTACAATAAAATTATTTTGAAGCAATAAATTTTATATAAATATTTTTTTTTAAAAGTTTTGACGGATTTGCGCTTTGAATACGCTCAGAAAACGAAACAAATTCAAATTTAAATACATTTTAATTCAAAAGCAACTATAATATTATTCTATCTCATTTTTTTTTTGCCTCACCACGAGTGTTTGAAAAATTAACAAATTGCTCAACACTTCACAATGGTCCCAAATACAAATTGGCAGAAATTCGATTTTTTTTTTTTATTTATCTGTAAAAAAAAAAATACACCAGCGTAGTTGTGAAGTGAATTTCTGTGAAGTGATGCTTTAGGAAATTTTTGTCTAATCTGAAGGTAAACCTAATTGTTATGGATTGTTCTAACTAAAATACAATATTATTCCTCAATGTGTGTATAATACGGCGATATTAATTATTTTTTGCACATTTTTGCTCCTTGAGAAACGATGGTCACAAAACAAGAAGCAGATGAATTATTTACCAGAGTTAATAAATCGTTTAGTAACATCAACTATTGATGTTAAACCGTTAAGAATGTGGATTATCTACGCATAAGGCTTGAGTCACTGAATTGTGTGTGAGAGTGGGCGTGGCCAAATTTAATTTTTAAATAGATACAAAATACTTCAACGCCTGAATTGAAGAGAAGCGAACTCTTGGTACATTTGGTTTGATATTTTTTTTTGTATTTCGTAGAACGTAGCTCTTGTTTTCCTGTGTAATTAATTAATAAAAACAGCTACTTTAACTTCATAATAAAAAAAATATAAAATTATTTCACAGCACAAAACCACCAAAAGAGGTTTTTTAATTTACAGAAATAAGATACGTGTGATTTACACAATTGCCTTAATTACTGTATACATTACGTAGGTATTTAAGAAAAGTTTTAAGTTGATAATTGAATTCACACCGCTGACATGATGCATCTTAAGTTAGAGAATAATTTATTTTAAATATAAATTGCATCCGTCTCTACGGCATTAGTAACATTATTATTATTATTATTGACCAAACACAATCACAGCTACAATAATTTTATTATTATGCTTGTTATTAAAATTTCTTCATTTAATTTTTGAGCTAAAACTTAAAATTATTGCTTTTAATTTATTTTCAATAAAATATTTATTCTTTGATTTATTAAATTATATTTTAGTAAAACAATTCGAATGTCGTAGCTAACATATGTATACGGGAAATGTATGCAGCTGCTGCTACTGTAGCAGACATCTCTCCGGGTGTTTACACGTAATCGAGTTTTCGTTGACATATTATCTGTTGACACTACTGTCAGAGAGATAAACTTGTCAGTTACATGACAACAGTTTACTTGGGTCTTCACACAGAATGCCAGTGTATTGTAATATTTTTCAAAAAATGTTTCATGCTGACATTCCATATGATTTTTTTTATATTTTGTCATATGTTGTCTGCATATCTGGCAACTGTGCCGCACACTGAGCTAATTTTATAAAACTAAATATAATAATTTTTCATTGGTTGCACTTAAACTTAGAATCAAAAAAAAAAATAAAAAAAAAAAATGTAGTAAAACTTTTTAATTGAATAAAGTGCAAAGACTTGCATAAATATTGCAACTACAAAATAAATATTCTTTATGTAAGAAGACTGAATGAAATGAGACTGAAAAATAGTAAAAAAAAAAAATGGAAAAATAATGGAAAAAAAAAAGAAACAACTTTGTGGCTGCATAATTTATTTAACTGGACTAATTAATTGAGTTTTAAAACTTTGACAGAGCGTTTTATGCAAAGCAAATAAAATGAAAAATTTTTGAAAAAGAAGCAGCAAAAGCTTAAGAGAAAAACTAACTTTTTGAGTAGTCTTGTACACATACGAGTAAGCGTTAAGATTATATAAAGCCAAAAAAAAAAAACTATAAAATTTTTTAGTACAAATGTCAAGTGAAAAAGTGCAACAAAAAAAAAAAAAAAAAGTAATTCGTATGTCACTTTAATCTGTCGAAAAGCTTATTAAAAACTCATAACAGCAATGTCCGAAACACAACACAACTCAACACAAAAATCGAATAACTGAGCCAGGACAATATCCAGGACATGCTGCTGACCATGAAAATGTTTTCGGAGAAACTAGAAAATGTTTGCAGCCTGTTGGAAAAACTAAAAACTAAAAAGTCTAACTAAAAAGAAATAAGAAAAAAAAAAAAAAATGATGGTAAAAAGTTTCAAATTTAATGAAAGCGAAAATGTGTGTGTGCGTCTGTGTGTGTGTGTCTAACAAGTGAAAAAGTAGAAAATTGAAAAGTGAAAATGGAAAATTGCAAAAGACGCCTTGTCAATTTTAATAAAGGTAACGAGAGAGACAAACGCCAAGAAATGGGCTAAAAAGGGGAAAAAAGTTGACAGAAGCCAAAAAGCGATTTCTCATGTAGCAATGCAAGGAATAACTAACAAAAATGAATAAGCAAAATGAAACAAGCCTAAATCAAAACCTAATATTTAATGCGCTACAAAATTGTGCTTTCAACGAACGAGAGCTGTGCAGCGTTTGTGAAAATGTTCTCATGCTGCGTTAGTTAAGTAACTTTTCTCGATAAAACAATAAAAGTTCAAAGTGTTAAACATTTAAAACAAAAAAAAACAAAAATAAAAAAAAGCATAGTTGCCAGCGCAATATGTCGCAGTAAAGTAAACCAAAAAAAAAAAAAAAAAAAAAAAAAAAAGTTTAACTTCAAAATTTTCTAACTTGACCGAATGAAGGGAAAAATTTTCGACAAATGCGGCATTGAGTGTACTGCACTGTTTTCATCGATCGAAAGGATCCGGCATGAGTGTACGTTTATTTATGCTATTAGGCTCGTTAGTAGTTTCCTGACTGAATTTTGTTTTGAAAAAAGCTTAATTCAATTGTTTTAACGAATTTTTGCTTGCATTTCGTAACGCAGCATTTTTTGTTTAATAATCCGCATAGTGTTGTAAAAAATTATCGAAATAAAGATATAACATCGATATTTTTTAAAATCGAATATATATCGATACTTTTCAATATCGATATTTTTCAATATCAATATTATATCGATATGTTTCAATATCATAGCCTATCGATATTTTCGTATATGTTAAGGAATTTTCGTATATGTTAAGGCAAATGTCGATATATCAATACATATATTTTGAAAAACATCTGCTTAACCCCAAATTCCGATACTCTGCAAAGATTTTCTTCATGAAGCAAAATTTATAGGTCATTATTTTTGGTGCATGAAAATGGTTCAATATATCGTTAATATCGATGTTTTTAAGTATTGCAAAATATCGATATTTTTCAAAAAGAACCATATTTGTTGAGACTTTCCCATACCTTACTGTGATTTGTGATTTGCAATAAAATAGTGAGTCCTTTAAAACAACCCAATATGTTTTTTTTTTATTAGTTCCAAGAATATTAAATTTGCTAACAAAAACCAAAAAAACAAAATTCTTGAAATATTTTGAAGTATTTTTTTTAACTTAAGCAAAAAAAAAAAAAAAAACAATGAAAAAATAAAACTTAAAAAAAGTTTTTTTTTTAAACAATAAAAAAACAAAACAAACGAAAAAAATCCTTTTCCACTTTTGCTGACAGCGTTGAAGATTTGCGTTTACTACTGTCCTGTTAAGGTCCTTAATTTAAGCGCTACATTAAAAAGTTGAGTGCATGTTCAAAATCAACGAGGACAGCGACAACAACGGTAAAAAAAACAACAACAACAAAAAAATAGCCATGAAGTTTTCAAAAGGCAAAAAAAAAAAAAATAAAATTAAGACCGAAAAACTTTTACAAGGGTTTTTAAGTTTTATTGTGTAAATTTGTATCCGTAACTATGTATTTGCGTGTATGTATCTTTTTGTATAGCTACAAATTAAGTTTCATATCTTAAGTGATATGGTAAAATAATGAAGACGCTGCAGAGTATATAAAAAGCAACGAAATTAACTTTTTTTTAAATTGTCTATTAAAATTATTTTGTAATAATCAAAAACAACAAAAACAATTTAAAATAAAGGAATTTATGACAGACAGACAAATAGAAAAAAAACGGACCCTTTCACATGCAGATCATTTCAAGAATACTTTTTTTTTCAAATAAACATTTTCATAAATTTCAATTAGGTCTTGAGATGTTCTTTACGCTTTTGTTGTTGTTGTTGTTGGTTATTTCTGTTATTTTTTTTTTTTTTTATTATTTTTGTTGTTCAGAATTCAAAAATCGCTAAGTACTTTTCTTCCAAGCTGCGTAAACTTTATATTTGTAATTTGTTTAACATTTAGAACATTTTTTTTTAATTTGAGCTTAAATATATTTTTTTTTGTTTATTAATTAAAAACTTATAATAAAGAAAGATAAATATTTAATGAAAATAAAGCATTTCTGCAAAACTTACTTTGGCAATAAATAAGAACAAAAAAAAAAAAAAATATCTACATAAAAATCTCAATTGTTAAAGTTTCGCTTGAAGTTTTAAAGGTGGCAGCAATGTTTGCAAGAAAAATATTTCAGCGGGTTTTATAGCATTCAAACGTGTGTGTGTGTGTGTGTGTGTGTGAAGTTGACTGCATTTTTTCTTTTTATTATAGACTGAGACACTTTATCGTTCAAAAACAATAATAATTAAAAAAAAAAAAACAAAAAGTGAAGAAAAAAAATTGTTCTTAGTTTAGGTTAAAATGGTCGTTGCGAATCTTCACGGCGTCACCTAGGCCAGATTAGGCCCATTGTGATACCATAAAATCTCTGGTTTTTTTCAGGTTAAAATGGCGTTGGTTTTATAATGGGGTAGGTTCTCCATACTCTTATTAAGCACAAATATGCTTACATTCATGACAAACGCTCTAGTATCAAGAACGAACGTTCTTGTATTGAGAACAACGGGTTTTTGTATCAAGTACATATTAAACTTTATTTTAATACTTACATCTATATTTTTTAAATATCTCAAAATGTCAAATCCATTTTCATTACGCAACGAACAGTTCCTACTTCTGCACTTTGTAATTATTTCAAATTTTTAGAGTCATTTTCTATTAACTACTTTTTTTTTTTTTTTGCTTTTGCTAATAAACTAAATAAATATGAAATATGCTCAATAATATTCTGAGTGTTGTATTACATACACAACACAACAGTTTTATTAAAATCTATGTAGCATACTTTTGGGCACTGCAGCAAGTATATTTTTATTTTATGTTCTACAAATTATAAAGATTTTCCGCATGAAAACTTTATGTTTTGGGCTTAGTTGAGAAGAAAAAAAAAATGAAAAAAAAAATGAAAATGAAAAATGAAAAATGTTTTTCGAATACACGAAATACACGATGGTATAAAATTTAAAAGAGATTAGAAATCCCATAGGAGCTAAACGGCAAACTCACATAGCTACACAAACAGACACATACATGCACAGAACGTATTGCTGCAGCACATACACTTCTATACAAACTCTAAGAGTTTATAGATACGAGATACCTAACAACAACAAATTGTAGATATATACGATATATATTTATGTTTAAAGAAGTATTTCATTGGTTTTTTTTTTCTTCTTCTTATCTTTAACATTCAGTTGAAGTTAAAAACATAAAGAAGAAGAAGCAGAATAAAGAAAACAAAAACAAAAAGGCCAAACGTGCAACTGAATTTTGGTTATTCTTAAGTCTTTTTTAAGGTTGATGCTCAAAAAGTATCTCGTACTTGCTCAATGCTTAAGAATGTACGCACGTTTTTCTACGTTGCTGCTCTCTGCTGTTGGGCTTTTGTGCCGCCATAATTACTTATTTATATATTTTATACTATATACATATGTATATATTTTTCCCGTCTATTTAATATTCATTAGCAATCGAATCCTGAGATATTTAGTATAGGCAAGCTAGCAAGGCACTAAACAAACGCAAAAACCAAAAAAAACCAAAAATGTATATATTTTGTAGTACATCATAAATATATTCATAAATATGTACATACAAACATTAAAAAGAGGGTGCTAACAAAAGTTTAAAGCATAAATTCAATTTTGAATACATAAATCTGGCTTTCAATGCAATACATCAAGAAATTATCGAATTTCACCACATGTGTATCTATGCTATATGAATTCTGTTTAACAGTCCGTCCGTCCATCCGTCCGTCCGTCTATCTGCCTGTCACGCACATTTACATAAATTCATTAAACATACAAATTTTTTTTGACATTGGTTTTCGTTTTTTTTTTTTTTTTTTTTTTTGGCAGCAAAACATATAAAAAATCTGTACAAAGCATTTGAGTATATTTTTCTGCTTTGAAAATTCATTGAAAAGTACAAAAAGAAAACAAAGCAGAGCAAGCGTATAGTAAAAAAAACAAGAAACTATTTTTTTTAATGTTTTATTTTTAATTTTGTTTTTGAAAGATATTTATGCAGCAAATAGATCTTTCAATTTTATGCTTTTGCCACACGGAATAAAAAAATATCTATGCGCAAAAAGTATCTAAAATATATGTTGTTATGTTTACCAGAGATGTGTGTGTGTGTGAATCTTTTTCACAGGCAATTAGTTGATGTTTATTGAATTTCTCATTGCTTATATTTTTTTTTTTTTGTTTTTTATTGGCATCTGCCGCAAATTAAAAAAGTAACGAAAAACCATTTCCATATGGCATAATTATGTATGAAAATATATTTCAAGTGGATAAATTAAATCATTTAAGTGTAAAAACAATTTTAGTTTTTTTCTTTTTTTGTTTTTTTTCATTTTTTTGTTGCTGCTTAATTAAAACGCTGTCAAGCGTTAAAATACGCTGCACTTGTTGCAAAACTATTTTTTTTTGCGAAAAAAATAACAACTTTACCTTTTGTGATGAAAATTCAAAACTTGAGTGTAACTCGCTGCTGACGCTTAAGGAAAATAAGGAAAATGTTGTCAAGAAAAGTTAAAGTTTAAAATTTCAGAAGAATATCTTTAAAACTTAGACAAACGAAAATGACTTTATCGCTTCATCTCTCGTTGCGCTGTTTCTGAATTATTCAATAATTTAAACTTTTAATACCCGTACACATTTTGTGTGAGTGGGTTTATAGAAAGCCATTCGAATTGCTATGCATTTTTATTATATTTTATTAATTTGAAAATAATCAAATAATTAAGTCTTTACAAATAAAGCAACTCAAGCGGCTTTAAGCCATAATTAAAGTAAATTTATGTAATCGAAAATTATGTACATTTATGAATGTAATTAATATTTTACTTAAAGGGGAACTAATTTTATTTGCTGCAGTTTTGCAACTTATCAACTACCAAAAAAAATAATTGTCACATACTCTTCATGCTCTTCGTCGTAAAGTGCCTTAATTCATAAAATCTTTGCGAGTACAAGTTTGGTTCTTGTTTTCATTCATTTCAACTCTGGGAGGAGTGTATTAGTCTACTTGATTTTTTGTTTATTTTGGTCTCTGATTTATGGCGCATAATTTTTTTTTTTTTTTAAATTTGAGTTTCTTTTAAACTTGTCATTCGGAAGTTTTTGGGTTTACTGAATCTGATGTCTAATTTGAAATATTAAAAATGGCGTACTTAAAGAAAATATTTATGATATCCAAAAAAAAAAAAAAAATTAAAAGTCATGTTTTGTACTTCATGAGTTAGATTTCCGAATCGATTGGCTATAAATAAATAATAAAAATTATAGCATTACGGTGGGCTAATGAAATGTCGTGGCGAACAATGAAACAGCGCTTTCCCAGCTGCTTTTCCATTTTTCATTTTTCTGCATTTCTTTTTTCATTGAAATACTTTATATAAACGTTTCTTAAACTAGACCTGGAGCCTGCAATAATTTATAATGTATGAGTTCCTTCATACTAGTTACTTGGTTGCTATTGTGAAATTAACTAAGTAACCAGACTCCCAAGTCTATCTACAGTAATTTTTTTAGTTTTAGTATGAAAATTAATTTGTTACCAAATCTAGAAACTCAATATCTGACTCAGATGGTAGAAATATTAGTTATGGCTACCATACTTATTTTTTGAGAGATCAAATTCAGTTTGCATTATTTTTATGCTAAGCACAAACAAATTTTGAATTTGTTACACATCGATGCACTACAACGATGCCACATATCAACTTATTTCAAAGTTGGAAACTTTTATGGCATAGTGGCGTATACCCGGCGTATGCTACAACGTTGCACGGAAGCTTAGGCTGCTCCTTCGGCTCTTTTTTTGTTTCGCATCTGCTCTTTTTGTGCATTTCCGTTTTTTTTATCTTGGCATTTTGTACTTTTTTTGTTTTTGTATAAAAACATACAAAAATACCTGTTTTTTTTTTGTAATGCAGCGAGACAAGACTATTTTTCGGCTAGTATAATAAAAACATACAAGGAAGCAGTATTCTACAATTATACGTGCATTTATGTCTTTTAAATGAAACCAGTTTGGCAATCATCGTTTGGATGGTTTCAAAGTCCAAAGCGGACATAGAAACATTTTTTGCTATTTTCTATAAATATTGATTGCTTTAGTGATCTTAATTATACTTGCAATGTTGTCTTTTAAAAGAAACCGATTTGGAACCGATGGTTGGAACTGGTTCAACATCCATAACGGACATAGAAACATTTTTTATTATATAAACCGAATTTTCTACTACTTTTCTACTACGGTACCAAGTGCTAATGGGACTTCAGTTTTCTTAAATCTATTTTGTTAATTTGCAATACATAAGTATAAAATATCAGAGCGTTGTTTAAGCACATACAATATTATTTGTTGTTTGATTTAATCTATGTATTAGCATATTTGTTTGTGCATGTGTAAATATGTAAGCTGTTATTTTTAGTTGCTGACAACTGAGCTTCATCTCCATAGCAGCAGCAGCAGCAGCATCATCAACTCATCTCATTTTCATCAACGTGTACAATGTTTTTAACATTATCCAAAGACAACAACAAGAACCGCAGTTTAAACCGCAGCCACAGCAAAGAAAATCATTTGTGTTGCGTTGTGTTGTAAGTGAATATGCGAAAGAATGAAAAACCCAGACAAACAGTTACACAGAAAGGCAGACAGACGGACAGACAGACAAGCAGCTTTTCTATATATTATACAATATAGTATATGTAGTATGAGTATAAACATGTCACATAGCAGCACATACTTATAGTAGTCATCACACGCTTTAGTACGAAACTGAAGAAGTGAAACATTGTTGAACCACGACAACATTTTGACATAAGCCACACTATCCACACCGGGGCTCATGGCTCATCATGGTAGATGTAGATGTTTTTAATGTTACTAAAGCTAATGTTACAAACATACAAAACATATTTTTCAATGTATTATATAAGAAATATAAGCTGCTGCAACTGTTCTCTTCGCTTCTCTTCTCCTCGCTTCTCTTCGCTTCAGTTCAGTTTAGATTCTCTTCTGCTATAGCCTGGACTTTCATTGGCAAAACAAGAAAAGAAAGCATACAAATGCAATGCTAGAGCATAGCATAATGGTTCTGTGATGCTTAATATCGTCGCGTCGCGTTGCGTCGCGTCGTATCGCTTCGTGTCGCAACGGTAGCGTGAGTTAGCTCATGCTATAGCTTGCGGCGCATCTTGGCAATGAACCGCGAAATAATTGAGTTTTATTGTTGGCATTAAAACGAGCGCAAAACTCACGAAACACAACCCAAACACACAAGAAGCAAAACGAATGTTCAATGTTGTTAACAGGCACTTTGAGAGCAAGGCTCGAAATTTGTTGTTCGATACAGCACGGAGCAGTTTGACTGCTGGATTACGTGAAACGCTTCAGTTGGTTTATGTATTTTACGTAAGTAAAACTTTTTTTTTTTTTCATTTCTTTGCTTTTTTTCTTTCTTTAACAAAAGAAAATTCTTGCTTTTAAATAACAAAACAAAAATCGATTTATTTATTTATTTATTTTTTTTTTTTTTTTTGAACGTGTGAACTTTAAATACAATTTTCTTTTTCAGTGCGCTTTAAATTGCTGCCTACAAAAAAAAAAAAAAAGAAAACTATGCATTTACCTATGTAGAGCATATGTTGACCCAATTCTTCTCTAATACCATTTACTTTCACTGTTGTCATCTCTTTCTTACAATCGCCATGTTTGCAATAGTTAACAGCTGTGTATGAATTGTTGCCATTCATTTGTGCAAATTAAACCAAAACTTTAAAAAAAGAAAGAAATTGTTCTGATCTGAATGCAATTTTGCAGAATTATGCCAAAGCTGGACGCATTGTAATGAATGAATACGAAAGAAAATAATTAAATCAAAATGAATAAACCAAAATTATTTACTAAATAATGACAGAAAGCCACACCAGAAATTGTCAATCAAATTATATTGAACGTGTGTGGTGGCTGTAGCTGTAGCTGCAAGTGGGTGAAAGTGCACCAAAGTGCATGACCGGGATGAGTCTATCGGTCAAAATGACTTGAGTTGAAGCATAATCGACCACATTTGGCAAGGAAACTGTGGTTTTGCGTAAAGACAATGCACGTGTTTAGAAAGCCAAAAATTGGATTTTAACTCATTCTGCCGATTCGACCGATTTAGTACCTTGCAACTATTTTCGAGGCCAAATTAAAAAAAAAAAATGTTTTCGGTTGTCAGAGCATTGTTTCGAATGAAATGTTTAAGCGTATAATTTAAGAAACTTGAGAAAATCGAATTGAAATCGCGTTGAAATAAAGAGACAGACGGACATGGCTACATCGACGCGTCTCATTGAGCTGATCAAGAATATATATACTTTATAGTGCCTAAGACGTCTCCCTTTTTTTTTTTTTTTTATAAAAAAAACATGTGCATTAAATAGATTCCTGTAGACTCAAAATTTAAAAATTTCGGGCAAATTATTCCGAAAAATTAATTTATTACGCAAAACTGGAATTTGTCAAAATTATTTTAATATTATTTATAACAAAAAACCAATCAAAATTTATGAAAATTAAGACGCTGTTTCTCATTATTTAAAATTTTCTTGTGACTTGTAACACTTTATTTAATACGTTAAGCATTTATAATTCGCAGTCAGTTAAAGAAAAGATTACGTTTACTTAATTTCAAATTCGTTGAAATTCTTTTTGTATAAATTTTATTTATTTTTTCCTTTTTAAAATTCAAATTAATTCCTTGGATATTTTAGCCATAGTAAATATATCGAGAATATCCTCGAATTTTTGAATTCCTCAAATAAAATTTTTAAGAATTCTTTAACATTTCCCAAAGAATATGTATACATATATATTTTTTTTTAATTTTAGCATAATTTCAAAAAAAAAAAAAAAAAACTTACAACAAGCTTCTGTCTGCATTGCAAAGTTTTCCATGGTTTCAGTTTACCTATTTTAGATATATATATATATATATATTTATATGTATAACTATGTCTCTGTCTATATAAATTTAGACTAGTTTTTTTTTTTTTTTTGTTACTTTTTCTGTATTTGTTCGTCGCTTATATAGAAACAATTGGCTTGAATCTGTGCAATATGTGTTTGCTGTTTTTAGTGTTCTTTCTGCTATTTTTTTTTTTTTTTTTGTATCGCTTTAGCAATATTATATTACATTTAAGCTGCTTGCCCTAAGCACAAGTCGAACATTGTGACATTATTCAATATCTTTAATTACTCAATACGAATATACGAAGAAGAATCGAGAATACGTATACCACTTGAAAACAACACGATACATTGTGCCATGCTGTGTGCCCCTCGTGACTTAATCTCTAGACTCACTTTATCTAAACTCATTGCCACATAATCTATGCCAACAAACACGAGCAAGTATAAACAAAATACATATATCGTATTTGAGAACGTAATGTAGTGCAATGAAACGAATTAAAAATATAAAAGAAAAGCAAAGAAAAAATAAAAAAGAACACTTGTATCTACATGCTTAAAGCACTTGTTTCTATGTAGTTTGTAAATATGTAAATATTAGCGAGGTACAAAACTGAAATGTATCTATTGAGCAATTTGAAATGCATAGATTCTATTAAAATGTGTAGCTGAATTCGTTAAAATAGTAAAATCATAAGAATTTTTTTTTTCAGAATAACTAGAATATAAAGCATAAAGTTCTGGAAGCCTTGTTAACAGCCTAACACCGACATCTAAGACAGAGAAGCTTATACAAGAAATATGCATAAGATGCTTGGAAGATTTTTATTGACTGCAAAAAGAACTAAGTAACATGAATCTCAAGAAACTGTTCGGTGAATCGACAGATTTTTAATGCATTTAATTAATTAATTAATTTAATTCATACTTTTAATAAACTTTGAATTGTTCAAAAAACGCAATTTGCACTTCAATCGGCAGATACATTTGTATCTTTAACTTTGAATTTTGTAATTTTTTAATGGCGAAATTTTTAGCGAATTTAATGGTGCTGAGTCCTTTAGAAACATTCATAATATGCATTCTTATATTTGTCACGACGCCATGATTAACTTTTCAAATCGTTTTTGGCTGAGTTTTTCATGTTGCCATTTAGATTTAATAGCTAAATTTTTTTTTTTTTTTCGTACAGCCCTCGTACGAAAGAATAAAAACAAGAATTTATTTAGTTAATAATTAATTTACCACATAACGAATCACTTTGAAGCCAAGAAAATCCAAAGTTCTTATGCAAATCTATTTTGAAGTGGTTTTCAAAAGCTTATAGCAAATTAATTTTATTTATTATTTGAAAATTTTCAAATATAACCTCGTATAAATATGTTTAACTATATTTAAATAACATTTTGTGTGTGTGTGTGTGTGTACTTTTGCTTTGACGCTTGATTAAGTTTAGCATTTCAAGTGCATTTGTTGAGCTGCTCTGAATTATCGCAATTAGCTGTGCAACAATGCGTATACGTAATCATTATATTAAATACAGCTGTACTACACCTTTTTATTTTTAAATAAATTTTCATTTGAATTTTATTGTTGTCTTCATTAAAAGAAACTCTGACATTCGATAAATGCATAAAATACTCGTATTGCTAATATTTGTGCTATACAATTTATTTATTAGCTTTGTAGACGTCAATATGAGCCAATAATGATGTACAAGGTACAAATTATTATATTTAATATTAACTTACAGCGCTGAATACTTAATTAAATGTTTGCCTGTTTGCCAGGAGTCATAATTATGAATTTATCATTTTCAATTGACAAATGCAGAGTCTGTGTATTTAAATCTGTTGTCTCCTATATTAAGTATACGCAATGTTATATGCATTTGCTTGTGTGTGTGTCATATACATCATCGTATATAAAATTCATTTTGTGTCGTTCACACTGATAGCATCATTGACGAATCACTTAATCAATTGAGGCTGTTTTTTAGGGCTGAATGCTGCTTAAGACCGGTGGAAAAAAAAGGATGCTGTTGAGTCGATTATAAACTTTATAATGTGTCATGCTAAACTTTGGAAAAAGATCTCAAGCTAGATAGGCTTTGGAAAAAAAGAAAAAATGATAAACGAAATTATATACAAATATGGGCTCGATACCGGTGGCAAAGAAGTCTAATTAAATACTCAAACAGTTGTTGCAACAGACTTATGCGGGACAGTGTTCGCTGGAATAGGCCAGTAGTAAATATAAAAAACTTGACTATCATCAGCGACATAAAGCGATAAGATTTGATTTCATTATTAATATTTTGTGTGCTTTCGAATTAATATTATTATTAAGTATTTGTGTGATTAGTTGATTTTGTGCTTATCGATATCTGAAGTTGCAAAGAGTTAAGAGTATTTTTAACCCTATTGATTTTTTTTTTTATTGGAAATGTTTTGAAGCGTAGCAGTGCCAAGTTTAATTTTTTTGTTCCAAAATATTGCATTTAGCGCAAGAAAGCCATTAATGCGTGAATGTCGTTTAAGACATGTTTTGCAAGACTTCATGCATGACATGTCTGGCACGACTTCATGCATGACATGTCTTGTATGACAGGTCTTGCACGATTTTATGCATATCATGTCTTATACGACTTCTTTCATGACATGTTCTGCACGACTTCAAGCCTTGCATGATTTCAAGCATGACATGTCTTGGACGACTTCATGCATGACTTGATTTCCATTGTTTTTAAATATTTAATAATTTTGTGCTCTTTGAAGTGGTGCTCTCAAACCTTCTTTTGAAAGAACATTATATAAGGTCTTAGTGCATTACGTAGTCAAGCATACTCGACTGCAGCGTTATTTCTAGTTAAAAGTTTAACCCAGAGCAACTAATTATATTATTTTTAATTTTTTTTTTGACAATTAAAGCGCATCACATCGTTGTAGAACAATTATGGTAATTATGGTCAGTTTTATATTCTGCAAATGTAACACATTAAAATATTTAATTAGGCAAAATGTTTGAATTTCCATTAGCTGCATGCAATGAAATTGTTAATTTAATATTTCGTATTAAAAATTGTGTATTTGTTTAGCATTTTGTTTTATTTATTGTATTCTTTTTTTTTCACGCTTCATTCTTTTTTTTTTTTTTTGAAATTTATCTATTCTAGGCATTTAGTATTGTTGTTGCCTGTTGTCAACGTTGTTCGTTGTTCATGACGCCACAGATACAATATAGTTTTATTGAATTGTGTAGTAAACTTGTCGTACAATATTCCATATTTCATTTGTAATCAATCAATGCAAGCACAAACAGATAAGCCTAGACAAGGCCAGTCAATAACTATGTATGAGCAACGCTAAGCGGTACATTTAACAGATTAAACTGCAACTTGTACGTGGAAATACATAAATTTTGTTAAATTATTTTGGTATTTTTTTTTTTTAAGTAAACTATTTTACGCCCAATTAAATTGAATTGAATTGAACAATCTGAAAATGTTTACCTTTTGTGAAATTTTTTTTATATTTTTTATTATTATTGAAATTGGTTTTAATCAATTGCAGATTGTTTGCAATTGATTAGTTTTACAAGTTTCTTTTTGTTAAAAGATAATACTAAATATTCTATTTGAACTTAACACGTCAATAATTTATTTTACTATTTCACTTAAAGAGATAAATAGTAAAAAAAAAAGAAATAAAAAATAATATGACATATGACAATAATTATGAAATTCTGTTCACGTTTATTATGACAGTGCGTACGTTCTTATACACTACATAGGATTGTATTGATTAGATATGTTATTTGTATAATTTACAACAGTCGTATTTAACATTTTAATGGATTTATTGTTTCATGTACTGCAACATAGCTTCTGCAGAAGCTGCGTACGAAATGTCAACAAGAAGATTTGTCAAAAAGAGGCTCGTGTCGAATGTATCTGTCTGTCTGTCTGTCAGCTTGCTTATCTACGATCTCAACGAAAAGTGAGTATTTACTTCGATTCTGCTTGTCAAGATTTCTAAGTTTACTCTTTAAAAAATCTAAATTTTTTATTTAAAAATAGTTAAAGTAGTTTAAACTATGCATGCGAAAGTTAAAGTATCTTTTATTAATTTATCTTTTGTATTTTTTTGAGATACATTTTATTTGTCTTTCACAAATAAATGAAATGCGAATTGAACGAACAATTTTTTTTTTTTGTTTGTTAATTTTTTGCGTCACTGCGTCTACTACAACAACATTTCGAATTATTTATTAACTAAACAATTCGCTGTTGATCACTTTTAAGAGGTTCTTGATTATAATATCTCGAGTATATGCACTTGTCGATAAGCCAATCTAAATGGCAAATAAAATTAAGCAAAGCCAGATATTTTAATCGCACTAACCAAACTGATTAAATACATACAACTTTTGCAATCTAATTTTGCTAATTGTACCTAAAAGTTGGTACATATTGCACAAAAAAAAAATTAAACTTATTTATTTAAGTGCTTATGTAGAAAAATTTATAAAAAGGTTTATGTGTATACATAGGATTCTGTTCATATAAGTATATCCAAAAACTAACAATTTCATTCAACACTTCAAATATCGAATCAGTCTTGAAGTGGTAGCTTATTTTTATAATCGAAATTAAAAAAATAAATTATGACGTTTATCATGCAAAATACAGGCTTTGGGGCCTGACGGAGTAGCATAAGCTCTTCAAAACTACTTTGAGCGGTTGCCAAATGGCAAAATTTTCATATAATCAAAGCAGAACTGCAAACCAAAGTAGAGACTCATATTTAGTAGTGTTTCACTCTTTTCTGAACACGTTGGAGACTCAGAATTGAGCATTTTTTCAGTTCCGAGTAAATTTTTTTTAAACATTGCATTTAGCGTAAAAATTGTCATTAACGCGTGGATGTCATTTAAGACATGTCTTGCAGGATTTCATGCATGACATGTCTTGCACGATTTCATGCATGACATTATTGCTTGAACGATTTCATGCATGACATATCTTGCACGATTTCATGCATGACATGTCTTGCACGATTTCATGAAATCTAAATTATTCTGTTTTATGGCTGTGTCTTGACGATTTAATACTAAGCATCGACGATGTCTTGATCAAGTGAACTTTTGATTTTATGCAATGAACAAGACTTGCAAAAATGATTAGCAAGTCTTGGGAATTGAATATCTGTCATTTAACTGGTTCTTTGATGAATGTTAAAGATTTTAATGAAACTAGACGCATTCATGTTGGATTCTTTTCAAAATGAAATTTTTTAAACGTTTTTATTCAACATGTACTCTGTAATTTTCAAAGACAAAAAAACGAGCAACCCAAAAAAACTGATTAAAAATTCATCTCGGAAGATCATCTCAAATAAAAGTGTTTTGACATGTTACACAAGATTTTTAATGAAAATTTCAATAGCATCAAATTAGAGATCTTTTGAGAGTCAAATTTATAAATCGTTCGAAATTTTTTCTTATTGAGTTTCTTTAAAGAATTTTATTTCTGCACGGATTTAATTTGCATAAATACAAATACAAATCTTTACGATTTAAATGCAATATTTCGAGATAACAAATGAAAATGGATACTAAATTAATTTGTTATAATCTTAAAAAGTATTTAGTTTCCTAAGATATTAACTTATAAAAGCGTTTTTTTTTTTTTTTTTTGTACTATTTTATTTTATTTTAAATGTTTTTTAATTAAAATTTTATTGTTGCAAAAATACACAACCACAACATGCACACACACACACACATGAATATATATAAATTTGTTTCATATTTCGTTTCGCAATGTTCAATAATATTTTCTATATATCTACTATATACATACTATATAATATATAAAGAATAATATAATATTTGCTTTCTGCTGTTCTAGTTGTCCAATTAGAAAGTCGTTGTTGTCGTTGTTGCAAATCAATATTTGCAACTGTTATGTATATGTATGTGTATATGTGTGATTATATTTATGTATTTACTTACTTGAATGTTTAACTGTAACAGCTGTATTATATCTAATAACATTTCTAATAGCAAAATGTATCATCTAACTACTATCTATCTATCCAGCTAGCTACAATACAATATAAACTAAACTAAACCAAACTAAATATACAATCTATTGTATTACATTTGATTGATGTAGTTAAGTCATGAGCGAAGTGACACATGAACTTTATATTTATTAGAACGAGGTTGGATTTAGAAGTCTTTTTTAGAAAAAAATAGTAAATTAAAATCCTTTTTAAAAATAACAAAAGTTCAAAGTAAAAATCAAATTATTTATTAAGCAACTCTCTGAATGTGTGCGTGTGTGTCGTTGCATAATTCGAATAACTAATCCTAGTGCAATTTATATTTTATTTTTTTTTATAAATAAAATTTTAAACAAATTGTTTCAATATCAATTTAAAATGTACTATGACACTAATTGGAATTTTGTATTTATTTGTATTTATGAATTTATTTCGATTTCTATGGAAAAAAGTAAATAATCTTTAAATTATTTATTTTATTGATAAACAAATAAAAATACAAAAATAAATAAATTTAGTTTAAATTTATTAAAGCAGTTAGCAATATTTTAGATTGTTTGCTGATAGGCTATTTGCAATTTTTATTTGGATTTGTTTTTAGAAACGAAAACAATTTATAAAGACTTTTAATAGCCTTGCACTGCATGCGCTTTGTGACAAAACACCAGAAGGCCAGAAGAATATTTCGAGAAGTTGAAATTTTTAGCAAGTCACGTTATCGAGAAACCGGAGTTTCGCTTTGTGCAGATTTTTGTACAATGGTCGAGCTGAACGTGCTCAAAATATATTTTTTCCTAAAAGATTCTTGTTCCGACCCATGAAATAGTTTAAAAGCAATGACGTTTTTATGCAAAAATCCAAAACTAAACAGAATTTATAGTAAATATTTCAATTTATTTTCACCAATATAAGGGGTGTACGGGCTTATTCGGCTGCTCTTTACGATTTGCTTTTCTAAGGCATTTTTGCACTTTTTTGAACTTTTTTATTGCAGCGTAACCAAAATATGTTGAGGCTTTTATGAAAAGTTTTCATTTAATGTTACAAAAATCGACAATATGAATGAACCGAGTGTGCCTAATGCATCTGTACCCATCTTTAGTGATCCATAATTATACTTGTGTTGTTATCTTTCAAATGAAACCAATTTGGGACTCATCGGTTGAATAGTTTTGATGTCTTTAGCGGACATAGAAACATTACATTACGAGTATGCATTTACTTTTTATTTCACTGACTCAAACTCTGCCGATTTGAAAACGGAAATGCAACAAATTTACTCAAATTAAAAAAAAAAAAAAAAAAACAGAATTAAATAAAAACATAGAATTTTTTTTATCATTTCTATTCTTTAATATTAATAATAATAATGAAAGCAGTCTAAACTTCAATTTTGCACCTTCTAAAAAACTTAAATATTTGTATTCCAAAAAACAATATCAATAAATAAAATAATAAAAATTGATTTAATCCAATTATTGCAATATTTTGCAAATTATTGTAAAACGCAAATTATGTATTTATGACACCAAATAAAATTATCATAAAAAAAGTATTAAAAAAAAAAAAAACTAATAATAATAATAATGTTGCAATAAATTTTAATTGAAAAATGCACATTTCGGCTTTAAAGCTGCTTTTATTTATTTATTCATTAATTTTAATTATTTTTAGTTTGTTTTGATTCTATGAAAAAAAAATCATTTTACTGAAACAGATGCAATGAAGTGTAAAACCGTTGAAAAAAAAAAAAAATATTTATTAAAAATCAAAGCGAACTGTCAACGTAAAATATAAAAAGTTTTCATCAAAAAAGGTGCTACACGGAGTTAAAAATATTTAAATACCAAAAATATGCTTTAAGCTGTCTATACGCGTAGACAAAATCGATAGCGAATTTCGCATTGAAAACGCTTTTATAAAATTATTGATTTTAATGAGCTTCATTTTGAATTTGTATCTTTTTGCAGCTTTTTTTTTTTTGTTGTGGCAAATACTACAAGGCAAGAATTTTTTTTTATGTTTTTATAAAATAATTAAATATTTAAAATAAAAAAAAAAAAAACATCTTTTGTCAGCTTACCTTTTCTCTTGAGTTTTGTTTTATATTTTTTATTTTTTTCACTTTATTAGCTTTTGTTTTGTTGAGAATTTATATCTTTTGGACGTTTCGTTTCGTTTCTTTTATTTATTTTTTTTTTTTTATATATTTTCGTTTTTAATTTTCACTTTTTTTTTCTTATTTTTATTTATTTATTTTTTTTTATTTCTTATTTATTTTGCTTTTATATGAAACACTTTTACTGTGTCCTTTGCTTTTCAGCGTCAACTTTAACTTTCTCTCTTTATATCTCTTTTTTTTTTATTAATTTTTTCTTCCTTAATTAAATATTTGCTCTTTGCTGCACTTTCAAGCTTTAATCTTAACAAAAAAAAAAAAAAAAAAAAAAAGAGAGTAAAATAAATAAATAAAAAATAATGAAATGGAAATTTATCAAAGGAGCAGCAAATGAGTTATAAATAATAACGCGTTCGCTGTAATTGCAACAAAGCGTTGATACTTTACACTTTCATATAAAATTAATTCGAAATAGGCTTACAAGAAAATATTTTTTAAAATAATTATTAAAAAAAAAAAAATTAAATCCATTACGCAGACAGACGAACATGATTCATCATGTTGATCAAGTTTACAATGAATAACATATCTATTTGTGCGTTTGTACAAATTATTTGTTTAAAAAATATATCAATTATTAATTTCGTATTAAAAAGTTTAAAAAATGTTGAACATTTTTTAATTTAAACTTTGCGCAGTTAAGGATTATCTGTTTTTTTTTTTTTTGTGCTTCAACATATTTCAAACGAAATTATTGAAAAATATTTTTTAATTCAATAATTCTTTTTTTTTTTTTTTTTGGTTAAAGGGGTGCAACAACACGAATAGTAATTTCAAATTTTGAGCTATAGATACATTTTGCAGCTACAGATACGTATCTTCTATGCATTAAAAATGTCCAACTCAGTTTTCAACATTTGAATAGCTCAGTGGCACATCATCAGCAACAGCATGAGTAGCAAATTTTGTTGAAGTTTGGAAAAGTCTTTGCTTTGCCTTTCTGCAGAAAACGGTCTAAAAATGAAATGTGAAACGCCATGGATTGCATACAACAATGAACAGCAAACATGAATCCATGAGATGCAGCTGTGCATTATTTCGCAAAAAACTGAAAAACAAACAAAACGAAAGATTAAAAACAAAACATCACAACACAACGGATGCGTTGCAGCAGCTTTATGCGCGTATTTAAACTAATTAAAAAAAAAGTAGCATTTTAAGTTTATGCAAATTGAATGACCCATTACAACAATTGTAGCTTTTAGCAAATGCATTTATTATTATCAATTCAAAATGAATTTTTATGTTAAATATTTTATATAAATAATTTCAATTGATTTTCATATTTATATTTTATATTAATGCGCTTAACTCGGCTAATTGCAACAATTTCAAATTGAAAATGATTGGCAACAGAAAAAAATTTCAACATTTTTTTTAAACTTTTTTTTTTTAAAATGTTTCGTTGAAAATGTTGTGAAGTATCTTAAATATTCCTGTAGTGCAAATGATTGTGAAAGTCACAGCATAGCACAGCATGATTATATTAAATAAAAATTTTGTTCATTTATTATTTTTTATATTAAACTAGCGCATACACGGCGTTTTGGCTGCTCTTTCGACTCTTTGCCGTTTCGGTTCTTCTGTTTTCTATGCAGCTCTTTTCGGTGGCATTTTTGTACTTTTTTTTACCAAAATATTGTTGGCGCTTGAATGAGAACATACAAAAGCACTAAAATATACCTGGCTTTTTTTTTTTTTGTACAAAAATATTCAGACAAGAGGGACAATTTATTCGACAAAATGATAATACCCATTTACACTTTGTGTGTCTAGCATAAAAATAGAATAATATGTTAACTGTGAACTGCGCTCTTCAAAGGATTACTTAAGAAAAGAAAAAGAAAAAAAAATAAAACAATATAATATTCACGCTCGTGCTGCTGCTTGGCATTTCGGGGCGTGGTCATTAATGTTCATGTTTATTGTCAGGACAGAATAGAAATAAAAAAAAATATAAAAAAAAAAAAAAAACACACATTTAGAAATGCCAAATAAAATAGAATAATGCACGAAAAATCTTAATTATTGCTTTTCTAGAATGTCTGCTGCTACTATATAACTGATTGTCTAAAATCTTTAAGATACATTTGTATCTATAGTAAACACTTTTTTTTTTTTGTATTTTTTGAGCATATACATATTTCTTAGTTCTTAGTTTATTTTGCGTTTTTATTTATCATTTTTTTTTTCTTTTTGTAGACATTATGCTTCGCGACGTATTGCTCTATTTCATTTTATTGTACTTTGCGGCGCAAACTGTGTGGCTAGGGGGTTTGCGAGGTGGTATACTAAGAATGTGTTAATTTTCTTAAGTGTGGCCAAAATAAGGTGACGGTAGCAGCGATCACGACACAACAACAACAACAACAAAGAATGACAGCAATAATAACAAAAATTTTCACATCTGAAAAACTGCCAAAAATGTTGACTTGTCACTCACAATCATGCAAACTTAGCGCATAGATACAATATCTATAATAAATAAATATGTTAAAAAAGCAGCAGCATGAATACGAGTATAAAGTAATGCGAAGCAATGTCCGGGAGACAAAAGATTTATTTTAGCTCATTTTTTTTTTATACCCGCCACACATAGTGTGAAGGGTATATTCAGTTTGTCGGAAAGTTTGTAACGCATTGAAGGAGACGTCGTAGACCCCATAAAGTATATATATTCTTGATCAGCTTGATGAGACGAATCGATTTAGCCACGTCCGTCTGTCTGTCCGTCTGTCTGTCCGTCTGTCCGTCTGTCTGTCTGTCTGTCTGTCTGTCTGTTTACTTCTACGCATTTTTTTTGATGAAGATACATAGATATTACGCCGAAATTTGGAACTTAAGCTTTCTCGGCAACGACTACTTTGTATGTTAAAACCAGTTGCCACGCCCATTTTTAGGTGTAGCCCCCATACAAACTTACCAAAAATTTTCAAATTTTTGTATTAAAATAGGTATTATTTATGCATGTATTCACTCCAAATCGGGTAAAAACTCTTCTTATGTCATCCAAAGTCGAATCCAAGGTGCCACGCCCATTCCTAGGTATAGCCCCATACAAATTTACCGCACATTTTCGAATTTTTGTATGAAATTAGGTATTATTTATGAATATATTCACTCAAAATTGAATAAAAACACTTCTAACGAAATCCGATATAAAAAACAAAGTACCACGCCCATTTTTAGGTGTAGCCCCCATACAATTTTACCGCCCATTTTCGAATTTTTGAATAAAAATTGGTATTATTTATGAATTTATTTACTCCAAATTGGTTAAAACACTTCTATATTATCCAATTCCAAAACCAAGATGCCACTCCCATTTTTGTGTATAACCCCTAATACAAACTCACCGATTTTTTTGCACTTTTGTATGAAAATTAATTTTTTTCGTCTATATATTTATAAATGTATATAAGCCACTGATGATCACACTTAAACTATTCAAAGATTCATGTGGCGGGTATTTAAGCTTCGGTTCCACCGAAGTTAACGTTTTTCCTTGTTTTTCATTCAATTCATTCAATTTATTTCATTTTTTTGTTTTCTTTATTTTATTTTATTTGAATTTTTTTAGACAGTGGTTCTATGGATTTATTAAAATGAAATAAAAATAATTTAATTAGAAATTAGGCGTGCATACAAAGTAGTGGAAAAAAGATATATTTTTAAAAGATACTTTTTATTCCGGAGACTTATATCTGCAATTTGACTACTGCAGTCGTATTTTTAATGTTTTTTTTTTTTTTTGTATTTAAATATTTAATTTGAAAACATATTTTCAACACACTGTGCAAGCTTTCTATCTGTCGGTCTGTCTGTCTGTCTGTCCGTCTGTCGCCAACAGATTGTTGTTCTTCTAAAATTGCTGCATATTTTCTTTGCAAAATTTGTGTTATTTTGTATCTTTCTTTTTAATTCTATTCTATTCTGTTCTTTACTACATTTAACGTTTAATTTAATTTGTTAATTAAATTTGTAAATTTTGTGCATGAAACATTGATTAATTGATAAACGTGAAATGTGAATGTAACTAAATAAATAATTAATTAAAAAAAAAAAAAAGAACATTTGTATCTTGTATCTATATTTCTATGTAAAACTCTCGTAGTAGTGCTGTAAATGGTCTATTTAAAAAAGCATTAACACAAAATTCACTTTCACAATTTTTTGCTAAATTTACAAAACACAAAATTGGGTCATATTGTCAAAAGCGGATTATTCATCAAGTCTCAAAAAAATTGTATCTTTCATTTCGTACATATTTCATATGCATTGTTAATCACTTGAAAAAATAAATGCAGCTGTTTTTTTTTTTTTTTCGAAATTAAAATTGTTGTTTGCATTAAGCGCCAATATAAGAGTTGCTTGGAATTAATGATTTTATGAGATAACACAAAACGAATTAGCATTGTCGACTAAACTTGTACGCCTACAGCAATAAAACAGTTAAATAGATGTATAGATACATTTATAACTACAAATACTACTAGTTTTTTTTTTTTCCATTTCAGTCTGCTTGTTTGTTTTGTCTGCTAACTATAAAATAAAACTTACATATATGGTACGGTAGATGGCATAAAAGTACTTTAGATGAGTTCAGATTATTTATTAGTAGCAAGAAAGAAAAAAAAAAAAAGAGGAAAAGAAAAAATAAACCTACAAGTAAAAAAAAAAAAATAATAAATAAATAAAAAAATAAGCGTGCTGTGTGAACACACCAACGCATTCAAAGCTTGCCGCCCTCAAATGTCATCGATAAAATGCTACAAACTTGAACCGGACCAAAGCAGCTACTGCTGCTGCAGACTATTGAATTTCTTATTAGAAGACGCATAAACGGAAGTGAAGGCAACGACAAAGATAACAAAGATAATGTTGATGACTCAAATGATAATGATGATGATGATGCTAACGACGATTACTGTGCTGCCGTCTTGTGTATAATTTTTTTCTTCTATTTTCTTTCGTTAAAGTTGCATAAATTGTCAATGAGTTCTTTCGCAATTTGTTGCAAGTTGCGCTTTTCAAATGTTTTTAAGTTGCAATTATATAATTGATAATAGACTAGTCGAGAAATCCGGCATTGCTCGGTTCTTTTTAACCTTCGTATATGCTTAAATATCAATTTTTATTATGAGATATGAAGCCATGCTTCCGTAATGGCAAAAATTTTGCGATTTTCAAATCATTTGTGTTCCGGCAAACGCAAAAGCTATGTTTCATTTCCAAAACGTTTCTTTACATTAAAAAATGACAAAAACTGTTATCGGTTACAAATTAAAATGTTATCGCAAATTGTTGTTGCTTTGACTAATTTTTTTTTAGTTTTAAACTATCGAAAGTATCTTTTTTTTTCTGCCGTTTTGAAATCGAAAATATTGTGTGATTTGCAATTGCTAAAGCACCAAAATTTGCGATTTTAAAAGTAAATCGTAAAATTTTTTCTGATTGCGATTACAGGAGCATGGCTGATTATTATTTTTTTCCCAAGTCGCATTTGTTTGATTTATCTACAACAAGCTTAAAACTTAACAGTCCAGTATTATAATATAATATATAACAAATTTAAATTTCATACTTAAAAGTGATCGAGACACACCGTGGTCCACCTGATTCCGCGGGATTCCCTTTCCAGCGATTATCGCTAGTAGGAAATTTTGATACGCCTTAAAGAATGCTTTGCAGAGCCTATGAAACATTGATGAAGCCATGTTCAACTGCCTGTCTGTCTGTCTGTCTGTCCGTTTGTTTGTTTCGCTCAGTTTTAAAGCTTTTTATCTAAAGTAAGAACTGAAGCTTCTTTCAAACTTGAGCCTGAGTTCTGCTGAAGTTAAGGTTCTTCTTTGTTTTAGTTTAGTTTTTAAACTATAAATTTGTATATTAAAAAAAATGTATTTATATATTTTATTAAAATTTTGCTTTTGTTTGCTATTTTTTATATTTTTTTTTCCAATATTTGAAAACTTATTCAGTCGGGGGCATATGATACGCCATATGCAACCGACTGATAACCAGTATAAACTAAATATTTTAGTATTTGCTGCCTAAAACTTGTTGCTGCAGCATTTTATGTAGTCGCTTAAGATTTTTTTTTTGAAGAGAAATTGCTAAATAAATAGAAAACCATAAAATGGTCAACTAAATTCTTTATGGAATTTCATGCTTGATAAAATATTTGGGACATTCAAGGTCTATTTTCTTTGCAGTTGGCTTTGCAGTGAAAGTAAGGCATGCACCATGTTGCACTACGACATTTTTAGGTTGAAATTTGAAATGATTTTTAATTTGAAAATGTCAGAAGAGTTTGTTGGCAAGTTTAAAAAATTGAATTTCTTTTGCGAGTGCCACGAGTTACCTTATAACCAGTTTAAGCCTACAAAATTTTAGCCTGACATTTCCACATAGCGTATATAGTGAATGTTAACTTTGTGCCATAATTAAAATCATTTGTTAAATGGGATTTTTTTTTGTATCTTTGCACTTTCATTTAAGAAAATATGCGTTTTGGCATAAATTGCTATTTGCACAGTCACTAAAACTACCAAATAAAAAAAATACACTCTCGTTAACTTAAACAAATATAAATGTTGTACTATGTGCAACTATGCTAAAACCAAGCAAAATATAATACAATATATTTTTTCTTCTAAAAAAATAAAAAAAAAAAAAACAATAGAACAACTGGCGATGTTGGTGATGTTATACTCTAGAGTACAAAATATCCCAGTACACTTTTAGCTACATGCTTAGATACATATGTATCTGTGTATCTATGTATGTATATAGTAGTGCATTGTTGCAATCTATGTTACATATGTATTTCATATGTATACATAGAAAGGATACAATTGCAATTTCAAAATAGTCTTAGTTTACAGTTGAAGGTGCTGCTGCAAGTTGGCAATCTTGCGAAAGTTCAAAACCGCAAATGTAAACTACAAAACCCAAACATGAAACTTACTAATCTAATTTTTTTCGTAAATGGGAAAATTTAAGTATGTATGTATCTAGAAGATACACACACATGCACAACAGAATTTAAACACAAAAAAAAAAAAAAAAACAAATATTAAACTGAGCGCAGTCATAATTCGATTTATATTTAAACACAACATAATTTATGACTAACACATTTAAAAAAAAAAAAATTTTTTAAAAATTTAAAAAAAATTAAAAAAATAGATTTTATAACCGCACAATTGCATTTGCTGCTCTTTTTTTTATTTGTTTGTTGTAATCCATTCGATCGTAAAATGCAATTAAAATGATATATTCTATTGTAGTACGCAAACTTTAATGCTTTGCTTTTTTTATTTTTTAATAGTTTTAAACTTTTGTATAAATAAAAAAAATATTTGATTTAAGTTTCATTTTATTTTATTTTATTTTTTTTTTAAACTTCGAAAAGCGCACATTGGCGCCTTCTTATAGTTTCCTTCCGTTTCCGGTTTTATGCTTGCATTCTTATTGACGTTTTAGCAATGCTAATTCATTGCACACACACATACACATACACTAACACACGCACAGACGTTTAAATAGATGCAACGCACGAAGTTTCAAGCGCACGTATCAACGAAAAGCATAAGAAGAACGCTTGCAACTTTATTCACAAAAAAAAAAAAAAAAAAAAACACCAAAAAAAAAAAACAAAAAACTTTAATGTTTTTTTAGACACATACACAGATACTTTACACATACATATAAGATTAAGTAGTAGTAACGTATCTTCTATTTGTGGCATACACATACAGATGTGTGTCTGTGTGTTATGTACGTAGTGAAATACGTTTTATTGCTGACGCTTTTTTTGTTGCTATTTGCTGCGCTGCGCTGCTCTGATTACGCTGTTCTACGCTTCTTGACGTTTGCTGCGAAACTGACAAGCGAGCAACTAACTAACTCACGGTCGTATGAGCAGATAAAACGCAAACGCAAACGAACCAACGAACTTGTTCGACTTGTGCCGATACAAGTTATGCTGAACAAGCGAAAAAATAAAGAAGCAGCAACAACAACAACAAAAATAAGAAATCAAATGACAACGCATCCGTTTCCGTTATGTTTACATGAACAGCTGATTGACAAGAAAACGGAACAAAATAAAAAAAATATATAATATGATGAGAATGTCTTCTGCTTGCAATGGAAAAAAAACATGAAATCAAACATGTTCGAAGCCAACATGTTGCAGCCAAAGAAAATAGAATTCGCATGCAACTTGAATGCTGCAACTTTTTCTTTAATTTTGCGGTTGCATTGCTGCATTTCCGGTATACAAAAATATAAAATTATTAAAAAATTAAAAAAAACGAATATATTTATTTGTGAAGTTAAATCTTTTGATCTTTTATAAAAAATCAAGTTATTATTTTAAAAACAAGGAACAACACTTTTGATAGTTTATATGTTCACTATTATTATTATTCAAATTTGTATGCATGTTAATATGTTATATGAACCCGATGCTTACTATATCGATAGTGTTCGGACATTGGAATTGATTTTACCAAATTTTAATTGAATTCATGCAGAAAAATAAATGTTTTCATACAAATTTCAAAAATTGGCGGTAAATTTGTATGGGAGCTATGCCTAAAAAGAACGTGGCACCTTGATTCTGACATACGAATTGCCTAGGATCAAAAAAAAAAAGCTTAAGTTTAAAATTTCATGTCAATATCTCAATAACATTCTAAGTAAAATGCATCGAAACAGACAGACGGACGTACAGACAGAAGAACATGGCTAAATCGATTCATCTGTGGAGTTAGAAGTACCGAATTAGGCTTAAATTGAAGCTTGAACCTGCCGCTATAAAATAATTGAATGATTGAATTAAAATTTTAACATTTCATCAAGAAAATATTTCTAAACATGTTTCACAGTATACCAAAAAGTTTTTAAACTTCCAGAATGGCTCGATGATATTGCTGCGTTCGACTTAAAATTCTTAAAACCTTTTTTTTGCCAACAAATTTGAAACCACAAACGTAATGAGTCATTAATGCAGCTAATAGAAACGTTTGGTAAGCATAAATATGGTACAAAACTATTTCTGATTGAAGACAATTGTTGCATAGAGTAAACAACTTAAAGCCAATATTATTATTTTTTTTGTATAGCAACTACTTTTTCTATGTGTGTCAATTTATAAGGTTCATAGAACTTTGTGGCGCCAATTGTTTGGAATAAAATACGCTGTTAATTTTAGTTTAAATAAACAATCACACACATACACATACACATACACATATAAGCATAAATTACATATGAATACAAAAATAAAAAAATAAAAGAAAAATGTGTTCATTTGCATAAATGCAGCGCTTTTACAAAGATACGGATGCATTGTTTTTTTTTTTGTATTATTATTCGCTTAACAAGTTGCTGTCATATCAAGTTACTCGTTTGAAGTTCACAATTTAATTGCATTATACACAATTCATTTGATTTCATTTCATTGAAAAGTAAATGGCAGTTTAAATGCTTAATATGAGCACTTATGTACATAATTGTACACATATATTGGCATTAATATACTCACAACTCAGACATTTTGTCTGAATAGTTAAATACAATGCAAAGGAACTAACAAGTGTGCAATAAAATTGTTTTTGTATTTAAATATTAAAAACTATTTTTTAATTATGAAATAAACGCTTGTACGTTCGAAAATGCTTCAGTTTCTAGCCGCTTAAAAAATCTTTTTTAAATTAAAAGAAAAAAATTAACATATTAAACAGTAATTATGTTTAACTATATGCATTACAATATGTATTATTATTTTTATTTTATTTTTATTATTACTATTTTTGTTTTTTTTTTTAATTTACTACGAAAAAGTAATTTTTACAAAAATCAGTGAAAATTAAGACTACGCCTGAAAGTATGCTGCAATTAATTGAAGTATGTCACAGAAACGCATTCCATTGCATTCCATTACAACATGTCGTATACTTTATAATATCAAGCATTCAGTTCCACAGTTGTGTGTTCTCTGAATATCTGTTTTCTGCGAATTAATTATTTCATTTGATTTCTATAATAAAATAAGATAGTCGAGTATGCGTGACTGCAAAATACCTGCAGCCAATTTTATTGTATTGGATTTTTATACAAAATGTAACCAAAAAATTTAATTTATATAGGTGGCTTTACCCGTATTGGAATATTTCATTTGGACTATCTGAGGCATGTTCCTGACTATACATTTAGAGTTTTTGTATTACACAAGACAGACATTTTTATGCAAATACTTAAAATTGTGAAGTTTTTAAATATTCTGGATAACCGCTGTATTTACTTCTTAAACGAGAGCAGAAAAGCTCAATGAATGTCTGGGCATGAACGGTTAGGTATAAGAAGAAACTAAAAATTCAACTTTTTGAGGGCGAAAGAACTTGAAGAATGTTTAGAGAAAACTGATCGAATGGTTATAATTTCCACTCAATCGAGATCGATCAGAAAAATGTTCGGCAAAGACAGGGATCCATAAAAATCGCTTGTTAAATGTATAAACGAGTAGCATTAGGCTACTCAGACGTCAGCCTTTTGCGCTAGATTCGATTTTCGATTTTGAATAATTTCACTGAGGTATCACACAGAATCTCTTTCGGTTGCTTTCTATCTACTAAAAATTCAATAAAAGATAAATATAATTCACAGTTAGTTGAAATTAATTTTTTTTAATGAATGAACTAATTGTGAATTATATTTAATATTTCATTGAATTTCAAAAGAGACCAACCAAAAGTAATTTTATGTGCCACTCCTCATAGCGTCTCAAATTGCACATAACTCTATATACCAATCCCATCTATGGTTCTTGGACGCAGTATAGTTATTTAATTTATCTTAATTGTCTGATTTCATAATAAAATTCGACAGTTTAGTAAACAAAAAAAAATTTGTATTGTATTAAAAAATAATAATAATTACATCAATGAGATACTTTATTTCAATTAATTTTGACATTTTAAATATTCAAAATAAATTATAAGTTCATATCATATCATTTGCTCTATTGATTTTATGCTTAAAATTTTAATTAAAATTTGTTGTAAAACTTATTTTTAGTACTCAAAGTGAAATACTTATTATTTTTATAAATATTACACATACGCCATGTGCTGTAAGCTGCAGTTAAGCTACTTTTTTTACTTTTTTACTATATTAAAAATTATAAAGAAAATTATTTCAAACGTGAAATTTCTTGCGAAAACTTTACAAACTGCGTTGGCTGCGTTATCAGTTTTGCATTTGCAGCATAATTGATATCATTTCCAGCTGTCATTACGAATTCGTAGCATTAAGTTAAAAAAAAATTACATATAAAAAAGTGGAATTTTTACAACTTGCTGCACGTGTACCATGAAAATATTTTTATTTTATTTAATATTTTTTTTTTATATTAATAATTGAATTACTCAAATAAGTAATAAATTAAATTAAGTTTTTTTTCAATTTTAAAATATTAAAAAATAAACTTACATTACAGCCAAATGCATTTATATGAAACATCAGTTTACTTACCTAAAAATGAAAAAAATAAAATAAAATTCTTTAGTATTGAGCATGGATTATAAGTTCATATAAGATTTTGTTATAATAATTTAATTTTTTTATGATATCAAATGAAAGCTAATAAAATAAACTTTCAGAAAAGTATATATTTGCTAGACTCAACTTCATAAAGAAAAGAACAGTGCACATTCAAAGTTGCACTTTGACAAAAATACTTTGGGGCACAAACTAATTGTTAGCGCATTTAAGCTTCGGTTTTAATCGAATTTAAAGATTTTCCTTGTTTTTGAAATGTTAATAAAGACAACAACAACAACAAAAAAAAAATGCAGTTGTAATTAAATTTTCAGACATTTCGTTGTCGAAATTATATCTGCTGGCACAAAAAAAATAAATTCCAGAACGAATAAATATGCAACGCGAAAATATTGAAAAGTAGTTTTCATATTTTTTTTTTTCGTGTTTGATTTGCTTAAGTTCAAAGAAAGATCGAAAACATATTTTTTAATTAATAAAACTTCAAAGAAAAAGTGACAGAAGCTGCTTATTTTTTTTTTAGTATAAACAAAATATGAACTGGATACGTAGTAGAAGTATGTGGAAATTTCAACTTTATATTTTTTTTAAATGCTTTTCCATATCGTTTATGTTGCGAAAATACGCGAAAGTTTAAAGAAATTGAATATGATATTTTTTTCTAACTCTTTTCGATAGAAAATTAATTCCAAATTTCTATGATTTTGAAGCATTCATTTTAATGATTAATTTTAAATTATATTGTTGCAACAGCTGCGCTTACATATTACAAATGTACTTTTTATATTAATTTGTGCTGCACACACACACACACACAAACACAACTAAAATATGAATAACACCGAAAATAATAGCATTTTTTAAGTTGCACCGGAACCGGAAATAAGTTTTTATTTGATTAGAAACCTATGATGGCGTTATTCGGCATTGCGCTTTCAGCAGCATTGAAGCTTTTCAACACGAAAACTTTTCCGAAAGTTTTTTCTTTTTGTATAATAAAAGCGGCAGCACTCCGCACCTATACAGCAAAAGCTTCCACATATATTGTGGTTCTGTCATAAACTTGTTTAATGAAAGCTTTTAAAGCTTTTGCTAATAAATGTATAACAAACGATGGCGTCGAAAGCTTTTTTTTGAAAAATGGTGAATGTTGTTCAATGTTTCAATAAAATTCAAACTTGAACCATATGAAATTTTTAGGAGCCCCACACTCGTTTTTTTTTAAATAGTATATTAGAATGCTCCCATTCGGAACGTGACATTTTTGGTTCCGGGAACCAAGGACAGCGCTCTAACGGTTTTAAGCTGTTCACAAAATAGTCGTTTTTGGCGAACAAAAAGTTCTTCAATCTTTAAAATTTCATTTCAAATCTGAGCAGAAATATGGACGCTCGACGAGACAAGGGCGAGACGCTCTGGTTAAACGAGCAGACAGGTTGGAACAGGCTGAATATAACTAAACTCAGTATGACTCGTCGAGTTGATCACGAATATACGCAAATGTCACTTTTAATGCTTTATAAACAGTCCGACAAACTGATAATACCCACTAAACCCTGAAATATTTAACCGTGCTCAAGTAATCCTAAAAATTTTGCGTATTTACGATTTAGTAGATTCGTACGATTTCAAATTATTCGTGTTCCGGCAATCGTTAATATTTTGTTTCACTTTCAAAACGTTTCTTTGCATTCTAAATAATAAAAACTGTTATCGGTTACAAATTATAATGTTATCGGTCTAAACAAATTGCAAATTAATGTTGCTTTGACTAAATTTTCTGCTCTAAGGTATGAAAAAAAAATAATTATTAAAAATTTAAATCCAGAATTATTGATATTGAAATGAACAAAGATAAACTCCAAAAACATCACAGAATAAAAGAGCAATAATGTTAAACAATCGATAGAATATGCATTCTTTGTGTAATTTTATGCAATTAGTTTTTATTTCACTTACTAAAACGCTGCCGGTTTGAAATCGAATATAATTTGTGATTTGCGATTTGAAAAGTAAATCGCAAATATTTGCGATTGCAATTACAGGCGCATGGCTGATTATTATGTTGTTTTTTTTTTATACATATCTCGTTATAATTAATCGATTAATCGAAAAACTGTGTTAGGACAAAAAGATTTGCTAAAATTCACTTTCCCTTTGCTTTATTTATTTTTTTTTTCATTTTGTTTTGCTGCTGGTATGATCTCTACATAAATAATTAAGTATACGCCTTGTACCTGTTGTGTGTGTGTGTGTGTGTATTGTGGTTTGCAGAGCTTGGGCAACAAGTGTCCAGAACATTACTTGTGAACCGTTTTAACATATACAATTCAAAAAAAAAACATTGTTAGAAGTTTGAGTAAACTCGACTACTTTATACACTATACGAAGTGCTTGTTAGGCATAATATTGTGTTTTAATATTTAAATTTAATGTATATTAATATTAAACAACGGATACAGGGTATCACAAAAATACTCCTTGATAACTATCAAATAATATTTAAGGACATACGTGGTTAGTTTGAGAAGAAAAATAATATTTTGCTTCTGTTTCTAAAGTTTTATTGTATTTCATTTTATTATTCTATTCGGATTTACATCTTACTAAACTGCCCTTTTTTGTACGTGTTCGTGTAGCGCATTTGTTGTAAATATATATACTATATAAATATATACGAGTATATAATGACAATTGATGGTAGCGCCCCCAGACATTAATTAAATATGCCAAAATCAGCTAAATGCGTAAAATGCGGTTTGTGTGGCTTTTTTACTTCAATAAATTCATTATACATACATACATACATGTGTGTGTGTGTGTATAGTTTAGTGTGCGCGCGTGTATGTGTTGGTTTATATCTGTCCATGTAACACCATGTTTACGACATAACGCTTATTAGAATGTGTTAATTTGACAAGCAGTAGCAAAAACAGCAACAACAACAACAAAAACAAGAAATTGTAACAATAAAGGATATCGATACCAACAGAAAGGCTAAGGCACACACACACACACACACACACACATAGAACACTAATTTTAACTACAAAATATTGATCAATTTTGTGTTAAATTAAGCAATTTATGAGTTTCTAGTGTTAAATTGTTGCGACCATATAAACCGAATCGACGACGACCTTAAAGTATATAGTTACTTTCAGCTTACTATAAAGGGTCAACAACTGCAGCACGACAATGAAAAAGGGAAAAAAGAAAAGGAGAAGCAAAAGCAGAACGACTTTAACCAGAAATAATATAGAAACCATTCAAGCGTGATATTTGTACAACTAAATTAACTAATGAAAAATAAATAAATAAAAATAAAAAAATATTTCACTTAAACTATTTTGCTTTTTATTAAAACGTTCGAAATTATTTATAAGTAAAGTCATTGAGGCGTGAAGATTAACTATTTTATAGGGTCAAAGGTGTCATAAAAGCAGCTCACTTTTAAAATACTAAATACAACTTAAGTGTCATAAAAGCACTGCTTGACTGTCTGAGAGGTTTAGCTATTATCTTCGCTTGGTAGACGCTGCAATGTTGTAAAAATATTTAAAGAAAGTTTTGACTCCTAACTAGCAGATTCAATATTTGCCACTGATAGTGCTGGCATTCTCTACTCGGGGAGGGAATACATACGATATAATTCTTATTGAAGTCCAAGGAAGGAACACAGTAGACTGTCTTCTCGATTAGATCATTGTAATACTTCAATTATTTCAGGAAAATCCAATATTTGTATTGATTTACACATTTCGGCCTCTAAGTCCAGTGACAGCTATAGTGGCATAAGTGCAAGTAGTATCGAATAGAAATAGTGTTGTATATGTCATTGGGAGTTGTATGTAGTGTCTCGTTTATGCACATTCTTGCACTGCAATACACCTTACTGAAATTAACTAGGGCAAGCGATTAATTAGGGCTAACTGCTTTACTTCCCTACCATTTGTGTATGGGGAAAAATCACGCTTACTATGGACGATGCATTCGATGTAGAGGTGGGCGGGAATCTCGTGGGTCTCATGGCCCCTATAGATATGAAACTGCAAATATTTATAAATTATAACGCTGCACTGTTTAGTTTTAAGCTTTTTGATTTGATTAAAGTCAGACAAATATTTGGGTTTTTATAAATAAAAGTAAGCGAGACTCAGTAGACCCAAGGCCCATCTCTAATTCGAGAACTCGGATTAAGCAGCTAAACGCTAAATTTAAAGAAAAAAAAAAGAACACCCTGTATGCACAAACGAATATAATATTATTTTATCCCTCAAAGTCTTCGAACCGGAAGTCAAACAAAGTTTTGCATCAGGGGAAAACTAAGTAGATGTATAAACGAATATTCATAGTCTTTTATTTATAAACTCGTCTATATTCTTCTTTCGCATATAAGTTTTCATTTCCCACTTGGTTCATTGCTAGACAGCATAAAATATTTTTTTTTTTTTTTTTGAAATTTCTCAAGTTCATCAAGCTGCTTTGAAAGTGTTTTCGTGCAGCATTTACTCACAATCAGTTGCACTTAAATGCTGCAAATTGTTTTTTTCAGATATGGCATTCCGGTTCGTTTTTTTTCTTTTCAGTACGAGTACAACACCACATCTAATGCCATAAAGCAACGTCAGAAAGAATGACAAAGGTAAAAGGTAAAAAGGAAAACCAACAGCAACCCTCCAATGCAAACGATTTTCTATTGCAAAATGTTTAAATGGGCCACGACAGGTAAATGTACACACACACACACCCATAGACAGACACACAGATACATATGTAAAGTGCCAAAAGGACTCTAGTCGTTAGAGTAGCGCTCTATGGCGGAATGTTTGGTACGTGCAAAGGGTGAAAGTATTATAAAAGGGTGATTTAATACGTTAAGGGCGCTGCGAGTTGAGCATGTAGCGAGTAAGTTGCTAATCGATCGTATAATTGCATTAAGTCATTTGGAAATTTATTATTTATAATTTGTTTACTTAATACGAGTAAAAATTCAATAAATTAAAGAATAAAAGAAACATTTTTTCAAGCACAATTAAACATTTAAGCAATTTCAGTTTTATATTATTTTTTTATACATCGCTGCAAATAGTCATTCACACTGAAAAAAAAAAGCTTTAATATCCTTTTACAAAATTTTATTCTCAAGCTCCCCTATGTATATGTATATATTCTTGAACATCATCTTGAAAGCAGTGTCAATCTAGCTATGTCTGTCTGTCTGTCTGTCTGTTAAACAGGATATTTTGCAGTTGAGCACACTCGACTTCAGTTTTTTTTTGACACTTAAAATTCGTTAGATCCGAAATATAGACAAACCTATCTGTGGCTTGGCTCAATGAACAAACTGAAAGCCTTGAAAACTGCTACGAAATGAAGTACATGGAAAATATATTGCGAAAAGATACGCGAGTAAGTATCTTTGAAATGTATCTACAAAATGTTTACGTTTGTAGTAGAGTTGCGTTTATAGCTAACTGAATGCATTAACACTTGTGCAAATACAAATACAAAAGCCAAAGCCAAAGCTTTTTGACCTTCAAATTTAACAAACAAAAAAAAAAAAAAAAAAATCAAAACAATTTTTTGTAAAACGCTTTAAATATGATCTGCGCGAAATTCAATGAAATTTAGTAAAAATCTAATAGTTATGCTGACGTAAAAATCGCAAAGCATAAATTTAGTATTCAAAATGTTTTAAAAAAATTTAAAGAATTTATTTGTTAAAATGTTATATTGCAGTAAAACAATTTTTTTTTTCATTTTTCTAAAAAAAAATTGTGAAGATAAAAAGTGTGAGGCTATATCAAAAAATTAACCAACTCTACGAGCGTTTCGGGCGGCAACTGGTCTCTTTAAATTATTTCTTTGCGCCGGTATTGCACGTGCATTGGGGCGTCTCGCTTTAGCTGGTTGCTTTCTGGGCGATGGCAGATTACGACGCGCTGCTGGCGCTCTTCGATTAGGACGACTTATTGGTTTCCTTCCAGCATTGTTCCTTGCATTGTTGCTTTTTATTCCATTATTACCTTTGCCATTTTTATTTTGATTATTTTTGTTTGCTGTTTTTTTATTATTTTTTTTATTGGTCTTACCATTGCCATTATTGCTGCTATTTGGTGGAACAGATCTTGGTGCTGCAGCGCTTATTGGTTCAACAGCTCCATAATCTGCATCTTCATAATCGTCGTCTTCTTCATAATCGTCATCTTCTTCATACTCCGTGTCATCAGTATTGGCTGCAGGATTTGCGCTTGCTACTGGTGCCTTCGACTTTCCATTAACGCTGTTGGCTTCATTGGTGGTTTTCGTATTGGAACCACTGCTTGGTTTGACAATTGGTGTATCCTTTACACCAGCATCATTGGATGTACTCGAGTCACCAGAGTTGTCTGAAGCGCCGGATGAACCTCCTTCTTCTTCTTCTTCTTCTTGGTCATCATCATCTTCATATTCTTCATCGCCTTCTTCATAGTCTTCTTCATCATCTCCTTCAGCGTCCTCATCACCGTACTCGTCGTCTACGGACTCCACATCTTTGCTCTTTTGTGCTGTTGGAGCGCACTTTACGCTCTCAAAGCCGACAATGGCAAGCAAAAAGATTGCAAGCAGAAATAATCGCATGGAACGCATTTTAAACGTTGGCAATAAATGTCGAAAAATTCATTTAGGATTTTCGCTTTTATAATGAATTTCTATTGACATTCTACGGCGAAAAATTGGCGAATATTGCTTATGCAAACTATTTTTTTTTTTGTTTTTTTTTTTTTTTTTTTGCAAATAGTACACTTCTAAAAAAAAAAAACAAAAAAAACGTTAACTTCAATAGCACCGAACCTCAAATGCCCGCCACAATGGGGTGGGCTGAGGATAACACAAGTTGGGGCTCAAATTAAAAGCCTTTATGTAAAATTTTTAGCTTTAAAAAAAAAATTGTGGTGAACCGATCCTTGTCATATCGATAGTATATTCATAGGATGACATTAGAAGTGATTTTACCCAGATTGGAGTCAATATATTCATAAATAAAAACTATTTTCATACAATAACTCAAAAAAAAAGGCGGTATATTTGTATGGGGACTATACTTAGAAATGGGCGTGGCATCTTGGTTTTGATATTGGATGACATAAGAAGTGTTTTTACCCGATTTATAGTAAATACATTCATAAATAATAACTACTTTGGTAAGTGTGTATGGGGGCTGTACCCGAAAATGGGCGTGGCACCTTCATTTTGACATAATATGACTTTAGTAATGTTTTCATCCAATCTGGAGAGAATACATTCATAATCGAAAAAATTATTTAAAATAAGCTTTAACAGGTTTGATGTCAGACGTTTGAATAGATCTACTATGTTATAATAAAAGAATTAAATAAAATCGATTTGTGAATTCGAATTTTGGAACAGCAACACTTTATATTCAAAGATTAAAATGTTGGAAGAAATAAAAATACGGCTGTATAAATATATTCATAAAATAAATTACGCATACATCTAACAAGACATTTTGTTTTTAAATGTTTTCTAATATTTAATTAGCCAATTTCAATGAACAATCGTTGACTCCCGCCTTTTGTTTGTTTGTTGATAATTCGGAACTACACGTGTCACTTTCAACTTTCATCGATTTGGAATTATTTTTTTATTTTTTGTAGCACAAAAAATTTATAATATAAACAAGTAAAAACTTTAACTTCCGTCGAACCGAAGCTCAAATACCAGCCACACGAATCTTTAGTTAGTTCATGTAAGGGGTCCAATAAAAATCATATATGTAAAATTTTAAGCTAAAATGGCAGATAAAACAAAAATGTTCTTATAACAAGGAAAAATTGGAACCGAAGCTTAAATACTCGTCAAACGTATATTAAAAAAAAAACTTGAATTATTCGTTCCAGCCTAGAAAAAGCAGTGTTAAAAAGCGTTAAAAGCAAAAATTCACAACACTAAAAAAACCAACAGCTGAGAGAATTTTGTTTTTCATGTTTTTAAATTTATTATTTTATGTTAGATACTATTAAATCATTCCAAGGTAATAACTTGCTAAAAATTTCAAATTTTGTATAAGGCCCAAAGTGGTTCCATGTAAATAAAATTTGGTATTTTTAAGAAACAAATTTTTTATGCAAAAAAAAAAAAAAAAAAAAAATGTGTAGGTGTATTTGTGTGTACCAAAAAATTACCCAACTGGTTTTCTTGCATTTTTTTTTTTGGCGTCGCTTCTGCTGCATGTGAAGTGGAGTGTTCCGCTTCAGTTTTAACCGTTGGCTTCTTAGAAGTTGGCAAATTTTGGCTTACTGCTTTCATTTTCATTTCAGTATTACTTGCTTTATTTTTATTATTATTATTATTTTTATTATTATTATTATTTTTATTATTATTATTATTATTATTATTATTATTTATATTTGCTGGATTATTATTATTTTTTATTATTATTATTTTCTGGTTTATTATTATTATTTATATTTGCTGGTTTATTTTTATTATTATTATTATTATTATTATTTATATTTTCTGGATTTTTATTATTATTATTTATATTATTTTTATTATTATTATTATTATTATTATTTATATTTGGTGGTTTATTATTATTATTTATATTTGCTGGTTTATTTTTATTATTATTATTATTATTATTTATATTTTCTGGATTTTTATTATTATTATTTATATTATTATTATTATTATTATTATTATTTATATTTGCTGGTTTATTTTTATTATTATTATTATTATTATTTATATTTTCTGGTTTATTAATATTATTATTTATATTTTCTGGATTATTATTATTATTTATATTTGCCATACTATTGCCACTAGTGCTGCTTTTTGGTGAAGGAGGTTTTGATGCTGGTGCGCTTTTTGGTTTAGCAGCTTCTTTAGCTCCATTAGAATTGGCTGGAGAATTTGCGCTAGTTACTGCTGCATTCGACCTTTCATTAACGCTTCTGGCTTCGTTGGTGGTTTTCGTATTGGAACCACTGCTTGGTTGGACAATTGGTGTTGCCTTTACGTCGGTATTATTGGATTTACTGGAGTCGCCAGAGTTGCCTGAAGCGCCGGACATGCCTTCTTTCGCTTGTTGGTTATCAGTGTCTGCAGTATCCGTATCATCAGAATTGGATGAAGGATTTGCGCTAGCTACTGCTGCATTCGACATTCCATTGCCGCTGCTGGGTTCATTGCTGGTTTCGGTATTGGGGTCTTTTGGATCCCCGGACGCGCCTTCTTTTTCTTGGCCACCAGTGCCTGTATCATCGGAATTGGATATAGGATTTACGCTAGTTGCTGGTGCATTCGACATTCCGCTGCTGGGTTCCTCGCTAGTTTTGGTATTGGAACCAGCGTCACTGGGTGTACTGTAGTCGCCTATATAGTCTGGATAGTTTGGATTGCTTGTATAGTAAGCATAGAATCCATCTTCAACGTCTCCTTCGTTATATTCCGTATTGTCGTATGAGGACGCCTCATTATCGGTCTTTTGCGCTGTTGGAGCGCACTTTACGCTCTCAAAGCCGACAATGGCAAGCAAAAAGATTACAAGCAGAAATAATCGCATTGAACGCATTTTAAACGTTGGCAATAAATGTCAAAAATTCATTTCGAATTTTCGCTTTTATAATGAGTTTTCTATTGACATTGTATGTCGATAAAATATTGAATAAATATCGAATATTGTTTATGCAAACAATGCACTTCTTAAAAAAAAAAAAAAAAAAATATTCGGTTTAATTAATTAAGAAAAATTAATTATACCCATTTCTGAGTTTCATTATATATTTGACAGTCATTGTTGTTGTTCTCTATTAAACAATTGATTTTCTGTTTAGAGTCTATAGCGAAACTTTAGAATTTTCTTATAGACCATCTAAAAGATCTATAATGTTCAACGCAATGTAGGGTACAAAACACAACGTCACCTGGGTATAGCTTATATTTTTTTAATATAAATACATTTTTATTCAAAAAAAAAAAAAAAAAAAAAAAAACAACTGAACTAATAATTTGACTATGAAATATTAAAGATATTAAATTATTTTTTACTGCATAGGATAAATTATTGTTTTCTTTTATAAGCAGTGTTCCCATTTCCAATTATTATTGCAATTCGAGATTTGCGTTTTAATTCTTCATATTTCTTTGTTGTAGATGTGAACGCAACTATGGTGCTTCGTTTTATGCTCCCCCTATTTTTTTAGTGAGAATGATTTGCACTTTATTGGGACCTATTTTGAGATGAGACAAGTAGAGTTAGTCTAAACAAAATATCTATACGATTTACGATTTGGGAAATCGAATTTTGGAACAGAAAAACTTAAAATTCAAAAAGTAAAAAGTCAGGAGAAATAAAAATACGGCTGTATAAATATATTTATAGAAAAAAAAACACATACATAAAATTTAACAAAAAATTTGTTTTTAAATGTTTTTTTAGTATTTAATTAGCAGATTCCAATGAACAATCGTTGACTCCCGCCGTTTGTTTGTTTGTTGATAATTCGGAACTACCCGTGTCACTTTCAATTTTCATCTATTTGGAATTATTTTTTTATTTTCTTGAAGCACAAATATTTTATATAATAATAAAGTGGATCGATTCTTGTCATATCGGGGTACAGTATATTCATAAGATGACAGTAGTAGTGTTTCCAGATTGAGGTGGATATATTCAAAAATAAGAATTATTTTCGTACAAAAACTCAAAATGGGCGTTAGGTTTATATGGGGGCTATACCTAAAAATGGGCGTGGCACCTTCATTCTCACATTCAAACTGCCGAGGATCAAAAAAAGTTGAAGTTTTAAATTTCAGGTCAATATCTTTGAAACTTTTCAAGTAAAACGCATTGCAAAAGACAGACAGACATGGTTAAATCGATTCGTCACGTCGAACTGATCAAGAATATGTATATACTTTATGGAATCTCCGATGCCTCCTTTAATGCGTTACAAACTTTTAGGCGTTTCATTTTAGTTTAAAAATATTTTTTGAAACTATGTTAGAAATTATCTAAAACTCGAAAATGACACCAACACTTTTTGGAACAATAACGTTGACTCTCCAGCAGCAAATGTTTCGGTTGCTGGTTCAAAAACAATTTTTACCGCAGCTAGTACACAGTTTATTTGATCTTCTCAGCTTTGATTTGCTAAGACACGAATTGTTTGCATTTCGCTTTGGAATATCGCCTCAGACTACTTCGTAAATATTATTTCTCTTCGAATTTTTTTTGGCGTCATAAATTGTTTTTTTTCAAAAACAAAAGAAATTGACGTGTTAGTAGATTAAATATGAGAAACATAATTTATAGAAAGAATTTGATGAAGAGCTGTTCAAATATTTATTTGGCAAAGGTAACAAGCGTTAAACAAAAACAAAACTATTTTTGAAATATTTTGGAGTAAAATTTCGTATAAAAATTCGAAGACATTAAAGATTTTTTATCAAAAGTAACTTTTTACTTTAGTCGAAACAACAAAACATGAAATTGAATTTACTTCTTATTTTGCTGGCCTGTTTGCTTGGTGCTGTTTGGTCACAGGCTGTTAGGGACGATGATGGCGCTGATGGCGATGATGGAGCTGTAGATGGTGGTGATTATGATGAAGGTGATGATGACGGCGCTGCTGTTGATGATGGACCCGTTGCTGCCCCAAGTCCTCCAGCACTTCCCAATCCACCAGTTCCATCCAATCCAATAAATGCACCACAAGCACAAGGTCCTGGCGTTAGACCTTTGCCTCCCATTGCCAGCAGACCTAATCGCGGTCCCAACAATAGACGTAGGGCAATTGGTAATCGTAGACCAATAAACCGCAGACCACGTGCTGTCAACCGCAGACCATTGGCACCCAATCGCAGACAGCAAGTCAATCGTAGACCAAATGTAAGACGCGGTTAGATCTAAGTTCAGTGCGACACTCTTTCTTTCTCTTTTCTTTTGAACATTAACTTTACTTTTAAATATTAAAAATATCATCAAAATAAAAAAAATTTGGTTGGTATAATTTTTTTCCTCAAAACATTTTGCTGAAACCTTCGAAAAAAACGGCAGATAATAATACTATATACCATAATGTGGGTCAACGAATACACCCAAAGTACGAAATGATCTTCCCTAAGAATATTTTAAATAAAAATCTTATTAAGTGTACTCACCGAACATTGGCCAAAGTATGTCGCCGATTCTTCAGATAGCGGCTATGATATTTTTGCAAATCGCCGATCGAACCCTGTTCGGCCTGCATTTTGGCGGGAACGAGCTGTGTGCTGCTCGGATGCGAGGCAAGCGCCGATGCAGACGACGATGCCAATCGGTGGTGTACAGGTGCGTTGGCAACGCTGGCACTGCTGCTATTATTGGTGGTGTTTGTATTACTAGTGCTGCCAGTCGAGGCTAGAGTCTCGTTCGAATTCGAACCGATAACAATGGCGCCGGCGCCAATTGGAGCTAGTACAATGCGTGACCAGCACGACTTGTGAGGTTTACGAAACTTAAGTTTAATGCGTGGCGAAGGCGTCGAAGTACCACCGCCGCTGCCACTATAATCGGCACAAATAGCTGCAGCAGAGGAGGATGTGGTTCCAGTTGCTGTTGCTGTACCCGGACCCGAACCTGTAACGGTACCCGATGAAGAGTGATGCACACTCTCACAGCTGCCGCAGTAGCCGGTGCCTAGCTGTGACTGTGACTGTGGCTGAGATTGCTGTTCGCTTATGAACGCGGACGGTTCCTGACCCTCGTAATAGGTGACTAGTGTTATTTGGTGTTGGTTTTTTTGTTGTTGTTGCTGTTGTTGCTGCTGCTGTTGATCGGATTCTTCCTCCTCTTTTATATGAGGCAGCGGCGATGTTTGCGGCTGACAACTACAACGTGCTGCGCCTGTTGCAACGTTTGATGTGGAAGTGGTTGTGGAAGCTGCTGTTGCGGTACTTTGCTGTTGCGCGTAATTTGAAGCTGAAGTAAATGTTCCTGCTGCTGCTGCTGCTGCTGCTGTACCAGTACCAGTACTAGATGAAGTTGTTATTGTTGTTGCTATTGCGTTAAAACTGCTTGGAGTTGAATTTAGACCTGTTGCCGAAAGTAGAGAGTTTGCTATATTTGCTGTTGTGTTTGACACAATCGATGGCGCTATATTTGTTGCTGTTGCTGCTGCTGTTGTTGTTGTTGCCTGCAACAACACTGCTGCAGTTGGTGAGACGCTTGCGTCACTAAGTGTCTCCGGTTCTGCTTTACGTGCTACAATTCCAGTAGCCAAGGTTGCCGCGGCTATATCAGCGGCACTAAATTGCTGTTCCAAATCCTCGTCAACGTCGTTGATGAGCGTTTTCAATGAGATCGGCGTAGTCACCGATGTACCAATTGTATCTGCGAGAGAGTGTTTCTTTTCAGTGGCAACACCTGTTTCGGGTATATCGTCACGATTGTCTAAAGCGTTGTTGTCGTCGTCGTCTTCGTGGTTTTTGTTAACTTCGTTTAATTGCTTTTGTTCACGCTCCTTGTCCGTCTGTTGTTGTTGTAGTTGTTGCTGTACTAGACCGCGCTTCTCGGCGCAATTAAGTTCGTCCGGAGTCGTCTGCACGGGCGATTGGGGCGGACTTGTTGCGGGGCTGCGGAGCCGCCCCGCGACAAGGTAGGCAACAGCGAAACACTGTGCTACTGAAACACTTTGTCGGCTTTGATTTGCGTCGTCGCGATTTGCCCGAAGTTGTCGTCGCGGTTGCAGATGTTGTCGTTGTTGATGGCGTTGTTGAGACGCAACTTCCGTTGCCAATACTACTATTCCGATAGGAACTGTCAACTCCGCCAGTGCCAGTGCCACTGCCGCTACCGTTACCGCTGCCGCTGCCACTACCACTTCCACTGCCGCGCTTACTACAAATGCTGTGGCTGCCACTTAAATGTTGCTGTTGCAAAGAAATCGAAAAAGAAAGCAAAATTGTATTAAAAGAACTTCTTAACAATATTCCATTCCTATATTAATTTAAAAAAAAAAAAAAAAAACTCTAAAACTATCAAAGAACTTAAGCCGACCTTCACCAACGCCATTGGACGTTTTGTGGCGTTGGTATCTGATAAAATCGTAGACGTTTGTGTCGTGTTCGTGTTCGTCGTCGTTTTCTGTTCGCATTTATTTGTTGCATTTTTAATTGTGATGTGGTAGGAAGAGAGCTTCGCCAAACGCATCTTCACAACCAAATTTTTATAAATTTTATTTTATAGTTTTAAGTTTTTAGTCTAGTTTTTTGGTATTTTTATTTTCAATTTCACATTCACATTCTGGCAGCAACTGTAAAGAGAAGAAAAGAAAATACAAATTATTATGACACATAATTTTAGGCACTCGATTTAATTATTAAGACAACACCTAAATGTATGTTATGAAATTTTTTTTTTTTAATTCATTATTTGAAACTAAGGCACAACTGTGTAAATATGACCCATTTATAAAATTTGACATTCAAATTCACATTAGTTTATCAAATTTATTTTAATTTAGTAAATATTATTCGAGCAACATCAAAGCACAGCACTTTTTGATTGCTATACAAAAAGGATGTTTCGCTGTTTAATTGTGTTACACCTTGTTCTTTTGGTCATTTGCACTCAGTTGAGCACTATGAACGTTGAACCATGGGATTACATCGACACGTTTACCACCGAATTTGAGAAAGACTATTTCGAAAGCTGAATAATTTTTATTGTAAATTTTTATTGTAAAATCGGTTTTTATAAAATAATAAATTTTTTTTTTTAACTTTTAACTGTGAACTGTGTAAGAATTAAGAAGCAATGTTAATAATAATAAAGACAAGATTATCGAATTTATTCATTAAATTGAAAGTTGCAACAATAAGTTTCAAATAAATTTTTTTGAGCCCAAAACGAAACCATATATCTGGCAAAACAAATTTTAAGTTTTTGTTCTTAGTTTGCCGTGTGAACATAAGAGGAAAATCAATCAATCTGATGATGATTTTAGCAGAAGATGTAATCATAAATATTATACCACTTCGTGAACAGAACCATTTGTTCAAAGGCACTGCCAATTTTTTAGTGCTTTGCAGCCCTGCTTTTTTACTTTTGTTCTTCTTTGTATCTTTTCTTCTTTTAAACTATAATTGTACTTTGCAGTTGATTTTATTGTTGTTTCTTTTCTAATTAGCTGCTTTGATTTCAAAATCGGATTATATAATTTCGCACATATTGGAATTAAGTGGCTTAGTTCAGCGAAAGCAAAGCATAGAAACATCAAAGGAAAAAAAAAATCCAAAGGAAATTAAGCAAGTGAAGCCAAAAAAAAAAAAAAAAAAAATATAATTTTCCCCTAACAAAATAATTATGCTGTCTCATTCGTTGTTTTCATTGTCTTCATTTTCGCTTCATTCCAGTCATTTTATTCAGCTTCGTTTGTGATTAATTTTAATAATTCAGGCGTTTTTTGGTTTAAATCTCTGTTTCGCGAGAATTTATTTGTCAGTTTGCATAAAGTATAAAAAAAAAAAAAAATAAAAAAAATTAAATTTTTCTTTCATATTATATAGTTACAGGGTGCTCCATTCTGTGGACTCCGTTGTGAAATCGAGTAAAATTGACAATTTTAGAAGGATTCTTGTACAATTACTGCCATGGAGCAATACACAACAATCGACTAGCCTCGACGTATTCAATACGTCAAAAACTGATAACTTAAAGTCCTTGGAACAACTCAAATCCGTATTCAGAGAGAAAATATTAGAAAATGTTGAAAATTTTGAACGATATCATCTTCCCTAAATGAACAAATAAATTGTACAGATTTAAATAAAGTGCCGATCAAATACAAAACAAGATTTATTGTGTTTTACTCAAATGATTCACTTAAACATAGGGACCACAAAACGGAGCACCCTGTGTTTTATTGGTAAAAAATATTAGATTATGATTTATTTTATCATTTGAAAAATTCAATGGCATATCGCGCAGAGTTACCAAAAAGAAAAAGAAAAAATAGTTTGGCTTTTTTTTTGTCTCTGTTGATCTCATGACGCATACCCAACAGATGTTTGTATACCCGTAACACATAGTGTGTGTACTCTAACTTTGAGGGCTGAAACGTGCTAATTTAATTTGCAATAAATAAAATTTAGCTCCTAAAAGTATGATGTACTTTGGAACGCACGAATACACCGTAAATCTCTGATCGCGACGAAATCGAATTACTTCTGGTTTTGGTAATGAAAAGGCGATCAATTACGACAACTTCAAACGAAAACGGCGGTGATCAAAGCGTGGTTAGCTGTTACAAACTGTAACTAAGCCAGTATTGTCGACCATAAAGCTTTTGCTGTAAGTTTGGTGGGATTGGCAGATAACAAAAAAAACTTCTAATTCGAAGCTGCATGACCAATGAAATGGAAATTATGTTCCAAACACATCGAATATTGACTTGCCAGATGCTGTTGGTACCAAGTGATTAACAACAAATCCTCTCCACGGCGTTACTGGCTAAAAATTCGTTGCAAGATTCAATTTAATGCAACAACAAAAGATTACGTTCATTTTTTTATTGTCTGTTTTTAATTTCTTATTTATGGAGCGGCTTAATTTAAATTTAGCCCCGGTTGCCAATAAACTCATGCTACGCCACTGGTGTGACGTCTTTTGGCATATTTCTATAGAAATTTTAAATTGAATGCATATCAAAAGGTATTGAATTTGAATATTGTACAAATATTTGGACAGCTTAGCTAATTGTTATCGAATGCATTGTTCGATTAAAAAGAAATTAATTCTATAGAAATTTAAAATTGAAATATACAAAAACTTTTCCACTCCCTGATATAAGCATCTAAGTTGAAAACACAGCGGATCAGTATTAAAGTAAAGATCTATCGAGCGGCATACACAATGGAACTAACATTATTCGGTACTACGCAACGCAAGTTAACCTCAACATTTTTGGAGGATTTATGATTTGGATAGTAGTCGGAATAGCCAGGAAAGGTAGATTCAGATCACAGATCAGCTTTCTCTTTTCTAGGGTATTTAGGAGCTATCAGGTAATGGAAATCAATTGCTGGAAATTTCCTTTAACGGGTTATAAAGTTTTCTAATTTTTCTAGGTATTATGAACAAATTTTGAGAGCATTTCATGAATTATCGCGCAGAAACTTCATTTGGCATCGAAGCATAAGCCATCATATTTACTTTAATAAATAAAATAAAAAAAGGAAAGGAAATTTTTACAATGTTATACCCATGTTTTGCTGCGTTCCTCTCTTCAAGGTTTTAAGTTAACCCCACTGTTTGCACGAACAGCAGCTGGCACAATACGCACGTGTCAAAGCCAATCACACTTAGCAAATAAAAAGCAAAAAAATAAATTCAAATATGAGCTAATTTGAAATAAGTTGCACCGAAACAAAAACTTTATAAAATATTAAAATACTACGCAATTGTATAAGTTTATGGTAAGAGTAGTTACATGTTTCCAGCCTACAGCAATATAACTCAAATTTGTGTATCTTTTCAGCGTTTTCTAATACAAATCTTAGGAAATATACATACAATATGTATTCCTGTGGCCCAAACTTTCATTTTCCTTTTTTTTTTCTTTAGTGAAAGCAAAATAATAAAAAGTGTAATGTTCGTAACGCAACGGTAAAAAAACACAAATTCACAAACGTCGAAAAACTTTTGGATCTCGTGTAAGACTTTTAAAATATTTCACTTTTTAAACCGTATAAATGTAGCCTTCACAATGCAGGCTTGGCCCATGTCGACCACTTTTGCAATTCAGCGAATTTTTAGTTCATCAAATATTAGAATACTGAATTCTATTTAGTTGATCTTTGTATTATTTGACTTAAATGGCATTTGTGTAAATAAGAATTTTGCATTTCAGAATGTTTTTGTTTTTCTACAACGCTTTCTATCACTGAAAAGAATAATTAGAAATGAGTATTATCAATTTATCGTTACGTATGTAACGTCGCTTTCAAATAGATAATGTAAACCCAGTGAAATTTGAACGTTAACTTGCGGTCAAATTTAACTCAAATTCAAAATATATATTTGAACTTTTTCTGAAACTTTTTTTAATAGTTTTAAATGTATCTTTTTTTTGTGTGTAAAAAAACAGAGTATTTCAAAACCGTAAAACTTGATCTTTTAATGGTTTTAAGCTGTACTTTGTAGCAGGGTCTAAAGTTGTTAATGAAGGTTAACATTGAAGCCAAAAATGTGAAAGTTTTTTAGAGAAAATTTCGTCAAATTGTTTACTTTTAAATGTTATAAATAAAATTTCTTTTATTTAATTGTAACCCAATTTGATAAATGACGCATTCTCTGCAAAAAAATAAGAGAACCATTTTAGAAAAGAAAAAGTTTTAGAATTTTTTTGAATTTGAATTATTTTTAAAGTTTACATAAAACCAAATAAATAAAACCAATGTGGCCTTGGACAGGCGCGTGCGATGCGATAAAGTATCTTTTTTTCTTTTGGCAATTAATTAGTTTGTTAGATCGAGAAGTCGATGTTATTCTGAGAAATGTGTTTGGAAATTCCAGTTAGATTCTGTTGACGTAAGTTCTTGTATAAATAAGTTTAGTAGAAAAAAAGTTGCAGTCGAGTAGGCTTTGGATTTTGACATGCCCTGAAGTGCGTGTAGTTCCCTAGAAATTGACTGCAGTTATTCAAAGAGTTTTTAAAGGGTGCAACTAATATGGCAAACCCTAAACCCTTTATACCAACTCTCTAGCCTCCTTCTGGGTGTTACATACATTCGCACAAACTTAATATACCCTTTTACCGTTTGGGTACAGAGTATAAAAAATAATTCAATAAAAAGTATTTAACCAGAACCTTAACATGACGCCATTTTTTTTGAAAATATGGTGTTTTAGTTTCTCAAATATTAGAAGAAGAAAAAAAACTTTTTATTATTTATCTTGAACGACATTTGTGTAAATATTTAGCGCTTTGGAAGCGATATATCATTATTTTTTAATTTTGTTATATTTGTGTACAAATTTGTTTGTTTTTTAAATGCGAGATGGTATTTTAGAAAGAGTTTTTTTTTTTTATTTTAATTTTTTAATATTTTTTTTTTTATTTTTTATTTTTCTTACCACAATTTTTTATATATAAAAAAATAAAAGTATTTATTTTTATGTATTTCTTTTTTCAAATTTATTAAAATCTTTGAACTTTTGACAAATTTCATTCAAAATTTTTCATCCACGACGATTATTGTTGCGTCTGTTGTTGCGTCTTCGAGCCTGATTTCTTCTTCTTCTTTGTTGCAATGCTCTCCGTCTTTGTTGTTGTTGCTGTTGTTGTTGGTTTTGCACTCTTCTACGACGTTGTGCAACTCTTCTTCGGTTTCCATTATTATTATTATTATTGCCGAAAGGTGGCAATGGTAACGGATTAAAAATTGCCGGTATAGGCGCTGGGACTGGTGCAGCAACTGGTGCTGGTGCATTTGGAGTATTTGTATTCGTTGTAGCATCTCCTGCTGTATGATCTTGATCCGGATTTAGAACATTGTCCTCTGTATCTACTGGTACATCAGGTGTTATATCGTCCCCTTGTGCCATCGTTTGAGTCACAAGGACACAAGCGAAAAATGTTAAAAATAAAACACGCAGCAGAATGCCCATCTTATTCTTTATGTTCTTGTTTCGTTGTAGTAACTTGTTCTGGTATTCAACTGTTCACCGTTTACCATTTATATCAAAAATTCAAATCTATTTTTAACACTTTTACATACAAACAAACAGAAACAAATTTGATCTGGATTTGTAAAATTACTTATAAAGCAAATAAAGTACAACAAAACAAATATTTACACATATGCCGTACTAGACATATTAAGTAAATATGTATTCCCTTATTTATACATATATGAAACATCCATTTTTTTAGTTGGTTACATTTTAATTATGATATTCATTATGAATAAGATCATTTGATTGTTTACAATGTTTTGTCTTTATTTAAAGAAGTTGAGTGATTTATTTTTTTAATAAAGTGTAAAACAATTTAAAAAGAAGAAGAAGAAGAAAAAACACTCACATTGAGTTAAAGTTATGATGGGGCATAATTTTGTATGAAACTACTCACGCTCGTTCCTCAAAACAGAATCTTTGCAATGGGTTTTTTCCGCTTTTTCTAACCGTTTAACATATTCAAAGTTTATAAAGCATTAAAAGAGACGTCGTAGACCCCATAAAGTATATAAATCTTGATCAGCTCAATGAGACAATTCGACAATATCTGAAATCAAAAAAAAAAAAAAAAAAAAACAAATTTGGTCCAGAAATCTATTTTGGGTATACCTATGGGTTCCAGGTCCAAATTTCGGAAGCCCCTTGAACAAGTCTTAAATATTTTCTAATTTTCTTTCAAATGCGCCCAGTTTTCAGTCTCTACGATTTTTCATTCCAAAGATATGGCTTTTCCGGTTTCAAGGCACCCATTACGCCCCGTTAATGGCTGGATCGGTTTTGGATTTCAAAATAAACTAACCATCGTTACTCCTCCCTGCAACTCCCCATGCACTTTTATGGCAATCGGTCGTGGCGTTCTCGAGTTATGGAGTGACAATCAAAATGTACACTTCTTTTTATTCATATGGAAGATTTAGCACATCTGACCGGAAACTTTTTCCCACTTTTTTTTTGGCAAAGCATGAATTCCGCTCCAATAAAACTGCTCGCTTTTAGGGGCGAAGAACGAGTCAAGCCAATTTTGGTTACTCCCATCCGAATTGAAGCGTAGCACCCGTAAGGGCATTCCGGACATAGACCGAAACAAATGTTAATCTGATGTTGCAAGAGCTGGGCTATAAGGCGGTTGGGTTAGTACTTCCCATCCGCTACCAAATTAAATAAGTTTTTCGACCACTAGTGCGACATGCGGTCAAGAATTGTCTTGGTAAAAAATTAATGTCTCATGTCTGGTTGTCCATTTCGGTCGTTTTGCAGTAATCGCTCGCTTCAGTCGCATAAGTTGTTGTCTGCAGAGCCCCGGGTATCGTTTGACAATTGACATTGCTATCATGAATATTTCGCTTTGACGTTGATGATCTGGCTGATATACGTCGAAATCACCACATTTGAAATCACCACATTTTATGGATGCGCTTAAAAGCCAAAACGCATTTCATGAATTCGTTTTTTCGTTCTTTCGTTCGTTCGTTGGCTCGTTCTTCGCTTTGGTTTCTCAAATTTTTGTTTTGTTGTTTTTACTGAATTTCTGCTGCTGCTGCTGCCACTTTGCTCTATCCTTATCTCTTACTATCGCATTTCCTTTTTGCTTTTGTGTGTGTGTGTTTGTGTGTGTGCGATTCTACTTTGATGCTTAATGAAAATTTTGTAATGTTAATAAACATTAATTGATAAAATGGCCACCGAATTTTAGCTGAAACTCAACGTGGCGGAACGTTTTGGGTTGTTTGGGTACAGGCAACAATAGCCAAGACGATAATGGTCGCAAGTTTTAGCGATGCTGAAGGTTTTATAAATGACTTTTTAATTAAATATAAACACATGCGGCGGATGAAATGGAGAATTATGACTTATGTAAATAATTAAAAGTTATTTCTCAAAATTTAAATTTGTTAAAGAGGTATCAAGGATATCACGAAGTATACTATGTATGTAAATGTGGAGAGACTTTCGGAAGTTTCGAGAAATAAATAACACAGCGATGGATTACCATTTACCTTAAAAAAGAAAAAAAAAATCAGTCCATCTTTAGTAAAAGTTCATAAATAAAGCAAGTACAATAAAAAAGAAAAGGCTTAAGAACGCTCAGAAGAGGGTTAATATTACGATTTATAAACATATGTGTAGGCTTAATCTAAGTTAGCCAAGCTAAACAATTTTATTCGGAAACTTGATGAACTATAACAGAAAATTGGGAATCGATATCAAAGTTTTTCGAACCAATAAAGCAACGCCTAAAAGTAAACTATAAATAATAAATTTTTTTTTCCTTAATTTTTAGCATATACATATCGTATTTATAGTACAAGTATATCCTGAACCTTGATAGCATTCCTCCGACTGGTCTGAAGCACATTTATGAACTTTAGTGCTTAAAATAATATTTTTAGCAGAAAGCTTACCGAAATATCTTCACATATGCCGCGCTGACACTTTATAAAAGAGTAAAGCGCGGCATTGAAAGGTTTCGGGTTCAAACCCAAGCGACTTACATTTTTTTTTGTTTTGTTTTATACCCGTTACACATAGTGTAAACGGGTATATTCAGTTTGTCTAAAAGTTTGTTTTATTCTTAAATTTAGATTCATATATTTTTGTTACTCTTAATGTTTAGAATACTATCATCTACAATTTAGAGCCTATTAGCCTATTTGGTATTGATTCCATCAATCTTGTTTGATCTCCAGGCGGTTTTATGTTGATCCATTGTGTTAATATTACCATTATTAATTACTCCTGGCTAGATATCATGGTATTAAGGTTGTTAAAGTCATGCAGTGCCTATTGTGAATGTTACCAGGTGAAGAGCCCGATTTTCTGAATTATTTAGTAAATTAGAATAGCAGACCATGTTTCCAAGTATAAAGACTAACTTTTTTACGAATATAATTGTAAGAGTCAACAACGCTGAGTGTACGGTTTTGATATGGGCCAATGCATTATGGTCCCGGAAACTAGGTTAAGCGGCCATAAGTGTTCGCCATTTATATTCTGAAACATCTCGAATATTCTAAGCATGAAAAATATAGAGTACAGTCAATAGGTGTGAGATGTAAGATAATACTTAAACAAAAAACAAAATGCCTTTCCTTTAAATATTCTTTTATTATTTATTGACTTAATAATTTATTTATACTATTTTATTTGCTTTTAATTTTGGCAATTATTTTTTTGCCACACTTCTTTTTGTTTCTGTTAACATTCAAATACGTAATTCAATTGTTTTCAACGACAATGACAGATGTGTAAATATGAAGCCTTTTGAATGAATTCTTTTATTTGCTTAGCATAACATAACATTTATTTAAATATATCGTTTATCAAATAGAAAAAAGTCTTTCTTATGAAATATTGACGAAATTTTTGATATAAATGCAGGACGTTGAACAGTCGAAATTCAGAACAGTTTTTGCATCGAAAACTGAAACAACATGAAATCATTTCGAGCATTGCTTTTGGCACTTTTCGCTTGTGCTCTTTTAGCACAAACAATGGCACAGCCGACGCCAGAAACCCCAGAGACGCCGCCAGAGACGCCGCCAGAAACGCCGCCAGAGACGCCGCCAGAAACACCAGGGACGCCACCAGGAGGACCAGCGACGCCACCAGAAACACCAGGGACGCCACCAGGAGGACCACCGACGCCAGGAACACCACCAGGAACACCACCGACGCCAGGAGGTTCCACACCACCAGCCACATCAACGCCAGGAGCAACACCACCAGCAACACCACCAGCTAGACCTGCTACTCCATCTGGCAGACCTGGTAGACAACAACGATTGAGACAAAGACGAAGGGCATTACGGAGGAGACGTGCGGCACAAAGAAGGAGACAGAGAAGGAGAGACCAGAGAAGACGTAGACGCCAACAAAACAATCGTGGCTAAACTTTAATCGCTACAAATCTCTCCGATCACAAAAACAATCAAAATGTCCGATATTGGTGCTACTCTTTTTATAATTCCCCATTTTGTTTCCTAATAAAGTTTTAAGCAAGCATATACAAAAAAAAAACAAAAAAAATGTCTTATAATATTTATTTACACATTTTAAAAGAGTTTTCTTCTTCGTTGTTCCTTACAGATTCAAAGATTTTTGCTCAAATAGGCGGAATATACGCCCTACCAATATGTCATCCACCATAAATCAATAAATGGTGTTGATCCTATCCATATTGGAATATTTCATTCATTATTTTATACTAAATTTAGACTTCATAGAAAAAAAAAACAATGTCGTTTTTAAACAAAAATCAAAAATTTGGGGTAGATTTGTGTGGGAGAGAAAAACCTTTTGTAAATGCATAGTTGAAGTGTATAGTATGGTCTCTGAAATAATCTCTCTCATATGGCAGGACAGACGGAGAGATGGACGGACAGACAGACATAGCTAGTTCGACAGTTTGGAAATTCAGTTATTCACTTCAAATAATTGTCACACAACCTTTATACAAAATGCCTTTGCTAAATGGTATAGTATAGTTCCCAATTTAAAGTACGTTAGTCGAACTGATCTATTTATCACAGATCCTATAAAGTATATATATTCTTGATCAGCATTGGAAGGGGCGTCGAACTAGCTATGTCTGTCTATCTCGCTGTCTGCCATATGAGAGAGATTATTTCAGAGACCATACTATGCGTTTCAACAATGTATTTACAAAAAGTTTTTCTCTCCCACACAAATCTAAGCTTAAAAACGACATTGTTTTTTTTTTCTATGAAGTCTAAATTTAGTATAAAATAATGAATGAAATATTCCAATATGGATGGGATCAACACCATTTATTGATTTATGGTGGATGACATATTGGTAGGGCATATATTCCGCCTATTTGAGCAAAAATCTTTGAATCTGTAAGGAACTACGAAGAAGAAAACTCTTTTTAAAATGTGTAAATAAATATTATAAGACATTTTTTTTTTTTTTTTTGTATATGCTTGCTTAAAACTTTATTAGGAAACAAAATGGGGAATTATAAAAAAGAGTAGCACCAATATCGGACATTTTGATTGTTTTTGTGATCGGAGAGATTTGTAGCGATTAAAGTTTAGCCACGATTGTTTTGTTGGCGTCTACGTCTTCTCTGTTCTCTCCTTCTCTTGTTGTTGTCTCCTTCTTCGTGCCGCACGTCTCCTCCTCCTTTGTCGTCTCAATTGTTGTTGTCTATTAGGTCTGCCAGATGGAGTAGCAGGTCTAGCTGGTGGTGTTGCTGGTGGTGTTGCTCCTGGCGTTGATGTGGCTGGTGGTGTGGAACCTCCTGGCGTCGGTGGTGTTCCTGGTGGTGTTCCTGGCGTCGGTGGTCCTCCTGGTGGCGTCCCTGGTGTTTCTGGTGGCGTCGCTGGTCCTCCTGGTGGCGTCCCTGGTGTTTCTGGCGGCGTCTCTGGCGGCGTTTCTGGCGGCGTCTCTGGCGGCGTCTCTGGGGTTTCTGGCGTCGGCTGTGCCATTGTTTGTGCTAAAAGAGCACAAGCGAAAAGTGCCAAAAGCAATGGTCGGAATGATTTCATGTTGTTTCAGTTTTCGATGCAAAAACTGTTCTGAATTTCGACTGTTCAACGTCCTGCATTTATATCAAAAATTTCGTCAATATTTCATAAGAAAGACTTTTTTCTATTTGATAAACGATAGTTTTAAATAAATGTTATGTTATGCTAAGCAAATAAAAGAATTCATTCAAAAGGCTTCATATTTACACATCTGTCATTGTCGTTGAAAACAATTGAATTACGTATTTGAATGTTAACAACAACAACAACAACAAAAGTGAGGCAAAAAATAGTTGCAATATCAATTTAATAATGATGTTCATAATGAAATTTATTATTAGAATACTAAAATATATTGTATAAAGTCAATTATTTTAAATTCAACAAAAATTAAATAAAAATCAATGCAAATAAAAGGTTAACAAGGATAAACGTTAACTTCGGTGGAACCGAATCTGAAGTACCCGTTACACTACACTTCTAATAATATAATTTAATCTAAGCACCTGGATGTTCACCAGGTGTTTAGATTAAATTTCACGATGAATTTGGTCAAATTTGTATGGAGGCTTTATGTTATATAACCCGATCCTTACTATATCGATAGTGTTCACTTAGGCGGACATTGGAATAGATTTTACCAAGTTTTAATTGGATTCATTCAAAAAAAATTAATGTTTTCATACAAAAACTCGAAAATGGGGGTTAAGTTTGTATGGGGGCTATACCTAAAATAGACGTGGCACCTTGATTCTGACATACAAAGTGCCTAGGTCCAAAGAAAACTTAGGTTTAAAATTTTATGTCAATATCTTAATAACATTTTGAGTAAAACGCATCGCAACAGACGGATAAACAGACGGACAGAAAGACAGACATGGCTAAATCGATTCGTCTCATCGAGCTGATCAATAATATATATACTTTATGGAGTCTCCGATGCCTCCGAGACAAACTTAATATACCCGTTTACACTATGTGTTACGGGTATAAAAACGAAGTACTTTGATCTATAATAAGTGGATGAGTGGATGAATTTTACATATTGTACAATTAATATGTTAGACATGAGATTAGTGATGCGCACGTGACGGGAATTTCCCGAATAAAACTATTGATACAAATGTAATAAAATTATATAATTTTCAAGTTATCTCATTGCAGATAAACTACATTCTTTTCATTATAATAAAATAAAATCGAAATAGAATGCAATATTTGCAAAATCAGGCACTTCGTACGATTATTGGCAGTGTTTGGTTGGAATAATGCCGTCATCTCGAACAGCACCAATGCGCATGTTAAAAGGCCAAACCTGTTTGGCTATACAATAAATTTAAGCCATAATCTTAGTTGTGGAACTAAAAAGCTATTTCTTTCCAAGAGTTTTGTTAAATATATTAAAATTCTCTACAAAAATTTAAATGGATTTGTTCATTTTATACTTTTTTCCATCGCAGTTACATAAAATTTCTTTAATAGAGCAAAAAAATAGTTAGGAATAGTTACATCAATGATTATTAATAAAAAAAAACTTAATTAAGTATTTCCCGAAAAAGTAATAAACCAAATTGTTTATTTTTTCCTAAGTGGGTAAACTTGTTCATAATTACCAAGCTAACATTTTAGGGGAAGGAGCGACTCAATAAATTTAGATGATAAATTGAAAAATTGTGTTTTTTTTTTTTTTAATAATTTCCGAGTATTTTTTTAATAGATGTAGCTCAAACCCTAGATTAGATACGAAGTTACGATCTGCAAGAGAAATGAAATTTATTGCCTACATTTTTTTTTTTTTTATGAAGAACTTAAATTTCTTTCTATTTCTATCAAATTTAAGGTAGAGTATAACCTCATTTTTCAAAATAGAATATTGTTCCATTTTGCCTGTTCGAGTGGGATAGCTATAGTATAGCTCAAAATCTAGAAGAGATACGAAGTAGAAATTTTTTGAAGAGAAATGTGCTGCAATGTGTGCGAACATGTTCGCTTGTGAATAAAATGCTTTACAAATTAAAAAAATTTTAAATATGTATTTTTTAAAAGCTTGCTTCAAAATTTATTAAAAAATTATTATTTGGGTGTACAAAATAGTATCAACTTTTAGGATTTTTTCAAAATTTATGATTCAAAACATTTGAAACGATCAAAAATTTAGCCGTTGTTGTTTTGGTTGTTTCGATAGTTTCGATTGTTTCTGTTGTTTCGATTGTTTCTGTTGTTTCGGTTGTTTCGATTGTTTCGGTTATTTTGGCCACGTCCACGTCTTCTTCTCTGTCCTCTACCCGCGCGTTGACCTCCACGTCTCCTCGTTCTCCTTGCTCTCCAGTAAGTAATGGTAGCTCCATTGCCACCATTACCGCCAGATACCGGTGAATTTGCTCCGCCAGGAGTGGCTGGTGGTGATGGGGACCCTGCCGGTGGTGATGGGGATGGTGATGGGGATGGTGCCGGTGGTGAGGGACCTGCTGGCGTCGGTTCTGCTGGCGGCGCTGGTCCTTCTGGTGGCGTCCCTGGTGTTTCTGGCGTCGCTGGCGGCTCTGGCGGCGTCTCTGGAGTATCTGGCGGCGGCTGTGCCATCGTTTGTGCTAAAAGAGCACAAGCGAAAAATGCCAAAAGCAATGCTCGGAATGATTTCATCTTGCTTCAGTTTTCGATGCAAAAACTGTTCTGAACTTCGAGTGTTCGACGTCCAGAATTTATATCAAAAATTTCGCCAATTATTCAGTGAAATTATATTGCTTTTTTGTTTTTGTTTAATCTTATTGTTATAAGTATGTATTTAAATAAACTTATTTATTTACATTATACTATACCAAACAAACAAAATATGTACATAGTTCTTTGCAGAGTTCTTCATATTTGCACACCTGTCGCCATCTAAGACAATTCATGTGTGTGTGTTTATTTCATTGTTAAAAAAATATTGACGAAGAATACGTTTTTTTTTTTTAACTTTTTTTTTCTTATGTACTAATTAGGGATTCAAATTTCTTAATGAAAGAAGTCAAATCAATCTTACACAGGAAGGTGTTACAAAAAATTATATTGCACAAAAAAAAAAAAAAAAAAAAAGGCATTAATCAATTAAACATATTTTCTGTACTTGTTTCAACACAGCTTACTTTCATATCTCTTAACAACTTACCAAATTATGTAAGCAAAATAGAAAGAGACAGTGGTGCAATACAACATTTTTCTAAATTTGCGTCTAACAGGAAACTTAGTTTTTAAAATCTTTTAGCTAAAATATAATTTATAGCTTTATTTTGAGCAGCTTGTTAAATATGACGCTTGTGTGTGGTATACCTTGAGGCATTTCATGAAAATAACTAAAACGGCAATTAAAGCAGAAGTATGAAATTTCAAAGAGAACAAAGAGTAAATTACTAAAAAAAAAAAAATAAGAGAAAAAATTAAAAAAAAAAAAACAAAATATAACACATTTTATAAGAAAGTCTGGTAATACAAATACGTTTATGCTCTTAAATAAATACATTTTTTTTATTTTTTTTTTTTTTAGGGTTCTTATAAATAGTTTTATAGAATATTGAAAAAAAATTTTCGTAAGTCTGTAACGGGTCATTGTACCTTACTTAACCTTTTGCCAAAACTAATGCTCACACGTAAGTTATTTGAAATTTCGTACTTCATATTCTACAAAATATTTAATAAAACAATTCTAAATAAAAAGTTTTACTCGAATTTATAAAATTTAAAGCTTCAAATAATTTGTTGAAAAGCATATTTCTGTGGGGGTAACTCATTGAGAAGCGAGCAGTTGGCTGACCAAATGCTCTCAAAAGCACTTGTTAGATTCCTTTTTAAGTTTGTGGGAGTATTTATCCCAAAGGGCTTTTAAGTTACAAAAAAAAAAAAATGAAGAATTGAAAAGGCAAACATTGAACAAAAAAAAATGTAAGTTGAACCAAATACACAAAGGAGCAAAAAACGTAAAAGACTTCAAAAAAAAAAAAAAAAAAAAAATATTCCTTTGCGGTTTGCTTTTGTTCAAAGTCGAATAAAAAATGTAAGTAAGTCAAAAAAAAAATTTGTGTGTGTGTTTATCAAGGACTACGCAAGAGATTGCTAGATTATTAGTAAAGAGTAAAGTTCTCAGCACTAATTTGAATTTAATCAAAATATACAAAATTTAAAATAATTTTACAAAGAAAGTGACCCAGTGTAATCTGAGTTTAGACACAAATTTCAGCTAAATATCTACAAAACTGAACGTTCGAACTGAAAATCGTTTGAATTAAATCGAAATTAACAAGAAAACAAGGAAACACTTTAACTTCGTTGAAACCGAAGCTTATATACCCGACACACGTATTTTTAAATTGTTAATGTGTTATCATCAGTGGCCTAAATAGAACTTCGAGTTGGAATGGAACGGCGTCAATTGTCTGATACAACTCACGTTGTGTGGGGCCCATGCTAAGAAATGGGCGTGGCACCTTGCATTTGATATTGGATGATATTAAAAGTGCTTTTACACAATTTAGAGTTAATACATTACTAAAAAAATAACCATTTTCATAAAAAATTTTAAGCTTAATATCTGAATGAAAAAAAATATTGATAGAAAAATACAGACAGACAGACAGACAGGCAGACGCCCATGGCTAGACAGAATATACATATATATTATGGGATCTACGACATCTCTTTCAATACATTACAAACTTTCTGACACACTATGTCATATCAATTTATTTTTAATTTATTTTGTTTTCCAAAATCATTTTCCAATGAAATCACAAAACAAGCATTTTATGAGGTCCTTATCACAGTTTATGCGATTATATTGCTTTTCAACTGGTTCAGTGATTTGCTGCACAATATGTTTACTTATGTGTTTATCGCTCTTCCTCTCTCTCTCTCTACAGGACTTCACTCTGTTAAAATGTTTATCTACAGGAATTCATTGAACAATAGAACAGAATCACCCGCATCGTTATAATCGGGACACATGCGGCACCAGGTCGATTATCACAACATGCTGCCAAATTGAACAATGTAAAAACTAGAAAATATGTATTTCTGTATGAGAGATGTGCAGGTAATGTGATAATAAATTTGTATTTACTACAATCACAATCTAAGCTTTTGTTTATAGTATTTAATGCTATTTATTATCTCAGTTATTCAGATGATGTTTTGCTTAACGAATCAAAATTGCAATCTGAATATAATACTTTCAAAATAATCGTAGCTATCGATGAGTAAAATCTATGATCGAGCTAGCAATTCTGTTTTTGCTTTAAAGTAACTCCGAGAGACAGACAGACAGAAAGACGGACATAGTAAATGACATTCATGCCCTGCTGAATAACTACAGCCATTTTATGCATATTTTCTTTTGAGTGCAGAGTACATAATACAATTGTTAAATTTACAATAGAAAACATAACAATAGAAGCATAATTTGACAAAGTCTAAAGCGGAAGTGCAAGGTGTTGTCGTAAAGTAAAACGGAAATAAGCAATACGGATGCTACGAGCGCAAAAAAAAAAAAAAAATAAACGAGAGAAATAAAAAGAAAGAATAAAAAAAAGTAATAAGAAAAGGTAAGATTGGAAATTTAAGTTTTACTTTGATTTACATAAAAATAAAAAAAAAAAAAAAGTGTCATTCTGCTTGTTGTGACGCATTCCCAATTTGTATTCAATAAAAAACAAGTACCATAGACATGTTGCCTAGGCTTACCTAAACAACAGAGTATGGAAAAAAAATCATGGATTTTTTTTTCTACTACAAAAATAAATAAAATATGTAAAAACCATTCAACAAAAATTAAAGGGTGGTTTTTGTATAGATAAAGGAAATAATTTAAAATATTACAAAAAAAAAATACTGCGAGCAGAAAAAATAGAGGTGGAAAACTATCGATAGCACCTATCATCGAGCTATCGATAACATTATCGATATATTAAACCATCGATAGAAGCTTAATATATATCAATAATTTACGAAAGTGTCATCGATAGTGACGATTGTTCATTTTAACACAACAATCGTCGACTATCGATAGTTCTCCATCACTAAGCGACATGTTATCATGTAATAAAAAATCTACTAAATATCTATCAATAATTCTTCATTTACACTTTAATCTGAATTTTAATGAAGGGTATATGGGGAAGGGATGGATTTGTGTCTCACTACATAAAGTCATAAAAATATTAAACAAGTCCCTAAAATTTTAAGCGTTCGTATAAAAAGAATACAAAGCAAAAACGACAAAATTGAACAAGACTAAAGGTCGAAAAATGTAGCACAGAGAAGTCAAGGACAAGACAGGAAGCACTGCAAAGAAAAGGTAAAATAAATAAACTATACAAAGTATTGCACGTAGTAAAGAAAGAGTAAGCAGCTGTTGCTGTTAGATTGTAAAAATCAAAAAAAGAGAACTAAAAAAGCCAATAAACTAAATTACAGCTAATAAAGTAAACTAAAGTTTACCATGTAAAAGTGAAAAGGTTAAATCTTTCGTGTAAAACAAAACGAAAACTCAGCACGAATATATTCAAAGGAAATAAAAAAGAAACTAGTTAGATAAATCTATATCTAGATGATAGTTTTAAAATAAATAAAGAAGGAGGACTATATAACCCGACTAGATTTAAAAGAAAAAGCATGAATTAGTAATGAAAAAGTTTTTCATTAAATTGAGTTAGGTTTTTAGTGAGTGAAATGAACCCAAAATACTAGTTTATTTATTTCTTTGGAATAAACCCATAAAGAATTTAGTGTTTCTATTCTAAGACACGAGAATATTTTATACAAAAACTGTTTCTTAAATTTGATAGAAATGAAAGGCGTTTAAAATTAGTTGTGATGAATTTCTGAGGTTTTGAATTGACCGTATGATCTGTGGGGACCGAAATTCGATTTGATGGTTGAATGGTCGAACAGCATCAAATCTCATTCTATAGATTTGAAGTTTTTAAAACATCTGAAGATTCTGAGGCACACTATGGCAATTCAAATAATACTGACGATAAATTTATGTCTTGTGGGTTTTCTTATTGGCATTTTTTGTAATTATTTTATGAAATTTTATTTATGTTTCACATATATTGTTGCTTCCTCTTGATTTCCTCTTGATGACAAGGATTTTGGGACACCCTTTTTTCTATTCTTGTTTTGCATTCCGAACTTAGTTTTTTAAAGTCGAAAATACAACCATCAATTTTTTTATATTTTCAACTTTTAGAATTTTAAGGTTTTGTGCGTCACTACTGCAGTTTTTTTTTTTGTAGTTGCTTAGGAATCATGAAACACGCTCAGCACATTTGCAAACATTGAAAAAGTTGGTCTGGAGTTGTTACATATAAACTTGTACGAGTATTTGTGTTGCAATAGTTGCAGCATTTGAGTAGCTTAGGTGTTACCAGTACGAAAAATGTTGCAAAAATTTGTTTGTTTTTATTTTGGGAAAAGTTTATTTCATTTCGTTTGCAAAAATTTTTGTCAAATGTTTTAATGCTGCCACTTTTGTTATAACTTTTTTTTTTTTTTTTTGAAAACTATTTTTGCTATTTGTATTCGAGCATCAGAATCAAACACTTTGAGCGTATTTAATTAAATTTTAATTAATTCAAGTTACCTTTCATTCATTGCCTGTATTAGTTGCTTAGCATTATGTTTTAGTTTTAGATGCTTTAAATTTAATAACACGCTTACCTGAAATGATAAACAAAAGAAAATAAGTTTATTAAATAAAATTAATTAAAAACACTTGGTGGAATAACACGAATAATATAGAGCGGGGCAAAAGTTAGCAGCTGAATTTAAAAATATAGACTTAGAAAACATTTACCAATATTAACAAACATGTTTCATTTGAGGACGAGGCGGGGATCACTAACTTTTCTATAACTAAAATCAAATATATAAAGAAAAATACACCACTTAACAGGTCACTGGTAAAACAATAATTTTAAAACCAAAGTTCTTCATATTTCTTTCCGTTTTTTTTTTTTTAGTTCTGTGACGCATTGTTGCCACAATATCAACAACCACAATAATAAAGCCAGAATGGCCATTGTAATGCAACCTAAGCAGCATATTGAGATACTTTTTGTACACATATGTATCTTACCTACCAGTTTGTAAGTAAATAAAAAAATATAATAGAAAAAAAAATTATAAAATATTGGCAAACATATTTATTTAACTTGTGCTAATGTATGTGTGTGTTTGTGTGTGTGTGTGTGTGTGTGTGTACATATGCCTGTGTAAGTATAGCAAATATCACTTACAGCTTCAAAGCTTCAGTAAAAAGCAAACAACAAATCTCAACACAACAAATTGAATTCCAGTTGACATGAAAGCCAAACAGCAAACGCGGCGGCGTATGTGTAACAATAATTTGTATTATCAAAGACGAGCAAATGTTATATTTTTATGTATTGTATTATATATGCTCTGCTATTTGCCATATGCCTTTGTCTCTTGCTTTGTGTGTGTGTGTGTATCTTGCGATACATAAATCTGTTTAAGTGTTTATTATATTATGCAACAATAACAGCGTTGCTACTTAACAGATACATTATTTACTTCATTTAATTTAATACAACAGGTTTCTTTCTTTTTTTCTTTTTTCTTTCTTTATTTTTTTTTTTTTTTTTAATGTAATTCGCTAAGGAATTATACTGACGATGTATAATGAAATTCCACAAGGATCAACAATATATATAATACTTTTTTTTTCAAAGCTTTTAATAAAATTGTAAATTTAATTAGCATACAAAGGAATTTATCTTTATTGGCTTATAACTTCTACGTTTTTATTTAAATTATTAATTTTTACTTAAAATATTTCCATAAAAGAAAAATCAAAGCAGTCAAATTTAGTGCAATCACGTAGAAAAATGTGTACAAATTTTAAAAGCTTTATTCCATTTTCATTTTTCGTAAATTTTAAATAAAAAAGTATTTTGCCAAATTGAATCGAGGGTTGCCTTTTCAAAAAAATAAAAAAATACAATAAAAATAAATTTTATTTAGTTTGTTCGAAATTCGGTTAATGAATTTATTGCAACTTTTTTCCACATTGGCATGTAAAAAGCCAGCAATAATTCAGTCTTTTACGTTAACATTTGCTAAAGAGATACAGGGTTATACAATCAAATTTTGTTTTTGCGTTTTTTTTTTTTTTTTGTATTTAATTTCCCGCACTGAAAAATTGACTTTAATAAAGGGACACATCATACTCAAATTTTGAAAGACTTTCTAAAGCTGTGCACCAATTATTAGCGGAATGTTTGTGTATAAAATAGTAAAAATATTTCTATGTCCGCTATGCACGTTTAAACCATGCAACCCATGAGTTCCAAACCGGTTTAATTTGAAAGACAATAATGCAAGAAGTCAATATTCTAATTTTCCAATACAAAAATTTTTTTGCTTTTTTTTTTTTATAAATTTTCATTATACTAGCTCCAACATATTGTGACTGGTATTTTTTTAGTATGTTTTCATGTTAGCCCCAAAATAATGAGTTCAATTTAGTAAAACATTGGAAACTGAATTCCAAAAAAATCTTATGAGCTTCAATCGACATAGAAATTAAAAACCATTTAATTCAGTACGAATATTTGCTATAAGGTTCGTTATGAGACACCCTGAAAATTGAAACTAAAAAGGGAGGCATGGAGTAAGGTAAGGGAACGCTTTACAATCCTTAACTGCCCATCCGCTCGTCATAAAACATAAATTTGGTTTTATTAGAAATATTTGTATGTATGTGTACACACACTCACAAACACATACACACACACAAGCATACATTGGAACGTACAAATGAAGTGGGAAGAAAAAAGAAAAAAGAACAAGTGAAGAGATTGACTAAGCAGGAAATTTAAATTTGTTTCCATTTGCATTTGTTTTTTCCTTTTTTTTTTTTTTCTTGTGTGTTTGTGAAAGAGAAGCGTGATTTGTGCTGAATTTATTTGTATGATTACATAATATAAAACAGGACAATCGTGCTGCGCGTAACAAATAAGAAACTATCAAAAGTAAAGGGAAAAAAATCCCAAAGGCACACAAAACAAATAAGAATTGATTGCATGAAACACGGCATTGATCCACTTACTTAAATGTAAATAAAAATATATATTTTTTCGAAACAAATAAAATATCTTTTGGCTCGAGATACATTTTAATTTCGAGAAAGGGAAAAAGGCGTGGTGATCTCTAACTTCCGCTCAAACTTCTTATCGCTGCGCTGTGGTGTTGCAGTTTGTAGCACAATTTCTTTCAAGTTTACAAAAAAGTCACAAAAAACTTAATCGTGATTAAAAATAATTTAGATGCCTACAGTCTCATTCACCACTTTCAATTGTTCCATATTATTCCATGGAAATCAACGACGATTTCAAGTGAGATGTCATTCAAGTGAGCGCCGCTCATCTATTAAATTGTCCTCGCAATACTGTTTATCTCTTTTGTTGATTAAATAATTAAAAGCTTAGATGCTACTATCGATTTTAATTATTCTTATAAATGTCACCATTCAGTCAAATGTTTGCACGCCCCGGAATAAATAAAGACAAAAAAAAAAAAAGAAGAATAAAAGTTTGCAACGGATGCGAAATAAATTTTAGAAATTCAAGCTTTATACGGATTTTGCAGTGATTGATGACAAGAATAATTATCATGAACAGTAATTAGTCATACATGCATGGATATCAATTGAGCTGTAAACATTTTGCCTGTTAGAAATCAATTTTTTTGTTCAAAACTAAACGCCATTTTGTATTCGAATATTATTGAGAAACATTTATTTGAATGGAATGAAATGGAAAACTATTTGCTGCTTTATTAATTAAACACTTTCATTTAATAAATGGATAGTTAGATAAAGTGATAAATTGAATGATTAATTGATTACATATTTTTTTATGATAGCAAAATGGATCATCAGACTGCAGAGTGCTGTTTCAAAACTGTTCTTGAACCGAAATAGCAGTTCAAAGTTATGCGTAGCTTTTTATGTTTCTAGCACAAAAATAATTCAATTTTTTTTTTAAAATAATTTATGCAACTTTCTAAAATGTCTTTCTTTTATCTGTAAAATTCAATGCGCAGCAAAGTATCTCAATGCTTGCATACTGAAGAAATTTTTTTTGTTTAGTGAAAGAAAGCAAAATAATAATATGCAAAACTTTTTATACTAAATAAGTAAAATACACGCAAACCAATAAGCATGTAAAAGTTATACATAGACGACTATAAAATACGCTGCATGCTGCTTAATTTGTGTACGCAGTATAGCTACTTTTGCATATAAAAATTAAAATCAATGTACCCAATGGCATAGGGTATTAGTACAACGCTAACTACTTGAAATATCAACAGTCGAATGGTGCGATATGTCGAACAGGAAGCGGAAATGGCACAGAATGTCAAATGGAACAAAAAAAAAACAAAAAAAAAAAAAAAGTTGAAAAGTAGCAGTAAATTTGCTTATATACATTTTACCTAGTTTATACAAATGGGAAAATTACAATATTCTTAAAATTATGAGTCTTTGTTTATGTGAAGAAAAATAGTAGCAAGTTTGAATAACTTCTTTTTTTTTTCAGAATTTCTTTTTCGGAAAGTTTTTCAATTGAGAAACTTGATTATTAATAATTGTAATTTTCTCTATCATTCTCACGTATAAACGCATTTCTTTGTAGCTTTATTTTGTTGTATTTATGTCTGTCTGTCTGCCTGTCGTTGTGATATCTTTTGGTATGTTTAACCGTCGGCATGACACTTTTGTGGGTAACATGACAAGCCATGTATGTATCTAAAGTCAAACACGCCCGAGTAAACAGCACAAATACAATTTCAGGCTAGCAAATTTATAGGCAAATGTAGCGACAGACAGACAGACAGACATAGAGAACAAAAAAGTGAGTATAGATATGCATGAATGCTTACTATGCCTTCTGTGCCAAAAAAAAAAAATTCTGATTGAATTTTCTATTTTATAAAGCGCGAATCGTGTCGATAAAGCTCGAAAATATAAAAAAAAATAACAAAAAAAAAAAAAAAAAAAAAAAATTATTGTAGAAAAAATTTATTTTCTTTTATTTTTCAAAATTTATTAGCAACATAAATATACATACTAGGTGGGGTTAAAAGAAATCTCCTTGGGAATTAATTTTTTTTTTTAAGTTTTTTTTTATTTTTGTTTTATATGTGTCCCGTTTAAGCTCGAAACACTTATTCCAGCGATTCCCTGTCCGAATAGTAATTTTCCGGAAGATCTGCAAAATACTATTCCGCAGATTCGATGATTTTCTCGCGTGAGCTGAAACTACGAAACTCTCGAAACCAATATATTGTATGACGGTATAATCTGACGGAGCATTAGCCCAATATTATTTATTCAACTTTTCTTTGTTTCCTTCGCCTTTGCCATTTTGTTAACGAAAACATTTTCCTTCTTTCTATTTTGTGCGAAGAGTATAAATCAAAAAAGCAAAGTTCTTAATTCTGCTTTGTCTGTCTGTCTGTCTGTCGTATTGTTTGAATGTTTAGACTATAAAAAAAAAGTGTTCGTTAGTTTTTATGTGCATCGGTGTAAGATGGTGTGTAATGTGTTTTAAAGCCGGATATGCTGTTGTTGACGTCTTTATGGTGTTTCATTTCATATAAGTGCATATATTGCAGTAAACTTTTCATTCACATACACATACACACACACTAATGCAGCACTAGTTTATCATGTGCACATGGCAAGTGTCGTAAAAGCGCAAATTTTATAGCATACTTTCAGGCTAGTTTTAATTTTGTCATAAAAACTTAGCAGTTTTCCACAATATTTATGTTTCTGTCTGTCTGTCTGTCTGTTTCTGGGCTATTAACGCTATTCATATGTAAATGCGTTAAACATTATGCAAACTTGTTGCTCAGAACATAGGCTACAAACCATATATTTTTTTTTGTTGTTTTTTTGGAAAATGTCAATAATAGAAAAGCTGTAATTATGCATAAAATGAAGCAATTAAAAATTTTAAAATACGAAAATAAGTGATTTTCTGACTTTGTACGATAATAACCAAAAATTTACAAACTTTTAAATTAGATAATTTTATTTATTTATTCGTTAAAAGAATAATTAAATAAAGTTTTTTTTTTTTTTTTTGCATATCAGAAACAAGTTTTAAATAGTAAACAGCTTAATTGTTACCTCACTCTAAAAACCTACAGTTTTGTGGTCTAAATTGCGGTTTCGTCTTAAATTAATGATGACACGTAAAGCAAACTAAAAGCAAAAAATATATATAAGGATAGAATCGCGCTTCTATTTATCGTCTATGTGTGTGCGTGTGTGCGTGTGTGTGTGTATGTGTTTTTGTCACATAAAATATTTTGTAAAAGTTTTGCATATTTCGAAGAACGTAAAGTTTCTTTTTTTGCTTTGACTAAAAACAAAAGTTTCTGCCTACTTAATTAACAATAAATGTCAATCATAAGCCTTGTGCGCCATCGGTGCACCATTAGCGACATATAAAGCTATTCTTATTGGTTTTCCTAGCGGATTTACTTCATTATTGTTTTTCATTTGGTTAAATAATAATAAAATTTTATACGTGTTCAGTAACGTTCTATATATGTTGCTGCATTATATCTTTATATATATAAATGTTTCTATGTCCGCTATGGACTTCGAAACTATTCAACCGATGTGTTCCAAACCGGTTTCATTTGAATGGTGACAATGCAAGTATAATTATAGATCACTAAAACAATCTATATATGCATATAAATAGTAAAAATGTTTCTATGTCCGCTATGAACTTTGAAACCATTCAACCGATGTTTGCCAAACTAGTTTTATTTGAAAGGCAATAATGCAAGTGTAATTATAGACCACTATAACAATTATATATACACATAAAAAAGTAAAAATTTTTTTTCAAACCAAACTGATGACTTTAAAACCATTTTCATTAGCAAGGCAATAATGCAATTATAATTATGGACCACTACAAAATGCAAAATGCAATAGTGCACATTCAGTCGGTTTTTTGGTTTTTGCCATACATAAAAGTTTTCCTTTTGTATGTTTTTATACAAGCCCAAACAGTTGTCTTGGTAAACAAAAGGGTAAGGAATATGCTCAATTCTTGACTATGCAAAAAATTTTCAAACCATTATGACAACTATCAAAACTCATTACTTTCCGCAAAGGTTACGTGTGACTCTGGCATTTACCAAATGAAAAAAAAATATTAAGCTATGTGGTTAGTACACACAGAGCCAGTCTGAGAAAGATACTTTGTCTTTTTTTGCTATTTAAAGGACTAAGCAGACACACACACACTTGAGTTCACTTATGGCGTCTGAATGCCAGATCTGTGTAATTTATATGAAATGAAACTGGACTTTAGAACAGACTAGAGCAGAGAGTGATGTGTCTGTCCATTTAAGAATATAAAACCATTTGAACTTTCAACTGACAAATGCAGTTTGTGTGTGAACAAAAAAAAAAAAAAAGGAAGAATTTTGTGTGCTATTTATTTACTCAAAAAAAGTCACCGAAACGTATAAGAGTGTCAAGACAAGATTCAAGACATCAACAATTCTGCTGAAATGCGAAAACGCTAAGAATAATTTACGTGGAACAAAACGCGTCCTTATATCTACATTGCAATTTGGATTTTCCATGATTTCATTTAGACAACAAATGAAATTTGTAATGAAATGAAACGTGCTTACGTACAAACGTACCCACACACACACACACACATACACATTTGTATGTCGTTGTCGTTGCCGTTGTGGTGCTTTGGTGTGAACGTGTAAAATTAAAATCATATGCATGAAATGAGTTTGAAATTGAAATTGAAATGGCATACCAAGCAATTCACCAACTTGTTCCGTTTCTATAGTCTAAGCCATTTGCATACGAAGTGTGTTGTTTTTCTATAACTAAAGTCCGTCTTGCACACATATGGAGAAATCTTAGACACAGTATGGCATGTGTATGACATCATGGCTGCAGGCGTTAAGTTTGTAAGCTGTGAAATGAAATAATCTTAAATTTGTATTTGTGTCTGTGTGTGTGTCTGTGTGTGTGCCTCTGCAGACAGTTGGCAATTTCCTTGTTTTGACAGCATACAGCAACGTACATGCATGAGCAATGTCACAAGTGTCGTACGAGTATATGGCCTACGTTAAGTTATAACTTCAAACAGCATTTAATATGTAAAGTTTCAAGTTTTTAAGAGCATTTCTTGAAGCATTCTTCAGATGCTGACATATGTATTTTAAGGTATTGAATGATTTCTTTGTTGCTGTCAATCAAAAACTGTGAGACTTATTTCGATGTAATTGAAATCTTTTTGAAGTATTTTTTTTCTTATGTTTTTTTGAATTAAAATACTCCGAAAATCGTGTTTGATGTAATAATTCTGTGAACCACTAAGAAATTAACACTAGTTTGGTTCAGTGGTTCGTGTTGTCCTTGATTTACTGGTTCGAAGTGGTTCGATGTGAATCGACAGAGTTTTATATTTATGCAAGTGGATACCTGGCGTTTGCTACTTCGTTGTAAGCAAACGATTTTTGTATGAAAAAATTTGAAAATGGACTTCTTCAATGTACCGAATGTGTTTATTGCATTGTTTTACCATAAATTTTATTTACTTGCATTGTTGCCTTTCAAATGAAACCGTTTTGGCACTAATCGGTTGCATGGTTTCAATGCCCATAGCGGACATAGAAACATTTTTTACTATTTTCTGTGAATATTGATTGTTTCAGTGATCTATAATTATACTTGCATTATTGCCTTTCAAATGAAATTGGTTTGGAAGTCATCGGTTGCATGGTGTCAACGTCCATAGCGGACATAGAAACATTTTTTACCATTTTCTATGAATATTGATTGTTTTAGTGATCTATAATTATACTTGCATTATTGCCTTTCAAATGAAATTAGTTTGGAAGTCATCGGTTGCATGGTGTCAACGTCCATAGCGGACATAGAAACATTTTTTACTATTTTCTATAAATATTGATTGTTTCAGTGATCTATAATTATACTTGCATTATTGCCTTTCAAATGAAATTGGTTTGGAAGTCATCGGTTGCATGGTGTCAACGTCCATAGCGGACATAGAAACATTTTTACTATTTTCTATGAATATTGATTGTTTTAGTGATCTATAATTATACTTGCATTATTGCCTTTCAAATGAAATTAGTTTGGAAGTCATCGGTTGCATGGTGTCAACGTCCATAGCGGACATAGAAACATTTTTTACTATTTTCTATAAATATTGATTGTTTTAGTGATCTATAATTATACTTGCATTATTGCCTTTCAAATGAAATTGGTTTGGAAGTCATCGGTTGCATGGTGTCAACGTCCATAGCGGACATAGAAACATTTTTTTACTATTTTCTATGAATATTGATTGTTTTAGTGATCTATAATTATACTTGCATTATTGCCTTTCAAATGAAATAGGTTTGGAAGTCATCGGTTGCATGGTGTCAACGTCCATAGCGGACATAGAAACATTTTTTACTATTTTCTATGAATATTGATTGTTTTAGTGATCTATAATTATACTTCCATTGTTGCCTTTCAAATGAAAACGGTTTGGAAGTCATCACTTAAATGGTTTCAAAATCCATAGCGGACATAGAAACATTTTTACTATTTATTATATATATAGATGGTGGCTAAAGCTAAAAAATGTTTGATCTGAGCCATATTGGAATATTTTATTGGGTTTAACACAGACATATTCGACACTTTGAGTATTTAATTATTTTTATTATGGCAACTTTTGTATGCAGCTCTGACGCTTCTTACTTTCATAAACGACTTGTTTGCTGCTCCAAAGACAGAAAAATTTATTTCAATCAATTTAACTCAGCTGTCATTTGGTAAAAGAACAAAATATTATTTTATGCAAATTTCTACACACACACATACACATTACAAAGCCCAGTGAGAAGGCATGCGCACATACAAACACACACGCACACACTCATATAATTGACAAATAGATTTAAATGTAAACAAGTTGTATCTTTGTTTAAATAAAAAGATTAAATATCTTTAAACAAGTAAAATCGTTCTACAAAGTTCGAACAATTATTTTTGCATTTCAATATACACGTACAGACAGACGGACAGAATATTTATGTTTGAAATTGATGTATTTTAAACTTTATTTTTGCATAAACTAAACTTTGTTGTACATAAATAAGGATGCTATTTCAGGATACTTCCGTGTAGCTAACATCGACATCATCAACATCTTTTTTACTCGACTCAACTCAACTCAAGTCGCATACACACACACACACACACACACACACGTAAACAAATTCATTGATGCTAAAAACGTTTCACACATTCCCGTACTAAAACAGTTTCTGTTGTTCTCCATTTTTTTTTTTTTGCTTGCTTCTCAAACCTTTTTTAGCTCAAAGTGAAATACTGAAAATCGATAAATGATTTGTTGTTAATAATAATTTAAAAATGTGAGGTGTATGTGCGTCTGTGTTGTTTAGGTAGCAAGCAAACAGGTCGAGTCACATGAACCGAACGCAATCATTCAACAAACCAGTTAAGCAGCCAGCATTACGGAAAACCAGAAACCCATATACCGTAACCGTACACCCGTAAAAACCTTGCCATCAAGTCAAGTTGTTGGTTGAGCTGATGTGTTAATCAGGTGAATAACGAAATCATTTCGAGCAGCATAATTGGGGGGAAAAACCTTAATTCCATCATTTGCATTTAAGGTTTTTCACTTGTTTATTGGTTTTTTTTTTGTTTTTGCTTTTTCGAATCGAAAATGCTTCATTTAAATTTTTCTCTTAATGAAAATTTAATTGAACAAAAAATCGTTTGCAATATAAAATATGAAAATTTGCCTGAGGCATTGCCAGATTGGCATACAAATTTATTATTACCTTTTTTTTTTTTTTTTTTGTTTATTTAAGCCAAAAATCAACAACAAACAAAGAACTACAAAATTTTACATTCAGCACAAAGTTGACACAGGCCTTTGGAGGAATTACAATTTTAATGCAATATCAAACATTGCAGACGACTCAACTCGACTCGTCTATACTGAATTGTTGCATCATTGATTGATTGATTGATTGATTGATTTGACGATTCATTTACTCATTTATATTTTGTTGATTTTATTCGTTCATTCGTTCAGTTATTGCATGATTGATTCGGTTTACACTTTGTGTAACAAAATATGACATCAAATGCAATGGAAATTCATAAAATGAAAACGAGATAATAAAAATCGATTGCAATTCCTATTTCGGCACATTGCATCCTTTATATGGATTAAATATTTGCTTATGCTGCTATTTGTTTGCTGTCAAATATGTAAAAATGTTTTAAAATGGAAAAAAAAATGTTGCAGATAAAAAATAAAAAAAGGAAAAAAAATCGGATCGGATTTATTTCCTTTTCAAAACGTTGATTAAATCAAAAAAAAAAAAAAAAAAACTTTCGTATAAAGCCATGGTTCCGTAACCAAATATTCTATGTCCGCTATGGACTTTGGAAAAAGTGCTTAAGTCTATTTAAGCAAAAATTGAAATAAGAAATACTATGCTGATCTCCATAATAAAAAGTACATCAAGTCAAAATTTGAATTATTTTTGACGATTTTTCAGGAAGTTATAGACAAATTTTTGCATAATATCACTTTTGCATACGATTTCGAATTATTTTCAAACTTAGAAAGTGCTCTTCTGCAAAACGGTTAAATCAGACTTAAGCAGTTTTTCCTTTCTACTACAGAAATAGTGATTGCGTGATTTTTTTAGTCGCAGTGTGATTGGCGACTGCGAGTTGAAAATCGCAGTGATTGCAAACAGTGATAAAATCACAGTTCGCGAGAAAACAGTCAGCGATGACAGAACTGGTTCACTGTTCGCGAAGAGTGACACACAAAATCGCCGCTTACTGAACTGTTTCGCTACAGCAACACAGCAAGCCGACTTTATTATTATTCATTGAAAAATTAAAAACACTGCTTTTATTGTAAAAATTGAAATTGAGCAAAAAAATTACATTTGCCTTAAACAATTGTGTTCTTGGTTGCTTCCAGTTTGGCAGAAACCTAAGCAACGCTGATACTACTGCAGCGTAAAACTGTGATTCAAAACAAGTGATTTTAAAAAAAATCACTGTGAAAAAATCACCAAAAGTTTTTTTTTTTCAACAATACTACTACGAGCTTAATAAAATTTTTTAAACTACTTTCACTCCTCTGTTCTAGGTTTGTATAAAAAAATTATTATTATTTTTTTTAATCAAACAAAATCTTAAGTACAAGAATTAAAAAAAAAAAAAACGTTAACTTAGAATTGACCAAACTTTAAGCACTTTGAGCAAACGTTTAATCGAAACTTTATTTTGTGTAAATTAAGTTTTAATAAAGTTGTAAAAATAAACGATTACATTCCAATCAGCACACACACACAAAGAAAATTTGCAAAGTGTGTAGAAAAGTAACAAGTTACTTTTTGTTTTTATTAAAAAAAATAAGAACAAAAAAAAAAAACTGTTAGTGCATCCTTACAAGTGCTCATGTTTCCGTTTTCAATGTTAGCTCTTTGTCTTTGTCAAACTGTTGCTTTTGTTGTTGTAATGTAACAATGCCAACAATTGTCGCTTAAAGCAAGAAAGACAAGAAAGTTGCTGCTACAGTTTGGTTGTTTGGTTTGTTTGGGAATACAGCGAGAACAAGCAATATGGCAACACGTACTTATATTGTACTAACACACACACACATACACACATACACCTATGTATGTGCGTATATGACAAGAATCTAGCTATAATATATCGTAGATACGTAGTAATGTATCTAGATACATACGATATATATCGTATTATAGCTAGAGAGATACATACAGTACACACATACATACACAATGATTGTGTAAATGCGTCTGTCTGTCTGTCTGAAAGCAATTTTATTATGTTTGCATTGCGATTATCCTTGGGGATTTCATGGAATTGCTGTCAGCACTCTGCTGCTGCTGCCAAATTCGCGTTACCAAACAGACTGTAACGATTTTAAATGTTGTTGTTGTTGTTTTTGTTTTCGTTCTCTCTTTGTTCTGTTTGATCTTTGGCTTTTATGTTGTCCATTTATCTGTCCATTTGTCTGTCTGTCTGTCTGTCATGCACATAACTTTTACTTCGAAAATATATTAATTTCGATTTGATTGCATATTGCGTCTTAATTATTTTATTTATTTACTAAAGAGACATATTAAATGTTTAACTCTAATTGTTATAGATACTGAAAATTAATTATTCAAGTCAAAATATTTTTATTTTTTTTTTTTTGCTTCATCATCTACAATTTATTTTCATTAAACAATTCGATAGTTTTGTGCAGCGCAATTTGATTGCTTCGGGGCTATTTATATAAAGTTAAGAATGTCTTTTAATTAATTTTCATTCAAAAGCAATAAAATCTGAATACTCAGTTAATGCTGACAGCTAAGCGAATGAAGCAGACTGGCAGCCAACTCACGACTTGCACAATTTAACTTTAAAGTTGAAGTAAAAAATGTATCTATTTGGGAAGGAATAGAGATAGCAATCCATGAAAATAATAACAGCAATAATATCATCGGGCTCGGTAAGGACATGAAAAATGTAGTACTCTCTTCAAGTACAAAAATAATGCTTTATCTGGGTCGCGGAAGCTTGAACCATGAACAAACCAGATGAGTCAACGTTAGGCGTATTCGACTGCAATGAGCTGATCACCTGGTTCCAATGGTGCAGAAGCTAAGACGAAACTAGATGAAGACCATTGCGAAGCTCAGAACATTCCAAATTCCATTCCAATAATCGTAACGGCCAAATGAAAATTTATGCAATCTTTGAAGCAGAAATCAGCGTAATTATGTGTAGAGTCAAATTAAATCAAACAAACTATTTATGTAAACAAAGAAAATTTCGACAAAAAGAAAAAAAGCAAAAATACAACAAATTTGCATAAAATATGCAAAGACTTTAACAAATGTGAGAGACTGTAAAGAGTTTCGCATGCTAGACAGATTAATTTAGCGTTGCAACTGAACAAATCTATAAAGCGGTGTGTGTGTGTGTGTGTGTGTGTATTTATGTGGCTTAGTGTCTACATTCTTTATGCTAAAATAACAAAAAAAAAAAAAAAAAACAAAAAAGAACGAAAATAAATGCAAACAAAACCGCAAACAAAAACGCAAAAAAAAAAAAAAACTAAAATAAATAAAACGAGATAATCTACATACACACACGTGTCGGCGCCTTTGAAAATCTTATGTATATGTGTGCGTGTGTAAGTCTTTATATGTATGTGAAATAGAAATTTATGTATTGTCATTTTCTTACATGTTTTCTTTCATTTCGCGCCATTTACTTTTATTCGCGTAAAAAATACATAAAAAATAAAATAAATAAAAAAAATAAATAAAATTATGGAAGTAAACGCTTATACCTGTATTACATGTATTGCAATTTGTTTCAAACCAGTGATGGGCATTTGTGTAAAGCAACAGGAAACAAAGCAAAGCTATGCACAGCGACGTTAGACGAATTATATTAAAAAGAAGTTTAAGGTATCGTTTTAACGCTTAAAAAATTGTGAAATTTATTCATATGTAGTACATACAAATGCCCAGCACTGATCGGGCTTTATCTTTTATTAGTTAAGAGGTTTCTATTTTATTCGAAGATCTCGAATAAAAGTTCATCGACTGGGAATCCATAGCAAGAGACAGCCTGCAATTAGATCAGATTTTAGACTATTCCTAACTCACACAATCTTTTATAAGTCTGTAGCTGTCTTTGTAGTTTTATCGCTCTTAAAATTATATAGAAACTTTATGTGTGTGTATGCGTATGTGTGTATGTGTTTGCGTTCAAGCTAACGTTCATTCCTATACTTTTCTCTGCTACAGCTCTCATTGTTTATTATATTTCATTATTTATTGTATATATCCGCATCCGCAGCAACGTTAAAGTGCTTTTATCAGCGAAAAGAATAGGAAATGGTACGGAAGCTATAATGCTAAATTTAATCGTCTTATAAAAGGTGAAGCAGTGTAATAAAAGCGAAGTGCCGCTTAGAAACGCCTTTAAGAGTTATTGTTCTTCTAAAATATCGAAAAATGCTTAGTAGAAAACTATGCAATGTGACCATATCAGATCTATTGTGTCTTGTCTATAGAATCCTATCAAGAGAACATTACATTCAATCCTAACGCCATGGAGGAATTGATCGATTCCTCGATCTTGCATAGAAGTTTCCGACTCTGACTTTATTTTACTCCGATCTTATAAGGTATATAAGCATACCAGGCCTTAGATCACAGAAATGCTCTGATCAAAACATCAGCTTCAAAACCCTGGTTACACGTTGGCCTAAAATGTAGTGCACGGCTGGGCAGTTCATTTTGAAAATTGATTATGTTATTCTTTGTTATAAATATAAATAATAAATCATCAATTTTTATTATTTTTTTTTCTCTTTATTTTATTTATTTTTTTATTTTAAAATCTTAAGCAGATCCATCTAAATGCATTTCCTGCTCTTCAAGTTCTTGTAGATGCTCTAACCGTTCCAACATTGTCGGATGCGTATGATTCCATGCCGAGTAAATTTTATCGGATATCGGAAAATTTAGATTATCTGCGTACAATTTAAGCAACGCTCTACGTAAATTTTTCGAATAACCCAATTCAAAGGCATAGAAATCGGCCTGATATTCGAAACGTCGCGTTATGGTTAGTATTAAAAAATTGCCAAGCGTCAAATAAGGCACCAGCACAAAACTGAAAATGACAATAAAACCAACAATAATTGGCTTTACATCTTTCTCAAAACCCACCGCTTCATAGATGGGTCCATGCGGAAAGCATAGACCAAAAAGCGTTAGTGTTATGAGTAAATATAACTTAAAGATCAGTATTGCCTTACAGAAGTGACCATACTTCCAATGGCCCAATTCGTGTGCAACAACCGCAACAACCATTGGATTCGGTAAACCCTTACCACGTTCTTCCGGTGGCAGCGATGCTGGATTCTTTCTGCCCTTATTATATAGAAGATTATCAAAGATGACAATACGTTTCAGACAGAGACAACCATAAAAGAAGGCATTACTGCCCTGATTCGGATCCGTAGTTTTCACAATGCGCACTTTCGATATGGGAAATCCAACGGAATTTGTTAATTTTTCAATGTCACGACGCAAGGGGCCATCTTCCAGTTTGACTTGCTTACCAAAAATGGGATCAATTACAAGCGGCACAATTAATATTAACAAAAGTGTTAGCAACACAGATACACCGAATATAACAAAATAAAAGAGCTGACCCACATAGAGCACCAGAACAACAATTATTGCCGTGGCTGCCCAAACGGCTAACAGGCTGAGTATTGCCTCAATGAACTCACGTATGACGCGTTTGCAGCCAATCGTACGCTTTCTTTGCATTGGACGACTGATGCAATAGTGTTCGACTAGAGCAATCGGTAAATGTTTGATCCAAACATAAATTCCAAGTAAAAATATAAAAATTAGTGATGGAACCACTTCGTGTTTGCTCCACTCCCAAATGCAGGCGTCCGTTGATAATTGCCAGAACAGAACAAATAAACCGAAATAAAGCTCCAAGATGCCAGCAATGACAACGAATATGAAAATGGTGAAAAGCTGTAAGATGGCACGTTGTATCTTATAGATGCGCATACGTTCAAAAATTTCCGGATTCATATAGGGTTGCAGCTCTTCAGGTACATTCTTAGTGCGCAAATAGACTCGAAGCTGCATTACAAAACCAAAACAAAAAAAAAAAAAAGTATTTTAGAATCAAAAGACACCAATTAGTGAATTTGATGTCTTACCTCGCGCCAAAGCAAATACATACTCCAAAAATTATCTAGTAGTAATATGACTAACATTATGTAAAGTAAAATAGTTGGCTGATTCCAAAAATCGAATCCCATCTGAGTCATCTGTTCTCAAAAAAGGTAGCTTCAATATTTTTCTTTATAAATTTATTTACACAAATATTTCGAATTTCGAAAATTTAAAATTTATTGATTTATTGCTCAAAGCTAATGGAGACTTGAGGTATGCCAAACAAACTGTCTGACATCGATTTCTTTTTCTTTTTTTTTTTTTTAAGCTTGCTGTGATTTTTGAAAAATATTCAAATTGGAATCATATTTTTTACGAAATCATTTACATTGATGAGTCCATTTTGCCAAAAAATTACGGTTTTTCACAACGACAAATTTCGAAACAATACAATAAAAATTATAGAAATTAGTGCTGGCAATTAGAGTGATTTGTTAATCACAGCGTGAACAGTGACTGTGATTTAAATAGTGATTTCAATTTGAGACATTTTAATTATTTTTATATTAATTTCTAAACTGTTTTGCCATTCGTGATGAAAAAGCATGAAACAGACTCGTATAATGAGCAAGTACAACAAAAAAAAAAGCTGTAAGAAGTAAAATTTCCGCCGTACGTAGTTACTTTTTTTTTTTTTTTGAGTACAAAATTGTTTTTTTTTTTAATAAAAATCAAAATAGAAAAAAAAAAACACGTATAATAATGCACAATAATGGAAAGAGAGAGAGAGTGACAGAAAGAAAAGCATATAAAATACAAAACGGAAGCACAATGACCACGGAAACCGACTCATGACGCGATACAACTTCCGCACATTTACAACACAAACACACACCCATACAAATACATATGTATGTATGCATGACAACATGTTTACTGTGAGTGAACAACCGTGATATGTCTTTGGTAAATGTATAAACGAGAGCAGTTAATAAGTAATAGTAAAATTTAATTTTGCAATTGAGAATTGTGTCACAACTTGACATTCACAATTAAGTCATGCATATAAAGCCACAAGTTGGAATTATATAAGGCGAAGTACTTCGTACATAAATTTGACAACTTAGCTTGTGGAGAATTATATATAATTTCACCACGACAGAAGCGAAGAGTATGAGAAATTTTGAAAAAGAGACAGTAAGCAAATCATAGAAGCAGAAAAAACAATTATATAGAAATTCACCATAAAATGCATACTCAACAAAATTTGTCAGCATATTAGAAAGAGACAGTGGCGAAATAGTTACTCTCCATAATACTCTTCATAATCCATTAAACTCGTAAATAATACAAAAAAAATTATATTCTAATATTTTTCCTGACATTGAAATTAATTTTCTATTTTATTATTTAACATTCTTTCCTCGTACATATTTATAAAAAAAAAAAATATGCGCTGTTTATATTTATCTGTGTGCGATGCTTGTATGTGTGTGTGTATATAGTCAAAATCAGTATGCCACAAAACAATAACCTCAACACCAATAACAACAAAAACAATTTAATGTGTGTGTTCTCCATTATGACAGCTCCAACACGTGGCCTGACATTTTGTCAACTTTTTCATTTTTTTTTTTTTTTTTTTTTTTTTGCATTTTACGTTTGTGTGTGGTATATAAAGGATATTTTGGAAACAAAAAATAATTATACTGCACAGTGCAGTGCCATTACATATAAAAATGACAATTAAACGCCACAAAGTCAAAAAAAAAAAAAAAAAAAACATTTTCATTCACACAAAAAAAAAAATGTATTTATTTATTTTTTTTTAAATATTATCACACTTTGACAATTTCACAGTTCATACATTTTCATGTACGTTGTGTGTGATTTTGTTTTTTTTTTTTTTTTTGGTTTTCATTCGCTCTTTTCTTTGTAATCTGCTTGCTTTGCACATTTTCCGGTAATTTTGCGGTAGCGCGTGCTCCTATTTGTATGCAATTAATTTTAAACGCAAAAGACAACGCACACAGATACACAGACACACACACACACATATATCAATTAATGGTTAATTCTTTTTTTTTCTACTGTAAAATGTTCATTTTAAATTGTGATGTATTTTTTTTTTTTTTTTTTTACTTCATGAAGCGGTTAATTGAATGTTTTAAAAATGTTTAATTAATTAAACATGAAAAAAAAAGGTTAACATCAACTAAATATCGGACGATGTTATACATTGTAATTCTCACACTTGATGTATAAATAATGGATTGTATGAAATTTAAAAACAATTTACAAAAATGATTAAAAATTTCTTTCAGTTTAAAAATAATCACTTTCAAAATGCTTATTAAGAAAAATGTATCGATATTTAACAACAATTAATAATATCGATACAATTGATATATCGCATCAAGTTATTTTCTTAAGGCCGATCATTTCGGCTAGTAAATTATAAACTAGCTTCTTTAAATTTAAACTGATGCGGTGTAACGAATTATTTTCACAGAGAGCAAAAACAAAACACATTATGCATATATCAAGCACGAAATGAATGTTTAACGTTTACGTGTAAGAACATTCGTGCTTATATCAAAACCGTTTGTTCTTAATAAAAGTGAGCAAACAAAAAAGAAATAAATATAAAACAGAGCAAAATTGGCGAGAGCGTTGATAACGTTTCTCATTTTTCTGTGTTCTCTCTCAGTTACTATAAAGCTTGATTTTCTATGTTCTTAAAATAAGCACAGTCGTTCTTAATTTGCTTAACGAAATTTTTTTCAGTACAAAACTTGTACATTTGGTAACACTTTCTTTTTTTGGCTTTGCCTAAACACATCTTAAACAAAAGCCAGTAACAGTTTAATTTTATAACACACTGTATTTCCGCATTCAAGCAGTCACGCAAAATGAGATAAATGTCAACATTGTGTCTTTCGTTTTAATTTGATGACACCATCAACCGCACAATTCGCTGGAATGTTTTGTATGTATTTAGGAACCGAAATTACCGAAATGAAAATGAAAATGAATGCAATGCAATTTATATTGTCCGCAAATAGAAACTTAATTAACTTGGAAGTCATTCGTTCATTAATTACTTACTTACTTTACTGACTTATTTTGCACGCTTGCACGCGGACATTGTTCAAATAAAATTAAGTAAAAAATTTTAAATGAATTTACCTGAAAAGAGAATAAAAATGAAGAATACTAAATTAATTGTTTCGTTAAAATTAATATACAAATCATGTGAATATGCCTTAAAGATATATTTTTTTTTTTTTTTTTTTAATGATTTCACGTGGCATGAAAGCATGAAATTGCGTTGTGTGATTGCAAAATGGCACGCGATTCAATTGCTCTTGAGTGTTTCGGTCCATTCATATCTATAAATGACAACAACAACAACAAAAAATTGTGTATCTGCACTAATTGTCAGCATAACCACTGTCGCCGCCAACAGCTGACGCCAATTGAGAACGTGCAATCAAGAACGATGACATAAAACGAAACGAAACGACGCTGACTACAATCAATGTCAAAATCATTCGAATATGACGCAAAACACATAGAAAACATAAAAAGCCAGTAAAACTCAACAAGAACAACATTTAAACAAATCAACAATATCGTATGCTGCACATTCAATCAAATGACCAACATCAAATCGAATCAAATCTGTACAATCCATTTTTTTTTTTTTTTTTTTTTTTAGAAACGAAACTGCAGTGATAAAATGATTTAATGTATGACTGCGACGTGGCTAAACCATGATTTTGTAGTATATAAAGTCGAAATTAGATATGAGAGAAAATCGATAACAGATTCTCGATTATGCAGAAACAAATATCGATAAATCGTTGTCTTATCGAAGTAGTGCAACAATCGATCGTCATATGCCAAAATGAATGCTTTTCCTCTAAATTAATTTAATTCTGCATTTGAGTGTTTCTGTCGCTAAAACGCCAAAATAAAAAAGGAAAGAAAAAAATAATAAACGAATTTGTTGTATTAAAGTCAAAAGGCCAAACATGTAGCCAAATAAGCCCTGAATACACATTCTTAGATAGGCAACACGATAGCCCGTTAGACAGAAGCGCTCTACAACAGTTCGACATTTGCTGATGTTGCCTTTTTTTTTTTTTTTTGAGGATATTTCTGCTTGCAGCAAATTTTTTCATTAGTTTGTCCTTTTTTTTTTTTTTGTTGCTTTAAGTGGAGTTTGCTGTTTCACATTTTTACGCTGCTTACTTGTCTCTTTGAATATTTTCTAGATACTTTTTTTTTTTTTTTGTTCCTGTATGTATCTTAAGGTTTACACAATTATTCCTTGTACATTTTTATTTGACTTTATACATTGCCGTCACGTCCTTTGCTGTCAATGCTGTTCTCGCTTCTCGTAGCATGCAAAGTTTGAAGTAGCAAAAAAAAAAAATATAAAAAAAATAAAATAAAATAAATAAAATGTATGCATAGAAAAGCAAAAAAAATACTTTAACGCAGCAACATGAATTTAAATTACCTAAATTAAATTTAGACGTGAGTGGTTGCGTTGACTGACACTGCCAATTAGTATTAGCAAATGTCGAAAAAAAAAATGTCCACGTTGTGTGTGTGTGTGTGTGTGTGTGAAATAAATGTAATTATTATGCAAGGAATAGAAAGACAGACGGACAGAATCTGCGTAGAAAGATCAGAGCAGACGTTAAATGTGTATTAACCATTTTGTTGTTGTTGTTGTTGTTTCTGTCATCTAGCAGCGTACGCTGCGTATGCGTAATATGTTCAATTAAATAAAAAAAAAAAAAAACGAACGCACTGTACAGTATGTTAACATATGTATGGGCTATCGAAATAAGGACAATCTATTTTTTCAGCTTTACTTTATTCTTGTAGATTGAGAAAAGAGCTGTTGACAAAAATGCTTTGTCCAATGAACTCACACATGATCGCTTCAAACTTTAATTAAGAAAAAAAAAAAAAAGTTTCATAGCATACTTTTGTGCGCAATTCTAGTTGCTCCTTTAAAGTCAGTACTTTCGTTTTACCTTTTGTTCTTATGGAAATTCAATGCCTTTGTCCTTACAGTAAACAATGGCAATGGCAGCAACAGCAAATGCCACTAAGCGTATTCAACTGAAATACACGCACAAAAAGATACGCTTTTATGAGTCTCTGCTGGCTGAACTAGATTGCCTGTGTCCTTATTGAGAGCCAACCAGCCAGCCAGTCACTTGATTGCAAGCCACAAGTTGCCAAGCAAGCGCTAAAGTGACACAACCAAACCGATAAAGACTAACGTACGATATAGCTTGAGACCTGACATTCAGCTCTCAATTGTCAGAGGTGTACACAACACCGTCGTCGTCGTGTACTATATTTGTGTCGATAGCAGATAGAGTTGCAAAATTCGTTTAGCTAGCATTCATCGTACATGTGATGAATGCGTTCATATAACATCTCTACATGGCTGTGTGTGTGCGTGTGTGTGTGTGTGTGCTTATGTGCTACATGTATTCAAGCTTGTTCGTTATTAACGAACGTAAATTTTGCAAAAGGTAATTCCAGTGCAGATTGCATGACAGTTTATATTTCATGCTACTATAAAGTAGCTGTCTCTTATTTTTTTTGTAACTCTTTCCGAGAATATGTCGGCCAGTAAAAGAGAAACCCCTATTTATGGCATTATGGTGCAACTTAGTTTTAAATTGCGTACAATCGCTGCTGTACGTTAACCCAAAATCTATTTGAAGCTGCAAGAAGAAAGAAAGAAAGAAAGACAGGAAGTACACAATATTTTGAAGCTAGTATAAAAACATACAAAAAACTCAAAACATTTTAAAAATCGACTTCACGAATGAACCGAATTTGCCAAATGCATTATTTTTGTATTTTATTATTTTATGTTCATTCTTGCCTTTCAAATGAAACTGATTTGGAACTCAACGGTTTAGAAGTTTCAACGTTCATTGCGGACATAGAAATATTTTTTTTTCTTTTTAAATAGGCATACGCTTAGGCACATTAATTCAGTGTTAAATCTTAACTGAAGTTTAAGGCTGCACAAATAAAAAATTATAAAAATAAAGCTAACTTAGTTTTATTTTCATGAAGTTAACTGAACGTTCTAACTGGACATTGAAAAAATTGCCTTAAATAATCTAAACGAAAACGTTCATCTGTGCATGACATTTGCTGCAATTTCCATGAATGCACAAAGTAAATGCTATGTTTTTGAATAGCGAACATTTTCTTTAGACATTTTACACTTGTTATACTTGAAGATTCATTTCGAAACTTTTACTACTACTGCTGTGGCTGAAAGCTATCAAAATTGTGCAAAATATTTCGCAGCAACAAACATGAACCGCGACGATGACGACGATGACGACGACGACGTTGCAGTTTACAAAGTTAAACTAAAAAAATAAAATAAAAATAAAATTGAAAGCTGTCAGTAGGTGAAAGGTTAAACTAAGCTAAACCGCATTTTCCTTGCACTTCGAGCGATACAATTGCGTGTTTAAAACATTTTAGAACAAATCAAAGCATTAACACGAAAAAAAAAAACAAACAAAAAAAACAAAACTGGTACCTAAATCATTTAAAACTAAATATATATAGAATCTAGGATCTGAAATATTATAATATTATATATATTGATCGAAAGGTATAACGTTTTTCATTCCAAAACAGATTAAAAAATAAATTTCGATTCGTAATTGACGTAGTTATTGCCACATAAGTGAGTAGAAAAAAATAGTTTTTTAAGCTTAAGTCTAGATTTCGGGAGTGTTCCGCAAATTCCAGACCTACCACCACTACTCTAAGACTTCCCAACTATTTCAGCCTTTTTTTTTTTTTTTATTTAATAATGGAATTTTTATTAAAGTTAATATTTTGTTTCGTTTTATTTATTTCCAATTTGACGTCAGCGGTGTAAACATGCAAAATGGCTAAAAAAAAAGAAAAAAGAAAAAGAAAAAGGGGAAAACAGCTACAGAGCCAGAGCCAGACGACGATCAATGGAAATGTAAATGAAAATTTTTTAATATTAGTTTTGCTGCCGCTTCCTATTAAGAATAAAATTGCGTTTTGTCATGCAATTTGCCAGTCGGTGCTGATATTCTTCTAACTCAAACATATTTTATACTTCCTTTACTTTACTTTACTTAAATTTATTTATTTCTTAACTTTTTTTTCTTTCTATCTGAACGTCATGTACTATGTTTATACCTTATACGTACCTACGTTCTACTTTTCTTTATTTGTTTTTCATTCGATTCATGTTTTTCATTTATTAAATTGACTTGTTGACGCATTTTCTACTTTTCTGCATTAATCAATATTCAAAGTAAACTCATGGAAAAAATAAAAAAGAAAAAAAAAAAAAAAAATTGTAAGTGGACATATCGTGGCAAATGTCAGCCCCTATTAGCAAACTTGTTTTAAGCATTTCCCCGCTTCTTTGTTTATTGTATTTAATTTTTTAATTAAAAAAAAATATTAAAAAAAAAACGTTTTTTTACCATCTTCCTTCTTGATTATAATTGAAGTCAATTTTTATTATTTAAATTTTTCACGCTGACATTTTTCTTAATTTTCACTTTTTTACTGCGTCTTTGCCACTTTTCCTTTTCGAATCTGCTCTTTTTGTGCAATTTCATTTTTTTTCGATGGGATTTTTGTACTTTTTGTAAGAAAACATACTAACAAATACCATGTTGCGGCTAGTATAAATAAAAAACATATAAAAATGTGCCTAATGCATTGTTTAAGTAGTATTTTCATTTACTTGCATTGTTTCCTTTTAAATGAAACCGGTTTTTAACTCGTCGGTTAGATGGTTTCAATGTCCAAAGCGGACATAGAAACATTTTTAAAAGAAAAGTTCTTGAATTTTGTTGAAATTGAATTATAAACTGTGCACACCAAGCATTTTGAGAGTCTTTCCAGCTCCGTGCTATGCGTGTGCGCATTTCATGGACCATAAAGTAGAAGTGCCAAGGGTAAATGATGTGTGCTTCGATTTTAATAATATATTCCCATTTTTTGAGATCTTTGTGATTTGCGATTTTCTTGTTCGATCGGCGATTATGTGTTTCGCTCATCGCGAACAGTAAAACTGTTCATTTATCACGATTTGTGTATTTCTATCCATTTTTGATGGAAGCGGGTCTCCCGTTGAGAAGGAATGCCTTATATATGCATATATATATGTTTTCCATTTTTTCCCTTTTTTTTTTTTTTTTTCGTTTTATTCAATTTTATTTTTGCATTTTAAAGTGTTACAAAATGACCAAAGGTCAAGTTCAAAGGTGTTTACGATTAAGACGATTAAATGGCAAACATTAAACAAAATTGGTAGGTGGTAGTCAACATACACACGGGTTTTAAGTTACTTAAAATATTTGCTTATATTAAGCTTTGTCTACTTTTTTTTTTTTTTGCATTACAAAGAATTTGATCGAACTTGAATATAATGAAAAGCAATATTTACAAATTGTGCCAACGGACATCGAAATTTTATTCATTTCATATTCTTTCGTAGATATTTTAAATATATCTTGGAGCTCTCATTCGATTAAATTTATCGAAAGTGGTTTTGGGAATATGATTTGATTTTTTTTTTTTTTTTTTGCTAAATTTTCTTTGATGTTGCTATGCTTCGCTTTCGCTGACCTTTAGCAATGTACAAATATGTCTGTCTGTCTGTCTGTCCGTTCGTCTATTTAAGTGAAAATATTTTTGTATTCTTTTAAACCGCAAAATGATTAAAAGATACTTTGTTATGAACGTGTCAATGGTTTCGGTATGTTTTGTAGTATGAAATCTAATCCCATTTTATTTTCGTTTTGTTATTATTGTAGCAGATCTTGGATCTTCGTTTTATATTTCAGTATTAAGATTTGGTATGCATCTCTATAAAAAAAAACCTACTTAATCTAAACAAAATAAGTCAACTGCATAAAAGTGCTTATTAAATTTTCTTAACCACAAATCAATCAAAATATACTTTGTATCAAACTTGTCTATAGTTGCGGCTTATGTAAACGAAACCCGACCATAGGCAAATTGCTTTTAATATTTATTTATACAAAACTAATGCTTTGATGTCATATTTTGTAATTTAAATAATAAAAATAATTAATAATTTCATCAAATTAAATGTCTTACTTAATATATTTATGCATTTTATGTAATGCACTGTTTTACACAACTCAATTAGCTGCTTTCTGTCGAGCAGGAGCAAAACAAAAAAAAAAAAAAACAAGACAAATTAATTAAAATAGAGAAAAATATATAATGAAAAAAAAAAACTCCACTAAACGTAAAAGATTTGAATCTTGAATGTCATTTAAATTGCATAAACAGAAAGACAGAAACGAAGACAATCTGTGGGCCTTGAATCTGGAACATCCAGAAACGAGTTTTGTATAAACCCTTAGGCTAACATAAACTTGTGCAAATCGTCAGTAAAACTATTATAAAAATAATCGTTTTTCTTGGCGCTTTCTGCGTTAAACTCTTCACTGCTCTGTCTCACAACGATTCAATTGAAAGAAGAATGAAAGGAATGTTTTATGCATTACAAGCTTTTCATGTACGTCTTTTTGTCTGTTTTAAAGATATTGGGTTGAAATTTTAAACCAAAGCTTTTTAGGTTCTGTTGCGCCACATACACATACGTGAAAAAAAGTTCTTTATGGAGCTAAAATAATACAAAAGCTTCTAATATCAAGCCAAATTTTCAGTTCAAAATTGTAAGAAATCGGACCGCGAATTTGTAAATTTTTAAGAACTTTTTAATTCTTTTTAGAATTTAAAGGATAAAATTTAATAAAAAAAAAATCACTTTCGGTGATTTTTTCACAGTGATCTAAAAATCGCAGTGTCGACTGAAAGTGCAATTTTCTTCTTGCGCAGTGAACGTATTCAGTTATCGGTGATTTTGTGTATCACGCTTCAAGAACATTGAAACTGCGCATATATTAGTGATTGGTGCTTTTATCACTCTTCGCCTGTACAAATTCGTTGGTACTTTGGTACGTTCACTTAAAACGGCCCCAATTGGAAACAATTGAAAAATTTTTTCTGCAAAATTTTTTTTTTAAAAAAGTTAAAAAAAAAAAATTTTTTTTTTTTTTTAAATTAAAAAAAAAAAATTTTTTTTTTTTTTTTTTTATTTTTTTTTTTTTTTTTTTTTTTTTTTTTTTTTTTTTTTTTTTTTTTTAAAATTTTTTTTTTTTTTTTTTTTTTTTTTGAACTGTGATTTTATCACTGTTTGCAGTCACTGCGATTTTTAAATCGCTAATCAAACTGCAACTCAAATGGCGTCGTGACGTCAAATGATATGTGTGTCAGGCATATACATAAGTTTCGGACCGAAACGATGTTAATTTTTTTTTTTTTTTTGTTTTTATTTATTTTTTTAAAGAGAATTTCTAAGAAAAAATTTTAATTAAACAATTGTCAAAAAGTTGAAATGTAAAATAAATAAATTGCAAAAACAAATATTTTTTTTTTTTTTGTCAAAATTACACACACACGCCAACAACAGCAACCACAAAAACAACAATAAGCGTAAAAGCAGAAAAAAAAAAAAATAAAATAAAATTAAATAAATAAAACAACAACAAGAAAAACAATAACAACAACACAATAACAAGCAAAACCATGTTAAATTGAAAAAAAAAAAACAATAAAAAAACGAAGAAAAAACCCAAACGAAGCACATGAATATCCTTTTAATTGGAACACGCCAAACTGTGTTGAGCCTGAGAATTGTAAACGAGATTCCGACAGCGAGCAAACGCGATTCGCCGCAACGCGAAATATGTACTTCAAAAGCTAACGACACGACACGCGCGCCACACCCCGCCGCCTTTTGTTTTCCATTTTCCTTGCTTTTCTAACGAAAGCCAAAACATTTTGAAACGCTGCCGCACTGCACTGCACTCGCTTTACTCATTATTTTCATACGTTTCATCTTGAACGCTTTTGGCATTCAAAAAAAAAAAACGCTTTCACTTTTCTCTCTCTCTCGCATACGCGTCAAATAATTACTGCAACAAGGTATGTTTGAAAAGTTTAAAATTTGATTAGCTTGTTGCAATAAAAACATTTTTAAACGTTTCGTACACACCTCGTGCATTCAAATACAGAAAGAAAATTGTCATGCTCTGCTGTGACAAGTTAAACACACTAAATGCGCTATTTTGTTTTGAAAAAAAAAAAACAAACAAAAAAAAAAATACAATAATAAAAATAAAAATAATAATAATAACAATTTAAATTAAGCGTAATAATAGCAATAACAACAACAACAAAAATAACAACAATAATAAAAATAGAACAATTTAAAAATAATCACTTTTAATTTAAGAAAAAACGTGACAGACGACAAATTGTTTTTTTTTTTTTTTTTTTTTTATTGTATTGTATTGGCTTCCCTTTTATTTTTGATCTCTTCAGCTTGCTCTATAAATTATTTTTGTGTCAATAAAACTTAAATAAACACAAAAAGTTTATATCAATGATTTTAATAAAAAAAAAGGGACATAAAAAATAGAAATTTTTAATATTATCTATAATTTTTCGAGGCGATACTGAGTGCAGAGTGTCTGTCTGTAATTGAAATTAAAGTGCGACAGGCACAAAGAGGCATGACAGACTGCAAAAAGAATATATATATTCTTGAACAGCATGGAAATCTAACAATAAGTCAATTTTACTATATCCGTCTGCCGTATTAAATCTTTTTGCTGGAGATTATATTAGATTGAGCCACAAAACAAATTCTATAGAGCGCCCCGAAGATAACTTAAAGCCTATTAATCACTTGCCCCATTTCTAGATGCTTCTTTTGAGAATTGAACAAATAGAAGCAGCACATTCTCTATTATTTCCGGTACGCATATTAAAAAAAGACACCCATAAAGTTATCTTCTATCTTTGAATCGTTCTTAAGTTATACGCAGTGTGGGGCGTTTAGGTAAATAACGAAACATTATAAAAAATAAGGCATACACAGGTTCAAAAAGAAGAAAAAAATTCAAAGGTTATTTTCTGAATCAACTTGAATTTCACGATTCAAGCCGCGTTATGCACAGGTGTGACTTATGTAAATTAATCTAATGGATTTCGTTTTGAGAGAGAGAGAAAAGAGAGAGAGAAAAAAAGTTTGCTTAAGTTTGCATTTTTTGTTTTTTTAAAAAAAAAAAAAAACGGAAAATCATTAAGATAATCGAAGTTTTAATACCTTTTCAGAAAACGAATAAGTTTGTATGCGTCTGTTTTTAAAAGAAGAGTCATGACATCATTTGTCGCTTGGCATACGCTACAGTGGATCTAAAGTAGAGTTTCCATCGTTGGTAGTGCCATTTTGCTGCAAAGATCGATACTTGGAACATAGTATTCGGGGAGAGTATTATTATCTCTAGACTTTTTATTATCTTAAATTTATCGTCTTGAGTGTTGGCAAAATGATTGATTTTTGAGTCGCAGTGTGAATAAGCGACTGCGATTTGAAAATGGCAGTGACTACAAACAGTGATAAAATCACAGTTCGCGAGAAAACACGAAAAGTGCTAAAAGCAATAATCACTGATATATGCGCAGTTTCAGTGTTCGTGAAGTGTGATACACAAAATCGCCGATGACTGAACATATTCACTGAGGAAGAAGTCGCAGAATCTCTTGAGACTGTATCGAAGAGCGTGAGTATCTACTTGTATCCGACAAGTATCGACAAGCACTTCGCTTTACAAAATACTACGATTTTGCATCTAAACTACTCATGTATGTGTATGCATGTATCTATAAAATGTATGACTTGCATCGATACATCGGTATATGCAACTAAAAATTTCAGTGCTTCAGATATCAACGCATCTCTAGCTCAAACTTTTCATACCAGACATAGTGATGGTGTTAAAAATATGGTGAAAATTTGGCGCTTCTATTGAAAAGTCAGAGAAAGTCTCTAGTGAACCAATTCAGGAATTCTGCACAGGAAATAATGTTTTGAATGCCTCAATCAATTTATTTGATCTGAAACTTAGAGATGTGTCAATACCAAAATTGAAAAGCGAACTGCTTTAATGTTAGCTAATCTTTAAGTGTTACAAATTTTAAAACAAATTAAATAAACATTTAAAAATACAATATTATGTGAAGAGTATTAAAAAAAAAAAATGAAAAAATCGTGAAAAAGACAACTGCGAGCAACAATTTATAGCATTTAATTTGTATGTAAATAACTTTGGCAACTACTGCGCGCAAAATGCCACAAAGTTCTGGCTCCTGGCTACGTTGGCTGCTACGTACTACTAGGCATGCACGATACATAAGTTTATATAAGGATGGTAGGTATTCTTAGTATTCTTTCTATAAAAATATATTTGTAAGAAATACATCAACACACACATATATTTATGTACATACTTTTATATATGTATAGTATGATTGTACATATTTATATAAAACAGAAGAAAAAAAAAGTTAACATTAATAAACGCAAACAAATTGACTTCACGCTGCAATAACAAGAAACTTCTTGCTATCATTTGCCAAAGGCAGGCAGGCACACTTTACACGAATCATAATAAGCGTGTAAAAAGGATAGCTATATTCATGATGAGTTAGACTGAAATGTAGGCACAAGCAACTTCAGTTTGAAGTGACTTCAGGCTTTGTGCACGGGCGTTGATGTTGGCATTTCAGAAAATAATAAGAACAAAACGCCTGCAAATGGACCAACAACGCAGGACTTAGTATAAAACAAACTAAAGGACTTGCAAGCAATGGCAGCGCAGCAGCTATAGACACAGCCGCTGCCACAGCCACACAGCGTAGCACACAGGACACATTGCTTTTTAATAGTGGGTGTCTTTCTTTATAACTAAAAAACAAGAAAAAACGTTAACTTCGGTAGAACCGAAGCTTAAATACCCGCCACACGAATCTTTTAAAGAGTTTATGAGTAATCATCAGTGGTCACCCAAGTTTACACACAGTATTAGTTTCAAATTTTGAGCTAAAAATGCAGATATATATAGCAACATATTTTCGAAATTATCTTTAAATGGGCGGTAAGTTTTATGGAAGAAACACCTAAAAATGGGCGTGGCACCATGTTATTGAAAGAGTTTTTACTTAATATGGAGTAAATTCATGAAGAAATCATAACCATTTTAATACAAAAATTCGAAAATGGGCGGAAATTTTGTATGGGGCTATGCCAAAAATGGGCGTGGCACATCTGATTTGACATTGGATGGCATTAGAATGTTTTGAGCCAAATTGGAGTGAATATATGCATAAATAATAAATATTTTCATACAAAAAATCGAAAAAACGGAAAGTTTATATGGGGCTATGCTAAAAGAGGGCGTGGCATCTTGGATTTGACATTGAATGACATAAGAAGTGTTTTTACCCAATTTAGAGCGAATACATTCATAAATAATTAGTATTTTTATACAAAAAATGGGAAAAAACGGTAAGTTTGTATGGGGGCTATACCTAAAAATGGGCGTGGCACTCTAATTCTCGAACTCATAATAGTCGTTGCCGAGAAAAGCTTAAGTTCCAAATTTCAGCTTAATATCTTTATATCTTCAACGAAAAAGATGCTTAGAAATATACAGACGGACAGACAGACGGACAGACGGACAGACGGACAGACAGACGGACATGGCTAGATCGATTCGTCTCGTCGAGCTGATCAAGAATATATATACTTTATGGTCTACGACGTCTCCTTCAATGCGTTACAAACTTTCAGACAAACTGAATATACCCTTCACACTATGTGGGGAAAAAAGTCAAGAATGAATAATACGCGCTACTAAAAAATATACTATATTATATACATTTCTATAGTTTTAACAGAGTGGCTTTTGGCAGAGTGGCTTTTCAATAAATTCTTAAACGAATTAACTAAAAAGTTTTACAAGTAAATTAATTTTATTTCTTGCATAAAAAAAAAAAAAACACAAAAAAAAATCATTCATTCATTCCACTCATTAAAATCTTTTCCAAAAAAAAAAAAAACAAAACGATCAACATAAATGTCAAAAAACTGTCAAAAAATGACAGCTTGACAGCTTAAATGAAAAAAAAAAAAAAAGAACACCCTTTATTTATATATACACACACACAAGGTAAAATTAGGACTCTCTTTATAGAGAAGCAGCAAAAAAAAAAAAAAAAAAAAGAAGTAAAAACGTAAAATGGACCACAGGCAGCATCGCAGCCAACGTCCAAGCGCCGACCAAGTTGCCAACGTTAAAATGGTGAATATAGAATAAAACTAAGGCCACACTAAGGCACACTTATTGCTCACGTACATATAAAATAATAAATGACGAAATAACCAGGCGAATTTATTAGTAACATTCCAGCGTGGCGGCGTATTTAGTGGCGGCGGAGCGGTTGCGGTACACATAACCGAAACTTTTTAGCAGCAGCAGCACAGCTTCAGCTGTTGCTGTTGCTGTTGCGTTGCCGCTGGGCGTTGAATGTTGCTACTGTCGCTGCTTAGATTTGGTTTCGTTTCGGACTTTTCTGATTGCCATTGCCATTGCCGTTGCCGTTAGTCTCCGGCAACATTCATTTTATTTGTGTTTGTATAAGACAAGGCGCGCGCGCGTAGCTATTAATTTGCAACTTCATTATTCATTTGCAGCTTTGAAAAATAATATTAAGCGCGTGAGCGTGAAAAGCATGAAAAGCGTGAAACAACAACAGCAATAAAACCGTAAAAAATAAAGTGTTATGTTAACTGCGAAGTAACCGAAGCGTTAGAAAAGAAAATTCATTGAATAAACGCAAAAAAAAAAAATAAGAAACGAACCGAAGTAATTTTAGATTTCGAATGATTTTCACGATTTTCAACGACAAAAACCCTGTACAATATTGTAATCCACACTCCATATAGGTGTGTCACTATGCTTCTAAAAAAACACACACAGATTTCCTAACAAATTTGACAATGTTATATAAGTAGTTCATGCCACCACGCCCATTTCTAGTTAGTACCCCGACCCGTCTTCTGGCGTGCCTAACTAAGAGGCCTGTGACCTATAGTAACTGCTATCATGTCTCATGTCTTAAAACCCTAACAAGGCGGTTCTGCAATGCTGTCCATTCCATTAAAAACATGTTCACCCAAGAAAGTTTTTTCTGTTTTCACACAAAATTTGATTATATCGTATGTAGTAACGGACGGACGGATTGATAGATATATTAAGATAAAATTCATTCCCCCAGCTGCAAATGTTTCAGCAAACGGACAGACAATACTTATTTTACTCCACATTGAACGGAAAATTATTTAAGTACTTTTTAATTAGACAACGAAGCATAAAACCATTAAAAAGTTAAACGAATATTCGTATTATAAAGCATAGCAAAGAGTTTGTCTTGTACAGAGAATCTAATATGCACACAAGGCATATAAAGATTTTTGAAAATATGGCACACAAAAAAAAAAAAAAAACACCACGGTTACATGGAGCATATTAGTCTAAAGATTTTAACGATTAAAGTGTAAACGTTTAGTTACTCTTTTAAGGTGCAGTAAATGAAAAATGGAATAAACTGAATCATTCGATTTTCACAAGCTTCTCTTCAGTCGATATTTTTTTTAACATGATCAACATGACGGACGGATAGCTAGAATAGGCTAGTGTTAGCAAAAAGAGTGAGTTTTTAGTCGCAGCGTTTGCAAACAGTGATAAAATCACAGTTCGCGAAAAAATAATCTAGAATTAGTGAACAGGTTCACGAAGAGTGCTACACAAAATCACCGCAAACTGGAAAGTACAATAAAATCACAAATCACAACTTTCAGTAGCAGTGCGACATTGAAATTTTTAAATCACTGTGAAAAAATCACCGAAAGTGATGAAATTGTCATTTATATTTTATGGTGTAGTCATGGTTCTGTTCTGTCAACTGTGCTGCTGAGTATTCTGAAACCTTCGAGTACTGCGTATATTACGCATACGCAACGTTGTCTCAAATGGTCAAAATTTAATTTAACGAAAGACACACCCTGTTTTATTTTCACATTCATATTGGGTAGTATGAAAACAATTACGTGCAGCGTCAAAATGATTGTCAGTTGAAGTTTTGTTTCGTTTTGCTGACAATGGAACGGAGATGTTCGTCATTCTTGTATATTTTCATCTTTCTTTATTTTATTTTATTTATTTATTTTTTATTTAGGTTGAACAGTTTAGTTTGGCTTGGCTTGGCAACATTTTTTGTTTGATTTTTTTTTTTTTTTTATAAATTAACAATTTACGTTGAGCCGAGCCGAGCCTTTATCAAAAGGACGCAAAAGCAACAAAAACAATAAGAAGAAAAGTGTTGAATGTTTTAACAACACAAACAGCAGAACAGAACAGAACCGAACAAGAAGAAGAATAACAACAACAACAACAAAAAATAACAACATCACACTAAAAATAACAATTTCCGCTCTAATAAACATTTCCGCTTCGTGAAGTTTAACATTTTACAATAAATTGAGTGCGAATATAGCCACATACACACAAACACACCTCTAAAAGAAACAAGCATAGATATACGCAATAAACACACACACACACAAATATAAACAAATATTTTAATATGTAGAAATAAGCTTATAGCTTTATCAATTTATGCAGATATATATTTATGCATATATGTAAATGTGTATATACTCCTATATAAAAAAAAATACATATATACAAGTTCACATACATACATACTCGTGTATGCTCATGCTTATCGACAAATTACGCTTGTATGAATTTATCAAACGCTTAAATTGATTTTTATTGTAAAATTTTGTATTTTTTTTTATTTTTCGTATTTAAACAAGTGAAAAATCTTAGCTTTATTTAAATACTTGCATGCATATAAAGAAAAGCCATAAAAGAAAATTGTTTATATGTATTTATTCATTTTATTGGTTTAAGCTATTAAAATTTGATAATCGATTCGATTATTAGATAAAACCGATTTGGTTTATAATAAAATAAAACGTTTCAAGTTGAGTGAGCTTGATATACTATAAAAAAAATCTGCTGAACAAAACTATTTTTTATCGAACGCTTTTGGGATTTTAGATACAATTCAACGAAACTGTTTCGGAGTTCCATGCCTAGGGCAAAAGCCAAATCGGTTTCAAGCTCAGGCAGCACTCTACGAAGGAATATTCTTTCGAAAAGTAAGCTGATAGGTCGGCAAGATGATAGCTCGTTTTCAGGTTTTCCAGGCATCGGAATGAGTATAATTTCCGCGCATTTTCATTGGCTATGAAAAGTGCTTTGATATTTTATTACAAGTATTTAAATTTCGCTTCTAATTTTATGGAATTGGTGCATTGCGAGCACTCTACTCATTACAGTTTATTTTTATGCTTAACAAAATATGTAAGCAAAATAGAAAGAGATAGTTGCGGAATACTACACTTATATATATATTTTATTATTTTTATAGACATTTGAGTCCTTGCCAAGATAAATAAAATAAAGAAAGTTGAAATAAGTAAAAGTTGGAGTCTACAGATTCAGAAGATGACAGGGGTCAGAAATATTTATGATGCACTCTGAAAGACTTATTATCTCACTCATAACTTTTAAATTGAACTAAGTTTTCTATAAATTTTCAGTTCTTTTTTTTTAATGGAATAAAAATAAAATTATGCTATTGTACAAATTAACATTAAAATTTAAATTTAAATATATATTTTATTAAACCGCAGATAAATTCGCAAGTAGCTTATTTATTTAAGCGAAATGTGTGTCTTTATGTGTGTGTGTGTGCGAGAGAGAGACAAAAAACCCCAAATTATATATGCAACAGATGCGATTCTGCGGTAAATGACGTGCAATGCATTAAAAAATTTCAGATCCATTAAAGTCCAGAATAAATGAATACCGCAAAACCATAAAAACATTTATGTATGCTGTTTTCTTTTCTTTTTTTTTTTTAGTTCTCAAGAGAACTGTATCCTAGTTGCTAACAGTCATGTACCTATTTTTTTCTTCTTTATTAGAATTTTTTTTTTTTTTTTTATACGCTTAACTAGCCAAATGAGCATTCGAAGCATTTGGGAATAACTTGCTCTCTCTAAGTAGCCATCTGTGTAAATGTAAAAATATTCAAATGCAAAAAAAAGAAAAGGATAAAAAAAAAAATAGAAATGAAACGAAACGAAACCTAACCAAACTTTTGCGGTTTAATAATAGTATTATAATTTTTCTACACACACACACACACACACGCACACATATACATCTCAATCTGACATTTATAATATGCTGTTTTACGATCTTTTAAATAATGTCTTTTTAGTATGTTGTATTTCTTATTTTTCTTTTATAGCAAACCGACGATTTAACAGGCCCCAAGTTGCCAATAAGCAAAATTACGTACATTGGTCACACACACACACACACACACATACACACGCATTTATGGTATACTCGAAATGGCCAATAAGCCTTTTAGGCAACACTTCACTCTACAACAACGCAACATATACGAGTATCTCGAATTTCATAAGCAGTATTGTATCTGTATCTCATTGTTTTCACTTTAACAGCTCCTTTGCCTTCGTTCGTTTCACTGATGAAACATTCACTCCAAAGGCAATACATTTCATACTTATGTATTCGATATGTTTAGTTGCTCAATATGTATGAATACGAATATCATAAATATGTATCGTACGAGTATGTAATAATGCAGATATTTGAAATTCAAACAGAGCAAACATTTATACATTTGTTTTGCGGTTGATAAAACACATTAAAAAAATATTCGAATAATAAAAACAAAACAACAAAAACAAAAACAACAGATTACAAACCCAAAAAACAAGAATGTTGCTCGATTAGAGTTTAAAAAAAAATACAAAGTAAAGTTGAATGCGGATAACGACAGAATTGAGGCTTTAAAGAAATTCATTTAGAATTTCTTTTATAAATGAACGCATTTTTTCATATAAATTTAATACAGCATCAAAATGATTTTATCTAAAGAAAAGTTTCTTATACAGCCATGTTCCCGTAATCGTAAAAATTTTGCGATTTACTTTTATTTGCATTTTAATTGCAAATTTTATTGCAAATCGTAAAATATTTTCGCTTTTAAATCGGCAGAATTCCAGTCAGTTAGTTCAAAACAACCACAATTATCGATTTGGTTAGACCGATAACCTCTTAATTTGTAAACGAAAGCAGTTTTGGTCTTGTGCATACAAAGCAAAGAAATGTTTTGGTAATGAAACATAACTTTTGCAATAATTTGAAATCGTACGAAACGCAAAATGTTTGCGATTACGGGAACATGGCTAATAATCTAGTAAATGAGAATGCACGTGTTAACCTAAAATTTGGAAAATGTAATTTCGTGCTTAGTACAACAAGAAACAAGTGCAAAAGAGAAATACAAAATTGTTTTATTCCAAAAATGAAAATATCCAAAATTACGTAACAAAATGGTTTTCATACAAAAACACAAAATATTTATGTAGCTTTGTGTAGTCGAGCTTACTTAAATGCATCCCTTTCGGTGATTTTTTCACAGTGATTTAAAAATTCGTAGTGATTAGTGATTTTCTTCTTCAGCTATCGGCGATTTTGTGTAACGCTCGTCGCGAACAGCTAAACTGTTCATTTAACAGTGATTGGTGCTTTTATCACTCTTCGCTGTGTTGTCGTCGATTTTGGGATCACTCTTCGCGAACATAGAACCTGTTCTGTAATCGCTGATATTTTTTCTCGCGAACTGTGATTTAATCACACTACGATTCAAAAATCACTCTTTTTGTCAACACAAGACCTAACTTAAGATACATAACGATTGGGTAAAGGCTATTCTTTCTTATTTTTTTTCGTTTCTTTGTTAGACACATTTTAATTAAATTTATTTTTAGTCTATAAAAAGGACTTTTAGGATTAATGTTTTCCTTTTTATTTTATTTTATTGGTATTGGTATTTTTTTTTTCATTTCTCATTTTAGTCTTTTTGAAAAGGCGCTCAGAAAATATTTTACATAGTTACAAATTTTTTTAAAAGCAGCGAACAAAAGTATTTTTTGAATACATTTATGCATGTCTATGAATAAAAGTGAAAGGAAAAAAAAAAAAGAAACGAATTACCACTTAAAGCTTAAGTTCTGCACAAAATATTCTATTCAGACAGTCAGTCAGTCGGTTAGTCAAAGATATTTTTTTTATTTAAAATATGCTTGCACAGCTGTACACAGTTCATCAGTTAGTCAAGCAGCAAGTCAGTCAGTCAGTCAGTCTGGCAGTCAGTCAAGTGCGTCAAATAATCATGTACTTCTGCACTCAAATATTAAAAAAAGTTCGTGCGAAAGAAAAGGTCAAACGACGATTGCGACTCGATTGAAGATGCCTAAAGTTCAATTTTCAAAAAAGGTTTCTTTCAACGAACAAAAGTAATCTTTTTTTCTACCTTTTTCCAATTTTTGCTCTTTTAACACAATTCAGCGCAATTCAAATGGTTTCTTAGCATTTTTTTTTCTCATTTTTATTATTTTAAACAAACAATAAAGAAAAGTTTAAGTCCAAAATCAAAACTAAAATATCGTTCAAAAGTTCCTTAAAGAAATCGTATAAACTTATAGCAACGCTTTTCGGAAAAAATAAAGAGTTTTGTATGAAGATAAATGACGAGGACAATTTGTTAAGTCATTTAATGTTTTTTTATAACTTTAATTGCAATACATGTCTTGTTTAGTGATTTCGATAAATCGATTTTTTTTTCTTGTATCGACTCGAATCATTTATCGGTCTTTTAACGCTAACACGTACGGGACTTTAATAGAGTTTAAGTAGCTCAAATGTAGACGAAATGATGTAATAAGCAGAAGCATGATCCTCTAAAGTTTATCTATTCTCGTAGAGCATTAAAAGATGCAACGATGACATACCGACGACAGCTCCATACAAGTCGTTGACGACATTTACATGCAAATGTCGCAGTTGTCTTGTATGACATGTCTTGCACGACTTCATGCATGACATGTCTTGCCAGACGTCTTGGATGACTATGTCTTGCAAGACTTCATGCATGACATGTCTTATTGCATGACGTCTTGGATGACATGTCTTGCAAGACTTCATGCATGAAATGTCTTGGGTATGTCTTTTATCGCATAAACACTTTCCTAAACTAAGTTAGTGAGTGCTATTCATATCTAGTACATATCTCTATTCCAAAGCTTAATTTCTATTTCAGCTGAAGACTATTTGAGTGGTTTGCTTCACATGAAATTCATTAGTATTATATGGCAAATTAATATAATTGTCTTCGAGCTACCTGTTCCCTGTTAAACTTGAACACATAATTTGATTTGATTTTCGATACGTTAATTATGTTAATTCGGTGTTAGACTTTAAGTATTGCAATTGCAAAATTAGACTGATGTCATTTTAGTTAATAAATAAAAGCCAATTTGTGTCTTTGTGTCTCAATTATTTTGAATTTGATACCGCAGTAGTCAAGTGATTAATTAATTAATCAATAGCCTCAATTATATTTGGCTATGATCAGAAAATCAAATAATATCAAATTTCGCAGACAATTAGTTCAAATTGTATTTATGTATTTTGTATCGTTGTATTTAAGTAAATATTTATCAAGAAGTAATCAGATACAATTTAATGTTAACAGGTATCCTCAATTCGGTAGTCATGGTAGTCAAGAAATATTAATAAAAAAAAAAGCCTATTATAAATATTTTATTTTTAATTTTTTTTATAAAACTTTTTTATAGAATCACTACTCTTCTACATTTTTTTCCATTGCAGCAACAAATTTATTCTAGACAACGTTTTGCAGCATTTCCTGACCTAATTGGCTATTCGATATTTTTGTGCTATTTATCCGGTTGTACCAGATGGAAATGAACTAGCAACGCTAATCCTGACCGAATGAACTTTTGACAGAACGAACAAGTTTTCATATTAATGGAAACGTTTTTTTTTTTTTTTTTTTTCTTGTTAATAGTTATAATTATCTTGCAATCCTCGTTGTCACCAATGTGCTTATTAATAATTTTCACAAACTAAGAACAAACTTATAAACTTTAGTAAACGTTAACGATGACAACTTTGTAGCCGACGACCATCATGTCACATTATGTATTTTCATTTTCATTTTTCTTTTTTTTTTTTTTTTTTTTTCATTAACATTATCACAACGTTCTCATCATCGTCATCATCATCAGCGAATATTGTGCAGTGACAATTTCCCACTTTCAATTTGTACGTAAAAATGAAAATGAAATGGAAAAAGAGTAAAAAACTTTTGCTTCGATGAAATCGAATTTAGAATGCACGTCACACGAATTGACAAGTAAATTTCTAGAAATAAAGTTTAACTGAATTTAATATTTTTTCTTAAAATTTTTCATTCGAGCGTTTAACTTTGATAATTCGCAAATAGTTTATGCGCATAAAAATATATCTAAGTGTGTTATTGTATGTGTTGATTTTCCAAGGTGATGTTAAGCGCTCTTTCTCTCCCAATATATTTAGTACCAACGTCAGTCTTATTTTATGCAAAAAGAGGAATGCAAAGCGTAACAAATTTAAAAAATATATATTTATCTTTTTCGCACTCGCATGACTAAATATAAAATCGAGCATATTTTCTAACTTATTCACTCTCAAGGTACCAATGTTTTATACGGTACCAATGTATTTGCTTGACGTCACCTTTTACATTTTAAAATAATAAAAATAAGTTTATTTTTTTTTTTTTATACTTTGGATCAACACACTGGTATTATTCAACCACATTTTGTATATGTTGATAACAGTCTTAAGACGGACAGAATTTAATGTGCAACTGATAGGAGATTTATTTTATGTTGGCTCTGTAGAACGCTCGTCATCGATCGGTTCTTCTTCTTTTCCATAATTAACTCCAGAATATTGGTCTCTCTCCTTGTAGATGTTATTCTTCGCTGCCGTACCTGACTACCAAGGTCTAGTATAGCCAGGAACCTCTTTGGCTGCAGTACTCAACGAGTTGGAAATATGCTTTCACTGTTCGTGAATGGTGTTGTGAGCATAACAAAGATTTTACCGAGCAACTACGAGTAAATTTACAAACATATTTAAGAGTATACCTTTAAATTTGTATTAATAAAAGTATCTAATATGCGGAAACCCTTTTCCATTGTATTCATATTTTTATATACATAGTTCATTAACTTTCAATTCCCATGTTGCGAGAGAAGAAGAAGAAACCAACGTTTGGTTCAGTCATGCCGAATGTCTTAAACCCTCAACGAAGAATTTGAAGACATTTAAAAAGTCAGTTGTGAAACAATTCAAGTTGTCATAGTATAAGATACAAATGTATCTGAGTAAATATATTTCAAAAATATAAAACAGACTACAACACACTTTGATGAAGTATAGCATTTGTCGTTGGTGTACAATGTCCGCATCCAAAAAGCGTAACTAAAATTTTAAATAAACTAATAAAATACTTTTCACAGGATGTATAAGAACTAAAGAAAAAAAAAATAAATAAAAATAGAGAAAATAAAAAATTTGTAGCACAAAAACTTCTAAACAGACAAGTGAGCAAGCGAACAAACTCATTCAATCGATGATGGTACTACAAAAAGAGGAAAAAAAGGAAAAAAAACGGAATATTGAACAACCTTTGGCTTTTTCTAACCTGCAAAAATAGTAGTAGGAACAGCAGCAGCATCAAGAACAACAACAACATTATAAGCAAAAGTCCCTTGTCGTCCTTACTCATTCGGTTCGTTGGTTGTCCGTCCGTGTGTCTGTCATTTGACGCTGAAGTTGTTGCGCTTGGGTTGGTATAACGCGTGGTGGTGTTGGTGGTTCCATTCCATTAACATAAAAACAGCATCATTTTGTGGCATTTCTGCATGATGGCATAAACTGAGAACCAAGGACTTGAAACATCGACACAGTGACAGAGACTGAAAGGCAAATAGACAGAATACGAGTTTACTCGTAAAACGTTGAAAGCGTCGAACGAACGTAAGAGCGTAAGAACTACGCTGACAAACTGACAGCTAAATAATGACATTTTACTACATTTGTGCCTTTCTTCTTTTTTTTTTTTTTTTTCGTGAGAACCAAAACCAACAACAAATACTATAAATGAAAATAAAATAAAAATAGGACCGCAGCGCAACGATAGGCAACAGGACAAGTTGCAGGAATAATAATAAAAAAAAAAAAAAAAAACCAAAGGCACAAGCGACAATGGCACAGCAAAGGCCATCATTATCATCCAGTATGACAGATAATGCGCATCAAGCGTACAAATTTGAAGAAATAACAAACAACATTTTTCGTAATACTCTTTCTTTACATATCTTAATGCACGAGGGTAGTTTGAAAAAAAAAGTTTGTACAAAATGCAAAAAAAAAAAAAAAAATAAACAAATTAGCCAAATTTAAGTATACAATTTTTTTTTTTTTTTTTAATGTAAAACACACTTTTTAATTACAAAAAAAAAAAAACATTTAATTTAATTTTTTCTTCAAAAAAAAAAAAAAACAAAAACACACATACACACACACACGACCTCAAAGAAACTTTTTATCGAACACATTCCTGGCTGAAACTTGATGAACATTTTTTTTTTTTTTTTGTTCTTTTATTCTTTTGCTCTTAAGGGATTTACTAAATATTTATGTTAATACATACACACACACACACACACACACACATACATATATATGCATAAAAGAGTAAAAGAAGCGATTAAGTGCAAAGTAAAATAATAAAGGAAAAACTTTAACTTTGATAGAACCGAAGCTCAAATACGCATCACACGTAAGTTCGTCTAGCTTACATAGTACAAATATTATTGGTGTAGATAGTTCGATGCCACATAAAATAAGGCATTATATAGACGTAGAGACAGACAGACAGGACATGGCCCAATCGACCCACCTAGACGAGCTGATCAAGAATATATATCTATATATATGTAACTTACTAGCTTATACCCGAGAGGAATCGATGGTATCAAGTACGGCGTCTGTCCGCACAGCGGATGATAGACTAAAATAGTCGCCAAGCCTAAAAGAACCTTATATCAAGTCTCTAGAGTATCGGATACTCTTGGAACACAAACATTTTTTTAAACATCTTTTAAATGCGCTCAATATCAAGTTTCTAGGTATTCTCATATCAAAGATATGGCTTTACCGGTTTCTAGACCCTCATTAAGCGCCGGTTCAAAGTTTTACAAATCACCATAAAAAAAAATTAATCAGAAACTCTATTTTAGATGCACCAATGTGTCCCAGGTCCAAATTTCGGAAATCCCCTTGAACACGCTAAAAAAAATTAGGTGACGTATCTTTTCCAGTGCGCCCAGTTTAATCGTTGCATTTTTAGCCGTATGACTTTTAACCAGTTTCAAGGTCACATAAGGCCCCTGGTCGAGTACGTTTTCCAAAATCCTGAACTAAGTGCATCCTTTCATTGCAATCTCATGTCACGATGTTCGTTTTCGTTAGACCTCCAAAACCACTAAACCGATTTCAGAAAAATGTTTGTAGGCATGTGTATTTTTCGAACAAAGTTACAACCTCAAAAGAAATCATGGCATAAAGTGTCGACCCTTTAGCAAAAATGGGCGATAGGCGTGGTCTAACATAACATTGTAATTGACTACATTTAGCGGATCATTGAGAGGACTCAGCAAAAAGAATACAAGGTAGTTGTCAGCAACTTCATTAATGAAAGAAAGAGCAGTTGTCCTGAATGAACTTTTCTGAATTACAAATGACTTTTTCAACGAGTTGTCCAGATTAGATTCAAATTGTAATCAGAAATGAGGAATAAAATCATATACTTAACTATTTAAGTACTTCAAAATAAATTCCACGAATAAATCAAAATGGCAAATCATCCAAATCGAGCTTGTTTTCGGCAAACAATATTGCATGACTAAGCCATATCAATATGCTTTAATTTGCTTGATTTGACTTTTCTTTGTTTTAATGTCAAAGTTGCGAGTAGTAACAACAAAAAATAAAAGTTACAAGCCAACAAAGATACTTTTTAAGCTACTCGACATATGTGTGTGTGTATGTGTGTGTTTATCTGTATTCGTATAATATATATGGTTATAAAGATTTTGACGTCTTTGCTTTCGGCGTATTAAGAATCTATCCTACACACACACACACACACAAAAAAAATACAATATAACAAAATTTATTCAATTGTTGATTGTCCTACAGAAAACTATGCCAATTATAGCCAAATTCAGAGATTCAAGTAGATACATATCGTATGAATATTATTATTGCCAGAAGGAATAAAATCGCTTCAGTAACGAGAATAAAAATTTCTTCGTTATGAGATGTCATCTCTGGAAATTATACGATTTTTAGAAAGATCTATTCTATGATTCTGAAAATCTACTCCAATTATTTTCTTAAAATTCCATTTCCCTCACAGAGTTCTGTCAATTTACATAATTTTAGGTAATATAACAAACAAAATAAGACTGCTCACTCACTCATTTAAAATCACATAAAATATTCTCTTGCATTTTGCATTGTTTACGTCTGACAATGAATTTCTGAAACTAAAAAAGGAAAAACTTAAGGAAAATATATATCACATCATATCATATCTATCTATCACAGTTGGAAAACTCTGCGCTTTTAAGAAATGATTTTCCATTTGTTTTGCTTTACATTTTGATTCATCTCTTTCACTACTTTTCATTGCTTCATTCAATTTTGTTGCAGCAATATTTCGCATTTTACATTTTCGTATGACGTCTGCAATTTCTTCGTTGTTCTTAATTATTCATGAACGAATGCGTATGAAGCAAGCAAAACGAGCAAAACTGTAAAGCGAAAAAAAAAAAAAAAAAAAAAAGTAAAGAAGCAGGCAAGCGTGTAAGACAAGATACAAGATACAGCAGCAGCAACAATAGCAGCGGCGGCAGCAGTATTTTCAATCAACTCGCATACAAAGAGTGTATACATATATATGTGTTATATATATATATGTGTGTGTGTGTGTATGTCCTTTCGTAACTACGCAGATTCATCATCATCAGATGAAATAAAAGCGTAATTGCGGCCTTTTCTGCTTGATTTTATGACGTTTTGCGAAAAAAAAAAATGTTTATTTATTTTAATTCTTTTTGTTTATTTTCTTGCAGTCGTCTCGCTCAAAATTCCGAATAGAGTGACTTCAGTATAAATTATGAACGAATTTGGAAGATAGTGGAGAAACAAATTCAACTTCAGAGTTTCCAAAATAATATATAAGACACCAAATATAAAAAATACTATACAGAAGAGACTGCAGCCTGCTGACTGGCATTCTAGCAGGTCTTTGGCTACGGATAACCAATTAGAATGTCTATAAGAAATGCAAGCAACATGCTACCGTAGAGTCTCTGGAATTGGCAATCGGAAACATCTTGGCGCACCCTGGAACGCAGCACTAAAAGTTAAGGCCAGTTTAGCTCCTGGCAATACTACACATCCAAGACACAAAAAAAAAAAAAAAAAAAAAAAAAAAAACAAAATAAAAATAAACTTAATGAGCGTGTTAAACTCTTTTCAGACAAACTAAACAATCAATCAAAATAAATAATAAATTATATTCATTTGCCTAATAAGTGGTCTCATTAAATGCTAAACAGCTACAAAAAAAAAAAAAAAAAAAATAGAAAAATAGAAAAACCAAAATCAAAATAAATTTATGAATACATTTACGCTGCACATTCATTGAACTTTTTGCTCTTAATAAAATAAAATTTCTTTATACTTTCAATCAAACTGTTGATTCAATAATAAAATATACAATTTAATATGTACCTACTAGATACAATACATTTTACTTTATTTACTTGCAAGTTGACTATTGTTGTTGCAAGTATCTGTCTTTTTTTTGTGTGTAGCAAAAAGAAAATGTATCTGTAGAAATATTCAATTGCTTTAAATATGGTATACAAAATGAGACAATGTTGAATAAAGCAAAGCACTTACATACATACTATATATACAAAGGTATTGATTAAACACTTGAGCATACTGTGCGAGGGACGTATGATTATTGTGTCTAGTTAATATAAAGAATAATAAATGAGATCGTTGTACGATTTGATTTGAATTTATAAATTGCAAACAAACTTAGAATTGCATCTCATTGGCCAAATACTTATCATACCACCCACATACTAGTCGCGTATATCAAAGAATAAAATTCACATTAAATTGCCTGTCATTCGGTTCATATGAGCGATATAAACAGAAATACAGACAGACAGACAGAAAGAGAAAATTTCATTGCTTTTCTTATAATGTTTTGTTTTTTTTATTATTTCTTTGGTTTCTTATTTATTGTATGCGCCCTTTTCTTTATTTCTTTACTTCTTAAGTCAGTTTCTTGTAATAAAAATGTCAGCCAGTTTGACGGTGCGTATGAGTGATGTTTGTTTAGCTGGCTGACTGAATATGCCTGGCAGACAAACAATTGTACGGACAGACAGACAAACAGACAAACCGAGATACGAATGACTTTTTTTTTTTTTTTTTCTTGTTGTACAAATTTACTGTGCCTTCTTTTTTTTTTTTTTTATATATTGTATATATTGTAGTTAGGTATCCATCCATCCATCCAGCCATACTGCAAATGTTTGTTTATTTATGCTTCAATTGCATTTGTGTTCACTGAATTATTCTGTATCGAAAAAGGGACAAATGTACGCGTTGAAGTTGTCATATTCGATATTGCCACTGACATTCTAATGCGTCTGTCTTGAAGACGATTTTGGAGTTCATAAAAGTGTGTCTATGTCTGCTATGCACGTTGAAACCATCAAACCGATTAGTTCCAAATCAGTTTCATTTGAAAGGCAAAGGTACAAGCAAAATTAAAGACCACTAAAAAAGGCAATAGGCACATTCAATTCATTCATTAAGTTGATTTTTGAATTTTCCCCATAAAAAAAAAAAAAGAAAAAAAAATACAAAAAATGCCAGCAGATGCGAAAAGAGACTTAGCACTTTAGTTGAACACTTGTATGAATGTATTTCCTTTACTTCAATCCTTAGCATTTTACGAAAACTGACTGTTTTAGTTGATAAAACGCTTCAACTTTGTTGCGGATACGGAAATAAACAATGAATAATGAAATACAATAAACAGAGAGCAACAGTAAAGAGGAAATGAACGTCTGTTTGAAAGCAAACACACACACACACACACACACACATACAAACAATGTGCACATTGCCGGCATAGAAAGACGCACATTTGCTACCTTATTGATATTCCTCATACATATACACATACATTTTTTCCTGTCCATTGTACGAGTATGTTTACTTCTCTTGAAGGACATTCTTCAAAACATCAGGCTTATTGTATTATTTATTACATAATACGATATATCAGTCACACTAAGTGAAAATTTTGTAATGCATTAATGCTGCGACAACGTAGACCTTATAAAGTGCTCAAAGCAGCGATGAATCGATCGATTGTATACGTTTCACTCTTTCAGCTCTCCAAATATTTTCAAGATCTGAAATTTCATGATTTTATGGAATTTTTTTCGTTTATTTCGAAGAAAATGTCTTAAAAAATACCAAATATTCGCATTGATTCGAGCTTTTCTCGCAGGCCATGTATGAATTTATTAGAAAAACTGGCAGTACCTATTTAATTTTTTACAAATCTAATAAATTTTTTATAAATGCTTTTTTTTTTTTTTTTTTTTCAGTATGCTGTATTTGAAAAGAAGCGCTTGCCTCGTTTTCCGCTGCCACTTGTGCTTTTACTTCTTCTTGAATTCTTGCAGATTCAAATTCAACATCTGCGGAGGAGTCTTAATGCCATCGTCGTCGTGTTGCATCATAGCCTGCTTTGTCCTTGCTAACTCATGTTCAGCTGCAGCCTCGTTTATAATGGCATCGGCAACAAAGCTCGCTTTATAATTTTCATAGGCATTTTGATTAATTGGATTCTTTTCGATTTCCTTAAGAAGTTCTTTTACACTTTCGTTCTCATCGGCTGCGTCGGTTGTTGTTGTTTCAACTTCTTCGAAAGCTGCTGGCTGCTCAAAAGTCACACGCATCAGATTGGCCAAAAATTCTTTTTTGGTCTCCTTGCCACAAGGACGATTATAATCCATTTTTTGATTGTAGTACGTAAAAAATTGTTTCTTATTAATTTATGATTTTTTTTTTTTTGTACAATTTTTTTGACATTGACTTCAAAATTTTAGGCTTGTCGTAAAATTCAGAGTTGTCTGCATTTTACAATTTATCAGCTGCTTTTGCACTAAAATTTTGTGCACTGCTTAAATTTAGTTGGCCGAGCATTGTAGTTAAAACTGTACAAAATATCGACGTATCGAAAAATATAGATTTTTTGAAAAATCAAATCAATTTTTCCCAAAATCGAATCGATTTTACACATCTTTTCGATTAATGCGAAAAAAAATAGTATGTTGATTTGCTTCTCAGTTTGGAGAATAGAAAAAAATCGATAAATCGGAAAACATCGATTTTTTCGAGAATCTAAATGGAAGAGCTAATTGTAGCTGACTTTCTGATGACTCCAATCAAACTTGGCCTTCGCAAATATTGCAGTATCCGCTTCATCTGCGAAAATCTGCGATTATATCGTACGGCATGCTTTGTAATCATTCTAAGAATCATTGCGCCTATTTTATTTCTATGTTTAAAGCCTTTAAAATTTCATTTTTGAAAAATTAAAAAAATTCCAATAAAATCTTTTCCAAAATCTGTGAAATTATTTGCATTAACTCATCAAGTACGCATTTTATTTAATTAAATTAAAAGTAAATAAATATTTTTGCTGTTGCTGTTGTTTGCAAACTGTAATAACTTAATTAATTAATTACAAAACGACGGATTATCCAATTGCATTAAAATATTTAACAGTTATTTCTGTCAACAAACGGAATTTATACTTGAATTAAGCTGCTTTAAATTTAATTGATACGTCTGCATAATACTTTATTTGAAATTTAACTTACATTTTGTAGTAAATAATTAAGCAAATAATTACCTGAAAAGAAAAGAAGAAAAAAATAAATTTAATTTAATAGAAAATAAAATAAAATATGAAATATTAAATGTGCTATTTACTTTTAAATGTCAATGTAATGTAAACATGGATGTAGCGCGTGTTCAAATATTTAATTTTGATCACGTACATTCGGGCATTTTCCAAAATAGTGCCACGATTATATTCGAGTCCCAAATTGCTACTCAACATTTTGTAATTATACAATTAAATCTATAAGAGTAGTCTTGAAACCTACTTTCTACGCTTCTGTTCTATTTCCAAAAACTGCCTCTGTCTAGCGATTTAAACGGTTTGGAATAGACCAAAGCTACCAAAAATATGTGCTTCAAAAATCGAATTTAATAATCCTTTTTTTTTTGTTTTGATTACGTTTATCAAAGAACAAACGAAAAAAATATTGCATACTTTAGTGCGTTAACAGCGCAGCGTTAACATAACAGTCAAATAAAAATGTAAACGTAAGTAAAATGTTAACCATTGGAAATCACTCAAATGCAAAGTAACTCAAAATAATTTTACACTCAAAATGCCAAGACGCGACTCGCTCAATTGATAAACTCAAAAAAAAAAAAAGCTACACGCTCACTTTCTGCTGCAAATGTGTGCGCATGTCTTGTTGTGTGAGATAAAAAGCAAAATAAAATATTAAAAAAAAAAAAACAAAAATATAAAATATAAAAGAAAAAATAGGGAAAGGCACAACAACAAAATATTAAAAAAAAAAAAACATGCTGACTCTTGCTCTCTTACGTTTGTTCACTCTCTCTCTCTCTCTCTCTCTCTCTCTACGCAAGCATCATACGCTCACTTTACTTGAGTTATTTCAGATTTTCTTCTTCTAGCCACTTTCTTTCACATATTATATTATTCTCTCTCACTCTCTCATATTTTCGCTGTAGTTAACGCGCTCTCACAGGATTACAACATTTTGTGATGTAAGAAAAAGGCATTGACATTGTCAACAATTGTGTCAATCGCTGTCCTGGCGTTCAAAGGCATTCAAAGCTCATACAGCAGCAGCTGTTTTTTTTTTTTTTTTTTTTTGGTTAGTGCTAACTTCCACCATGCTCCACTTACATCACGCCATGCCATGCCATGCCATTCCATCGATTTGAACTGACTACAACTATTTTACTTGGTTGCCAATATTATTAGTTGCTATTTTCAACATGTAGCATTTTTTTTTTTTTTTTTTGTTTTACAACTCTAACCGCAATCAAGAATGATGACGTCGTCAGCGTCGCTTTTGCCCGATGCTTTCGCATTAAAATCGTTATATAAGCAGCAGCAGGATAACATCGAAAAGCGACAACGAGGACATTGTGACTGCAAATAATGACACGCATGCGACGACCATTCACAATACGCCTCCGCCTTGTTTAAATCAGCAGCGCTCATCCTGCTACTACTACTACTATTACTACTAGTGTAACTCCGCTTCCGTTTCCGGTCTAACTGTCGCAGCACTTCGGCAGCTAAAGTCATTATATAAATGAAGTTTTGTTGTTCTTGCTTCTGCTTCTGCTGCTGCTCTTGTTCTCGTTATCCTTGACGCTTTCTAGTCATGCTGCCATGTTGTATATTTTCCTTTTTTTTTTTTTTTGCTTTTTGATTTTTTTAGTTTTCGTTTTTTCATGTTTTCCTTACTAGCAGCAACCGCTTTCCTGTCTTATTGTTTTAGTTAGTTAAGTTGATTTTTTTTTTTTTTTTGGTTTTCTTTTACATCTTTTTCGTGTTTTTTTTTTGCGTGCGGCGTCACAGGAAGCACAAGTGTGTCCTGCTTGACGCATTAGACATATTAGTGACGGCTTTTATGGTTTCTCATTAAAGCATTTGCCTGCAAGCATATGAGCCAAAATTAAGTAGTTGAAGCGAAGCGTTGTTTTTTTTTTTTTTATTTTACTTGAGCACTCTTTGCAGCATTTATGACGCTTCTTCTTGACGCATTGTCGCAATTATTGACTTCATTAGCAAACGTCTTGAATATGTGTGTTGGCCACAAAATAAACAAAGTAAATAGTTTATTGCGCTGACAATTAAACCTGTTTTGATGTTATACTACATATATACACTCGCAGCACAAACGCATGAATAGTGATTTGAGTGGTAAATTACAATAATCTTGTTTAGATTTGGGCTAATAGCTGACGCTATTAATAATAATTATACGAAATGCTGCGTTTAATATCAAAAATTAATAAATGCTAAAACATTTTCTGGAAAATAACATCTTTTAGATCCAAAGCACCCTTGTGCTGGCAAAAAAAGCGATTTTTGAGTCACAGTGTGATTAGTGACTGCAAACAGTGATAAAATCAGAGGTTAATTGCTCGCGAAGAGTGATATCCAAAATTGCCGATAATTGAAAATGTTCACTGAGGAACAAGAAAATCGAAAATCACTACTTTCAGTCGCAGTGCGACATTGCGATTTTCAAAATCACTGTGAAAAAATCACTAAAAGTGATTTTTTTTGGCAACACTTGTAGCACCAATTGTATCATTTTAGATAAATTAGGACGGAATATAAATTTACTATATTGCCTGTAATTTTTATTAAAATTCATCGAACAGTTTTGAAGTTATTCTTTTTTACTCAAATACTTTTACGCTAAAAACTATCTCACCTAAGACTATTATTTTCCAAAATTACAACAAAAAAAAAAATCGGCGTTCCACTTGCAAATAAATTTGTTTTTTGTTTTTTTTTTTTGACGAAGTCTTGCGCCTATAAAATATTCAACGTTTCGACACAGGCACAAGTAAACTGTTTGCTTAGCTAAATTCGGCATTGAAGTACATAAAAATTCTACCTACTGCCTACTCAATAATACGTAAACATATAAATTTTCTTTATATTAAGAAGAATTTTCTAATTTATGTTCTCATGTCGATTTTTTAATTAGTTTTCATATTTAAAAAAAAAAAAAAACAAAAAATAAATAACATAAAAAAATTCCAATTATTTTTGTTTGTCTATTTTTTTTATGGATCGCACACATTCATTGTCACACAAAATGTTTACGGGTATAAACTATTGGTTGAAGAGTTTGTAACACAATAAAGAAGAAACTTGATGAAAGGCATCGATATAGCATTATAAATATGTCCGTCTGTCTGCAAACTTTTTAAAGATTGTGCCATGATCTGTTTTCTTAAAACAAAGTAAAAAGTTCCCCTACAACGAACCATTTTGCAGTTTTTATATTAAGACGTGTATTATAGCTTTGGTTTAAACGAAGTTAGCGTTTTTTTTTTTTTGCTTGTTTCGTTAATAAATTTGTTTATGTGCATCTTTTTTTAATTTCGTTGTTGAGAATTTTATTTTATGTATTTTTTTTAATCTTTTTTTATTTATAAATTTTTAGCATCTATTTTCCGTTGGCATTCATGCGAGAAGCATTTCAATTGAAAAATAAAATGTCGAACTTAACTAAATTTAAAAATTGTTAGAGTCTAATTGGCAACAGATTATTTTTATATGTTTGAGGAAATATAAATTGTTTTTGATTTTGATTAAAACAAATTTTCTCAATAGCTTCCATATGTGTTGCACTTTTATTATGCCCGCCACACATAGTGTAAAGGGTATTATCAGTTTTTCGGAAAATTTTTATACCTTGAGGGACATCGTAGACCCTATAAAGTATATATATTATTGATCAGCTTGATGAGACGAATCGATTTAGCCATGTCCGTCTGTCTGTCCGTCTGTTTTTCTTTGGTTGCACAAAATTTAAAACGCTGCTTTTGAGTGATTTAAAGTTGGCCATTTTAATGCATGATTTAGCATTTACAACTTTTGCAGCAAATTGAAAATTTTTTTTGTTTTATTAACTCTCGATTGCGCACATTAAACGCATTTATTATTATTTTGAAAGCAAATTTAAATAATCGATTTGACTGACGCTCAAGATGTGCGACACAATATGGCACAAAATCAAATGAAGTGAATAAAGTTTTAATTTAAATTTTATTTCTAATAAAAAAAAAAAGAAAAATAGAAAGAAAATTAAATTATTAAAACATTTTATTTTTAGATATTTTTTTTTTTTATAGTTTTTAGTTATCAGTTTATTTTTTTTTTTTTTGCGTAATGGCTTTTAGTATTTTGTATCTTTAATAACGAAAACAAACAAATAAACCAAACCAACGCAAATCCAGTCATTTCAAGTGAAATATGTACTTTTATATTTGTCATATTTAATCAGTTTTAACTTTGCTGCATACTCGTACATTATTTTGGTTTGCGCAGAAAATTTTATAGCCCATGTAAATCATTCATGTTCATTTGTGTTTTATTATTGCGAAATATTTTAAATAACTTTTAAAATGAAAGCGACATAAAATCGACGTAAATATTTTCGTATCTTTTCATTTTATGGGCGGATAATAAAGTTATTTCAAAATTTAAAAGGCGAGAAATAAAGTCGTTCAGTTTTATAGACAAATAATTTGTAGCTGTGCTATACGCTACGATTTTTATGAAAATTTATTTAATTTTTATGATTTAATTTAAAGCTTTGCAGCATTTTTTTTTTTTTTTTTTTTTAATTTTGATTGAATTTTTTTTCGGAAGATAAGAATATTGGAAGAATAATATTTTAGATGCAAATAGAGACAAACTATTGGAACCCTTAATAATTAAAAACCCTTATTTTTTCCAATTTCATTTTCTCCCATCTTTCCAGGTCAAAAGAAGAAATTTTGAATCGACCCATTTTTCGCAATCTTCATAAGAAGGCTGCTACTCGGCAAGACCATGACTTATTCACCCACCAGAAGAGGTGGTATTCGTAAGCAGGGGGGTAAAAGTTCCCATAGCCGAGCGTTGTTATGCTGCACAACCACTTTCTCGTACCTTTCTTCGTATTCCGATCGTTTTTGTTTTAGTGCACGGCTCAAACGCTTGAGTTGATTCCGATAAAGTTCCTCTGTAATCGTTTCATACGATTTAAGAAGCTCGTAGGAGATCATACCACGCTGGTCACATCAAATACAGAACATAAGCTTCATGAGATGAATATTTGGCTTTGCAAAGGTGGCTGGCCGGTTAAAACCGAGAATTTTTGCGCTTGGGGTTATCACCATGTTTTTACAAGTGAAAAATTATCTCTCAAAGTCACACGGCTTTTATTTCGCACAAAAATGTCCTTGCTTTAGGATCATTCCCAAAGCTTTCAAACGCCTTGAAACGATTGCTGAGTTAGGTCCCAATGAATCTGAAAGGTCTTATTGCGTTTGACATGGGTGTTTATCGAGTAATGCCTCTAAAAAGTTGGGAACTAAAATATTGTTCCATTGAAACGGTAATTATTAATTCAAGATCCCAATATATTGAATTTATTGCCGTTAGGAAAATTACGCTTAGGATCTTTGGTTTTTTAATTTAAAAATATTTTTTGTTTTTTTTTTATTGAAGAGTTTCCAAATTTTTGAATCACCCTGTATATAGTTGCGTGTTGTCTCAATTAAAAATTGCTCATATTTAATTTTCGTTTCAAATATTTTTGACTTGCTTATTGAAACTGACAACCGTAAAATGCTTAGAAGACCAGAATAATATTAACGAACGAAGATCAAAAGTCAGTTTTTTTTTTTTTTATTTTTTTTTTTTTTCTGTCGTACACATTTAAAAGGCAAATTATATCGAAATATTTTATTTATTTTGTTTTTTTTTTTTCTTTTTTTAATATTCGTGTCACTTGATTTATGCTGAGTACGTCATAAATTCATTTTGATACAATATATAATTTTATTTATTCACTTTCTTATTTAGTAGAATAAGCTATTTTGTTTTCTTGAAACGTTTTGTAACACATAAAATTTAATTGAGAAGATTCATGCATATAAGCCAATTTTGAACATGTCCGTCTGTCTGTATTGTCTAATTTATAAAAGTGTTTACTTCAAGGCAACTCCAACTCTCCAATTAAATTTTCGAATCAAAGTAAACTCAAACGAAATGTGAGTATTTTTTATTGAAATGTTTAACTCTTTTTACTTGGAAACGCTATATTTTCCTTTTTATGCAATTTTCAATGAAGTAGAAAGTGCAATTTAATTGGAAAATTTAAATTTATTATTATATTTTTGAAATAAAAAAGATACAAAAGTATCTGTAAAACGTATTTGCATTTCGGTTATGTCATATTTTTTTCTTTTTGCTTTCTTTTTTCGTGGTTTTTTTTTTTTTTTTTGTTTATTTATATTTATGCATATTCTATTTGATGAAGAAGCCTTGATGTGTACTCCTGTGGCCATTGACGACGACACTACGTCAATATGACTTTTTATGTGTCTGTTTACTTATTTACACTCACTTAATGACACACACACAGCCAGCACACAGATACATTTATATATATATTTAAATACTTTCATATATTTGTAATAAAAAAATAAAAAAAAAAAAAAAAATATTTAGATATTTTATAGATGAATGCTTAATGGAAGTTTTCAATAAATTAAATCATAAAAATTTTATTTTTTCCGCATCTTTCAACATCAATGCCCGCCCATGTGAACGTTTAATTTGTTAAATAAAATGTTTTTCTACTGAAGACTTTTTTTATTATTATTTTTTTTTTTTTTTTTTTTTTTATAAACATCACGCATAGTGAGACTAGTCGATTTAGATATATCCGTACGTCCGTCTGTCTGTCTGTCGATACTGAAAATAATTTAATTTTGACATTGTTAATTATTTTTTATGCTCCTCATACAAATACGATATATTTTATTCCAAATTTTAATTTTTTTTTACGACTTAGCACATTTTGAAGATTATTTTTGAACTGCGTATAAGCTTTAGTGATGCTGCCAGTATCATGGGTCATGGGTGTTTTCAATATATTTGATATAAATCGAAAATGGAAAGTCGATTTGCATGGGAACTAAACCTAAGAATGTGCGTGTTTTGAGAGAAGCTTTAGCCTTGAATTTCAGATTTATATCTTTAAAACTAAAATAGTGAACGCATAAATACAGACAGTCAGGCAGACAGACATGGCTAGATCGACCCGATTGAAAATATATGTAGAAACTTTACTTTCTCTCAAATATTTGCAAAAATACGTTGAATTTCTGTAATGATTCTATTGGAGCCACGCCCGCCGCCTTTTTTCTTTAAGGGGTTATATACAGTTAGGAGTTTAAAAAAATCGATTGCATTTTCTTAATATATATATATCTGACTATACACACACAAAATTTCAAGTCGATCCGACGAATATTTTCGAAGTTATAGACACATTTTTTAGTAATTAATCGAAGGATTTCTCCATCCGATGAAAATTTTTTATTTTTTTAAACAATTAAAGAGCCGAATTTTGGTTAAAAATCGAACCTTTTGCTTTGAGTAGCCGCCATTTTGTCAATCATTTTTTTTTTTTGCTAATTCCTTCGAATAATCACTAGATTATTTATCATATTAATGAAATCTATTTGGTTTTTGCATTTTAGATGATCCAGTCCAGAGATATCGTGCTCACCGCAAGAGGCCATTGTTTGCGGACCTCTGCAAAATAGGCAATATTAACGTTCCCGATAATTATTTTTGGCAATAAAAAATATGTGAATATAGTTTAAGGTTGTCATAATATACCTGCCAAGTTTTAAATCAATAAACCAAATAGTTTGCTTGGAAAAAATTCTTGAAAATTGCCTTTTTCCGACCTCCCTAACTGTATATAACCCCTTAAACTTTCTTTTTTTCCAAAAACAGCCCTCGTCTAAAAAAAAAAAAAAAAAAAAGATTTAATTCATTTCGATTTTTGAAAAACTATTCGCTAATGGAAGTTCGAATTTTGTGCAAATATTTTATCTAGTTTGTGGGTGTCCTTTCAGTGGTGTGTGTATGTGTGTGTGTTGGGTGTGTATAGGAGCACACCTTACTTTATGCACAATTTGCTTACTTCATTTTTACATTAATATTTGTTTAAGTATAAACTAGTATGTATATATGTGATGTGTGTGTGTGTGTATGCATTCATGCAGGTTTTGAATATAATAAATGTTTTTTTTTTTCTCATCATTTACATTTCTATTTACATAAAAATAAGCAAATGATAGTGTTGATAGACATGAGTAAATAGTTAGTTAGAGACATAAGTGACGAGTGATGCATAGATAAAAGAAAGAAAGAAAAAAAGAACGAAGGAAAGAGACGGCAATAGCTAGACAATAAAAATAAGAGAAAAAAAGAAAAACAGTAAAAAAAAAAAAAGAAATAAATAAATAAAATCATGCCAATTCAAGCAAGCTTTTTATGTTTCCAAATATTTACATAAACTTTATTAATTGCCAACAACTTTTCAACTTGTTCATTCGTTCGTTTGTTCGTTCAGTAGTCTAGTCCAGCTGTACGTCCGTCTGTCTGTCTATCTGTCTGTCTATCAGTCTATCATTCCATCCTTTAGCTTGTCTCAATATATTTTCATTTGTTTATTTAGGTAATTAAATATTCGCATAGTGTTTTCTCTTTTTATTTTTTTTTTTGTTGTATTTCCAATTTTTTTATACGCTACACATTATTTATTTCATTTTTACTTTTTATGTTCAACAATACAAATGCTTAAATTTAAAGATAGGAGCTGCCAACTTAGTTTGCAATTTAGTAAGAATTTGTAAGACTGCATGTTTTCCTATACTGTATTCTTACTCATTGTAAAATTCGATATATCTTGTACATTACGCAACTATGTAGTGTATTTTTTTGATGTATATCTTGATTTGTTTTTGTTTTTTTTTTTTTTTTTTTATACAATAGTAACCTGTGATGGCCATAATAATTTATTAGAGTCAATTTTTTAATAAATTCGCATAGAAAAAAAAAATAAAATAAAAAAGAAAATAAATAAATAAACAAGAAAAAGCAATAATAAATAATAGTAAAAAGTTCTCAATGACGCACAAAAGCGCCCGAGCTCAATGTTTTCAAAAGAGTCAATAAAATGCTGACAATTAAACAATGGACAGCATATTAACCCATTAGTGTAAAGAAAAAACAGCGCTGCCAACCGAGTTTGAAACGAACAACAGCAAAATGAAAAAAAAAATTAAAAACAAACCTAAGTAAGCCTCAACTTTATTGTTTGATGGAAAAATATAAAAAAAAAACTTTTAGTGTTCGTATATTTTCAGTTGTGAAAGCTTCTTTAAAACTATAATAAATAAAATAATAAAAAAAAAAAAACAAATCAAAATAATAAAATAAAAATAAAGAAAGAACAAAAGCGAAAATTTCGTTCATTTTTTTTTTTTAAATATGACGACTGCTCCTCCAAATTCGGAAGATGATCATAATAAAGAGATTTTTCATAATGAAATTTTATCATCTGAAGAAGATGAGGATATATGCGATGATGCTGATTTCTATGCAACGGATTACAGCGAAAGTGATACCGAGCTGCGCGACTATAAAAATGAAGTAAGTACCATGAACTGCGATAAATTTATTTCAAATATTTATGCCCGCCACACATAGTGTGAAGAGTATATCAGTTTGTCGGAAAGTTTGTAACGCATTGAAGGAGACGTCGTAGACTTCATAAAGTATATAAATTCTTGATCAGCATTTTTTTATGTGAAGATATGAAGATATTAAACTGAAATTTAGAACTTAAGGTTTTCTCGGCAACGACTACTCTGTATATTAAAATCAAGGTGCCACGCCCATTTTTAAGTATAGCCCACATACGAACTTACAGCTATTTATTTAATTTTTGTATGAAAATACTTATTATTTATGAATGTATTCACTTCAAATTGGATGAAAACACTTCTTATGTTATCCAATAACAAAAGCCAAGATGCCACGCCCATTTCTAGGTATATGCCCCATACAAATATACCGCCCATTTTGTGTTTTTGTATGAAAATAGTTCTAGTTCTTTAATATCACTCCAATTTGGGAAAAAATTCGTTTGATTGTCATCCTACGTTTATACTACCCATATGACAAGGATCGGGTCACTATAACATACAGACCCCATACAAACATACCTTCCATTTTTTTATTGTATATTTATGCTTTTTATTTGAGGCCCAACTTGAGTTTTTCCCAGCCAACCCCTTTGCGAAGTATGCATAGAACTAATTAAAGTTTTGTGTGGCGGGTATTTGAGCTTCGGTTCTACCGAAGTTAACGTTTCTCCTTGTTTTTAATTCACAAAATATGCAGCAAATTGCAAAATATCGCAAAATTTTAAATTGCATTGGTCGCCGCACTTATGCATCTTATGCTGGCAGCTCATCGAGCGATGAGATAGGTACAGCAAATTCTCTCACGCTTTGCATGTCCTCGGACTCAGTTTTAGACTCAGATCGAACTTTGTGTGGCAACAGTTTTCGTTTAATCGAAGTAAAACAAACCGATTCGGAGTTGCAACGTGAGCGTAATGCTGATCCTGAGCGTAATGCTGATCCTGACGTTGTTGATGAATTTAATATGAAATTGCAAAATAATCAAAATGGCGCTAACAATGAGCATGAAAATGAACAATCGACGAATTTTTGCAACGAAAAACTCAACTCAACAACAAAAAAAAAAGAAAACCAAGTTACGCATACCACACTGGGTAACCAAGATTTACAATGAACCAGTGCCTGGGGAAAACGTTTCGATGAACTTTAACAATATTTCTGACCATGACAGTCATCATGATCATTTTCATTTAAATACAACGAAATCTTCTAAAGATTCTTTACATTCAACGAAAGAAAGCAGCGCCTCAAATGATTCAAATGAAAATGCAACTAAATCGATCGCCACGTTGCCAGGCGAAACTCAGATGTTGTACTTCACAAACGAAAGCTGTCGTCGCACTGATTTCTGAGTTTGAATTTTCCACAATAAATACCGAATTTCAAAAGTAATTCGCCGCTATGCTCGAAAACAAATTTAACGAAATGGAGCGAAACAAACGAGCTCAGCAATCATAGTGATTCGTTGAATGTGCTACATTTTAAGCACGATAGTAAAAAATTTCCCAGTTATAAGAGAGCCGATAACGTTAAAAATTTGTATTATTTTTCAAATGATGATGATGACTATATATCATGCGCAGATTCTGAGATTAATATACCCAAGATTATAGAACCTTTAAACGAGATCTCAACGAATATGAAAAAGATTTTAGAACGTATCGAAATAGGTTCGGGTGATGCTGGAACTTGTCATGTGTCAGAAGCTGCCAAACACTTTATGACGCACAATTCGGTGCAACAGAAACAAGGAAAATTGAATATACCAGAGAGAGAGCAGAAAGAGACAAACGTATTGAAAAACACTGTCAAAACTTTGCCCATAGTCGCTGCAGATGAGTATTTTCATTCGGATGCATATATAGATTTGCCGTTAAAAAAGTCTTCGAAGATATCAGTGGCATCATCATCGAATAGAAAAGGGTAATTTTAAAATTTCGAATTGGCACAAAACCGTTTTTTTTGTTTTTTTTTTTTTTTTCAGTTTCAAGAATACATTACGCAAGAATTTTACTTTTACCAATGAAGAAGTTCGCGTTATTGAGCGACACAATAAAATTCTGCTTCAGAAGATGAAGAATGTTAAATCGACACTTTCGACGAATAAACCAAAATCAAAACCAAAGATGGAGCTTTCGGCGTTGCCATCCAATACAAGCGCAGCGATTAATCGCAAAAATCGACAACGTCAAATTCAAGCAGATAATTTAATACTTAAGCAAAAATTAGATTTGATCGCTGCAAGGCGTCGCAAATATTAATTTTTTTTTTTTTCGTCTTCTTTTATTTTCTTCCGATCTAAATTTTTTTTTGTTGTTTAACATTTAAACGAGTAATAAAATGTTTCGCGGATCGTCTATTTCCTCTAAAAAAAAAAAATAAAGAACGAAGCCTGTAAGCAGCAGCAAAAGTAGTTGGAATTTTGAATGAGCTTTACGATTTTTCTTCCAGCTGAACTGCCTTATTTACAAAAGCTAAACATTCTTGGTTTAAAAAATTTGTTATATTAAAAAAAAAAAACATTAAAATATTTTTTCCCTCTTTCATGCACTTACTGCCTCTCTTTCTTAGCCTCTCTCTCTCTCTCTCTTTGTACTCATATTTCTTTCTATCTCTCTTTCAATTGATTCTCTCTCTCTCTATATCTCTCTATATCGATCTGTATCACTATCTTTCTATCGATCTCTCTGACATTCTCCCTCTCTGTCGTTTCTCAATATCTCTCTCTAAATCTTATATTTCATTTCTCTCTATATACCTATATCTTTCTCCATCTCTCTCTAATAATATATAACTCTCTATCTCTCTATATCCTCTTTATCACTCTCTATTTCTTTTACATCTCTCTATTTTTTCTATCTCTTTTTTTATCTGTCTTTCTCATCTCTATATCTCTCTCTCTATATCTCCCTATTTCTCTCTCTATATATATCTCTCTCTCCCAATCTCTCTCCCTATCTCTCTCATTCTCTATCTCTTCCTATCTCTCTGTCTCTCTCTCTATCTATGTTACTACTCGTTGTATATTTCTTTTTATCTCTCTATCGCTCTCTCTATCTCTATCTCTATCTCTGTCACTATCACTATCACAACTCTCTCTCTCTCTCTCTGTCTCTCTCTGTCACTATCTCTCTCCACCTCTTTCTATATAAAAAAGACATTCGAATTAGCAAACAGTTTTTTCATCAAAAAAATTCTGCATTTTTACCGACGATTCTTATTCGTATATTCGCTTTTGATACAGGTATGACCGATTACTCTTATTCGACCGATTACTGTTATTCCCCGTTTTCTACGAAGACAAATTTAACAGATGTTGTCCTGTTGCTGTTGGTGTTTCGTACCTGTTCGAACTGCAAATCAATCAATACAATTGTGTACCTTTTCGAGACAAAATGTAAAAATAGGCTCTAATATATGCATTCATACGATACATTTACAATAATAAAATTACCCAAAAATTTGATTTATTTATGTTCCAATTTAATTGCATAAAAACAAAAAAAAAGAATCTCAGTAAGCCAACAAGTAAGCCAGAAATATTTTTGATTCATCTGTACATTTTGTCAGGCTGCCTATTCTATTCATCTACAATACTAATCTGTGTGTCTGTCTGTCTGTCGGTTCGCTTATCTGTCATTGAATTGATTTATTTGCTTTTATTCCATCCATATTTTTTTTTTTTTTTTTTTGCTTTCTTAAGTTTGAGTAAAATAATTTTGTACGTGTTGAAGCATGAGCAGCATCATTAATGTCACCAACAACAGTTGCAACACAGCAGCAGCAGCAGCATAAACTACTGAATCCATCATTTATATTGTATCTTCTTTAACCATTTATAAAAAAAAAATAAAAAAAATTCGTCAGGATTTATTCAATTGCGTTATTTTTTTATCATAATTTCTTCAGCTTACTCGCGTACTGCGTTGGTTGTATTAGAAAGTTTAACAAATAGAACATGGCTATGCAATTGTGTGTAGTATAAAGCAACTGTCTCTTTCTAATTTGCTTTACATATAGTATATTGAGTGGTGAGTTTTCTTTAGTATAAAAATAAACAATGGTGAAAAGAGTACAGCTAGTATTTTTCCTTCACTCCAAGCAACATGAAACTGACTAATTCTAATACAAAAATTTACTACAAATGTCATAAAATTTTTCGCATAGCCCCAATGAATTTCGGCAATCATATATGGTACGTGTATGGACATTTCTTTATTGTATAATCAACTAGAAAGTATTACGAGTATCTACACTCACTAAACTCATTCAATTCTATTCTATTCCATTCAATTCAATCATTTATTCATTCATTTATATTACGTATTATAGTTTATTCCCAATGAGATTTTGAGCTAATTGCATGCAGCAATGCAATTATATTAAATGCTTCAAATAAAACACTTTTTGTATACTATATATGTATACTACGACGATATATAATATATTCAATATAAATTGCACAATTGCACGGAATGTACGCATTAATGCACAGCGAAGATACACAGCGGCAGCTACATATAGTATGAATGCAGATACATACGTACGTGATTATTGTAGATAAAGATACATAAGTGCATTTACATAGTTGCCGATACACACTATATACATACTCGTATACAGTCTAAAAGTCGATATATATCTAATTATGTAACTTATTATCTATGTAAACAGAATTTATGAAAAAATAAATAAATAAATAAATAAATAAATAAAAGCTCTTAAATGCTGTAAAACAATGCAAAATGAATTTTTTATGATTTGTGACGAATTTTGACTGCATTAAAGTTGACACTCGTCGCTTTTCTCGACTAATGCTAATAATAATTAAACCATTAGAGACTGCATTAGATAGTTGGATAGATAAACAAATGAATATGTATATACGATGTATAGGTTTGTAGTTATATTTATCATATTTGAGTGATGATGGTTTGCACTCGTATAGCACTAAGAATTTGTGTGGATAAATTGATTAAAAGCATATTTAAATGCGTCATGTGAATAAAAAGTGCATTAATTTGAAAATACAATCTACTAATGTGTCCAAAAAAAAGTGGATTTTCCAACCTTTCAATGCAGTTGAAAAAGAATGGCTTTAAACTTTCTTTTTCGCAGCGGCTTACAACTGCGCTATCGTCTCGAAATGGTGACCCCGATGTGGTCTTTTGAGCTTGCTGAAGTCAGGTGAATATAGCGATTGTGGAATTTTTGTCGAAAAAACTACGAAACAAGGAAAAACGTTAACTTCGGTAGAACCAAAGCTTATATAACCATCATACGTATTTTAAAATTGTTTATGTGTTATCATCAATAGAACTTCGAGATGGAATGGGACGGGGTCAATGGTCTAATACAACTCACGTTTTGTGGGGCTTATGCCAGAAAATGGTCGTGGCACATTGGATTTGATATTCGATGATATTAAAATGGGCGTGGCACTTTCATATTCAAACTTGAACTGGTCGTTGCCGAGAAAAGCTTAAGTTTCAAATTTCAGGTAAATATCTCCAGTAGTCTCGGAGTAAATTGCGTTGAAATAAACTGACAGACGGACAGACAGACTGACACGGCTAGATCGACTCGCCTCATCGAGCTGATCAAGAATATATATACTTTATGGGGTCTTCGATACCTCCTTTAATGCGTTACAAACTTTCCGACAAACTGATAATACACTTCACACTATGTGTGGCGGGTATAAAAATAAGTTTGTCTTAAAATTATCTGTATGTAGGATCTGGAATATGATAATATTATATATATTGGACGAATGCTCGACCGTTTTTTCTTTCCAAAACAGATAAAAAAAATAAATTTCGATTCGTAGTTAACTAAGTTATTGCCACATAAGTGAAAAAGGAGAAAACAAATTAGTTTTTTAAGCATTAGTCCAGATATTGGGATTATCCACAAATTCCAAATATGCAGTTTTTTTTATATAAAAGACTTTCCAGCTAGTTCAATATTTTCTTTATTAATTATTTTTAATTAGAATCTAGATTATCTCGGCAAAAGAATAAGTTAGGATTTCAATTTATGCAGTTTTGAAAGCATGAAATGTATACGAATAAAGAACCAAGCTATGTGAGGTCTCTACTTCATTATTGGTTTTTGGTTGACATATTTCATCAAACCTGTGAACGCTTGAAAGGTAAATGTAACATGAAATACCGCAGTGATAAGCTTATTTCACAGTCTCTAAACTTTTTAAACACTTAATGACATTTTGCAAATTATTGTGAATTAAATCTCTATAATTACTAAGAAGCAAATTGCTGCAGAGCAGAGCAACGCTACACTACACGACGAGACAGATTATGCTTTGCAATATTATTTCCCCTTTGGCATAGCATAAATTATATTGCCTCTGATATTAAATATAACAAATTACGCAGCATGAATGTGTATATTGCAGCAATTCAATTTCAACAAATTTTAGATACAATTCACACACATAGCTGCAATTTATACATATACAATTTGTAATTTAAGCAACAACACACATACGCCACGTCATGTCATGTCACGTCACGTATGCAGCACTTAATTGACAACGACGAATGTCCATAGTCGGCGACTTTAACTAAAATTGAAAACTAAAAATTCTAGACTTGAGATTGAAAACATTTAAAAACATTAAAAAAAAAAAAAAGGAAAATAATATAATAGAATATTTTTTTTTTCTTTTTTTATTGTATTCCAACGAACAAGAAAAAAAAGGAAACTTAAAATAAATTGCTAAAGTAAAACCAATTAAAATGTTGTCTATGCATCTGTATCTGTAAATGTATCTGTAACTCTGCCAATAGAATTTCTAATCGTAAAATGACACAATTTGTGACTTTTGTACATTGAATTTCAATTAAATTTTACTAACAAAATAATTTATTTATTTCAACATTAATTTGTTACGAAAAATGTGTCAGTTTGTCGAAGAAGATTAGTCGAATGGTAAAATGAATAAAAAGGAAAAAAGATACAAAAACAAAAATGGAATTTATTGAAATAGAATTTTATTAAAAAACTTTAAAATGGAAAAGGCTAAAATATAAATTGCTGAGCTATAAAAAAAAAATATTAAATAATAGACTAGAATACTAAGCAAACATAACTGAATAACTTCTTTAAAAGCGGAAATAAAGCAAAGAGAATAAAACTAAACCAACTGAACTGTACTGAACTAAAGAATATTTACACAAACATGCTGCGTATGAAATGAAAAAAAAAAAAAAAAAAAAAAAACAAATTGCTCGTAAATCTTCATGAAAAAGGTTCCTTTTGCAATTTTCATTAAGTCGTTCTCAACGTACTTGTAAAGACAAAGAATGTGCAACAGCAAAAAAAATAAAAAAAAAAAAAAAACAATGGAAAAAAGAAAAATTAGGTGAGAAAAGCACTTATAAACAGACGCATCAAGTAAACGCAAACAAAAGATATACGCAAAAGCACGCAGATACAAATACAAACAGAAAACACAGATACAGATACATTTTTTTTCTATGGTAAAGCGTATGTGGTAAACTGAAGAGAGATTATAGAATTTCTTTTTTTTTGTGTTTTGTTGTGTTCTTAAATTTAATAAAAAAAAAAAACAATTATTTTTCGAAAAAAAAAAATTTTTTTTTTTTTTTTTTTTTTTGCTAAACAAAACTTTTTGCTGTGTTTGCGTTCATTAAATTTTAATTAAATTTCAAATAAATCAACAAGTTGCAAAAAAAAAAAAAAAAAACAAAACACAAATACAAATACGAAAAAAAGTAATTATTTTGTTGTAACAAAAATTTAAATGCGCTTCGCGCCACTTTTAGAACGAAATACTTTACAAAAGACAAGAGGAACTCATAATTTGATCAAATATTAAAACATTACGAAGAAGCCGCTTCATAAACAGCAACTTTTTAGCCAGAAACGCTTACTTTTTGTGTGAAGTTTTATGTATTTTTGAGCATTAAAAGTCATTAGACGTAAGCGCTTTTAATTGCCTCAAAAAAAAAAAAAAAAAAAAAAAGCAGGGAATTATTTATTATGTTCAAAAATGTAAAATATGAAATGTGAAATTTAATTTAATTAATATTTTCTGTCATTGCACAAATACTTTATTTATTTGCAGTTATTTATTTATTTATGCGTTTAATTGTCTACAATTAATTTGTCTGTTTGTTAAAAAAATTAAATTAAATTAATATTACAGCAGAGCAGACTGCAAGACATAACTAGATCAACTCACTGAAAATAGCATACATAGATGAATACATAAGACCATGATTCAATTATACAAGCTGATGTTAAGCGCTCTTTCGCTCTCAATGTGTTGCGTACCAACGTCAGACTGTCTCATTTATACTTGCAAAACGGTGTACAAATTAAAAGTAAGCTATTGCATTCGCACTCAGTTCGCATGGTACCATTGTTGCGCTTGACAGCAGCTTTATAATTTCAACTACAACCTTTTTAAAAAACAATTTAGAAACACTAAAAATGTTGAAGATAATCAACACAGAGCATAAGTACAGTGTATTTCATGATCAAAAGGACTCGCATAATTTTCATTAAATGAAAAAAAACAAAAAAAAATATTAGAACTTTGAAACGTCGCAGATGAAAACCTTGGCAACAGTAAAAACAAAATGCTACGTAAATATTTAATTTGCAAAAGTGCGAAAAAAAATATTATTTTCTAATTAAAAGACTTCTAAGACTTTTTTTTTTTTTTTTAATTTTTGGGATCAAATGAATTTTATTTCGAGTGTTTTTTTTTTTTTTTTTTTTTGGTTTTAATTAGTTAAGTTGTAAAATTAATTTTTATGTTTTAGTTTTGTGCAAATTTTATTTAATAATTTTGATTATATTTTACGAAAAAAAGTACAAAACAATTCATTGCTGCTAAATGAAAACACTTGTTTTCAGCCAATCTGTTGACAGAAGACCGACAATATAAATTTTAATTTCAAAAAAAATTTATTTCTTCTACGAACTGAAATCAAAATCTAATAATTTTTTTCAATGAAATTTATAACTTAATTTTGTAATAATTGCCTGGCGAAGAATTAAAGAACCTAAATATAGAAGTATCTTCTAACAGATTCAATAGAAGCGACTTTTATCCTACGAACTAGAAATTTTTTTTAGGCATATCAAAGCAAATATCGGCTTACCCATCTGATCAACCGTTTATTCTTGATACAAGTATAAATACGTTTAATCATACAATCATTCTGGATACAAGTACAAAACGTTCTTGAAACAAGCACACTTTGTTCTCAAATTAAGATACAGCTCAGTTAACATTTTTAATTCAACTTTGAACAAATTTGACAAATTATTCTATTTAACAATTTTTATTTACTCACAACTCTGCAATAATTGACAACATTTACCTGAAATGAAATAAAAACAAAAAAGGTTTAGTATTAGTTTCTTTGAATAAATAGAAACATTTGTTGCTTTCTTTTTGTTTTTTGAAGAGTATAATTTATTTTTTATTAGAATTCTTTTTCAAACGCATAGAACAGAGAACGGAGGCGCTTAACATCAAATAAAGAAATTTAATTTATCAAATTTTAAATGAAAATTTCTTAATTTTATTTATTTAAAGAATATTCTTGAAGCTGTTCGTTAAATACAAAAAAAAAAAAAAAAAAAAAAAACCAAATGAAAAACTTTAAAATAAGAAACTAATTAGTAAGTTCATATTTACAATGAAATACTATCGTATAAAAGTATAATCCACTAAAGTATGTGAAACTTTTCTATTGATGTCTTCATTTTATTTTCTTTTCTCTTCTTTTCTTTTCTTTAGTAACTAAAACTTTTAAGAGGCGTCTATGACTTATCAACAACAACAAAAAACTTGGTTCGACTAAAGCTATTTGAGCATTATTTCCTAATTTTCAACTGACTGAACTTGCACGACTGCACAAATATTGCAACGATGTGGATGGAACAAATTCTTCTTTTAATAAGAAAGTACACTTTTGTTTAGTTAGTTACACTGTGCCTAGTTTTTTTAGATGATTTGTAATTTGAATTTGGATTGAGTTTAGAAAGAGTCGCCAACGTTAATAGTAAATTTAGCTATACGAACACACCCTGTGTCTGTTTAATGTACATTCGTGTACCCTATTACTATCTATATGAACATCCATGTCCGAACCGTACTGCTACGGATAATCACAATGGAACCACTAGTTCAGACTGGTTCCACAAAAACTCTCAGATAATATTGGACCGGACCAAGGGTATGAAGGGTATGGTTTCGTCAGAATATTATAAATTCAATGATAAAATAAATTGGTTATGCCCAAGTTTCAGTGTAAAGCACAAAGTTTAAATGCAAGAAAATTGTGAAATTACACAGTTTAACTTTGTTGAAGGCAAAAAAAAAGAAGAAAAGAAGAAAAAAAATGTAGTTTTGAAGTGATAACAGAAAAATATTCAATACGCGGCAAAAGGACTAGAAAAAGTGATGCTTTTCAAGAAAGGGAAATGAACAGCGGCAGTGAGATGTGTGTGTGTGTGTGTATGCAAATGGCGTCATACGAAACGACAAGTGCAATCAAAATAGCAACTGCTGCTCTAACGGTAAACTAAAGCTTTCATTCATTGCTTTCAGTGCAACTCTAACGACTCAACTTTTGCGCAGATAAAATTCTATGTAAACAAGTATAAAAGCGACGGACAGAGACAGACAGACAGACCACAGACAGACATTCAAACAATCATACACACACACACACACAGATAAAAAGCTAGATAGACAGTAGCGAACAGTTGAGAGTCTATCTATAAAAAAAACTTACAGCACAAAGGATATTGCAGGGTGGAGCGTGTAGTTTAAACAGAACGCAAAATATCATCTGCTTGGTTTTAATATTGGCATAAACGATTTTTTTTCCATTACAATTATTACTTAATTCTCAATTACACGCGTCACTGTATGTAGTTCAAAAATAATAATATATTTTTTTAATTGGATCTAATAGAAGATGTTCTATTAAAAAAAAAAACACAACAAACACATAGCAGCCATAACTTGTTGGCTTAGTTTTCAAAGCAAATGAATAACTGTAATTACAACACACAAGCTCTACAAGAACAACAACCACATTGCAGCCATACGCAACTACTCATAAAACAACAAAATCATTGCATAACGGTGTGGGTGTGGGTAACAAGTAGCTGCCCATCTTCATGGCTATTAAACGAATCAAAATGGCATTTCTCAGTGGATTCCATTTGATTTTTAAAGATTACCAATTAAATACTTTAATCTAATACAACGAAAAAAAAAAATTCCAATCAATGCAAGAAGGTGGAAGCGCAAGCCAACAATAAATAAAAGTGCAACAAAATTGCACACAAACTGCTTTAAAAAGTATAAAAAGCAGATTTATTTCACAAAACAACAATAACAACAATAATAATAATCAGAATAATACAATACAATAAAATTTTGTTCAATTGAACAGAATTAAGCTTTAAATGGCAGCTGCACATAATATTTTCTTAAACATCAATAAGCCGCAGGAGTTTCAATTTTGCCATTTTCTATTACAAATATATAAATTTCTTTTATATTTTTTTTCTCTTTTTTTCTCTTTTTTTTTCTCTATAATCCATAATCATTTTCCATAGAATGCGCAAAGATACTACTAACACATTTACAGAGACTATCCAACGAACGAACGAACGAGAGGACTTCAGAGTGCTTCAAAAGTGATGTTTTTACTTTTATGTCATTCACAATGAAGACCTATGAAAGCTTACAAGGGAAAGGAAAACAGATGAAGAAGAAACACTGTACTCCTGTACGAATATGAGAAAGAGATAGAGAGAAAAAGAGAAAGAGAGAGATATATGTTGATAACACTAGTTTACACCAAAAAGAGATGCGATTTCTGATGAATCTATTTTTATGTATTTTGAAGCATAGAATCCAAAATTGGCCATTAATGGAACCGAAATAGAAACATTTTTTTTTTTTGAGAGTTTTTTGCAACGAATGCATAAAAAATACCTGAAATGTTCTTCTTTTTAGCAGGGAAGTTTTTTTAATACATACGTTTTTCCATGTTTTAATTATACCAGAGATGAAGTATTCCGGAAATGTTTGCTTATATAAATTTGACAACTTAGTTTGTGGTATATTATATTTATTTTCACCACGACAGAGAGAAGAATATTATATTTTCTGTAATTTTGCTCAAGTTATTTTGGTGCGTTTAAAAAATAATTTATTCTAAAATTTATATTTAATTTAATTAAAACTTTTGCATCAAGAAGCAGAAAAATGACATTTCTGAGTTGAAATTATTTAAATTCACCATGCAACAAAATAAATTCAACATGCATACTCAACAAAATTTGCATCAAATTAGAAAGAGACAACATGCCTATGTGCGCATAGGTTCAGTTTTTATATAATTTTCTGGAAGCTCATGAAAAAATCTATAATTAAAAAGTACTACTGAAGAGAACCAGGAACAAGATTATTATAACAAAAAAAAAAAAAATAAACCGAAGACAAAATAACTTTCCATCTTTTATTGTCATTCTGATTGTCTGTCTGCAAATGTTTCTGTTTGCTCGAACTTTTTTTTTTTAAATTAATTATTCTAAGAATAGAATTTTACAAATTTTTATAGATTAAAATTTTTTTTTAAAAAAACTTTTTAATTGTTTCAAACAATTTTATTTTTAGATTTTAATTCAATTTTAAATTCATTAAATAAATTTTGGCCTAAATACAAACAAAAAAGTATCTATGTGAAGCGAATTTTATTTTTTTACCTATTCATAAATTTCAACAGCAACATTTAGCAAACGCAGAGAAAGAAATTGCAACAACAACAACAACCACAAAAAATATCAAATTCAATAAGGCAAATCCGCTAAATAAATGATTCAAAAAATATGCACACCGAAAAAAAAATGAAAAAATGAAAGTAAAAGTAAAAAAAAAAAGGAGATAGAAATAGAAATAAAAATGAATATAAAGACAAGTGAATATGGGAACAATGTTGACGTTCGCGTTGGCGTAGATTGTGGCAGCTGTTGCATGCAACAACAACAACAACAAATACAAATATAGGCGCCTCAGCAGAAGCAGCTGCATTAGCAAAAAAAAAAAAAGAAAAAAAAACAAGAATTTATTTAAAAGTTTTTCTTCTTTACTTAATATTGTGATAAAACAGCAACTAATTTGATTCAATTTGAACTTCAGTGAAACATTTCCCCTTTTTGGAAACAGCTGTTACCTGTGCAAACACTCCAACCTGTAATCTGTAATCTGTGCAATGTTCCAATACGACAAATGGGTGGCACAAGGGTAGTGAATAAGGTAATTTTGCTACAAAATTTGATATAAACTGTATAGAAATTTGTTGATCCTATTGGCGCTCTAAATTATATTACTTAATTTATTCATACATGAATTATTAGGAATAGTACTCTCCTGAATGGAATTAATGAGTATTTTTTCCGAAAAGCTAATGATTTTTGTTGATCAACAGAAGAAGTCGAAACCGATCCCATAAAATAATCTCAGCGAATCGAAACATTTATGTTCCTCCATCTGTCTCGAATATAGACGGAATACGATCCAACTACTTAGAATCTCCAGAAGGTCTAATAGATCCCATAAAATAGTCAAATCAAAAATTTTATATTAGTATATCTGTCCAAAAAAAAGATGGAATATCCCCCCAAAACTTGGAATCTTCAGAAACGAAAATTTTTTAAAATTTTTTTTCCCTTTCCTTTCAAACAAAATGTCGCCATATTTTCATGATCGTAAATTAATTAAAAGAATACATAAAATTTTTAAAATTAATGCCTTAAGCTCATTCCCACAGGAAATTGATTTTGGACCAAGTTAATACCATTCCACAAATTAATATTTTAAATATTTCTGTATCTGCATTTAACTCAAAAAGTTGCTCTACAATTTAAAATTATTTAAAAAAATTTGTCGACATTTACATACCTGGCTACTTTATGAACCAAAAAAAAAAAAAAAAAGAAATTTAAATATTTTGTGAATCATTCCAAATGCAAATATACTCGAGTACATATGGAATATCTATTTTCTTTTTATTTCTTTCAGTATTTTTGCATTTTATTTTATTTTTTCTCTCTTTTTTTCAATTTGTTGCAAAACCAAAGAAGTAAAAACTAAATTGAAAATATATACGCTTTTGCAATGGATTTATGGCTTCCTCGCAGACTGTATAGATTGCAGCCTGCTTGACATCAAAATTATTCGTCGAACATTTTGATATTTTTTTTTTTTTTTTTTTGCTTTAAATTGAATGAATGAAGGAAGGACGGAAGGACGGAAGGAAGGAAGGAAGGCAGCAGCATACAATTCAAGCGAATGTAATCTTGACATGCAACCATATGCGTAAATACTACGAGTATAGGAAAAAATATATATTGTATAATGCAAAAAAAAAAAAAAAAAAAAAAATAAGAAGAAATGTTTAAACTGTCATAACACATATGACAGCAGCAACAGCACCGTTTTCACATTTTGTAGATTTTATTTGGTATATCACATACATTTTTTTCTTTTTTTTTTTTTTTTTTCATTTATTTTTATACATTTTATTTCAAATCGCATCGTTTGCTCGATCTTTTGCGAAATATGCTTCATTAGCAATATGCAACGAGTTGCCAAACAAGTATTAAGCATGTATATGCATACATTGTGCAGATGTAGCTATACATACACACACACACACTCGCACACACACATACAGATACGCACATGAAAATATTATAATATTCAACTAGAATCTAAAAGCTCTTTTTACATTATCAAAATTTAGATAAAATTCGAAATAAAAAAGAAAATTATTTTATAAATCGTAAAACACCGAATCACAACAGTGAGTGTATTCAATTCAAGATGATTGCAGCGTTCCCCTAAATCATTTTGGACTCGCTGCTATTCTAAAAAATTGGTATTTTTTAGGATTTGCGTTGCAATAAAAAATAAATTTGAAAACCAAATAGTGAAAATGCCATCGAAAAGAACTGCAATTGCACACAGGCCGAAACGCCCGTGCAACGGACACCGGAATATAGATTTATATAAAATGCTCGTGTCAGTGTTTGTAACAAATCTTCTCCGAAACGATTTGACCGATTCCTTGATATTTTGTTTATATATTCGAAGTTCTGAAAATAGTTTGGACATTATTTTTCATACCCGAACATAGAATCGATCATGAATCTTCGAATATAAACGTTTCATTTAAAGTTTGTAGAGTACATGTACATTTGGCCTCCAACTTACAAGAGTTTGACAGAAATAAAATTCAGTATACATGTTACTATGACCTGAAGGTGGAAGTGGCTCCGTAAAACCGAATTATAAAGGTGATGTCAAGCAAAGCGATGGTACCATGCGAAAGAGATAGCTCTTTTATTTTTACCAGCGATGAAGCATTTGTGTTTTCCTTTTGTTTCTTTCCATAGCAATGCAATACGACTGACATTGGTACGCAACACGTTAAGAGAGCAAGAACGCAAAGCATAACCTTGTATAATTGAACCAAGCTCTAGATTGCTGCCACTCTTATATGTTTGATTCATGTGTTTGTTTAATTTAAAGCAAGATACGAAACATACTTGGCCAATTTAAACGAAAAATATCATTTTCAGTTAAAATTGATGATGCTCATATCGCTTGATTGCCACACTTGTTGTTTAGACTTGATTGTATGAAACGCAACACTTCAGACAAATACACACAGATACACACACAAACACACACACACATTCATATGTAGCTATGTATTCTTTATAGCTGTGTGAATGTGTAATTTAAGCTGTCTGTTACATTACAAATAACAGAGTTAAGAACACAAGTAACTGTAGCGACAATAGAAGCAACACACTCTTTTATTTAACTAAAGCCACCTGATACAACCATAATCACCCCCACACACACAACACACACACTCTGATAAATATAGCAGAGATATATCTGTTTTACTTATTTATAAAGGTACATGTGCACATACATACTCAAACGTATCTATGTGTGTGTCTTCTGAACGTATCTATGTGCATGAATGTTGACAGAAGCCATCAAAATTGCTACGCAACATTATCAACTTTTAGAGGCTGTTTGCTTCTATTGTCGGGCTTTTATATTTATAAATTGAATGAGTGTGTGTGTGTGTGTGTGTGAGCAAGAGTGTGAATAAATACAAAAAAAAAATAAAAGTAGTAATAAATAAAAGCAACAACAACACCAAAAACACAGCATTAAAAGTTGCTATTGCAAGCAAAATCATGCAAACATTTGTTAAAAGCTCAAATTACAAATCGAAAACTTGATACTCTACAAACAATTAAAAAAAAAAAAAAAAAACAAGGAAAAACATAAACATTGTAGACACAAAGCTCAAATAGTAGACACACCTTTCATCGATTAGTTTATTTATGATCAACAGAGGCGTAGATAGTAATTCGTAAAGGAGATGGGTAGAGGACCAAGATCCAGAGAAAACCAAGGACGACTTCAAAACCACTTTCGACACGCCAATAAGATCAAAGCTCTTCAAAGCATTGACTGAACTTCGTATCGCTGCCAAAATCGTTCGCCTCTGTATGCTGACTTTGAGACCAAGAGAGGCTTCAGACAGAGCGATGCATTGACGGAGTATATACTACTCAAAGGCACACACGTCGATTTGAAGAGCAATATTTTCTTACAATTAACCTTATTGCTCGCATATGCCGATAACATCGATAAGGTAATCGGCAATAATCCACGTACAGTCAGCGGGGCTCTCAGAGAGTTTAAAGAGAATTCCCGCTCAATGGGACTAGCGGTGAACGTGTATAAAAAAACGTAAACGAATAAGGGGCTCGCCGCTGCGTTGGTAGAATCAGGTTTTGGAATACACTCGCAAGATTGGAATCCGAAATAGGTATCTTGTAGCATTGGGCCATACCATACCAGCTGGGTTAATACTCTAAGTAATGCCCAGACTAATAATAAGCTGGAATGACCATAACTAATAACTGCGAAGGGCTGAGAAAAGCTTAAGTTTCGAAAGTCCTAAATATTACGAAACAAAGGACAGACGGACATAGCTAAATCAACTCTGCTTGCGATGCTGTTTAAAAATATTTAAATTGTACTTTGGCGTAATCTTTATATACCCTTCGAGTACAGGGTATGCATATAAATATCAACTTTTTGTTTAATTTCCATAAAAAAAAACATTTCAATACATTACAATTTCAAGAAAATTCGCTCACTCGCACCTACTCGAACTTTACTGGTAATTGACATGGAAGCAAATGGAATAATATTCGAAAACTATTACAACTATTAACTCCGAAACAGATTAAATGAAGGTACAAGAAATGGTAATAATTTTATAAATTTACTAGTCAAGTTAGATTTCTTTATTTTTTTTTTTTCCAATTTTACTAATTGAATCTACCAAAATTTGTCGACTAAGAAATTAAGAAACATAAAACACTAATAATATCGATGCTATTTGAAAATTTAACAAAACGAATAAACTCTTCAGATACACTCACACACACAAACACACAAACACAGATACAAGTATCTAAAAGCAGGCGGTGTATAAAAATAAAAGGTAAAAAAAAAGCTAAAGATACAAAATTTCTTTTTATGTAGAAGACTACAAACTTGTTTGATTGTCTGTCTGTCTGCCCGTCCGTCTGTACATCCTTCGCTCGCACCAAAAGCAACTGTCACCTCATTATGTCTGCCTGGCGTTTAATGAGGCTTATTGCGTGAAAATGGCGCACAACAGAATACAGATAGGAGAGATAGAGAGGGAGGAGGGAGGAAGGAGTGAAAGAAAGAACGACACAAGCGTACTATAAATGTAAATCCGTCCATATACTATATATATGTGTATGTGTATGTATGTGTGTGTGTAGATACACCAGAATACAAAATAAAATTGTTTTAAATTAATTTGCGCTTCAGCAGAAATTTTAGCATTAAAAGCAACGCTGGTGCTACTGCTGCTGCTGTGAGTAAAAGTAAAATTTTGATATGTTGTATGCAAAAATATTTTATTTTTTTTTTTTTATATATTTTTCATAGGCGTTTCCGTCGAAGTTGACGTTGAAGACGTTCTCGTTGTTTTCGGTAATTACTGAAAGCAGAAAAGTTAAATTACGCATACGCACCGTGCTTCGTGCTGTTCAACATCAATAAACGCGTTGGCGACAAACAGAAAAGACACGGCACAACGCAAGATGTACAAAGACTTTGGCAGCAACACTCACAACACTCAACTTGCTTTATTGGAAACTTTTGCACTGATTTTTTCTTTCAATTATTTCATTTTTTTTTTTTGTAGCATTTAAGCAGATGAATACTCAAAACGCAACGAATCGAAATGAAACGAAGCAAAACTTTGTCATTCAGCTGCCAAAAACAAATCTTTACAAGTAAAAAAAAAAAGAAAAAAAACAGAACAGAAGAGAAGAGAAGAGAACCACCCACAACAGCATATGCCAAAGAAATTGAATTGAGCTAAAGTCATGAATAAATACGAACGAACGAACTAAAGCACAAAAACCATTTAATTCAAATACTTTAATCCAATTGAATCTTAATCAAGCTGCGCATATAAAAGATTTGAACATAAAACAAAGGTAGATATGATGAGTATTCTGACAAGATCTGATATAAATATTTTTGCGACAAAGCAAATGGGCAGTGTAAACAGTTTTTTGTCATTTGCCAACATTTTTTTTTTTTTGCTTTTGACGATCCAGTTCGAATCGGAGAGAGAGTTCTTAGCTTTTTTTTTATTCTTTTTCGATGGGATTCTCCACTATTTTTTTTTTTTTTTTTGGGGCTACTATAAAAACATACTAAAAAATACCAGTTTCATATTGGGGAACGCTGCAATCAGCTGCTTTTTTTTTCCTTTTTTGATTACCCCTAGTCCACAAAATGTTGTGGCTACTATAATATAAACATATAAAAATGGGAAAATTAGAAAATCGATTTTATAAATGAGCCGAATTTGTGCCTAATGCATTATTTTAGTGTTCTATAATTTTACTTGCATGTTTGCCTTTCAAATGAAACCAGTTTGGAACACATCGATTGGATGGATTCAAAGTCCAAAGCGGACATAGAAACATTTTAACTATTTTTTTTTTTTATAGATTATTTAGTATGTTTTATAGCCTGATAAAATCATTGGTCGTATGCTACACTCTAATCGTCAAAGAAGTCGACTTATTACTCCACTACTAAACTTTCAAAACTGTTCTTTTTAATTTTCAAGAGAAAAGTAAATGAATTTTGTTGTTAGTATAAAAACAATAAAAACGTCAGAAATTGAAATGAATTAAATTTCGAGAAGTTTGTATAAAGACAAAAGACTTAAAGGAAGAAGATAAAGCAGCTTTAGTCTCAACGTTACTGTTGACAACGACAACAACAAAAATAAAGACAACAAGGATAATAGAATTGAAGGTGGTAACGCTGACAGTAGTAGAAACTGACAAGAGGCAATTATTGTTGCGGTTATGGTATACGCCATGTTTAGTTTGGTTACAATTTTGAAATTTGCATTCGCGCTGAGTAAACCAAAATCAAAATCAAATACAATACAAACAACACCAAAGCACACAGCACAATGACAAATATAAACGTGTGTGTGTGTGTGTGTGTGTGTGTGTGTGTGTGTGTTTGTATGTATATTTATACCTGTTGCTGTTGCTGTCGCTGCCGCATATTAAGCTTGACAAGCAAGCAAAAGAGCAAACGTAACAGTGACAGACAAACTGAAAGACAGTCAAGAAAGACAGAACGGACAGACGGACAGACAGACAGTCAGACGTACACACAGAAAGACATTCACCCAAGCAGCAAAACGACAGCACAAAATTATTTAAAGCGCTTAATAAATAATCAAATTTACATTTTCACTTGTTGATTTAGGCAAAACACAGCAAAAGTATCTAGATACATATACAATGTAAGTGTGTATCTATGTGTGTTTGTGTGTGTGTGTGTACGTACTTATGTATGCCACACTCAAGTCAACGTTATTTTTTTTTTTGCTTATCGCACTTGAAGCACAATAAAATCAACTTTGTTAAAATGTCCTTTAAGCAAAAATTTCTAGCGCAAATGAGAAATTTAAGGTGTACTCGTACTATAAAATTTGCATATATTTTAGAACAAAACGATTGACTGTGCTGCTGCTACTACTGCTGCTGCTGCTTGACTACAAGATACACTCTACACACAGATTTCCTTGTATTTTTCTTTTTACACTTCAAACGTTTTTTTTTTTTTTTTTTAGAATTGTATATTTTTATTTTACCAAAGTATTTATAAGATACTAGCGTTTTGCTGACTGATTTTAAAACGCATTAGTGTCGCACTGCGATTTAAGTAGTCAGATTCGGTGATTTTTTCACTGTGATTTAAGAATCGGAATGTCGCACTGCGTTATAAGTAGTGATTTGCAATTTTCATGTGCTCTCAGTAAACAGTGTTTAGTTATCGAGCGCTTTCTTTTGATCGCTCTTCGCTGTACACAGTGGTTGGTACTTTTGAACCCTTTGCATTAAAAGCCGTGTTTTATTTTTCAATGATTCGTTGGTAAATTTGTTTGTTATGTTAGTGTATCGAAATAGTTTAGTTAGCGGCGATTTTATATATCACCTATTCAGTAATTGTTGCGGACTGCGATTTTATCACTGTTTGCAGTCACTGCGATTTTCAAGTCGCTGTTGCTAATCACACTGCGACTCAAAAATCACTCTTTTTGCCAAAACTAGAACCCATAATCATAACAATAAGGCTTGAAGTAGTGCCTGAACTGGAATCTCAAGAAACCTTTCTCATAGGAAACGGCAAGTCTTTTTGTACCTAAGCACGATTCTTTTTAGGTTAAATGACCAAGAATTATGTCTGCTTTTTTAATAATGTTCCTAGTCGGGGATTGTCTGATTAGATCACATAAAATTTAAAAGAATGTTTCTAATCAGGCCAGATTTGGTACAAGAAATATCAGACTTGTTTCGTCATCTTCTAGGCAGGGACAACAATCTGTTTCGAAGACAAACCCCTTTTTAATTTATTGAAAGAACTCAGGGCGCTGGTGTTTTTTTTTGGAAATATTGGCTTCTAAACTAAACCAGAGTAGTGTATACAGTATATAAAGTTTCTGAGAAACCGCTCTTTAGATAGTATGCCCATGGGCTCAGTTGAGTAGGGAGAAGGGTTTAGAGATAGCCATAGAAATTGAAAAGCCTATACTGGTGAAACCCATACGCAGCCTCAAGACTATGGTGTGAAGATAGGGGTGCAAATTTCTATAGCATTAATCCTAGATTTAAAGACCGTGAGCCAAGCACCAATGGTAATAGATATTATGCTAGTGGAAGACCCCAAAATTTTTTTTGTCGTGTATTCTTTGCATAAATATTGTGGACGACAGAGGAACAGTTTAAACTGTACAAACTTTGAACTTTTGAAAAGCTTTAAAGCTATCTAAACAGGCGGACAGACGGACATAACTACATCGTTTACAATTTGCGTTATTTGAAAAAGTTTTTTGTCTTTATAAAATCTATAATAAATATTACAACAAATCTAATATTATATGTAAGAGGAGTATATAGTACATATATGTGTACACATTTAGTCATTATTATGCCCCAGACTTATTTTTATAAAAAAAAAAAAAAAAAAATAATAAATGTTCTACTTAGAATCTCTTTGAGTTGGCATTTATTTTGCAAGCGCAGCCAAATTTTTCAACCTTTTTTGCTTTGCTTTGGTTATTTTTTTATTTATTTATTTCTTTATTTGTTTACGTTGCTAATTGAAATTTGCTAACTGAATGAAAAAATGAAAGAATGAATGAATAGCTTAATGCATGCTCAACGAAACGCAAAGCAAAATGCAAAGGCAACGTACGTAACATGCAAATAACGAGTTGAGTTGAGTTGAGCGAGCAGAGCAGAGCTGAGCTGAACTGTGTTGAGTTTATGATATGACTGAGTACTCCATTGTGACCGCCATTTTGATTTATTTGAGCGTGCAAGTTAGAGCAACCGGAAAATGGTTTTAGCGAGCGGAAATAATGCCTCAAAGCACACACATTTGTAGAATCATCACATCGTACCGCATCGCATCGCATCGCACCGCATCATTTCATACATTTATTGTATGAATAAAAATAATAAAAATAATAATAATAATAATATTGTATGTCAAATAACACAAAAGGTAAGTGCAAGCATAAAAAAATGAATTCTTTTGTATTATTTTTCGTAGTTTTTATTAGAAATTTATTGTATTTTCTTTTACAAATGATAAAAGACTTTTGAGCAATGTCTAAATACAAAATAACATAGAAACTTTTTGTACCCTGTACCCAAAATGTAAAGGGTATATTAAGAACCGATACTTAAGGTTCAAGATGGTAATCTTGAATAATCGACTTCAGCGTTCTTTCTTGTTTCATTATTTTATAACTGGGAATGGAACGAATCTTTGAACTAAAACAATACAAAACTGTGGATTCTAGAAGAATCGAGTCTAAAGAAGATATGCCTTTAAGGCCTAAGTTTACGATTAGACAAATTAAATAAATTGTTTAACAAAATGCAACACATCATTTTCTATGGATTTGATAAAGAAATGTGTAAAATTTCAAATATTGCAACTTAAGAACGATCGTTCTCAAAACAAGCACATTTTGTGGTCATAGCTGATAAAGAGACGACACAAAGTTGGTCTGCGACTGTTCCAGTCCATAGCGGTTGAAAAAAAAGATCTTCATAACTTTTCACTGTTTTTTATTTAAAGTAAATCACTGCTACTATGAAACATTTTAAATCATCTCAAAGTAAAATCAATATTTTATTCGAGAAAAAATAAAACTTAAAAAAATATAATTTGGAAAAACTTTATCAAAGAACGCAACAAAAAAAAAAAAAAAACAAAAAACGAAATAAGAAGGCGCGAAAATTATGCATAAAAATTAATGAGCATGAAAAATGTTTTTCTTTACTTCTGCGCAAAGGAAAAGGAAAGAAAGTTGACTGATTTTTTTTTTTTTTTTTTTTTTTTTTTGTGGCTTAAGTTCGTAGTTTATTCCAACTAAGAAGAAGAAGCAGAAGAAAATGTGAGAAATTCATATCGAATTCACCTGCTATATTATTTATATTTTCTTTTCGTTTTATTTCTGCATACAACATCATCATTTTTTGAATAAGTATTATAAATTTGTAATCAATTTTGTAACAAATTTTTTTATTTCCAAAAAACTTTAATATATTTATGAAGTCTCATAGTATCACAACAACTGCAGAGATTATATACCAGGAACCAAACCACAGTCAAAGCAGTGGATTTTTCCAGAAGGAAAACGAGTCCAGGTTCATGGCGACGGAATTCGGCGATGCTCGAGGTTTCATTCAGATTATTTTGTTTGAAAAGTTTAAAATAAATCAACGTCGAAAATTATTTCAAGCATTTGTATAGATTCGATAATGATTTGAAGCAAAACTTTGTACAAATTTTTTCAGAAATATTTTTATTAAGACTTTTAATAAAAGAAAAACGGTATAAAATCTTTGGCATAAATTTAAGTTTTGCTTTAAAAAAAAAAAAAATTGTTAATAATTTTTTTGTACTTTTCACACTTGTATCTCTTTTAGCTATAAAGCTACCCTTCTACCCCCGCCGTTTACCATTGCAAATCATACATAAAGTAATGAAAAGCGCCAGCAGGCAACAAACGGAAACGGAAATGACAGCGAGTGTTGCTTAAGAAAGCAATAAGTGAACGCATAAAGAAATGAAAATACAAAAAAAACAACAACAAAAACAAAAAAAACAACGAATGAACGAACAAATAAATGCAAAGAAACAAAAAAGGAAAAAGAAAAAATAATGTCAAAACAAACGAAAATGAAGTCAAACGAAAAAGCAAAGAAAACAACGAACGTATTACTACAAATGAAAGTGAGCAAGCCATGTCCTTGTGTACGCTGCCAAAGTCACAGGACTTAAGCTAGACCCCAAAAATGTAATGAATGTCAACGCGAACCAACATATAACATAGCAAACGGTAAGGGTTATACTATGGCATACACACACACACACACACACACACACATACACATACAAGTATGTAGAAATATAATTTTATGACCCGAAAATACATCAAGCGAAAATGTTTGCTAAATGTTCGCCGATTCCATTCATCAGTTTTTGACGGTCAACTTTCTAACCGCATAACTAAATTTCAATGTTATTTCTGCTTCAACTTTTCTTCTTTTTCTTCTTTTCCTTTTGTGTTTGGTAAAGCCTTTTTAAAGCCAAGCTGGCATCTAAACAGCAGCATTCGCGCATCAGCATCAGCATCAGGCCAAAATAAAACAAAACAAAACAAATTTGTCAACAAAATCAGAAGAAAATTAATGAATATAAATGAAAAAAAACTAATACAAGCCAGCAAAATTTTTGATTATTTCTGTGTAATTAATGCATAACTTTATCGTTCGTTGGCTTTGCTGAACTGAACGGAACGGAAGCTTCTGCCATATTTTTACGTTTGTGCCTACGCAATACAATAATTATCATCAAAAGCATCAAAAATATACTTAGCATTTTCTTATTAACTTAAACATTTCTATGAAATAATCTTCTTTGAACATCTTGCATTTTATAATTACTTAAATTTATTATTAAAATAATGGTGTAGTATTCTGCATCTATCTCTTTCTATTTTGCTTACATATTTCGTTTTATTTTGTATATTATGCATTTGCTCTTGCCGTTTGCCGGTATATGGCGCCAGCAGTAATCAAATCCTAAGTTTAGACATTTAAAAAATTTTTTTTTTTTTTAATTTAAGGAATATCGGTCCATAGATTATTGACAACGAGTTCGACCTACGCTACGTTGGAAAAAAAAAAAATCGGGGAAAAAAAAAAAAAAAAAAAAAAAAAAATAAAAAAAAAAAAAACAAAAAAAAAACACCCCCACAAAAAAAAAAAAAAACAAAAAAAAAAAAAAAAAAAAAAAAAATAAAAAAAAAAAAAAAAAAAAAAAAAAAAAAAAAAAAAAAAAAAAAAAAAAAAAAAAAAAAAAAAAAAAAAAAAAAAAAAAAAAAAAAAAAAAAAAAAAAAAAATTTTTAAAAAAAAATAAATTAAAAATAAAATTTTAAAATTAAAAAAAAAAAAAGGGGGGGGGTTTTGGGGGAGCTACTTATAAATTAGAATGAGTTATCTGATGTCGTTTTACAGTACAAAGTCATCAAATTACTAAAGATGATGTCAAGCGAAACATTGGTACCTTATAGAGCAGACGTACACATATGACAGAAAATGAGTTAGAAGAAGTATCAATTTTTTTTTTATTCGATTTTGTCTTGCGAGTGCAAAAGAGATGAAGCTATATTTATTTAATTTACTTCGGTTTATTTTGCTTTTCGTCTTAAACTATGAATGACGTTGGTACGAAACATATTGAGAGAGAGAGAGAAAGTGCGCTGAACATATCCTTGTATAATTGCAACATGAGCACAACTAAATGCACGAAGAATGTCCATTTTTTATGTACGTAAACTTCTGCATTATCTTTTTTTTTTTTTTTTTTTCATTTATTAGAAATATTTTTCTTTAATATTTATTTTACAACTCAGGAATTTCGTGATTTTCCAACGATTAATGCACAAAAATTCAAAAAGAATGTTAATAAGCAAAATAATAATAATAATAAAATATTTGTATAAACGTACGTGTACAATACATAAAAAGCAAACAAAATACCCCAAATATTTCGAAGAAAAAAAAAAAATTTAAGGATTTACAAAAATAAAACGAACAATGAACCAACTAAGGCAACAGCTATGCAAGAATAACAATAGAACTGAATTTGCAAATATTATTAAATGCTGTCAAATCAAAATACCAACGCAAAATTCTTCATGGCAAATGAAGCGCGTTGAAGGACGAAATCAGACCACACAACCACAAGTTAACGGCTAAGGATATTTGGTATGCAAACAACAACAACAACCATAACAACAACAAGAAAATCGTATTTCGTTTTATACTAAAAGAAAAGTGTGGTTGGAAAAGTTTTTGCATATGAATTAAAGCTTTGAGTGAGTGAATACTTTACATCTTCAGAAAAATCTTTCTTGAATTGAAGTAAAGTTTTAATTCACAGATAGACCGTTAGTGCAATAATATGTGTGTGTCTGCCCAGCACTGAACGACCATTTCCACAGATCAAAGTAATAAATTTGCTTATTTTTCAATATAAATTGTCCATTTGCAAGAAAAGCAGGAAATCTTTTCTTTTTTTCGATTTAATTATTTAAAAGATTACTTTACCACCCTCCACTGTATGCGATGAGTATGCCATATACAATATATAGTATACATATCTAAGATTATTATGCGCGGCTCATTGGAATTTTAAGTGATTTGCTGTTTGACATATCTTTTCGTTCAACTTTACCCCACTCCACTCCATACTCCTCCGATGCTGTTGCATGCCATTTGCGTTATTTTCGGTTACGCACAACATTCCATCTTCCATGCCATTCATTCTTCGAATATTCAACTGTCCTTTACTTACATCATTCTACATCATTGTTGCGCTACATAATATTTCATTATGATGCTTATCATAATAATGATGATGATGATGATAATGTTGATAAACATAATACAATTTTGTCTCATTGCTATTGGCAACGTTAATATTAAGTCGAAGTCGAAGCCAAAGTCGAAGTCGAAGTCGAACAAAAAAAAAAAACATGTTTGCATGCTCAGCATAAATCTTGTCTATTTTATTAGATACGCTACTGACAGTATTGTATGTGTATGTGTGTGTGTGGGTGTATGCATTTGAAGATTTTTTTTTTTACAAATTTTCTGCTTTTTGTGAAACAGTTTGGGTCAAAAAATTCCGTCTATTAAGGCAATCTATGAAGCGATCTATTTTCTGCTTGGTTTTCGGTGAGATGTTTAAAGAATACGACGGATAGTGTAGCACTTTCCAGTTAAAGGTTTTGATGGAAGTTTTGACGGATTTTTATGATCGCTACCAGACCCACAAACGGCAAAGACTAATGCATACACCCCAATATATATTTGTATAAGTTAGATATTCAATATTGCTATGTATATAGTCACTGCCACTTGTTAACAGGTGCTAAATTTTTTTTTTTTTTTTTTCGAACGTCAAACACAATGAAAAGTGATGAAGGAAAAAAAAGAAAAGCATGTGCAAGTAACTATTGTATTTACCTATATATCTACTAGAACCTATACGTAGATCTTATAGAATACACGCATACATACAATGTTCTATACATACACGTATGTGTGTATTTTGTAGCTACATTTATGTGTACTCGTTATATACTATAGAATATTTTTGTATCTTGTATCTTTTTTTTACATGCAATGCTGTCGTATGTCATGTTTTTTTTTTTTTTTTTTTCTTATTTGTTAGTTTTGTGCTCTATTTAGTGCTATTGTTGTTGTTGTTGTTGTTGTTGTTATTGTTCTTGTTCTTATCATTGACGTCGTCACAACAGTAGTACACGATAGTAAACATTTTAATATTTATTAAATGAATTTACCTTCTTACGATATGTACCAATTTTTGTATATTTCTGCTTGCAAAGATATAATTTGAAAATAATTGATTAAATTCATGGTAAGATAAGGCAGAACGAGAAAAGGTTGACACCATAAAATACAAATATATCTTGTCGTACTCTAATATATTCGAGTTATTTTAATCTGCTCTGTTTATACAAAAATTAAATAAAAAATCTTATATCACTTACAGATTTAGCTTAAATTTAATTCGGATCAAAAGGTTAAACGGTAAAAATAAAATTCATCGAAAAAAGTAGACGGTTGGCGGGGCTTCATTTAAACAATACAAAAAAAAATATTTTTTTAAATATTTAGTCTAATCGGATCCGTAATAATATCTTTTAATGGAGAAATAGTTGCGATGGCGGTACAATTCTTTGCAAGTATTTAAACAACAGGAATGAGACTCAGTGCAAATGATAATACGAACGAAAGATATACGATACATTGAAGAGATGGGCGGAAAATGTGCCGCCATATAAGCAAACTGTTTATTGAGAAGCGAAAAAAATATGTTAGATTGGAAATGTTAACGGTGGAAAAAGTTTTTGAGACACCCAAGCAAGGCCGCATATTTCTTCGCAACAAACAAAAAAATTGCTTCCAAGTCTTAAGGTCTAGGTTCTGATCAAGTAAAACAAAACTGCATACTTGGAATTTTCGAGAGACTCCCAAAATCTGCATTTATTTTAATTTTTTCATTTTCAACTTTTTTCATTTACAGCGCTCTAACTCAGATAATTACGAGCCGATTTTTATTTTTTAAACTGTTTTGGAAAGAAAGAACGTAGACCTTTCGAATCATGTATATTATTTTATGACATTTTAGATTTTATCTGTTTATATTTTCAAGGCAAACGTCATTTTTTTTCTTCAAATTTTTTAAACTTTTTCGAAATTTTTGTTTTGATCGGTAAACTCTAATATAAAACTTGCGAGCAAATTCAATTTTCGTTTATTTTTTTTTTATTTTTCAATTAAAATTTGTATTAATACATTTTTACAATATTTTTTTTTTAAGCGGCACAAGTTTTAATCCGGCAGATTTTATTTTTTTATACAAAATTTAAAAATTGACTTAAAAAGAACAATTTTAAAAAGCCAAAAAAAATAAACAGAAATATACAAATAAGCTGAAAATAAAAAAAAAACAACAATAGAGAAAGTGCTATAATTAATATAAATAAATAAAAAAACAAAGAAATATAATTTAGAACAGCAAAAAAAAAAAAAAAAAAAAAAAAAAAAAAATGCACAACGAAAAAAAGAAACCAAATTGAAACTCATAAAAACTCACTAACTCGCTCAACTCTCAAAATTAAAACAATAATAACTTTGTTAAAAACTTTTGCTACGAGTTTTGGCTTGCGCCTGTACTCTGTATACGAAATACAATACAATACATATGTAAGTATGTATGTATCTATGTATGTATGTGTGTGTATCTAAGCAGTATTTGTAGCTGCGTAGATTTAGATTTAGCAAACTGAAGACATACTATACGAAGTATATGATATATAGTATATGTATCTATATGTACTATGTATGTATTTCTGTAAGAGGACATTTCTATGCGCTGTCTATGCGTTGCGTTGATTAGAATTTTTCTAATGGCGCCAATTTGTCGTGTAACCAGAAGATTATACATACTTCAATGTGCCTTGTATTTTGTAGTGTTTTTGCTTTTGCTTTAGATACGATATAAGCAATACGTTGTATCTTGTATATTTCATGCTTATACAAAAAAACCTACAAACACACAAACACACACATATACATATGTATATGAGTGAGCGTTTAGCTTCCGCCCACTATTAAAGTTTCTTAAGAATTTGTAGTAGCTAAAGATATTGGCAGTTGACAAGGACAATGACAATAAAGACCAAATAAAAAAAAATAAATAAAAAAGAAAAAAAAAAAAAAAAATCCTTAAACCCGAATTAACAAAATAAATGCGGGCGCCGCAAAAACCACAACAACAACAACAAAAATATGAGCAAAAATCGTTCCGAAAGAAAGGTCAAAACCGAAACGGCAGAGTTAAATTGAAAGCAATTTTGCGTCAAAATGTAATGAAAATCAACAAAATTAGTGTCACAAAAAAAAAAACAAATAAAAAAATAGATTTAATTTAATACAATTTTAGATGCCTAAAATAGGAGCAATCAAAAAAAAAAAACTATTTTTAAATCGATATTTTTAATTTATCTGACACATTATGCCGAACATTACTGCAAATTTAAACAAGAAAGAACGCTGAATTAGATTTGTATGAAGGCTACCCCTTTTAAAATGAGACTACAGTAAAACCGTTCGTAAGTAACTATTTTAAAGGCTCAGTAGTCTCTAAATTTCAAATATAGTGGTTATATATCTCTTATAGTCTCGGAACTAATCTTTCTAAAACGGCAGACAACAGGACAGACAGACAGACAAACGGATAAAAGAGCATATGGACGGACAGACATACATAAGAATACATATACTTTATAAGGTCTACCAAAGGACTGCAAACCGGTTTTGAACCGCAACCGGTTTTTGAACCGAACCACAGTATTTTAAAGTGTTTGCTTTGCGAACCGTTAACCGTACTAACTCTTTCAGAAAGAAAATTATTTTTGAACCAAGAACCAAATCATATAAGCAGCAAAGATAGTTGGTTGAACCGGTTCGTCGTATTTCAAAGCATTGAGCTCAACCGCACAATCAAACCACTTTTTTTTTTTTTTAATCTAACAATCCTGTCTTCTTCGGCCTGTTACAAACGCTTCGGTTACAGAATTTAAATGTTGTTGCTTTAATCCAGCATTTTCATCTCTTTGATGTTGAATAAAAAAAAACAAGTAAAAAAAAAACTAAATAGAAACTAACAAGAAAAACTTAAATTCAAGTTGCATAAAAAAAAAAAAACACACACACACACAGACAGAAAAAAAAAAAAATAAAGAGCATCATAGGAATCATTACTGCTGTCTAATTTCTCCCACGACACAAATTACTCAATTAAGAGTTTAAAAACTTCTTTGACAAACTTAGTTAAAAGTTTCTATGCTGGAAAAGATTTTAATGCTTTGTATAATTCATGCCAAACTGTGCAATAAAAATATTTATACAAACCATAAAAAAAACCGTGGAAGATGAAAGTGTTTTAGAAAACTAAATTACTATTTTTTTCTTTTTCTTAAGAATTTAATTAATTTACTTGAATTTTGTTCTGTTATGCTGCATTAAAGTCTTCAGACTCTTAAAGCAACTTTTTCGAATAAATGAAGACAGTTTCGATTCCTGCGTTGATTAAGAATTTTTCGAATAGCGCCAATATGTCGTGTAAAAAAGAAAAAAATGTAGCAGTGAATAATGCATTTGAAACGTTAAATGCCGAATTGTATCTGATAACATTCATGAAGTATCTTTTCTCTTCATTTCCAAAATATACAAAATAAGCTTCTTAAAGTAAACCTCTTAACGATGTCAGTGAACTAAATATTGCAAAAGAAATTTATTTCGAGTGCATATAAACATTGAACAAAGTCAATGAACAAATAAAGCAATTATTATTCATTATTATTATTATTAATTCTACAAATTTGACATGTGTAACAAATATGCTACAAACTTCAATTTTTAAGTATTAAATAAGGGAGTCAGTCAGTGAGATTGTTTTGCACAACAAGGAGACGGGAGAATGTTGTCGTTAAATACGCAATAAATGCTTTAAATTTAAATATTAAAAAGCTAAAGACGAAAATTATTGTATTTTCTCTTTAGCTGATTTTAATATTTAAACAAAAAAAAAATATGAAAAAAAAAACCATAGCAACCCCCCCTTTTTGACTTGATTTTGTTTTAAGCAGAATTACACAAATTTTAAACACTTCACTTCTCTTGCTCTGGAAATATCTTTTAAGTCAAAATAATGCGCTATAGCGCTCTTTCTCTCTTGTTTATAAGCAGTTTAATTGTTTGGGTATATAACGTTTATCCCATATAATCTTTATAATTCTTAGTTAACCAACTTCAAGTTTGTGAAAATTGAAGCAAAAAATTGTTAGCAGTTATTTTTCGTAGTGCTTTCATCCAGAAATATTTTATGAAAATTTGTGCTCCATTTCTTTTTTTTTTTGATCTATTTATCTTTTGAAGAAAGTTTAATCGAATCATTAGCATTTATAGTTAGGTTAGATAGGGTTCGGTCTAAAAATTTAACTTGAAGAAAAGGGTTTCTTTTTAAAAATTACCTTTATTCAAGACGCTATCGCTTTAAGTCTCTCAAAAAAATCTTAAGAATTATAGCAGAATTTTTTTTTTTTTACTTTTATTTTTCTTAATTTCTGCCGCATTTCTTAAAAGGTTTTTTTTTCCAACAATTTATTTCCCATATTTTTTTGGCAAGTTTTGCGCGTTTGGGAGCTGTGTTTTGTGTACTAAATAAAAATCCAAGTCTTCAAAAGTACTACAAATTTTTTTTAGGTGTGACCTCCATAAAGTTTGTTTAACGATTTTGTGCGTTTTTTATGTTGTTTTAATGTGACTTCTTGCTTTCATTCTTTTATTTATTCAACATAAAATGACGACATCTTAATACACTTTTATTTATTGTAACAGAAAACAAAAAAAAAAAAAAAAAAAAAAAATCAGAAGGTCATCAAAATTACGCGCAAAGAAAATCACTCAAATCAATTAAAATTAAAAATATTGCGCGCTTTTTGTGTATTTTAACTCAATTACCATATATACTCAAAATTCACTCAAAATATATGAATTTGAGTATAAATTTGAGCGCTTAAATGCACTAGTAAACTTTAATCGTTGAAAAATATTAACAAGCAAAAAAAAAAAAAAAAAATACACAAGAATATTTTATTTATACTTTTTTATTTTTATGGCAAAGCAAACTATTTTTATATTAAGTGCAAACGTGTACACGTTTATCTCACTCAAAATATGTGCTCGAAATGCCGCAAAGTATGCAATGAAAAATTACAAACATACCTTCACACCTACAAAAGAGAAAAACAGATAAATAGACAGACAGACAGACAGACAGATGGACATATAGTAATGCAGTATTAAATGCATCTATTAAATAGATATATACAGGGTGCTCCGTTTTATGTTCCCCAGTGTAAAATTGCTATAAAATTAACATTTGCTATCAGAAAAATTTTTACCATGGAGCACTACATACCAACCAACAAGTCATGACTGAAAAAAAATATCTAAACTAGAGCTCAAAGCCAACACACGCCGTTTTCCCAGAGTTAGTATGCTGCAAAATATCATAGAAAAATTATAGAAATTCCGTTAAAAGGGCAACGATTTGAGGGCGCATATTTGTCTGATTTCATCTTGCGTAAATGAACAAACAAATTGTATAGTTCTATAAAAAGTACTGATTAAATACTCAAGTTATTCACTATACTACGGAACACCCTGTATGTAATATAAAACAACGCAATGGCGTCTAAATTTATATACTAAATATTATATATATACATATATATATATATATGCAATACGTATGCATATAAGAGTGTTCCTTAAAGGCGTCGATCTTTATAAAATTTTTACTATGGATTCTTATCAATCAGAAGACAGTCAATGGCTATTTAGGCATATATAAGCGGGAGAAGTATGATTCTTTGGAAAGTGGACATTGGAAAAGATTGCAAGTGGCACAAAAATATCTAAATATATCTTTTTGCAACACCTGAGCAAAGCCGGGAATTTCGGCTAGTGTATGAGAATATATAGTACATATATCTGTAAATATTAATGTATACAATATATGTGTAATTACATAAATACATTCGTATGCGTCTGCTTCTGTTCTGTTCTTATTGATAATATTTTTCTTATTGTTGTTGTTGTTGTTGTTGTGCAGCAAAAACAAAATCAGAAGCTGCATGCAGCAGTTGCAGTTGCAATATATTTTACACACATATTGTATACTACATATACATATACATATACGTATGTATGTATGCATGTAAGTGATAACAACTTTTTACGTTACTGTTAAGTGTCTTTGACTACATAAATAGTATATAAATGTACACACCCACATGCACACACACATACACACACATATACAATATATACGTATACATGCATATGATATGTATCTGCATTTAGATATTTACATTAGCTACATTTTATGTTAGCATGTGCAAATGTATACACTCAACAAAAAAGAAAAATACGTATTTTTGGCACTTAACTTAAAATGTTTCTATGTCCGCTATGAACTTTAAAACCATTCAACCGATGTGTCCCAAAATGGTTTCATTTTAAAGAAAACAATGAAAGCAAAATTATAGAACACTAAAACAATGCATTAGACACATTCGAATCATTCATAAAGTGATTATCGCTGCATTACTGCCCCAAAATGTTTTGGTGCTAAAAAAAAACTACAAAAATGCCATCGACAAGAACTGCAATAGCATCAAAAAAAAATAGATGGGAGACAAAAAAAAAAAGTCGTAGGAGCAGTCGATACGCTCTTACGACGTAGTAGCACACGCCGGCAATTTTAATGATATTAAAATAAAATACACATTAAAAAAATTGAACTCTCTAACACATGATCCTGAGCTTTCCAGATGCCAATACTACTTTGAACTCGGCTAAAAATACTTTTTTTTTTTGGCACACAAATTTTTACATAGTTAAAAAATAATTTAGGAATGCACGTCTGTGCGTTTTTGTTTGGTCATTCATCCATATAAACAGTGAGTTCTGTTAACCGAATTTTAGCCCAGGTAAATAGGTAAACAAAAACAAAAAGTACAACAACAACATAACATGAAAACATACTGAAAAATACCAGGTTTTTTTTTTAATTGCAGCGTGCCGCAACATGTTTTAATGACTTTTTTTAAAGTTCATAGCGGACATAGAAACATTTTTAGTTTTTTTACATATAAAGACTAATTTTACAAAGTTTTTAAAATTTTTATAAATAATGATTTGTCAGTCATTCAACAATATTAAGAAATATGTTAATAAATAATTCGAATTTTTGTATTTTTGTATAAAAGCAAAATATCTGTACAATACCGAGGGTTCTTATAAATTCGATTTTATGCATAAAAATACAATATTGTAGCATTTTATATAGCAAAAAAATGTATTTATATGTCTATGTACTGTATGTATGTTTATATATACACATGAACATATGATGTATCTTTAAGATACAAAAAACTATTACTCACCTTTTTTATTTCTCTTATTTTGTCTTCCTCTTTTTTTTTTTAATTTTTTTTCCTTTTCTCCAAAATATTCTGTTTTTGCAGCACAGCTGCGCGTTGATTGAGCCAAAATTTGTGCTAAAATCTGAGCCTTATCCTTATTTTGTTCTCGTACAACATTGCTTGTAAGTTGCTATTTAGCTTATAAATATAGGCGTCATCGTTGTTGTTGTTTTTGTTTTTATTTTTATTTTTATAGTAGTGGTTATTATTGTTCTTGTTATTGTTAGCTTGCTTAAAGCGTGCATCACATGTTTTTATATTTATTTTCTTTTATTATTTTTTTTTTTTACTCAAAACTTTGAATTTATTTTAAATTATAAAATTTTTTTTTTTTTTACACAAACACACACAAAATCACAAAATAATGCTTATTGCATTTTTTTGTTAAAAAAAAAAAAAAAAAAACAAAAAAATTATAAAAATTGAAAATCAATTTTCTTTTTTTGCACTTTATTTCTTTTTTTTTTTTATTTCATAGATAAATTTTTTTGCACCACTATTAAATTTTTTTTTTTTTTTAGCTTAAAATAAATAAATTTTGCTTTTTGGGTTTTAATTTTATTTATTTTTATATTTTTTTTTTTTTATTTAAACAAAATTTATTTTGTTTTTCACTGCGTTTGCCATATTTGCTGTTTCGAAATATGCTTTATTTGATTTTATTTATAACAATTTTTTTTTTTTTATATATTTTAATTTATTTAATTTTTTTTTTTTTTTTTTTTTTTGCTGCTCGTCGTATATATTTTTAGCGATTTTTATTTTGAATTTTTAAGTAAATTTGTTGATTTTTGCTGGAATGCGCTGCACGCATTTCTAAATCGTGTCTGCGGCTGCTGCTGCTGCTTGCCTGCTTTTTTCTATGTATTTTTTTTTCTTGCAGTGATTTAAGCATATTTTTTGTTGTTGTTGCTTTTCTATTTTTTTTTTTTTTCGATTTTACTTCTTTTATTCGCTCTTTTATTTTTGCGTGCGCTCTGTTGCTGTTTGTGCTTCTTCTTCTTCGTCGTCGTCGTCATATTTTACAATGCTTTATGTGTGCGTGTAACTGTGCGCGTGTTTATTTCTTTTTGTTGTTGTTGTTGCTATTGCTTTTTAGCGCTGTACCGTTATATTACTCGCCCAAAATATACAAAAAAAATTGTTGTTTTTCTTTTTGAAATACGCTCATTTACTCATTTGTTCTTATTTTGTTTTTGTTTTTTTTTTTTTTTGCGATTATTTTTTTCTTTTTGTTCACTCACTCAATTACTCACTCTTTTACATGTCAGTTGTATGCTGCTGCTGCTCTCTCTCTCTCTTTTCAACTCTCTCTCTGTGTAATACCCTGCGTATACTCTTTTTTTATTACATATTTTTATTAATGTTTATTTTATTTTGTTATAATTTGTTTTTTTTTTTTTTTGAATTTTTTAGTGTTTTTAATTGTATTTTTTTTTTATAGTAAAAATTATTTTCTCATTGTTGTTGCTTTTGTAATTGTGCTCAAATACACACACACACAAACGCACAGCATATATTTGCAAGAGCGTAATTTACATGCGACGCTCTTTACTTCTTTGATTTGTTATTTTTTATGCTCATTTGCTTCCTATTGTTGTTATTGTTGCTGCTGTTGCTTTGCTCTCTCCTTCCTCTCCTGCTCCTGCACAACCATAACTTTTTCCTTTCATGCTTTTACAACAACATTTACCGCAATTTGCACATTTTGTTGTTATTGTTGCTTTCGTTGTGTCGTTCGTTTTGTTGGTTTGATGCGTTACTCGGTTTGTCTATCTGTCCGTCTGTCCGCCTGTCCGCTTGTCTGTTGGTTTGTCGCTTCGTTACATTCATTCTTTATTCCTTATTATTTCTACTTTTTTTACCTTTTGCAATTTTAATATCTTTGTTGTGTGTGTGTGTGTGTGTGTGCGTGTGCATGTCTCTTACTCATGTATCTTTGTCTGTATTAGTCGCTAAAGTTAAAGTAAAATGAATTTTACCGTTACAGAAAATGGCGCTTATTGTAACGTGCTATCATTTTTGCGCTCTTATAACACTTTGCTCTCATTTCCATATGCGCTCTGCCTACTACTACTACTACTCTCTTTTTTTCTGCTTTGTTTTTAATTGTAACACCCCAACAGTTCGCTGTGATTCACCGAACTATGCTCAACACTTTATACAACTTTTTTTTTCACTCATTTGTAATGGAGTCATATACTCAAAAATATAACTCACTCAAAATTCAAAGCATTACCCAAGAAGTAACAAAAGCAACAAAAACAAAAACATAAACTTTGGTAATTTCTTTGACTGTAATCCATGCATTTTCCACTTTCAAACATAATTTTCTGATGTTCAATTTTTCAAAATGAATTATTAAATAATAAAAAGAAAAAAAGAAAACCAGAACACCTACGAAAAATTGCCTATATTTTCCATTAATAAATTAAATAATGTTAAATTTATAACTGTAAATAATCTTTATCTTCAAATAGGCTATTTCTAATATTTAGAAGCCCGTATAAAATTAGTATGTTTTATTTTAAAAATTCATTCAGAAATAAAACTAAGCAAAAATGATTTTAAATTCCAAAACTCAATTTAATTTGGTTTAGATTAGATATTCTCCATTTTAAATACAGGGTTTTTTATTCAAACATTACTTTTTATTCGAGACAGACAGACAGACCGACAATTTGAGAAAATATTTAAATATGGAATATGTCTAATGGCTGCATAAATATTGGTTCTATTTAAAATAAGATAATTTGAATCTTGAAAAATACTGGTTTAAAAAAATTCCAAAAAGAAATCGTTTCGACACTTTTAACTACATACTTTACAGAACAGCTTAAAAACCGTTATTTTTGTATCTTTTTTCTGTCTGTGTGCCCATAAGCGAATTGCAATACTTTTCCAATTCTGAATTTTTACAAGCTTCTAACTTCTAACTTAATAAAAAGTTCTACTCAAAATTTGTGTCTGATTTCATAAAAAATTGTTGCTTCTATGTATTTCAATTGAAATGAAAAAAAAAAAGGAAATAATATCGAAAAAAAATTCGAAAAATATTTAAAAAAAAATAAACAAAAAAAGTAGAATGCTTCAAAATGATATGATATGAAATATATAGAATACTTTCACTTGAACAGCACAAGTCATTGTCCCTTTACACAGCTGTTTTATTAAAATTTTTTTTTTTTTTTGTATCTAGATACATTTTATACACGCTGCAGATACATGCCTACCATACCATATGTATACTCTTAATTTAAAAAAAACTTTTGGCACAGTAAGTTTATAAAAAGGTTACCCAAATGTCACAACTGTAACTTCGGCATCAAAGTTGGCCCCATTACCTTAGCACACGCACGCACAAACACACAAAAAACAAAACAAAAAATTTATTATGCGAAATCTTTTGGGTCATTGCAGCTGCCAGATTTCAACAAGTAGCCAAATCAAATGAAAAAAAAGTAATGCATGAATGTATCTTTGTGTTTGAGTATAAAAGTATCTTTTAAAAATATCTTTTTTTCGATTGAAATATTTGTAGAAATCCATAATATGAAAACCCCCAAAATGTAAAAAAAAAAGAGCTGCAAATCCTAAACAAATCACTGGATATATTCTAACAAAAAAAATATCTTATCAGTAATTTCATTCGTAACGTCATTTTTTTGTTATCGTTTTAGTCGTTAATTCGTTTTTCTTTTATTTTATTTATTTCGATTTTTTTTTTTTTTTTTTGGTTTATCAACCTAAATAGTATTTTACTATCATGATGACGTCAAACTCACCTTTATCTTTTTTGTCTGCTTCTTTTATTTATCTTTTTTGTTGTTATTTTTGTTGTTGTTGTAACCTACTATTTAGCCAAATAGTGTCGCCGATTTTTCTTATTGTAATTTGTTTTGTTTAGCTAACTACTGTGGCCAGCTGCTTTTGTTAATTTCTTATCTCATTACTCGTTTATTTTGCTTTTTGTTTTAAAAGTTTTCAGTAGTCTTTATTTAGATAGTCGAATTTTCTCTATTTTCTTTTGTTTTAAATTTATTTTACTTTCGTTAACATTTGCAGTAAGCTGAAAAATACAAATAAAAAAAAAAATAAATTTTAAAATATTTAAAAAAAGAAATAGTTTTTAGAAAACTAAATTTTTATTTAAAAATGGAAAAAAATCTTATGAAAATCTCATTTTTTATCAAACAAAAAAAAAAATAGAATTTTTAAATTTTAGAGCGTTTCAGAAGTTATAACATTTTTTTTTACTTAACTTTTTCTTTAACAAAAAGTTTTTTGCTAATTGCTTTGTAAGTTCTATGAAAAACAAAAAAAAATAGCAACAGATACATAAGTTTGTACGTTGATAAGAATGGTTGTAAAAATCTTACTAAACAAATGTACAAGTATGTACATTGCATATATACAATCACAAAACAAGCTAAATGGTTACAATACACTTGGAAAATGTTTCAGACTGTCTTTACAGAGTAAAGATACATACATTAAGGGTGTTCAAAAAGTGTTTTTGTAACTCTAGTAAAGTAGTAAAAATGCAAAACAACAATTTCTAGGACTGCAAAATAACTAAAGAAAGTATAGCAAGTGGCAGTATGAACTTCAGGCATTTTCATGTAATTTGTTTGGCAACGCAGCAGTCGATCAGCGGACTTCAGCTTTTAAACAGCTGATTGCAGAAAGTTGCACAGAGTTACACAGAGGGTGCTCACTTTGACTTCGAGTGCAAAGTTAATTTTCATTCTGAATACCCTAATTAACTTCTATGAAAATCTCTTTTGGTTAATTTCTCTTTTCAAATTCCATTAAATAATGAATATAATTCACAATTAGTTTAAAATACATTTTAAAAAATACGCTGTTTATATTTTTTATTGTTTAAATAATGTTTAAACTAATTGTAAATTATATAAATTTCATTGAATTTTAAAAGAGATACCACAGATAAAAACGAACAATTTTTTCATTTAAGTTTTACAATTCGCAATTAGTTAAACTGCAAATTTTGTAGTCTTTGACTGAATGAGAGACATTTTCCCATATTATTTTTTTCTTTTCCTTAATTGTTTTTTTTTTTTTTTATTAATTGCTTTTAATTTTATTGTCTTGCAATAGCGTATTTTCGCTTTTGTGCTACCTTTACTAACGAAAGGAATCTTTAAAAACAAGTTGCAAGAGCAAAAGTGCTGTTATACTTAGGATCGAAAGATCGCTGTTAACTGAAGCCAGAGTCTATATATTGTCAATTAAGCTGAATATAGTATTCTATATAGCATGTATTGTCATCTAAACAAATAATTTCGAAGTTTCCAAAGTGGATAATATTCGGTAAAGTCGAAAACAATTACGAATTTTAAATTAGCTCTAAAAAAAATAAAACTATGAATTTATAAATGCTCTTCACAAGAGCCCAGCAATAATAATGAGTAAAAATACATTCATACTATATAGATTATACTATAGGTTCTGTGATTTTACTCTGTTGTGAAAAATATAAAAACAAAAATATTTATTGCTCTTTTTATAAACGTGTCTATTGTAAATGCCGCAAATTTGTTATAGTGATTCTGTCGATACTCTAACTTTTGGTTTATAATTGAAGATTATAGATTTAGCGATGCAATATGACATAACACAGAAGTTTTTATTTAAAAAATCAAAATTTTTCGATAGGTTAACGCTTAATATGTAGAAAAGGGCAAAATCGCTGGTAAATGCTGAGCTGGGGAGAGTTAAAATTTAAATATGTTGGCTCTATTTCTTATAGTCTTCGAGATAATTCCTTTCATACAGCTGAAAGCAGTAGGAATGAACGGAAAGCCGTATGAACATAGCTATATCGAGTCTTTACATTAAAGGGTCTATCATTCTGTCTGTTACATACAATATTATACATTTGCACAAACTTAATATATCCACTTATGCTTTGGGCAAAGGGCATAAATATTAAAAGAATTTCCTAAAACTGAAACAAATTTTTTATTGTTTTTTGTTTTTTTTGTTTATTTTAAAAATTTCAATAGCACTACTCAAGCAATGTGTATGAAGGGCATAGAAAAATCATAGCAACCAAAATTTATATTGTTTGTTTATTTTTTTTTTTTTTTTATTTAAGTTTGATTTATAAGCTAGTTTTTTATTAAACTTTTTTTTTTTTTTTTTTTTGCAAACAATTCTTTTTAAAAGAAAATATACATTTTCTTGTCGCTACTTTTTGTTATCAGAGACAAAAAGATACATTTTATTTATTGCTTTAATGCATTAATTTTTTATCAAATGAGAAACACAATAGCAAAAAAATATAAAAAAAAAAACAAATAAATAATTCAGTGAATATATTTAAAAAACCATTTTAATAATTACTTTGTAGCTTGTTTTTTTTTGTTTTATTTGTTATTTTGCAATTAATATAACAAAACTTAATCCGTATTGTTCGATTAAGCAAACAAATGTATTTAATAACGCAACAGCACTGATTTTAACCACATTATTTAGATATAAATTCAATTAAATTTAATCGAAATGTTTTCGATATCTGTTTCAATTGGAAAAAAAAAAAAATAATAATAAAATAAAATATATATTTCCATTTATTGAAACGAATTCGAATGCACTACACAAAGCGAAAAAAAATCGATCGGTAAAAAAAAAAAAAAAAAAAAAAAAAAAAATCTTTATGAAAGAATATTTCAATATAGTAAAACGCTCGATCGGTCGTACGCGTACTCGATTGCTCGATTGCTCGACTTGATTTCGCGTTTTGCACTGAATTGTCGCTTTCAAATGTTTGCGATTATGATCGCTCAAGCGTTGAGGAAAATAAACTCGTTGAATGTACAAAAAAAAAAAAAAAAATATAAATAAAAAAATACAAAAAAAAAAAAAAGCTAATAGCGCGAAAGATGAAAAGCAACAACAACAACAACATCAACAAAAGCATCGATGTTGAGAACGTTTGCGACGTAAAGCACTGTATCTATCTATATGTCTGTCTGTCTGTCTATCTGTCTGTCTATCTATCTCGTCCACCAATGATGTTCTGTTGATGTTCATCATTAAGATGAAATGATGATGATCAAATGATGATGTTGATCGTTGTTGTGGAAAACAAAAATATTAACAAGTACTGATTTAAAAGTTTTAAAATTTTTAAAATTTTTTAGAAATTGGTTAGCTACAACATTTCCATTGGCCTCACTGCAACATGGTCTAAAACCATAAATTCGGCTAAGAACTGCAATCCTATGTAGCATATTCTTGAGATTTGGTGTTTGCAAACTTGGTTGACTGGGAAGACATCGCTGGGACGGACAGACAGCTATTCTCGATGAACTTAAAATTAATTTTGAGTTATTTCAGAATTAAATTAAATTGTTCATCAACTTTTTATGAATCTTTTATATTATCTAAGAACTTTTTAAATCGGTACTTGTAAATAAAATAGGAAATGCTTGCTATTTATTCTTCTTGTTATTGTTGTTATTGTAGTTGTGGTCTAGCTGTTGTTGTTGTTGCTGTTGTTCTCTATCTCTCTCACACACTCTCTTTATCTGTGCCGCGACTGCATGGAGATTCGATTTATTTTATTTTTTTTTTTATTTTATTTTTTTGATTGCAAACGCATGAAAACTAATAAAATTAAATAAAAACAAAATTAGAAAAGAATTTTCAATAACAATTAAATTATTTATAGCACAAAAAATAAAAAAAACAAAAACAATAATTAATGCTCCAATTTAATAAAAAAAAGTTTGCACAACATTGCGTATACTTAATTTTTTTTAAATATAAAACTTTATTTTTAATGGAAATATTTTTGAGAAACTGCAAACTAAAAATATAAATTATTTTAAAAATTGAAAGAATTTAAGAGTGTAGATGTGAATCGTATTGAACGCGCAGACGGACAGACAGACGGACGGACAGCGCTAAATCGCGATTGACGTCAGGAATATATATATATATGTTATATTTTTTATTCTAAAACCAACATCAGATTCTAAAAAGTTTTGGCATAATCCCCTGAATATCATACGCTATATTGGATCTGCCATTTTGATCTGCTATGTATTTCGTTTATAGCAATCGAAATATTATATATTTCTCAGGAATAATTTTGACCTTATTACAGGTTTTTTTTAACCATAAATTTTTTTAATATATATTTTTTTAAATTATAAGCTTTTTAGTGCATTTCCGTAATAAAAAAAAAATATACTAAACCGTAGTAAGACTTCTTTTTAATAATGATTTTCTATAAAGCAAAGTTTTCTTTGCTATAAATACAATTTTGCGTATTTTCAACAAACTTTAGAAAAGTTAAAAAACTCTGAACTTGACTGTCTTGAATCTAATTTCTGCTAAAAAAAAAAAACTCGTTAAAAAATTGATTTAGGAAAACATATATTTTTTTTTTTTTTTTTTTTACTAAAATTATTTAAAAAGTTTCTAAGAAGCTAAAATTTCAATGCAAAAAGTTTTTAATGCAAGTTTTGAATCAAAAAAATTGTAGTTATAAACTCGGCAGATTTTTTTAAATAATTTTCCATTATTTTTTTTTTCAAAATTTTATTTAAATACTTTACGTATTTTTAATTTAAAATTAATAAATCAAATTCTATTTAAATTTAGAAATTTTCTTGTATTTTTTTTTTTTTTTTTTACTTAATAGATTTTGTATCCATGCAGCTTATCTCATTCGAATAATATTAAATTATTTTATTCTGCAATTTATGTTGGTTTAGTGAATATCATAATTTATTAAAAAATATATAAATATTTCTTCTATACATATGTATATATAATGTTTGTATATGCATGTGACATATATTTAACTCAATCTACTGAAATTTGTATAAATATTAAAATTAATTGACGCATTTTAGCGCAACAAGCTCACAATTTATAAAAACAAAAACAACATTGGCAAAAATTATATGAAATAAATTTGGACAAAAAATGTATTATATCGTATTTTATATAGAGAGAGAAAGAGAGAGAAGATATACAAAGCTATATAAAATTATATTTTTGACTTTTCAAATCGTAAAATATTTCATAAATTTATAATTAAAAAGAAATTTTGTTGTAGGTATTCAAATAAAAAAATATTTTATATATTTGCTCATTTAATTAAATAATATAAAATCAGCAGCAAAAAAAAGTGTCAAAGATACAAAAAAAAAAAGAAGAATAAATAAAAAAAAAATATTAACACACAAAAAAAAAAAAAACTTTTAACTTGTTGAATATATTTAAAAAAAAAATTCAAAAATACTAAACCGAGTGTTAAGTTAGCTTACATTTAGCCATCATAGGCTGGAATCTAATAGCGACCGATGTAAGCGGTTTTGGGCTCTTGTCTTTGGAGAATTTTTAGAAAACTATATTCGCGAAGTTTATCTGGGCACTATTTCAATAAAGAAAGCTCTAGCGGTGAAACTTCATAAACTCAAAAAACTCTAAACAAAAATAAATATTTAAATTTATGTAAATATTTAAATAAAAATTATTTAATTTGTTAAATAAGACATTTACATTGTTGATTTTATGTTTATTTATAATATTTAATTTTTATTTATGTATTTTTTTTTTTCGCTGAATTCTCATTAACACATTTAATATAAAATTTAAACTTTTTATATTTTGCTCAAAATTGCAAATTTAATAAACATTACAAAAAAAAAAATATCAAGAAAATTAAGATGTCCAAAAATATATTATTTTTTTTTTTTTTACGTTCAATTAGAGTCTATTAAATTAAACGAGGGCCGATCGTATACAGATTTTTGCAGCGTACAATCAGATATTATTATTATTCCCATTCCCATTTTCTAGGCGCCTTTATCGGATTCTACAGATTTCAACAGCATTCATCTTATTAATCATCAAAAACTACCCATTTTTTAGTCGGTTGAAATAGACCATCGGACTATAGTAAAATGGGAGCAAAAACTTGTGGAATATTTTTAGATCCTGGTAACGAGCGGTATACAAAAATATAATTTTGAAAATTTTAAAAATAATTTAAAATTTTACACTAAAAAATATCTTAAAAACAGTTAATGGGAAAAATTTTTAGACTTAACGCCTCAAAATGCATGAAATATGTCCTTGGACAACCTCTCTCTTTTAGGTGTAAACTAGAAATTTTTAAATAAAAATGCGAAAGTTCAGATTTGACCTATAATTATTTGCGAAAATTTTCCAGAGATTACGTTCCTGCTATACGCTTGAACAATTTTTTTTTTTTTTTTGAATCGAACAAATTGACACAAAACATATATGATCCACCCTCGTTGAATAATTGCAAAGCATGAAATTGTACAAGAAAAAAATGTTATATGAATTTTGCTTTGAAGTTTCAACTTTTGGCGGCAAAAAAAACAACAAAAAAAAACAAAATAGTAATCGAATTTATTTAAATATTTTTTTTCTGCTTAAATAATTTCTTAAATTTTTATCACCTTAAAAATTTGCACTTGAAAAAAAAATTAACACTTAAAAAAGCGAAAAGCCAAAAAAAAAAAAAAACCAACAAAAACAAATGCAACAACAAGGTTACAACGCACTGCAATCTTTGTTGTTGTTGTTTTTATTGTTTTTGCTGATTAGCCGTCGCGCGCCATACACGCATTTTATTTTATTTTTTTTTTTGTTTGTTTTCACTTTTTTTGCTAAACAAAAAAAAAAAAGAACTCACTTTTAATTGCCAAAAAAAAAACTGAATTGATTTAAATTGCAGTTCAATGTTTTTGTTTGGGGGAAAAAAATTTTTTATTTATTTACTTTTTTGTCTATTTTTTTTTTTTTTTTTTGTTTCTGTTTGCCGTTATTCACGTGCTACCAAATATTGATGAGTTAACGAATAACGGTAAACAAAAAACAAAACAAACAAAAAAGTAAAAAAAAAAAAAACGATTAAACGTAAAATCGTTGTAACGGAAAACACCGAACGGAACGCAACATTACGATTAGAAATGGCGGCAGACACGAAAATCGAAATACAATGACGACAGCGCCATGCGTCCTGCCCGGCGACGTACGTGCAAATAAAAGCGTTGCGATATTTTATTCCTTAACTCAGCTGCTGCTGCTCGCTACAGCTTCTGTTGCTGCTATCGCATTTTATTGTTGTTGTTGTTGTTGCTGTTACTGTTGTTGGCAATCGGCCGGTCGATTCAATATGAATCGTTCGCTCTTCGTGCAACAATTTTACAGAGCATTTGCAGAATAATTTGAACTCATAAATATAAAATAACATTGAGGGTGACTTTTGGGGTGTTTCTTCGTGTGTGTGCTTTTTTTTGGTGTGTATGTGAACAATATTAAAATCCACTCATATGTTTTGAGTCAATTATTTGAGTGAAAGTGTTCAATTGAGCAGAGAATTTTGCCGGTTATGTTTCTTGTAAATATTGAGTATTTTGAAAAAATCAGCTCAGCACGTGACATTGCACTATACCGGCAACAAACAATTGAGTTCACAGCTAACGAGGGTAAATTAAAACAATTTCATATATAGGAATCTCTTGTTCGCATGTGCGATTGTTTGCTTTTATATTTTTAAACCAAAAAATGGCTACAAAATTATTAAAGTTAAAGTTCTCCCATATTTCACACATTATTTTAAAGACCATTTATATTATTATTGTGGCACACCAATACCCAATATACATCACGTATTTCTTTTAAATGGTTTTTTTTTTTTCATCTCTTTTTTCTTCTTTTTTTTTTTTTTTTTTTTTTTTTTTTTTTTAAGAAAACAATATCTTCGAAGTTTATCTGGGCACAATTTCAACGAAAACAAAACATAAAAGAACACGAAACAAAGAACCGATTAAAATATCAAACAAGTATTCTATTTCCAGAGGAGTTCGGTGATTATTTAAGCAAAAAAAAAAAATTAAATGGGGTGTTCCTTTATCTTCAAGTTTTTTTCGCCTCTACACTGCAGTGTGATCCGATACCCATCTTATATAACATATCAAAAATATGATTTTTAATAACTCGCACCTATTTTAGTAATAAGGCCAGTTATTTAAAATTTAAAAAGAGAAATGTTTTGAATAAAAAATTTTAAAAAAAAAAAAAAAAAATTTTTCCAAAATGTTTTTCATACTCTTCTTAGTCAAAAAAGGACGAAAATCAAAACTCACGTTTGCCGCTATAAAGACTTAAATATGACCGATCTCGAGTTCGGGCTATCGAACCACATTTTAAGATATTAGGCATCCACTTTTTTTTTACTTCTAAATCGTGGAATTTTTAATATTATACAGTTTTTTTTTTATTATAAAGAACCATATGTATTGTCCTTTATACACATAGCTGTGCTCCTCAGCCACGATTAGTTCTACAATTCTTTATGAAATTATAATTTAAACAAAAAAAAAACGTCCTTTGACCGTTTTGGCTTTGAAAGCTCACTGTACTGCTATTAACATAATAGTAAGCTTTGGAAACTCAATGTACTGTTAACTAACATAACAATTAGTACTAATAGTGAGCTTCTAAAAGTATGCAAATGTGCACCATCACGCGTTTTCACAGTGAGCTTCCAGCATTCTGTTTATAACATGGTCTGCTAACATATAAAATCGATGTTAACTAACAGTGGTCTAAAAAAAAAACTGATAAAATGTTTTTAGAGAGCATGTCTCTTGCACACTTATTGACTTTCAAAAGTTGCAGGGTTTATAAAAATTTATGGAAAAAAAGAATTTTTACTAAACAAAGAAAAAAAAAACCTGATTTATCTGATGCGCCTTTCTGTGAAACGGCAACGTACGTTTGTATATTGTCTATAATGCTGTATTACTTGGGACTTGGTGATTTGCGGTTTGGCGAACGACTGCACGAACGTTTCGCGCGTTTTTTCTTGATGTATTCCTTGCCAGTGCCAAAGAAAACTTCCAAAGATGATGGATCTTTAATGTGATCACCCTCAATGCGCTCCTCACCTTGCCAGCGTATTATAGTTGGAATGCTGCTTAAATTAATTTGACGATCATGACGAAACGGATTGGCCATATCCTTCCAAGTTTTATAATCGCCCACATCGACTATCAGTGCACGCGATGTAGGATCTGCGTGTTTCTTGAATGCCAGCCATGACATGGGGCTCAGCTAATTAAATTTAAAATAACATTAAATAAGAAAAATAGAGAAAAATTAAAGCAACGCATTCACCATCTACACAATCCGGGCACCAACTCTGTCCAGTTTCATCTTTACGTCCTACAAAGTAAACATAAAGTAAACGATCACTGTCGCGCTCATAGAAGTCAACGTATTCGCGTGCGTCTTTGTAACTCTTTGCACTCGTAAAGTCCACCATGGCTGCTGCTGGCTATTTGAAGTATGACTTGGGACGTTGTGGTGCGAACCGGAACGTTGTTGTTTATTGATTGCCGTACTGATAACTATTTAATCTTTGTAGCTTATCTTTATTGTGTTTTATATGTTTATCGCAAGCGGCCGCCGCGTCAAAACAACAACAAAAAAAACAACAAAATTTCTGGCAACGCTATTTTCTGGAATAACGAATATGCTTGTACAGAGAAACGCAATGCACAGCTTTTGCGCTTTTAACGGTTTTTTTTTTATATTAATTTTGAATTTTGGTGTTTTTTTTAAAAACAGTCGAAATATTTACCACAAGCGACGGGAAAAAATTTAATTTATTTTTTGAGACAATTTTAGAATTTAGCATATAAATGATAGAAAAGCTTACTTTGTTTTTGTTTTGCTTTTATGTGTTTTTATAATGTTTTGTTTTGAACTTTTAGAAAGATGCTCTCTAAAAAACCACGAACGTCATTTTTCACGTCAATTCTTTAGCCTTTTCTCCTATAAAATATAAATTTTATGGTCTTAAGTCAAATACGGTGTTCATTTTGTTATATCAAGTCAAATTTTTGAATAGTTCTGCTATGTCCGTCTGTCTGCAATTTGATGCTTATACACCCATTTACCCTTACATCGGTTAATTCAAAATCAAAATTTTAATAAACATGGTAAAATCTAAATGATCAGTTATATCTCGAAATCCGTAGGCGATGAAATAATTCTGAGCGAAAATCAGAAAGTGAATCAGCTTATTACACCACCAAAAAAACAAAGGTTAAAAATTGAGAATGCTTTCTAATATTTCAAAATTATTTTTAACAAATTAAAGCGTTTTCAAATTTTTGCATTGGCTTGACCTTTTTTTTCGGTTTGCGGAGAGGTTCTCGTCTTCAGAAATCTTCCAACAGAATATTTCGCACAAAGAATTTTATTAACTCAAAATAAAAACTGCATACAACGAGACACTGACCCAATTATTTCTAGACGAAACGAAAGACATGAAAATTTTAAACTTGAACTTCAGTGCAGAAAAATTGTTGGCAGCGCAGAAATAAAACACACCAGCAGTACCAAATCGAGGGTCAAAACAAGCTCAGCGAAAAAATGTGGAAAGCAAAAAAACGAAAAGAATATTAAGAAGCGTTTAAATAGCGCAGCTAATATTAAATTAGGCATTATTTTTAAAAGCAGTTTGAGGGCGTAAAGTGAAATACAACGCAGAATGGGTTTGTTTACACAGAAATAAATAAAATAATTAAAGTTTTAAAAAAAATATTCTTATTATTTCATTCTTTTTTTAGTTAATCTGAAAGGTTTATTTCTTATTGCATTGCTGCACTGCTGCTGTTTGGAGCTGTTGACTGGCATGCAATATGCATACAAGAAGCCCATTTATGGCAAAATGAATTATATTAAGGATAATAATAGACATTATAGGCCTAAAAAGATGATGACGACACTGAGAACAACAACAACGGCAACGCCAGTTAAATTAGAATCGTTGCTAGAATCGGAATTACAAGAACTAAAGGATTTATCAACGCATGAAGATGATATTGAGAAAACTGTCTTGGAGTATTCCGCTGTATTGCCAACTTTGTCCGAAGAAGAAGAAGAAGAATAAAAAATAGTGGTATACATACCAGTAGCGATGCTGTTATCGAAGTGCCGTATTTTAGTGCGTCAACAACAACGACACCGCTGGAATATGAAACAACAACATTCTTTTCCAACTCCGTTGCCACGAACACAATAACCGCATCCACACCAATCGTTACAACGCCGCAGCCGCTGGAAACGCCAGCAACATTGTCCACTAATAATCAACCAGTGCCATGCACCTGCGGCGTTTTTCTATCCTCGCAGATACACAATGGCCTGCAGGATGAGCCGTTGATATTGAACGAATTAGATCGCATATTTCCCTGCAATGTCATTGGACGTAAGCAGTGTCAGACCAAGTGCCTAGAAGCGGTAATTATTTATTTAGTTTGCGTATTATTTAAATTTATTACATATTTACGCAATAAATGCATTTACAGATCGTGCAGCATTTGCCAAACTCAGCGAATATTGTGTGCGCCACATTGGGACATGATTGTCACAAGGAGCGCGCTTATCTTTTCATTAAGAATTGTCAGAATCAATGGTGGAACACAAATTTACAGGCTGGACGTGAATATTGCTGTAAAGATGGTCAACCGTACAAATGTCCGTTAATGGGTTGAAGTTTTGAAATAAAAGTTTGCCATTGAACAAAATAGTTAAAGTGTAAAAAAATGAGCTAAATAAAACGTCTACAATTTCTTAAAGAGTTTTAAATCTTTGTTTAGTTAATATATGCGCATGAAAATCGTGTAAATTGAGCAAAACTTAATTTAAGAATTTTTTCTTTTTTTTTGGTTTTTCTTATTCTTATAAGACACTACATTATTTACATAGGTGCGAGCAAGATAGAAATAATGTTTAACCGATTACGGATAGCAACAATAACGAGCGAGTAACATTAACCCCTAAATACGCAGTGTAGCCATATGTCAACAATAAAAATAAATTGATTAGTAAATGTATTTTTTTACAAAATAATTCATTTGTACGAAAAATGAACTACAATTTTTTGACAAAAAAAATACTTTTAAATAAAACTAGAATTATTTACAATTTTCTGTTCCAATATCTGTGCCGCATATATTTTTATATAAAAGTTGCGCTTTGATACAAAAAAGAGATATTTTTTAGGGTTAAATAGATTAAAATTTGAAATTGAGTCACCCTGTAAAATTTATATATTAACGAATGTCCTTGTGGTGCTGGCTAGTTGGTATTTTTTAGCGCATTGTGCAATTTTAGTGCATTGCACATTTTGTACAGCGACGCAGATTGTGAGTTGTGTATTTTTATTTATTCAGATTGTGCGTATATACATACAAACGTATACATATATACAAATAGATATACTTTATGTGTAAAAAACATTAATTTGATGAATGAGGAGCAGCACTAGAGGGCAGCAAATGATGGCAGCTATTGCGCTTAACCACAGCACAGCCGTGGAGCAGGGTAAGAAAATGCAACGCTTTGACCAAAAAAAAAATAATAATTGAATAAAACATTTTTGCCTTTATGCAGGCGACGCAGCTGCAACTACAGCCATAACGCTACAGCAGCAGCAGCAGCATGAAGTGGTGGTGGAGCCTTTGCGCATATTGGAACATTATTTACAGTCAATTGCAGACGGACGCATTAAGGAAACGCTAGCGCCCAATTGCAAGCTGCGCTGGTACAATGGCAAAGCATCACGCAAACCGACAATGGTCAGTGAGTTCCTGCGTTTTCATGTAACGCCAAAATATACACATTCCCGCTTTGACGCTTGTAAACATTGCGATGCACAACAAATACTTGAGCTACAGAAACGCTACAGCCTGCAATGCACTACGAGCACCAGCAGCATTACGTCCAAAAAGATGCAACGCGTACGCGATCTCAATAGTATTGTAGCTGGAGTACGTGGACGTCTAAGAAATCGTGCAGACAGTGATACCGAGGACGAGCCTACAGCAGCTAATGCATACAACCAATTGAATGTCGTTGTCGATAATGAAACCTTGCTGTGCGAGGATGAACCCAACAACAACAACAACAACAACAGACACAATTGGAACGCACGCCGACCACATCCAGTCATAACGCTATAGCACCACCACAACTGCATTATATTGAAGCGAATGGCGAATTACATGCCATCGATATTAATGCTTATAATGATTTTGTTGATGATTTCGATGGCGACGATGCAGCTAGCGTCGCCGCTGCAACTATAATCAGTGTGCGTCTATTGCTCGTCTATACGTTTAATGTGCGTTTAAATGTGCCGGAATTTGTTTTTGTTGCCTACGAACGCACAGATGATATTGCACGTCGACGTGCTGCATCGGTACGTGTCAATTTATGTGCACGTCTAGACGCTGTTGCTGATACTATTGCCGAAAATTCTTTAGATATTGGCAGCGCCAGTGTCGATGACACGATCAACACTAGCAACACCAGCACCACCACCACGACGACTAATCGTAGCGCAGTGCCAGTTATGCCTGAACTGGCACAGACACCAGACAGAACAGCAGCAGCAGCAACATTATCGCCGGCGACACCGTCTTCAAGTATTGTTTCGCGTTGTTACATGACGCCCAACAGTGTCAGTAGTGGCGGCGAATATGAATCACCAGTTTTGAGTAGTACTGCACGTAAGCGGCAGCACAATGAACGTGGTTCCAGCGCTGCTGTATTGCAGCACAAACGCAAAGCTATGCGTCGCCTAAGACTCTGAGCGCTGAGAGTTTGATGAAAACATCGAATCAAAGAAGACTTATAGCCTAATATGTAGTAACTAATTTAATTTAGTATTCGTATTCGTATTCACAACACCAGTCGTCTCATTTAAGCGTTTTTTTTTTTTTTTTTTCATTTAGTTTTATTTTTATATTCTAGATTTTTTAATGCATAATTTTAAATATGGTTCGCTTTAGTGAATTTACTTGTTTGTAGTTGCTAACACTTAACACATTCAACTGTTTTATGTGTTGCATATATTTATATATATTTTTATACGATTTATGTATATTTTGTTATACTTAGCTGGCTGGCTCAATGTATTTATTTTTTTATATATAGACGCAACATGTACGCCAAAGCTGCAATTTGTGAATTTTTTTTTCTATAATTTAAATAATTTGTAAGCCTACATTTTTTTCTACTCAATTTATTATAGAAATGCATATTTTTTAATGCTTGAAATTTAATAAAGATAAAAATTATAAATATTTTGTGTTTGTTTATACTCTAACATTTATAGTCGCTGATGTATGCCTTTGATAGAGTGTAATAGCTTCGATAAATGTAAAAAAAAATGGCAACTAGGGTCAGAGAATATTATTTTATTTTTAAATAATTTAAAAAAAAAATAGCCATAATTTTATGTTTAACATTTTTTATTTATTTTTTTTTTTATATTTAATTAAGACTTAAATCGAATAACATAAACATACAAAGAAACTAGTTATTTAAAATATTATTCTACTTATTAGATTTTTTGTTTTATATATATTTTGGGGTGTACAAATTAAAAACCGCCGTTTTTTTTTTTTTTAATTTGACTTTTTCAAGACTTTTAAACGTTGGGAAAGCTTTCTGTATCACTTTCCCTTAGTAATCTTCAATTTGTACACCTGATATATTTGTATATATTTTTATTTTATTTTAAAAATATAATTCATAATTTAGTCTCTTTGACTGCATAAAACTAAAATTTATTTTTATTTTGTGTATTTGCGACATCAAAATGCATTTTACAATAAAACATTTATTTTTTTTTTTTTTTAAGAAAAATACTGAAAAGGACTTTACAACAATTATTTTTTTTTAATTTTTTTTTTTTTCAATACATAAAGCTATAATTATTTAAAATAAAATGTAAATTATGCATGTAAATAAATTATTTTTCTACATTCTACAAACTTTTTTTTTTTTTTTTTTTTTTTGCTCATAGACTGTAAACGGTGCTATTATCCTCTTCGATGGGCACCGCTTTGACAATGAAACGTCTGCGATCGTTGATGTTGGGCGTTTGTGCTGTGCTAACAACGGCGCTGTCGTTCTATTAAAGAAAAATATAATATAAAAAAAATTAAAATAAATAATTAAAAAAATTTTTTTTTTTTTAGAAAGCAAAAAAAAAAAAAAACATAAAAAGCTTTTACAATTGTTTTAGTAGCGCATTTGGATTGTTTTAAAAAATTAACCAATTCAAAAACTTCGCCTTAATAGCAGCACAAGCACATGTTCTGCAGAAGATCCCATGGTAGATCCCATAAATATTCTAAGAACACATGTATTGGGCTGGTTCCATTTAAGATTCGAAGCAAATGTTCGAAAATGCTATGGTTCGGTTCAAAACCCGTTTGCAGCCCTGGTAAAAAGCGTTTGAAAGCGATGCAATATGCGACACGATTGGACAGGTTTGTAAAATGTAAAAATATGCATTTTTGAGTGTTAGAAAAAATTGTTGATTTTTTTCAAAGAATAACATTTCAATCTGTCTAACTTTCTTGAAACCTTTCTGCTCCATACAATTGCAAGGCTCTTATTCTTATCACGACAAATTTTGTTTGAATCATAGCACACAAGCTCTGATCGAAATACTAAAAAAATTTTTAATTTTATTATGGAAACTTAAATATTGGAAATTCGAAAAAAAAAAAACGGAAAGATTTACAAATCTGCCTAAAATTGAAGCTCTTTTTTTTTATATTAACAAAAAATTGTTTAAAATATTAGAACCCAAAATATTATTAATTTGGTGGTTATTAGGTCTTCATTCCATAAATACAAATATTTGTTAGTAAAAAAAACCCGTTTACCAAGTGCAATTCTATAAAATTATGAACTACAAAGGAAGAGCCTTATGTCACACGATTTTTAGACTAACTTTTCTCGAAAAAACTCAAATGCTACATAGACTCTACCTCAATAATGTATCCCACTGTGATCTTGGATTGTTAAAAAAGTATTTTGATCATATTTCAAATAAATCGCTTCATAAATAAACATATTTTTTTATATAAATCCTCAAAATGGGTGAAAGATTTGTAAGGAGGCTATATGCTGCATGGGTTGCTATAGGAAGTGTTTTTACCATATTTTTTCTTAAAAAACAGGAAACAAGATGTCGATTTGTACCGAGGCTATGCCAAAAAATGGGCGTGGCGTTTTGGATTTCAATATGTAAATTGAGTATGGAAATGGAACTGTGTGACTTTTATAGAATTGACAAAATACAAAAATATTAGAGGATTTTTATCAGATTTATTATCAAATTTTTGAATTTAATTTAGTACAGTTATTGTCAAGTTGCTATTTACATAACCTTTTTTTTTTCTAATTGGTGTTAATTAATTAAAAAAAAAAGAATATATATATAAAACTAAATTTAAAAATTTTAAATCGAAATGATTTTCAACATTTTTTTTTTTAATATTTATATACATTAAAAATGTGTTACTTTATATTTAATGTTAATTATGAATTCATTTCATGCAATTAGTGTTAATTAAATTAAAACAAAAAATATATAAATAAATATAAAAAAAACAAAATAATAAAATATATAAAACAAAAAAAATAAAATACTCACACAATATCGCGAATAGTGTAAACGGTTTAATGTGATAAGTCAAGTTTTTTTTTTTTTTTTTTTTTTTAAATGTCATTTCGGTGTGTTTGTGTGTGTGTGTGGTTAAGTACGTGTACAATAAAATAAATTATATTTATTTCGTTGGAATTATAGTATTGAATAAATTAAGATTTTTTAAATCACATTTTTTAAAATGTGGAAAAAATTTTATAAAGATACAAAAAAAATTTTTTTTTTTTTTAAATACATTTTGGAATGTCTAAATGTGTGCGTGGAATGCAGCTGAAAAATTAAAATCTTTGGTCAAAAGTTACTGTATCTTTTTTTGTTTACGAATTTTTTTTTTTTTTTTTGTATAAATTTGAAAAACATAAATTTCAAATTTTTCGATATTTTTTTTTGAATTTTTACAGTTAACGTCTCAGTAGTAAATTCTTTTCAACTTGCTGCAATACTATTTTTTTTTATATTAATATAAATAAATTCATATTTATTTAATTATTTATTTATTTAATTTTTTTTTAGGTAAGTTGCTGGTTGTCTATGTTTCGTTCTATATTTGCGCTTTAAGCAAATAGAATGTTTTGCTAAAATGAAATAAAAAAAAAGAAGACACAGAAGAAAAAAAACAATTTTAGGACAAAGACAATATAAAAATAATAATAAACTAATTAAATAATTGAGCTGATGAAATGAATGTGTAAAAAAAAAAAAAAAAAAAAGAAATTCATTTTTATGTTTTATGAAATTTTCTGTGTGTGTATGTGTGAGTGTGTGTGTGTGTGAGTATAAAATAAAATTTTAACATAAAAATAAATTGTCCCAAAACACAATTAATTGCCCATTACGCTTAACCAGCTGTTTAATTGTATAAAAAGAAAAATAAAATAAAATAAAATACTAAAATGGGACACCATATTTCCATATTAAAAAAATATAAAAATGAAAACGCCAAAAAAAAAAACAAAATAAAAGGTTCACTTACATCGGTGCATTTACATTCATTCTCATCAAAGACGGTACCCGTTGTACAGGATTGAGTATCGCGACAAACACAGCGACAGGAATCCTTATCCCACACCTTATGATCTTGCTGCAATAAAAATAAAATAATAACAATTATAATTTTTTTCTTTTTATTTATGAATTTTTATTTACCGTGTTACACTTTGCTTGTGCATCATAATTTTGACATTCGCAGCGGCAATTTTCCTTCTGATAGATCTGATTTGAATTGCAATGCTCTGCCTTGACGCGGCAATCGCAAAGACATTTTAAATGTTTCTCTACGGCAATATTCTCTTTGCCGGCATATTTCAATCTGTTATTTTGTTTGTTAACAACAAAATATTTAGTCACTTGAAATGTTATAGTTTCCGTTTCAGTCGGTTGGCAGGACATCAGCGCCGTATTGCAGCAACCATTGCAACGTTGAACGCGTGTACAATCGGGATAGTAAACAGCATCGGTTCTATTGAGTGGCGTCAATTGTACAATGGTGTTCTCTGGTATACAGCTTGCATGTTTCGGTATTACGAAAAGACCTAAAAATCAGAGAAAAGATTATTTAATATAAAAAAAATTATTGCAAATAAAAAAACGTATACTTACCACGTTCAACGTTGGATTCCAAATTTTCTATTTAGGAAAAATGCAACAAACAAAAAAAAGAAATAATGTTAACTTTGATTGAACTGTCGCTTAAATATCCGTCACACGAAATTTTGAAGAGTATATCTGAACAAATTAGTAGTCTATACAAGCACAGATTGACCTTGGAAGTGTATACATTCATACAAAAACTAAAAAATGAGCGGTAGATTTTTATGGAGGCTATGGCCGAATAAAATGCATAGAAATAAACAGACAGACAGACAGATATGGCTAGATTGATTTGTCAATATTCGCCAATTTTGGATCCCTGTAGACTTTTTCCCTGTTCCAAAAACTAAAATTGCCTCTTCGGGAAAGGCGTTTTGAGTCGACCAGTGCCATGAAACGAAATTCGCCGAAAGAGCTGAAGGTCATACCTTCGGCGGCCTATGAGCGGGCCATAGAAGCGGTGGGTTAGACGCTGACAACGTTGCATGGGCATGGGTGTTTTTTTTTTTAAATAATTTCTGGGTATTTTTTTATAGGGTCTACGATGACTCTTTCAGACAAACTGTTAATACTCTCCATACTATGTGTGACGGGTAAAAAATAAATAAATAAAGTATGTACATACTTAAATTAATTATAAAATCTAACAAAAGGTTCAAAAACCGAGTAAGCATTCGGGAACTGCACCCCGCAAAATTCAATAAATTCCAACAACAAAATTTTTTCAAGTTTTTAAATTAATGAAATATTCAAATAACAAATATCGAGAGCACTCCGGCCCTATAGCGAAGGAATCATCTGTCAGTCTAATTAGCTATCTTGTTTAGTATATCTGGTGACCGATAGTATCTGATCTAGTGACCGATAGTAATATTTATCGATCAAATTTTTACCACTGTACAAAAATTATCGCTATTTCTTTCTGAGTTCCCTCATGTTTACTCGGTTTTTGGACCTTTAAAGTTTATTAAATTGTTTTATTTACGCTGCACTCACCCGTTAGACCTTTTTCAATGGTTTCCTTGTCCACGAAATGCTCGATAAAATCATGTGTCCCATTGATTTTATTCAACTCGCGATAAAATTCGATTGGCATCTATAGAAAAAAAAAAAAAACAAAATAGTTTATTAAATATGGAGAAACTCAACGGGTTTTGACGGGTTTATTTAGAACTAGGTGCATTCGCTGGACCTCAATAAAAACACCATGCAAAAAAAAAAAAAAAAATACGTGGCCAGTAAATGTCGGTCCGTCCTTCCGTTCGTCTGTCCTGCTATTTTTATGCATTTATTTCGGAGACTGTGAGAGATAGAGCCGTTATATTTGAAACTTAGACTCTTCTGACCCGTTAAGTGGTCACTTATACATGGGTTTTCTCTAGCCCCCTCCATACAAACCTGTCCCACTCCACCATTACAAAAAAATGTTTCAATTTCTGATGATTCAGCATGGCTTTGAGCAACACGCACAATGTTGACATTCAAAAACAAAAAAAAAAAAAAAAAAAAAAAAGATACAATATAATTTAAAGATAGATAAGAGTTGTGAAAACAAGAATTTCAAATCCAATTAGTTAACAAATAAACAACTAAATAAACAATAAAACTTCTACAAGTGGCAATCGATATGGCAACAAAAAAATAAATAAAAATATTTGTGAAATATTATCTACAAAACTATGTAAAAAAAAATAAAAAAGAAAGGAATCACAGAGCAAAAGTTGGCTAATAAGATACTTTTTGCTTATAAAACGCTACGTACAACAACACAACAACAATAAAAATATTACTCATAAATATTGACTTTTAATTTCCGCTGAACAATTTTATTTGTTTTAACAATTTTTATTGTTTTTATAAGCAAAAAAAAAAAAAAATCCAGATTTTTGTAATTGAGCCCACAACAAGCACACAAATTAAATTAAAATATTTAAATATAATAATAAAAATAAGCGACTGGCGCCATTTGCCTTTCTCTAATAATTATTAACTCTTTCTTTCATTAAGCATATTTTAGCCTGTACTTTATTAAACAGATACAAGTTAGTTAACACCGTACGACACACGTCAAAATATTCTCGGAATTTGTCAACATGACTCAAAACACACACACACACACAATTGCTGAACTTTTTATCGTTAAGTGGATCAGGCGGAAGTATGTTTGTATGAGAAAAAGATAGAACGAAAGTTAGAGCGAAACAGATAATATTTTATTAATTGCATTTGATGTGATTTACTTCAAAAAACGAGATTAAAAAAAAAAATCATTAAGTTATTCTAAGTAATTGTAGCTATAGTTCATATATGCAATATATGTGAACACAACAAAATTTTGAGATACAAAATGTATCTCAAGGTACGAGTTCAAATCGAAGCCTATCAATTTTATTTACACAAAACAGACAGACAGACGGACATATATATAAGTACAACAGTTCGTAAAGCTGATCAGAATATTATAATGTTCTAGTATAACTTTACAAACTCTCGCTTTCGTTTAATATTTTCAATTGTTTTATTGTTTATGACTTAAATTTTAGTACAACATTTTAACATTTAATGTGAAACAGACACACACACTGATACACACACACACAATTTAACACGCGATTCATTTAGAATTGACGCATAAATATTAGTGACGACATTTAGAACAGCAAATTCATATAGACCGTGTGGCCTAATGGATAAGGCGTCGGACTTCGGATCCGAAGATTGCAGGTTCGAGTCCTGTCACGGTCGAAAAGTTTAATTTTTTTTTTTTTATATTTTATTTTTTTTTTTTTATTTAAAGACAATTAAAAAAAAATGTAATAAGAATTAAAATTTAATAAACTCAACAAAATTTAAAAAAAAAAAAAGTGAAATTTTACATTAAAAATTTCTTTGTATTTATAATTCACAAACGTTTTATACAGTGCTACAGGGTATTCAGGGTATGTGCAGTATACATGGTGTTTCGTTTTGTGTTTTTGATGTGAAACTTTAGCTGAAATAAAATACTGCTTGCAAATACATTTTAAAGCGTCATTCCTTTTGATCATACACGTCAACAGACACGTTTAGACATTTAAACACGTTTATACAGTTTTTTTTTTTGAAAACTCTTAAAATATTTTTTTTAATATTTATTGCGCATATTTATCAAATTGAAGACTATAATTATCAACATTAAATATCGTAATTAAATAAACTCGCCATGAGTTTCATTCTAATTAAATGAATCATCGACGTCTGTCTTAACAACGACGTCAATTCAACTGTGAAATATTTTTCAAGACGTGCTAAATGCCACACACACATTTTTTTCCTAAACAGCAAATAGTTTTCTAGTATCTTTTGTTTTGATAAAAAAAAAAAAAACCGCAAATTCAGTAAGTTTTATTGTTCGAAAATGTCGTCGTCCGGTTTATTTATTGGAAACTGAAATATTGGATTAAAAAAATTTAGATGCAGTCTCTACAGTTTTGGATCATTGCAAGACATTGCGTTGCGGTCATTTGGCGGGAATTGCTCTTGCTGAGCTATATATAGTATATAGAATGAACGCTTATATTAACCTTCTGACTTTAGCTCTTGCTGCCAACAATTGTAAAGAAAGCTCCTCAAGATGCTTCATTCAATTAACCTTAAAAGACGGCGCTAGACATTAGTTTTTCTAGATTATTTATTTATTTTTTTTTATAAGCTACGTTTTTTGTTGTTGTTCTTGTTGTAATTGTGTTATTTCGTATTTGTTTTTTTTTTTTATTTAAACAATTGTTTTATTTTCTTATTTATCAACAAAAAATGGTGAAATACATATTCAAACTTTATTTAGTTTATTGGATTTTTAAACCAAATAAACAATTTTTATTTTAAAAAAAATATGGATTTTAACAAAAATAAGAACACAACAAAATACGTTTTGGCTGTACCAGCCATGTTCCTGTAATCGCACAAATTTTGCGATATACGATTTAGTAAATTCGTACGATTTTGAATTATAGATTCTTCGGCAAAATGCAAAATTTATGTTTCCAAAACGTTTCTTTGCATTGAACATGACAAAAACTGTTATCGATTACAAATTAAAATGTTATCGGTCTAATTAAATCGCAAATTCTTGTTGCTTTCTGGTCTTTAAATTTAGGCTTCATTTGGAAATATTGTTTTAAAATTCGAATTATAAATTAATCCTAGTGCAGAGATAAACTCCATAAACCTCCGGTTTGAAATCGGAAATATTTTGCGATTTGCGATTTGAAAAGTAATTCAAAATTTACATTGCGATTACGGGAACCTGGCTGATAAAGTATTTTTTTTTTTATTTATTTATTTTTTTTTTTTGAAATACTTCCAAAGTTAATAATGATAAAAAATTCTTTTTTTCTTTCAGTTTGAAAGTATCTCCAGAAGTATTCCATAGACAAGGGAGTATGTGAAAATCTTTTATTTATTGTTTATATTTATTATGCGAATGAAAAAGTATCTGTGACTATGCACGCAGATATTGCCAATAATAATAATATTATTATTATTATTATTTATTTTAGTTTATAAAGCAGCTATGAATGCCAAAAGATAGCTCTTTTATCTTTATCAGACTGGTTGAAAATAAAAATGAAAAAGTGGAAGAGTAAATGAAATTCTTAAACAAACAGAAAGATACTTGTAGATATTTAAGCGTCTGTAAATAAATATTTTCTTTAATTATAACGACGACACTTTTTACTGGAGCTGAAGTTGGTGTTGCTGGCTGCTGGCTGCTGCTGCTTGCTTATTTGCTTGTTTACAATGCTAGTCGAAAAGTAACAGAGTAGTAAGAGCAACAACTGCAAATGAAAAAAAAAAAAAAAAAAAGTAAAAAGCGAATAAGATGCTCTAACTATGGGGTCTGGCACAGCGCATAAGCATATCTTCTGTATGCATACAAGTCGCGTTCTAAAAATGCTGATAAGATGACGACTTGATGCTGCATGACAAACAAATAAATTAGAACTTACAACCAGCACAGCAATGAGTCGCAGCAATGCTGCATGTGAAAATGCTGCAACAAAAAAAAAAAAAAATTAAAATGCTAAAGACCGCTACTTTGTCCGCGATAATTTTTTAAAATTATGTACTGTGAAATCGACTTCTCTTCTGAGCCAAGCACAATAGCCGAGTGATTTAGAGCCATAAGTGTGGCCATTTTTAGAAAATAGATATTCTGTCAGTCAGGACAAGTCTTTTTTTTTTATGTATTTTTATCGTACTATTTATATTTAGTAGTTAGCACAGCAGTCAACAGCAGCGTAAGCAAATAGGTGATTAAACAAAAGAAGCGTTAATATTTGATGAAGACGCTATGAAACTGTCAAGTACAGGCGCCAAAAGTGACAAATATGTTTTTAACAATAATAAATTTTTTTTTTTTTTAAAGTTAATGCAAATTTATTACATTTATTTCATTTTCAGAAAAACACTCAGAAATTTCTTTTTTTGAAATTGCTGTGCACACCCTTCTATTTATAAAGCATGAAGTGAAAGTAAAACATGTGTACGCCTTCTATTTTCCATAAACATTTACATTCCGTTTAGTTTGATTTTCATCGTTATTTCACTGCTATACATTCCCCGGAAAACGATTTCGTGAATTATAACAGAATATTAAAAGTCATCGTGAACAAATTCTTCAACAATAGTTTTTAGACTTAAAATTATTGGTGTGTTTCGTGCATCGGAAAAATTTGAAGTAGTAATTTTGAACGGATCAAATGAATGATCGGTATTGGGTCCTCTGGCCTCCAGTGCTTTTAGAGCCCAGGATTTGTAAAATCGAGTAAGTTTTAATGTTTTTTTTTATTGGTTCATTTAATTAACTTTAAATAGAATAAACTGGTTCACATCTCGGATCTGAATGAGAATGTTTTTCTCTGCCGAAAAATATTGTTTCTTTTATGTTCGAAGTAGAGATGTGCGTCGGGACGGGATACCCGTGTGTTCCGCTTACTTTTAATTATAAAAACGCAAATAATTATTATTATTTATTTGATTTGTAAATAGTTTATAAATATTTTCAGTTTCGTACTTAAAAGTAATCGTGACTCAGCGGGACACAGCGGGACGCACGGCATTCCGGTCCCGACGCCCATCCCTACTTCGAAGTAATTTTCCCATACAAATCCCAAATTTTAACCTTTTGTATAAAACGCTGAATTATTTCCATTTGCACCACTCCCATACATGGGTACAGGATATCTCATACTCAAGCTTACATGACTACAGCGTTCTTTATTATTATTTATATTTTTTTTACAGATACACATAGGTACACTTCTTTACATTAAGTTAGTTAACTCACCTCGTTCGAATTTGTACTTGTATCGCGAAGCAATCTTAATTTTGTGCTGGAATTTTCATCATCGTCATTGTAGGCGGCTTCATTGTTCAATTTGTATCTGATCCTGTTCCGTTGCAGTTCCTGCATTGTAAAAGAAACGTTCTGGAATTTGTGCACATTCAGCGACAAATGCAAGCGTTGCAACAACAAAGACAAATAGCAATTTTTTGCTGCAGCTGCTGGCGTTGTAGTTTGTTGTTGTCTTTTTGCTGCTGCTGCTCCTGCTGCTGTTGCTGTTGTTGTTGCTGTTATTCTTATTGGAATTTTTATGCATATTGTTCGAAGTATTAAAATGAGAATGCGTATAAACTTTGTTTTGTTTTTGTTGTTGTTTTTGTGTTTGTTGATGTTTGCTGCAGTTGTTGTTGTTGTTATAATTGTTGTTGTTGTTACTGTTACTCTTGTTGCTGTTGTGACGGCGCCTTGTGCATAATTTGCATTGCAATTATTGTTATCGTTTCTATTATTTTTTTTATTGTTTTTGTTGTTGTTCGAATATTTATTTATTTATTTATTTATGTATATGTACAATCCCTTGTTTGTCGTCGTTTGGATGTTCCTTTTGACAAAGAATCTATAAGATAAATAAAAAGAAAAAAAGATATATCAATTTAAAAAAAAATCGAAATTAAATTGTTTGTTATTATTTTTGTTGTTGCTATAGTAAATTATTTATTGCATATTTTTGTGTTGATAAAACATAACAACAGTTAGAATTATTATAAAAAAAAAAATAACTAAATAAAAAAAACAATCAAAACAAACAAATTTCTAGTTTAATAAAACTAAAGTTTTTATACACTTTCGATACATTGTTGAGTGTTACACAAAATTTCTTTAGGTTGGTTTCAAATTTTTTTTGAAATTCAATGAAATATTGTTAAAAAATTTACAATTAGTTCAAACATTATTTAAAAAATAGATAAAATATACACTGTACTTTAGTTAATTTTTTAAATATAGTTTAAACTAATTGTGAATTATATTTAGTAAAGTTTAAAAGAGATTTGAAACCAAAACAAAATATTTTGTATGTAATAACCCTGCTTATGATGGTTTTAGATAGATTCATATACACTGCTTGTCACTTGAATAGTGCCACTCATAAAAGTTCTTTACTCTCGCAAATCAATAAAGATATTGAGTTCGTTCTTTTTATACTCTGAACCTAAAGGGCACAGGGGTAATTATTTAGTTTGTGCGTACAGAAGAAGGCTAGATAGACCCTATAAAGTATATATATACATATATATATTCTTGATCAGCATTGGAAGGGGACTCGAACTAACTATGTCTGTCTGTCCGTCTGTCCTGCTGTCTATCGTATTTGAAACTTAAGCTCTCCTAAGCCGCCAAGTGTGCACTTGCAAACGGTATTTCTTTAGCCCCTTTTAAAGCGGTACCCCATACAAATCTTACCCAAAACTTTGTTTCTTATTCTCGGAAGTCAACATTAAGTATAAATTATGCGTATAATGTCTCAATAAAAAGTCCCAATATGGGTAGAACCAAAGAAAATTTTGGGTAGAGCCTCCATACAAATTTGACCCATTTTTTAAGTTTTTGTATGAAAATCCAATAAAGTGAGTTATAATATAAGTGTAGCGTACAATGAGAGAGAGTAAGAAAGAGAGAGAGAGAGCGCGAGATAGTGAATAACTTTAAGATACTCGTTCTTTAAGATATAAAATAAAAAAAAAAAACAAATATTTAAACGTTTTCACATGCAAGTGAATTTTTCCACGCCTTTCATTTTGAATAAATTGTATTGTTTTTATTTTGTATACGACTATCTTTTATTGTTTCATTGTTGTTGTTGTTGTTATTGTTGTTCTTGTTTTTATCTGTTCTAGTTGTAGTTTTTGTTGTTGTTATTATTATTATTATTGTGTTCGTTTTGTATGCACTCAATAATTTACGATGTAGGCTTATGCGATATTTTTTTTTTTTTTTTTAGGAGAAAGGTAAGCAAGCAAGCAACGTGAGAGCAAACACATTTGTTTTCACAGTTGCATAAAAAAACATGACTCCTTTTGCATCTTTCGCCTCTAAATTTACTTCTTTGATAAAAAAAAGAACAAAAACACATGCACACCTATAAAATTGAGGTCAAAATGTTGTTATCTTTTGAACGCGTTTGTATATGTGCAACTTGACATTGATACAGAAACATTAAAATTTACAGAATGCCTCCAAACGCTTATCTAGCTTAGCAATCAAACAGATTTCGAATTGTGATTATATATAAATGTATATGCAATAAAAAGATACAAATGTATCTACAAATACAGTAAACAGTAAACGCGCGTGTGAATGGAATGCACACTTTGTATAAAGTGTGATTTTTAAATCAACAAAATTACATCATAAATCAGTCAAGTCAGTGTGAATGTTTCACTAGTTAGATAGATACATAGATAGACCTTTACATACAGCACTGTTTTATTTTAATGAAAAAGTGTCAGAAACTTCAAACAAAACAAAAAGAATAGCAAAAAGTCTAAGTCAAGAATGATATATATGTATATGTATGAGTATATATTGGTTCAGAAAAGCTATTTTACTACAAAAGAATTAATTAAAAAGGAAATAAAAATAATTATTATAGGCAATATTAAACTTAATTCGAAGATTTTCAGAGCGCTTTTGAAAATATAAAACTAGTATTACCATACAAAAATAAAGACTCTTAGCCAATTAACACTGGACTGGACGGATAAACCTTAAAAAAAAACGTTTATTTTCATTTACATTTATATAAGTTATAGTTTTTTTGATCTATTATATTGTATAATCATTTTTAATGTAAAATTCCATGTAGAAACTAAAATGAAATCAATTTTTGAAGTTGCACGGTTTTGGAGTTACTTGATAAATTTATAATATTTCCTAACTAATGATCTGGCGACAAAACATAGTTTAGATGGTTGATGAGAATAAAATGACGATATTTTGAAGAGTCTACACGAGCGCATTTGCAAAAAACGGCCGAATTGTGGAAGAACAACTCGTATGTATTTTTTTTTTTTTTTTTTTAAATTCCTTGATAAAATTATAATACATTTTATTTTTATGTTAAAGAGTGTTGGAATAAAATCGACGACTAGCTAATAAAATAAATGTTGCATATTATTATAGGTCAGTGCGTTTCACTTTCAGTGATCGATGATAACGTAGCCGTTTTTATCAGCAAACAGCGTCAACAGCAAAAGCAACAACTACAACAACGCCAACGCTAACCAGTTCAGCGTCAATACGACAAGAACGAAACGAAACTGTAATCACATTCATTCATAAATTAAATTGTAAAAATATCCAAAATGAAGGCAGAGAAAGAAAATTACTTTGCTGCTACAATAAAGCGTATTGAGAGAGAAAGAATTAAAAAGAAAAAATTATAAAATAATGAATAAAAGTATGAAAACTAAGAAATAAATTGTTAAGATACAAAAATAGCACGCAAAAAAAAAAAGATACAAAATGTAGATACTTCCACAGCATGAAATGAGAACAAGCAAAATTAGTGACGTTTTGATAAGCATGAAAAAAAAGAAGTAGAAAAGGAGAATATTAAATATAAAAAATTGCATAAATTTTATTTTATAAAATAATAACAACAACAATGAGAAGTAGCAGTATAATAAATCCGCAAAAAAGAGAGCAAAACGCTTAAAACAGCTGCAACAAAAAAAAAAATTGTTTTTTAGATGATTTGCAGAGAACTAGATTAAGGGGGGAAGTATTTATTGTAAATATTATTTAATAAAAAAAACAATTTTTTTTATTATTTTTATTTTTTTATTTATTTATTTTTTTTTTTTTTTTTGTAAACTGTTGTCAAGTGTGATTTTTTTTTTTTTTTTTTTTTAACACGGATGTGAATCATCATCGGCGAATATTATTATTGCAGGTGCAACCGACACAAAATATTTACAAATATGTACTCATGAGGTGATCGGTAAATGCGAAGATATTACAAAAAAAAAAATGAGATACATGAAAACGAAAAGGAAAAGGAATGATGAAAGAAACAGAGAAGGAAAGAGAATGAAAGAAGAAGTTGTATCTTTTTATTTATTTATATGTCTACGTGCAGAACAAGTTCTTTCAGACGATTAAACTATTAACTAAATTATACGAAATAAAAAAAAAAAAAAAATGAATAAAATATATTTAAATGAGTGCTGAGAGGTTTTTTGAAGCAATCGAGCTGAGCAATCAATGGTACCAACCCATAGGTTGTTCCAGAATTTACGAAAAATTTGCAGTTTAGTGCTGACAACCCTAAAAAAATGTACTAATTTGCTAGTATGCTGCCTGTTTAGGGTTAGTAATAATGGAGCGTTACACCATACAACATAATAAAGATAAAGATTAGTCGATCTAGTCATTTCTATCCGCCCGTCCGTCCGTCGCCCGTCTGTCTGCAAAGTACCTTATGAAAACTGAACTATCTCTCTCAGAAATACTATAACAAGTAGAATTACTAAACTTAAAACTAAAATAATTTTGAATCCACATCTAATAAAGTTCATCGAATATTTGAACAACTTAAGGGATAGGCCATTTTGCTAAGATATTTGATTTTTTTTTAACTACTTTTTTTTTTATAAATTTTTTGAATGACAATCACGCTAAGATAATTTTAAATTTTTTACATTGATAACGATTCGTCTCGTTGAGCTGATCGAGAATATATTTATTACTAGCTGAATTGCACGGTCTTGTTCGGATCATGACAATATACCAAATTTCAATTGTCTTGTTCAATTATTTGTAATGGTAGGGTTTATATTTTTCTCGGTTTCTCCGGATTCCATTTCCTTCCAATACTTGTAAAAGTAAATGAATCTCTGTATTTACATAATGGGTGCCACGCCTACTACAAATGTTCTATCTTTTAAGTTGGACCAAGAAATGCACATCTACAAAATTATTAAAATTGATTGAGTTGTTTGGAAAAAATTCAATAAATTTATGATCAACCCATTTAGGGATTGAATATATGCACAAAATTTCATAAGAATGAGTCAAGACGTTTCGGAGTTGTATTGTTACAAACACTGTTACACAAGAATATTAATTATTAGATACTAGCTTGGGTCAACAATTGGTCTTTCAATGCGTTACACACTCCCGATTATGCTCTCTTGCTCTCTTGAACTTTTTTTATTTCTGCTCATTAGTGTAAATTTGTATTCTTTTGTCGTATTCGTAAATATTGTAAATTTTTCTATGAAACTCCAGGATATGCGCTCCAATTGGCTTTTACTCAGATTTCCAGCATATTTTATCAGTTAAATATTGAATATATTCCACTGTTCTTTAATGTTAAAACGCGTAATGCATGCCAATGTCATTTGGCCCTCAATATATACAATACACAGATACACATGCACACATGCACACATACACACTTGCAATATTTATATTCAAGCGCCAATAATTGTAAATAGAAAAAACTGCCTGCAACAACAACAAAACAACAACAAAAACAAAAACAACAAAGACACAAGAAAGATAACTATGCGCTTCGATTATCAATTTAATTTATAAAGAGTTTTCGATTAAAAAATTTGTTTTAATTTTTTTTTTTATTTGATTTAACTTTTTTTTTTTTTTGTTTTTGTTTTGTTTTTGCTCATTCGTTTGCGCGTTTCGGTGTCAATCGTAATGCGTCGTCGTCTTCGTCGTCGTCGTCGTTGTCTTTGTCGTTTTAGTTGCTGATTTCCCAGACATAATTACACCATAACGCGATGATGATGATGAGTTAAAGTACTCTCGGAGGTCGTTTGGGTTGATCAAAAGTTGGCGTCAATATTACGGCGCCTATATACAATATGACGTGTTGTATTGGTCTAAATAAATCAGTTTTTTGTGATTTTTTTTTTTTTGCAATTAAACATTAATTTAGGCTTACTCGCTCATGTTCAGCAGAATTATTTAGTTTTTTAGTTTTGTTATGGTTTATAAAATTGTAAGAAGGTGACTGTGGGGAAAACTCATATTCCCCGCACTATGGCTAATATAGTCTTCGAGATAATGTTTGACAGCTGGGATGAACGAACGAACGAACGAACGGATGGACATAATTATTTATAAACTGAGTGGAATATCAACTCATGAATTAAATCAAAATAAAGAAATATTTTCATAAGAAATTTAAGATGAATGTTTATTTAAGAAAGTCTTTTTTTATTACACATTTTATTGTTTTTAATTAGCAATCACAAACGTTTTCTTTTTTTTTTTTTTTTTTACCAGATTGCTTCGTCACAAAGCTGATTCTAAATGCATTTTAATTGTTCTTATTGCGTATTTGGTTTTTTTTAATTTGTTTTATTTTTATACGCGTATGAATTTTTAATGCTTTAGTCAAAGACCAAAAATAACTTTAAAACAAAAAATACGGCGTGTGTCATAACAAGGAAATACTTTAACTTTGGTAGGAACCTAAGCGCAAATACACACCGGACAATACTAATTCCTTTAAAGCAAAACGAAAACCCAACTAAAAAAAGGGAAAGAATGTTGGTCTGCTTTCACAAAACTTATGTGGAAATATTTCATAAATTTATTAAAAATTGAATTCAGAGAAAAATTTTTTTTTGATATTTGTTATTTAGTTCCTGTATTTCTAACGAAAGAATTCGAAGCGTATTTTTCAAGCGAAAAAATGCTGTCACGCGTAATTTTTATTCAGAAATCAATCTTAAATTGAAATCTTCAACAAAAACTATGCAACCGAAAGTTCCGAAAATGTGGATTTTTTTGTTCTTCAAATTGGTCTGGTACCGAATTTATGTTTAATTTTGAACTCAATCGAAAATATGCGAAGGCGATTGATAAAAAAGCGGTTGCGTATCTAACTAATTGCGGGTTTTTTACTTTTTTTTTTTTTTTTGCGTAAAACTCCAACCCTGAATCACCTAATTCAGCGGTTCTTGAATTGTTTTACCGCGTTTAAAAAAGCACGCTTTATCAAGAATCTTAAAATATTAAATCATTTACGCAAGTCATGTCTGGAGTATAAAAACATTGGAAAAGATTGCGTTATTCATACAAATTTGACTTTTGCGTCGACTAAAGTTCAAAGCAGACGTCTACTGACTCACGAATGTTTCTCTTAAATACCTTTATGGACCATTTTTCGAAAACTACATACATTCTATCTTGTAAGTTGCATCAAAAAAAATACACATCTAAAAAATGTCCCACTTAGGTGTATGATAAATAGTTTTCGTCCTATTCTCTCCAAGAATTGGTCCAGCCGTTTCGGAGGAATTTTGTTACAAGCACTGGGACACGAGAAATTTTATATATCAGAAGATATTCTTAGCTCTGATTCAGGTTAAAAGTTTTTCAAATAAAGTAAATAATGGTATATTAGGTTTGTGGAAATTTCTGGATTTTACTTATGAATTTTTCAATAAAATATCTCCCAAATAAAACTGTATAAAAATTTTTAATACACAAAAAAGTGCAAATAAAATAAACTTCTTATGTAGTGTATACTCTTACTGATACTGAATATATACATAAATTATTTCAATATGATTGTATGCGTATCTGTACATGTAGGTGTGTCCATTGCCGTCTTTATTAAATGACCAACTGGATTGCAACGCACTTTAACAGAAAAGAACAGAACAAAACAGAAATATTATTCAGCTCCAGTCGCGCTGTGTACTCTGAAAACATTTAAAAATACATAATTGGCATACAACATCT